>OX422214.1:102722907-104115407 GCA_949130495.1 Sambucus nigra | reverse complement strand
GATCTTGTTTGATAGATCTCGTCTAGCAGATTTAAAAAATAGTAATTTTGCGGAAAACGGATTTGTGAATCAAAAGTTATGATCATTTAAAGATTAAAAAAAAAAGTCCAACCACTTATGTAACTTCCTAAAGGAACTCACGGATGATTAGTTATAAAAGGGTAAAATGGTGAAAAAAACCCCTAAAAAGTTGGAATAGGGCCTATGGGATTATTGAAAAGTCAATAGGACTTATAATAATATTTACCCGATAAATGGGACCTATGTGTAAAGACCCTTTAAAATTTTTATCTATTCCATGTTTTAATATAGTTCATGGATATTCAACATTTCGTAATTACTTTATTATTATTTCAGGTAAATTACACCAAACTCCCCTCAACCCTTGTGAATTTATGGGTCACCCCTTCAATTAAAATAGCCAACAAACTCACACCCTAAACTATCAACCCCCTGAATCTAAATAGACGGAAATTCTTTCATCCCAATTAAAAAACCCAAAACAAAATAAAAAGGAAAATAAAAGCAAAACCCCTCTCTCTCTCTCCACACAACCATTTCAACCCGAACGCAGCACAAAATCCCATACCCTCCCTACTTCTTCTTCAATCTAATATCTACCACTGTCCCCAATAGTAACCACCTCCTTCACCACCACATCAGATCGCAACCACCACGACCAATCAACACCACCCACACCACCACCTTTAAATCTCATATATAACATGAATAGTTCATAAACCAACAATCATTTAAAAAAAAAAAAGCAAATCTGCTCAACAAATCGATTCAACAAAATGGATTATCTTCAACCTATATGATTACATGTAATACACCCATAAAATTTCTCAACCCAACTCTTCAATAACATTAACAACTATCCTTTTCCCCACTCAATCTCACAACATCAACATTTTTTCTCCCAGAAATCACCGGCAGACTTCATTCCTATCGTTGTTACTATCGGATGTTAGTCGGATAAAAAAACTCGCATGATGGTAGGAGGTTAAATGGAGTTTCATAGGTCGGCGTGGAACTGGAGCATATAGATAAGTGTAAGTCAATTATCAAGCCATAAGATTTCCCTTTATTGTATTGCCAGTTGAAAGAAATGGTATAGTGTAGATGGTAGTTGAGGGTTGTTCATAGACGAGCCCATTTGGAGTTATGGTAGAGTTTTGGGTTAGTATTTTTTATGTTGGAGATTTTTAAAATAAGAGAGTAAGAGTTTTTTGGGTGTAAAAGCCTTAAGAGCTTGTTCCACATTGGAAGTGTGTGGAAGAGGTGGGAAGCTAACCCAAATATAAAAGGGGATAGTGTCCCACATTGGAAAATGTACAAAGCTAAGTGTCACCACTAAGCTATAAAAGGGGTGGGCAACCTTTGAGTCCCACATTGAAAAAATGTTAAGAATTTGTACACTTAATAAGTACAAATGGAAGATGAAGAGTTAATTCATCTAGCATTTAAGAGGCTATTCAAGAGACCTCAATACGGTGCGAAGCACCGTACGCACCCGCGCGCGCGCGCGTGCGGGTGCGGGGCTGTAGAGGCGCTAGTGGGGCGCACTTTGCACTTCGCACGCCGCGTGTCCGCAGTGGTAGCGGGTTGCCGGGATTCGTCCGGCTCGGGGGCGGTCACTTTTTGGTTGCCCGTGCAAAACCGATTCGGTATTATTATACCTGTTCGGAAAGGACTTAAGACTGTTGGTAATTAACAGTCATACCTGTTCGGAAATGACTTAATTCAACAGTCATGACTCTTGAAGACAAAGCCTTTCATTTTCTATAAATAAAGGCTGCCTAAAAACGGAATTACATTGATAACCAAAACCAGTTTCAGATTTCCAGACCTTGCTATTACTCTCTTACAATTTTCAGGAGATACAAATTCTCTTATTCTGTTTTGTGCACATAAACAGAATAAGAACTTGATTGACTGTTCTTCGTTGATACATCCAAGGGCTGTCTTCAAATATACAAGTTGCAGACAGTGCAATTGCTTCATTGTATCTTGAGTACGGATTTGCTGATTCCCGTTTGTATACCGAAATTCTTCGTGTGGGGCAAATACTGTATTTAGGAAAGTGACATCACGCCTTGAAGTTTTATAGTGACTGTTCAGAAATTACATTGTTGTATTGAAGTTGACATTTTTGAAGATATATAAAGAGTTCCATTTCTGTATTTGCATTCATAATTTCCAACAATCTAAATACAGTATTTTTGGAAATGGCCGACTCTTCCAAATCACTTCGACAAATAACAGAAAGCTTTGTCAAGTTGGACCGTTTTGATGGTGGTAATTTTCTGCGTTGGCAGAAAAAGGTTCATTTTCTTCTAACAACATTGAAGATTGTATATGTCTTGTCACAACCGAAACCAAATGAAGATGAAGATGAAACCGTGGAACAGACTAGGCAACGCACAAAATGGGAGACCGATGATTATTTGTGTCGTGGTCACATTCTCAATGCACTTGCTGATAATTTGTTCGACTTGTACCAAAATGTTGGGACAGCAAAAACTTTATGGGAAACATTGGAGACCAAATATCTAACGGAAGACGCTACAAGTAAGAAGTTCCTTATCGGTCAGTTTCTAAGCTTTAAAATGCATGATAATAGGCCTGTGCTAGAACAATTTCATGACATCCAACGCATCATAAATCATTGCAAACTGAAAAAATTAAATATGGATGATAATGTAATTGTTGCTGCCATAATTGAAAAACTTCCTCCTTCTTGGAAAGACTATAAGAAAGAACTCAAACAAAAAAAGGAGGATCTTTCACTTGAAGAATTAGAGACTCATTTAAGAATTGAACAAGAGTCTCGAATTCTCGATGGTAAAGAGGAACAAGAAAATTCTGTTTCTAAGGTCCATGTGGTGGAGGAAGGAAAGGAGCAAAAATATGGCAATCATGGAAAAAATAACAAGCGGAAGAATTTTTCAAATAATTCTAAAGCAAACAAAAAGAAGAAAGGAAATTGTTTTCATTGCAACAAACCAGGTCACTTCAAGAAGGATTGTCGTGAGTTCAAGAAACTAAAGGAAAAAGGAGGGACATCAGACACAAAGCAAAAATTTGCTGCTATGATATCCGAGGCTAATATGCTTGGAGAAGACAACTCTTGGTGGGTTGATTCTGGTGCCACAAGGCCTGTTTGTAAGGACAAGAACTTGTTCTCTGCCTATGAAACAGTGGAAGGAGATGTTCTCTATATGGGAAATTCATCTACAGCTGCGGTTAAAGGCAAAGGGACAGTGGATCTCGAATTCACTTCCGGGAAAATCCTTAGCCTCACCAATGTTTTTCATGTTCCTGATGTTAGGAAAAATTTAGTTTCTGGAAGTCTTCTTAACAAATTTGGCTTTAAGCTTGTATTTGAGTCAGACAAATTTATTCTGACTAAGAATGGTACCTTTGTAGGCAAAGGATATTTGTATGAGGGCATGTTTAAGATCAATATCAATGAAAAGGATTCTTCTGCTTATATCGTTGATTGTCTTTCATTATGGCATAGTCGTTTAGGACATGTTAATACAAAGAAAATGCATTTCATGGTTAATTTAAATTTAATTCCTAAATATGAGAATGATATGAATGAAAAGTGTAAAATATGCATGCAAACAAAAATAACAAGATTGCCTTTTCCTAAAATAGAAAAAACTACATCTTTGTTGCAATTAGTACATAGTGATGTTTGTGATTTGCATGGAACGCCTACTAGAGGTGGTAGTAAATATTTTGCTACATTTATTGATGACTTTTCAAAATATTGTTACGTATATCTTTTAAAATCTAAGGATGATGTGCTTAATAGATTTAAGACATATAAAAATGAAGTTGAAAATGAATGTGATTCTAAAATAAAATGTCTTAGATCTGATAGAGGTGGTGAATATCACTTTCCTCAATTTTGTGAAGATATGGGAATTATACATGAAGTTACTGCACCTTATACACCACAACAAAATGGAGTAGCGGAAAGAAAAAATAGGACACTAACTGAAATGGTTAATGCTATGCTTTCTTATTCTGTTTTAAGTAAAGGGTTTTGGGGAGAAGCACTTTTAACTGCATGTCATATTCTGAATAGAATACCTGTTAAAGATAATAAGAAAACTCCTTACGAATTATGGAAGAATAGAAAACCTAATTTAGGTTATCTTAAAGTTTGGGGTTGTAGAGCTATTGTAAGACTACCTGAAACTAAGAGAAAGAAATTAGGAAGCAAAGGTGTTGAGTGTATTTTCATAGGTTATGCACAACATAGTAAAGCCTATAGATTTTTGGTTAGTGAACCTAATGATTCTGTTGAGGTAAATACAATAATTGAATCGAGAGATGCAATTTTTTATGAACAAAGGTTTTCTTCTATTCCTAGAATTAATAATGAAAAAGAAGTAAGCACTCCTTCACAGTTACCTGAAACTCCACTAGTAGAACAAGAAGAGATTAGAAAAAGTAAAAGACCTAGGAAAGAAAAAAGCTTTGGTCCCGACTTTGTAGTCTATCTTGTTGAAGGAACTAGAAACACATCTTGTAATCAATATGCTTTGAATCTTAGCGTTGAAACAGACCCACAAACTTATAGTGAGGCAATTAAGTCTGTAGATTCAGCATTTTGGAAAGAAGCTATAAATGATGAAATGGATTCAATTTTGGGAAATAAAACTTGGAAATTAGTAGACTTACCTCCAGGATCTAAACCCATTAAGTGTAGATGGATTTTTAAAAAGAAAATGAAAATAGATGGAACAATTGATAAATTCAAGGCTAGATTGGTTGCTAAAGGTTTTACACAAAAAGAAGGAATTGATTATTTTGATACCTATGCACCTGTTGCTAGAACCGCCACTATTAGAATTTTAATTGCATTAGCATCTATATATAATTTTGAGATTCATCAAATGGATGTGAAAACTGCCTTTTTAAATGGTGACTTAGATTAAGAAATTTACATGGAACAACCTGAAGGGTTTGTTATGCCTGGACAAGAAAACAAAGTATGTAAACTTATTAAGTCCTTATATGGCCTAAAACAAGCACCTAAACAATGGCATGAAAAATTTGATAAAGTCATTATTTCTTATGGTTTTAAAATTCATGAATCTGATAAGTGTGTTTATAGTAAATTTGCTAATGGTAAAGGTGTGATCATTTGTTTATATGTAGATGACATGTTAATTCTTGGTACTGATTTAGAAAGCATTAATAATACTAAGAGTTTTTTGTCTTCTAAATTTGATATGAAAGATATGGGTGTAGCTGATGTCATATTAGGAATGAGAATAATAAGGAAAGATAAAAATATAATTCTCACTCAATCTCATTATGTTGAGAAAATTTTAAAGAAATTTAATCAGTTTGATTGCACACCTGTTAGTACACCTTTTGAACCACAGCTAAAGATGATCCCTAATAATGGTAGAGCTATTTCACAATTGGAATATGCACGAGTAATTGGTAGTTTAATGCATGCCATGACATGTACTCGACCTGATATTGCTTATGCTGTTGGTAAATTAAGTAGATATACTAGTAATCCAAGTTT
This sequence comes from Sambucus nigra, assembly GCA_949130495.1. Taxonomy (NCBI): domain Eukaryota; kingdom Viridiplantae; phylum Streptophyta; class Magnoliopsida; order Dipsacales; family Adoxaceae; genus Sambucus; species Sambucus nigra. The sequence goes on along the minus strand of OX422214.1, from coordinate 104,109,847 downwards.
ATTGCATTGGCATGCTGTCAATAGAATATTAAAATATTTGAAAGGAACTATGGACTATGGTATATACTATAGTGGATATCCTTCAGTATTAAAAGGATTTTCTGATGCCAGTTGGATAACTGAGCGGGAGGATCATTCCTCAACAAGTGGATGGATTTTCACTCTTGGTGGAGGAGCTGTTTCTTGGGGATCAAAGAAACAAACTTGTATAGCTGACTCTACTATGGCAGCTGAGTTTGTAGCATTAGCTGCAACTAGTAAAGAGGCAGAATGGATAAGGAATTCATTAATTGAAATTCCAGTTTGGCCAAAACCAATGCCTCCAATATCTATACATTGTGATAGTGAGTCTACACTTTCCAGAGCTTATAGTAAAGTGTATAATGGAAAGTCTAGACATATTGGCCTGAGACATAGTTATGTCAGACAAATGATTACTGATAGTGTAATCACAGTGGATTATGTAAAATCAAGTCAAAATTTAGCTGATCCTTTTACAAAAGGTCTTGCAAGAGGACTGGTGTCTAAGACATCAATAGGGATGGGACTAAAGCCCATTAATAATAATCACTCTTGATGGAAACTCAACTTGAAACTTGATATATTCAAGTCTCAAGTTCAATGATTAAAGTACATCATACGACGTGATTGTAAGCACTATGAAATTTAACATCCCAAGGATAAGTGCTTAGAACATGTAATGAATAATGAAAGAGGATAGGTTTAACCTTAATAGATTTATGGTGTTTTAAGTTACATGGACACCTATCATAATCTACCTATATGAGTGTGGAAGTGGTGCCGCTTCCTATGAGTATTGGGCTTGACTCTAAAGCACTCATGAAGTCAAGGTACAGACACAAGGCCTAATTCATGTGTCGGCTTATATGGATAATCAGTGACTAAAAGATTTGTGTGTGAAGACAAATCCGGATAATCAATATAGATTGATAGTTCAAAGACAAGTCTACTATACTTTCATGGTTAACCTTGACGAACCTTCACAGGGTATTGGTTCAAGTCGTGAGACACCAATGCTTATACACAGTCTTACAGACAATCAAAGATTTACAAAACTTATTTTGAAAATGGTGGAGGAATGTTGGAGATTTTTAAAATAATAGAGTAAGAGTTTTTTGGGTGTAAAAGCCTTAAGAGCTTGTCCCACATTGGAAGTGTGTGGAAGAGGTGGGAAGCTAACCCAAATATAAAAGGGGATAGTGTCCCACATTGGAAAATGTACAAAGCTAAGTGTCACCACTAAGCTATAAAAGGGGTGGGCAACCTTTGAGTCCCACATTGGAAAAATGTTAAGAATTTGTACACTTAATAAGTACAAATGGAAGATGAAGAGTTAATTCATCTAGCATTTAAGAGGCTATTCAAGAGACCTCAATACTGTGCGAAGCACCGTACGCACACGCACGCGCGCGCGCGTGCGGGTGCGGGGCAGTGGGCTGTAGAGGCGCTAGTGGCGCACTTTGCACTTCGCACGCCGCGTGTCCGCAGTGGTAGCGGGTTGCCGGGATTCGTCCGGGTCGGATCGCGGTAGCTCGGGCGCGGTCACTTTTTGGTTGACCCGTGCAAAACCGATTCGGCATTATTATACCTGTTCGGAAATGACTTAATTCAACAGTCATGACTCTTGAAGACAAAGCCTTTCATTTTCTATAAATAAAGGCTGCCTAAAAACGGAATTACATTGATAACCAAAACCAGTTTCAGATTTCCAGACCCTGCTATTACTCTCTTATAATTTTCAGGAGATACAAATTCTCTTATTCTGTTTTGTGCACATAAACAGAATAAGAACTTGATTGACTGTTCTTCGTTGATACATCCAAGGGCTGTCTTCAAATATACAAGTTGCAGACAGTGCAATTGCTTCATTGTATCTTGAGTACGGATTTGTTGATTCCCGTTTGTATACCGAAATTCTTCGTGTGGGGCAAATACTGTATTTAGGAAAGTGACATCACGCCTTGAAGTTTTATAGTGACTGTTCAGAAATTACATTGTTGTATTGGAGTTGACATTTTTGAAGATATATAAAGAGTTCCATTTCTGTATTTGCATTCATAATTTCCAACATTTTATCGTTAGGTGGTGGTAGGATGTGGGTTTAGGGGGGGCACGGGAAAGAAAGAGGGCGGGGAGGTGGTTAAGGCTATTCAAATAGGGGTGTAGATATCGTTAAAAAAAAATGGGGGTGTAGAGAGAGAGAAAAAAAGTGATTTAGGTTTATTTTATATTTTTTACTTTTCGATTTTTAAATTGGGTTGGGGGATAGTTTTGTCCATTGATATTAGAAAATGGAGGAAACCTAGTTTTTAAACCTATTTATAACGTGTTGATAGTTTTGGGGGTGAGTTTGTCATTTATTGTAATTCAAGTGGTGATCGGTGTAATTTAGGGGTAGGTGTAATTTACCCTATTTATTGTTTATCAAATATCGTCCTTGCCTATTAGGTGGTGTCATCAAACCTGACCTTAGGCCTACGTTCATATATTGAGATTTTACCTACATGTGTGACTTTTTCCAATTTGAAAAACTCATATTTCAATTTTCATTTTTTCACTGTGGATACCTTATAGGATGTTTCTATTATCTTGACAACTTAAATAATTGGTTAAGGATAACTATAGGATGAAATCTCAATCGGTGGAATAACCTAGTGATCATTAAACATATGCAAATGGACCAACACTATTCAAATAGTTTTTTTTATTAAAGAATGAATTGACAATTCCCTCAAGGAGGTTAAGAAGATGTATATTTGTTGAAATAATTAAAGAAACTATAATAATATTTTAGTAACAAATGAGCATTTTTCTTTATAAAAGTCTAAAACTCAATTAGAAATAAAATTCTTCAGGTAGGATATACTCCATTTTCTAGGTACCTTAGGACCCTCCACTTTTCCATATAATAGGATCCATTCATGTCGGCTAGTGTTACTAAAAAATAACTTTTCCAATTGAAGCCTGGTTTGTTGTTAAATGATTTCTTTACACAACCAATTATCATGAGTGAAATGAAGACTCCAACTTTGAATTCTATGTGTTTTATATGGAGGTTTCACTATGCTTGTGCTATGTTGGTATGAAGTAACCCTTATTAAATCTTGGTATCTTCATTCGTTAATGAGTCCAATTCCACTAGGATTGAATAAGAATTTATGCCTCAATCAGCTAATGATGTTCTCATGGTGGGACTGGAAACTTCCAAGGAGATAATCACTTTTATCTCATAAGAAGGGGCAAACAGAGTGTAACCAATAGATTTTATTGGCATAGTCTTATAAGACTAAAAAGCATGAGGTAACTCGTCCACCTTCCCTTTGCATTTTTATAACTTGTTTTTTGATACTGTAATGGATGCTATTGTTAAGACAAATATTGTTCATAGCTTTGTGTATAAACCACTGTTGCAGAAGTGATGAATCCCACTGTCGATATAAAATTATTTGAGAAAATAAATTTTAAAGTGAGTTTATTTAACTATGATTGTTCTGGGAGTCTAAACCTTGTTATTATGTTCTTCCAAATGTACCTAATAATGTTTGAGTCCATTATGTTAGTTAATGGTTCGGTCTCTACCCGTTTGGTGAAATAGTTAATTCTAACTAAGAGATACTTCATGTTTCCAAATGTAGTGGATAGAGGGACCATAATATCCAATCCCAATCGAGAAAGGGAACACGATCTACTTAGGGATCATATATTTTTCTTGTTTATGAAGTAGGAGAGATAACTCATAGAACTTGTTACACTTCTAAATACACTATGCTATATTATGTAAGGCCATATATGCAATTCCTTAATTTTTTTGAAGACTAGAGAATATTCTCTCACGTAAATCCCACGAATTCATTTGTATAGCTTTTACAAAACCTCATCTACCTTTGTCGAACATAAATGTTAAAGGTCGGACCCCATAAAACAATGTTGATCCAATTTTATATGAGACGATATGGTTAATCAGTATTGGAGCTTCCTATACAGGCAATACTTACATACATTTAATATTTACTTTGATGCTTGAGCGGGGGTAAAGTATTCCATTTGCATAATTCGTTTGAGGTATACGTTGATCTATGATGCTAACGAGTCCATGTCATTGGCATGGATATCGATACACTTTGGAAATTTTTGGATTTAAACATCCAAAATTTGGGTGAACAAATGTTGGGCCTTCCTAAAGTTAGCTGATATCCTATCATCTCTTGTAAAATGGTCCCATAACATTTATCTAGACATAAGGCGCGAATAATAAAATACTTTAAATTACTCCTAAGAGTTTTGAGTTTCCCAGTTCTTGCATTCTGATTCATTATTTGATATGATGAAACCCAATTGTATAATATGATAAAAAAATGTCCCTATGTGTCGTGACCAAAACCATGCCGAATCTAGCTTTGTTGATGTTAGAGATCCTATATACGTATAATTTCCATTCATCTTGGCATGATTTTTTATCATTGACATAAATTTCCACTGATCCAACATTATTGAGAACCTTTTCAATATATGGCTATCATTCTTGTGATGCAAATTCAACTACTAAGTTTTCTAATAATTCCCCTTTGATGGAAGTCTAGGGAAGGTATCAAATATAAAATCTCCCTAATTTAATTGATCACTAAGACATTCATCTTTATATATCATCCTTTTAGAGTATTACTTTGAGAGGGGAGAATATAACCAAGAGTATGAGTTGACCCTCAATGTATGCCTTAATTTTTAAGTGGTGATTACGAGTGAATACACTACCTTCTTCAGTGGGAGCTACCTTATTTCTACATGGAGTAAAGTTTTTTTTATGAAACATACAAGCAACTAACTCATGATTTTATCTCTACCCAGGGCTGAGCTAACTATACAATTAAAAATAAACTGATTCGGGCATAACATTTCTCCTTAAAAATTTGCTCATAAGATGGGAAGGGTCCCAAATACTTTCTTAACTTCTATAAGGATTTAGAGTATTATTCACCATATATATATATATACATTTTTCTCCTTTAGGTCCTAGAATAGGGGAATGCATTTATGTGACATGACTCGGCTTAAAATTGTCAACATTTAGGACAGCTTTCAAACTTGTAGTGGTTAGAGGATAAAAGATCATTAGTTTGTTCATCTTATTGGGATTTTTTTTCTATCCCTCATATGATGAGTTTTTATCCGAGGAAATTTCTAAAGCTTACTACGAAGCAACACTTAAAGGCATTGTGTTCTATTCGATAGTGGCACAATATTTTAAAAATATTTTTTATAGGTCTTCGAAGTGGTCATACTTATTTTTACTATTAAATAATATGTCATATATGTATACTTCCATAGTGTTTTTGATCTTCTTACCAAACATAATGATTACAAACCTTTGTAAGGTAGTTCTCACTTTCTTTAACCAGAAATCCATGATGATATATTAATAAAACCCCACAGTCATGATGAAGGATGATTAATCCTATTTTTTTGTCAAACAAATGGTTTTATCGATACTTAGAGTGTTAAGTCACTACACCAAATATGTCGGATTGTCACGATCATTGACCGTGACAAGTCCAACTTGTCAATGTCAATAACCCTGACAATTTTGGGGGTGACAACTTTTGTTGTCACGAACTTGTCACAGTCATTGACCGTGATAAGTTCGTTAAACTTGTCATGATCCTGTCACGGTTTTTGACCTTGACAAGGTTTGTCACATTCTTTAACCGTGATAAAGTCGTGACAACTTTTAAATAACTGTCACGGTCATTGATCGTGACAAATCTGGGCAGAATTTAAAAATAATCTGCTGGGAAGTTTGGCCACTGCCACTGCCCAGCAGTATATTTGTACCTATTATAGCAAAATTGTACCTGTTCAAACATCATATATCCAAATAAAATAGAAAAAATGCACAAAATCATTGTATATATAATTCCATATCCAAACCAAAATGTAACAAATCAAAATAATACAAATACAATCCAAGTGTCCAAATAAAATAGATACAAATAATGTCATGTGGTAGGTTTGAGGAGGAAGTAAGGCCACGCGATATACCCATTGAGACACCCCTGAATATGCTTCACGCCGCATTATTCGTGCAACCATAATGGGGAGTTTTCCTTCCCAGTTATCGCATGCGTGACGAGCACCTTGGCCTTCATGTCTTGAAGTGCACGTCCATGAACCAACATACCCTAGACGGTATTCGGGTCCCTCAACCCCCTCCCTATCCACGTGCCAATAATTACGTCGAGTATAAACATGCTCGGCCAACCAATTATTGTCATAGGCCGCTCGATGGGAGCCAAGTAGGGTACTGAATCATCAAGCAGTGAGTCCGCATGTGTCGGCGATGAAGCAGCGACGTCCATGTCCTCATCCTCCTCCACCTCCTCCTCTACCACCTTCTCCTTCCCCTTCCCCTTGCTTTTTCCTCCGAATAAATGCTTCACAAATGTGAACATATCTTGGACCATCGCCTCCAACCTTGATAGCTTCGCGTCATGCTAGTCCACCTGACGAGTCAACCCGGTGTTGCTCGTCTCCAATTAGATGATCCTAGATTTGGCCACCTCGAGCTCACCCACCTTGTCCGTCCCTTGCGATCAACACCAAGGACTTGGCTGAGTGCGTATGTGGACAAAGATGCCTTATCGGAATCAGACAGTGACTCATGCACTTCCTTAAGCTTTGCCTGAAATGACAAAAAGCACACGATTAGTTAAATAAGTAAATAAAAATATTACAACGTAATTAACAAAAAGTAAACTGTCGGATTACTTACAATCATGGTCGCGAAGCTCGGGGACTCCTCCTTATCCTTCACCTTCTTCATTCAAATTTCCACATAGGACTCGAGCCGATGTGGCCTACCCCCAGGGCCACTCCCCGTCCACTAAAATAAAATAATGCAAAATTAGTACCGGGCCGACATAGTAAAATAATGTAGAATAACATATTTCTATAATTATAGAAAAGTAAAAACTTACCATCATCTTATGCTCCACCTCGGCATAAGGCGTCTGGTCAAGTAGTGCACATTTGTCTTTTTCATCCGATTTTCCCTCCTTGATTGGCGAGATGCCAATTGTCGCTCCTCCTCTCATTGTCAATGAACTTTTTCCATTGTGCCAATGAGATCGGCTCCTTCGACGAGACGAACTTGCGCATTCTGATAATGGAGTCTTGGGTCTTCCCAAAGTACAGGGCCCATAATTTTTTCTCCCATATCTTGTGTTGATCCCTCAACTGCTCCAAGATAAAATCGCAGAGTTCTAGGACCAGGGTGAATTGTCCCTATCAAACAAATACAATGTTAGTTGCGAATAAATATAAATATAAATTGAAATTGAAATTAAAATTGAAATTGAAATTGAAATTGAAATTGAAATTGAAATTGAAATTGAAATACCTGTAGTGCCACCCAAATAGCTAACTTTGTCTCATTTGGCACTTCCCTCCAACTAGTGTATCCCGGGTCGATAATCGTCTTTACTAGCTCGAGGGATCTAGATAATATCCCCGTCTTGTTCTCGAACACCATTCCCAATTTGCCCAATTTGAGGAGCCTAGGGGTCGAGGATCCCTTGTCGCCTCCGCTACCGTCGAGCCCAGAAGACATCATCATTATCATCATCATCATCATCATCATCATCATCATCATCATCATCATCCTTGTCTTAATCCATGAATGAGACATTTTCTGTAAAAAAAAAGTTGATGTTAGTACAAATTCAAAATGAATTAGAAGAAGACATGAAAACATTAAGTTTAAATAGTACATGCGCTAATGTAATCAAGTACAAATGAATAAAAAGCATTAATCCAAAAATTGGAATACTTATTATTGTTTAACACACACACACACACATATACTCCTTATCCTTCCCCTTCTACATCTATCCTACTTGTTAAAGGTTGTTGCGAAGGTAGTTTGGGGATAAAAGAAATTTTCAATTCATCGTGTAAACTCCAAAATCGATTATTATCTTGCATACCAGATCTTGAAAAATGTAGTTCAACTATTTTCCACTCTAACACCTTACCATTCTTACACCTAGCACACGGACACGGAAACTCTTCATCATTATAACATCTCTTTGAGTATTTCACAAATTCATTATCATCTCTGCAAAACACATCCCCCAATCTATTTGTCTTCCCCATCCACTCTTTGTATTTAGGATATGCCATCACAACTACTACAAACAATCACCTATTAAAGGTAAGAAGCGTATATTCGTGGATTAGTATAAACAAAACTTAGATTTATAGTATGTTTCAATTAATTATGTCTTATTTATATTCAATTTTTAAATTTCAATTTATAATAGTAATTCCCATTTCCTCCATCTCCTCTAAAGGGTGAGTGGTTATATCCCATTCAAGACCGCATATTTCTATAATATACTTAGCATCTCATGCACATTGTTATGATTTGAGAAAAATTTAGCAGCATATCCCCATAGTTCTCCAAGTACATGACGTAGATTGCCAAGTGTGAGTGTTATTTCAATTGATCAATTGAAATAACAAGCACACTTGCCAATCTAGCATGTACTCGGAGAACATTAGGATACGACTGTATAACTTCCTCCAAAAGTAACAACTTTAAGCCACTAATAATATTATTATACAGAAATTATGCAGTCTCAAACGGTCCAAACAGGACAATTCGAAAGATCTCATTACATGGGTAATGACTCTCGAACGGGTCTAAGGGTTATTGAATGCATACACACAAGAACTAGAAGGCTAGTATCTAAGCGCACTACGTTTAATTGTAGGTATGTTTCACTTAATTATGATAAGTTTGTGGTCGTGCCACTCTCGAACGGGTCGTGACAAAAAGTAATTTTAGAAAAAAAGTCAAAAACTCCACCCTCCCCCCATTTTGACAATAATCCAATGGTCGTGCCACTTCCAAAATTAACCAGCTCAACAAATTAAGATAATATAATTATTTGTGGATTTACTAGTGTGAATTAAATTATGTGTTTTCAAAAAAAATAACAACCAACTTTCATATCCAACCACATCCGTCCAATATAATCCAACAGCAACAACAAACCAACAAATGTGTATCCCGTACTCCATCTAATTCATCTACTCAATTAATTCAATAATAATAATTTCAAACCTAAATAAAAATAAAGAAACAATATTTATAATGTCCAACAACATTAACAATTAATTTCAAGCTCTAAACTAAACATTAATTTCAAATCCTAAATCAACATTAACAATTAATTTTAAGTCCTAAACTAAACACCAATTAATTTCAACACACCCCACACCCCCTGCCCCACCACCCCCTCCCTACCACCACCCCCCTGCCCCACCACCTGCCCTGTCACACACACACACACACGCACAAACCCAAGCCCCCCACCCATGCCCCATCCCCTACCCCCACCCCCTGCCCCACCACCACTGCCCCACTACACATAAACATATACACACAAATTCACACACACAAACCCACCCACCCCACACACACAAATGCAAACACACAAACCCACCACCTACCCCCTGCCCCCTCCCACCCACCACACACACGCACTCACACAAAGCTGTACATGCACACACACACACATATACACATACACACACGAACACGAACACATATACACACACATACACACATATATACAAATGAAAGAGAAAGAGAGAGGAAAAAATACCTTAAATCATATATATATATATATATAGAGAGAGAGAGAGAGAGAGAGAAATAGGGGGAATAGAAAACGTTGGAAAAAAAGAAGAGGGAAGGGTTTTTTTACTGATAAACTTGTCACTGACCTTTCACGGTCCTTGACCGTGACAAGTTTATAAGGTTGTCACGATCATTGATCGTGACAAGCCCGTGATAACTGTTCTGGTCACGGACTTGTCACGGGGACGGTCATTGACCGTGATAAGGGTGGTCGGCTCAAAAGTGACAATTTGGTCTTCTTGGTGTAGTGATTTAAGAAACACACCTACTCGTGACTAGTAGATGCATAGATCATTTGGTCGATCTTAGGAAATGGAAGTTATCATTAGGGCATGCCTTCCTAATATCGGTGAAGTCAATAAAGAATCTCAACTTATTATTGCTTTTCTCATAACCTTTGGATCTTACAACCAATCCAAAAATTGAACTTCCTTGATGGAACTTAATACCTTAAGTATCCCGACTTATTCTTCAATAACCTAAGCCTTTTCAGTGACTGTTCGATGATCCTTTTGTGATATAGGTGCATGTCGGATCCACATACAACTTATGGCACATAACCTCAAGATATATTCTTGACATGTTGTAGGGTTTCCAAGCAAACAGGTATTGGTTAATTATCAATATTGAAACCAAACTTTACTCATCCTTAATTAATGACAAGTTATAGATCAGGAACTTCATTTCTAGGTGATAGTCATTAAAGACCACTTACTATAGTGGCTTCAAAACCTAACATTTTGATATGACCTTGGTCTCTTACGCCCAATGTCATTCATGATTTAATTTATATATAGCAAGGATCAAATTTCCTTATACCTAGTCTCCTTAGCCTTATCCTTCTTCTCCTCCTCCTGTTTAGGGTGAATGATTGTGATAAAGAAATGTTGAGAAACCTCCAAATTATTATGGTAAACTTTTTGGATGTATCATTATAAGATGTACTAATTTCCACCTCACAAATTCGGTGATCTTATAGATTTCACTTGCTTAAACATGAAACACAACTTTCTTGAGAATATGATCAACCACATGGTGGCCTCCTCGAGGTTGTCCATGATTTGGTTTAGTTTTTTCAAGGACTTCTTAAATCCCTTGATTTACTATAAGTTTTTCTATATCCCAATTTTCAAATATGTATGGTGATTACTAATGCATCGTGATGTTTTTTTTTACCTCCACCAAATCCTTTTATGTGAATATGATATGCTTGATTTGTTCCACTTCATCAGGTCGACACCGTTTTACCATTGTTAATTTATATGGATTTATCTTTCATTCTTTCATTACCATCATCAATGTATTATCTCCTTCATAACAGAATTCCTTTTTACCTGATCAAGGATGGATGCTCTGTTTTTAACATTGAGCATGTAACCATAATTCGCTTCATCAAGAACATTTTCTAGTTGGTGATCGGCTACAATTTTCTCCTTCATTGTATTTTTTCACACATAGTCATTCATGTTCACATCCCACACCAATTTTTATAAGTGGAATTAAAAGTAATTTAAATTCCCTGTCTCTTTCCCATCTTCCTTGTGGTATGATCGCCCTATAGAGAAATTTCTCTTAGTTAGATATCCTGTCATTTTCCTCGGTCACTTAAAAAAATACGTATCTTTAATATTTGGGCGGATTTTGCAAATACTATGTTATTTCCTTGAAATTCTTTGAGTTGGTGTGTCTTATCCCATTTTTTTGGACTTCGGGATTTTTGTTGGTATTTTTATTGTCGTTGGAATCATTTTGATTGTTCTTGATAACCCTGTCCATTTTTGTGTTCATCCTTGATCACCATCTCTTCTACATTCTCACACTTCTTAATCCTCGACATCAGGGCATCAATGGTGGGTGTGTATTTCTTTTTCAAATATTGATAAAATAACTGATCATTCGAGATCCCAATCTTGAATATTTTCACCCGATCTAAGTAGTCTTCCACTACATTGTACATCCTTAATATATCTGAGCATACTCTTATTTGATTTCCTAAAGTTTTTTCTTAAGCAAGGGATAAGCATCCATATTCTTTAGGTGATATTTTCTAGTGAAATTTATTGTGTGAAAATATCTATAAGATGCTCGAAACACTTAGAAGCCCTCTAGGAAGCTTTTCAAACCATTTTTGTCTCACATCCCTTAAGCAAGAGGGAAATAAGTGGAACATCCATACCTCATTCTAAATGTAGAATGCCAAGGCCTACATGTATTGATGAATGTTATTAGCCAAATCGGTCTTTCCATCATAAAACTTATAGCGATGGTGGTTAGGTGGGGTAAATTTGTTAGTGTGATTGCCTTTTGTTAGAGCATGGGAAAATGGGACTTAATTTGTTTGACCACTACCCTTTTGGACATTATCTAGTCTTGAAAACTCAATCCTAAACAACTTGTTCATCTAATTCTTTTGGTATGCATTTACGTAATGTAACGACCTTACTCACCCCTCAAGAACAACAGTTCCTTTAGATACCATCATATCGAGAATTGCACCTCTATTTCGAACGAGGGAAATCTTTTTGTGCCAACTCCTCAAATCATTGATGTTCACTCCTTTCTTAATTGGGACTCTTTCTCTCTTAAAGGCTACGTGTGTGCAAGACCTCGTGGTACTTGTGTATCTTCTTTTTCAACTCTTGCTTATTCATCTACAAACATGGGTGGAGGTTATCATTCTCCTTTTCATGACATTGAGCATCCGGCTCGTGCTTAATTAGATGTTCCTCACATACATCAATCATGTAAAATATATAAATGAGGCAGAGTTAGCCATGTCGTTCTTTAGTTGGATCCTCTCTTAGGTGGTATTGCAAAATGGGGGTCCCCTGATCCCACTCGCATGATTTGAGGATATGATATGCCGTGTTGGTGAAAATGCAAACCTGTTCTCTTGGATATCATGTGAATCACGATTTTCCTCCAGGGTGTTGTCCATGGGTTGATATCTTGCACTTTAAACATGATCAGTGAGATGAGGGAACTTCAATTCCCACTGACGATGACATTTGTATATGGTAAAAAAAACTGATACTCGGTGTAGCAATATTAAAGAACAAGTAACAAGTGTTGTAATATTAATTATAAATCACATACAAGAAATATAAGGATGCACGAGTCTCGACGACATGCCTACATCCATCGTGAAGGTGTTGATATTATTAATTGTTGGGAAAAATACAATATGATATAAACTCGTTACATCAATTTTAACATGTGCCACCCAGGGTGTGGGGCAGCCCAATATATAGAGAAAAAATACATATGTTGTTTGGACAATTCCATTTGTGTTTTCCCCTTTGATAGGTTATTAGATGACCCCTCACTCATATTATTATATTTGATATCAATACGAGCAGTAGGTGTGGGGGCACTAGGCCGTTTTGATTAATAAGTAAAAATTAAGATCCCATAAAGGGTATTTTTTGTAACTTGACACGAAATAAAGGGGGAAAATGGGGCGAACTGGTGGTCTATTAAAAATGAGTGCCAAGTAAATCCCAAATCAAGCAAAAATTTTAGGTACCAAAATTCAAATAGCACTAACAAGATCATATATGGTTCCACATATGATTATTGTGATAACTAAATCTGATATGGTGCAAGTAGTGAACTACACCGTTTGCTGTAAAATGACAGAGAGAATTTAAAATGTTAGATTCTTGGTGCATGCTCGACACCATTTTCCGTGTTTAATTTAATTCAGGTTGAATCTTTCAGCGGCTTACGATAGACTATAATGCGGAAGTAAAACAAGTTGCCGAAATAAACTCCAATAACCTACAAGTTATCTATGTTATTCAAGAGGGGACCAATTCAAACTTTTCTTGAATTGCTAACTTTGTTAAAACAGGTTTTAGTTTGCCAAGTCAATTAATAGTCCTATTTATTATCTTGAGTTAACTAGGTGTCAAAACAGATAATATATGATTCAATTAATTAGGCGCGTTTCTAGTATTAAACCTACTTTTTCGTATGAGTCGAGATATTACAAATTTTAAAGTAAAGCACAAGGTATTTATTTTACATCGCAAAAACCCTTCCCCGGGAAAAAGGACGGACCCCTCTAGGAGTCACCTAATCTACTTTCACTAAAACAATAAAAACAACATGAACGAGTTACAATCAACAAACACGACAGCTAAAGAAGATAGATGTAGCTGTTACCTAAAATGACCAAGACTCCTCCCTGGTTGCTTATTCTGCTCTCTCTTTAAGTCTGTCCTTGTTTGATATTGTGTTCTACACTTCGCAGCTTCTCCCTTTTTCTCTCCTAGCTTAAGATCAGCTCAGTGCCTATTATTTTATTTTCTAGTTAAGTATTTGTGTGTGGTGTTCTATCATAGATGACACACCCACACTTAAATTATACACACTGAATACTATGTAATAGATTATATCTCCTCTATATCTTCGTAAGTCTTGTGTCAACACAAGTCAAGTCTTCTTGACTTTCAATACAATTTTGAAAAGCTTTCTTTTCTTTTTATATCTTGAACACTGGACTTGTTCCAATATTTACACAAATAAATATGTCTACGTGAATACAACGTGAGTGAATATATGTAAGTGATATGAGATGAAAACAGTTCCTGAAAATCACCTAAACATTCTAGAAATCATATCCAAAAAAATATGACTGAAAATATAATGGAGTTAAGCATACAGTCAATGATTAAGATTCAATTCGAATATCAGGATATTCAAGATAATTTCTATAAAATTCAATCCTTTAAAAATTAGGTTCCAACTTTTTTAAACCTCTTGAAATCTTAACCTTATTTTCAGAAAAAAATATTCTCACGTGTTTTTAAAACAAAACGTTTTAAAATAAGAAGATGACTAATCGAGATGGTATATATCTAAATAGAAAAATTAGCCAACAAACAAAGCAAGATAGTTTGTTTTAATTTTAGATCTGAAGAATCCCTTATAAAAAAAATGAGTTTTTATTTTAAGTTTTTAACAAAAACAAGATTAGCAAACTTTATACACAAAACAGATCTGAACGGACAATTAAAATAAGCACAACAAAAGAGATACTCACAACCAGATTTTTCAAAATGAAAAATCACCAATATCGGATAGAGGAAAATGTGAGAAAACGTCCAAGTCTTGACTGCTCAAAAATGTTTTGAAGATGAGTTGGATCAGCCTTTGGTTATTATCTATACACTTTTAAGATCAATCTTGACAAATATGTGTATAGACTCTCTCAAAATTTCTGCAGAGCTTCCGCTTTAAAATAATTTTTCTCGGTTTAAAAAATTAAGACCCAACTAGTTCTATTTATAGAAAAAGTGAGTGTACTCTGATTGGAAAAAGAAAATCCACAAGGATTGTGCCAAAACGTTTTTGGTCCGTAGATAAAATAAGATCTTGTGGTTGTAAAAGAAACACAAAATGGTGTGTTAAAAACGTGACATGGGTTGTGCCAGCTAGAGTAACAACTGCGTAGCGAATACGCCAACAACAAAACTTGCTTTGGTTTTTATCAAAACTGTGGGCAAAGGGATAAGTGTCAAAAGACGGTGGATTCCAGTTGTATTCCACATAAACAATTGTTACCGTTGTACCCATATATGACACACGGTGTCATTTTAACACAAAAGAAAATGTTATAGGCAACAGGTAAACAGGTAAGGGGTGAGGCTATAATAGCTAGTTATATGACAACTAAGGGCCATGAATACATGGGAAAATAGATATTTAAACAAACATTATCTACACATACATAGATATAAAATAATATATATTACTCACACGCATGCAAACAGTTGTTGCTCACACAAAAAAAAACAAATATGACACGCGTATAGGTGCTCATACTTACATACTATATATATATATATATATATATATATATATTATATGTGGCTATGGGACAATTAGACCTGCTAAGGCAGGTGGTCTAAAGGGTCAAATCAGTTCTAACACAAGGGTATACGCAATTGGCAATTTGGTCAAAGTACCAACATATACCTATTAAAAAATTCCAACTATTATTATATCATATTAATAACAAATAGTATTCCCGCATATGTATATGTATAAAAACCCACACATGCATACATTTTTTAACTTAATAGAATAATAGACCCATTCCTTTAAATAGCAGTTATGAAAGAAAGAAACATCCTTAATTTCAAATTTTAGTTCAGAAAAATTTATTTTCAACGAAAATACTTAAATCATAAAATATCAAATTTAATTTCAAACAGTTTTAAAAATTCATTTCTAATTACACACTAAATCAATAGATATGATAAAATGTTATGCTATGTCGTGTGTTGTCCTACGTGACTAACTATAAATCCTATGAGCCATAGAAGGTTTGAGAAACAACCTTATACAGTATTGACGGACTGATTTGATTGTCAAGATGATGTAGATAGAAGTAGGAGCTTGGCGGAGGTAATGACACTCACCCTAATTACACGAATAATTTTGTCAAAATCGACGTCCAACTAGATAAAGTCCTATATAGCTCAAGCACGGAACACAAACACTAAGAGTGATCTATATAGGGACCTTCAAACTCCCCCATTGGACTTATTTTGACAAAACCCTTGAGTACATCAAATGATATACTAAGGAAAAATTAAATCCTAAAATGTCATATACAAAAGAGTATCCAACTACCCACCCATCCTAGAAAAGAAAAGACACACGACTCAGATGCACGGTTGATGAAAACCTGCAAAACATAAATACCTTTCTTCTAAGATCAAAGTTAAATGAATTTTCTCTACCAAAATAATACAACAGAAATAATTGCACAAGAATGCATGATATGGGACAATATGTATGAAAGACTAATCAATCAAATAAAACAGAATAATGTACTCAACTCTACCCCATTTTGACTAAATAGTATAATGGGAGAAATTAAAATAGAAAGATGTTTAAAAACTGCATATTAAATGTCTTCTACATAAAACATGATTTTAATAGATACCAGTTGTTAGTAGATATCTTTATCCTAAAATCTTAGAGATCTTGTAAACACGATGCAAATTAAACACAAACTAGTTATCAAGCACGGTCATTCCTATCATATGTCTCAATCTTTCAAAACGAGGTTTATCTAACGGTTTTGTAAATAGATAAGCAAGTTAATTATCAGAAGAAATATGTTCTATTACAAGCTCTTTCGATTCAACCAACTCTCTAATGAAATGATGCCTAATATTAATGTGCTTAGTCCTACTATGTTGTACAGGATTTTTAGCAATGCAAATAGCACTCTCATTATCACAATAAAGGTGAACTTTGGACTGAATTATACCATAGTTAGATAACATTTGTTTAATCCAAATTAGTTGAGCACAACATGCACCAGCAATAACATATTCAAATTCGGTAGTTGACAAAGTTACACTAGTCTGCTTTTTACTAGACCATCTAACTATGTTTTTCCCTATATAATAGCAACCACCCGAGGTGGAATGACAATCATCTGTGCTACCGCCCCAATCCGTATTAGTACCCAATTATCTCACATGAGGATTCATTGGTATACCAAAGTCCAAACTCAATTGTTCCTTTAATGTATTTCAAAATATTTTTAGCACAAGTAAGATGAGACTCCTTTGGACTGGATTGAAACCTCGTACAAATACAAACAGCATATTAAATATATCAGGTCTAGAAGCAGTTAAGTATAATAAACTACTAATAATGCTATGGTATAAAGTGGGATCTACATCAGGGCCACTATCAGATTTTGATAATTTGGTTTTTATAGCCATAGGTGTTGATGATATTTTAGCATTTTCAAGTCCAAATTTATCAAGTAAATCCTTAGCATACTTAGATTGCGATATAAAAAGACCATCACTTTGTTGTCTTATTTGAAGTCCTAGAAAATACTGTAACTCCCCCATAAGTGACATTTTAAATTCACTACTCATGTCTTTTGAAAACTTTCTAACTTCATCTGGAGAGGTTGACCCAAAAATAATGTCATCTACATAAATTTGAGCAATTACGATGTCATTTTTATTAGACTTTTTAATAAATAGAGTTTGGTCAACTCCTCCTCTAACAAATCCATCTGAAGATAAAAAAGAAGTTAAGCGCTCGTACCATGCACGAGGGGCTTGTTTTAAACCATATAAAGCCTTTTAAGTCTATAAACATGATTGGGATGTTTGGGATTATGAAATCCTTTGGGCTTCTCAACGTAAACTTCTTCAGAAAGAATACCATTAAGAAAAGAAGATTTTACGTCCATTTGGAAAAGCTTAAATTGTAAGTGACAAGAAACAGCTAGAAGTAATCTCACTGATTGAAGACGAGTTACCGGGGCAAATGTCTCATCACAGTCTATTACTTCTATTTGAGAATAACCATGTGTTACTAGTCTAGCCTTATTTCGAATGACTATCCCTTGTTCATCGGTCTTATTTTTGAAAATTCATTTCGTACCGATTACTTTGATATCTTTGGGCCTGGGGACTAAGTACCACACATCATGATCTGTGAACTGAGCAAACTCCTCTTGTATCGCATCAATCCAATATGAATCACAAAGTGCCTCATCTACTGATTTTAGTTCCACAAGGGATACAAAAGCAGCCATATGAGCTACTTGACGTAATTGATTTCTAGTCCTCACGGGCTCATGAATATCACCCATAACTTCTGCGGAGGGATGATCTTTTGAAACCCAATTAGGCACGGCAATAGTTGGTGCTGGTAAAGATTCATCTTCTGTCAAAACTGGATCATTTAAAATATTTGTATCCAAATCAGTTTCAATAGGTGGATCTTTACTAACAGGCTCAACAGTGTTGTCAATTACAACAACATTAATGGACTTTACAATGAATTTAGTTCTCAAGTTGTAAACTCTAAAAGCTCTGCTATTTTGAGAATAGCTAATAAAAATTGATTTATCACCTTTGGCTTGAAATTTAGAAAGATTATCGCGATCATTTCAAACATAACAAATAGAGCCAAAGGTTCGAAAATACTTAACATTGGGCTCTTTGTTGAACCAAAACTCATAAGGGGTTATTTTGGTATTTTTCCTAATATATACGCGATTAATAATGTGAAGAGCAGTAATACAAGCTTCCACCCAAAAATATAAAGGTAAATTTTTAGCATGTTTAAGGACTCTAGCCATTTCCTGTATGACTCTATTTTTTCGTTCAACAACCCCATTATATTGAGGAGTTTTCGGAGAACTAAACTTATGAGAGTAACCATCAGCTTCACAATATTCAATGACACCAATTTCTTTAAACTCACCACCTCTATCACTTCGAATCCTGGTTACTTGGGTGTCCTTCTCATTTTCTATTCTAGTCAATATTTTCAAAAAATTGTTAAACGTTTCTGACTTAGCTTTCATGAAAACAACCCAAATGAACTGAGAGAAATCGTCCACAATGACTAGGATATAAGAATTTCCATTTAAACTGACAGTCCTAGTTGGACCCATTAAATCCATGTGGAGAAGTTCAAGAGGTGCAGTGGTGTTAATGTCTTTAACCTTTTTGTGAGGGGATTTAGTAATCTTACCCACTTGACATGAACCACAAACAGCAGATGGGCATTTATTTATTTTAGTTAAGCCTCTAACAAGGTCTTGTGATGACAACCAATTTAAGGTTTCATAACTCATGTGTCCCAACCTATTGTTCTATAAGTCAGAATCATCTAAAAGAGTCACATTACAAGACAAGGAGCCATAAGCTTTGTAACAATTGTCTGCAGCATAATCGCCTTTAATGTAATCTTCTCTTGATTCAGTTAAAATATCATAGGAGGTTCTTGAAAATTTAACTTGGCAACCGCTATCACAAAATTGACTGATTGAAAGCAAATTAGCTCTTATTCCATGAACTAACAACACATCATTGAGATTTGGTAAACCCTCTTCATTAAGAATACCTTTAACAATGATTTGGGATGTCTTACCATATCCGAAGGTAACGTTTCCACCTTTGTAATGAACAACATCCTTTAGTTTGGTAATATCCTTCGTCATACGGCGCGAGCATCTGATGTCTAAGTACCAACCAGCACTATGCATCTCACAACGTAGGGCTGTCAAGACTACAAACTATTTTAAATTTAAATGGTTTAGATGCGGTCTTAGTTCCTCAGATCTGATCCATATAGGCACCGTTTTAAATTTGTTTTTAGCCATTAAATGGGATCTGAAAGAGGATTTTCCTAATGGTTTTGATTTACGATCAGTCCAACTTTTAGGCTTATTAAAATATCGAAATGATCTATTACAGTTTGGGGTTTATTGCCAAATCTCCCAACTCTTGGGTTAAACAAAAAATGGTCATTTCTCGTTAGAAACCGTAGGCACTCACAGTTTTGGTGTCCAAAAACATCACATTTAGTACATAATTTACTAGATGTAGGAAGGCCTGAATGGTGAAGTTTTCTACCAAAACCAGTTTCAGATTGCTTACGGTCATTAGATATAAAAGGTCTAGAAAGTCTCTTAGAAGGGGGGCAGTATCTAGACATAGATTCCTCAATAATTTTTTTAATGAAAGTATCAATGTCACTTTCAAAATAATTTTCAATTAAAACTTGTTTTTCTTTGGCCTTTTCATACGACTTGCTTTCCAACTGAAGAACCATTTCTTCTTCAGCTTTTACAAATAGGACTGGTCTGGCTAGATCATCATTTTTTTAATAGGACCTTCATAATCAAACCCTCTAGTATCGCCATGATAACGCTGGATAACTATCAATTCTTCAAGGTCAAAGGATTTTATATCACCACTATGACACATTTTAAAAGCAGTTTCACAAACTTCTTTAGATTTTTTAACTTGGAAAAGTGCAACATTATACTTTTCTTCTAAAGAAATCAGGTTGTCATTTAAAGTCGTAATCTGAAATTTAAAGTCAAGTGACTATTTTTCAAAATCAATTTTGACATTGCTCATTTCAATGGAATTTTGTTGAACTATCTGATATTGATTCTCTAGGGACTCATTAAATAATTTAACCAAATTAGATAATTCTTGTCTATTCTGAAAAGTCCTCACATACAATTCAGCATAATCATCATAGGCAACAAAATTTTCACTATTTTTCGTGTCGGTATGTGAATTGTTTCAATCTTCAGACTTAGTGTCACACAAACATGCATTTTTAGAATCAAATGGAGCAGTTAATTCAAGCATAGAAGGTTGATTAGCGAACAAAGATTTAGCAGCATCAATTAAATCAAGCACTTCATCAGATTCACATTCATCTTCAAAATCAGACATTCCAGCTAGATATACATCTCCACCACAGTCGTAAACTTCTCCTAAAAATGCAAGGTAGTTTGATTCAGATTCTTCTTGGTCTTCTTCTGATTCAGAATCATAGGAATCATCCCAAGCTTTCATAATATTAGCCTTATGTGTCTTAGGATACTTGGACTGTGGTTTGGATCTACATTCAGCAATGAAATGCCCGAGTTTCCCATAATTATGACAAGCCAATTTCAATTTATCAATCTTACTACTAGAACTATCATAATCAGACTTTGGTTTAGAATTTCTGTTATGTGGTCAATTGAGCTGATGATAATGATTATTCTCTTGCATACGTCTTTTAGCAATAGAGTTTCTATGTTTGAAAAGTTTCTTAAATTGGGAAGACATAAGTGAAAGTTGATTAACAATCTTATTAATTTCATCCGACTCCTCATCAGACTCGTTATCCGACTCAGAATGTAGCTTAACTATCTTATGCTTGTTTTTATTGGGACAGAGAGTTTTGAATGCAACTTTATAAGAGTTGGTCAAATCTTTTTTAGCATAAGAAGTAAGAGTCTTTCTAAAGGTTGTTTTAAGTTCCATAGTTCTCAATTTAGAGCTTAACAAATCAGGAGTGAGAGATGGATCATTCATTTCTTTAATGATATAACGTTTATAGTCAAACCTAGGGGCAAGGGACCTTAAAATCTCAGCACATACTTCCTGATCAGTATACTCTACATCATTAGAACGCAGTTAGGTAATAATATCAGTCGAACGCATATAAAAATCATCAAATGGTTTGTTATCTTTCATAACTAGCATATTGTATTATTGAACAAGCATTTGAGTTTTACACTTCTTTACCCTAGCATCGCCTTCGTGTGCTATTACTAAAGTATCCCAAGCATCTTTGCTAGTGGTGCAGTGACATATACGTTTCAATTCATTTTCACTCACGCTCATGAAAATTTCATTTTTGCCTTAATTATTGAAATTTCTTATCTTTTTCTGATCAACACTTAATTCAGTAGTTTTAAGTTTTCTAAAGATAGTGCTGCCTTCTACTATGGAAGTATTTGGGTGCTTTTAACCATTTTCAATCAAATCCTACACGTCATCTCCTAAAGTGCCTTGAATAAATGCAACCATTCTAATTTTTCAGTATGAAAAATTTGAGCCATCGAAAATAGGAGGTCTACTAAAATTTCCAAGCCTAAGTAATTGACTTGAATCATCCATTGAAAACAAGGTAAAACGAGCTTGACAAAAGTTTTGGAAAATGATCTTTTTAAATTCTAGCTCTGATACCACTTAAGCGTGTGGCTTACGATAGACTATAATGCCGAAGTAAAACAAGTTGTTGAAATAAACTCCAATTGTCTACAAGTTATCTATGTTATTCAAGAGGGGACCAATTCAAACTTTTCTTGAATTGCTAACTTGGCTAAAATAGGTTTTAGTTTGCCAAGTCAATTAATAGTCCTATTTATTATCTTGAGTTAACTAGGTGTCAAAACAGATAATATATGATTCAATTAATTAGGTGTGTTTCTAGTATTAAACCTACTTTTTCGTATGAGATGAGATATTACAAATTTTAAAGTAAAGCACAAGGTATTTACTTTACGTCGCAAAAACCCTTCCCCGGGAAAAACGATGGACCCCTCTAGGAGTCACCTAATCTACTTTCACTAAAACAATGAAAATAATATGAACGAGTTACAATCAACAAACACGACAACTAAAGAAGATAGATGTAGCTATTACCTCAAACGACCAAGACTCCTCCCTGGTTGTTTATTCTGCTCTCTTTAAGTCTGTCCTTGTTTGATATTGCGTTCTACACTTTGCAGCTTCTCCATTTTGCTCTCCTAGCTCAAGATTAGCTCAGTGCCTATTGTGTTATTTTCTAGTGAAGTATTTGTGTGTGGTGTTCTATCCGAGATGACACACCCATACTTAAATCATACACACCGAATGCTATTCAACAGATTATATCTCCTACATATCTTCGCAAGTCTTGTGTCAACTCAAGTCAAGTCTTCTTGACTTTCAATACAGTTTTGAAAAGATTTCTTTTCTTTTTAAATCTTGAACACTAGACTTGTTCAAATATTTACACAAATAAATGTGTCTACGTAAATACATCGTGAGTGAATATATATAAGTGATATGAGATGAAAACAGTTCCTGAAAATTCCTTAAACATTCAAGAAATCATATCCACAAAATATGACTGAAAATATAATGAAGTTAAGCATACAACCAATGATTAAGATTTAATTCGAATATCAGAATATTCAAGATAATTTCTATAAAATTCAGTCCTTTAAAAACTAGGTTTCAACTTTTTTAAACCTCTTAAAATCTTAACCTTATTTTCAGAAAAAAAAAATATTCTCACGTGTTTTTAAAACAAAATGTTTTAAAATAGGAACATGACTAATCGAGATTGTATATATCTAAATAGAAAAATCAGCCAACAAACAAAACAAGATAGTTTGTTTTAATTTTAGATCTGAATAAGACCTTATAAAAAAATAATGAGTTTTTCTCTTAAGTTTATAATAAAAACAAGATTAGCAAACTTTATACACAAAACAGATCTGAATGGACAATTAAAATAAGCACAACAAAAGAGATACTCAGAACCAGATTTTTCAAAATGAAACATCAACAATATCGGATAGAGGAAAATGTGAGAAAATGTCCAAGTCTTGACTCCTCAAAAATATTTTGAAGATGAGTTGGATCAGCCTTTGGTTATTAACTATACACTCTTAAGATAAATCTTGACAAATATGTATATAGACTCTCTCAAAATTTTTGCAGAGCTTCCGCTTTAAAATAATTTTTCTCGGTTTAAAAACTAAAGACCCAACTGGTTCTATTTATAGGGAAAGTGAGTGTACTCTGATTGGTAAAAGAAAATCCACAACGCTTGTGCCAAAAAGTTTTTGGTCTATAGATAAAATAAGATATTGTGGTTGTAAAAGAAACACAAATTGGTGTGTTAAAAACGTGACACATGTTGTGCCAGTTAGAGTAACAATTGCATACTGAATATGCCAACAGCAAAACCAGCTTTGGTTTTTATCAAAATCGTGGGCAAAGGGATAAGTGTCAAAAAACTGTGGATTCTAGTTGTATTCCACTTAAACAATTGTTACCGTTGTACCCATGTATGACACATGGTGTCGTTTTAACACAAAAGAAAACATTATGGGCTACATGTAAACAGGTAAGGGGTGAGGTTATAATAGCTAGGTATATGACAGTTAAGGACCGTGCATACATGGGAAAATAGATATTTAAATAAACATTATCTACACATGCATACATATAAAATAATATATATTACTCACACGCATGCAAACAGTTGTTTCTCACACAAAAAAAATAAATGACACTTGTATAGGTGCTCATACTTACATACTATATATATATATATATATATATATATATATATATATGGGGGGGCTATGGGACAATTAGACCTGCTAAGGCAGGTGGTCTAAAGGGTCAGATTAGTTCTAACACAAGGGTAAACGCAATTGGCAATTTGGTCAAAGTACCAACATATACCTATTAAAATAATGCCAACTATTTTTATATCATATTACTATCAAATAGTATTCACGCATATGTATATATATAAAAACCCACGCATGCATACAATTTTGAACTTAATAGAATAATACACGCATTCCTTTAAATTACAGTTATAAAAGAAAAAAACATCCTTAATTTCAAATTTTAGTTTGAAAAATTTATTTTCAACGAAAATACTTAAATCATAAAATTTCAAATTTAATTTCAAACAGTTTTAAAAATTCATTTCTAATTACACACTAAAACAATAGATATGATAAAATGTTATGTTGTTTTGTGTGTTGTCCTATGTGACTAACTATAAACCATATGTGCCATAGAGGGTGTGAGAAACAACTTTATGCAGGATTGACGGACTGATTTGATTGTCAAGATGATGTAGATAGTAGTAGGAGCTTGGCGGAGGTAATGACGCTCACCCTAATTACACGAATAATTATGTCAAAATCGAAGTCCAACTAGATGAAGTCCTATATAGCTAAAGCACGGAACACAAACCCTAAGAGTGCTCTATATAGGGACCTTCATAAATGAAATTCAATATGCAATGTTCATAAATGTAATGTATCCAATGTTGACATAATTAGCAGTGAAATGGGAATTATTGATGTTTTATGCATCCTTCCATATAAACAGGAGGTGCATATTCGAGCCAAGCCACATTGTACAATTATGGGTTCAACGTTGATGTGGGGTCGTAAGTTGCTCTCTCTCTCTTGTGTGTGTGTGTGTGTGTGTCTATATATATACATACATATATATATATATATAGAGAGAGAGACAGAGAGAGAAGTGAATATAAAAGATGAACATTTCAATGAATTTTAATAAAAAAAACACCAAACAACCCATTAATTGTAATTCTTATGTTGTAATTGGCTCGTACCAACGGCAAGGAACACGCGTATTAATCGAATATTTTATTTACACATCACCCCCTTACCTGGCTAGAAAACCCAGAACTTGATGCCATAAAGGCTGCCATGGTGGGGGGGGGGGATCGATCGACATGCGTATTCGTTGCCGCTGGTGCGGACCAATTACATCATAGGAAGTAAAATTAATGGATTGTTTGGTGTTTTTTTTGTTAAGGTTCATTAAAATGTTCATCTTTTATGTTCACTTCTGAACTTCTCCCTATATATATATATATATATATATATATATATATATATATATATATATATATATATATATATATACTAGCGAAATTCCCGTGCCTGAAGGCACAGTGAAAATTTCGAAAGTACGTAATCGTGAAACGACAAAAAATTTCAAAGTACGTAATTGCAAAACGAAAAAAATATCGTTCCCCAACAAAACAAAGTTTAAATTTTAAAAAATTGGCCATAATCTCCTTTGTTTTAAGAACTATCCACCATGTTTATATATATATATATATATGAGAGAAGTGTGTTATGAATAGTGTTATCTTATCTCATCTTATATAAATAATCTAAGGGTCTACATTTTGCCACCAAATCTTAAAATAAAGGGTGGAGATTAAAAGAATCCACTTTTCCTCTTTTATCCCTCAATTATTTCATCTCCCTCTCTTTTTTTCAATTGACTTCATTTTTCCCTCTTCACCCAAAATTCAAAACTGAGGATAAAATAGTAAAATACACGAATCAATACAGCAAGTAACACTCTAACCCCCAAGAGAAACCCTAATCTTCTTTACTCATTTTCTCTCTCTGTCGTTTCTCCCTTTCCCCTAACACAAACCCTCCTACCTCCTGCCTCCCTCCTCCCGCCTGCTGCCTCTTGCCGCCCCCACCCGCCTGCTGCCTCCTGCCGTCCCCACGCACAAATGCCGCCCTCATACTTCAACTTCTCCCCCCTCCACCGCCCACTCCCGCATACAGGTAAAATACCTCCCCCCTCACACACACGCCCACACGCCCACTCACACTGATCTCACAAATCACTACACCAAAAACAGGTGTTCCAAAATCTGGCACGGTTTAAAACTGTGCTAGATCAAATCTGGCACGGTTTTGAACTGTGCCAGAATCAGGTGTTCCAAAATGGCCATTTTTTTCTGGCACGGTTTAAAAGTGTGCCAGATTTGACCAAACGGGAACACTTCTGGCACATTTTTAAGTCGTGCCAGAATTTGATATTTCTGGCACACTTTTGGCACAGTTTTAAACTGTGCCAGATTGAGCACATTTTGATAAACTTTTGGCACAGTTCAAAACCGTGCCAAAATTTGATACACTTCCAAATTTTTGGATCAAAGAAAAAAAATTAATTATAAATAATATTACCCAAAAAAAATTAACAACATTTTCAATAATAATATAAAACCAACATGACAAAAGTAGTACAACAACAATAAAAATAGTCCGCAACAAAACTAATACACATACAAGCCCACTAAAAATTAATGGCTCAAATTCCATTAATATAAAATTCATGTCAATACATATGAAATTTATCTCAATACATGCACAACCATATAACTTCCAATGATTTCCAACCTATAAAACAAACAAACAAACAAACAAACAAAAAAGTGATTCTTGCTTGCCAACATCTTGCTCGTGGAAACTCCGTTGCTTTCGTTGATGAATTGATCGTAGTCGATCAAAGCAACACAGTAAACGAAAAGGTCAACATCTTCAAACATTTCTAACCACTTGCAATAATCTCCAAGTCTACTTTAGTGAATTCTAATGAGTTGGTACCTGCAGATGCAAATCAAGAAGTGGTATTAGCAATTAAATTGTGTGTATAGTCATAAATTCACAATGACTTGACCCTGAAAAAGACTACAATATGCATAAAATATTGATGAAATAAAGAAAGTAGTCGGTAAGCATTTTACAGAACTAATTCCAAAGTTTCATGTTAAAATAGATGTGAATTGTATACACTTTGTAAACAGATTACAAAATTTGGGCAGAGTTCCCTTTATAAACAGGACTATCCACCCTGTTTAAGAACTAAAAACTACCCAAACTACAACAATAGTAATATTATTTACTGAACCTCATATAAATAATCAGTGTGTAGATATGCAACAATCATGCCCATTAGTATATATTACACTGAGCTGATGATTTTTCAATAGACATACATTAGTGTCCATTAGTCACACGCCTTGATGATTCCTAAAAAAAAATCAAATGAACCTTGAATTATCATTTGGAGATGAGGTCGGTGCCTTTCGTTTATATATATATACTAGGGTATGCCCGTGCCTGAAGGCACGATGAACATTTTTAAAAAGCATCTAATCATAAAACGACAAAAAATTTCAAAGTACATAATTACGAAACGGAAACAATTTCGTTCCCCCAACAAAACAAAGTTTTAGGTCATATATAATTTAAACATCATATAAACAAAACATCAATTCAATTCAATTCATGAGAATAACACCAATACTTAAGTCAAAAATATTTCTTTTATAACATAATAATCGTAAGCAATATTAAAAAAATTGGGCAGAGTTTCCTTTATTTATATAACTAACCATCCTGTTTAAGAAATAAAAAATAACCCAAGAACAATATTCAAAGAGACATTTTATCGGTCAAAATTATATATTCATAGTATGTTATGTATCGTCTTTATGGGTCCATCGATAAAAAAAATGTGATATATTTCCGTCACATCATCCTGACAGCCAAGTCCTAGAAAATCAAAATATTGGGCAATTAAAACTTAAATACAATATATATAAACACATAACGTAAATTAGTCTTACAAATACATGACATCTATTTCAGCATTCAGTCACATGTTTATAAACACAAACACATAATGAATCAGCAGTCTCATGTATATAATGTATATAATGTAAGTTAGATGTATATAATGTTACATGTATATAATGTAATTTGATCATTCACCTCCACACCTTTATAGAATGAATATAATGTAAGTTAAATTTATTTCAGCTTTACACACACCTGCTCGTGGAAGTGTTATAGACTCATTCACATCGCCTTATCCCGAGCCTTCTTTTTGCTGCAATGAGCAGTTGTGATGAGGCTTCACATCCCCTTATCCTTAGCCTTCTTTTTGCTACAATGAGAAGCTTTAGATACACCTGCTCGTGGAGAGACTTCATTTTCAAACTAACTCGAATAACTGACTTAAGGCTGCCCTTGGATGTCCCTAGAAAAAAATCAAATGAACCTTTAAGAAATTTAAGAAACTAAGAATGGTCAATAAATTAAAGGTCTGTGTCACTAAATTAAAAGGTTTCCTCCATAATAAAAACTAACATTTGGTTTCTTCTCGTTAAAATTGCATTATTTAATGTTCATTATCCAAGCAATAACCAAACAGTGGTACACTCTAAGACACATTAAAACACATATTATAAAACTTATAAATGTCCTAAAATGACAATTAAAAAGAATGTTACTTAAAATCAATATATAAAACTCAATAAAGGGCCACACTCTAGTACTTGTGAGAATTTTTATTGTATTGAAAAAACTCGACAAAGCTCCATATCTAGTAAAAATATAAGGAAATAATAAAGCGCAGATGCTACTACTACATACTTATCTCGTGAAGGTCTTAATTTGTTGGCGGGTTCCAAGCATGATACCTGTCATATACACATATTGCAGTCCCATGTTGGAGAACCACCGGAACAGTTGCAAACCACCAAAACATTGAAAAGATAGTAGCAAACCACCTGAAAGAAAAGTATAAATGCCAATATCAGTAAAACGACATACTGTTGTGAGATCAATAGATGCAAGCACATTTAATCGTAGAACAGGAAACATAAACAGAACTCGGAGCTAGACTACGGTATTTACAATAACACAAAACTTCATGAACTTTAACACAAAAAAGATAACATAAAGAGGTTCATTTATTTTAGTTCCAACCTCATAACTAAAATCATGAATGCCAAGAATCAACCGTGATAGAGGACGGCGTAGTTAGAGAAAGAATAATAGGTCTATGACGCTTATGTGTTGTGGCAAACAAACGCGACACACTATTGATAAATTTTAAAATATATAACTTTGGCAACTTAGCAAGGTGTCTCAAACATATATGTGTTGTTTTAAATGCACACAACATGATTCTAGACTCATTCTTCAGATGTTTCATGTCATTCCAAAGTAGTATGCTATTCCAAATTCAGTAGTCTGCTATTCCAATCAGTAATCAGTAGTCTATTCCAAATTTAGGAAATTCACACACATAAATTCACATACAAAGGTAATCACTAAGTAAAGAGTAGTCTATTATTCTTTGTTACTACACCATTTAGTCTGCTACAAAAGCCCGTAGAAAATAAAAACACGATAACCAAAAGTTTACCTTATATGTATAGATCATACATTTGAACTCTAACATTAAAACACATATCTAAAATACGAATATACTCCATGTACCTCTAAAAATAAGCAAGAATAATTAAAAAAAACATCTGATCCATAAGGAGATACACTATGAGTTACCTGGGCTAAACTTATTGTTTGTGAGAACATATTTTTCCCCCTAAAACACACCAATGTATATCACAATCGACACCATAAAAATAGAGAAATAAAAACAGAGCAATGTATCGTATATTTTCAGATATGGAATCTACATATTTCATTCATTTTGAAATAACACCATGAAAAAAATTCAAATTCAGATAAAACAAAATCGAGAGGTATACCTGAGAATATGAGAGATAGAAGACTGACCTCATTTTGAATAGGTATACCTGATCACCAATTCAAATTTAGAAAAATCCAAAAATATAATTATCAAAATAATAGGGCATTCAAACATAATGAATTTTGACATCCGCTCACTTATGTCCTCATGATGATTTTGGCTTTGGTTACGGCTTGCTCAGACACACTGTTTCAGTCTTCTATCTCTTTTTAAAAGTATGCATCCATGAAAACATTTCTTGCAGACTTCAAAATTTTTAAAAGAACTGGTTGGCGTTCTAAATTCATTGTCCATCTTTGAGAGAAAAACACCCTGACCTAAAAGTTGAAACAAAATATTGAACAGACCAATCACTTCAGTTAGTGCATAACTTATTCAATTACCTCACTTTCAAACAACTAATTCTATGGATCTCGATGAGAATATCAATTAATACCCCATTATTTGTAGCACATCATGAAAAATGTACGCTGAAATAGAAAGTAGTTAGGATTTATTCCAATGCGACCAAATAATTTTTGCATCCAAAACAAAAATATTTTTCATCCATTCTTAGTAATAGATTCATCTAAAAGTATGCTAAGAACTTCCATTCATATCTTTCAGATTTACAGTTGAAATGAAGAGAGAAAAACATTTAACTCATTTCAGCAATATTAAAAGTAATACCTTCATCTTGCAAAGTCAACTGCGCCCATTGCTTCCATATTCTAAAAGTCTACTGAGAACTTTCATTCATACTTTTCAGATGTATTGTTGGTATTCACTTACAGTCCAACTCTTTCCATAGAAGATCTGCTATGCAACTTATGAGAGCTCAAGCTCAAAATCTACTATGCAACTTAGGAGACCTACTTAGGAGACCTCTACCTCATGATTATCAAGGAGTTTAAAACTTGAACCTCAACTCGAATAGATACTCTACCCAAACCCCTTTTTTTTCTATTGCAATGTAATTTAACTAAATAATAAAATAGAACAAAAAAAAAACACAACCAACTTTAATATTGGATAAACTGTGTTATCACCTTCCAATAGTAATATTGCTACATGACTGCTACTGCTACATGGCTGTTATTGTTGTGCTGCTACTGATACTACTTGAGGGTCTGTAGCCCATTGTGTCCTGCTGCTGCTCCATAGTTGGAGGATGCGCATACCTTTTGCTGCTCATGAAATGGTTGTATCATTCTGGTCATCAGGTACATGTGAATTAAATCCTATTTCAGAAACTATATCCGAATAGAATTGCGTGTATTGTGTCTGCATAAACTAACAGCAGGACAGTGATTTATTCAAGTGAATAACTACTCGCGCATTGCCTAGTCTTAGTAATCAGTATATTGGGGTACGTGAATAACCAAGCCGAACACACCCAAAAATATTTAATAAACTCCCAAATGATTCTATAAATTGACTGAGTTATGATATACATCACCAGAGAACACTGTAATTTTAAAGCACGGTCAATTTATGATATCTAATATTTCACCTCATCAAAAGCACGGTCAAGGATTTACGCCACACGTGCAATAATGTTTTCATGAGAATCCAATGTATGGTACAATGAACATCAATACTACAAAAGGTGATGAAGTAGATCATGCAAAATAAACAATTACTTTATAGCAAACGCACTATTATTTCTCAACCCAAACACCACCACTCGTTGTCAACCACACAACACCATAAACTAACCAAACTTAACTCACGTTCATTGGTGTTAAACCCTGACTCCAAATCAAATCAAGATATAGAGGAAGAGGGATTTTTCAATGAACCCCAAAACTAAACTACTCCCCAAAACTAAACCTATAACAAATTAGAGAGGCACCACTAACATTTGTACTTGAAATAAAAGACAAAATATATATCATTCAAACTACCCATTCGATTATAGACAACTAAGAATCATAAAATACAACTTCATTTCATTCAATTCAAGGTCCTAAGATAGGGTTTATAATGATCTGCTCCCATTTTAGTGAATGAAAATAAATGAAAATTGTTGGTTGAGAAACCATTTTAGGGCTATTTGTCAACGTTATTAGGGAAAATCTCAGTTAGGCAAGCAAGTTGTAACATATGCATTGTATATTGGTTCAAGGGGCATGTGCCAGTGTAGTGGCAATAAAAAGGGAATGTTGTAAATATGGGATTATCAAAGTTAAAAAAATGTGAAATAATGCAATGAAAAAAGTTACATAGAGAAATGCAAAAAAGTATAACAAACAATAAGAAGACAACTTTAGAAATGCCCAAAAGTATTGGAAGACTGAAAATATGAAAAGAAATCATATTAAAACTCATTTATAACTTCAAGCTCGCACCTCTTACTAAAAGAAACAAAAAAATTACGAAACAAAGAATAAATAAATTGTGTATTTGATTCATGGTTGGATTGCCCAAGCGAAAAGATGTGCAATTTTTCACTTAAAACTCACAACTCCAATCCATCAATTTGGCCTTGCTGAAGTCATTAATGTAACACATTAAGCTGAAGTCATTTAGAAGAACAGATAATAGGGACTCATTAATGTAACACATTAAGCTGAAGTCAAGAAAAAAGAGAGGGTGAGAGAGCTTATTATGTGGTGTGGCTGCCTTATTTGTGACTCGGGTATATGGCCACCTAAAATAACTCAAAAGCAAAACGAAATTAGTTTGAATAAAAATTATAGTAAACACAAAAAAATAAAAAATAAAATCAAACTCAATAACCTTAACAAAAACATATTGTGGGCCTTGCATACACTTGTTACCTAAAAACATCCATAAAATTTTATATATTGAGGAATTGATAAAGACCAACTCACTTTTCCAAATGACGTTGATGGGAGCATGAGGTACGTACTATTTTATATATTAACTTCAAAATCGATTAACTAACAGTTGATCAATCATCTTAGTTTGTCGGACATATATGAGCATAACTTTGATGTTAATTTAAAACCAATTAAGTTATCACTTCAATAAAATATATATTAACTTATTTGTGAATTAATAGTCTCATTAGATTAATGCCGAGAATTTACAAACATTCATGAAAAATCTCAGCCTAAATTAGTCAAAATGGTTGAAGTTCGGAGTTGGGGGGCACTTGGACCAACAATTTCCCCCTGAAGGGCAGCATAAAAAGTTGCTCAAACATGGATCTTTAGATGAGAAAAGTAAAAGAACTAATTGGTCAACAAGTAAATAAATTCACAGTAAAATCTATGAACAAACTAATAGTACCTGGTGACTTCAGAAAGTAGGCTTTTTGAAAGGAAACCAATATGCCCCCTCTTGAGTTTTGGGCTCGAGATGAGTTACATCTCAGTTGTTCAGTATATTATTATCACAATGTTCCTTGAATGGGTGAGACTTATTCAAAGCTTCTGGAAGATCACAAAGCTCCTTGAGTGAGTGAGCTTTATTTAGAGCTTCTTGAACCCTAGTGGTCTTGAAGTTTCTAGGAAGCTCATTAAATACCCCTGCAAACAACACATATAAGTCATCAAAACACAATATGATCACTCAAATAAAAAAAAAGAATAATTAGACGAATGGTCTCTATTTGACTAATTTTAAATGAGTGGGATCGTGAATAAATGACCTATTAGGTCATTATGATCGCCACGCTCTTAGTCATCTCCCTTTATGAACACAAAGTGATCTAACTGGTCAAATGGCCAAATGGTTAGAGCCGAATGGTTAAAGACAGGATATGTATGACAATGGTGAAATATTAGATATGAATTTTAATAAATATGGGCTACCATTTGGAAAATTTTCTACAAAGGCGCTAATTCAAGTATAATGAAAGAAAAACTCTAAGCATCGAGATGCCACACTTATAGAAGTTTGTAGAGAATAATGGAAGAAGTAGAGAATACCAGAGGATTATTTAATGAAGACCAGAAATGAATACCAAACATGGCATAAGAATATATGGGCTAATGGCCTATAATTCTCTACAAATTAGGGTTGTGAAAGTTGGAAAAATGGAGTTCATGGGTATTTATGCAACAAGTAAAACACTCATTCAAATTAGGTAGTTGAGATCATTTTGTTCCAACGAGTTTTGGCATTTAGTAGTACCTACACATGGGAAAATCACATGAGGAGGCAAACTGTGCCCACACGCACAT
Source organism: Sambucus nigra (assembly GCA_949130495.1). NCBI lineage: Eukaryota > Viridiplantae > Streptophyta > Magnoliopsida > Dipsacales > Adoxaceae > Sambucus > Sambucus nigra. The sequence goes on along the minus strand of OX422214.1, from coordinate 104,075,498 downwards.
TAGGGAAATGCGATTCGTCTCATGCATTACCATTTCAAAACACGGCTCAATAGCTATAACAAGGCAGGAATGAGGTGAATGATTAAGCTCCCTTTGACTACAAATGAGCCTATTTAGTTCCTTATCATGAACACAAAGAGTCTAAGGGCAATTGATGAGGGAAATTCTGGTCGAAAGATATGAATGTTCGTTGGCATTCGGATTCAAGTGAAGACCCCTCCCCTCACCTCAATTTGGTTACGAAAGGAAGGGAATCTGAGTACAATATAAATATTATAGTTGTTAACAGCATAGACCTTTCGAGTAACAACTTGTCTAGGCCAATCCTTGATGAGATATCAAATCTTGCTAAGGTGCGATTTTTAAACATGTCTCGTAATCACTTGACGGGAGTAAACAGAGAGGTGAACCAGTAATCATAGAAATACCAGGAGGGAACAATACAATTATGGATTAATAATAAGAAAGTTGAATCCTAAAATCGTAAACTGTAACTACCCATCATTAGAAGAAACATGTCCAGGTTCAAAACCTATAACCATATACTGAAATACTCTGTTTCATTACTAATTGCAGTCATCAAATCATTGAGTTCTCAAAAAATGCTCCTGAAAACTCAATGATTAAAAGACTACAATTGGTAGCAACAACAACGACCGTTTTAGAAATTGACAGCTTGTCAAGCCAATAGTTGTTCATTTTAAGAGATGGATTGGGCCTGGGAATCTTTTGATGCTATATGCACATTTAAAAGCTGCACTTATCGAGTGTAGAAGGGTCATAATTTTAATAAGCATAAAACTCAAACTTACCGATATAAAATCAAACGCTCTAGTGTCTTCTTTCTTCGAACTGTTCATAATCCTCAAATGGCATCATTCTCAGGGTGATGTTCGAAGATTAAATTCAAAATAGTATGATCTGCCTCTCGCAACGTGTTGGGGTGATACTCACTCCACATGCCCCTTATATGGACATCCGGAGCATCCATATCTATGGCATCAAAACCGTTGTCCATGGAGCTAGCGTCATAGTGGGGAGAAGACTCCTCACTGGACTGATCACCCTCAGCCTATCAGAATGGGTGGAATCCGAGGACTTCTCGTTTCCATCAATAACCTCATCGTCATCGCTTGTTTCCTCATATAAAACAAGAAAGACTAAATGAATAAGTTAAGTAATATTTTCAGGGGAATAGAAAGAGTAATAGTAAAGATACTTACTCGCATGCCCATATGTGTTAGCTTGCTACTGAAAATCCCACGTTGCTCCCTTCATCCAATCACAAGCTCCATAGTCACAGGAGCACTCGTGATAATAACTTGAAAACAAAGCAATAGGAAGTTGTCATTCGAGCACTTTCACAGTAAAAGCAAGAAAAAGAATAAACCAGGGTATAACAGATTAATACCTGAGGCTCCGTAGTTACAGGAGCACTCATAGAACTAAACTGAAAACAAAGAAATATGAAAGTGTTATTTGAGCACTTTCACAGTAAAAGAAAGTTATAAAAGAGCCAGCTATAATAGAATAATACTTAGGGAGCACTCATAACTATACTCATACAATGTTCAACAGTTAATGGGATGCTTATATCATTAACCTGAAAATAAGGAAACATGAAAGTGTTATTTGATTATTTGCACAGTAAAATAATGTTATAAAAGAGTCAGGTATGACAGAATAATACCTGAAGAGAACTCGCGGCTTTACTCACAGGAGGTTCCATGGTTAGAGGAATGCTCGTAGTGCTAACGTGAAGACAGGTGATAAAGTAGTCACAAGAAATAAATCAATGAATGTTCAGTCAGTACTTGAGGTGTCATAATTAATGAAGTACCAGAACAACACTTGTTGGAGACACAGCAACCAATGGAGCACTAACAATGCTCGGCTAAAATGAAGTACAATGATCAAGTGAGTAATTATTCAAACACATGTAAAACAAAATGTTAAGCTGTAGTTCAAGTACTTGAACTCCAACAAGAGGGGAAACACTCAAGTCTATCATAGGTGATGGAGGGATACTCGAACAATACAATTGATGTTCAAAATATAACCCATACACCCTCACACACACAATCCTATCACCCCCACACTATTCATCATCCCCTACCTTCCACTCACTCTCTCTCCTCAATCCTCCATAACCACACATACCCAACAACAAACCCAATTCCATTTTCCACCATTAAACCCCAACATTAACCACCCCGACCAACCATTACCCCAAACCCACAAACCCGTCAGTCCGAACAACCCGATTCCAAAATATTGGAGCTAAACCCGGAGCAATCCGCCGACAACCCTCAACCCAAAATCGCGACCCCATACCCACTCCACCTAACCACGCCTGAACCCATCCCACCTCACCATTCCATGTCGGCGCGACCCACCTCGTCACCATTAACCCGCTACCGAACCCGGTTTGACCCTTATATTACCACAACCCGAAACTACCTACGACCCCTAGCTCCGGCGGCATCATCCCACTGCTGTAAACCCGAGTCCAACCCTATTTCGGCATTCAACCTCTACCCGTTTTTTCCAACCCGACCTCCATTTCAAATCAAATTACATGCAACATTTAGTATATATACAATGATTTGAAACATTAATAAAAACGTACCACAAAAATAGAAAATGATGATACCTAACTTAGGTTAAAAAAATACCTGATTGGGATCTGAGCAGAGAGAGATAGAGCTGAGAGGAGATAGCACAACGCCCTGACCGGAGTGTGAGAGAGAGAAGTGTTCGAGCGTGGGAATGAGGAGAGAGAGAGGGCAAGAAGAGCGGGAAAGAAATGTGGGTTCTCTAATATTTTTTTTTTGGTATTATATATTTTAGCAAGTGTACTCAATTTTGGCACACTTTAAAACAGTGTCAAAATTTGGCACTGTTTTAAAGTGTGCCAAATTTCTATTAAACCGTGCCAAAATTTGGCACTGTTTTAAACTGTGCCAGATTTTTAATATCAAGGTGTGCCAAATTGCTATTTTTGGTGTAGTGAATCTCACACACACTGATCTCACACACTGATTTATCTTTTTAAACGAACAACTATTTTTTTTAAATGAATAAATGTACTTTTTTTATTTGGTTTCTTGACTCAATTTTCTGTGGGTTTTGAAATATTGGGGGTTCGGGGTTTTGAAATTTTGTGGATTCATGGGTTTGCAATTTTTAAGGTTTTATTTATGCTTCTTTATCTAATATATTATAATTATTGATCTTAATGCTCTTACTATGTTCCATGTTCTAGGAGTAGTTGTTCTTGAAAACTCAAATCAACAAATGTTTTGTTGATTTGCTCTATCAATTCCTGTTTTGATTTTTTCTTCCAATTTTGCTCTATCAATTACTATGTTTCCAATGGTTTCAGTTTTTAATGAGTACAGTTCTTAATATGAAATCTAATTGAAGTCCAAATAGATAAACTTGCTTCCATTGACAAATTTGCTATACTTTTCTTCATACTGAAGTCCAAATAGATAAACATAAATCAATTAAAGTAAGTTTATAAGTTGAAAATATCCAATTTATGTAGAAAGTGAAGTTAAGGAGTATTTCATAACATATGCTACTGGAAGGGATTGAAACTACGGTCATAAATGCGGTACAATCGGCTTCCTGTATTTATTGATAGGTATCTTTGGGATTTAGTTTCATATCAACCTTTAAACATCGTGATATGAGTTAAACTATTATTTTTATTATCTTACATAATTATTTTCATAATTTTTTCACTGCAGAAGATAAAACATGCGGAGTAATGTTTGGATGAAGCAAAGGGTAAACGGAAGGACAACCACCCCTAGACTCAGTTTGATCATTCCTTTTTTTCAATCCATTTCAACTTTTTCACTGTTTATGGGCCATAATGGCGAGGTAACCCTTTCTTTGCTTTTTATTGATAGGCTTCCCAACCGTGGCGCTCGAACAATTAGGTTGCGAAGCTTCTTGAGGGGTACAACATGGTTAGGACGGCGAGTTATAGGTTGGGCCATCAAGCAACTAAGCACTCAAGGACCGAAAAACTCACCTCAGATGCCAAGCAAGAGATGTTCAGAGACATACAGGTATCCACATTCTTTCTACATTTGTTATTGAAACTGTGCAGGATTTACTCATTAATGCAAACATTCAATACGTTCAGTTTTGTTTGAATGGGGCCACATTATACTCATGTATTACTGAGCTTATGTGTTGTTTAATTGGATAAGTTATTGCAACATATCATTTCTCCAGGTGGAATATAAGCTTTTTGGGCAATTGTTCAATGTTAATTGGACAACTGTTCAATTATTGGTAGGCACATTTAGGGTCGAAAAATAAAAGAGATGTTTCGGAATATTAGGCTCTGTTGTTGAATTTGTATGGCTTTTTGTTTGGTACTTTTTTTTTTTGCTTTGGGGGTTATTTGTAATTATAATTTGTATGGATATCATTGACCTACTTCACGACTTCGATATATTTGCATAAATTGAGCAGTTTCTACTGTTGTAATCCCTTTCTTTTCAAATAAAGAATTCTCATACACATGCCTTCTTAAGACTCATTATCAGTTACTGCAGCAATAGAGAATCTGCGGGTAAAATGTTTTTTTTTTTGCATAATTGATTAGAGATTTAGCATCTCAGTTGTGTGACTAAAACTAAAATAAAAATGGTACTGGCCTATTATGTATGTGTCGTACGAAAGGGTTTACTGCTCCGATATATAATATACATGACACCTATCACAATGAAGGTGATGGTGATAGTAATAATAGTGAGAATAATGCAATTGGTAGGTGGTTTGGGTAATGGTCATTCAAGTGTACTAGCTGTCCAAGTCAACACATGTACTAGGTAAACAAATAATCACATACCCAATAATTTTCTTTGATATAGGCAGGATCTTGGACACATTTACATTCAGATATTTTTTACATTTAATAAAATTTCTTTCCTGGACACATTTACATTCAGATATTTGGGAGTTTGGATCTGTTGAGAATCATATACCTCCACATTTATATTCAGATATTTGTGATTATTTACAGTTGAAAAATCATAGCTTTAAAGTAATATTGATGATAATGCAGTCAATTAATTCTTAATTTGTTTTCATTTTTCTATGTTCAGCTTCATATGAATATAAACCTGCATCTACCTTCTGAGTACATTAACTATCTGGAGAATCCCATGGAAGTAATTAATGAAGCTGCTGCTGAAAGAGACATTTGGAGTGTGATCAGGTTTACAGAGAATATGCGTCGCCAGTTTGGAAAAGAACCTTACTCAATGGAAATTCTACTGAAGAAGATTTATGTGACGAGAATGGATGCAGATCTAGGGGTTAGTACAATATATGCTTATGGCCCCCTGTTTAGCATAGCTGTTCCGTGCTAATTAAATGACCCTCTTTTTAGCATGGCCTCATGCTTAGCATAGCATGGCCCCCTGTTATTTATAACCGCATTTCCGTTCTAATTAAATTTTCTTCACTCATTTTAAATGATTGAGTGATGCATTTATCTTTCTGTGCGAACAACATCTTATCATGGATATGGATGTTATAAAGTTTAATTTCCCCAAATTCTTACATGTTACATCTTTCTTCTAATGTACAGGTACACACTGTATCGAGGTACGTTTCACAGACACGGCCTGAAGGTCCAAGTGTTTCGGTAATATTTTCAAATTTTCAATTTAGTTTTTCTTTGTCTGTTATTCTTTTAGGCTCCCGTCGAGTTTGTTGTGGAGGTTTCCTTCGAGTTTGTTGTAGAGGAACTCTTTGGTCATGCCATCAACTGGCATGATGATCATAAACTCCATATAAACACCAATCTGCTAACCCACACAAGCTCCCTCTTGTGCATACCCCAGTAGCTCACATAAACTCCATATAAACACCCTGTGCATTGTTTTGCTCTATATAAACTCCATATACAATTTTAAAGTATTTTTATTTTGGATGTAAATATAATTTTTTGGAACTTTAGTTTGTAGTTGTATGTTATATGTTGGTTGTTAGGTAGATTTGTCTATCATTTTATAATTCCATATGCTGGCTCAAGTACTATAAAGCTATTTTGGAGTGTTTAAAAATTGATCGAACATCGAAAGTGGACACGTGGAAACATTTAGTATCGTCTCGAGGAGCAACTGAGAATCCACCAGTTGAAGTGTTTGAAAACTGGCTCAGGTACTGCTTTTTCCATCTGCAGCAGTGATATCAGCAGGCCTGATATTGGTTAAGTTAATATTGCTAGCTACTAACCTGCAATTAATGTGTTTTACTTCCCTTTTGTTCAGGTACATGATCATGGATGCTAATATTATTTTTGTAAGAATGTAAACTTCCATCTATTTCATTAGAAGTCTGTATATTTTGTAGTAAATTTGAATTTATGAGGGTGCTTCATTAGAGTTTTGTGGGTTTTTATTATGAGATAAAGGTTTTATGATTTGGATTTTGTGAGAATCCGTGGAATGAGCTATTCATATGGCCATGGTTTGATTAGTTTTGACTTTTAAGCGCACCTCGTACGTTTTATTTTGTTATTCGTACCCCATGTGTTTGTTTGTTTTGTGTTGATTTGAGTAAAATATATGTTGGGTTTGCAAATTATCTTTTTCATTCTATTATAATCAATAGTCCTCTATTTTAGGTTGTAATTTAAATGGTGTTTGATTAATACCCGACTTGGAACCTACAAATTGTATCAAGTTACTTGCCATGATTCCATGACCACCTCTCTATAAATATGTGCAGGTGTACATTATCATGAGTGCAGAACGTGCCTTGGACTAAGAACCAACAATATCATGTTGACACATGGGCCATGATCTTGGTGTTGATCATATGCATTCATTTTTTAAATGGTGTTGATCATATGTGATAGGGGGTGTCCGGGCTCTAGGGATTGGCATTTATGGGTTTCCAGATATCAGACACAGAAAACGTGGTTGGGATCTGCTTAAACGATTGGGGATCAATAATGATATCTCTTGGTTATGTATGGGAGATTTCAACGAACTCCTGTCCGAAAATGATTAACGTGGAGGACCTCGCCCCAACTGGCAAATCATGAATTTCAGAGAAGTGGTGGATGCTTGCAAACTCAGGGACCTAGATTTCACACCTGGAGTAAATGGTTCTATCTGATTGTTTTTTGATTTCGCACCTGGAGTAAATGGTTCTATCTGATTTCTCACCTGGAGTAAATGGATTTCGCACTTGGAGCAAACTCAGGGACCTGGAGTAAATGGATTTCTCACCTGGAGTTGGGCACACTATGCATAAAGAGAAAAAGGAAGTTGGGCATAAAGCTTCTATTTTTTTTATCCATCATCCCAACGGTATCCTGCAATAGCCATTTTCCATCTTAGTGCTAGAAAAAAAAGAGGAGTATTCACAAAAGGTTTCAAATGCAAAGCCCATAGGGAAACATTAAATTTAGACCCCTCCCATATCCAATCTTTACATTCTTCTTTTCCTCCGAAAATTCTGCTGTTAAGTTCGTTTCAGATATTCCAGAAAATAGCACCCGGATTTCACACCTAGAGTTGGGCACACTATGCATAAAGAGAAAAAGGAAGTTAGCGTAAAGCATTTATTTTTTATCCATCATCCCAACGGTATCCTGCAACGGCCATTTTCCAGCTTAGTGCTAGAAAAAAAAGAGGAGTATCCACAAAAGGTTTCAGATGCAAAGCCCACAGGGAAACATTAAATTTAGACCCCTCCCATATCCAATATTTACATTCTTCTTTTCCTCCGAAAATTCTACTGTTGAGTTCGTTTCAGATATTCCAGAAAATAGCTAGAGTGATGCATCGCCATAGGCATAAAACCTTTGCATCAACCCCCATACCTTTCAATTCCCAAAGAAGAATGTTGGAGGCTTTAAGCCGTAGGGACATGGATGCTTGCAAACTGTTTTTTGATTCGGTGATCTGATCAGGCATGGGCATAGATTCTATCTGATTGTTCATTTTTTTTCTCTGATTGTTTATTTTTTGCTTCTTGCTCTGACTGTTCATTTTTTGCGATTTATTTGTTTGTCAATCTGAAAATGGTTTTCAATTTTTGTCTATTTCCAGGATGGTTTATTGCAGTTTGAAAAAACAGTTTCTTTGTATGGGTATGATTTGTAGAGGGGATTTCTTTGTATGGGTATCATTTGAAAAAATAGTTTCTTTGTATGGGTTTCATATCTCGGCAATTTTGTTTTTTACTAAGTAGAGTGTTTTTTTATTGTTGCTGAAAAAGAAAACTCATTTTATTTTCCCCATTTTTTCATTTTTTGGTTAAATCAGTCTTTCCTCTGTTTTAGGTTTTATACCTTCAAATTCAGAAGAGGTAGTCATTTCTCCAGTTAGACAAGTGAAAATTAGAAAAAATCTATTAGGAAAACCAATTATATGATTTGCAGAAGGCCATCTTCAACTATTCCATGAGTTGCTATAAGACAATTCTAACAATGTGAATAGTTACATAATGGGGGTGTGGGAGAAAAAGTTTGAAATGGTTTGTTTGGACAGCTTTTTGGGTAATTGTATTTGATTTCCATTATTGTAGTTAGGGACATTGTTGTTGCTAATCTGTAGTTTCGGACACTGTCAATGTTGTTTCTAATCTGTAAATGGTGTAATAATAGTTATTAATTTTTAGTTATGGGCACTGTCTCTGCTGCTAAGTATCAAATAGCTACTGAATTGAGTGCTAATGCCCCTGTTATATTAATTCGTAGTTTTGTTATATTTTTCGCCTTTGAATTATTAAAATTCATTTAACATTAGTTGGTGGTTTTCGGTTTAGATTCCACTATCTTTTGACGGGGAACGAAATTTTTGCCATTTTGCAATTGCTTACTTTAATATTTTTTTTGTCATTTTGTGATTATCTACTTTGAATTTTTTTGCCGTTTTGCGATTACGTATTTTGAAAAAATTTCGTTGTGCCTTCAGGCACGGGCATATACTAGTGTATATATATATATATATATATATATATATATATATATATATATATATATAGAGAGAGAGAGAGAGAGAGAGAGAGAGAGAGAGAGAGAGAGAGAGAGAGGTCACTCAGTTTGAGAACCCTAAATGAGGACTATTTTTTTAAAATAGTAAAAAAAATATTTTGGAGCTGATTTTTTTTCTATGATTTTTAAACATTTCAGTAGGATCATAAAAAAATAATCCGCTCAAAATATATTTTTTTACTATTTTAAAAAAATCAGTCAAAGTTTGTCAGTTTTTAACAACTTAAAAACTGACACAGTTTGACCGATTTTTTTAAAATAGCAAAAAATTCATTTTGATGTGATTATTTTTTTATGATCTTACTGAAATGTTTAAAAACCTTAAAAAAAATCAGCCCAAAAATATTTTTTTTACTATTTTAAACAATTGAACCTCATTCAGGGTTCTCAAACTAGGACCTCACTTTATCATTTTCCTATATATATATATATATATATATATATATATGTGTGTGTGTGTGTGTGTGTGTGTGTGCGCGCTTTTTTTGTTTTGTTTTCGGTGATCCAATTTAAGTTGAATTATAGTCAATTTACCTAAATTATACAGGGTTTGGAGGTTAACCTGTAATTTATTTCGAAAATTGATAAATTAAAATGGGATTATTACTTATATGCGCCAGGCACTTGATGGTAATTATTCATTTGCCTATGTTTATATAGATGAATATGTGATCTACCTTGGTAACTTGTTTGTTATGAGGTTTTGTGCTTTTATAAACTTTTAAATCACGAATAAACTATAATGCATGTTAAGATTATGAACAAGGGCGGATCTATGCGATGTGTAAACCATGGTTGTCCACCTAGAGTTTGAAAGGTTCTCACTATTTAGTCATACAAGATGGAAAAGTTTTATAGAAAAATAGATCAAAAGTTAAAAAAAAATACAACCCTTTGCCCACCTTAATATTTGGATACAATGCTAATATTACAATTTGCCCAACTTAATGACTAGTTCTGCCTCCATCCTTGATTATGAACGAGAACTCGGTATCATTAAAGCACAAATTTGTGAGTGAAATCATCGATTTAATATCCTTATAAAACATGTCAAATTAAACATCATTAAAGGTTGTGTTCTATTTCTTTTCTCACATATTAGCAAAACTAAAACAAAGACCACAAAAATAAACACATTCACAAGTTGAAATTCATTTCTAGCCAACCAAAAAGCTTAAGTAAGCTATATTTTCTTAATGTTATTATTCTAAACTCAGCCACCAGGCGTGCCTTTTTTTTTTCCTTTTCTCTTCTTTTTTGATTAATAGGAAAGAAGTCAAGTGGAATCACGATGGGACGTTTATAACACTGCTACTACGTTAGTTTGTGGGGGTCGATTTCTTATTAATGCTAGACATTAATACATGGGTTATCGGATGGTGCAGAAAAAGGATGAAAAATCAATGACTTGGTCGGCTAATATCCGTGAACCGACGAACAAGATAACTGGTTGATCAGTCTTATCATCCTATCCTATGTTGGACACTGTGTAACATTGACCTCTTGTTGGCTGAATTTCCTTGAAATTCTATGTGCCAATATTGAAATTTTTCGTTTTTCCCTTTAGTGTTGCGTTTGAAACAGACATAGATAATTAACATTTCCACAAAAAATATTGATGTTTCTCACTACATCAAACTTTGATATTTTATAGATGCGATTTGTTAATTTACATCCACATTAATTAATTAATTGCGTCTCTAAGACATCAGACATCACAATTTGATGTCTTTAGAGACATAAAAAATTCTTTCGCATTTCCTTTTTGATCGGTTTTCCTAACGATATGGTAAGAAATCTTACGAGATGATTCGTTTCACATTTCCTTGTTTCCATAGCATGGGGTTCCCGAGAGTGGAATGATGTTTGGTTGAATACTTAAGATGTCATAGTTCAAATTAGGTAAATAAAAATAGGTAAATAGGTTAGATATTTAGAATAAAGGAATAACTAATGTTTAGGTCCTTCAAAATAATTTCATTTAGATGTTTAATCTTTCACTATGATGCTATGAAATCGTCATTTATGTTTGAATATGTAGCCCAAGCTCAAAAACGGCACAACAATGGAGATATGCAAACAAATATGAAAATAAGAGAAGGAGATGGGGGGAAGAGGATGAACACGATCATATGAGTGGTTAGGCCATTGGCATACTCCACTGTGCAGGTGTTGATGTGTTTATATACTAAACAATGGACCTTTAATGGCGCAAAAATACAATTCTACCACCTTATGTTTCTAGAGTGAGTGTTAATGCAAAAAATTAGACTAGGCTTAATTAATCGAGTAAAACAAAAAGACACAAGAAATTTTAAAGTGGTTCACCTCAAAGGAATAGCCTAAGTCCACTATTATGTATTGCTTACCTTGAGTTATTTTTTTCGATCCCCTGCAATGAGGGTGATGCAATATATTTATAGCCCAAGAGGGGTCTTGATAGTTGTCATGTGAAAGGATAGACGGCATTCATTTGTTAGGCATTTATATCAATACATAATGAGAATTAAATATATAAATGTTGTCGCTTCATTGGCAATACAGGTTGCAAGACTGTCGGCGCTTGATTGGCTGTACAGATTGGATTTTCGGCTGTTGGTCGGGCTTCCCAGTTGGTCGTGTAGCCATGTTGATCGGGCTTCTTTGTTGGTCGGACTTTTCTATCATGCTAACTTTGACTTGTGCCACATTGGATGACACGTGTTGGCTTGTAATTGGTTCACGTAGGGTGGTATATTTTGGTATCAACAGAAGCCCCTAATGTTTCATACTTGGAGTTGATGCGAAAGTGTGGAATATTATACTTCACCAGTAGTTCGGGTTATTTGGTTTTAGCTGCAGACCTTCCAGACTTATGAAATTTATCCACTTGATTGACGATTTTTGGGCGCAAATGGTAATTTTGTAAATATTTCAAAATTTAGCAAACTTTGATGGGGTATCTTCGTCTTTTCCTTTGTTATCCGCTGTAAACTCAAATTCCATTTGCTTTAATAATTACTTTTTCCAGTTTTCGATGCGTCTTATAAAAAGGGCGGTAAAAACTTCGATCATATTTTACCTCTTACTTCTGATTCTGCTGCTGTGTTCTTTGCTTTTGTCGTGCGATCACTTTCTTTTCTGTCTTTAGTTCTTGCTGAATCCTTAAATTTTTGTAAGAATTTTTCTTCTCTTCTTCTTTGTTTTCTTCATCATGGTTTATTCTATCGAGTCACTTGACAAGTTCAGAATCGATTTTAATATTCCATCTTGGGTTGTGTTAGAACATCCCAGTTTTTCTTCTGATTTTTTCTCTCTTACTAAGGGTCATTGGTTCCTTTCCATCTTTATTGCTGAAAGTGGTTTCATGTTTCCTCCCAATCCCCTGTGTTTGGAGTTTTATCAATATTTTGATATTATACCTGCAAGAGTGGCTCCTAACACAAGGAGAGTTGTAAATAGAGTTTATAGGTTAAATCAAATCTGTGGAAGCCATCTAGGGATTTCAGAAATAATGTTTTGTTATAAATGGGTAACTAGTGATACCACATTTTATTTGAAAACTAGGGTTGTTAGTAAAGCTTTAATAGTTAATCTCTGTGATTCTAATAGGGATTATTTTTATCACGCAGTAGTTGTAAAGAATTGGCAACACGCCCCTTTAGTTGGAGGCGCCAAATATCAAGGACATAGGTGTCCGCTCTTTGGCAACGTAATAGGTTGTTTTATGTTTTAGTAAATTTGCCATGTTTATGTTTGATAAAATATCATACTGATTGTTATTTTATAAATTGATTTGCAGTTATTCAAAAAGAAAAGTGCCCCAAAGAGAGTGAAGTAAATTTGAGAGAGTTGAAGTTTATCTGGGGACTTCACAAGGTAGTTATTGAAGAGCACGTTACGTATGCCTCCTATCTGCTCCAATATAGAAACATTGTTTATTATTTTATTTTTCAGACCTGCTACCTCTCATGCTCTGGTAATTAATCTTGACCAAGAGGTTGCTGTTGATTCTGATACTCCTGTGTCTGAAACTATGAAGAAGTGAAAGTTTCCTGACCTTTACAGCGGTAGTGCTTATGGCTCCCAATCATCTGTTGAAGGAGCCAAGAAGCAAACATGGGATGTTATGAAGCCCCAGCCTCCAAGAATCCAGTCCTTAAAGATCCAACCCCCAAAGAACTGGCTCCTAAGGATGTAGCACACAAAGAGGTTGAAGTTCCTCTGAGGAGACTTAGGAGAGGGATTATAGAGAAGCAAGTCGACCAGGTGATCGGTCAACTGACCTTGGTTGATTTGACCTTTTCTAATGTTGTTCCTCCAATAGCTATTACTCCTGGTTTGGACAGGAGGTTGATCAAGTCTGGTACTCTTCCAGACCACAGGAGGGTAGATGCCATGCTCCTCAGAACGAGGGTTTCTAAATTGGTTGCTCAGAACCTTGCATTAGTAAGTAATTTCCATTTTCTTAGTTTAGATGTCTTTTATATTTCTCATATGCTCACTTTGATTGTCATCTTTTGTAGTTCTTGGTACACTTCAATAATATGCTAGAGAAGAATGATGCAATTAATGTTATTTCTTCTTCAAATGAGGTGGAGGAAGCCTTGTCTGGTTTGAAAAATCTCTTCTCGAATCTCAGTAGGCCTTGGAAACAGAGAAGATCACTTGGGCAGAGAAACTAAAAATAACTGAAATTGCTCGTCAAACGTCTGATACAAATTCCCTTAAAGCAGAGCGCAGGACAAAGGAAGCCGGGCGCTAGAAAAAGGAAGTTGAGTGCTGGGCAGAGGAAGATGAGCGTAGGGCAAAGGCTGCTAAAGATCTTGTATCTTCTACCAGATCTAAGAGAAAGACTGTTGTGAAGGACTCCTTTAGTGCTGGTTAGGACAAGGGATGGAACAAAGGCATTTCTACTGGTTCTGCTCAGATTGAGTATGTGAAGCAAAAGTGTTTCAGAGATAGTCGGGTTTCTGCCCTTTAAGAGTTGAACACAGCTGAAGACTCTGAACTTTTTCAGAGGTATATTCATAGTTCTCCTTCAGTCATAGAGGATGAGGTTGAATATGAAGCTGCTTTTGAAGAGTTTTCGTTTGTGGTTGAGTCTGCTACCAACTAACCTGAAATCCTCGAGTCTTCTCTTCCTCCGATTGAGCAAACTAAGCAACTCCATCTTGTTGTCCCTTCTTCTGAGCAGGATAAGAGGGTTGATAGGGAGAAAGTGTAAAGTTGTTTATAATTTTTCCTTTTTATTTCTTTCTCTTCATATTTATTGTACTTGAAGTTTTTATTATCAATAAAAGAACCTTTTACTCCTTTTTGTCTCTTGTAGATTATACATGTTCTCTAATCCTATTTATTGATTGGTGGTTATTTCTTCTTGCTAGTTTATTAAGAATATGGAATTGTCTTCCCATGATACCGAGCTACTGAGGAAATGCAATCCTTTTTTCAAAGTTGGTCATATGGACTTGTTCGAAGAAGAAATCACTCAGTTGCTCGGTGATGATTCCTCGGAGCAGGTTAAGGAAGCTTACTAATATTTGAAGTACTTACTTGATCGGGTGGTAACAAATAATGTTGCCTATTATGAAATGATAGAAGAACTTAAAGAATAGTATAAAGAATCCACTGAGTTGTTGCACTAGAGCTATGAGAAGAAATATCAAAGCTTAAGTGTAGGTCGGGGTTTTGATAATTTTGTTTCTGTTTATAATAAAAAGGAAGCTTTACTTAAGCTTGAAGTTGAATAAACTAGGACTGTTGCCAAACTCATGGGAGAGGAGAATAATAATTTGAGGGATGAAGTAAATCTTTTATAGTCTGCCTCTGGAGCTATTGTTACTACTACGGATGAAGGTTATTCCTTTTTAAAGGCTGCGAATGCCACATTAAGAGATGAGTTGAATGCCTTCAAAAATATTAAATCTGCATCTTCCTCTCGATCTAGAAATAGTCCTGGCCGAGGAACCACAGAGGGAGTTAGGACCCAAAAAGCCCTTGCCAATCAAGCTGCACAGTTAAAATCAAAGGTCTTAGCTATTGGTGAGATGTCCCAAAAGTTGCAGGCCTTATATGAACAACTATCCACTCAATCTTCCCAATTAGAGGTTAAGGATGGGGTACTGAAGAAGATGCAATCACAAATTGATAAATTAACCTTTTAATTCCATAAACAGCCAAGAGAAGTTTGAATAGATGGGTATAATGCAACTTTGGGACATTTTTACGATAGACTTCAACATACCCAGAACGAATCCTACAAACGGGGTTGGATAAATGCTTTAACTGTGATGAAAGTGGATGGGAACGACTCTCTATGGGATTGGTATGATCCAGGATTGCTGCAGCTTGATAATCCTCCATTCAAGTTAGATGTTAATTGGATACCTGTTCATCGTATTCCCCAATGCTTGATTTCCAAGTATTACGAGCTACATGATGAACTAAAGATCGTCCGACCACCTCATCTGATTGATCTTCCTAGTAGTAGCAATACCATAATGATTCGGGATTTTAACTTCATCAACTCTTCTTTTACCTTGGATGATTATCCTGCTGGCATGGATCCTGTTTCTAAGGCTAAAGGAAAGCATCCTATAGAATAAGGCTTTGTATTTTATTTTTGCATTTTTAAGCAACAATATGTAATCATTTAACTTTAATGAAAACTTTATTTCATGAATGGATCAAATTTTAGTTAATCTTTGAATGTTAATATTTTCTTAGTCGTTGACTATGAATCGATCAACTTTTTTAGTTAATCTCTAGTTTTTCATTAGTTCTATTGATATCCTTAGGATTATCCTAAGTTTTATACCAATTACCAATGTTTCACTATGGTTCTACTAATGTACCTAAATTTTATGGTAATTGCATTAGTTACCTTAGTTCTCAGGCGTGAGTGGAACATTTGTCCATCTTTTAGCCCAGTTTAGATGAAAATTATTCATCCGAGTCTTCGTTAAACAAGCATTTGGGACTTACAATTTTGCCTTGCGTGGTTTATTTGTTTGACAACAAACTTTGTTGGTGCCTTTATTGATGACGAACAACTTTATTGGTGGCCTTTGTTGATACTGACCAACTTAATTGGTGGTTTTATTGATGCCGACCAACTTTGTTGGTGGCTTTTGTTAATACCGACCAACTTTGTTGGTGGCCTTCATCGATACTGACCAAATTTGTTGGTGGCTTTATTGATGATGACCAACTTTGTTGGTGGCCTTAGTTGATACCGACCAACTTTGTTAGTGGTCTTTATTATGTTTACAAGTGCATAACACTAGTACTCCGAAAAAATAACAATTTTGGGAAAGTCATGTTGTCATTAAATTTGAAGTGAAATGAGTAAAACATAATGGCATTTACTGATAATACTTCTTCAGGTATTCTGCATTCCATGGATTCATGAATTCATCCCCTTCCAAAGTCTCAATCCGATATGTGCCTGGTCGGATAACTACAATAATACGATAAGGCCCGTGCCAATTAGCTTCCAACTTATTGCTCTTCTGAATCACTTTCTTCAAAACATAATCACCCTCTTATAAGTTGCTCGACATGACCCTCTTGTTGTAGAAACATGCAGTTCTTTGTTGATAAACTGCATTCCTTAAGGTTTCATCTTCACGGACTTCTTCCAGCATGTCTAAATCTAGCCTTCTCATCAAATCACTGACTCGAGCATTGAAGTTAAGAACTCTATGTGTAGGTAAACTTAGCTAAACAGGAATTACAGCTTCAGTATCAAATTCTAATAGGTAGGGAGTTTCTCCAGTAGCTATGCTGAAAGTTGTTCGGTAAGCCCACATAGGGGTGTGCACGAACCCGAATAGACCGAATGGACCGAAAAAATCGAACTGAACCGAACATACTTTTACGGGTTTTTTAATTCAATTTTAATTTGGTCCAAAAATATATAGGACCGCATAATTCGGGTCGATCTCGATCCTGGATTATAAAAAATGGTTTTGGACCGGACCGGACAGCTTTCATTATATATATATATTAAATTCCCTCACACACGCACACACCACTTGACACATGCACACTACCTTTCAATTCAACTAACACTACACACGCACACACATAACATAAAACATACATACCCTACTTCTCTCTCTCTAATCAGTTTTTGAGAAAGAAACCATAAGCCCTTACGCCGGCGACAAACCCCCACCCATCCCCTTACGCACACAGCCCGCTCTCCTCCTACACACGCAGCAGCCAGTGGTCCTCCTACATACCCTACTTCCCTCTCTCCTCCTACGCAGCAGCCAGTGGTCAGACGCCTCCTACGCAGCCAGTGGTCGCCTCGCCTCTATGTTGCCCGCTCGCTTTACAGGTGCAAAAAAAAACTTGTCTTGCACAATCGAAACACTTGTTGCCTCTATGTTAACTTATAATCTTTATATTTCTCCTTACATTTCTAGAGACAAAAACACTTGACTGGTTGAAAAAAAAATCATAGAAAATACAATAATCCCTAAATGCAAGATTTTGTCTTGCCCAATCAAAATACAATAATCCCTCATTCTTTTTCTGTAATATTCATTATAGAGTTTTGATCTAAATGGGAATATATTTGAGTGAGGATTTGTATGATTTTCTTGTAGAGTTTTGATTATAGACTTTTGATTTGGATACTTTGGATGTTTTGGATGACTTGGAGACTTTTGATTTGAGTGATGTTTCTGTTTGGATGCATGAAGAAATATATTTGGATGATTTGGATGTTTTGTGATGATTTGTAATTATTGAACCATATTTGGGTAATATTGAAATGTCACATACTATTATTTGTTTGTAATTATCTATTTATTTTTGTTGTAGGTTGAATCTTACTCTTACCTCACAAGTATCTTGATATCTTTTTTATGGAGGAACCACAATCAAAATCAAAGGTATGGATAAATTTTTTTTTTTATGGAGATATCTTGTTTTAAATATATTATTGACTTTTGAATCTTTTTCTATTATTGTGAACTTGTAGGTTCATGATCCAAAGTCCATCAATGCTACTGTGCATGGACCAATTGACCTCGATGCCGATCCACCTACATCACCACAGGAAAAGATGAAAAACAGGTCTACAGTATGGGATCATTTCACTAGAAACAATGATAAAAAAATCCTAGGGCATCATGTAACTATTATGGTATTACGTATGCTTGTCATTTTAGAAAAAATGGGACTAAAAACTTATTAAGCCATACTCCCTTGTGTTGAGAGTATAAAAAATTGTGTTTGGACGTTTTGGATGACGACAAAAATGGACAACAAAAACTATCTTTTATTCTAAAGAAATATGATGCGGGAAATGGTCCAAGTTTAAATCTTTTACCCATGTCATTTAATGCCGAAGCTTATAGGCAAGGACTTACGTAAATGTTGATGATTGATGAGCTTCCATTTAAGTTTGTTGAGAATGAAGGTTTTAGGAGATTCATGGCACTCTCACAATCGAGGTTAATTATACCGTGTCGTACCACGATTGCGCGAGATTGCATCAATCTTTATAAAAATAAATAAAAAAGGAGTTAAAAGTTGCATTGAAAGGGCAAAGGGTCTGTCTTACAACCGATACATGGACATCAATTCAAAAAATAAATTATTTGTGTCTTACGACCCACTTTATTGACAAGGATTGGAAACTTCTCAAAAAATACTTAACTTTTGTCAAGTTAAAAGTCACAAGGGTGAGGAACTTGAGATTGTTGTTGAGGATTGTTTAATTAATTGGGGAGTTGAAGGTATTTTCACAATCACGGTTGATAATGCTAGCTCTAATAATGGTACGGTTCATCATTTAAAAGAAAAATAAAATATTACAAAGGCACCGTATTAGAGCATGAGCATTTTCATATGAGGTGTTGTGCACATATCTTAAATCTAATTGTAGGTGATAGTTTGAGGGAAATTGATAAGTCAATTGCGAAAGTGAGGAGGGTTGTGAAATATTTTAAGTCTTATCCATCTAAGTTGGATAATTTCAAGAAATATGTTGAAAAGGTAAAAATAGAATCCAAAAGTCTATTATGCCTAGATGTACCAACTAGATAGAACTCGACTTACATGATGTTGGAGTCCTCTTTAAAATTTGAGAAAGTCTTTGAGTGGATGGGTGAGGATGATGAACAATACAAGAAATATATTGGTTAGGAAGATGAAAATGATGATGATATTGGAGGGAGATGGG
The DNA here is from genome assembly GCA_949130495.1 of Sambucus nigra. Taxonomy (NCBI): domain Eukaryota; kingdom Viridiplantae; phylum Streptophyta; class Magnoliopsida; order Dipsacales; family Adoxaceae; genus Sambucus; species Sambucus nigra. Next base: position 104,056,278 of record OX422214.1, on the reverse strand, counting down.
TGGGGGCAAGAAAATTGGGTTCACTAAATAGTGAGGATTGGGATAAGGTGAGAAGTTTTGTGAAATTTCTTTCAATATTTTATCATGCAACTTTGAATTTTTTCGGAACTTTATATGTCACCTCAAATGTCTTTTTCCACGAGCTTATAATGATTCAAAGAAAGTTGATATCTTTGAGAAATAATGGAGATTATTTTTTGTCTACTATAGCGGCGAGCATGCAATCAAAATTTGACAAGTATTGGAATGTCGAAAAAATAAACTTTCTCTTGTTTGTTGCGATGGTTCTTTATCCTAGATATAAGTTGAAGTATGTTGAATAATTTTTTGGAGAGTTGCATGGCTTTGTTTTGGCAATAGACTTGACTAGGAAGGTAAATGAGACTTTAGTTCTACTTTTTTATTGATACCATGGAAATAGTTCTTCTAGTACAAATCCAAGCAATATAACTCCAACACCAACTTTTGTCGTGCTTAATGATGATGATGATATGGATGGGCGTGCGTTTTTGTTATCTCAATAGAAAAATATTTGGAAGCAGAAGATAACTTTGGCGTTAAGTCGGAAGTTGAAAAATATTTGTTGGAAACATGTGAGATGGATAGTACAGATTTTGATATTCTTAGTTGGTGAAAAATAATCAAAATAGATATCCAATCCTCTCTCTTATTGCTCGTGATATATTAGCTATTCCCGTGTCTAGCATAGCTTCTGAATCCGCATTTAGCATGGGAGGCCGTATTCTTGACCCTTTTCGTATCTCATTATCAACAAATACGGTTGAAGCACTTGTTTGTGGTCAAAATTGGCTACGCTCCTCAACAAAGCCAATAAATATTCGAGATTCATTGGATGACATTCAACAACTAGAGAAACTTGATTCGGGTAACAAATTGTTATTTTGTGATATTTCATCTTATTTGATTGTTTAAATTCTATTATTGATAAACTTGTTTTTAATAATTTGTAGAGTTGTTGGGAACTACAAGTGGAGAAGTTTAATGCGTGGCGTGGCGGCATGGATGCGTTGGATATTTGAAGAATTTGTAATACTTATTTTTAAAAAAATAGTACACTATTTTTAAAAAAACAGCTAATATCCAGATACAAAAACAACACTATTGTTATATCCACGGAAAATAACAAACAACTAATACCCACATACAAAAATATGTCCACCACATAATTAATACAATCCATAACAAAGTATCATGGATCCTTATGTACGTGATGTACCGAGATGGATAGCAGAGTATGTGTGCACCGTAGCTTAGTCTCGGGTGCTTGTATTGTATATTTATGATGTGAATAATATACGGTTAAATGAACAGACTTGTCATGTTTAATTATGAGAATTATTTATAGTAACTCCTTAAGAAGATAAATAAGGAAATAACATCCTGTAAATGGTAATGCTAATAAGTGAGAATCCGAGTTTAAGTAAAGCTATCTATTTAAGTGATAACATTGGGAATTCATATTGTGAATTGAGTAGTTGGGTTAGAACTTATGACGGTTTAGTTAAATATAAATAACATATGAATGGGTACAGGAACGTTAGGAGTGCACAGTTAGACGAGAGGTGAGTATTTCATGTGAGAGCACGTCCTAACATGTATTTTGCATTCATTATTTTAAATGTTATTAAAGCACTTGCTGTTTTTAAAATACTCTCCACTTTCGGGCTCTGACCCGTTTGCTTTCAAATCTATTTTTGTAAAAACCTTTTTAGGTGCCTAGCCACAAGGACACCATGCATAGGATCTCTATTCAGGTGACGAGTTGTAGCTGTTGTGGAAGTTACAGGGCTTTGCTAGTAGACGCCTCTTTTCTAGTCTTGACTCCATATTCAGTTTCATCATTGTAGGGCATGTCGCCCATTTCTTTAGGGACATTTTATATTTCAATTATTCAGACTTTGGTTTGTATTTAATTCAGGATGCAGACTTGTTTTATTTATTTCCATATTGGGATTGTGGTGAGGAGTATTTCCTCCAGACTTATTATTATTCGTTGGTTATTCTATTGCTTCTTTATGGTGAATGGTTATGTTATTCTTTCATAATTATTTTATTGCATGTTAATCAGATTTAATTTAAAATTTGACAACTTACTTTTTAAATACTAGGTGGTTAGAAATCATTAAAATGTTTTCGACGGTGATGCTATTAACTGAACTAACTTGGTATTTTTCATTAATTTAATAAAGGAGTAGCTACCCGGTATTTAATTAGTTGGGGTGTCACAGGTGGTATCAGAGCCAGGTTCTAGTGTCCTTTAGGATCTGTACGGCTTATTATGTTTCCGTTGAGCTTTCTTTGATGTAGAGCCCTATATTTTAGGACTATTCTATTCTTTTATGTCTGCTTCGCTCTTCAGCTATTTTAAGTTTATAACTGCGAACTTATAGACTTTACTCTCATTTCAGATGCCTCCACGACGTGCGCAGCGAGTTCCTAGGGATGCACAGCCAGAGCCACAGCTAGCACCAGTACAGGGCACCATGAATGCCGTCGAGGTTACAGCTATTGTAGCCCAAGCGGTAAATGCCGCCCTAGCCGTTGTACAGCAGGCACCACCCCAGGCGCCAGTAGCCGCGCCAGTTCAGGCACATGCATTCCTGTCTGCTTGGGAACGCGTTTGTGATGCTTTTCAGAAAGCACACCCTCCGAAGTTCGCAAGTAGCTCCGATGTTGTAGTATCTAGTCAGTGGAGGAAAGATATTCATAGGCACTTGAGGATGTATGAGTGCACCGATGTTCAGAGGCAGATACTAGCTACTTTCAAGCTAGTGGGATCTGCATTGCAGTGGTGGGAGTCTATTACCACCACGGAGGAGAGAGATACTCTCACGATACAGGAGTTCTGGGTGCAGTTCGACCGCAAATATTTTTCGTCAGCTGTTCACATGGAAATGAGGAGGAAGTTGATGAACCTTAAACAGGAGGGTAAGACTGTGGCCGAGTATGAGGCCAAATTCACAAATTTGCTGAATATTGTTCCGGATGAGATACCGACAGAAGAGAAGAAGATCCAGAAGTTCACCGATGGATTGACATGGAGGATCCGTCAGCATTTGTTAGGGAACCTTTCGTTGGCCACTTATTCTGACGTGGTTAACGCTGCACTGTTACACTGCCAGGATCATCGCTTTCACATGGCTGAGAGCAAGAGGTCAGGAGAGTCCAGCCATTAGGGCTGGACAGGGGGAAACGGTGCCAGTGGGGCACAATCTACTCAGGGGCAGAGGCAGGGTGACCAGGGTTCCCAGGAGGGGGATCATAAGAGGTTCAGATCGGGAAATTTCAAGCACGGACAGGGAGGTTTCAGGCAGGGCCATCAGGGTCCGAATGGCCATCAGGGCCAGCAGGGGCAGAATGGTCAACAACAGTTTCAGCAGGTCCAGGGGAGGAATGGTAACGGCCACCAAGGCCGAGGGCAGCAAGGACAGCGAGGGGGAAACTTTCCGGGGAAGTGTTACGTTTGTGGCAAGACTGGCCATAAACGACAGGATTGTCCTGATAGGGGCAGGGCCCCACAGCAGCAGCATCATAGTGCCCGACAGGAGCCGTAGAGGCCTATGTTTCTCGCCGCCCTCCCGGCACCACCACAGATGACAGCATTACCACCCATTCCAGCAGTCCCAGTTCAGCAGGGACAACTTCAGTATGGGAGAGTGTATCAGCTTCAGCAGGCCGCAGCCCCACAGAATCCGCCAGCTATTGAGGGTATGTTCTCTATTCAGGGGACTATGGGGCATATTTTGTTTGACACGGGGGCCACACATTGTTTCATTGCCATGAGATTTGCACGCACTATTGGGTTATTAGACACCGCAGAGAGCACCGTTACTTGTGTAGACTCACCGTTGAGTAGGGGTTCCATGATTTCGCTTATGTGTAGAGGTGTGGGTATAGAGATCGGGAGGTTTACATTACCCGCTGATATGTTAGTATTAGAGATGACCGAGTATGATGCCATTATTGGCATGGATTGGCTAGTTGCGTATCGAGCCATGATTGACTGTTTTAGTAGGAGTATTATCTTTGCCATTCCCGGACAGGAGATGTTTTTGGTGGTGATGCCTCGCCCTGAGGGAGGTTCGTCCACTCATTTGTACTACATAGAGGAGGAGACCTCTAAGGAAGTGGTGATACCACTTGATTCGATACCCGTTGTTAGTGAGTTCGTCGATGTATTTCAGGATATACCTGGATTACCTCCAAGTAGAGAGATAGATTTTGTGATTGATTTGACGCCGGGCACTCGGCCTATTGCCCGTGCACCTTACAGTATGGCTCCAGCTGAGATGAGAGAGTTACGGGATCAGATTGAGCAGTTGTTGGGTCAGGGGTTTTTTTCGAAGGAGTACTTCGCCGTGGGGTGCCCCTGTGTTATTCGTAAAGAAGAGGGATGGATCGTTGAGGTTGTGTGTAGATTACCGGGAGTTGAATAAGGTCACGATACGAAATAAGTATCCGTTGCCCCGAATCGATGACTTATTCGACCAGTTGAGAGGAGATTTTTTCTTCTCAAAGATTGATTTGCGATCGGGATACCATCAGTTGCGTATCAGGGAGGAGGACGTCTCGAAGACTTCTTTCTTAACGAGATATGGTTCCTACAAGTTTCAAGTTATGCCTTTTGGTTTGACCAACGCTCCAGCAGTGTTTATGGACTTGATGAATAGGGTGTTCAGAGAGTTTCTGGACCAGTTCGTCATTGTTTTCATTGATGACATTCTGGTTTACTCCCAGACAGAGGAGGAGAACACCGATCATTTGAGGCAGGTTTTGCAGACGCTACGTCAGAACGAGCTGTATGCAAAGTATGAGAAGTGCGGGTTTTGGATGAAGGAGGTTCAGTTTTTGGGACATATTATTTCCGACCGGGGGATATCTGTTGATCCGGGGAAGGTATCCGCGGTGAGGGAGTGGGGACAGCCCACGACACCGACTGAGATCCGTAGTTTCTTGGGCCTAGCAGGATACTACAGGAGGTTTATTCGGGGTTTCTCAAAGATAGCGAGTCCTTTGACACATCTGACTCGTAAAGGTGTGCCGTTCATTTGGAGTGATGCCTGTCAGTTGGCATTCGATGAGTTAAAGGACAAGTTGACCTCAGCACCTGTGTTAGCATTGCCGAGATCAGGAGTTGAATATCTAGTCTACACCGATGCGTCCTTACAAGGACTTGGAGGTGTATTGCAGCAGGAGAGTCAGGCCATAGCTTATGCTTCCCGTAAGCTTAAGCCTCACGAGAAGAATTACTCCACTCATGACTTGGAGTTAGCGGCAGTGGTATTTGCCCTTCGGATTTGGAGACATTATCTTTTGGGGGAGAAGTTTCGATTGTTCATGGACCACAAGTCCCTACAGTACTTGTTCACGCAGAAGGAGTTGAATATGCGGCAACGGAGGTGGCTTGAATTTGTGAAGGACTATCAGTTTGATATCCAATATCACCCGGGGAAGGCTAACGTGGTAGGAGACGCGTTGAGCCGTAGGCCAGTAGATGAGGTGGCAGGGGTGTGGAAGGCAAAGTGGAAAGAGTTGGGACACCAGGATGCAGTGGCCCGATCGTTCATGTCTGTGATGACTGTTACACCGCAGATTGTCACGAGAGTGGTGAAGGCACAAGTAAATGACTCGGTTAGTCAGGAGCAGATAGTTCGATTACTAGCAGAGGGAGCCGAGTCCTATACCGTTAGCTCAGACGGGGGATTACGCTTCAATGGGAGACTGGTAGTTCCGGAAGGGGAGGAATTACGACACGAGGTGATGGCAGAGTCGCACGACTCAGGATTCGCGGTACATCCCGGTGGGGAAAAAATGTACCAAGACATGAGACGTCAGTATTGGTGGAGCGGGATGAAAAGAGACATTGCCATGTTTGTTTCTAAATGCGCCACTTGTTAGCTGGTAAAAGTGGACCATCAGAGACCGGCAGGACTTCTACAGCCATTAGAGGCCCCGATGTGGATGTGGGAGACCATATCCATAGACTTTATCACGGGGTTACCTACGTCACAGAGGGGTCACGACTCCATTTGGGTAATTGTGGACAGGTTGACCAAAGTTGCTCATTTTCTACCCGTAAGGACAGACTACACTACGGGACAGTATGCCCAGCTTTTTATTGCAGAAATAGTGAGACTTCACGGTGTGCCCCTAAATATCGTGTCTGACCGAGACAAGATATTTGTTTCACGGTTTTGGGAGAGTTTTTAGGAGGCCATGGGAACGAATTTGCGGTTGAGTACGGCATATCACCCGCAAACCGAATGTACAAATTAGATGTTGGAGGACATATTGCGTATGTGCATCATTGATTTTGGGGGTGGATGGGAGCAGTATCTTCCATTGGTGGAGTTTTCTTACAACAACTCCTACCAGTTCACCATTGGCATGGCTCCATTGGAGGCATTGTACGGTAGACCTTGTCGTTCCCCAGCATGTTGGTTGGAGGTGGGGGACAACAAACTACTTGGGCCGGAAGTGATTCAGGATACTTCGGCGAGGATAGAATTGATACGGGGTCGCATTCGGGTAGCTCAGGATCGGCAGAAGAGCTATGCTGATGCGAAGAGGTTCTTTAGAGAGTTCCAAGTGGGGGACCAGGTTTTACTCAGAGTATATCCTATGAAGGGGATTATGCGATTTCAGAAGAAGGGGAAGTTGGCACCGAGATATGTGGGGCCATTTCCTATCATCGAGCGAATTGGGTCTGTTGCCTATAGACTTGGATTACCGGAGCATTTGCATCGGATTCATGATGTGTTTCATATTTCATCGCTAAGGAAATATCTTAGAGACGATTTATCTCATTCTCACATTGCTTTGGAGGACATCGATCTCCAGCCTGATAGCTCCTACGAGGAGGGGCCGATTGCTATTTTGGACCGAAGTGAGCGGAAACTGCAGTCAAAGATAGTTCCGTTAGTGCGTGTTCAGTGGCGACATCATAATGTCGAGGAGTCCACATGGGAGCGCGAGGTTGAGATGCGCGAACGTTATCCAGAGTTATTTTTACCAGGTACTTCCTAGTTCCGAATTTCGGGACGAAATTCTGTTATTAGGGGGGAAGTATGTAATACCCCGCATTTTTATCGATATTTATTTATGGGATTAATTAAATTAAATGTGAATTAATTGAGAATTAATCCGGATAAAATACTAATGAGATGTGAGTTGGTATTTGATTATAATGTGTATATATGGCAATATATGAATATTGAAAATATTGAAATTGTCAAGAGGCTGAAATACGGCAATTTGGAAAATTTTATTGGGACGCGCGTGACAGTCGCGTCAGAAATGTAATTAATTGTATTAAAAAGTGAATTTTATTTTTATCAACCGTATGGTCATTTTGAGTGCGCCAACGAGTCCGGAAGGATCGAAATAGTCAGAAAACACTAGCCGGGGGTTTAGTTTGGGTCCCGGGGCATTTTTAGGCCAAACCGGCAACCCAAAAGGGTAGTTTGGTAATTTCAGAAATTTGGTAATTAAAACCCACGAAAATCAGACTTTAATTATAACTTATCATTAAACCCACTAACCCATTTTCAACCCCAATCTAAGTAGTGGGCTACGGGAGAAGTTAAGAAAATATTTTTAACTTGCCAAAAACCAACCCCCACCTCCATTGTCATCTTGTGAGAAGAACTTGTAGAGAGAGAGAGAGAGAGAGAGAGGAGAATTCTGCAGAGAGAGAGAGAGGAATTCAACCATCTTCAACCAACAACAAATCTGAAGAACATAAGGCAAGTGATTTAGTTATAATTAACTCCATGAATGTGTTCTTCCATGTTTAGTGTAATTATCGAATTTTGTCTTGGAAGATTGATATAGACCCATGAATTTGAGGATTAAAACTATGAACCATGTTAGGAATTGCATGTAGACATATTCTGGACGAATTATGAATTCAAAATATAGCCCTTGATGATCTAAAAACGGATTTAAGAAGAGATTTATTATTGTTCTTGAAAGAAATAGAAAACTAGGGTTCTTGATGAAGTTTTGATCCAAATAAAGCCCTTGGTTGATAATTTATTGGTTTTAGAACGTTAACAATGTTGTAGGATGGTTGTATGATGATACTATAACGTTAGATTAGAGTTTCATGCATTATAATGGAGTTTTGGGACGATTTGAGGACTGCAAAACGAAGCAGTCCGTAGTCTACCTGGTGCGATCGATCGATCGAGGTTCAAGTCGATCGATCGACCTTCCCAGAATGAGTAAAATTCTCCTAGTTAAATTTTAATGATGTTAACCCTTAGAAAATTATTATTGGAGACTTTATGAATATCCTTAGACTTAAGGAAGACCAGTAGGTATGGTTATAAAATCTGGACATTAAATAGAATTCAATTTGAGGAATTATTCTAAAATCTAATGAAATTCGATGAGTGAGATAATATTAGGGTTAAAAGAGTAAATTTGAATAATTTGATGAAATGAGGTTTGGGGATGAAGTAAGGACCTTAAGAATAATAATGTTATATGTGGGAATAATAGGAAACTTAATAATCCCTTTGACATAGATTTTAAGTACAAGAATCTATGACGTGAGATGTGTCGACAGTCTACATTATATATTATCGGAAGACTTAAAATGTATAAAATTGGAATAATGGTATAAGGATGTAGAAAATACCTTTATTAATATTGAGATATCTAAGATGTGTGCATGCTTAGTATATGCATATGATTTTATGTGTATGACATACCTACCATACTTGCTATCACAGGAGGTTTACGTTCGCTTAGGGCCATCTAATCTTTGTGTTTCTCGGATTTAGATTGGTACCTCGAGAACATAGGTCAGAGAAGGACTTATTGGGAATTTAATAAGACTGCTGATCGTGGGAGCGTGGGTATGTGCGTGACCCATGTGATGTGACTGTGTTCGCCTCCATTGTTTGTGATTGTTGTTATCTGAGAACGATTCCTGAGAGATTCGGAATGCGTGATCCTTATGTACGTGATGTACCGGGATGGATAGCAGAGTATGTGTGCACTGTAGCTTAGTCTCGGGGTGCTTGTATTGTATATTTATGATGTGAATAATATACGGTTAAATGAACAGACTTGTCATGTTTAATTATGAGAATTATTTATAGTAACTCCTTAAGAAGATAAATAAGGAAATAACCTCCTGTAAATGGTAATGCTAATAAGTGAGAATCCGAGTTTAAGAAAAGCTATCTATTTAAGTGATGACATTGGGAATTCATATTGTGAATCGAGTAGTTGGGTTAGAACTTATGACGGTTTAGTTAAATATAAATAACATATGAATGGGTGCAGGAACGTTAGGAGTGCACAGTTAGACGAGAGGTGAGTATTTCATGTGAGAGCACGTCCTAACATGTATTTTGCATTCATTGTTTTAAATGTTATTAAACTAAACTAAACTAAACTAAATGTAATATGATAACAACTAACTAGAAAATTACTAAAATGAAAACTAAAGTCTAACACTAGAATAAGAGATAAAGTGAGGTAAATAATTATGAGAACAATTAAGGAATGGGATTACACCACAAATTTTAGTTATTCCAATTAATTAATTTAATTATTTGAATTCTCCCAAATTAATATCAAAATTACAAACCAACTCTCGTTAGAAGTGTAATTATAATATTAATCTTTTAGAAAATTAAGTTTAACACCCCACAACTCTAGAAAAATAAATCTACACTCCTTTTAATTAATCACCCGCTAGGATCAATCAATTAGAATTTATGTCAATCTTATAAAATAAATTTAGAGTTGAAATTCAAGTGATAATACCCCACTTAAGAAACCCCTATCTCTAGTTCGAATCTAAAATGGGTATTATCACTAGAGTTTCGATTTTCTCTCGAAAAATATTTACCCTCTCTCGAGGCGTAAATATAAGGGTGATGGATCAAAATTAACATTCAAAGGGATTTTTCAAGTAATTAAACTAATTAAAATAAAACAACATCAATTAAGGGTTTTACCCCACCCCTTGTAGGGATTTTAGCCTAACATGATATGGAACATGACAAATTAATAATCAAGGCTACTAAAATAAAAGACAAGAGAATAGAACAAGCAAACCAAATCTCTTTGAGAAAGTTAAACTATAGTCTTCCAAATTGAAGCATACACCACTTAATTGAGCATCCAAATGATTTGAAGTTAAAATATCCACTCAATTAACTCTCTTACAATATTTAATCTCACAAATAAAAATAAAAAGAATAAAATAAACTATTTACAAATGGTATTTTTCTCTACAATTCCCTCTCTAGAATTTTCCTATCTAAAAGCCCTAGATATTTGATTTGGGGTCTGCTTCTTCAATTTATAGTAGGCATGGAGCATGGGGGTAAAAATAGAAATTGGCTATGGTGAACATGTGGGAAAGGTGAAAGCACATGTGCATGGGGGTGTGAGGATATTTGAAAAAAATCTGATTTGGGTGCACATGGGGGTAATTTGGGAAAAAAGGGGATAAAGGTTAATTGGGGGTAATATGGGAAAAAGGTTTAAAAGTGGGTTTAATTGGCATGTGGCTTTTATTTGGTCTTGCATTTGGTTTTTAGCAGGTAGAATTAGGGGTGGACAAAAAAAAGACCGACCCAAATGGATCGAACTGGATCGAACCGAAAATTAAGGCTATTTTGAAACCGGTCCAAAATCGGTTCACAAAAATTGAAAAACGATTAAACCGGTCCGGTTTGCGATCCACTATATTAAAAGACCGATTTGGACCGGACCGGACCGATTCCTATATATATATAATAAAAACAATGTTATTGTGTTTCTTATATATAGTTTTTGAATTAATGTATATAACTTATGAATTTAATTTGGAACATTTTATATATGTATAGACATTTTTTTATTTGGGTTAAAAAAATCTATGTAAATATCACTTGGAGTTTCGAGTATTATTTTTTTGTATATATATTTGTGGGAAAAATAGATAAAAACATTCATAAAATGTACATATATTTAAAATTGGGTCAGGACCGAATTTTACCCCGGACCGGACCGAAAAAAGCCTGAACCGAATTAATAGGTTAATCGAATTAATCGGTCCAGTCTCAGTCCAAAAAAATTGAGGACCGAATATTCGGTCCGATCCAAAAAATAAGAAAAACTCGGACCGGACCGAACCGTGCCCACCCCTAGGCAGAATAAATCGTGTTTGGCTCATATGGTTTGAAATAGGGGTGACCGTGGGCCGGACCTGGGCAGGTCCGGTCGGGCTCGGGCCGGGCTTGAAAAATTAAGTGTTATCCCAAGCCCGCTCGGGCCTAGATCGGGCCTTATTATGTAATCCCAAGCCCGCCCAGATTTGAAAGTTCTTTACCCAGGCCCGCCCTATCGGGCCCTATTATTTTAAATTAAAAGTTTTTTTTTTAAATTAAAATACCTATTTTTTTATTTAAAGACCAATTTTTTTAATTAAAAATCTGTTTTAAACTCCATATATAAAGTTTCTTACTTTACATGAAAAGACTTGGTATATGTTTTTATATTTATAGAAGTCCCCCCCCCCCCATATATATATATATATATATATTTCGGGCCTCGGGCTGGGCCGGGCCTCATCGGGTTTAAGAACTCATGCCCAAGCCCGCCCGAAAAAAAATCGGGCCTATAAAATTTTGCCAAGCCCGCTTTGCCGGCCTATTTACCTTACCCAAGCCCTATTTTTTTATTGGGCGGGCTTGGCGGGCCTCGGGGCTATGGCCACCCCTAGTTTGAAATGGTGAAATGGGTCTAACATGGAAGTGGGTTTTCGGTTGAGGTGGGTTTGGTGGTTAAAGTTGGTTGGCCATGGTGAGTCGGGTTTTGGGATCGAACACAAGCAGCAAGGGCAGTTTGCCGATGTGCGCGCCAGCGATCGGAGGGGCGGCGATCCGGCCTGGGCAGTTGTGGCCGCCGGCGGCATCGGCTTAAGGTCGGCGACAGATTAGGCTCGGTTGGGCGCGGGTTTGGATCGGTTTTGGCCGGAGAGGAGAGACAGGGACCGGCGGTTTTGGTGTCGGAGGGCACCGCCGGCGTCGGGATGGAGGTAGGCGAGAGTTGTGCCGGATTGCGGGCTAGAGGGGAACGGGTTGACAAGGGTATATCCTGGAATTTCGAGTTTTGAGGTGTATGGTTATGGTGGGTAGGAGAGGGAGTGTGGTGTGGGTTAGAGGTGAAGAAGATGGAGTAGGGGGAATGTGGTGTGGTAGGGTGTAGGAGAGTTGAGTGTGGGTGAGGGAGTGTTTGAATGTAAATGAGGAGGTGTTTATGTGTATTAGGGTGTTTTTGGAAGTTAGTGTGTGGTATTTGTGTGTGTTTAATTAGGACCCCCTAAAAAAATATAAATTAAAATTAAAATTAAAATTAATCTAAATTAAAAATTAAAATAAAGTAAAAATAAAAAGTAAAATAAAATAGACACCACACGACACACTAAACAAACTCTGAAAAAAACTAAAATAAAAACTAAGAATAAAAACTAATAACTAAAAAAATTAATTAATAACTACTTAAAAATATAAAATCCTATAAAATAAAAGGAACAAAAAATAAAATAAAATAAAATAAAAAAAGATAAATCTAAAAAGAAATAAAAAATAAAAATAGAAATCTATAAGACTAAAAACTAAAAGCCTAAAAAAATAAAATCTAATAAATCTAAAGATAAATGAAATCCTAAAAAAACTAATTCTAATAAAATAAAACTAATAAAAAATAAAGATAAAATAAAAATAAAATATAAAAATAGTAAATAAAATTTACAGATTCTAAATAATTCTAAAATAAAATCTAAAAAATAAAACGACACCAAATGAAAATCTAAAAAAATTAAAATAAAATAAAAAGGGATCAAACCAACACACACGAGGCTTGGGTGACGGTTTAGGGAGAAGTTTAGGGTAGGCTAGGGTACGAGACAAGGGTATTTAGCTTCGTATTGTACACAATTTTCTTGATTTAAGCGTTTGAACTCTGCAATGCACAATTGACCTACAAAATAAACATTTAAGTACATAAGACCCAAGAATTAGCAACTAAAATACAACTATTCGGGGTATAAATTGTACAGTTTTGGATGCTTATCACCTCTCATCTCGTCAACTTTGGCCATCATAAGGACACTCAAGTAATTGTCTCAAACTTGTTTGCTTATTTTTTGTTGATACCTGTTCAAAGTGTTATCTCATACTAACTCATGTCCTTTATTATATTGCAGTCTCTGCTCACGTTTACACATTTTCGTGATTGGGTTGAGGAAAATCTCCCTCTGATCCAAAAGGGTCAGGACGCCCACAAGGCCGAGAAGGATTTGAGGAGAGAGATAAACTCTAAGGACATAGATCATCAGAAGGTCTTGTAAGGACATTTTTTCTCATGTCCAACATGTTACATTTGTGTATGTCGTACGCCGCTACATTTGGCACGTCACCTCACGATCTCACATGATGGCCTCTAACCGAATTCCGGGAATCAAGCATTCAACATCTCCATTAATATGTCCCACATCTGCCTCAACGACTTCACGGTCCAAGATTTTAGGGACTTAATGCAAGTGGTACGCAAGGGAAGTCAAAACAGTGAAAAAAGGCACTATAGGAGAGTTCAAGGGCATTTTCTTAATTTTACATCCATAGTTCGGAGGTTTAGTCAACTAGAAAGTTGAAGAGCTCGCCGCAACGAAGATATTGGAAAAAACGGCACCTCAATCCGAGCTACGGTGAAGGAGTTATGGCCTTTTGAAGATAGAGAAAATTCCTTAAAGAATGCTGTTTTTTTTGTACGCTGGATAGAATTTTAGAGTTTTAAAAACATGGGACTCTTCATATTTTTTCCTATAAATACCAACTTCGGGGGAGTTATTTTGCAAGACTTTAGGAGACGTTTTTGAGAGTCCAAATACCTCTAGTCTTCATATTTTTTGAGTCCCAAGACTCATGTTTTGATTCACATATCCTTGCCAAATATTTGTGAATCCTTTAGCAACCCAAGAACACAACTTTGGTTTGTTCAACCCTTGTGGAGGAGACCGTTTTTCTTCATTGCAGCCCTACTGGAAAGGGATAATTCCAGCCGCGACGACAGAATCCGATACCCGAGGGTAATTCTTAGTCAACTTGTATTTTCATTGTAATCCGATTGTAAGCCGTTCTCTTACAAATTATAGTGAAAATAAATGGTTTTGCCCCTTTGGGGGATTTTTCCTTAATTGCATGTGTTTGAATGTTCTTACGTAGATTATCAATTTATTCAATCACATACTGCTGCATGTTTAGGGTCTAAAGGGTTTTATATATAATTTGATCATTTGAATGCGAGCACACACGTTCTTCAAATTTCAGATTAATTAAAATTGGTTTTTATTTGAGAAGTCGTAATATTTTCGCTGTAGCTACTCTCTCAAATTGGTATCAGAGCCTGTTGCACTAAGTTATTGTGTTTTGATTCTGATTTTGCACAAAAATGGATTTTGATGGTTTTGATGATCTTCGATGTCAAATTTTTGAAAAATTTTGGAAAATTCACACAAACTCTTGTTTTAAATCTTCTGTTGAAAACGAATCTGAGAGGTGTCCTTGTTGTGAGGGTGTTGGTCACACATTACATGAGTGTACCAAAAATTTAAAGAAGAAATTGAATAAATCGAAAGAAGTTTTTTATGCTTCTAGGCGAGAGTTTCCCATCCGTGTGATTAGTGATGATAGTGAAAGTGATGGGAGTGTGGATGAAAGTGAGGAGGAAAGTGTAGATGAGCATGACTTGCAAACTGCTTTCAATGAACTTTATGCTGAAACTTTAAAAACAAAGAAAGAAAATTTGAAATTGAAAGCTCAATTGAAAGAGTGTGCCATAAAAAATAATGATTTTTTAATTAAAGAACTTAGGGCACATGAGAAAATTTTGAAAGAGAAGCTTGAGTACGTCGAGGGTAAGAGAGATAGTCTTAGAGGGTTGATGGAGACTATGAAAAAGGAGCTTTTAGAGTTTGAGAATTCTAAACTAGTACTTGAATCTAGGATAGGTGAACTTGAGGTGAAATTGAAAGATTCAAGTAAAGTGAAATTTGATTTGGAGTCTAGGTCTGAAAAACTTGATAAGATTTTAGGCACAGTCGAGATCAAAATGGATAGGGGTGGGATTGGTCTTGAAAAATATGTTGCACCCATTCCCACACGTGTGAGAGAACCTCCTAGGATCATTAGGAGAGACCCACCTAGGCAAATTCGGAGAGAGCAACCGATAAATTTGAGGAGAGGGCCACCTTTAGGGAACACAAATCGCCCGATTTACTCTTGCACACATTGTGGTAGGCAAGGTCATCTTAGGCACTTTTGTTATAAGCTTTTAAATGGACCTAAGAAGGTTAATGAAAGAATAATTTCGATTCCCAAAACCCCCACACTTCGTTACACATCAATTTGGGTTAGAAAATCGGATTTAGAGGCTTATGGTTTATTTGTCCACGATTCCCGTTTGCTTGCACGTAATTCACCCCATGTGAAATCTTTTGGTTGATTGTGATTGCATGTTTGTCATACACTAGTTGTGGTTTCATGATGTATTTTTACTAGTGTGATGACTTGTACCTTTTGTATATATTTTTTTTTTGAAATTTTTTGAAAAATACAAAAAAATTTAGTTTGTTAAAATTTTGAGAAAATCCAAAAAGATTTTTTTATTTTGTTTGCACCTTTTATGGATGAACACTTAGGATGACCGAGTCACAACATCATTCCATTATTTTCATGTGACTATTTGATAGTGTTTTGAGACAATATGTCAATTTCATCCATGTGCTTTATAATGTTTGGAGTCATTAAGATGTAATTAATTGTTACTTCCTACATGTTTGACTCATGTTTCCTTTATTGCACACATGCACGGATTTATTTGATTATTGTGCTTGTCTTATCACATGTTGGTTGGGTGTTTTCACTTCAATCCTGTCCTTAAAACGAACCAAGCGCGATAATTTTTTTTTGATAAGGAAATTGTGCATATAAGAACCGTTTTGTGAGTTTGTGTGCTTTATTTAAAAAACGGGGAGGGGCTGCGAAAGGTAATTATCTATCCTTTGCGCAAAAGCCACCGTTAAATTGGACCTAAAAAATGGAGGTATTTTATTATCCGGGGTCCAAAGAGGTTTAAAAGAGCCCGAAAAAATTGAAAGGCAATAAAAAGAAATTCATGCCAATTATGGGCCATATAGGTTTTTGCACCAATTCTCCAAAGTTTGAGAATTTAGATTACCTCTAAAAGAAAATATATATGAGGGAGTTTGGTTGGAGATTTTATAACGGGTTTGCACGTCCTTGAAATGCTTGAAAATGCGCTACATAGTTTTGGACGCTATTGGTGTGGAAATCACTTTGACTTTGATTTGTTGATTTGCATAAGACGATGTCATCTAAATTCAACAAATTTTTTACACCTAAGGATACTTTTGATGCTCATTCGTTAGGGGTACACATATGCATCGTGCACATATGATTGATTGAGTTGATTTACCTATCGAATGTGTTCACACCCATACATTCCGTTCCCATGACTTGGTTGTTTGAGTCTAAATCCATGGTGTGATTTTGGTATCATGTTTACATTTTTTTTTCAAAATGGTATCTATTTTTTGTATAAAAAATTGAAAAAAATCAAAAATAGTTCGCGAAGATTTTTTTTAGCATCTCCTTGCAAGAGCACGTTTGTCATTTGATTGATGCCTTGATTTGTATACCGTGACGCCCCGATTTTGCTTGCTTGTCTGATTCATTCTTCTTATTTGTCTATTAGGGGACATCATAAAAAGGGGGAGAAAGAATTATCATTTTATGGGGGAGTTTGAATATTGGGGGAGTTTTGAGATTTGACGTATGCTTATCATATATTGGTATCTATGTTTATCTCATTTCAAACTCGATACGTCACTTGGTATTTTTCTTTATCTCATGTGTGTAGGTACTACATTGATGATCTCTGAATTGCACACTCTGATGAGAAAAGATTTGAGATTCCTGAAGATTTGAAGATCAAACGATGAAGACTATTCATTTGTACCTTTTCCAGTTTTGGGTTCATGGGAGGGTAGATTTGTATAGGCAATTTCATATTTGATAATTCGGATTTTTTATGTATGTACCAGCATAGACATAGGGGGAGATTTGTAAGGACATTTTTTCTCATGTCCAACATGTTACATTTGTGTATGTCGTATGCCGCTACATTTGGCACGTCACCTCACGATCTCACATGACGGCCTCTATCCGAATTCCGGGAATCAAGCATTCAACATCTCCATTAATATGTTCCACGTCTGCCTCAACGACTTCACGGTCCAAGATTTTAGGGACTTAATGCAAGTGGTACGCAAGGGAAGTCAAAACAGTGAAAAAAGGCACTATAAGAGAGTTCAAGGGCATTTTCTTAATTTTACATCCATAGTTCGGAGGTTTGGTCAACTAGAAAGTTGAAGAGCTCGCCGCAACGAAGATACTAGAAAAAACGGCACCTCAATCCGAGCTACGGTGAAGGAGTTATGGCCTTTTGAAGATAGAGAAAATTCCTTAAAGAATGCTGTTTTTTTTGTACGCTGGATAGAATTTTAGAGTTTTAAAAACATGGGACTCTTCATATTTTTTCCTATAAATACCAACTTCGGGGGAGTTGTTTTGTAAGACTTTAGGAGACGTTTTTGAGAGTCCAAATACCTCTAGTCTTCATATTTTTTGAGTCCCAAGACTCATGTTTTGATTCACACATCCTTGCCAAATATTTGTGAATCCTTTAGCAACCCAAGAACATAACTTTGGTTTGTTCAACCCTTGTGGAGGAGACCGTTCTTCTTCTTCATTGAAGCCCTACTGGAAAGGGATAATTCCAGCCGCGACTACAGAATCCGATACCCGAGGGTAATTCTTAGTCAACTTGTATTTTCATTGTAATCCGATTGTAAGCCGTTCTCTTACAAATTATAGTGAAAATAAATGGTTTTGTCCCTTTGGGGGATTTTTCCTTAATTGCATGTGTTTGAATGTTCTTACGTAGATTATCAATTTATTCAATCACATACTGCTGCATGTTTAGGGTCTAAAGGGTTTTATATATAATTTGATCATTTGAACGCGAGCACACACGTTCTTCAAATTTCAGATTAATTAAAATTGGTTTTTATTTGAGAAGTCGTAATATTTCCACTGTAGCTACTCTCTCAGGTCTTGGCCACGCTCTAGCAGATACACTCAGATTCTTTGGCCAAGCTTAAGAAGGTGCACGATGACGCGCTAAAGGCCAACGCCGATGAGCACATGGTCAACCTTGATGATGCTTTGAAAAAGGATGTGGAGGAGGTAAAACAGAAGGCTTAGATGAATTCAAGGTCTTGGTTAAAGAAGAGGTTAAATAGAAGAGGTTAATGGACGAATGGACATTCCCTTATTATCACAATTTCATATTTGCTTTGTAATTTGCTGAAGTGTATTGTTTGCATCTTTACAATTGTTAATGAACTTGCAATGGTCTGACATATAATTCAAACTCACGAATCCTTCTAATATGATGCTTAAACAACTCATAACGACCATTTTCGATTTAAATCCACCAAATTAATGATGTTGATCATAAGTCCCCTCTAGTCTTAGCTGAGAGAGGTCATCACAAAGTGGTACTCATATAACCATTAAATGATTTTCAATTTAAAATCAACAAGTCAATGATGTTAATTGTGAAGTCACTAAGTTAATGATGTTAATTGTGAAATCTCCAAGTTAATGATGTTAATCACGAGTCCCCCTCATCATTTTTTGGGCAGGTATGGACGAGTTTCGCCTCTTCATACACTCTCGTCTTTGCCGAGGGAGAGATAAAATTTAAAGCCACCAAATTAATGATGTTAATTCTCACCAAGTCAATGGTGTTAATCATGAGTCCTCCTCGTCATTTTTTGGGAGTGTATGAACGAGTTTCTCCTCTTCATACACTCTCGTCTTCGTCGAGGGAAAGATGCAATTTAAAGTCACCAACTTAATGATGTTTGAAATAACCATGATAAAATGATTTTTAACGGATTCTTTGTGTTGTTCACCACTTAAGTGATGTTGCCACACTATTCCCCCTCTCGGTGTTATTGAGCGTTTATGGATAAGATGAGTCTTCCATTGTCTCTCGTATCACCGAGAGTGAGTCAAAACTAATTCATCATATGAATGATTTTATCTTAGAGAAATTCAAACCATACATTGGATAATTGAACATAAAGATGTGAGGAAACGCTTGCTTTTTTTCATTCATTACTCTACCTCAACTTTCTTACAAAAAATCATTGTCATACAAGAATTGGAACCATAAAAAAACTCGGAAAAGTTACAAAATCATTGATAGTATCTTTTTAAATGATCTACATTCCCTGGATTGGAGAAAGGATCTCCTTCTAGGTTCTCCAGCCTATAAGTCCTAGGGACAACCTCTTGAGTGACTCTGTATGGGTCGTTTTGGATGCAATTTGTTCAGCTTTTGACAACCCATTTTTAACACCAAATATCCCACAACAATTGGCCTCGCTCTGACCCTCTTATTTTAGAATTTGGTTATCCTCTATTAATAAGTCGCTTATCTAACTTCGACATCCTATCGTCTTTCTTCTATCAGGTCCAAGCCTAGCATAATTTTTTAATTATTGATCTTATAGTTATAAGTCTGGACTCTTTGACTGGGAAGGCCGAGTTTCATAGGAACTACTGCCTCTGACCAGTAGGCCAGCATGGAGGGTGTCCTATATATCATCATGTATGCCCATAAAATTCCATGCAACTCCTCAGTCAACAAGCCCTTGGTGTCTTTCAATTTTTTTTAATGCCATCTAATATCGCCCTATTAGTGACTTCGGTCTTCCCGTTAGCTTGAGGTCAGCCAGGTGCATAATAGAATTATTTTATCCCCACTCTTTTAGAATATGCCTTCAAAGATTTATTCTTGAATTGTCTCCCATTATCTGAGATGGGCATGTTGGGTAGGCCATACTTTCATATGATGTTTCTCCAGATAAACTTGCATGTCTTCACCTAAGTGATGGAGATCATGGCTTCTGCTTCCACCCATTTAGAAAAGTAGTCAATGCCCACAATCAGTTACTGATATTGACCCGGTGCCTTTGCAAGTGGACTGACTAGGTCGATCTCCCAAACTACGGATGACCATGGGGAAGTAATGGACGAGAGTGGCTGATGAGGCTGGTGGGGAATGCTTTCATATTGCTGAAACTTATCACATATTTTCACATGGTTAGTTGCATCCCTGGCTAGGGTCGGCCACCAATACCCCTGTGTCACAATCCTCTTCTCGAGAGATCATCCTCCAATGTGGCTTCCGTATGACCCCCATGGATGTCACGTAAGACATAGTCAACCGCTTTAGGATGAACACACCTAAAGAGAGGTAGCAAAAAACCTTTCTTATAGAGTAGGTCTCCTATAATAATGAACTTCACCTCCTGGTATCGAAGTTTCTTTCGCTCGGCTTTGGTGTCAGGGAGTTCCCCGTCTTTGATGTATTTGATCAAATGATCCATCCAAGAGCCTCCTATTTTAAGTTAAAACAAAGTTCCACTCCATTATCATCTTCCTCAATGCTAGGTCTATGTAAAATCTCCACAGGATTAGTCCGCTGATTTTTGTTCTTGTAGCTGAGGTTAACCTAGACAATGCATCGTCTCGGCTATTCTCAAGTTGAGGGAATCGCTTAACCTTTACTTCCATGAAGTTTTCCAAAACCTTTTTTATCCTTTCCAAATACTTGGTAATTTTCTCATCTTTAACTTCGTAGATCCCCAAAATTTGGTTCACCACTTACTGAGAGTCACTGTGTACTATCATGTGGCCGACGTTTAATACTTTGGGCAATGACAGGCTGGCCAATAAAGACTCGTACTCAAACTCTTTATTTGAAGCTTTGAAACTGAACCTTAAGTCATATTCAATATCGGTCCCGCATGGAGCCAACAATATAGGTTTTTCCCCATTACCACTTTCACAAGAGGAGACGTCCACAAATAAACTCCAGATTGGGCTGTCTTCTGAAAAAGGACCCTCATATGCCCCATTTTTTAACAAAACATATTTTTCTATAGGGTCGACTCTTATTTCATTAGCTTGTGGCGGACCCAGAGTTAATTTTTTAGGCAATTCTATAGCTTCATCTTCCTTAACATCAGTCTCGGCCTAAGTAATTCGGCCACAAAATATGCTAAAGCCTGACCTTTAATTACAGTCCTCGATTGATACATGATGTCGAACTCTCCTAACTCAATTGGCCAAGACATCAGCCTACCCAATTTGTTAGGTTTCTAAATAACTTGCATAAAAGGAATGTAAGTGAGTACCACCATAATATGAGCCTCAAAATAAGACTTTATTTTTTAGGAGGCATGGATCAGAGCATATGCTAGTTTTTCATTCTAGGATACTTGAGCTCGACCCCTTGAAGAGCCTTACTATTGAGATACACAGACTTTGATACCCGCTCATCATCTCGTATAATTACAACGTCGATGGCTAACTTAGATACTGCCAAATACAAAAAATTCTTCTCCCCCTAAATCAACCTAGATAGCAACATCGGGGATTCCAAATAAGTTTTAAAATATTAAAAATCCTTCTCACATTGTTTATCCCAGATGAATGCTTTTCTCAAGATCTTAAATAATGATAGACACTTATAATAGCCCTGTAAACGAAGCGATTGAGAGCGATAACTCTCCCTGTCAACCTATGCACATCCTTTATCGTCTTTGGTGTTTTCATCCCTATCATTGCCTTGATTGTTTTTAGGTTTGCCTCAACCCCTCTTTGGTTGATGATGAAGAAGAGGAACATTTTGGTGCCGACGTCGAATAAAAACTTTACTGGATTCAATTTCATCTTATAGAGATCCATGGTGTCGAATGTCCTCTCCAGGTGGCCACTTGGTCCTTGGCCTGAGACTCTTCGTGAGCATATCATTCACGTAAACCTCCATAATTTTTTTGATCTCATCTTCGAACATTTTATTAACCAACCTATGATAGGTTTCCCCTGTGTTCTTAAGGTCTAATGGCATGAACTTATAGCAGTAGGTTACTTTATCGGTGATAAAGGAAGTCTTCTTTACATAGGCTTCATCCATGAAGATATGGTTGTACCCTGAATACACGTCCATAAAGCTCATCAGTTAGTGCCCAATCGTGGCATCTACCATCTAATCTATAGGTGGCAAGGGTATACTGTCCTTAGGACAAGCTTTATTTAGATTAGTGAAGTCTACACACATCCTCCATTTTCCGTCGGCGTTCGTCACGATCACTACATTAGATAAGCAATACGAGTAGTGCACTTTGCGAATACACTCGATTGATTAGAGTTTTTTAACCTTGTCTTGAATGACCTAAAATTTGTCTTTGGCATAGATCCTCCTCCTCTGCTTTACTGACTTGGTATTCTTATCAATGTTCAGTCGATGGTAGATAATTTCGGGGTCACTCCTCAGCATATCACCTTGGCTCCATGCAAAGATGATTTTTCTTTTCCTCAGCAGCTCTATTAACTTTTCTTTCACTTTTTTCATTAATAAGCCGATTTGGATGAATTTTTTTGCTCGTCCTAATGGAGGATGATGGATTCTACCTTTGTGGCCTCACCCTTCTTCAATTTCCTCTTGTCCCTTGGGTTAAGGGTGTCAATATTATAGGAGGTTGTGAGCTTCTTATAAGCCTCCTTTTGTTCTGTCGAGATGAAATAACACTCTCTTTCTTCTACTTGGTCACCTTGGACTTCCCCTACCCTATAAGGGATCAGGAATTTTACCATTTGGTGAACTATAGATGGGACTGCCTCGAATTCTTTAAGAGCTACTCTATCGAGGATGATATTGTAAGTCGATAATACGCTCTCGTCCATGACTAAAAATCTCACTTTCTTTGTTAGGCACCTTGGCCAGGCACTCGTACAAACATCCATCTCAAATACCCCAAGAGGATGGACTTTCTCCCTATTGAAACCTATTAATGGTTGGTGATATGGAACTAACCTCTTCTTATTGAACCTTAATCCCTTGAAGCAGTACCAAAACATGACATCGGCTGAGCTGCCACTATCCACCAGTATTCGAGACACATTATAAACATAGACCCTAGTGCTGATAACTAAGGGGTCGTCATGGGGTGCCAAGATTCCCTTGAAATACATTTGTGAGATACTTAAAACCAATATATCCATGTTTACTTTTTTTTAACTTCCCCGGCTTCAACTATAAGCATCCAAGTTCACATCCATCCGTTTGGGTGCAGACTTTGCTTCTATGATGTGTGCCTTACGATCGGCTGACTAAGTTCCTCCGCTATCCATTATTCCACTAATCAATTTAACATCAAAGGAAATCATATTCATGAGTCCCTTTAGCTCAGGGATCTTAAGAGGAAGATCTGGATGATCTTCATCAATGTTTGAGTCTTCCTCTTTGTTGTCAACCTGGGCTTATCGCCTAGGCCCATCATATTTTGGACCACTATGTTTCTTTTTAGCGTCATCTTTGGCACCACTCTGATTAATATACTTTAAGAGTTTACCTTGCTTCAGCATCTTCTCTCTCTCATCTTTGAGAGCAAAACATTTGGTCTTGGTGAAAATCTCACCGTTTGCTTTTGTCCCTCTTATAAGGAAGGGACTTAATCTTTTAAGGCCACCTGAAGCTCTATCATCTTTACTCTCATTTAAGATCAAGTTAGGACTTACTGTCAATGGAGTGTAACTAGAAAACTTGTCGTCGACCAATCTTTTCTTTCCATCTTTTCATATCATCTGCTGAGACTTACTTCTGCTAACTTCTTTCTTATCATATCCCTTGGCTTCCATGGCCTCCTCAACATTCATAACTCTCCCGACTGAAGCTAGAAGTTTTTCCATGAACTTAAAAGGTTCTTTGGCCAGCTTCCAGAGAAGTTTGTGTTTCTATAGCCTGCTCATGATGGTTGTTATAGAAATATTTTCCTCGTAGTATTCAACTTCAAGTTTATCCTTATTAAACCGTGCAATGTAGTCTCTCAATGACTCATTCTTCCCTTATTTCAAATAAGAGGTGAGTCTCTTTATTTGGGGCTTCATACTGAAGAAAAAGTTATGGATGAACCTCTCGACCAACTATTTGAAGTTCTTGATTGAGTTATTTGGCAGATATATATACCACATGTGATCTGCGCTAGTGAGGGTGCCAGAAAAGGCTCGGCATCCTATTTCATCTAAGACGGAATAAATGTCGACCATAGATTGATACATATTAATGTGGTGGATCAGGTTCATACTTCTATCATATTTTGAAGTCACAGTTTGAGGCTTAAACTTAGCTGGAGTTGGGAAGTTTATTGTCTTAGCTACGAAGGGGTACCCCTCTATGTAGCCCCTACAGATTGGGTTTCATATTTTCAGCAGATCGTCGATCTTGTCCTCCTACCTCTGAATCAAACTGTTCCATAGATTCTCCACTGCTGCTATATTATCTCCTCTGCCCTCTTTTTTGGTTAGATCAGGTACTTACTCCCGGCCAACATACTTTTGATGTCAGTTCACTCCACTTTGCTCTTCTTGTCGGCATTCTCGGGGCCGATTGTTACCACATCTTCCATTTCCTCTAGAGGCCGTATTGCTGCGAGATTGGTAAAGTAGGCTCGAGATGATTAAATGCTAACCTTATGTTAAGCCTATCAAAGGCTGAAGTTTCGAGTTGGCTTTATGTTGTTGGCCTTACGTTGTCTCCCCTGTAGGTTGGTTCTGAGAGAACCGTGTCACTAAAAATTTCATATGGTTCCCAATAATTATCTTCATCACACTCCTAATCGTTCAGACCCTCTTGTATTTGCTTCCCTAAATAAAGTTAACTGGGGTCGGCCATGTCTCTCTTCCTTTCGTGGAATTGTGCCTCCTTGTGTGGGGCCAAGGATGGTCCCCTTGTCGTCACATCCATAACATCTCTGGCAGTCAGAGTGATCATATCCGTTGTAGCACCTGGAGTCTTGGTAATCATGATTTAGTTAAAATCCATAAATTATTCTTGCATCTTTTGCTGGCTTACCACTAGTGAGTGTAGGGCCGCCTCCACGTTAACTATTTCTAACTGAGGTGGTGCCTGGATTGAGCTGGGGCCAACACCTGGGGGCTGATATGAAGCCATATCTCCGATGAGAGTGTAGATGAACTAGATGAGCTAACAAAAGCTTGAAGGTCCCAACTAGAAATATTTCAATCGGGATACAGGCCCAATAAATGTGGAGTTGTATCACCACCAGAGATTCAAGCAGGATCTAAGATAGAGAAGAGAGGAAGAAGATGAAACCTCATTTCCCATAGACGACGCGAAAATGATAATGCTATGAAATCACCATTTATGTTTGTATATGTAGCTCAAGATAAAAAATGGAACAATAACGGAGATATGAAAATAAGAGAAGGAGATAAGGGGAATAGGATAAACACGGTCATATAACTGGTTCGGCCATTGGCCTACTCAACTATGCAAGTGTTGGTGTGTTTATATACAAAATAATGGAGCTCTAATGGCTCAAAGTACAATTCTAGAACTTTTTCTTTCGAGGGTGAGTTTAATAGAGTTTTGGCTAGGGTTTGGAATTATGAAGGAGATGGCAAGTATTTATAGTCCTATCCCTGGCACAAATATGTCACGATGATACAATATTCCCTTATGTGCGGTGAGGATTCTGTTATAACTGCTTGTCCGTGTGGGATAACCCATGCAGGAGTGGTACACCGCATATGGCCTGAGTATTATCCTGAGATGTTTCGGCCCAGTCGAGGATGAGAAGTCCAATATCCTATGATGGGACTGTCGAATATATTTGCAGTGTCGGCCACGACACGGTGGCATATGGCCGAGATGAGGCTGATGATGATGATGATGTGGGAGACCAGTGGGATATCTCTGGAGTCCAATGCCTGATGTCTCGGCCTCTAAAGTCCTCGAAGCAGGTCTGACCAGCATCGACTGCTGGGTTGGTCTGAAGAAGAGAATCAAATAGTGTCGTCCAAGTCGTACTTTTTATTTAGTTCGTGTATGAGGCTATACTTGAGTATATAATTTCGTATTTTCAGAAATTAAAAAAAAAACAATAATAACATTGGTTATTCAATAGTGAAAGTAGATGAGCAAACTTGGCAAATAAAAGTTGCAGTACTACCCTAGATTGATTGAACAATGGTATTGGTGATACATATTCCATGTTAGTATTATTTTGATAAATTTAGAGTAATTTTTCTAATAAGGTTGTCAAAAAATACTAATGTGACGTTGTCACATCATTGTTTCTCTGATGTTGTAGTCGAAGTTGACATGTCGTGTTAATATGGGGTCTAAAAGTTATTTTTGAAAGTATGTTGGGAAAAAATACAATTAAAAAAGAAATCATGTTTTATTATTTAAAATTCCCTAACTATTAATAAAACTGTAGTTTAGTATTTTTAGAACATATAATATGGTCACATGATATAATCTCATTAAGATTTAGATAGAAACTTATAACGATTGGGTAAAGTGAAGCAAACTCATAAGTGGAGGGGGAAAGCATGAAAAAATTCATCAGTGCCTGAGTTATGACAAGTACTCTATATCTATCAAAATTAATTTATTAAAGACTTTTATGCCTCTATATTCGAAGTATTGAGTATACAAGTTAAAAATACAGCCAAAAGTACAACATCTAAACAAGTAGGTTTAAAAATATACACATGCTATACATATATGACATTTAAGCATAGAAAATAAAGTTGTACAAAACTAAATATTTCCTGTATATGAAAAATGAATAAAATAATTATACCAGAAAAAGATAAGATGGAACGAAGGCAATAAGAACCTAATGAACAAGAAGTACAATTGAAGAGCATCATAGGCACATTTAACAAACCCATGTCTAACTAGTAGAGTTTGAGGCGTCTAACTTAGGAACCCTTTGGTATCTATCTTGATCATATCATAGACATCTTATGATTCAAGACAAACACTCATGATTATATATATATGACTTTGGGAAGCACAAAATGTTTTTATCCTTTTGAACATTATTCTCAATGGTCCCTTCATTGTTCTTCATTATTATCAAAGTTACCACCACTCTTCACATGCTTCAAATTCAAGGATGGTTTGAGCAAAATGCAAAAATATCTAAGATGGTATTTCTTATGGAAGTGAGTACACGTTTTTAGAATATAGAGACGTTGTTGGGATACAGTGGGTTTCTTAAAATGATTTTTTTTCATCTTGAAGAAAATTATTTCAAGTGCCCTTCCTTATCGAAAAAGAACCATGTGAACTTCACCTAACATTTATTTTTCCTTGGTATTTCTGCTATAATTATAGAAGCATCTAAGGTAGCAACAACTATAAGGGAAGATGAATAATTTACATAAATGATTTGAACACTTGTTGAAGAAGCCTCAAACACATTAAACCCTATCCCTTATTTGTCTTTCAAAATTTAAGTGGGATTCATAAGCCTCTTAACCACCTTTTGATATCTTACATCAAAGTCTAACTTCAAAATAAACATGGATATTAACTCATTATAAAGTAACATTGTTTTATTACTTGAGGAGATTTTTGAGTTTTCATTGTAATGCCTCTATATAGTAATCGACTTCGATACAAATAAATTCATTGTTACTTCCTTCAAAACCAAGTGGTTTAGAAAATACCACTTGAAGAGCATCAATATTACTCACATCACTCTCACTAACCACAACCCTTTCATTCTTAAAGTTGGGTAATGATTCGTGTCTATTATTGCATTTTATTACCTCTTTCTATTGTGGAATTTTGCAATCCCATGCTCATTGAACTCACATTTCATATTCAATTAATGTATAACCTTAAATATTCATTGTTATTCGCTTATGCAAGGTTTATTTGTGGATTTACAGGGTTTATGATGTTAATGGTGAAATTAAAAAGAAATCCAGGTAAGAAACAGTCACTTACACACCTTTAGGGACAAAATAATAAATTCAAATGATAAATTTTGGACTATTCATGAAAGATGTCGGTTACGAATTAAGAAATTCCTAAGTTCAAATGGCGTGTCAATCCGATCTCAAATGAAGTATGACCGTACAAAGTTTGAAACTAAAAGAATGTCAAAGTCAAAGTCCCAGGTCAAATTCAAAGACAGACCCCATGACCCGGACACTATTGAAATATTGTTAGACCCAAATTATGGGTCACATCAAATCAAAAGTCGTATGAGAAAGTTATGAAGTTTTGGGATTAATGTGTAATTAATGAAGTTAGGGTTTAAATTAGGGGTTGAATATTATTACTGTAGTATTGTTATTGTAGAGCTAGTTGGCTCAGGGGTTTGGGAGACTCTGTGTAAGAAAGTGTCAGGGGTTCAAAACTCCTTGGTCCATTTAATTTTTTAAATCCAAAGCGCAATCCGACCGCCAATAATGCCCCATGTGGTGACGCCATCAGACACCCATTGGCGCACCATGTGGTGCCTCAATCCTGGCCTATTTCCTCTCTCGCCCAGGGCGCGGGTTACTCGAGCAGCTAGCATGCGCCCAAACATGCGTAGCTCTTCCCTTGCGCTTTTCTTCTCCCCACACGCGGGGCATATATCCTTTCTCTCATTTATTGTCCTTTTGTGTGCCTTAAATTCCTTAATTCTTTTACCCAAAGATTCCTCTGACTTTTGTTGTTTTGTCTTTTTTTCCTTTTTTATTATTCTTTTCTTTTT
Source organism: Sambucus nigra (assembly GCA_949130495.1). Taxonomy (NCBI): domain Eukaryota; kingdom Viridiplantae; phylum Streptophyta; class Magnoliopsida; order Dipsacales; family Adoxaceae; genus Sambucus; species Sambucus nigra. The sequence goes on along the minus strand of OX422214.1, from coordinate 104,027,501 downwards.
ATATGATTTTACCCATGAGATCTCACTCCCCCTTACCCGATTCCTTTCCTTCCCATGATTTTCATATGCTCTTATTTTTTGTCTACTTTTATTTTTATTACTTATTTTCTTATTTGTACTTTACCCATAATCCCTTTTGCCATTCTTTTTGCCAAAGATTCCTCCTCTTTATTCCATTTTCCCATAAATTATATTTCTACCCATGCCCATTTTCAAACCTTTATTCCATCATTTTGCCAGTGTAACCCACAAGATCCATTCTTCTATTTTTCCACCGATCATTTTTTCATATTATTATATTACCAATCGTTTTGTGAAATTCGCATTGTTCCCCCAAGATATTTCTTTCCACCTATAAATGAGCCATTGGGTTTCATTATTTTCTAGACTGCATATTTATTACTCGGACAATTTTTTTAGGAGTAGTTGTAATTTGGTTTGTAGTTTTATTTTGTAACTCTATTTTATTATTTAATTAAAATATCTCTTCTTAGTTAATTATTTGGTTTTATTTAGTTGCCTTGTAAGTAACGTAAATGCTTTCATAATTTGTTGATCATTTTAAAAATCGTTTTCTTCCTTTAAAAAATATTTCTTCTCTCATACTGTTTTATTTAATTATTTAAACTTACTTTTTATGTAATTTTAATTTGGTTGAGATTAATGAACTCATCTTGGGTGTATAGTTGATCCGTTATGGTGTGATGGAATATATTGATTTTAACAGATTGATTATATATGAAATTATACCTAGGGACCTTAATGGGGTATATCACATATGGACCATATTTGTGACATTGCTGTGTAGTTGTGGATTTATTATTGACGCCAAACTCCTATTTGGAGTTTTATCAAAATTTAGAGAGTGACACTCCGGATTTAAATAATTATTTACATGAGGATTAATCTCATTTTAAATACGTTTAACCATGTAACTATTTATGCTACATATTTCAAAGTGAGGGATTTAATTCTAAATATATTCTTTTAATAGTTATAAATTAATTTAGCATAAATATTCGCCTAGATAAATTCGAATATTAAAACAGTAGAAACTAAAATTCATCTTTTACATTTTTTTAGAAGTAACAAATCAATTAAATTTTAAACGATGTTCTTTTTGGATTCGATACCCAAACTTGTCGCTATTCATATAAAACATGCATAGTTAAAGTTTAGGTTTTTGTACTAACGTGCAAAATTGATGATAATGACAAGCATATTTACACGATGCTCAGTTTTTCCCTATTCAAAATGGCACCGTTATCGGAAAATGATTTTCTTTAAAACTTAATTGATTTATTGCGTTTATCCCGACAACGCACTTGTTAAACTGGCACCGTTGTCGTGGAGTGTTTATTTTAGACTTTTATTTATTTATTTCTTTGTACATACTTATATATATATATATATATATATATATATATATATATATTCTTTTGTTCCAGTGATGAACAATTGAGCATCAAGGACAATCAATCCGCAACCACATACAACTTTTTAAAGATTTCATCTACAAATTATTTCAGGTAATTATGTCTTATTCTAGTATTTTCGGTTTCCAATGGTATTATGGGTATACAATTATGTCATAATAATAATTTTTAAATCCCCACCAAACCTAACTTTTGGCGAATTCTTGCAAAATGAAAAAAATAAAAAATTCAAAACTACCTAAGGCGATATTTACCTAAGCATGAAATAGTTTGGGGACATAAAAAAATATTCTAATGACAAAATTCTTCAAAATTATTATTATACATATATTAATAACTATTCTGATAATGATTCTCCGAAATATTATGATAATAATTCTTATAATTATTATTCTAATAATTTTGAAAATAGTTACGATAATACTTATCAATTTTTTTATGAAGTTCCTCTACCCTTAAATTCATTTCGTGTGTATTTTCAAAATCAAAAAATGAAGAATTTAATAACTACTATCGTGAAGAAAACTATTATTGGGAAAAATCATTAGATTCCTTGTTTGAATCCAATAATAATTTTTCTCTTAATAACTTAGAAGATGAAGAATGTTTTGAACCAAAGGAGAAATCTGAGGAATTTGGAGGGATTTGTACTTTCGAACAAACAATTATTCTTCTCACCCAATTGATAAAGGATACTTAAAATGTAAAGGATATGGAAATTTAATCCACATTTAATAATAATAAATCGATTGAAGTTGAATTTCTTTCCTCGCCGTTATCAGCCTATGACATGTACTGCAAGAACCAGATGAAGTTTTCAGGACTTAATCCGATTCTTGTCAACGAATGCTTTTTTAAAATGATTTTCATGATGGAATTTTCAATTGATCTTGGGAAAAAAAATAATTTTCTTGGAATCGAGTTGTACTTGTCCCCCGATAAATTCAAGCCACCAATCACCCAAAAATATATTTATATCAAAATTTGTTATGACTTATGTTACCGCCCAATGAATTCCACCTATTACATAAATGAAACTCCTATTTTTTGGGAGGCATGGAAAATCACTGGAGTCCACCGTTAATTCCACAAAGCAAACATATTTTTTGGGCAGACCCCCAAAATTTGGTCTCCTAAATAAAGGTTAATTAGATGATAATATTTTTATATTTATACATATTTTATTAAAATATAAAAAATGAAAAAATTATTTATTTTTCTTGTTACTAACGTATTTTGCAGGATGATTGAACTTGATATCCGAGGATCACCCCATGTTGAATAACATATCTCTATCACTTGAATTTAATATTGTTCTTAAATAACATTAGGACAATGTAATGTTAGGGGGTGTGTCATAATGTATTTGCACACATAATGTTCATTTTCCTTAAATAAAAAAGGGACTTTTGGAGAAAGGTCCAACCCAGCCCAAAATTATATAAAAATAGGACGACCCACATAATGTTATAAATTTAGTCCCTGCACTAAAACGACCATTAAAATGACCAACATACCATTTGACAACTCACGCAAAAAATCCATCACATATTAAAAGTCCCTCACTTCAAATCTAGAAATTCAAAATTCACAAAATTTATATATTTGAAATCTACTTGTCGAGATCTATCCAACAACATCTATAGTCGATATTTTTTGACAAAAAAATAAAAACGGGTAAATTTACTAGTTTACTAAAATCTCCATTTTTTTTAGCAAAAACTCCATTTTTTCCGGTAAAAAATTTTATTTTCCAACTTTGACAATGGTGCCGTTGGCGCGGACCAGAAAAATAAAAAATAGACGAAGAGAGAGAGAAACGAGGGAGAGAGAAATAATCCGATGAGGATTCTGACGGTCTTCAATGAGGATTTCAATTATCTCCGATGAGGATCCCGGCGATTCTGACAGACTGTTCAGGCGAGGATTGAAAGAGTTGGCGCTTGCGTTCAAATAAGAAATAATATAATAAACACCAATTTTAACCCAAATTAACCCTAAGCATGCAACTAGGTGTGATTGAAACAATATGAAATCATGCACAAGATATTCAACACACAAAGTTTAAGGAAAAATCCCCCACAGGGGCAAAACCATTTGTATATCACTATAATTTGTAAAATACGGTTTACAATCGGATTACAATGAAATACAGATTGACTAAGAATTACCCTCGGGTATCGGATTCTGTAGTTGCGGCTGGAAGAAAATCCCTTTCCAGAAGGGCTTGCGGCTGGAACTATCCCTGTCCAGTAGGGCTGCAATGAAGAGGAAGAAACGGTCCACTTCACAAAGGGTTGAACAACATCAATGGTGTTCTTTGGGTTACCAAATTTGATTCACAAAGATACAGAAGATGGGTGAATCTAAAAACCTAGAATCATAGGACTCAATAGGTGATGACTTTAGGGTTGATATGCTCTGAAAATCGTGTATAAGTCTTAAGAAAACCAACTGCTGATCGTGGTTTAAATAAGGGATCGAAACCCTTCAAAATCGGCTGCACGATCTGGCAGTGATTATCCTCGCCGGATAGGTCCGGTCGATTAGGCGGATCGGTCCGGGTAAGTCGGATCGGTTCTTTTTCTGAAACCGGATCGGTCTGGTTGGCATCGGATCGGTCCGGAACTTTTGTCTTCATCGGTTCGTTATGGATCCGGGTGTACTGGACTTAGCTTCAGCAATCGGATCGGTCCGGTCCCTTTATCCGAATCAGTCCGGTGAACCGGATCGGTTCTTTTATCTGGTCCGGATCGGTCCGGTCCTCAGGAACCAGATTCCTTCAAGGAAATCTCTCCATCTTCAAAGGGCCATATCTTCTTCACCGTAGCTCGGAATGAGATGCCGTTTCTTCCAGTATCTTTGTTGCGGCAAGCTCTTCAACTTTCCAGTTGAGCTATCCTCCGGATGGTGGATGTACAATTACCGAATTGCCCTTGAAATTTCATATCGAGCCTTTTTCACTGTTTTGACTTCTCTTGAGTACCACTAGGCATATAGTCCGTAAAAGCATGGAACGTGAAGTCATTGAGGCTGATGAAAAACACATGATGGAGATGCAGGATGCTTGATTCCTAGAATTCGGATTGAGGCCGTCATATGTGATCATGTAGAAACGTGCCAAATGTAACGGCGTACGACATACAAAACTGTAAGATAACGGACATGACAAAAATGTCCTTACAAATCTCCCCCTATGTCTATGCCGGTACATACATAAAAAATCCGAATTATCAATTCACAACTGCCTATACAAATCTACCCTTCCATGAACCCAAAACTGGAAAGATACATATGAATAAGACTACATCGTTTGTTCTTCAAATCTTCAGGAATCTCAAAGCTTTTCTCATCAGGGTGTGCAATTCAGAGATCATCAAGATAGTGCCTACACACATGAGATAAAGCAAAATACCAAGTGACGTATCGAGTTTTGAAATGAGATAAACATAAGCATATATATCAATGTAAGATGATATTCTCAGAATTTCAAAAACTCCCCCATAATCAGATAATTCATTCTCCCCCTTTTTATGATGTCCCCAAATAGACAAATGAGAGAAATAAATCAAGCAATCAAGTACCGGGATGTCACAAGGCATAAAATCACACCATGAATGAACATAAAACAACCAAGTCGGTGATAGCGTAAAAGAATGGGTGTGATCAAAATTCAATAGGAAAATCAAAGCATACAAACATGACATGTGTGCACGATGAATATTGGATATTCCTAACGAATGAACTCAAATGCTTCCTTTGGTGTAAAAGATTGGAAATATATGACATTGACTATCAAATCTACAAATCAAAGCTCAAAGTGATTTCTACACCAATAACGTCCAAAATGATTTTCATGCGTTTTCAGGACTTTCAAGGAAGTGCAAACCCGTTTTTCAATCTCCAAACTCCCTCAGATTTATATTTTGAATAGAGGTATACTAAATTCTCAAACTTTGGAGAATTGGTGGTGAAAACCTAAATGGCCCATATTTGGCATGTATTGCTATTGATTGCCTTAACAATTTTTTTTTTTTTTTTTTTTCCGGGCTCTTTTAACCTCTTAGGACCTCGGATATTAAAATTCCTCCATTTTTTAGGTCCTTTTTAACGGTGGCTTTTGCGCAAAGGATAAGAATCAACTTTCGCAGCCCCTCCCCGTTATGAAAATATGCGCACAGTCTCACCAAACGGTTTTTACATGCAATCCAATCTTGTCAAGTTTTATCGCATTTTATACATTGTATAGACAGGATTGAGATGGAAACACTCAAGCCAACATGAGATTGACAAGTGCAACAATCAAATATAGCCGTGCATGTGTGCAAAAAAGGATATAGGAGTCAATCATGTAGGAAATATCACTAATTACATCTCAAGGACTCCAATCAATGTTAAGCACATGGATGAAATGATGTAGCCTCTCAAATCTCTATCAAACAGTCACATGGATATATGGAATGAAGTTGTGACTTGGCTATCTTAAATGCTCATCCATAAAAGGCAAATCTCTTTTTGAATTTTATCAAAATAAAATCTTTTTGTGCTTTTCTCAAAATTTTTCAAATTTTTTTTTTTTGTATTTTTCTAAGAATAAGAAACAAATACATAAAAGCTGTACAACAAAGCTATGGTACATATAAACAGACTAGCAATAGGAAGCATATGATATGACCATGAAGAAGCATCCTATTCTAGACATAGACCAACCCCTCAATCAACAGTGCAAATCCCCAAAGACTTCCTAAGACTCTCAAATCTAAGGGCATCTAAAGGTTTCGTGAAAATATCGGCTAACTGACGGTCGGTAGGAACAAAACTCAGGGTTACGACTTTCTCTTCAACTAACTGACGTATAAAGTGCTCGCGTAACCTGATGTGCTTTGTGCGCGAATGTTGGACAGGATTGCGGGATATGTGTATCGCGCTCGTGTTATCACAGGAAATGGTCATGGTGTCCTGTGAAATCCCATAATCCTCCAACATTTGCTTCATCCACATGAGTTGCGTGCAACAACTCCCGGCGGCGATGTACTCAGCCTCCGCAGTGGATAAAGAGATGGAGTTTTGCTTCTTGCTCAACCAAGAGACAAGAGCCGAACCAAAGTAGAAACACCCACCAGAAGTGCTCCTACAACCATCTACGTCCCCAGCCCAATCGGCATCCGAATAGGCGGACAAACGGTCATCGGTATCAAAGGAATACCAAATACCGTATGAGAGAGTCCCACTCACGTATTTGATAATACGTTTTAGAGCGAGTAAGTGTGACTCTTTGGGAGACACCTGATAACGCGCACAGACTCCAACACTAAAGGCAATGTAGGGACGACTAGCAGTCAAGTAGAGAAGACTGCCTATCATACTCCGATACAAGGTTTGCTCTACGTCCTTGCCTGAAGTGTCCTTACTAAGCTTGTTAGTGGTACTCATAGGTGTACGAGCATGCTTAGCGGAGTCTAAACCAAATTTCTTTACTAGGTCTCTAGCATACTTGGATTGGGAGATGAACATCCCATCCTCTAGCTGACGAACCTGGAGACTAAGGAAGAATGTAAGCTCACCTACCATGCTCATCTCAAACTCACTTTTCATCTCCTCCTCAAAGTGGTGAGCATGCTGGGAGCATGTGGATCCAAAGACTATGTCGTCCACATAGACTTGGGCAACCAAAATAGCACCGTCATCTCTCCTGACGAACAACGTCATATCAACTCCCCCTCTCTTGAAGCCACGGGCTAAGAGATAGGAAGTAAGCCTCTCGTACCAAGCACGGGGTGCTTGCTTCAAACCATACAAGGCTTTCCTCAGATAGTAGACGTGTTCAGGGTGCTTAGGGTCTTCAAACCCTTTTGGTTGTTCCACATAAACCTCTTCCTGTAGAATGCCATTCAGAAAGGCACTCTTGACATCCATCTGATATACCTTGAAGTGCAGATGACATGCGATGGCGAGTAGTAAGCGGACGGACTCAAGCCTCGCAACAGGAGCAAATGTCTCTCCAAAGTCTACACCCTCTATCTGTGTGTAGCCTTGAGCGACCAACCTAGCCTTATTTCTGATTATGGTACCATTTTCATCCATTTTATTCTTGAAAATCCACCGGGTACCAATAACATTAGTATCACTAGGTCGGGGGACAAGTTCCCAGACATTGTTCTTCTCAAACTGAAGCAACTCATCCTGCATAGCAGATATCCAGTGTTCATCTTTGAGTACTTCCTTGTGATTCTTGGGCTCGACTTTGGACGTGTAGCAAAGATGGCTAACAACGTTCTCTAGCTGAGCACGAGTCTTGACCCCTAGAGTGGGATCACCAACAATGGCAGAGGGGTCATGACTCTTGCGAACCCAAGCAGGTGTGTCCCCTAACACAGGAGTAGGGTCCACAGAGTGTGAGAGAGGAACAGGTAAATCACTGTCAGAACAGTCCTCATCCTCACACTGAAGGTTGGGATCAATAGTCGTCGGAGGTTCGTCATCTTGCACAGTGACGTTTATTGATTCCATAACCTTAGAGCTCTTCAGGTTAAAAACCCGGTACGCTCTACTGTCCGATGAATATCCTAGCAGTATTCCCTCGTCGCTCCGGGAGTCGAACTTTCCTAATTGCTCTCTATCCCGTAGGATGTAGCATTTACTCCCAAAAACACGGAAATATGCTAGGTTGGGTTTCTTGCCTGTCCACAATTCATAAGGCGTCTTAAGTGTGTGTGGACGCAGATAGACCCTATTCACCGTGTGGCATGCAGTAGACACTGCCTCTGCCCAAAATCTCCTAGAAACTTTACGACCTAGAAGCATAGATCTAGCCATCTCTTGGATCGTTCTATTTTTCCTCTCAACAATCCCATTTTGCTGAGGAGTTCTCACAGCAGAGAACTCATGTTTGATCCCAAGGCTATCACAGTACAAATCCACCTTTGCTTCCTTAAATTCAGTGCCGTTGTCACTACGTATTCTGTTAATAGTGACCCCGTGTTGATTTTGCAGGACACGGCACTTGGTCGTTAGGAATTCAACAGCATCTGATTTCTCTCTTAGAAAACCGACAATAGAGTATCTAAAGAAATCTTCCACCATCACGAGAATGTATCTCTTACCACCTAGACTCTCTGTGCGAGTAGGACCCATAAGATCCATGTGAATTAACTCAAGAGCACGTGAGGTGGTAATGGAATTCAACTTCCTATGTGGGCTACGGATTTGCTTTCCCAACTGACAGGGTCCACAGATCGTGGAAGTTGGCTTTCCAAGTGATGGTAAGCCACGTACTAGGTCCTTTTTGACTAAACGAGATAAGTCTCTAACGTTCATGTGACCTAGACGTTGGTGCCACAGATCCATATGAGTGATCGTGGCGCTGTTGCAGACAAGTGAGGATTTAAGCTCAGTCCCATAACAGTTATCTTCTGTCCTCACCCCTTGCACTAATAGTTTACCGGCTTGATCATAGACCTTACAAGTTTTCCGGTCAAACTTCACTGCAAAGTCATCGTCGCACAGCTGGCTGATGCTAATAAGGTTTGCTTTCAAACCTTTGACGTACAGCACGTTCTCTAGCTTTGGAAATCCTGGTAACTCTACTGTACCTCGTCCTACTATGCTAGATTTGCTACCATCTCCAAAGGTGACTCTCCCATCATTATAATCCTCAAGATGGGTAAAATATGAGGTATCACCTGTCATATGTCTGGAGCAACCACTGTCAAAATACCACTGTGAGGTATTATGGGCTTTGAGAGCGACATGGACAACAAGGGCCTTTTTCTCTTTCTTAGGAACCCAAGAGAAGGTACCTTTTAGTATTCCCTTGTTGTTGTTGGTTTTAGCCGGAATGCGGGGCGCATTCATTGATGGTAAGGTCATCCGTCGGAATTCCTCCATCAAGCTCTGTGATGTGGCGGCTAGAAACTCAACACGCTCTCTCAGACTGGCAAACTCATCAGTCTGAAGTGGTGGAGCAACCGTACGTCGTGTCCGACCCAACTTATAGCAATCATCCCTAAGGTGTCCATTTCTTTTGCAATGGGAGCAAAAGGGCACAATATTAGGAGAACCTTGGTTTGCTTTTCTTGGTCGAACTCTCCTTCTTGGTTTTTTATGACGGCCATAAGGAGTCGTAGTAAACTCAGGAATTGGTCCGGGTGCAATTTGAGACGTGGAGGCACCATCAAAACCTATTCCTTTCCGGTCACCAAAACCTAAAGCGGGACCGAGGAGCATCTTTCCCATCTTCCCAGATCTGTCCTCGATTTGTACCTTGACTTTCCTAGCTCTCTCAACGTCATAAGTAAGCTGAGCAACAAGGGCTTCAAGTTTCTTTCGAGTCTCCAGGGAGGAATGGAGCTCACTCGTAAGACTAGCCACTTGTTTAGTCAAGTCCGCTTTTTCTTTCTCAAAACCGCACTCTCTCTCTTTAAGCAAATTTTCTTTACTAACCCAGGCAGACTCTCTCTCTTTCATGGCGGTGCAGGTGGAGGACTCTCTCTCTCTCATCTTTCCTAACTCTTCTTCTAACGCGGTGATCCTAAGAACTAACGCCTTATTACGTTTTTTAGTTTTGAAAGACTCATCATATAACTCGGCGTAGGCGCGTTGAAGGCTACTCTCGTCCTCACTACCTTCCTCCTCTCCCTCACTCTCTTCGCTCTCGCTGTCGAGGTGTCCCTGTGAAGTAGCATCCTCATCGTCGTGAGATGCACTAGGAGTACTCACATGACTAGCCATGAACGCGGTGAAGTTACGCTCATGCGGTGACTCATCTCCCGAGTCCACCGACTCGACCTCACTGTCGTCACTAAGGGTAGCGTTTAGGACAGCTTTACCCTTTTCCCTATTCAGACGAGTGGCACACTCAAACGCTCTGTGTCCCTTACCGTCGCACTCAAAACACCTCTCACTGTCTTTAGGGGGTTCTTTGAAGTCTTTCTTTTCAAACTTATTTTTCTGAAAATTCTTTTTATCTTTGAAATTCCCATTTTTCTTAAATTTCAGAATTTTCTTGAAGTTTTTAGCAAAAAGTGCCAAATCATCTAGGTCAAACTCACATTCAGAATCAGAAGTTTCTATCTTTCTAGACGACTCGACTCTCTTTCTTGCCGACCCCTCACTTTTTCTCTCTTGGGCTTTAAGGGCAATCCCCTTATCTTTTGGCTTGGCAGATTTAGGAAACATGTCTATTTCATAAGTTTGTAAATCTCCTACCAGTTCTTCCAATTTTAGAGTATTTAAATTACCCAAGGAATTCAGCACAGTGACTTTAGGTATAAAGCGCTTAGGAAGGGAACGAAGAATCTTTTTAACAACCCTAGCATTTGGAATATGTTCACCAAGATTATAGCTAGTATTAACAATGTCAGAGAGCCTAGCATAAAATTCATCAAAACATTCATTTTCATGCATGGTGATGGTTTCAAATTGAGTTGTTAAATTTTGCAATTTTGACTCTTTAACAGCATTTGTTCCTTCATGGGTAAGTTGCAAAATATCCCATGCTTCTTTTGACGTGGTGCACGTCATTATGCGTTTGAACTCATCAGGAGTGACAGACCCAGAAATAGCACTTAGACCTTTAGAGTTAAAAGACGACCATTTAAATTCATCATCAGTCCAAGTGATGTCAGGTTTCAAGTTGGTCACATTATCAACAGTCACGGTTGGAGGAGTCCATCCTCGTTCAACCAAAATCCAGACACATTCATCAATGGCTTTTAAAGCCGACCTCATACGGGCTTTCCAATAGGCATAATTCGACCCGTCAAAAATAGGCATTTTATAATATGACTTCTCCATTTGAACACGCTCTTTTCAAAAATCAATTTATTTCAAAAATTGATATCTTTAGAAAAATTTTGCGGAAAAAGGAATACGCGATAGATTAGCGTAACCTGCTCTGATACCAATTTGAAAGAGTTGGCGCTTGCGTTCAAATAAGAAATAATATAATAAACACCAATTTTAACCCAAATTAACCCTAAGCATGCAACTAGGTGTGATTGAAACAATATGAAATCATGCACAAGATATTCAACACACAAAGTTTAAGGAAAAATCCCCCACAGGGGCAAAACCATTTGTATATCACTATAATTTGTAAAATACGGTTTACAATCGGATTACAATGAAATACAGATTGACTAAGAATTACCCTCGGGTATCGGATTCTGTAGTCGCGGCTGGAAGAAAATCCCTTTCCAGAAGGGCTTGCGGCTGGAACTATCCCTGTCCAGTAGGGCTGCAATGAAGAGGAAGAAACGGTCCACTTCACAAAGGGTTGAACAACATCAATGGTGTTCTTTGGGTTACCAAATTTGATTCACAAAGATACGGAAGATGGGTGAATCTAAAAACCTAGAATCATAGGACTCAATAGGTGAAGACTTTAGGGTTGATATGCTCTGAAAATCGTGTATAAGTCTTAAGAAAACCAACTGCTGATCGTGGTTTAAATAAGGGATCGAAACCCTTCAAAATCGGCTGCACGATCTGGCAGTGATTATCCTCGCCGGATCGGTCCGGTCGATTAGGCGGATCGGTCCGGGTAAGTCGGATCGGTTCTTTTTCTGAAACCGGATCGGTCTGGTTGGCATCGGATCGGTCCGGAACTTTTGTCTTCATCGGTTCGTTATGGATCCGGGTGTACTGGACTTAGCTTCAGCAATCGGATCGGTCCGGTCCCTTTATCCGGATCGGTCCGGTGAACCGGATCGGTTCTTTTATCTGGTCCGGATCGGTCCGGTCCTCAGGAACCAGATTCCTTCAAGGAAATCTCTCCATCTTCAAAGGGCCATATCTTCTTCACCGTAGCTCGGAATGAGATGCCGTTTCTTCCAGTATCTTTGTTGCGGCAAGCTCTTCAACTTTCCAGTTGACCTATCCTCCGGATGGTGGATGTACAATTACCGAATTGCCCTTGAACTTTCATATCGAGCCTTTTTCACTGTTTTGACTTCTCTTGCGTACCACTAGGCATATAGTCCCTAAAAGCATGGAACGTGAAGTCATTGAGGCTGATGAAAAACACATGATGGAGATGCAGGATGCTTGATTCCTAGAATTCGGATTGAGGCCGTCATATGTGATCATGTAGAAACGTGCCAAATGTAACGGCGTACGACATACAAAACTGTAAGATAACGGACATGACAAAAATGTCCTTACAAGGATTCCGGTGGGTGGGATAGGGTGAGGGTGGGGTTATGTTTTTATTTTTAGAAAGAGAGTAAGTGCATTTTAAATGGGTATGAGTAAGGGTATAAATATCTTTTTCATAAAATAAATATTAATTTACCCATTTTGTATACCTTTATATCTAAAGGGACCACACAAATAAATGCTATTGTACCATAGGGACTATATTTATAATCATGAAAACCATTGTCCTATAAATCCAAATATAGGATGAAACATGATCTTGAGCCAAACTCTCTATAAAAAAATTAAAATTTTAAATAAATAAATTTGTTTAAGTGATTATTAGAGAAAGTTTCTCGATGAAACCAACTCTAATTATTTAAATAAAAATAAAAAATATAAAAAATATCTTCTTTCTTTTTAGAGTTTTTGCCTAAATTTGTATTTTTCTTAGATTTTACTTTCTAAGTTACGTCATTCTTTTTAAAAAAGAAATAAACATATCTAAATATTAACCTACCTAAATAGATCTTTAGTTTATTTGCCATCACTATTGTGCTTTATGAATTTATATGATTCATGTATTGACACTGATGCACAACACGAATTATACTTGCGTAATTGTTAAAAGATGAAAATGATTCGGTAAATTTAAAGATGTATAGGTAAACTTACCATGTGAGCTTTGTGTTCTCTTCCCCATTCTGAGTGATGCATACACTTATTCATTATTCTTTTCAAAAATGTAAAAAGTCACTAGTAATATCGAATATTCTTATTTTAACTATCGACTAAAGAATGGTGATATAATCTTTTCCAAAATAAAATTCAAAAATTATATTTTAACATGACTTTTTATCAAAGGCAATTTATTTCATCATTTCATTTGTTTCACCAACACCTTGAAAATTAATTAAAAAAATGCAAAGTTAAATAAGGATTGAAAAAAATAGAGGAAGAGAATAAAAGAGAGAAAAGAAAAGAAAAATAGAAATAAATGAATTAAAAAAGAGCAAAAAAATTCCAAAGAAAAGAAAAAAGAAGTTACCCTTCAGAAGTTCACCATTTCTTCAAAAATCCAAAATCATTTTGAAGTGTTGACTATGGTTATCTATGTTCATATTTTCCATCCTAAAAAGTCCTTATATGATCACAGGGTTCACATGAATTTCTCAACATTATAAAATATTAGTTTCACATTTTTAAAAAATATTATCCTTTCACAAGATTACGATTTTATCATCGTATATAGACATCTTTCATCACTCATGTGTGCAAGGATTTGCTTCCAATTACATTTACTCTGTATGGCTGCAAGTCCCGAGTGACTTACACCAATTCAGAGTATTTTTAATTTTTGAGTGTAATAATCGACGAGAATTAAACTTGTGAGCTTCATTATAAGTATCGAGTCGTTAAAGGCTATATACAATTTCATTTGTAAATTTTATGACGCACACCACACACTCAATGAATGCATATAAATATCATGAATAATGGTAATAGTAAATAATCTATTAGAGAAATCTTATAGTCATTGCTATTTACTTATTAAAATCTAAGACTATATAAAACCTTTTTGATTAGAAAATGTGAGAGGGTAAGATCGCTTAAAAAGATTTGATACCAATTTGAGAATATGGTGTGATATCGATTATGTATGCATTCGCAAATTTCCAATTTAATACTTATTTAATTGTATGACAATTTGTAATTCAATTTAATTAAACCCTAAAACATGCATCTATGCAATCACAAATAATCACAAAATGCTAGAAATAGAGATTTGGAGAAAAATCCCCCGAAAGAGCAAAATCTTTTATTTCACTATGAACAATAAATCACAACTTGCAAAGTACACAATGAAATCCTCAATGAATCTACCGCAACAAACTCATATAGACCGCAACCTTGAAATCAACAATGAACTCCCTCAAGAACTCACAAGAACCGCATTTATGTCCGCAGCAAGGAACACCCTCAAGTCTTCCCAAGTGATCGCAATCGTCAGCCAACAATTCCCTCGAGAATCACCAATCCAGCAGTAGAGATTTAGTCTCTACAAGAGAAACTTCAACGAGGGTTGAATCTTGGGCTCACAAATGATTCACCAAATTATTTTGGATGATTTGTGAATAAAAAACAAAGGTTTTGTAACCTAAAAGTGAAGACTAAAAATTCTGCAGATTCCAGTTTTGTTTTCGTTAAAGTTTAAGAAAAAAGGACTCATAAGACAGGTATTTATAAAAAAAACTTGAGTCGATGGGGTCGGTCAAACGAGAACACTGTGTCGTTCTAACGACAACTGATGTCGTTGGATCCATGGATCGTACGACCTTCTAACGACCTTAAAAAACTTGAAACGGTATGTCATCGTTAGATGAAAATATCAAACAAGCTTCTCGCGAGGTATCGCGCGATATGCAATGTCGCCCAATGACTTCTTCCTGTCGTTTGAACGTCATTGATATGTCATTTGAATGATCGAAGCAAAAAATATTTTTCTTTTAAAATTATGCCTACATGTCTTAAAAAATTAATTTTGCTTTAGAAATAATTCTCAGCTTGTTAAAAAAACTATTTCGAAAATATCACAATACTTAAATGAAACACTAATGAACTTTATACACAACCTTACCAAAATATGTCATGTAAAGGCTTATAGATGAAGAATGTTGATATTCGGATCCCTCTTATCGAGCATATGAATTTGAACTTCCTTCGATGGGTGTCATGGTATACGACATATGCAATGTAAAAACGGACTATATAAATCATGTCCTTGCAAATTTCCCCATATGTCTATGCCGATACAAACTAAAAAATATATGAATTATCAAATCAAATATCCTATACAAATATGATACCCTCCCACGAACCCCAAAGTGAAAAGGTACTAAAAATATAAGTCTTCAAATTCTTCAAAATCTTCAACATTTTCAAATCTCCAACATTTCTTTGTCATCATCAGAGTGTGAAAAATAATGATCATCAACATATATTCCTACACACATGAGATAAGAAATATATATCAGTGACACCCCGACTAATTAAATACCGGGTAGCTACTCCTTTATTCAAATTAATACAAAATGTCAAGTTAGTTCAGTTCATAACATCACTGTCGAAAAACGTTTTAATAATTACTAGCCACCTAATATTTAAAAAGTCAGTTGTCAATTTTAATTAAATCCGATTAACATACAATCCATTTAAATTACTAAATACTAATACCACAACCACAACACCGTCACAATAGAATAATAATGGAATGACAATGAATCTAGAGGAATACACCTCTAATAATCCAAATACTGAATACAACCAATTGCAAAGTCTGAATCACAAATTAATTACAACCCAAAATCTGAAATAAAACTGAGTAAGTAGGATGTCTCTAAAAGAAAAGGGGCGACATGACCTACAGATGAGTAAAATAGGGTCAAGGTAAAAAGTGGATGCGTCTACTATTGAGTTCCTGTAACTTCCATAGCAGCTACAGCACGTCACTGGAATGGAACTCCTACACTTTGTGTCCTTCTGGCTGGGAACCTAAAATGTTTTTAGAAGAAAACAGACTTGAAAGCAAACGGGTCAGAGCCCGATTGTGAAAACAGTTTAAAATACAGCAAGTGTTTAATATCATTAAACAATTAATATAAAATACATGATAGTGCGTGCACTCACATGAGTTCCTCACCTCTCAACTAATTGTGCACACCTATCGTACTAGTACCCATTATAGTTATACTACTATCAAACTAGTCCAATCCATGACCTGACATTACTTTTACAATTCAAAGTTCATTTCCCAATGTCTTAATATAAACTGGAGGTCTTACGGTTTTTACTCAGAATTAGTTATAATAATTACTAAGTGTTTTCCCATTTTTTTTAACTCTACAAAGATGTTACATTAGTTCACATTTGTACTTATATAAACAATTCATTTCAATAATTCGGTATATCAATCTCATCATAATATACAATAATGGCACACCTAGACTAAACTGTGGTGCACACATACTCAGCTATCAAATCCCGGTACATCACGTACATAAGGATCACGTATTTCGAATCTCTCAGGAATCGTTTCGATAAGTATCAAACACACATAATGGAGGCGAACATAGTTCACATCACATGGATCACGCACATACCTATGCTCCCATGATCAACAGACTTATTAACTCTTCAATAAGTTATTCTCTGACCCATGTCCTTAAGGTACCAATCTAAATCCCCCCGTAGGCACACAAAGTTTAGATGACCCTGATCCAACGCCGACCTCCCATGATAGCAAGTATGGTAGGTATGTTATACACATATAACCACATATACTAAGCATTCACACATCTTAGATATCTTATAATATCAATAGAGGTATATTTTACATTACTATACCGTCATTAAATGTTGTACGTTTACAAATCCCCGAATAATATACATTAAAGTTGTTAACCCTTCTCACGTCAAAATATTTGGTACTTATTTCTAAACCCATAATTGTCATCCGATTTCATATAAAATCCTAAGTTTTACACCCCAACGTACTCTAATCTCACAACTATACCCACTAGTCAACAAGGGAAGGTCAACGCTCAATTAAATAAGCCTAATGGAAGTTCTAAGTAAAATCAGGCCTAAAAAGGCCATTTTATCAACTCGTTAGAAATCTCATTCGAATGAGGTCATTCGAACTAGTGTCGTTCGAACGAATGGCTTCGAATGAACTACCAACTCGTTAGAAGGATCACTGTCATCTCGTTAGAAGCTCGTTCGAATGACCTCGATAAGTCTTCTAACGAGATGGCAGGAAATGCCTAGAAATTTCCCAACTCATTTTTCTTCATTTTTCTCTTCTCTAAATCCATCTTAAGATTATCCAAATTACGTTTTAATGTTTGTAAACTATTTTAAGTCATCCTAGGTCATTCCTTAACATATTTTTGGGGTCAAATCTTACTAATCAACATGTAACAATCATAAATCCCTAATTCTTTCCCCAAACCCTATGAACATGAACCTAGAATTTAATTGACTACAAAGACTCCTTATAAATCCATTTCCAAATCATCAAAAGTTATGTTTTGTGTATTGAATTCGTTATAAGTATTCTACATGTAATTCTGATCCAAAAATTATAAGTTTCATAATAATTCCATTGGTTTTCATCAAAACTTTCAAGGCAAATATAGTTTCTACACTAAACATGGAAGAAATATTCATTGAACTTAATAATATCAAATCACTTGCCTTAAATATGATGTTTTGGTTCGTTGTTGATGATTAAGGTTGGCTTTCTCTCTTCTTTCCAGTCACAAATCCTTTCCAATTTCTAGTGATGAGAGATAGTTTGGTTTGGAACCTCCTTTACCCTCTTTCTAACTTCTCTCAAAACTCTTGTAGCCCACTCTCTTGCCTTTTGTTGGTAATGGCCTTAGTGGCCTCTTTAAAAATATAAAAATAAACTCTAAAATTCGCAGGTTTTAATTCCTTAATTTTTAAAACTACCAAAATACCCTTCTAGGTTGTCGGTTTGGCCTAAAAATGCCCCGGGACCCAAATTAAACCCCCGGCTAGTGTTTTCTGATCATTCGGTTGATAAAAATATAATCTTATTTGTAATTTAAATAAATTCATTTCTGACACGACTGACGCGTTCGAACTAAATTTCCCAAATTGTCGTATTTCTGTCTCTTGACAATTTAAATATTTTCAATGCTCATATATTACCATATATACTAAAAAATATTCAATTTTAACATCATAATCAAATACCAACTCACATATTTCTAGTATTTATATCTGTATTAATTCTCAATTAATTCTCAATTAATTCTCATTTAATTCAATTAATTCCTTAAATAAAAATCAATAAAATTACGGGGTATTACTTGCTTCCCCCCTAATAACAGAATTTCGTCCCGAAATTCGAAACTAATGAATACCTGGTAAAAATAGCTCTGGATAATATTCGCGCATCTCATCCTCGCACTCCCATGTGGACTCCTCGACATTATGATGCCGCCACTGCACGCGTACTAATGGTACTATCTTCGACCTCAGTTTCCTCTCGCTGTGGTCCAGAATAACAATCGGCCCCTCCTCATAGGAACTATCAGGGTGAAGATCGATGTCCTATAAGGTAATGTGAGTATGGGCCAAGTCGTCCCTAAGATATTTCCTTAGCGAAGAAATATGGAACACATCATGAATCCTATGCAAGTGCTCCGGTAACCCAAGTCTATACGCAACTGGCCCAATCCTCTCAATGATAGGAAATGGCCCCACATATCTTGGTGCCAGTTCCCCCTTCTTTCCAAAACTCATAATCCCCTTCATAGGAGATATTCTGAGTAGCACCTGGTCCCCTACCTGGAATTCTCTGAGGAACCTCTTGGCATTAGCATAGCTCTTCTGTCTGTCCCGAGCTACTTGAATACGGCTCCGTATCATCTCTATCCTTTTCGAAGTATCCTGAACACTTCCGGCCCAAGGAGTTTGTTATCCCCCACCTCTAACCAACATGCTGGGGAACGACAAGGTCTACCATACAACGCCTCGAATGGAGCCATGCCAATGGTGAACTAGTAGGAGTTATTATAAGTAAACTCCACCAGTGGAAGGTACTACTCCCAACCACCTCCAAAGTCTAGCATGAACATACGCAACATGTCCTCCAACATCTAATTTGTCCGCTCTGTTTTCCCATCAGCCTGCGGGTGATACGCTGTACTCAACCGCAACTTCGTACCCATTGTCTCCTGGAAACTCTCCCAAAATCGTGAAACAAATATCTTGTCTCAGTCAGACACAATATTTAGAGGAACCCCATGAAGTCTCACTATCTCCACAATGAAAATCTGGGCATACTGTCCCGTAGTGTAGTCTGTCCTCACTAGAAAAAAATGAGCAACTTTGGTCAACCTATACACAATTATCCATATGGAGTCGTGACCCCTCTGTGACGTAGGTAACCCCGAGATAAAGTCCATGGATATGCTCTCTCATTTCCACATCGGAACCTCTAACGGCTGTAGAAGTCCTGCCGGTCTCTGATGGTCCACCTTTACTAGCTGACAAGTGGTGCATTTAGAAATGAACACGGCAATATCTCTCTTCATCTCGCTCCACCAGTAGTGTCATCTCATGTCTTGGTACATCTTATCCCCACTAGGGTGTACCGCGAATCGCGAGCTGTGCGACTCTGTCATTACCTCGTGTCATAAGTCTTCCCCATCCAGCACGACCAGTCTCCCATTGAAGCGTAATCCACCGTCTAAACTAACGGTATAGGACTCGTCTCCCTCTGCTAGTAATCGAACTATCTGCTCCTGATAGAACAAGTCTTGTGCCTGGGCCTTTATCACTCTCATAACAATCTGAGGTGTAACAGTCATCACAGACATGAATGATCGGGCCACTGCATCCTGGTGTCCCAACTCCTTCCACTTAGCTTTCCACAGCTCGGCCACCTCATCTACCGGCCTACGGCTCAACGCGTCTGCTACCACGTTAGCCTTCCCTGGATGATATTGTATATCAAACTGATAATCCTTCACAAACTCGAGCCATCGACGTTGCTGCATATTCAGTTCCTTCTGCATAAAGAGGTATTGTAGAGACTTGTGGTCTGTGAATAACTGAAATTTCCCCCCTAGGAGATAGTGTCTCCAAATTTGAAGAGTGAATACGGCTGTCGCTAACTCCAAGTCGTGAGTGGGGTAATTATTCTCGTGAGGCTTAAGCTTACGGGAAGCATAAGCTATAGCCTAACTCTCCTATTGCAGTACACCTCCAAGTCCTTGTAAGGATGCATCGGTGTAGATTAGATACTCAACTCTCGGTCTTGGCAATGCTAACACAGGCGTTGAGGTCAACTTATCCTTCAACTCATCGAATTCAAACTAACAGGCATCGCTCCAGATGAATGGCACACCTTTGCGAGTCAGATGTGTCAAAGTACCCGCTATCTTTGAGAAACCCCGAATAAATCTCCTATACTATCCTGCCAAGCCCAAGAAACTACGGATCTTAGTCAGTGTCGTGGGCTGTCCCCACTCCCTCACCGTCGATACCTTTCCCGGATTAACTGATATCCCTTTGTCTGAAATGATATGCCCCAAAAACTGTACCTCCTTCAGCCAAAACCCACACTTCTCATACTTCGCATATAGCTCGTTCTGACGCAGCGTCTAAAAAACCTGTCTCAAATGCTCGGCATGCTCCTCCTCTGTCTGGGAGTAAACCAGGATGTCATCGATAAAGACGATGACGAACTGGTCTAGGAACTCTCTGAACACCCTATTTATCAAGTCCATAAACACGGTTGGAGCATTGGTTAGGCCAAAAGGCATAACCCGAAACTCATAGGAATCATATCTCGTCAAGAAAGAAGTCTTCGAGACATCCTGTTCCCTGATACGCAACTGATGGTATCCCGTTCGCAAGTCAATGTTCGAGAATAAGGAAGCTCCTCTCAACTGGTCGAATAAGTCGTCGATTCGGGGAAACGGATACTTATTCCGTATCGTGACTTTATTCAACTCCCGGTAATCTACACACAACCTCAACGATCCATCCCTCTTCTTTACGAACAACACAGGGGCACCCCACGGTGAAGTACTCCTTCGGATAAACCCCTGACTCAACAACTGCTCTATCTGATCCCTTGCTCTCTCATCTCCACTGGAGCCATACGATACGGTGCACGGGCAATTGGCCGAGTGCTCGATGTCAAATCGATAACAAAATCTATCTCTCTACTAGGAGGTAATCTAGGTATATCCTGAAATACATCAGCGAACTCACTAACAACGGGAATCGAATCAAGTGGTGTTACCACTTCCTTGGAGGTCTCTTCCTCTATATAATATAAGTGTGTGGACGATCCTCCCTTAGGGCGAGGCATCTCCTGCCCGGGTATGGAAAAAATGGTACTCCTACTAAAACAATCAATCATGGCTCGGTACGCAACTAGCAATCGTACTCAGTCATCTCTAATACCAACATATCAGCAGGTAAAGTAAATCTCTTGATCTCTATACCCACACCTCTACAAATAAAATAAATCATAGAACCCCTACTCGACGGTGAATCTACACAAGTAATCGTGATCTCTACAGTGCCTAACAACCTCAAAGTGCGTGCAAATCTCATAGCAATGAAATAATGTGTGGCCCTGGTATCAAATAAAATACGCCCCATAGTCCCCTGAATAGAGAACATACCCTCAATAGCAGGTGGATCCTGTGGGGCTACGGCCTCCTGGAGCTGATAAACTCGCCCGTACTAAAGCTGTCCCTGATGGACTGGGACTGCGGGAATAGGTGGCATAACTAGCATCTGTGGTGGTGCTGGGAGGGCGGCGGGAAACATAGGCCTCTGGGGCTCATGTCGAGAAGCCTACTACTACTGCTGTGGGCCCCTGCCCCTCTCAAGACACTATGGATTTTGTGGCCAATCTTTCCACAAGTGAAACATTTCCTCGAAAAATTTCCCCCTATCTGGCCCTGCTGCCCACGGCCCTAGTGGCCGTTGCCATTCCTTCCCTGGCCCTGATGAAACTGCTGCTGTTGGCCATACTGGCCCTGCTGCCCCTGATGGACGTACATACCCTGCTGTCCATGACGAAAACCTCCCTGACCATTTCTGAAACCCCCAGATCTAAACATCTTAAAATCCCCCCATTGGGAACCCTGATCACCCTGCCTGTGCTGACCCTGAGCAGATTGTGCCCCGCTGGCACCATTCCCCCTGTCCTGCCTTGATGGCTGGACTCTCCTGATTGCTTACCCTCTGATAGGTGAAAGCGGTGGTCCTGGAAGTGAAGCAGTGCTGCGTTAACCACATCAGAATAAGTGGACAACGAGAGATTACCCATCATGTGCTGACGGATCCTCCAAGTTAACCCATCCATGAACTTCTGAATCTTTTTCTCCTCGGTTGGAATCTCATTGGGAATGATGTTCAAGAGATTAGTGAATTCGGCCTCATACTCGACCAAGGTCTTCCCCTCCTGCTTGAGGTTCATTAACTTCCTCCTCGTTTCGGTGTGAACGACTGATGTAAAATCCTTGCGAACGAATCGCACCCAAAACTCCTATATAGAAAGGATGTCTCTCTCCTCCGTGGTGGTAATGGACTCCCACCACTGCAACGCTAATCCTACTAGCTTAAAAGTAGCCAGTATCTGTTTCTGTACCTCCGTGAACTCATACATCCTCAAATGCCTTTGAATGTCCTTCTTCCACTGACTGGACACAACGACATCAGAGCTACCTACAAACTCCGGAGGGTGTAATTTCTGAAAAGCATCACGAACACATTCCCAAGCAGACGGGAATGCATGAGCCTGTACAGGCGCTACTATCGTCGCTTGAGGCGGTGCCTGCTGCACAACTTCTAGGGCGGCATTTACCGCTTGGCTACAATAGTGGCAACCTCTGCGGCATTCAAGGAGCCCTGGACTGGTGCAGGCTGTGGCTCGAGCTAAGCATCCCTGGAAACTCACGATGCACGTCGTGGAGGCATCTGAAATGAGACAAAAAATCTTATAAGTTCACAGTTATTATCTCAAAATAGCTGAAGACGAAGCATACACAAAAGATTACAACAATCCTAAAATATAGGGCTCTATATCAAAGAATGCTTATCGGAAACATAATAAGCTGTACTGATCCTAAGGACACTAGAACCTGATGCTCTGATACCACCAGTGACACCTCGACTAATTAAATACCGGGTAGCTACTCCTTTATTTAAATTAATACAAAATGTCAAGTTGGTTCAGTTCATAGCATCACTGTCGAAAAACGTTTTAATAATTACTAGCCACCTAATATTTAAAAAGTTAGTTGTCAATTTTAATTAAATCCGATTAACATAAAATCCATTTAAATTACGAAATACTAATACCACAACCACAACACAGTCACAATAGAATAATAATGGAATGATAATGAATCTGGAGGAATACACCTCTAATAATCCAAATACTGAATATAACCAAATACAAAGTCTGAATCACAAATTAATTATAACCCAAATCAGAAATAAAACTGAGTAAGTAGGATGTCTCTAAAAGAAAAAGGATGACATGTCGTACAGATGAGTAAAATAGAGTCAAGGTAGAAAGTGGAGGCGTCTACTATCGAGGTCATGTAACTTTCACAGCAGCAACAACACGTCACTAGAATGGAACTCCTACACTTTGTGTCCTTGTGGCTGGGCACCTAAAATGTTTTTACAAGAAAATTGATTTGAAAGAAAACGGGTCAGAGCCTGATTGTGAAAACAGTTTAAAATACAACAAGTGTTTAATATCATTAAACAATGGATATAAAATACATGATAGTGCGTGCACTCATATGAGTTCCTCACCACTCAACTAATTTTTCACACATATCGTACCCGTACCTGTTTTAGTTATACTACTATCAAACTAGTCCAATCCATGACCAGACATTACTTTTACAATTCAAAGTTCATTTCCTAATGTCTTAATATAAACTGGAGGTCTTACTATTTTTACTCATAATTAGTTATAATAATTACTAAGAGTTTTCCCATTTTTTTTAACTCTACAAAGATGTTACATTAATTCACACTTGCACTTATATAAAAAGTTCATTTCAATAATTTGGCATATCAATCTCATCATAATATACAATAATGGCACCCCTAGACTAAGCTGCGGTGCACACATACTCTACTATCAAATCCCGGTAGATCACGTACATAAGGATCACATATTCCGAATCTCTCAGGAATCGTTTCGACAAGTATCAAACACACATAATGGAGGCGAACATAGTTCACATCACATGGGTAATGCATATACCTATGCTCAAATGATCAACAAACTTATTAACTCCTCAATAAGTTATTCTGTAACCTATGTCCTCGAGGTACCAATCTAAATCCCCCCGTAGGCACACAAAGATTATATGGCCCTGATCGAACGCCGACCTCCCGTGATAGCAAGTATGGTAGGTATGTTATACCCAAATAACCACATATACTAAGCATTCACACATCTTAGATATCTTATAATATCAATAGAGGTATATTTTACATCCCTATGCCGTCATTAAATGTTGTACGTTTACAAATCCCCGAATAATATACATTAAAGTTGTCAACCCTTCTCACGTCAAAATATTTGGTACTTATTTATTAACCCATAAATGTCATCCGGTTTCCTACAAAATCCTAAGTTTTACTCCTCAACGTACTCCAATCTCACAACTATACCCACTAGTCAATAAGGGAAGGTTAACGCTCAATTAAATAAGCCTAATGGAAGTTCTAAATAAAATCAGGCCTAAAAAGGCCATTCTGTCAACTCGTTAGAAATCTCGTTCGAACGAGGTCGTTTGAACGAGTGTCGTTCGAACGAATGGCTTTGAACGAACTACCAACTCGTTAGAAGGAGTACTGCCATCTCGTTAGAAGCTCGTTCGAACGACCTGGGCAGGTCTTCTAACGAGATGGCTGAAAAATCCCAGAAATTTCCCAACTCGCTTTTCTTCATTTTTCTCTTCTCTAAATCCTTCTTAAGATTATAAAAATTACATTTTAATGTTTGTAAACTATTTTAAGTCATCCTAGGTCGTTCCTTAACATATTTTTGGGGTTAAATCTTACTAATCAACATGTAACAATCATAAATCCCCAATTCTTGCCCCAAATCATATGAACATGAACCCAGTATTTAATTGACTACAAAGACTCTTTATAAATCCGTTTTCAAATTATCAAAAGTTATGTTTTGTGTATTGAATTCGTCCATAAGTATTCTACATGCAATTCTTTTCCCAAAATCATAAGTTTCACAATAATCCCATTGGTTTTCATCAAAACTTTCAAGGCAAATACAATTTCTACACTAAACATGGAAGAAATATTCATTGAACATAATAATATCAAATCACTTGCTTAAATCTGATGTTTTGGTTCGTTGTTGATGATTAAGGTCGGCTTTCTCTCTTCTTTCCGGTCACAAATCCTTTCCAATTTTTGGTGATGGGAGATAGTTTGGTTTGGAACCTCCTTTACCCAATTTTAACTTCTCTTAAAACTCCCGTATCCCACTCTCTTGCCTTTTGTTGGTAATGGCCTTAGTGGCCTCTTTAAAAATATAAAAATAAACTCTAAAATTCGTGGGTTTTAATTCCTCAATTTTTAAAATTACCAAAATACCCTTCTAGGTTGTCGGTTTGGCCTAAAAATGCCTCGGGACCCAAACTAAACCCCTGGATAGTGTTTTCTAACTATTTCGACCCTTCTGGACGCGTTGGCGCACTCAAAATGATCATTAGGTTGATTAAAATATAATCTACTTTTTTATTTAAATAAATTCATTCCTGACGCGACTGATAGGCGCGTTCCAGCTAAATTTTCCAAATTGTCGTATTTCTGTCTCTTGACAATTTAAATATTTTCAATACTCATATATTACCATATATACTCAAAAATATTCAATTTTAACATCATAATCAAATACCAACTCACATCTTGCTAGTATTTATATTCGGATTAATTCCCAATTAATTCTCATTTAATTCAATTAATCCCTTAAATAAAAATTAATAAAATTACGGGGTAATACAATACCTTCATGAGGTATCGAGTTTGAAATGAGATAAACTTAAATCAAACAAAGATCAAGTCTCAAATCTCCCCCATAATTCAAACTCCCCCATTAAATCATAATTCATTCTCCCCCTTTTATTGGTCCGAAATAGACAAGGAAAAGAATAAACAATATAATCATGTAGTGTCACGACAAGCATAGCAAACATGGATCAAAGGCGTTCATGCAAGGGAATACTCAAAATCTTTCACAAACTATTTTTGATTTTTTAAATTATTTCAAGCAAGGAAAAATTTACAAAAAAAACACACACCATAAATTTACACTAAGATAACAAACTCGTTGAAACGGAATGAATGGGTGTGAAAAAATTCGATAGGAAGATCAATGGAATCAAACAAAACATATGTGCACGAAGAATATGGATACTCCTAACGAATGATCTAAAAAAAATCCTTAGGTTTCAAAATGTGAATTTAAATGACATCGACTCAATCTAATCGACACATCAAAGTCAAATATGATTTCCATCCCAATAACGTTCAAAATTATATAACAATTTTTCAAGACTTTGTCAGGACGTGCAAACCCGTTGATTTATTTCCAACCAAACACCCCGATATATAATAAATCTTTTTTATTTTTCTATTGAGGTGATCTAAAACCTAATGGCCCCTTTTTGGTATATTTATCTTTTTATTGCCTTAATTTTTTAGGCTCTTTTGACCTTGGCTACTTTTTACAATGCCACACTTTTTTAGGTCTGATTTAAAATATGGCTTAATCGCAAAGGACATGTGTTCTTTTCTTATCCCTTCCCCATTCACTCATCATTTTAAACAAAGTCCTCACGAGAAACGGTTCCTACATGAACTAATTTCATTGTTAAGTTTTCTCGCATTTAGTTAATTTTCAAAATAATATTGAGATGGAAACACATCGACCAACATGTGATAGACAAGTACAATAATCAAACAAATCCGTTCACATGTGAAATAAAGCATATCATGAGTCAAACATGAATAAAGTAATCTCAAATCATATCTCAATGACTCTAAACATTGTAAAACACCAAATGAAATGATGATGTGTCTCAAATCACTATCAAATAATTACATGGATATAGAATGATGTTGTGACTTGGTCATCCCAAATGTCCATTCATAAACGGTGTAAAACAAAATAAAAACATCTTTTTGTCTTTTTCCAAAAAATTTATCAAAATAAAATCTTTTTGGCTTTTTCAAATTTTTTCTCAAAAAATAGAAAATGTTTTTCTATTTTTCAAAAATAAAAAATATTTTTGGTTTTTCAAAAAATAATCAAAAATGGAAAAACTAAGCACAATGTTGGTACACATTAGCAATAGGCATAACATATCATCATGAAAATCATCCTATGCTAGCAAATAAGTCTAAACCTCAACCATTAGGTGTGGAGGAGTTTTCCAAAGGCGGTGCCATCCTACAAAAAAACATCCATCAATTCATGTGAAGTTTTGACAAAAAATTTAACTTTCTCTTGAATATGTGAAAAATCTCTCTAGTACTCTTCAGGATCATCAAAAGTATCATGTGTGGGTGCGTGTGTGGGAACACGTGGCAAAACTCTATGCGACACACTACCCAAGTTAAAATAAAATTCCCTAAGGTGCCCTCCCTTCTTACAATGAGTGAAAATATACCCGGGCCTTGGAACACCTCTTTTAAAACGTCTACAATGTACTTTCCATCGAGAACGGGATAGCTAGGTGGGTTAGGTTGAGATCCATTAGGATCTATCACAAACTCGGGAACCATCATGGGTGCAACATGGGAAGTGGACACACCGTCATGACATATTCCTAGTCTCTCAACATTACCCTAAGCGGGATCGAGGAACATCTTACCTACCATCTTAGATGTGTCCTCTAAAGTGGCCTTGACCTCCTAGGGATGTTCCATATCTCTCTGTAATTGTAACACACGAGCTTCAACTTTACTCTTTTCCCGACCTACGATGATCAGCTGCTCACTGAAAGAAATCTTCACCTTCTCGAGTTGACTCGTCGAAGCCTCAAACTCCCTTAAAACTCTTATTTCTCTCTCCAAATTTAATACCTTAAGACCTAACTCTTTATTCAACTTCTTCGTCTTTAAGGTCTCGGCGTATAAAATATCTTAATGCTATTTGGACTTCACTTTCACCCTAACTTGCACACTCACCATCACTCTCACTAAAAACACTCAACTCATCATCGGGGCTCTCACTTGCACAAGTATTCTCATCGTCGTGGGAAAAACTAGGTGTTATCAAGTGACTTTCCATAAAGGTGACAAACTTACCATGTGATGAATCATCCCTAATATCATTCACCTCTTCCTCACCATCGCTAAGAGTAGCTGGCATGACAAATTTCTTGCCCCTTTTCTTTATCCTAGTGGGACATTCAAATATATTGTGCTCCTTTCCCTCACACTCAAAACATATTTCTTCTTTCTCTTTGTCTTTCTCACCACTTTCTTTGGCCTATTCTTTCTTTTTATTTGTCTCAAAGATTTTTTTGTTGGAAGAATTTTCTTTGGAAAATTTGAGAAACTTTTTAAATTTTTTAGCAAGCATGGCCACGTTCTCAAAATCAAACTCGCCCTCAGACTTGGACTCACAAACTCTATCTTTCTTTTTCTTCCTATAAACTTCCTCACACTTCCTAGATTGTATATTAAGTGAAACCCCCCTATCCTTACGCTTAATAGTTTTGAGATACATTTCGATCTCATAAGTTTTAAGGTCTCCTACGAGTTTTTCTAATCTAAGTGTATCTAATATCCCCAACGAATTTAAAATAGTGACCTTAGGAATAAAATGGAATAGAAGTGATCCCAAAATCTTATTAAAACCCTCATCTCATTAATTTTCTCACTTAAATTAAAACTCGTGTTGACTATGTCCGATAACCTAGCATAAAACTCGTCAAAACATTCAGACTCAGACATCGTGATTCTCTCAAATTGGGCGGTCAAAATTTTTAACTTAGGCCTTAACCGCGTTGGTACCCTAATGTGTCAATTGAAGGGTATCCCATGTGTCTTTAGATGTGGTTCATGTCATAATATGACGGAACTCGTCAGGGGTGATGGCTCCAGAAATAGCACTAAGGCCACGGGAGTTAAAATAACTCAAATTAAAATCTTCTTTAGTCCAGTTCGACAAAGGTTTGAGATTAGTGACATTATCGATCATGATAGTAGGAGGAGTCCAGCCTCTTTTACAAACTATCCAGGAATGCCAATTTCTTTTAAACCAGATTTCATGCGGGCTTTCATTAAATATTGGCAACCGATTATGTAGGTTATCCATTGGAAAAATTTGCAAAAATTTTCAAAATCATATTTAAAAAAAAAAATCAACATCACAAAAATTTTGCGAAAAAAGTATCACTCAATAAAATAGATTAACCTACTCTGATACCAATTTGAGAATGCAGTGTGATATCGATTATGTTTGGATTCACAAATTTCGAATTTAAATTACATGCCAATTTGAGATTCAATTTAATTAAACCCTCAAACATGCATCTATGCCATCACAAATAATCACAAAATGCTGGAAGCACAGATTTCAGGAAAAATCTCTCGAAATGGCAAAACCATTTATTTCACTATGAATAGTTAGTCACAACTTATAAAGTACACAATGGAATCTACAATGAATCTACCCCAGAAAACTCACATAGGTCGTAACCTAGAAATTAGCAATTAACTCTCTCAAGAGCCCATAAGAACCGTAACTCTATCTCTATTAAGGAACACCCTCAAGTCTTCCCAAGTGATTGGAATGGTCAGCCAATAATTCCCTCAATAATCACTGATCCAGTAGTAGAGATATAGTATCAATAAGAGAAACTTCAACAAGGTTGAATATTGGGCTCACAAATGATTCACTAAAGTATTTAGGATGATTTGTGAATTAACAAACAAAGGTTTTGTAACCTAAAAGTGAAGACTAAATATTTTGCGGATGGCAGTTTCGTTTTCATCAAAGTCTTAAAGAAAAATGACTCTTAAGAATAATAACTCATTGTCGTTCGAACGACAACTGATGTCATTCAATCCATGGATCGTGCGACCTTATAACAACCTTCAAAAACATGAAACAATATGCTGTCGTTAGATGAAAATATCGAACGATCTTCTCATGAGGTATCGTGCAACATGCAATGTCATTTGAAGCTATCGTTTGAATGACTTCTTCATATTGTTTTAACGACATTGATATGTCGTTTGAATGACCGAAGCGAAAAAAAAATTTCTTTTAAAACTCCACCTACGGGTCTTGAAAAATTAATTTTACTTTAGAAAAAATTGTCAGCTTGTTAAAAAAACTGTTTTGAAAATATCCCAATGCTTAAATTAAACATTAATGAACTTTAACATAACCTTACCAAAATCAGTCTTAAAAAGGCTTGTTGTTGATGAATGTTGATATTCAGATTCTTCTTTTCGAGCATATGAACTTAAACTTTCTTTGACGGGTGTAACGATATACGACATATGTAATGTAAAAATGGACTATGTAAAATATGTCCTTACAAATCTCCCCCTATGTCTATGCCAGTGCAAACTAAAAACAATATGAATTATCAAATCAAATATCCTATGCAAATCTAATACCCTCCCATGAACCCAAAAGTGAAATAGTACTAAAAATATAAGTCTTCAAATTCTTTACAATCTTCAAATCTCCAACATTTATTTTTCATCACCAGAGTGTGCAAAATAATGATCCTCAACATTTCTTTCTACACACATGCGATAGGAAATAAATACCTTCGTGACGTATCGAGTTAAAAATGAGATAACATAAATCAAAAGAAAGATCAAATCTCAAATCTCCGTCATTATATCATAATTCGTTGATACCAATTTGAGAAGGTAAAATCTCTTAAAAAGCTCTAATACTAATTTGAGAATGCGGTGTGATATCGATTATGTATGGATTCGTAAATTTCCAAATTAATACTTATTTAATTAGACGGAAATTTGTGTTTTAATTTAATTAAACCCTAAAACATGCGTTTATGCCATCACAAATAATCACAAAATGTTGGAAACAAAGATTTCAGGAAAAATCCCCTGAAAGGGTAAAACGTTTTATTTCACAATGAAGACTAAATTACAACTTATAAAGTACACAATAAAATTCACAATGAATCTACCCTAGCAAACTCACATAGGCCGTAACCTAGAAATCAACAATGGACTCCCTCAAGATCCCACAAGAACCACAACTTTGTCTCCAGTAATAGAACACTCTCAAGTCTTCGCAAATGATCGCAATCGTCATCTAGTAATTCTCTCAAGAATCACAAGTCCAACAATAGAGATGTAGTCTCTATAAGACAAACTTCAATAAAACTGGTATTTATAAAAAACTTGAGTTGGCGAGGTCGCTCGAATGAGAACTCAATGTCGCTCGAAAGATAACTGATATCTTTCGATCCATGGATCGCGCAACCTTCTAACGACCTTAAAAACATGAAACAGTACGCTGTCGTTAGATGGAAATATCAAACGAGCTTCGCGCGAGGTATCACGCAACATGCAATGTCGTTTGAATGACTTCTTCATGTTGTTTGAATGACATTGATATGCCGTTTGAATGATCGAAGAAAAAAATACTTTTCTTTTAAAATTCCTCCTATAGGTATTGAAAAATTAATTTTGCCTTAGAAAAAATTCTCACCTTGTTAGAAAAATTGTTTCGAAAATATCCCAACACTTAAATGAAACATTAATTAACTTTAAACACAACCTTACCAACAATGAGTCTCGCAAAGGCTTATTGTTGAAGAATGTTGATATTTGAATCCATCTTGTCGAGCAAATGAACTTGAACTTCCTTCGACGGGTGTAATGGTATACGACATACGCAATGTAAAAACGGACTATGTAAAATACGTCCTCACAAAATGGGTAACTATTTTGAGAAAAGCCTAATATTTATCAGTACCATCACAGTAAACTCTCACAAGACAAAACACATCCACTAGAGTAACCTAGGGGTTTAATGGATTGTTGCATAAGCTAAATACAACCGTTCATCCCGTGAAAGTGGATCTCTATTTTTTTTAATTTTTGAATAAAATAGTGAATCTAACGCGAACAAATCTTTTACTATGTCGTTAGGGACTAGAAACACATTAGTTAGCGGATGTGTAACATGTCAAATATTGCATTTTATTAACCCTTCTACTATGCAATTTTACAATCCCAAGCTTGTTAAACTCACGTTTTATACGCATTTACTGTATAGCCTTAAATATTTATTGTTAATCGCTTGTGCAAGGTTTATTTGAGTATTTATAGGGTTTACTATGCTAATGGTGAAATTAGAAAGTAATCTGGGTAAGAAATAGTCACTTATCCACCTTCAGTGGTAAAATGATAAATTCAAATGACCAATTCAGACTCAGACAATTGATGAAAGTTATCGGTCTCAATTCAAGGATCACATGGGTTCAAACGACATGTCAATTCGATATCAAATGAAGAAATTATATCCGTGCAAATTTTAAAATCAAAAGAAAGTCAAAGCATCGAGTCAAACAAAAAGTCAAACCCCGTGATCCAGACACTGTTGAAATATTATTGGCCCTGATATATGAGTCACATTGATTCTTGTGGTGCATAAATCGAATGTCATATGAGGTGCATATGTAATTAATGAACTGTAACACCCCGTGTTTTTAATAATTAATTAAATTAATTAATTTAGAAATTCGAGAAAAAATAAAATTTTAGATTTAATTATTCTCAGTAATCAAATATGTTGGTTTTTATGTATAAAAATAAAGTTTTAAGTGGAATTTAAATCGGGATAAAAATTTGGAAATCATAGCTTTTTTAAAAAAATCTGGGGAGGATCCGAGCTAAGGAAGGTAAAAATAATATTTTTAAAAATCCGACCGTCCGATCGAGCATAATTTTTCACAGAAGCTCCGTGTCGCCGTTCTTTAAAACATATTAAAATTTCAAGCGATTTTGATGTTCCAATCGTCCGTAATAATTTTTTGAGTGTTTCTATTTGATTAGGACTCAAATTCTTTTTGGTATATAAACAAAGTGGCGAGTGTAGGTATTTTCAAACACATTTCAGCCTTCCTAAAAATCATAAATCTCTCATCTTCTTCAACCTCCAAACCCTAGTCCCATTATACATAACTTTCATCTCAAGTTTTGTCAAAATTAACCGGGTTTTCTTAAGACGCGTCAAGAATGAATCTTTGTCAATTTTTTTGAGAGGAATACACATTCAAGATCAGAGTTCTAAACCAACTTTTATTCAGGCATAAATACTCTATTCCTTTCCATTAGTATTATGCGACTTAAGTGTCGCCTAAACCCTTAATCATGTGTTTTTGATTAAAATCAATTAATAACTTAATTAGAGAAAGTGGACACTTAAATTTTGGGCCTGTTGTTATGACAATTGTAAATATGATTTAATCTTTGAAATCCTTGAGTGCGTAGATTACATATTTGGGTTTTTATAGTTTTGGGTGTAGGTTCTCATGTAGAATCTTATGGGGGTTATTTTTTTACAATCATTAGGACGCGCTCACACTTATACAAATTAGATGACTTATAAAAGAGAAAGATTATGGCGTATTGAATATTATTGCATGTTAATTAATTTAACCTTTTTGAGCGTAAATAATTATGTTTAAAATGACGACGGTGTTATTCATTGAATTAAATTGAATTGGGACTTTTATGATTATGTGCTATGTTTTCGTATGAATTGTGTATTGTGTGATTTATTTTATTCATGTTTGCCATCGCGGGGACAAGGGGGTTTTTGTTACTATATTTCTCAACCCTATTTTTAGGATTCTTACTAGGTATGGAACTAGTGGGTAGGCCTTAGTTATAATTTATGCTCACTAGGTATGGGACTAGTTAGTGTAAATTCGTGGGGATTTTATATTTCGCAGTGGGGAAGATTTTTACGGCATGAGACTAGGACGTGTTTTATATTAGTGATTCATCCTATATGTAGGATAGGCTGTATGTGTACTTAGGGACCCTTAGGTATGGGACTAAGGGGTATTTTGAGGATCTCACATCGATTAAAAGGGTGGGGTAATTTGTTAATTGTGAAATTGAGAAAATGAAAAGTAATGCCTAAGATAAAAACGAGTATTAAAATTTGTGGTGACATTATCTGCTGGGGATGACATTTTAAAAGGGACGGCTGGCAATTTATAGCGTGTCGTGTGTGGAACCTTGTCAAATTTTGAGGGATCGACAGTTTAAACGGATTCGGTTGGTGTTTTGGCAAGGGTAAGTGTTGAAATTTGGTGAAAATTACCACTCGGGGTGGGAGGACCACCATAATAAAAATTGAGAACAATAATTATTTTGGGTTGATTTAATTAAATTAACACTATGGGACTTTGGGATAATTAGAATGATATTGGTGTGTTTTTATCATATTCTTTGGGAGTGGTTAGAAATTTATCTTTCCCGCGTTTAATTATATTCATAATTAAAATACTCTATTGTGATATTTATTGCGTATAATGCTATTATCTTAATTCACGGATCCTATTGGAGGGGAGTAGTGTGTATTAATGCTCGGGGCTCTGATCGCGTGCGTTGAGTAATTTTTTTCAGGTATTAGTGCTAGAGTAGTTGCACAAGATTATTGGAAATTATTTTGGAGGCGCAATTGGAGTTATTTTGGCTATGCTTAGTAGTTAGATTAGTTTTGCATTCCTTTGTATTTACTTTGAGACACAATTTATGGTTTTGATTAGGCCATTTGGTTCCAAAGTTGTATGTGTTTTATTTAGTTATTTCACTGGATTCAGTTGGAGATTATTCAGTTTCATATTATTAGAGATTGGATTTACTTTGAGTTTAGCATGGAAATGGATCTTTAATCTCTTAGTTGGATGGTTTATCTTTTGGGATTGATTATCACTTATCTTGTGGATTAATTTTATATGTCTCAAATCTGTCTCATGCTAAGAATGGTATTTTATTTACTCACGTCTGACTGGATTTTGGTGGCGGTCGACGCTAGAATTACGCAAGGTGTGACAGATGTTATCAGAGCATGGTCTTAGGTCTCATAGGTTGTGAGTTCGTTTAGCTTTCGCATTACCGATATTTGATTCCATTTATTTATTCATACTCCTTAAGGTAGAGGGTCTAGCATACATGTTAGATTTGTTTCTTGGGGATATGGAGTTTGGTATTAAGGACGTTGTAGGCATTCAGTTTAGAATTAGTAAACTTGATGTGAGGATCTTCAGAAGTTGATTTTTGGAGATGAAATTTTATGTGGGAGAACTTTGGTATGAATTTTGGGTATGTCTTATACTAGTCCATCAAGGTGATTAGATATGAGAATTTAGGGTTGCGAAGATTATCGCAGCTAGAATCAATTGGTGATTTGCGAGAGCGTGTGGTACGATGTTATTTTTTTATATATATATATATATATATATATGGTAGGATCAAGGTTCTAAAAAACGGGGGGGGGGGGGGGTAGTGATCGAGGCATGGAGGCTAAGCCTTAAGCCTCAGAAGCTTAGGCGGGCCTTTGGCGTAAAAAGGCGTGAAAAGGTGTTTAGGCCTTCTTAATATATTTTAATATTTTTTAACCACAACAAGGCTATTAAAATACTAAAATTTTACAAATAAAAAAATATGTCTGAATATATGCAAATTAAAATACTATTTGATTATTTTGGATGAGATAATGGTCTGGTTTGTAAAAAATTCTTTAAAGGGTGATATCGTTTTACTAAGGCATTGTTGTTTTCTAAAAATAGTGCGCTTTAAGGGTTTTACCAAGAATAAGGCATAAAAATCTTAAGGCGGGGCGTTTCTCACAAGCTTCAAGCCTAGGCGGGTTTTTAAGAATAGTGGGTAGGATCTACATATTATTTTGGTGTACGAGGGGTATGTGCGTGTAGGATTAGGTGTGTGGGCATCCAATTGTGGCATTCAATGGGTAGGCATATGTGAGCATTATTTTTACGTTTCGTAATTTACATTTGATGTGTATGCTTCGTCTAATTTCGAGGACAAAATTATTTGCTAATGGGGAAGTATGTAACACCCCATGTTTTTAATAAATAATTAAATTAATTAATTGAGAAATTTGAGAAAAAATAAAATTTTGAATTTAATTATTCTTAGTAATTAAATATGTTGGTTTTTATGTATAAAAATAAGGTTTTAAGTGGAATTTAAATCGGGATTAAAATTTGAAAATCATAACTTTTGTATAAAAATCGGGGGAGGATCCGAGCTAAGGAGGATAAAAATAATATTTTTTAAATCCGATCGTCGGATCGAGATGAATGTTTCACAGTAGCACCTCTCTTAGTTCCTAAAATATTCTAAAATTTTAAGCGTTTCTAACGGTCCGATCGTCTGTAATAATTTTCTGAGTGTTTGTATTTGATTAGGGCTCAAATTCCTTCTGGTATATAAACAATGTGACGAGTTTAAGTCTTTTAAATCACATTTTAGCCATCCCAAAAATCATAAATCTCTCATCTTCTTCAACTTCCAATCCCTAGTCCCATTCTAAATAGCTTTCAACTCAAGTTTTGTCAAGATTATCCGGATTTTCTCAAGACATGTCAAGAACGAATCTTTGTCAATTTTTTTTGAGAGGAATACACATTCAAGACCAGATTTCTAAATCAAATTTTATTCAGGCATGAATACTCTATTCCTTTCCTTTAGTATGACGTGTCTTAAGTGTCGCCTAAACCTTTAATCATGTATTTTTGATTAAAATCAAATAGTAACTTAATTAGAGAAAGTGGACACTTAAATTTTGGGACTGTTGTGATGAAAATTTTAAATATGATTTAATCTTTGAAACCCTTGAGTGCGTAGGTTAGATATTTGGGTTTTTATGGTTTTGGGTGTAGGTTCTCATGTAGAATTTTGTGGGAGTTATTTTTTATGGTTATTGGGACGCGCTCACACTTATAAAAATTAGATGACTTATAAAAGATAACGATTATGGCGTATTGAATATTTTTGCATGTTAATTAATTTAATCTTTTTGAACGTAAATAATTATGTTGAAAAGGATGACGGTGTTATTCATTGAATTAAATTGAATTTGGACTTTTATGATTAAGTGTTATGTTTTCGTATGAATTGCGTATTGTGTGATTTATTTTATTCACGTTTGCCATCACGGGGATAAGGGGCTTTTGGTTAGTATATTGCTCAACCCTATTTTTAGGATGCTTACTAGGTGTGGGACTAGTGGGTAGGCCTTGCTTATAATTTATGCTCGCTAGGTATGGGACTAGTTAGTGTAAATTCGTGGGGATTTTATATTTCGGGGTGGGGAAGATTTTTACGTTATATCGTCTTTTCGTTAGCCTAGGCATGAGACTAGGACGTGTTTTATATTGGTGATTGATCCTATATATAGGATAGTTCGTATGTGTACTTGGGGACCCTTAGGTATGGAACTAAGGGGATATTACGGATCTCACATCGATTAAAAGGGTGGGGTAATTTGTTAATTCGGAAATTGAGAAAATAAAAAGTAATGCCTAAGATAAAAACGGGTATTAAAATTTGTGATGACATAATGTACGGGGGCTGATAGTTTAAATGGGTCGGCTGGCGATTTATGTCGTGTCATTTGTGGAACCTTGTCAAATTACGGGGGATCGACAGTTTAAACAGATTCAGTTGGTGTTTTGCCAAGGGAAAGTGTTAAACTTTCATAGAAATTACCACCTAGGGCGGGATGACCGCCATAATAAAAAGTGAGAACAATAATAATTTTGGGTTAATTTAATTAAATTAACGCTATGGGGCTTTGGGATAATTAAAATGATATTGGTGTGTTTTTATCCAAATCTTTGGGGGTGTTTAGAAATTTATCTTTCCCGCGTTTAATTATATTCGTAACTAAAATACTCTATTTTGATATTTATTGCGTATAATGTTATTGTCTGGATTCACGAATCCTATTTGAGGGGAGTAGTGTGTATTCATGCTCGGGGCTCTGACCTTGTTCGTTGACTAATTTTTTTCAAGTATTAGTGCTGGAGTAGTTGCACAGGATTAATGAAAATTATCTTGGAGGCGCAGTTGGAGTTATTTTGATTATGCTTAGTAGTTAGACTGGTTTTTCATTCCTTCGTATTTACTTTGACACATAGTTTATGGTTTTGATTGGGCCATTAGGTTCCAAAGTTATGCGTGTTTTATTAAGTTATTTCACTGGATTCAGTTTCATATTATTAGAGATTGGATTTACTTTGAGTTTAGCATGGAGATGGATCTTTTATTTCTTAATTGGATGGTGTATCTTTTGGGATTTGTTATCATTTATCCTGTGGATTAATTTTATATATCTTAAATCTATCTCATGCTAAGAATGTTATTTTATTTACTCACGCCCGACTTGATTTTGGTGGTAGCCGACTCTAGAATTATGCGAGGTGTGATATATAGTATCAGAGCATGGTCTTAGGTCTCATAGGTTGTGAGTCCGTTTATCTTTCGCATTACCGATCTTTGATTCCCTTTATTTATTCGTAATCCTTAAGGTAAAGGGTATAACATACGTGTTAGATGTGTTTCTTTGAGATATGGGACTTCGTATTAAGGACGTTGTAGGCATTGAGTTTAAAATTAGTAAACTTGATGTGAGGATGCTTAGAGTTGATTTTTGGAGAAGATATTTTATGTGGGAGATCGTTAGTATGAATTTTTGGTATGTCTTGTATTAATGTAGAAAGGTGATTAGATTTGATAATTTAGGGGTGTGAAGATTATCAGAGATAGAATCGAGTGGTGCTTTGTGAGAGCGTGTGGTGCGCCGTTATTTTCGTAGTTAGGCGCCCAATTATGGCATTCTACGGGTATGCATATGTGATCCTTATTTTTACGTTTTGGAATTTACGTTTTAATTGTATGCTTCGTCTAATTTCGAGAAAAAAATTCTTTGCTAGTGGGGAAGTATGTAACACCCTGTGTTTTTAATAATTAATTAAATCAATTAATTGAGAAATTCAAGAGAAAATAAAATTTTGGATTTAATTTTTCTAAGTAATTAAATATGTTGGTTTTTATGTATAAAAATAAGGTTTTAAGTGGAATTTAAATCGGGATTAAAATTTGGAAATCATAACTTTTTGTATAAAAATTGGGGGAAGATCCGAGATAAGGAGGATAAAACTAAATTTGTTTCAAATCCGACTGTTCGATCATGCTAAAATTTTTCACAGCAGCTCCGTCTCGCCGTTCTTAAAACCTATTAAATTTTCAAGCGATTCTGACGGTCCGATCGTCCGTAATAATTTTTTGAGTGTTTGTATTTGATTAGGAGTCAAATTCTTTTTGGTATATAAACAAAGTGACGAGTTTAGGTCTTTTCAAACACATTTTAGAGTTCCCAAAAATCTTAAATCTCTCATCTTCTTTAACGTCCAAACCCTAGCCCCATTCTACATAACTTTGAACTCAAGTTTTGTCAAGATTATCCGGATTTTCTCAAGACACGTCAAGAATGAATCTTTGTCAATTTTTTTGGGAGGAATACACACTCAAGATCATATTTCTAAACTAAATTTTATTCAGGCATGAATAGTCTATTCCTTTCCTTTAGTATTATGCGTCTTAAGTGTCGCCTAAACCCTTGATCATGTGTTTTTGATTAAAATCAATTAGTAACTTAATTAGAGAAAGTGGACACTTAAATTTTGGGACTGTTGTTACGAAAGTTTTAAATATGATTTAATCTTTGAAACCCTTGGATGCATAGGTTAGATATTTGGGTTTTTATGGTTTTGGGTGCAGGTTCTCATGTAGAATTTTATGGGGGTTATTTTTTTTATGGTTATTGGGACGCGTTCACACTTATAAAAATTAGATGACTTATAAAAGAGAACGATTATGGCGTATTGAATATTGCTGCATGTTAATCAATTTAACGTTTTTGAACGTAAATAATTATGTTGAAAAGGACGACGGTGTTATTCATTGAATTAAATTGAATTGGGACTTTTATGATTATGTGCTATGTTTTCGTATGAATTACGTATTGTGTGATTTATTTTATTCACGTTTGCCATCGAGGGGACGAGGGGCTTTCGG
This sequence comes from Sambucus nigra, assembly GCA_949130495.1. Lineage (NCBI taxonomy): Eukaryota > Viridiplantae > Streptophyta > Magnoliopsida > Dipsacales > Adoxaceae > Sambucus > Sambucus nigra. The sequence goes on along the minus strand of OX422214.1, from coordinate 103,987,191 downwards.
TTAGTATATTACTCAACCTATTTTTAGGATGCTTACTAGGTATGAGACTAGTGGGAAGTACTTAGTTATAATTTATGCGGGCTATAGGTATGGGAATAGTTAGTGTAAATGCGTGGGGATTTTATATTTTGGGGTGGGGTAGATTTTTACGTTATATCATCTTTTCGTTACTTAGGCATGAGACTAGGACGTGTTTTACATTGGTGATTCATCCTATATGTAAGATAGGACGTATGTGTACTTGGGGACCATTAGGTATAGGACTAAGGGGTATTTTGAGGATCTCACATCGATTAAAAGGGTGGGATAATTTGTTAATTGTGAAATTGAGAAAATGAGAAGTAATGCCTAAGTTAAAAATGGGTATTAAAATTTGTGGCGACATAATGTGTGGGGGGCTGACAGTTTAAATCGACTGGCGATTTATGTCGTGTCATGTGTGGAACCTTGTCAAATTGCGGGGGATCGACAGTTTAAACGGGTTTGGTTGGCGTTTTTGCAAGGGAAAGTGTTAAACTTTGGTGGAAAATACCACCCGGGGAGGGAGGACCGCCATAATAAAAAGTGAGAACAATAATAATTTTGGGTTAATTTAATTAAATTAAGGGTATGGGGCTTTTGGATAATTAAAATGATATTGATATATTTTTATTAGAATCTTTGAGGGTAGTTAGAAATTTATCTTTCCCATGTTTAATTATATTCGTAATTAAAATACTCTAATTTGATATTTATTGCGTATAATGCTATTGTCTGGATTCACATATCTTATTTGAGGGGAGTAGTGTGTATTCATGCTTGGGGCTCTAACCTCGTGTGTTGACTAATTTATTCCAGGTATTAGTGCTGGAGTAGTTGCACGGGATTATTGAAAATTATCTAGGAGGCGCAGTTGGAGTTATTTTTGTTATGCTTAGTAGTTAGATTAGTTTTTCATTCCTTTGTATTTACTTTGAGACACTATTTATGATTTTGATTGGGCCATTCGATTCCAAAGTTGTATGGGTTTTATTCAGTTATTTCACTGGATTCAGTTGGATATTATTCAGTTTCATATCATTAGAGATTGGATTTACTTTGAGTTTAACATGAAGATGGATCTTTTATCGCTTAGTTGGATGGTGTATCTTTGGGGATTGATTATTATTCATCTTGTGGATTAATTTTATATGTGTCAAATCTGTCTCATGCTAAGAATGATATTTTATTTACTTACGCCCAACTTAGTTTTGGTGGCGGCCGACGCTAGAATTACGCGGGGGTTGACATGATCCTGAGGTTTAAATTAAGGGTTATATATTATTTGTTGTAGTATTGTTATTGTAGATCCAGTTGGCTCAATGGTTGTGGAGAATATGCATAAGAAAAGGGTATGTTGTTCAAAACTTCTTGGCCCATTTTATTTTTCAAATCCAAAGTACAATCCTTTGACTAATAATGCACCAAGTGGCGGCGCGATCAGATGGCCCTTGGCACTCCATGTGGCGCCTCAGCCCTACCCTCTTTCGTCTATCTCCCAAGGCACGGGCTCCATGTGGCTCCTAGGTGCACGTGGCTCTGCCCTTGCCTTTTTTTTCTCCTCGTGAGCGGGGATAACATCTCTTCTCCCATTTGTTTTCTTTTTGTCTGTCCGATATTCCATCCTTCTTTTGCCCAGAGATTCCTCCCACTTTTGTTGTTTTGTCTTTTTTGTTTTTTTATTACTCTTTTTTTTAATAATTTAACCCATGAGACCCCACTCTCCTTTCCTGATTCCTTTCCTTCCCATGATTTTCATCAGCTCCTTTTTTTTCTACTTTTCTTTGTTCTTTTTTCTTTTTTTTTTCTACTTTATCCATAATCCCTTTTGTGATTCATTTTGCGAGGGATTCCTCCCCTTTATTTCTTTTGACCATCAGTTATATTTCTACCCATACCCATTTTCAAAACTTTATCCCATCATTTTACGAGTGTAATCGACAAGACCCATTCTTCCCTTTTTTCACCAGACACTTTTTCATTTTATTATATTACCCATCTGTAATACCCCGTATTTTTATGGCTTTTAAAATTTGGGGATTTATTAAATTTAATTGAGTTATTAATTTAATACTAATCTGGAATTTTATTTTAAATATTTACTAGCGTGACAAGAGTTAGTAATTATTGGAAATTTATTGAAGATTACTAGATGAGTAAAATAATATGTATAATCGAATTTATTAAAAATTGTCACGAGTGAATACTATGACAATTATGAAAAATTATGTCAGGACGCGCTTGTGTCATGTCGGGACTAAATTATTATTATTATAAGAAGTGAATAAATTATAAGTCACCTGTATGGTCATTTCGAGTACGCCAACGTGTCAAGAAGGGTCGAGATAGTGAGAAAAGTGTACTCAGGGGTTTAGTTTGAGTCTCGGGACGTTTTTAGGCCTAATTGGCATCCCGATAGGGAATTATAGTCATTTTGTATTTTTGGGTAATTAAACCCACGAATTTTCCAAAGTTATATCAGCTATTAGAGATGATCTTTTAAGGTTAACAACCACAGAAACATAGAACGACCATTAGAAAAGAAAGGTTGAGAGCTTTTCAAGAATTGATCACAAACCATAGCACCTCTTTCAAGATTAACACCACCGGGGCATAGATTGTAAGATGAGGAACACATCCATATCCTTATCACCAACAAATCAGACCTTCGAATCCCAGGCAAGTATCTATCTTTCTACTTTTCTAGTTAATGATTCACCCACGTTAGAATAGGATTGAAAGAAATATGTTTCATATGAGAATTTGATGATTTAGGGAATTTAAATCACATGCTTTAGCGAAGATAAATAAATTCTAGAAATCTCAACATATGTAGAGGATTACCCACAAAATTGTATTAGTTTAGAAGTGAGAAATCTAGAAAAAGAATGGAAGATTGGAAATTTAATGTAAAACTAGGGTTCTTGAATATTATGATGAATTACCCCCTTTAATTTGATACCTTTGATGAAATTGATAATGCTTCACGTAGGAAATAATGTATATAGGTATATGTAATCGGTAGTAAACTTTTTTGGGAGTTTGGGGATCATTAATGGCGATTTTGAGGAAATTCTTGGATGAAACCCGTAGGTTGATATTTCAGTTTCTGGGCAAATAACTGCTTGATCGATCGATCGACCCCTCTTGGAAAACTGCATGTTTTCCCCTTTTAATCCGGATAACATACGTAGGAACCCTTGAATATCATTTAAAGAGTATAATGGGTCATGAAGAGGACCAGTAGGGTCTAAGTAGACTTCGTTGAGTGAATATTTATACGCGATGAAATTGTGGGTTAATAGGGGGGTTTCGTCACATAATGGAAATTGTTCGTACGTTCATTAAAGAATTGAGAGACTCGTGAAAGACTTAGACCATAATGTTAAAGAGGGTGCACCTACTGAAATTATCTTTAGTAAGAGTGAATACTTCGAGAGATGAGAAGTAAGTGTGAAATGATTACAATTGAGAATAAAAAAGATGAATCATTTATGCGACATAATTAGGTAAAATTGTACTAAGTACGATTAATAATAATTATTATGGGTCGTGGGTGAACCTAATTGGAAAATGTGAATATTTATATACATGGCCGTGTGATAGTGTGCATATACTAAATATTATATTTGTGATTCATCATACCCACGCTACTTGCTATCACAGAGGTTTTTACGCTGGGACAATCTTATCTCGATGGGAGCTTTATGGGGGATATTGACTTGTGCCCTATAACATAGAATTCCTTGGTACAGGCTATCTGAGAATGATAGTCAGACGATCCTAAGAGACGTGAGGGGTATGTGTTGACCTCTTAGTGACTTGAAACTATGCTTCTCCTCCATTTTGTGTGTATTATGTTAATACAGTTCGCGAGTGATTCCGAACTAGTATTTCCCTTAGTACGAGAGTTACGAGGACTTGATAGTAGAGTATGCCAACACCATAGATTTTATGTGGGGTGCCGATAGTATATATATTATATGAGTGATTAATATATATATATATATATATATATATATATATATATATATATATATATATGGAAATCTTCTACTGTGCGTATAATTAGTTAAGTATTGAGTTAATGCTCAAAACTTTATAGTAAGTGTTCGAGAACCTTGTAACGGTACTAAGATATTCTAAGGAACGTAATTAATCATGAAGATATTGATCACTAAACTAAATATCACAACCTTGTTAATTCTCGAAATAAAACTTTATGGGGAATAAGTTAGATAGACTTATGAGATTTAGTAGTACGGTAGGTTTGCACACTAAATGGAAGGTGAGAATTCTCAAGGGAGTGTCGCATACTAACATGGTTATTACATTAGTCGGTAGGCATTTTAAATACTTGCTAAGCTAATTTAAAATTGTTTTACACTCGAACTCTAACCCTTCTCCTGTCATTTCTCTCTCTCTTGTATATATATGTATGTATTACAGGTTCCCAGACACAGGGGCGTCAGGCATATGTTCTTTGGATTGGATATACTGCAGCTTATTTGGGAGTTGCAGGCTCTTGCTTTAGACGACCTCTTCATTGATTCAGTTATTGTTTTAGTTCTTCATAGTCAAGGCATGTGTCGCTCGAGTTCCTATTCCGTTTGGATTTGTCAGAGATTTGTATTTATTTATATTTCCAGTATTCAGTACTCATTGGGAGTTAATTCTTGTTAGGATGATTTCATTTATGGTTCTTTAACTTGGTTTGGTTAATTTAGATGGCTTAAGTCTTTTGTGTTGATTGCCATCCTTATCATTGATGTGATTCTTAAGCTGATTATTATTTAAAAGGGTTTTCATATTGGAATTTAATATATAAAAATAAGACTTTAAATTGTTTTGACACTTAGCTTAAGTGTTTAGGGTGTTTAAATTGGAAATATTTATTTTGCGACAGTGATGCTAAGAATGAACCAACCGTTCACCTTGATTTTAATTTAATAAAGGACTGATCACTCGGTATTTAATTAGGCGGGGTGCCACTTGTGGTATCAGAGCATCAGGTTCCAGTGTCCTTTAGGATCTGTGCGGCTTATTATGTTTCCAGCATATCTTTCTTTGATATAGAGCCCTGTGTTTAGGATTGTTGATTTCTTTGGTGTGATTTCATTCTAGTGCTACCACGTATATATTAGTGAATATTATTTACGTTCGAACGGGTTCGAACAATGAAGTATGACAGATGAGGACCGTTGGGCGGGTAGCGAGAGGCAGGGCTTAGTGAGGTTGTGACTGTAGTCGAGGTCACCCCTATTATGGCACGAGAGGCTAGGACTGTAAAGACGACTAGGGCGCAACCTACGATTTCCAAGTGCTTCTATAGTCAAAGGTGAGGACAAATCAGACTCACCCAACACGGTATGACTAGGAAAGAGTTGAACGAAGCTTGTAGGAAAACCTTCGGTGGAAAATCTAGAAATACGAGAATTGTGTGTTTTAGCCAAAGGAGGTAAAATATCCAAAGGCTTTGACATATGACGGAGTGTGGTTAACTGAAAATGAAAATTTGGGGAAAGATTTTTCTTGGCTTTTCCGAACTAAGTTATAATGGTGGGAGTCAGCCACCACTTTTAGAAGGGGAATGTTATGTCTATAGAAGGATATTAGGTACAGTTTGACCGCAGGTTCCTTCATCAGATGTTTAGGATAAGATGAGAACGTTGTTCAAAACTCATCACCGGAGGACTGGACAGAGGTCCATGTGTGAAAATGAACTTAACTATTTATCGAGTCTCGGGCCGGAAGAAGTGGATACAAATGGAGAAGAGGATCTCAAAAGGGAAATCGACTCATAAGAAAAGATGACAACACTTAAAAAGAATTCTACTGGACAGTTGATCCATATGGTGGCTAGGTCCCACATTATTCATAGAGATGTTAACGCCTTTGTGTGGGAGGCTAAAAGAATCAAATAATTTAGTCACAGAATAAGACTGGTTGAAACAGTGTTAGTAAAACACCACAAGGGGGTGACCCATCAGGGGGCCCATTTAAATGATTCGGATAGTTTAATTCTTACCAAGCGATGGTGAATTTAGTAAGGGCTATTGAATCAATTAGCATGCTACTTTAGGCCAAAAAATCTAAGGGAACAACGGGGGTAGCCATCAGGAATCGGTCCTACTAAAGTTCGAGAGAAGAATAACCCTAAAATGGTCAGTATGACTAGTGGTAAGTGGATTATGCATAGAAGTATTTTGTGGAGAGTGAAACCACATGCATTAATTTTCCCCGAAGTGAGTAAAGGGGACAAGGACATGGTTCCTATTAAAGGGCAACGATTAAAGTAGTTTTTATTTTGGTTCGGACAAGCGTGTTACGTATGGAGACCATTTGAGCAGCCAAGGCGATTGGCAAGGTAGAAGTATGAGTTTTATCCTCGGAGGATGAGGCGCATTTTATATGACACGAGCGAGTCACTACATTTTGTTTATTGCTAGATTCACAAGTGAGACGAGTTTAGTCCATACATATATAACATCATTATTATGTGAATATTTTCCCTAGTGTAGTAGGATTATCTTTAGTGTTATCCAAGGAGGATGAATGGGTGTATTAATAGTGTTATATACTTTATTCAGATTACTCGTCTTAGTGATGCAATATACGGGTATGATATTATCCACATTATGGTTTTATAAGAATGGTTAAAACGATAATGGGTAGTGATTGCAAGGCTATCGGGATTGCTGCCCTAGTACATTATGTTTTGTTCTGGCAAGACCTCACCTACGAGAGGGTCGGGCTCGCACTCATATTATATATTATAGAGACCTCTAACGGTATAGTGGTACCGAAATGTTTAATCTTGGGGTGTTTAGGGACTTTGTTGTTATGATTCAGTGTGTATTGGGTTTACCGTTGAGTGGAAAGATTTAACTCATTATTATGTTTAGCGCTCAGGACTTAGTGATAGGAGGAGAGCATTGTTATATTTATCCTTTAGAAATGTGGAAGTTAAGGCTTGTATTCATATGTTTAGGAATTGGATTTCGATAGTCCCGATTGTATACATACGAGGTTTATGGAATGTGATTACCACCAATAGTAAGGAACGGTGCAATTGGTGAAAAGTTCTTTGTTTTAGTACAATTACGGGAGGATATGTTAATTTTTCTGTAAAGAGACGGAATAGAGGGGTACAAGTTATGGACGGAGGACCCAAGGGATTTTGATAACCGACTATGCTAGGTAGTAGTGTATCGGGGGGGTTCCTTGTCTAGATTTTGCTTTGCGAGACATCCCACGCATGAAACTTAGTGTAAGGTTGGAAGTAGGGAGATGTTTGGTCATTAGTCCATGTGTCCGGTACCTCGATCATCATAGGAGCCAATAATTATGACTGTAAGTTAGAGTTAAGTGATGATTTAAGGCCAGTGGATCTGGTTGTGTGGTAAGCAAACAGTGAAAGTTTTGTTTTATCACCACGAGTTGAAGGGTGGAACGAAGATAAGGAGGACTTAAAAATTTTAATTTCTAGGGTGATTGAGAGTACCCTAGTGTTGTAACCACGTTGTGAGCATAAGGGAAATAAAGAATTGGGTCTTATGCGCGAAGCGTATGTGATGCTTACACAAGTATGCACGGTTTATAGGGTGTGTGGGCATCCTGGTTAGAAGTTCCTCGAATCGTCCGAGTTGAAGGGACGTGGGAATAAACACATGGAATATATGTTTAAGAGAGTAACATAACGAAGTGGAACTAGTAGAGTGGATTAAGCGTGGTATGAAGGATAATAATCCATATATACGTGTGCGATCACACGAATTTAGTTGCAAGGCTATGGGAAGCCATTTAGGGGTATTCCTTGAGAAGGATAAAATTTAACTATTATGGAAAACACTCGGAGTAGAGTTTTACCTAGTCAAGTGTTGAGTGCGACTTGCGCGTAGGTTGAATGATGATGTTAGTAACGTACAAAAGTTTAGCAGTGCACATCGTGGAGAAAAGTGCACAGGTCGAAACTTTCGGTATACGCTGGGGAAAGAAGGGGAGTATTAAGTGTCACTTAATGTGAGACATTACAAGTACAAGTCAATGCTGAGAGGGACATAGCGAGTAGTCTCAGCGGGCACCACTCATAGATAGAATTCGGCTGGAACAAGAGGATCAACCAGAGAATTTTATAGCAAGTCGACTTTAACAACCCGAGGTCTTGGAGACGAGGATTTATTTATTTTGGGAGAAATAAATAATATTTATTGGAGAATAATTAAATTTGGCACTTGAGGTCAAAACTTGGAGTCATTAGAAAGTATGTCGAATGGCGATTCTGAGGGTGTAGTTGTGTTCGGAAGGGTCGAGAAAGTCAAAATGACTGTACATGGCATCTATTTAGGTTCTGAAATATTTTAAGCTCGTTTGACTCGAATTAAAGATACCGAGTCATTTAAAGTGTGTATTGTCATTTAAAGATGTGTAACTTGGGAGAATAGGCTTATTAAGCATACGGGAGATTATTTCTCCAAAGAGAGAAAGAGAAATAGAAAGAAAGAAAGAGACAAGAAGAAGATAAAGAAGAAGAAAAGAGAGAGAGAAAGTGGAGTTTTTCCAGCATCTACGCGATTTCGAGGACGGATCAGACCCTATGAACTCGAGTCAAGTGATTAAACTTGCTAAATAATTGTTGTGTCCATTTATTTCATGATTTTTTTGAACAAATTTATGGGTTTTAGGTTTAGTTTATCAAAACCTAACTTTTTGGTAAAATCTTTGATTTGTTATGTAGATCTTGGATTTGATGTTAAAAATTAGTTAAATGTATTCTAGGATGAATATTGATGATATATATGTGATTGGGTTGAAGAGAAATGGAGAGAAAATGATTAAAATGAATTTTGGGATTTTTGGATCACTAAAAAGTAGCCATTTTCCAGCTTCCAGGTAAGCCGAATCGATTCGCCCCCTAGCCGGATCGATTCGAAAATATGCAGGTGCCCAGGTCTGAGTGACCGAATTGATTTGGACCCCAGCCGAATCGATTCGGCCTGAGACAGAGTCCCAGGTCTGATGACCCTAATCGATTCACCTTGGAGTCCGAATCGATTCGCTGGGCCGAATCGATTCGGAATTGGCTCGAATCGATTCGGAATTGGCTCGAATCGATTCAAAAACATGGCTTTTATAAGGATGATTTTTTAGGAAGAATTACATTCCGTTTTGTTCGAGGTTATCGATTGGGAACCTCTATAGGGATCGTATGGAGTACGTTTTGGAGACTTTTAGGGAGTTTCCCTTATAAGAGATTTTTGGAGTCACATAGACTTAATATGAGGAATACCAATTTAAGATTTTGGTATCATCTAAGTGGGGAAGCCCACTACCGTTGAGATTTCCATTTGGAGATATTTATGAAAATATATAATCGAGTTAGAATACTTAATGATAATGGATTTTAGAATCCAATCCCAAAGGGGATAACTTTAAAAGGTTCACGAAATGAATTGAACCCTATTATGGATGGAGGATTATAAATGATAATTGATGTGCATATGGATATATAAATATCCTTAATGATGATTGATTTGGGAGAAGACTCACACAATGAGAAATGCTAAATGTAGTACATTAGGATAAAGAATATCCTTAACATAAATGAATTTGAGAGACAATCCATAAATAGAAGCGACATGTGAGCTTCAAGCGAGAAATAGTATAGTGTATACTAAGTGGGGGAAGATGTGTGAGAATTGACGATTAGTATATCAAGAGGGAAATATACTAAACCATGACATTAATTCTATTGCGCTTAAGAGCGTATTGTAATTATGAAACAATGTGGCAGGTGTACCTTATATGATGGTATATCTTTATATGATGTGATGATGTATGTATGCCTTATGTGATGGTGTGTATATATATATATATATATAGCGAAGCATACCCCCTCCTTGCTATCATTGGGAAGTTACGTACGATGAGGGTGAGCATCCTGGCTCAAAGAGCAGGGTGTGGATATTCCCCAGGTCATAGTCGTCCGTTGTGATTATTATGCGATATATATATATATATATATATGCATTATTTTTGGGGGTGAGAAGTCGAGGTGTATGTGACGTTCTCACTTGCCGGTTAGGAGCTATGACCGCTTCCCAGGATGTTGTGTGCGTGAGTTGATCACGAGATGGGTGTTGTTGAACCCCACGAGGTGGCCCCAGTTTGCTACGTGTATGGGCAACTGGAAGATGATAGCATGTGAGCCTGCATCCTTGAGTTATATAGCTCGGTTGGATGGTTATTATGTTATGGATGTGATTGGTATTTGGGTATCGAGGGCTTAATGGACCTTAACGACCAACATTGCCAATAAGTGGTGTAACGGGGTGGGGGGGGGGGGGGGGGGGGTGGTTCCATGTTTGGATTTTGTTTCGGCGAGACGTCCCACGCACGAAGTTCAGTGTAATATTAGGAGTGAGGAGGAGTTAGTCCTCAATGCTCGTATATATATATATATATATATATATATATATATATATATCACCTATCCCGACGATCGACAGTGCAAGGAGTAGTGTAACGGGGGGAGGGGGGGGGTTCCTTGTTTGGATTTTGCCTCAGCGAGACGTCCCACGCATGAAACGCCGTGTACTTTTGAGTATTGGGAAATATTAATTAATTAAAATTTGAGTAATAATTTGGGTTATATGCATTATGCATTCAGGGCATAATGAACCTCGGAGATCAATGCTGTCAGAAGTAGTGTAACAGGGGTGTTCCATTTTTGGATTTCGCCTCGGCGAGACGTCCCACGCACGAAATGCAGTGCAATGTTGAGAACCGGGAGAAGTTTAGTCCTTAGCACTCGATGCTAATAACTCACATATATATATGATTCCATGCTAAATGAGGGCATAACTAGAATATATGAAATTCTAGTAAGAGAATGTTGATGTATTGTGATTATGTTAAACTGTGGATGGTTATGCAACTTTACATGTTCAAGAAATGAACAAATATAATGAGAACTATAACATTTAAAATAAAGTACTGTTGTAGATGGAACTTAGATAAGGCTATATTGCGAGATAATTTAGATAATCTTAATCGAATCTGCATTTTGGGATCTAGTTAGATTTTATTGCCTAATTTATATTTGGGCATTCATTTGGAGACCACGTGCATACATTTAGTGCGCGCTCTAGTTGAGAGGTGACATGGATTATTATGGAGAGGACGATTCCATTAAATCATGTCATAATGCATTTATAATTATTATGCATTTTAATGCACTTGCTATAAAATGTTTTCAACTCGGGCTCTGACCCATTTATATTTTCTCCTCCTCTGTATATATATTGTCTTACTTTAGGTGTTCCTCCGCATGGACGCCCTTGATGTTCTTCCATCCAGTGTATTCGTGGAGATGTGACAGTTGCAGACTGTTGCGGCATCTTGTTTAGACGATTCCTATCTTTGATGTATCTAGATTAGGATTCAGTTTGTATTTCGAGTTTATACTCAAGTGTTGTAGATTAACACTTTTACATTTATTTTCTCAGATTATTTGTATTGTTTGTGACTCGACAGCATATTCGGGTAATTTACTTTGTACAATTTGTTGTACTCTTGTATTTATTCTTTACATATTGTAGAGTTTGTTGTATCACTCATCATAGTTAGATGTTGTATTGTTGGTTGTTGATGGTATGGTTGATTTCTTTCGGTGTTAAATAAAAGTTTTAAATTTTTGGCATTTCGCTCTTAATGATTTCGGGTAGTTATCCTTATATTATTTAGTATTGTCAGTTGATGTTGAGACTGTGCCATCTGAGATACCTGATTTATTATAGTATAGGACTGGCCACCCATTTTTATATGGAGCGGGTTGTCGCAGATTGTATCAGAGCATCAGGTTCTAGTGTATTTAGGATCTGTGCGGGTGACTACGATCTTTCGTAAGCGTTCTTAATGTAGAGCCTTATTGTTAGGACGGTTGCATTCTTGCGTCCATATTTCTTCTGTTATTTGAAAATATTTATAAGGCGTTCTGATACAATTGTTCTTGTTTCAGATGCCACCGAAGTGAGGTCGTTCAGTCAGGGCAAACAAAGGATATGAAAATGTGCAACCCCAAACGCCTCAAAGGAACATGACTACATATGAAGTTGCCAATATAGTGGCACAAGCAGTAACTGCTACCATTTCCATGGTGGCGCAACAATCTGCCGTTCAAGTAGCCCAAACCCATTTTGGACTGTCTTTATGGGAAAGAGTGAAGGAAGATTTTAGTAAGGGGAATCCTCCCGAGTTTGTAAGGGGAGCTGATGCAATGGCTGCAAGTCAATGGAAGAATAGTATATGGTTGAGTGTAGTGAGGTGTAGAAACAGTTTTTAGCCACCTTTAAGTTATCGGGTGCAGATCTTCAATGATGGGAGTCTGTCACCACATCTGAACAGAGAGATACTTTGCCTATAATAGAATTTTTGGAGCTTTTTGATCGAAGTTATTTTCCTTCCCCGACTCAGAATATGAAGATTTTTCAAGGTCATAGAACGGTGGATGTATATGAGGAAGATTTTTCTAGATGGACGAAATTAGTACCCGATGAGGTAAATACGGAAGAGAAACGTATATCAAAGCTTGTTTGAGGTTTAGATTGGAGAATCCAGCAACACTTGTTAGAGAGTCCTACGTTAGTGACTTTCGTTGAGGTAGTGAATGCGGCACTATTAAAGTGTCATGAATATCGTCTTTGTGCATAAGAGGGCAAGAACTTTGGAGATTCGAGTTCATCAAGTAAGTTTGGCGATGAGAGTGTCAGTAATGCCAGTGGGTATAAGTCAGACTATAGAGAGTCACAACGACGTTTTGTTCCATAAGATGGGTCGAGAGGAATTTCCGGTAAATGTTTCTTTTGCAAAGAAATAGGTCATAAAAAGAGAAATTGTCCTATAAGAGGAAAGGGACCATGTTTTGATGAAGTTTTGGAAGTGCAACCCCTACAACAGATTCGAGGTCATTTTAGACCGGGGGACTTTGTTTGGGAGCCCATTGATGAGGAGGGTCAATCGGACTAGAGATGGACGATACGAGTTAATTTCCTTTGTAAATAGGATAATTACAATATGAAGTTTTGAGAATATCGTATGAGAGATATTCATGAATGGGTAGTGCTATAACCCTACTTGTATGTTTTGACCCTAAGGGGAATTTTGAGCAAGTTAGGCTCTTATGTTAATTATCTTTCGATAGAATAGATAATTTTGTGATATGCTCAAAGAGAGCTATAAACCTTGTGGTGAATGTAAGTATTGTTGATGTGTGTTAAGTAGTAATGATAAAGCTACTTCTTCTTATATAGTCATGTTAGACTTATATAATTGTTGTATTCCAGATATGGATGAGCCTTATAAAGGGCTATATGTTAATATAGTATGAGATGTTGTTTCTGAAAAGAGTTCAGAATTTGTGGATTGATGGGACACAAGAAAAATTTAGCTCATAATTATGCTAATTTTGGTGAGCTATATGTTGTTATATGTATGATGATTGAAAAGACCATGTGTTGGACATAAGGCACTTTATGTAAATATTGTAAGACATAAACCAAAATATTTTTATAACTGTTTTTCAAAATAAAACTTTTTCTAGGCCTTGGGCCATATCATAATGATTTTTTTCCAAAATATTTTCAAACTCTAGTCCGGATTTAACAAACTCTCAATCCCCGACGTCGCCTCATAGTAGTGTATTGGGAGGGTTCCTTGTTTGTATTTCACTTAGGCGAGACGTCCCCCGCACGGAAGTGGCGAATGTCAGGAATTGAGAGGAGTTATTTCTTTGACCATTTAAATTTTTTACACTATTAATATGATAGTATTAGTTATACTTATGGAAATGTGGAACATTAGAGGCAAATGAAGCCTCATTATGATTGGTACGAGCAGAAAGATCGAATATAAAGGGTGTATGAGCGCAATAGTGGTTAATGGATTGATTTTATACAACTTGAAATAAAACAAGTTAAAATAATTCGCCGTGGGTGGTTAGAGGTTTGGGTTTGGTTTTGATGAGGATGAGTATCATAGGAACTAGTTGAGCTTTGGAGAATTAGGCTTAGCTAAATTTCGATGATGAAATTTTTGTAAGTGGGGAAGTTTGTAACAACCCGAGGTCTTGGAGACGAGGATTTATTTATTTTGGGAGAAATAAATAATATTTTATTGGAGAATAATTAAATTTGGCACTTGAGGTCAAAACTTGGAGTCGTTAGAGAGTATGTCGAATGGTGATTCTGAGGGTGTAGTTGTGTCTGGAAGGGTTGAAAAAGTCAAAATGAATGTACTTGGGGTCTATTTAGGTTCCGAAATATTTTAAGCTCATTTGACTCGAATTAAAGATACCGAGTCATTTAAAGTGTGTATTATCATTTAAAGATGTGTATCTTGGGAGAATAGGCTTATTAAGCCTATGGGAGATTATTTCTCCAAAGAGAGAAAGATAAATAGAAAGAAAGAAAGAAAGAAGAAGAAAGAAGAAGAAGAGAAAGAATAAGAAAAGAGAGAGAGAAAGTGGAGTTTTTCCGGCATCTACGCGATCTCGAGGACGGATCAGACCCTACGAACCCGAGGCAAGTGATTAAACTTGCTAAATAATTGTTGTGTACATTTACTTCATGATTGTGGATCAAATTTATGGGATTTAGGTTTAGTTTATCAAAACCTAACTTTTGGGTAAAATATTTGATTTGTTATGTAGATCTTGGATTTGATGTTAGAAATTAGCTTAAATGTATTCTAGGATGAATATTGATGATATATATGTGATTGGGTTGAAGATAAATGGAGAGAAAATGATTAAAATAAATTTTGAGATTTTTGGCTTACTAAAAAGTAGCCATTTTTGAGCTTCCAGGTAGGCCGAATCGATTCGGCCCCCTATCCGAATCGATTCGAAAATATACAGGTGCCCAAGTCTGAGTGATCGAATCGATTCAGACCCCAGCCGAATCGATTCGGCCTGAGACAGAGTCCCAGGTCTGATGACCCAAATCGATTCTCCTTGAAGGCCGAATCGATTCGAAATTGGCCCGAATCAGTTCGAAAATAGGGCTTTTCGAGGGATGATTTTCTAGGAAGAATTTCATTCCGTTTTGTTTGAGGTTATCGATTGGGAACCTCTATAGAGATCCTATGGAGTACGTTTTGGAGACTTTTTGGGAGTTTCCCTTATAAGAGATTTTGGGAGTCATATAGACTTAATTTGAGGAATACCAATTTAAGATTTTGGTATCATCTAAGTGGGGAAGCCCACTACCGTTGAGATTTGCATTTGGAGATATTTATTAAAATATATAATCGAGTTAGAACGCTTAATGATAATGGATTTTAGAATCCAATCCCAAAGGAGATAACTTTAAAAGGTTCACGAAATGAATTGAACCCTATTTTGGATGGAGGGTTATAAATTCTAATTGATGTGCATATGGATATATAAATATCCTTAATGATGATTGATTTGGGAGAAGACTCACACAATGAGAAATGCTAAATGTAGTGCATTAGGATAAATAATATCCTTAACATAAATGGATTTGAGAGACAATCCATAAATAGAAGCGACATGTGAGCTTCAAGGGAGAAATAGTATAGTTTATACTAAGTGGGGGAAGATGTGTGAGAATTGACGATTAATATATCAAGAGGGAAATATACTAAACCATGACATTAATTCTATTGCGCCAAAGAGCGTATAGTAATTATGAAACAATGTGGCAGGTATACCTTATATGATGATATATCTTTATATGATGTGATGATGTATGCATGCCTTATGTGATGGTATGTATATATATATATATATATATATATATATATATATATATATATATATATATATATATATATATATATATATATATATATATATATATATATATATATATAGTGAAGCATACCCCCTCCTTGCTATCATTGGGAAGTTGCGTACAATGAGGGTGAGCATCCTGGCTCAAAGAGAAGGGTGTGGATATTCCTCAGGTCATAGTCGTCCATTGTGATTATTATGCGATATATATATATGCATTCTTTTTGGGGGTGAGAAGTCGGGGGTATGTGACGTTTTCACTTATCGGTTAGGAGCTATGACCATTTTCCGGGACATTGTGTGCGTGAGTTGATCACGAGGTGGGTGTCGTTGAACCCCACTAGGTGGCCCCAGTTTTCTACGTGTATGGGCAACTGGAAGATGATAGCATGTGAGCATGCATCCTCGAGTTATATAGCTCGGTTGGATGGTTATTATGTTATGGATGTGATTGGTATTTGGGTATCGAGGGCTTAATGGACCTTAACGACCAACATTGCCAATAAGTAGTGTAACATGGGGGGTTCCTTGTTTGGATTTCGCTTCGATGAGACGTCCGACGCACGAAGTTCAGTGTAATGTTGGGAGTGAGGAGAAGTTAGGCTTCAATGATCATATTTATATATATATATATATATATATCACCTATCCGGACGATCGACAGTGCCAGGAGTAGTGTAACGGGGGGTTCCTTGTTTGGATTTTGCCTCGGCGAGACGTCCCAAGCATGAAATACCGTGTACTTTTGAGAATTGGTAAATATTAATTAATTAAAATTTGAGTAATAATTTGGGTTATATGCATCTTGCATTGAGGGCATAATGAACCTCGAAGATCAATGCTGTCAGAAGTAGTGTAACGGGGGGGGGGGGGGGGGTCCCTGTTTGGATTTCGCCTCGGCGAGACGTCTCACGCACGAAACGTAGTGCAGTGTTGAGAACCAGGAGAAGTTTAGTCCTTATCACTTGATGCTAATAACTCACATATATATATATGATTCCATGCCAAATGAGGGCATAACTAGAATATATGAAATTCTAGTAAGAGAATGTTGATGTATTGTGATTATGTTAAATTGTGGATGGTTATGCAACTTTTTATGTTCAAGAAATGAACAAATATAAAGAGAACTATAACATTTAAAATAAAGTATTGTTGTCGATGGAACTTAGATAAGGGTAGATTGTGAGATCAGTTAGATAATCTTAATCGAATATGCATTTTGGGATCTAGTTAGATTTTATTGCCTAATTTATATTTGGGCATTCATTTGGAGACCACGTGCATACGTTTAGTGCGCGCTCTAGTTGAGTGGTGAGATGGATTATTATGGAGAGGACAATTCCATTAAATCATGTCATAATGCATTTATAATTATTATGCATTTTAATGCACTTGATATAAAATGTTTTCAACTCGGGCTCGGATCCGTTTATATTTTTTCCTCCTCTGTATATATATTGTATTACTTTAGGCGTTCCTCCGCATTGTTGCCATTGCTGTTCTTCCATCCGGTGTATTCGTGGAGCTGTGGCAGTTGCGGACTATTGTGGCATCTTGTTTAGACGATTCCCATCTTTGATGTATCTAGAATAGGATTCAGTTTGTAGATTAACACTTTTACATTTCTTTTCTCAGATTATTTTAATTGTCTGTGACCCGACAACATATTCGGGTAATTTACTTTGTACAATTTTTTGTACTCTTGTATTCATTCTTTACATATTGTAGAGTTTGTTGTATCACTCATCATAGTTAGATGTTGTTTTGTTGGTTGTTTATGGTATGGTTGGTTTCTTTCGGTGTTAAATAAAAGTTTTAAATTTTTGGCATTTCTCTCTTAATGATTTCGGGTAGTTAGCCTTATATTATTTAGCATTGTCAATTGATGTTGAGACTGTGCCATCTGAGATACCTGATTTATTATAGTATAGGGTTGGCCACCCGTTATTATTTGGAGCGGGTTGTCAAACTGACGATTCCTATAATGGAAGAGGCCAGTAAAGTTGGTAAAGTTTTTTTGATGGGTTGCCAACCTCAGGTTAAGATCAAGGGTTCCTTCGAACGTGTGGAATAAGTTGCCCAAGAAGGAAGTGATTGACATCCCTTTGGGGTGACTTACAATATTATCTAGTGTGCCCCACTCTTCCTTTGAAAAGAAGAATCGCATTGGTACGTGGACCTACACGGTATTTTTCAGAATTAGCATGAGATTTTTTAATCCCACCTTCAATATGGAATTTCAGGAAGCATTGGGGATAACGTTTCGTTTTCAGTAGGTTGTATCACCCTTAGCCGGGGAGCAGGCGAACGGTGATTTATGAGTAGTGGAGCCACGTGAAAGTAATTTTGGATTCATGGTGATCATTTCATTTCCACAATGAATGTAGCTAGAAAGTGAAGTATAGTACAATAGAGTTTCTTGGAAGCACTCATACATGTTTATTGTGTACAAACTGCTTATTGAAGTTTTGAGTGGGAAAAACCTTAACTTTTCTCCCTCGAGTTGTTTAGAGGCGAACGGATAATCCTATATTTGGATTAGTCAAGTTATATCTAATGACTAAAGTGGAATAACCACATACTGTCTGGGGTAACCATTTATCTGTTGTAAGAGTTATGTCGCCGAAAATCGAGATTCAAAGAACTGACAAGAGTGGTCAGATATTCGTATGATTTCTCTCAGAATGGGAGTTTTGTGATTAGAAAAATACGAGTAGTTGACACGTAGTGAAGGGCGGCCTCCTAATGGGAGTCAATGATGTATATGCTCGTCTTATACGAATGTTGTCGGATAGGATCACAATGTGAAATGCCGTTAATGAGAGTGTTAAACAAGCTTACTGTGAGGCGGGGGCTATAGTAATTGAATGCCTTACCCTAAGGTTAGTTTTGAGTATTGATAAAATATCCAGATCTATTTTTACCAGGTATGCCTTATTTTTCGAATTTCGGGACGAAATTCCATTATTAGGAGGGAAGTATGTAATACCCCGTATTTTTATGGCTTTTAAAATTGGGAATTTATTAAATTTAATTGAGTTATTAATTTAATATTAATCTAGAATTTTATTTTAAATATTTACTAGCATAACGAGAGTTAGTAATTATTGGAAATTTGTTGAAGATTACTAGATGAGTAAAGTAATATGTATAATCAAATTTATTAAAAATTGTCACGAGTGAATAATATGACAATTATGAAAAATTAAGTCAAGACGCGCTTATGTCGTGTCGGGACTAAATTATTATTATAAGAAGTGAATAAATTATAAGTCACTTGTACGGTCATTTCGAGTGCGCCAACGTATTCGGAAGGGTCGAGATAGTTAGAAAAGTGCGGGGCATTTTTAGGCCTAATTGGCATCCTGCTAGGGTATTATAGTCAATTTGTATTTTTGGGTAATTAAACCCACAAATTTTCCTAAGTTATATTAGCTATTAGAGATAAGCTTTTAGGGTTAACAACCACATAAACATAGAACGGCCATTAGAGAAGAAAGGTTGAGAGATTTTTGAGAACTGATCACAAACCGTAGAACCTCTTTCAAGATTAACACAACCAGGGCATAGATCGTATGATGAGGAACGCAGCTATATCCTTATCACCAACAAACCAGACCTTCAAATCCCAGGCAAGTATCTATCTTGCTACTTTTCTAGTTAATGTTTCACCCATCTTAGAACAGGATTGAAAGAAATATGTTTCGTATGAGAATTTGATGATTCAGGGAATGTAAATCACATGCTTTAGCGAAGATAAATATATTCTTGAAATCTCAACATATGTAGAGGATTACCCATGAAATTGTATTGGTTTAGAAGTGAGAAATCTGGAAAACGAATGGAAGATTGTAAATTTAATGTAAGACTAGGGTTCTTGAATATTATGATGAATTACCCCCTTTAATTTGCTACCTTTAATGAAATTGTAGATGCTTATCGTAGGAAATCATGTATATATGTATATGTAATCAGTAGTAAACTTGTTTGAAGTTAAGGGATCATTATTGGTGATTTGGAGGAAATTCTTGGATGAAACCCGTAGGTCAAAATTTCAGTTTCTGGGCAAAGAACTGCTTGATCGATCGACCGACCCAAGGGGTTGTTTAATCCGGATAAAATACGTAGGAACCCTTGAATACGTAGGAACCCTTGAATATCATTTAAAGAGTATAAAGGGTCATGAAGAGGACCAGTAGGGTCTAAGTACACTTCGTTGAGTGAAATTTTATATGGGATGAAATTGTGGGTTAACAGGGGGTTTCGTCACATAATGGAAATTGTTCGTACGTTCATTAAAGAATTGAGAGACTTATGAAAGACTTAGACCAGAATGTTAGAGAGGGTGCACCTACTGAAATTATCTTTAGTAAGAGTGAATACTTTGAGAGATGAGAAGTAAGTGTGAATTGATTACAATTGAGAATAGAAAAGATGAATCCTTTATGCGAGATAATTGGGTAAAATTGTACTAAGTACGATTAATAATAATTATTATGGGTCGTGGGCGAACCAAATTCAAAAATGTGAATATTTATATATATGGCCGTGTGACAGTGTGCATATACTAAATATTATATTTGTGAATAATCATACCCGCGTTACTTGCTATCACAGAGGTTTTCGCGCTGGGACAGTCTTATCTCGATGGGAGCTTTATGGGGGATATTGACTTGTGCCCTACAATATAGAATTCCTTGGTACAGGATATCTGAGAATGATAGTCAGACGGTCCTAAGAGATGTGAGGGGTATGTGCTGACCTCTTAGTGACTTGGAACTATGCTTCGCCTCCATTTTGTGTGTCTTGTGTTAATGCAGTTCGAGAGTGATTCCGAACTGTATTTCCCTTAGTACGAGAGATACGGGGACTTAATAGCAGAGTATTCCAACACCATAGATTTTATATGGGGGTGCCGATAGTATATATATTATATGAGTGATTAATATATATACGTATATATGAAAATCTTCTACTGCGCGTATAAGTAGTTAAGTATTGAGTAAATGCTCCAAACTTTATAGTAAGTGCTCGAGAACCTTGTAACGGTACTGAGATATTCTAAGTAACGTAAGTAATCATGAAGAGATTGATCGCTAAACTAAATATCATAACCTTGTTAATTCTCAAAATAAAACTTTATGGGGAAAAAGTTGGATAGACTTATGAGATTTAGTAGTACGGTAGGCGTGCACACTAGATGAGAGGTAAGAATTCTCAAGAGAGTGTCGCATACTAACATGGTTGTTACATTAGTTGGTAAGCATTTTAAATAATTGCTAAACTAATTTAAAATTGTTTTACACTCGGACTCTGACCCGTCTCCTGTCATTTTTCTCTCTCTTGTATATATATGTATGTATTATAGGTGTCCAGCCACAGGCATATGTTCGTATGTTCTTTGGATTGAACGTGCTGCAGCTTATTTGGGAGTTGCAGGCTCTTGATTTAGACGACCTCTTCATTGATTCACTTCTTATTTTAGTTCTTCATAGTCAGGGCATGTGTCGCCCAAGTTCCCATTCCATTTGGATTTGTCAGAGATTTGTTTTTATATATATTTCCAGTATTCATTACTTATTGGGAGTTAATTATTGTCAGGATGATTTCATTTATGGCTCTTTAACTTGGTTTGGTTAATTTAGATGGATTAATTCTTTCGTGTTGATTTCCATCCTTATCATTGATGTGATTCTTAAACTGATTATTATTTAAAAAGGTTTTCGTATTGGAATTTAATATAATGAAAATAAGACTTTAAATTGTTTTAACACTTAGCTTAAGTGTTTAGGGTGTTTAAATTGGAAATATTTATTTTGCGGCAATGATGCTAAAAATGTACCAACCGTTCACCGTGATTTTAATTTAATAAAGGGCTGATCACCCGGTATTTAATTAGGCGGGGTGCCACACCATCATTTCATGAAATTTCAATTGTGCCCTCAAGCTATTTTTTTCCACCTATAAAAGGTCCATTGGCTTTCATTGTTTGCCAAATCTCATATTTGTCATCTCGAATAAAAAATTCAGGAGTAGGCGTATTTTAGTTTGTATTTGTTTTGGAACTCTGTTTTATCAATTAACTAAAATCTCTCTCCTTGGTCAATTATTTTCTTTTAACTAATTTCCTTATAATTATTTTAAATGCTTTTATAATTAGTTGATCATTTAAAAAATGATTTTCTCCCTTTAAAAATTATCTCTTCTCTCATACTGTTTATTTAATTATTTAAACATGCTTTTTAGGTAATTTAATTAGGTTGAGATTATTGAACTCATCTTGGGTGTGTAGTTCCTTAGCTATAGTAGGATGGAATAGATTGGTTTTAACTGGTTCATTATTTCCTAAATAACACCTAGGGACCTTAATGGGGTGTATCACGTATGCATCATATTTGCAACATTGTTTTGTAATTTTGGCATTATTGTTGACGCTAAACTCATGTTTGGAAGTTACTAGAAATTTGGCGAGTGACACTCCAAATTAAAATAATTGTTAGACGAGTATCAATCGCATTTTAAACGTTTCTAACCATGTAACTATTTATACTACATATTCCGAAATGAGGACATTAATTCTTAACCTATGATTTTTTTAGTTGTAAATTAATTTTGTTTAAATATTCGCCTAGATAAATTTGAATATTAAAAATAAAAAATCATCTTTTACATTTTTTAAAAATAATAAATCAATTAAATTTTAAATAACATTCTCTGTGGTTTCGATACCTGAACTCGTCACTATATATATAAAACATGTGTACTTAAAGTTTAGGTTTTTGTATTGAGGTGTAAAACTGACGACAACGATAAGTAAATTTACATGATACTCGATTTTCACCTAGTCCTGTAACATGGTGGAAAGTTCTTTGTTACGCTTCCTAAGCTTCACGTCCTTATCGAGAAGGTCAATACCCATGTTCTTGATCGTTTCTTCCTCATGCTCACTATAGACAAATGAGGTAGTATAATGAATCAAAATATCTTAATTTTTTCAACAAAGGGAACACCAAGGTCCTTCTAAATCATCTAAGTAGTTAAAACTATTTTGGCTATAAAAGTTATATATTTTCCTTCATAAGTTGGATAATATTGATTAGAGTACAATTCTGAGCCATCATCACTCAAACTTTTGTGATACACATTTTCTGACTAGTTTGACTTATGTTTTGCATGCATTACTTAGCTATATACCACTTTCCAACACAATTGAAACAAGTGACAATATCTCTTAGGAAATCATACTTCTTTTTCTAACTTACCTTGACTATTTTCAAACCTAGACGAGTTTATTTTGGGGGTTGCCCTTGTTTTAGAAAAGCTTAACCTACGACTTCGCGAACATTTTGGTAAAGAACAACACTTAATTTTCACTAAAATTAAGTGGAATGTAGGATTAAAAGCTATGATGTTTTCTTTAATGACTCTCCAGGATGATGGTTCATATTTACCTCGTATGTTTGAAGTAACCCGATCAAACCATTTACTCGCAAAGTGGTTTTGATAGGGTATCTCACTTCTTCTATGACATTAACCTTGCCATTGAACCTCGAGGGGAAATAACAAAGGACCTTATCGCCCACTTATTTGTCGATAATGTTTTTCTAAAGAAATGTATGATTTTACTATCATTACACCAAAAGGCCATTGAGTCATCGAAATGTGCAAAGGGTTTTTTCAAGCCTCAAGCCATGGATTGTGACCGTGACTAAATGGAAATCGAGAGAAATATTACATTCAATCTCGACCAAAGGCCTTGGCAAACGTTTTGATACTTTTGTCAATGTTAGTGACCGTGATAATTTATATACAAAGGTTTGTCATGGACTAAAGTCATGATAATTTTTAACCCTAATTTATAGTCTAAAATAAAAAATGACATATTTTTATTTTTTAATATAGTATATGAACATTTTTAATATTTTATAACCCAAATGGGCTATTTGGTCAACCCCTCTCTCTCAATACCTATATCGTCGGTATTCAAATCACTTCACATCTTTGATGCTTGTCTCTCGAATATCGAAAAGGTAATCTCTCTCTCTCTCTCTCTCTCTCTATATATATATATATATATATATATCTGTGTGTGTGTGTATCTTTATTTCTCTTATAAATATAACCCGCACTAATTTAACTATTATCAGTATTAATACAAGCATCGCTGTTAAAAGGAGTTATTGTTATAATGTGAAATAATTCTTAATCATACTGAATATGTTGGCAAGACACATTTTAAGTTATTATTATAAATTTCTCCGGTTCTAATGTTTCAGTTCAACATATTAATTGAAAGTCTTTATGGCTATCACCTTGTACATGTTAAAAAATGTATTCTCTTAATTTATAATATGGAGTCTTCATAATTTTGACTGATTTACACTTAAATGTTTTATCAACAGGTTTCAAGAATTAACAAAATAGGGAATGGGAGTCATAACCCACATGTGAGAAAAATCTCTTGTTATTCTCCTAATTTCCCACTTTCTCTATCTCCCACTAATAATATGCGATTATATTCACCAAAGTAGTCACATATTTCCTTAAAAATCGTATTCCATTTCCTTATTAAGTATTAAGAGAAAACATTAGGTATTTTTTTTTACTTTGGTACAAGAAAATTTATATTACCAACTAGTAAATTCCATTTCCTTATTAATTAATAACTACACACGCTTCAGAATCCACTGACAAGGCTCAATAATTGTCGCATACACGGAGTTCGTCATATGTAAACGAACTTGGATCTTAAAAGAGTTTGGTGTAAAATACCAATAACTGTTGTCCCGCGTGAAATAATTACCAATAAGATATAGATAATAAACAATGGTGCCAAACTATGATGTCAGTGGATATATAAGATGAATCTTGGATCTTAAAAGAGTTTGGTGTAAAATAGGGTTTGTGTCTAAAATCCTTAATCATGAATGATTAAGAAAAAATGAGGATCCATTTGGAAGACTTTTAGCATTTAAAAGCATGGGAAATTAATTCCCATAACTGTTGTCCCGCACTCCTTAAAAAGGTGGGAATTTTGGGATCACGGGGTTGTAGGAAAAAATTGATGAAAATTGATTTTTCTTGAAAAATGCGTCGTTTGAACGAGATGGTACCTTGTTCGAATGATGTACTTGATATCATTTGAAAATGAAACTAATGAGGTATCGAATGAGGGTAAATAGTTCGATTGAGCTCGTTTTGTGTTCATTCGAATGAGGGTACCAATCTCGATTAAACGAGCTTTGAGCAAGTTATCTAATGAGATTCCAGAGAAGGCAATGCTTTCAAATTTTAACCTCGTTTGATATCTCATTCGAACGAGATAATGAACTTGTTCGAAAGACCTACAAAATTTCATTATAATGACCTTGAAAAAACCCATATTTTCTCTAAAAAAAGTATAAAATTATTTCTAAAACATATTAAAATAATCCTAACACCCAAAAATAAAATATCCAAGGCTCAGCATAAATATGCATTCATACTTGAGAGATCCTTTGAGCGTTGATGAGGAAACGTGGCATTAAACATGACATGATGATGTATTATCTTTAGCTTGGCCGCCGCGTCTTCAATAAACACGACATAGGCTTGAAAGGTCACTAACTCAAGTCCTAACCTATGACTCAACGGTTTTGTCCAAACACGGAATTAATCCAAAATACATACAAATTGACTCTATTGGAAATTTGTCCTTATAAATCTCCCCCTTTGGATATTTCGGGACAATACACAAAAAAAAAACTCATATAGGTTTCGAAGCTCATATAAAAGACTCAATCATAATCCTAAAAGAAAAATACAACTTGACATACACAACATTTGAGTAGCTTTGATACTATGTAAAGTTTGTTGCATCGTTGCAAACCTACACACTTAAACACATTATCAAATACAAAAGAAAATATAACAATATAAATTATCCTTTCAATACCCCACCCTCCCCTTTGTCTAATCATCTATACCTAAGATAGGACGTCTCCCCTAAGGAAAAAATCTCCCCCAAACTAGAAAAATGAGATACCATTTCTCTCCCTTTTTGTCCAGGAATAGACAAAGATTAAGGATCATAAAATAATTAATTTATCCCCAATTAAACTAATTTCCTCCAAATGAAACAATGAGGAGGCATAAAATAAAAGCAATTGTATCACGCAATGATGTACAATGAAACAAGCAACAACAAACCAACTCAGCAACATAAGCACAACTAATCCAAATAATGAATAATAAATACCAACTTTGATGAAATAACAAATGATACCAACTAGAATGCACTAAGTGAAGCATATGATACAAATGTAAACAAGCAATAAGATAGATATTATTATGAACATATAACATGCCAATTTAAATTATAGGATTAAATCGATGGAATACATGGACTGGATGCAATCGCGAAGACCTCAATAAAGGGTACTATATATATATAAATATGCAAAGGAGACCATTGAAGGTATAAACCCTACACAAGACACTAAACATAATAATATTTCCACACTCACATGGCATAAATGTTTCTAAATAAACATGTAAAAAACAGAGTCAATGGGCATGAAGTAGATACAAAAGAATTATAATCCAATCATTTAAACAGGTCCATGCAGTTTTATTTAATTGCATTAACTTTATCAACCAAATATTTAGTCTAATAGTACATATAAAGAGAAATCATAAATGGACTAACAAACACAATGTACACTTTCCTAGAAACTATTGACGTTTCTCAAATTAATAGTGTTAAGTATAAATTAATCATGACTCATTGTTCAAACCCATTGATCTTCAACATATAACTCCCTTAAACTAAAAATATATAAAATTTTCTTTTTCTCTGTCATTTTGAAAGTACCAATATTTTAAAATCAAACAAACAAACATATTGGCGTTCAATCTTTATTTTTAGGCTCTTGCCAACAGTGGCTTTCTTATAAACGAGATGTGCTCCTTTTGTAGCCCTTTCACGTGCATAATCATATATTCAATGACAAATAACATATTCATGGGAAACAGTTCTTACATGAACAAATCCCCTATAGTTAAAAAATATATGGATGACAAGATTGATGGGAGGATATCTCAATTAAGTCAAATGTAACATGTGAAGTTAAAGTTAAAAATATCTCATGCTTATGGGTATGGAGGCATATACAAAGTCAATCCATTGAGAAAATTAAAGTCAAACTACTCCATGCCAGAATGATTAAGAACAATATAAGCATTAAACATCATAACCAAATGTCCTAGCTTGAAGTGGATTCAAATATAAGAATATTCCACACAAAATATCTAAAATCAAACTACATACAAACAAAAAAATCTATTAGGTTTTAAAACTTATTAAACAATTTTAAAACAAAGGAAACTTAAAAGACAAACAATTCTTTTTGTATTTTTCTCAATAAAACCCAATAAAAGAAAAATCAACATACAAAATATTCAAGTTTCATACAGCTATCAGACAAATATATCATGAAGTAGAAAAGCTAGTGTATGTAAACATGTGAACACAATCAACCATTAAAACTTAGTATGTGAAGTATCATGTGCAAGCATTCGAGAATCAATAAGGATAACAAGTAAAGCCTCCAAATTATATTTCCTAACCCACGTAGGTGTGATGTGATGCTCTAGAGTTTTGGGAACCTCGGCGACTTTATACTTGGACTTCCAAGGATAATTTCTACGGTCAAAGAAAAAATGTATAAGGTAGCGTTCCTATGACAATGAGTGCATGGGAATACATGAGGAATGTTACCGTTGGGTTTACCTTTTCTAATGTTCCTAGCAAAGATTGACACAAAATCATGGTCTTGGCTTTAGTAGTGGAAGTAATTGGAATATCTAAGACAATCCCACACGTGTCATCCTTCATTCGAAATGTGCCTAATATCTTATCTAACTTTTTTAACCGAGATTCCAAATAAAATTTGACATGACTTGAGTCTCTCAATCTCTTCTCTAGCTCCACTATCCTAGACTCGAGTAAATAAGGAGAGTCTTCAAAAATTAAGGAATCCTTGTTCGAAATCTCTAATAATCCCTGAAGGCTATCTCACTCCCCCTAAATAAATGAGAGGTTTTCGATAATATTTTTCTCATGTTCCCTAAGATCCCCAATAAAGAAAACTCTCATCATTATCTAAGGTGTGTTGTTTCAACTTAACTTTTAACTTCAAGTTTTCCTTTTTTTAATTTCATTATTTCCACATACAACTCATGGAAGGTAACTCGGAGTTCACTTTCATCCTCCTCTTTTTTATCTTCTTCTTCTTCTTCTTCTACTTATCCACTCTATTCATCATCACTCACTTAGGAATAAAAATTAATGGTCTCAGAAGTGTCATGCTAATATCTATCTTCATGGGAATATTTTTCATCAAGGCTCGAATGACTAGCCATGAACGCGGTGTAGTTGCACTCAATGGGGGAATCGGATTCCTATTCTGGATCACTATCGCTAAGGGTGGAATTCCATACCTTCGATTTCTTTCCCTCCTTCCTTAGTTTAGTGGGACACTCAACATCCCTATGGCCATAACCTTTACACCCAAAGCAACTATCTGACTCGTCCCTCCTAAAATTATATGATTTTTAAGGAATTGATCGGCGTTGTTATACTTATTTTTCTCAAACTTCTTTACATATTTCGATTGTTTTCAAACTTGAGAAATTTTCAAAACTTCTTTATAAATATGGCCATATCATCATAATCGATGTCAGACTCATCATCCAAAAATCGTGTTTCCTCCTTCTGAGCTTTTAAAGAAATTCCCTTATCTTTCTTCATATTTTTGGAGGAAAATATTTCAAGCTCATAGGTTTGAAGATAGCCCACATGCTCTTAGATTTTCGTAGAGTATATAGTACCTATATAATTCAAAACCGTCACTTTTAAATTAAATATTTTAGGCAAGGACCTTAATATTTTCTTAACAACGTGGGTTTCAGGTATTCTTTCCCCCAAGTTAAAAGACGAGTTCACGATATCTGAAAGTCTAGCATAGAACTCATCGAAGGTCTCACTCTCCTCAATCCTAATGGTTTCAAACTGAGTGATGATGTTTTGTATTTTGGAAGCCTTAACAACACTAGTACCCTAATGACTGAGTTAGAGTACGTCCTAAGCTTCTTTAGACGTTTTATGTATCCTAATATGACAAAATATATCTGGTGTGACCCTACAAAACAGTGCATTTAAACCTCGCGAATTGTAATTTTCTAATCTATGCTATTCTTCACTCCATGATTCTATGGGTTTAAAAATACTATAATCACAAGCTAAGATTGTGGGTGGAGACTAGCCCTTAACTACCGATTTCCATACCCGCTCATCTAATGACTTAAGTGTTGATTTCATACGCGCCTTTCAGTACGCGTAGTTAGGGCAATCAAAAATTGAAAACCTAGAAAATTCCATATTCAAGCCTAAATAACATCTAACATGATAGCATAGTGCACCCGATCGGATACCAATTTGAGCGTTCAATCTCAGGAAGTATAGAATAATATTGGATGGGATCGTTTAATACACACAAAATAAATTTAAATTAGAATTTTTCAAATTAGCTATTTCTTAAAAAAATTAATTCAAATTAATTAAGAACTAATAAACAGTTTTACGATTAACCAATTTTATCTTAAACCTAGGCATTGTGACACCCCGCCTAATTAAATACCAGGTGATCAGTCCTTTATTAAATTAATTGAAAGTGTCCGGTTGATTAATTCTTAGCATCACTGTCGTAAAATAATTTTCTTTATTAATCACCTAAAAAATAATTAAGCAAAGTGTCAAACATTTAATTTTATAAATTAAGTCCAATTTTTATTACTAAGTACAAAACCATTATCATGTATACAAATGATAATATTAAAACCAAACCATCGGAATAAAATGACCAAACTAGATAAACCAATCTAACTAATAAATCCCAATCGCAGGACAAAGTAATAAGTAAAACAAGCCCAATAATAGCTGAATATAGAAATAATAAAGAGTACAACTCTCTCCCTGAACTAAAAGAAATAAGAAAATAGGCGACACATGCCCTAACTAAAAAATGACTAATTAGGAGAATGAGAAGACAAGAATGAAGTCGTATACTACAAGGACTTGCAACTCCCACACTAGCTGCAGCACGTCAATAGTTTAAAGATCTAGGCCTGACACTCCTGTGGCTGGGCACCTGTAATATATATATATATATATATATATATATATATATATATATATATATATATATATATATATATATATATATATATATATATATATATATATATATATATATATATATATATATATATATATATACAAGAGGGAGAAAAGATAATAGGAAACGGGTTAGAGCTCGAGTGTAAAACAATCTTAAAAATAGTTTAGCAAGTATTTAAAATGCTTACGAGTTGATATTACATACATGTTAGTACCTCGACATTCACTTGATAATTCTCACCTCTCAACTAGTGTGCACGCCTAACGTACTACCGAATTAACCTAGTTAAATCTAATCTAGTAAACTAGTCTAACCCAATTTTCATTCAATGCATCTAATCCAAGTTATCGCATGACTATAGTTTATATCTAATCACCTTTTCTTATTAATTTGTCAAGCCAGTTATATTCATCACAATTCCGACTTAAGTTCTCAACCACTTAACTCATTTAATATTAATTACTCAATTTTATCTACTTACGAGAATATTAGATTAATCATAGGTACATATATTTATCACTTATAATACATATACTAATAGGGCACCCCACATAAGTCTATGGTGCTGGCATACTCTGCTATAAAGTTCTCGTATCACTCGTACCAAAGGTAAATACTAGTTCGGAATCACTCTCGAACTGTATTAACACAAAACACACATAATGGAGGCGAAGCATAGTTCCAAGTCACTAAGAGTTCATCACATACCTTCACGTACATTAGGACCGTCTGACTATCATTCTCGAAAAGCCTGTACCAAGGATGCTATGTTCTAGGGTACAAGTCAATATCCCCCATAAAGGTCCAATCGAGATAAGACTCTCTCGGCACAGAACCTTCGTGATAGTAAGTAGCGCGGGCATGATTACACACAAATATACATTATATATATATATATATATATATATATATATATATATATATTCTAATTATTCAGCTAGGTACGCCAACGACCCATATTATATTCGGACCATACGTGGCATATAACGCCCGAGTTCTATGTATAATTAAATCACTCCTTTTATTTTCTCAATTATCGCAAATCCTTAAGTATTTCTCGACTCTCGAAGTGTATCCTCTTGGTAAATATAAAATCATAAGGTGTACCCTCACTACCCTACTGGTCTAAGTCCTTCTCGATTCTCGCAAGACCTAATTTAACGTACGCATGATTTTCCATTCAATTTGTACCCCCAAAATCCCATTGTTAAATCTTATATAAAGTCTTATTGTATGAACCCTACTTATACCCTACTGGTCCTTCTCAAGTCCCATTATGGCATATAAATTATGTCCACAGGTCCTTACACGTCGGTATTGGATTAATAATTAAAAGGAGAAAAAGTTTCCATTTTCAGGAGGGGTCGATCGATCGATGAAAGGGGTTCGATCAACCGATCCAGTCGATCGATCGACATTCTTGAGTCGATAGAGCAGTTCTTGCCCAGATTCTGTAATTGCTTACCTAGGGGTTTCTTCCATTTAACTTCTCAAAATCTCCATTAACAAGTCCCAAACTCCCAACCAACCATTAGGAACATTGTATAAACACGTATAGATGCTTTCTAACGTAAAACTTTCATTAATTCATCAAGAATTGTCATCAAACGAATTAACTCAAGAATTTATCCTTTAATCCTAGTTTATTTTATTTCACAAGAATTCCATTGATATTCATATTCCTATCTCTACTGGGAAACAAAATTTCGTGTTTACCAATCTACATACAATAAGGGAGTCATCCTAACATGATTTTTTATTATGAAATTGAACATAATTTTCCCAGACATCATTTAATTTTCATGGAAATATGAATAATTTTCTCCTACACAAGCATGGAGGTGATATCAACTAAATAACAACAAGTTAGATACTTGACTTAGAAATGGAAGTCTGGATCATTGATGATGATGGGTATCATTTCGTTCCTCATTCCTTGATCTACGCATTAGTGGTGGAATTGGTGAAGATGGTGTTGGGTAGGTGGTTCTCTCCCTTGGAAGCCTTCTCTCTTTTCCCTTCCTAAGCCCCTCCGCAACTCTAGATTTTTAACCCTCGAGGACTCTCTCTTCCCATAGATATAAACTCTTTATTTTCGTCATTAATTAAGGCCAAAAATGGAAAATTACTAAAAGGCCCTTGCTAATTTTCGGTTAGGTCTAAAGACGTCCGGAGACCCAAACTAAACTCTTGGGTACACTTTTCTGTCTATCTCGACCCTTTCGGACACGTTGGTACACTCAAAATGACCATACAGGTGATTTATAATTCATTTTCTTTTTATTCCATTAATTTAGTCCCGACACGACACATGCGCATCTCGACTTAATTTATATAATTATCGTATTATTCACTCGCGACAATTTCTAATAAATTCAATCTCATATATTACTTTACTCATCTAGTAATCTTCAACATATAATTACTAATTCTCGTCACACTAGTAAATATTTATTTTAAAATATGAATTAATATTAATTTAATTTATCCCAATTTAATTTAATTAATCCCATAATTAAATGCCATAAAAATCCAGGGTATTACATACTTCCACCCTAATATTGGAATTTCGTCCCAAAATTTTGAAAATAAGGCATACCTGGTAAAAACAATTTCAGATACTTTTTGCGCATATCTGTCTCGCGCTCCCAAGTGGACTCCTCTATATTATGATGCTCCCACTAGACCCATACAAGTGGAACTACATTCGACCTCAATTTCCTCTCACTATGGTCTAGGATAGCCACTTGTCTCTCCTCATAAGAACTTTCAGGCTGCAAATCAATCTCATCTATCGCAATATGAGTGTGGACCAAATCATCCTGAAGATACCGCCTCAACGACGAAATGTGAAAAACATCATGAATATGGTGCAAGTGCTCTGGCAACCCAAGTCTGTATGCCACCGGTCCAATCCTCTCGATAATGGGAAATGGTCCTACTTACCCTGAAGCTAATTTCCCTTTCTTCTCAAACCTTATTACTACTTTCATAGGAGACACTCGCAACAATACTTGATCTCCCATGCCAAACTCCCTGAAAGACCGCTTTGCATCGGCGTAACGTTTCTGCCTGTCCTGGGCTACCCGAATGCGACTCCTGATCAACTCAATCCTGGATGATGTCTCCTGAATCAACTCTGGCCCAAGTAGACTTGTTATCCCCCACCTCTATCCAACAAGTGGGAGAACGATAAGGTATCCCATACAACACCTCAAAAGGGGTCATGTCAATTGTAAACTGGTAGGAGTTATTATAAGGGAACTTTAGTAGAGGAAGGTATTACTCCCATCCTCCTCCAAAATAAAGTACACACATCCGTAGCATATCCTCTAGCATCTTATTAGTACGCTCAGTCTATCCATCTGTTTGCGGGTGATACGCCGTACTCAACCACAGCTCGGTACCCATAGCCTCCTGAAATCTCTCTTAGAAGCATGACATAAAAATCTTATCTCTCTCAGACATGATATCCAGAGGCACCCCATGTAACCTCACTATCTCGACAATGAATAACTGGGCATACTGTTCCATACTGTATTCTGTCCACACTGGCAGAAATTGCACTACCTTAGTCAAGCTATCCATCACTACCCATATGGAATCATGACCTCGCTGTGATGTAGGCAACCGAGTGATGCAATCCATATAAATGCTCTCCCATTTCCATATAGGGATCTCTAGCGGCTAAATTAACCCCGACGGTCTATGATTGGTCCACCTTTACCAGCTGATAGGTGGCACACTTGGATATGAACTTCGCAATGTCCTTCTTCATCCCACTCCACCAGTACTATCGTCTCATATCTTGGTACATCTTATCCCCTCCAGGATGTACTGCAAATCGAGATCCATGTGACTATATTATTACTACATGATGTAAGTCCTCACCCTACGGGACCACTAACCACCTATTAAATCTCAATCCTCCATCTGAACTTACTGAGTAGGACTCTGCGCCCTCGGCTAGAAGCCGTACAATCTAATCTTGGTAAAACGAATCATCTGCTTGGACCTGGATCACCCTCATAACAATCTTTGGTGTGACTGTCATGACATATATAATGGATCGGTCCACTGCCTCCTGATGTCCCAACTCTTTCCACTTCACCTTCCACACCTCTGCCACCTCACCTACTGGACTATGACTTAACACATTAGCATAAGTTAGCCTTACCCGGGTGGTAATGCATATCGAACTGGTAATCTTTCATAAACTCAAGCCACCTGCTCTGACGCATGTTCGACTCCCGCTGAGTGAACAAGTATTACAGCGACTTGTGGTCTGTGAATAGGCGAAACTTCTCCCTCAACAAGTAGTTCTCCAAATACACAAGGCAAACACGACTACTGCTATCTCTAAGTCGTGGGTAGGGTAATTCCTCTCGCGAGTCTTAATCTTGAGGGTGGCATAAGCTATAGCCTGCTCTTGATTAAGTACTCCACTAAGTCCCTATAGAGAAGATTCAGTATACGCCAAGTATTCTACTCCTGGCCTGGGTAAAGAAAGAACTGGCGCCGAAGTCAATTTGTCCTTTAGCTCATCGAAAGCCAACTGGCAAGTGTCATCCCATATGTACGGTACCCCTTTGCGAGTCAGATTAGTTAATGGACCCTTTATCTTTGAAAACCCTCGAATGAACAGCCTGTAGTACCCTGCAAATCCCAAGAAATTACGGATATCTTTTGGTGTCGTGGCCTGTACCCACTCCCTTACTATGGACACCTTTCCCGAATCCATAGATATCCCCCTGGAAAAAATAATGTGCCCTAAGAACTGGACCTCGTGTAGCTAAAACCCCCACTTCTCATACTTAGCATATAGCTGATGCTCTCGTAGAGTCTGAAGAACCCATCTTAAATGTTCGGCATGCTCCTCCTCAGTCTCAAAATAAATCAGAATGTCATCTATGAAGACAATGATAAACTGATCCATGAACTCTCTGAACACCCTATTCATTAAGTCCATGAACACGACTAGAGCATTTGTGAGCCCAAACGGCATAACCTGGAACTCGTAGGAACCGTATCGTGTCAAGAAAGCAGTCTTCGACACATCATGTTCCCTAATCTGTAATTGATGGTACCCCAACCTCAAATCTATCTTTGAGAAGAAGGTAACTCCTCTCAATTGATCAAATAAGTCATCAATTCGGGCAAAGAATATTTATTCCATATCGTGACTTTGTTCAACTCTCTGTAGTCCACACACAACCTCAACGACCCATCTCTTTTCTTCACAAACAACGCGGGAGCACTCCAAGGCGAGGTACTCCTATGGAAAAAGACTCGTCCCAACAACTGCTCAATCTGATCACGCAACTCTCTCATCTCAACTGGAGCCATACAGTATGGTATTGGGGCTATCGATCGAGTGCCCGACATCAAATCTATAACGAAATCTATCTCTCGGCTAGGTGATAGTCTTGGTATTTTCTAGAACACGTCAAAAAACTCGTGAACTACGAGAATCGAATCAATGGGGTTCACTACCTCCATAGAGGTTTCCTCCTCTATGTAATATAAATAGGTGGATAACCCTCCCTCGGGATGAGGCATCGCCACCAGAAAAATATTCTGACCAGGAATAGCAAAAATAATACTCCTACTGAAGCAGTCTATCATGGCTCTATAAGAAGCAAGACAATCTATGCCAATAATGGCGTCATGCTCATGCATATCTAAGACTAACATGTCTGCGGGCAAAATCAGGCTCCCAATCTCTATACCTACTCCCCGGCATATAAAGAAAATCAACGACCCATTACCCAATGGTGAGTCTACACCTGTTACTGTACTTTCTGCCGAGTCTAACAACCCCGTGATCCTTAAAAAAATAGTGTCAATAAAGCAGTGTGATGCCCCAGTATCAAATAAAACGTTCCCCATAGTACCATGGATAGGGAACTTACCCTCAACTGCGAGTAGTGTCTGCGGTGCTGCTGCCTGGTGGACGTTATAAACACGTCCATACTGTAATTATCCCTATTGAACTCGGATGGATGGTATCTGAGGTGGTGTGGGGGGGGAGGCTAGTAAGATCGGTATCTATGGCTCCTGACAACCACCGTGCTGCTGTGGGGCCATGTCCCCCTTGGGACAATCCTGACATCAATGGCCATTCTTGCCACAACCAAAGCATTTTCCCCTGAAGTTTCCTCCCCTCTGTCCTTACTATCCCCGGCCGTGATGGTCGTTACCACTCCTCCACTGGCCCTGCTGATATCGTAGTTGGCCCTGCTATTGGCCCTGCTGATAACGATGCTGGCCCTGTTGACTAGACTAGCCCTGCTGACCCTGTCTATAGCCTCCATGTCCCTGCCTAGAGTTGCCAGATCAGAATTGCTTAGCCGAGTCCCCCTGATGGGAACTCTGCTCACCCTGACGGACCTTCCCCTGGGCTGCTGGTTCCCCACTAGCACTACTACCTCTTGTCCGGTCCTGTTGGCTGGACACCCCGGCTCATTTTCTCCCCCGCTAGTCGAAGCGGTGGTCCTGACAATGCAATAGGGTGGTGTTGAGTGCATCAGTATAAGTACCCAATGACAGATTACCCAAGAGGTGTTGGCGAATCCTCCAGGTCAAACCATCCATGAACATTCAAATCTTCTTCTCTTCGGTAGGTGCCTCATTTGGCACAATAGTAATCATCCTCGTGAACTCTTCCTCATACTCCGCAACAATCATACTTTCCTGCTTAAGATTCAACAGTCTCCGCCTCATCTCGGTCTGCACGGTGGAAGGAAAGTATTTACGATCGAACCTCACCCAAAAGATCTGAATCGTCATATTATCCCTCTCCTCCAAGGTGGTAATGGACTCCTACCACGGTAAGGCGGCCCCCCACTAGCTTGTAGGAATCCAGTAACTGTCTCTGAATGTCTGTGCACTCGCACATGCAAAGATGCCTCTAGATGTCTTTCTTCGATTGAATCGTGATGACAATATCAGAACTGCCCGAGAACTCCGGGGGATGTGCCCTCTAAAATGCATCCCTAACCCTCTCCCATGCAGTGGGAAACTGAGATGGAACTGGCGCGTTGAACCTGGGGTGGGGCCTGCTACACCACCACTAAAGCTGCATTTATCGCCTAAGCAACTATGGCGGCAACTTCAGCTAGGTTCATCATTCCCTGATCCTGAGCTGCTGGTTGCTCTCGCTGGGCATTTCTGTCCCTTGGGGCTCGTCTTGGAGGCATCTGAAATGAGAATGAATTTTATTAGTCCACAGTTATTATTAATTCTCAAATAGCTGCAGACGTAATCACATAAATAAGAGTACAACAATCCTAAAGATAGGGCTCTATATCAAAGGGCGTTAAGCTGAAAGCATAATAAGCCGTATAGATCCTAAAGGACTCTAGAACCTGATGCTTTGATACCACCTGTGACACCCCGCCTAATTAAGCACCGGGTGATCATTCCTTTATTAAATTAATTCAAAGTGTCTGGTTGGTTCATTCTTAGCATCACTGTCGTAAAATAATTTTTTGTATTAATCACCTAATAAATAATTAAGCTAAGTGTCAAAACATTTAATTTTATAAATTAAGTTCCACTTTTATTATTTACTATGAAGCCATTTTCGTGAATACAAATGATAATATTAAAACCAAACCGTCTTAATAAAATGACCAAACTAGATAAACCAATCCAAATAATAAATCCCAATCGGAGGACAAAGTAATAAGTAAAACAATCCTAACAATAGCTGAATAATGAAATAATAAAAAGTACAAGTCTCTCTTTGAACCAAAAGAAACAAGGAATTGGGAGATAGATGCCCTAACTAAAAATGACTAAGTAAGATAATGAGAAGACAAGAATGAAGTCGTCTACTACAATGACCCAAAGAACTAGGCCTGACTCCCCTATGGCTCGACACCTGTAATATATATACACACACAAGAGGGAGAACAGATAACAGGAAATGGGTTAGATCCCGAGTGTAAAACAACTTTAAAAATAGTTTAGTAAGTATTTAAAATGCTTACCAGTTGATATTACATACATGTTAGTATCTCGACACTCACTTGAGAATTCTCACCTCTCACGTAGTATGCACGCCTAACATACTACCAAATCAACCTAGTTAAATTTAATCCAGTTAACTAGTCTAACCCAATTTTCATTCACCCATACTAATCCAAGTAATCGCATGACTATAATTTATATCTAATAACCTTTTCTTATGAATTTTTTAAGCCAGTTATATTCATCACAATTCAGACTTAAGTTCTTAACCACTTAACTCATTAAATATTAATTACTCAATTTTATCTACTTATGAGCACATTAGATTAATAATAAGTGCATATATTTATCACTCATAATATATATGCTAATAGGTAACCCCATATAGGTCTATGGTACTGACATACTCTTCTATCAAGTCCCCATATCACTTGTACCAAAGGGAAATACTAGTTCAGAATCACTCTTGAACTGTATTAACACAAAACACACATAATGGAGGTGAAGCATAGTTCTAAGTCACTAAGAGGTCAGAACATACCCTCACGTCCCTTAGGACCATCTGACTATCATTCTCGAATAGCCTGTGTCAAGGATGCTATATTTTAGGGTACATTTCAATATCCCCCATAAAGGATTTGTCCATTAATTCAAGAATTTGTCCCTTAATTCAAGTAGTCGTCCCTTAATTCAAGAATTTATCCTTTAACCCTAGTTTATTTTATTTCACAAGAATTCCATTGATATTCAAATTCTTATCTCTACTGGGCATCCAAATTTTTTGTTCACCAATTTGCATACAACAAGGGAGTCATCCTAACATGATTTCTATTTTGAAATTCAACATAATTTTTCGAGATATCATTTAATTTTCATGGAAACATGAATAATTTTCTCCTACAATAGCATGGAGGTGATATCAACTAAATAAGAGGAAGCTAGATACTTGCCTTAGAAATGGAAGTCTAAATCGTTGATAATGATGTGTATGGTTTCGTTCCTCGTTCCCCAATCTACGCGTTGGTGGTGGAATTGGTGAAGATGGTGTTGGGTAGGTGGTTCTCACCCTTGGAAGCCTTCTCTCTTCTCCATTCTTTAGACCCTCTGCAACTTCAGAGTTTTTAACCCTCAAGGAATCTCTCTTACCGCAGATATAAACTCTCTATTTTCGTCATTAATTAAGGAAAAAAATGGAAAATTACCAAAATACCCTTCCGGATTGCCGGTTAGGTCTAAAGACGTCCCGAGACCCAAACTAAAACTCCGGCTACACTTTTTTGACTATCTCGAACCTTCCGGACACGTTGGCGCACTCGAAATGACCATATGAGAGATTTATAATTTATTTGCTTTTTATTCCATTAATTTAGTCCCGATACGACACATGTGCGTTCCGACTTAATTTCTATAATTTTCGCATTATTCACTCGCGATAATTTCTAATAAATTCAATCTCATATATTACTTTACTCATCTAGTAATATTCAACATATAATTACTAAATCTCGTCACGCTAGTACATATTTATTTTAAAATTCGGATTAATATAAAATTAATTTATCCCAATTTAATTTAATTAATCTAATAATTAAATGCCATAAAAATATGGGGTATTACAGTCATGCATCTATGTGAATATTGAAAGGTAAAATAAATCAACAAGAATGCCTAATGTATGAGAAACACCCAAATGGGAAAAACCTCGAACGACCTAGCCACACAAAATTCACTAAGTACATAATTACAAAAGGACACAATAGAAGACTTAAAAAATAGACTCGAATCCCTCGCAAACCTTAACGCGCCTCGTTCTTCAACCTCTGCTTAGTAACACACAGGATTCCACTCGCATAGGTTTAACAAAGTGTGAGTTCACACACGCCTCAGAATCCACCGATAAGGCTCAATAACAATCACGCACACCGTGTGTAAACCAACAGGAACGGAATTCACTGCATGAAACAATTATATAAAAAATGTTGAGAATAGACAATATTGTTGAACACATGATCTGAAAGTGTATATAAGATGAATCTTGGATCTTAGACAATTTGGGTATAAACTAGGGTTTGTGTTTGGAAAACTTAATCATGAACGATTAAGGAAAACTTGGAGATCTTTTTGAAAGAGTTTTAACACTCAAAAGCATGGAAGATGTTTCTCCCGTAATTGATGTTCTTCACTCCGTAAATAGGTGGGAATTCTGAGATCATATGGTAATGGGAAAAAACTAACGGAAGTTGATATTTCTTAAAAAATGCACTAGGCCATTAAAATGAGATGGTACCTCGTTCAAATGACGTATCCGTTCTCGTTCGAACATGAATCTAATGAGGCATCAAATCAGGGGAAAATGGTTCGATAGATCTTGTTTGAAGTTCATTCAAAAGAGGGTACTAATCTCATTGGAATGGGCTTCAAATGAGTTATTTACCGAGATTCCAGAGAAGGCAAAACTTTCGAATATTAACCTCATTTGATATCTCATTCGAATGAGATAAGGACCTCGTTCAAATGTCCTAGAAAATTTCGTTATAACGACCTTGAAAAAACCATATTTTTCTCTAAAAAATATAAAATCATTTTCAAAACATTTTAAAATAATTCTAATACATAAAAATAAAATATCGAAGGCTCAACATAAATAAGCATTTATACTTGAAAGATCCGAGGAGTGTTGATGATGAACTAGAACGAAACATAACATCATGATGTGTTCTCTTTAGCTTGGCGGTTTCGTCTTCAACAAACACCTCATACGCTTGAAAGGTCACTAACTTAAGTCCTAACATATGACTCAGCGGTTTTGTCCAAACACGAAATTAATCCAAACATATACAAATTGAATCCATTGGAATTTTTTCCTTACATACATATTTTGGATATTTTTTTACGGTCTTTTTTTACACTCCTATTTTCCCATGTGCAGTTAATCAGGGTGACATGCCGAAGATAAGGCGTGTAATGAATTTTATATCATTCTCATCATCAACGATAAATAAAAATGACATTAAATAAAAACCATCCATGACATAAACAATAATAATAATGATAGACAACAATAAATAAGTACTTGAACTAAGATAAAAATAAAACTCTCTAATAAAACTGAATCCACTATAATAAGTCACCAAAGTAAAAAAGTCTTAAACTGAAGTCTAAAGGAATTAGAACCACCTTAGTTCAAAAATAAAACTCCTGAATACAAATAACTACTGGAATGTCTACTGAAATGAAAAAAAAACTCATACACTAAGGATGATGAATTAGGTCTCCAAGCACTACAACCCTGACTACTCATTACAACTCTAATTTCTCCGCCCTACGGCTTCAGTATAACTATAATAACACATGGCTAAAAATGTTTTATAGATTTGGGCCAGGGTCCGAAAGTTGCAAGAAGTATCTATGTTACTCAACACTATTAAATGCGACTCATTTATGCCCCATGTCATCACATGTCAACACTCACGCAAAATGTAGTCGGCCTCCTATATCCTGATATCGTTCTAAATATCCATACCCAATCCATACATTACCATACTAAGGCTACCTATACGCACATAACTAAAACACACAATATAAACCAACATCATAGTACCCCACCGTCTCTCGACTCCCAACCTTACTAAGATTAATGCGTGGGACCTCTCACAAGAAAACTTACCTTAGTCGGTCATTAAGATCCGTTGGCCCAAGATTCAACACATACAAAAGTAATTTCCACACAAATCAAACAAATATAACTAGTACTTTTCACACAAATCAAACAAATATAACCGGTAACTTTTAAGATTCTCATACCCAACTATCTCTTAACTCCCAACCTTACAAGACTGCATGTGTGGGACATCTTGCGAACGAAATCCAAATAAAGAACTGTAATACCCCGTATTTTTGTGATATTTATTTATGGGATTAATTAAATTAAATGCGTATTAATTGGAAATAAATCCGGATTAAAATACTAGCGAGATGCGAGTTGGTATTTGATTATAATGTGTATATTTGATTATATATGAATATTGAACTATGAAACTTGTCGTGAGATTGAAATACGACAATTTGGAATTTGTTGAGACGAGTGTGACAGTCGCGTCCGGAATATATTTATTTTAATTAAAAAGTGAATTTTATTTTTACCACCCGTATGGTCGTTTTGAGTGCGCCAACGCGTCCGTAAGGGTCAAAATAGTTAGAAAACACTAGCCGGGGGTTAAGTTTGGGTCCCAGGGCATTATTGGGCCATACTGGTAACTTATAGGGGCATTTTAGTAATTTCGGAAATTGGGTAATTAAAACCCACGAAAATTAGAGTTAAAAATCTGACTTAGTATTAACCCACTAAGCCATTTCCAACCCCAATTTAGGTAGTGGGCTACGGGAGAAGTTAGAAACTTTATAACTTGGCAAAACCAACCCACCTCCATTAACACCTTGAGAAGAACTTGTAGAGAAGGAGAGAAAGAGAAGGATTCTGCAGAGAGAGAGAGAGAAGGCAATTCAACCTTCAAGATTCAACCTCAAATTCAGAGATTCAAATAAGGCAAGTGATTTAATTTCGTTTTTATAGAGAATGCTTCTTCCATGCGTAGGAAATTCAATTAAATTGTATTGTTCTTGGGAGTTAATGAAAAACCCATTTAAATTGGAAGTAGAAAGTTCATTTTGATGAGGAATCGCATGTAGATTGGTATTTAGATGTTTATTCTGATGATATTATATCTTGGATGAAACAAAAACGGATTTTACTAAACTCATTGATGATTTATAAATGTTAGGGTTCATGTTCATATAATTTGGGGATAAATAAAGGGATATGAAGATTTGATGATGTTTAATATGAGTTGGACCTATATAAACGTTTGATTATGACCTTTGTATGTTTAGTACGAATTAGGAATATTAAAATGATGTTGGAACGATTTTTATCTGGGATTAGGAGTGAAGAAAAATTGGAAAAATGAGATAGGAATTTCTGGGCTCGAATCTGGCCACTCGTTAGAAGACTTGCCCAGGTCGTTTGAACGAGCTCGTTCGAACGAGCTTCTAAGGAGTTGACAGTTTGGGTTCTAATGAGAGGGATGTTCGTTCGAAGACTTTCGTTCGAACGAGATCTCGTTAGAAGGCCCAGTTCTTTCGAACGAACTCTCGTTCTAACAGCCTCGTTCGAACGAGACTTCGAACGAGTTGACAGTTTAGGCTTTTTAGCTTGTTTTGATCCCGAGTGTCCCGCAACCTTGTGTTTAGGTAGAGATAACCTTCCCTTGATGATTAATTGTTACATTTGGGATGTTTGGGATATAATGAGGAGTCAAACCTAGAAGTATAGTTTGAACCTAAGGGAAAATATGAAGTAGGACCTGAGTGTCTATTACGTTGCGAGAACTATTGACGGTCTAATTTATTATATTAACCGGGAATATATAAATTGTGTAGTATTATATGTCGGTACGAAGATGAGAAGTGTACCACCAATATATTATGGTGATTACTAAGATGTGTAAATACTTAGTATATGTATTGATTTTATGTGTATGACATACCTACCATACTTGCTATCACGGGAGGTTTACGTTCGCTTAGGGCTTTCTAATCCTTGTGTTACCCGGATTTAGATTGGTTACCTCGATGAACA
Source organism: Sambucus nigra (assembly GCA_949130495.1). Taxonomy (NCBI): domain Eukaryota; kingdom Viridiplantae; phylum Streptophyta; class Magnoliopsida; order Dipsacales; family Adoxaceae; genus Sambucus; species Sambucus nigra. The sequence goes on along the minus strand of OX422214.1, from coordinate 103,943,525 downwards.
TAGGTCAGAGAATGACTTATTGGGATGTTAATAAGTCTGCTGATCGTGGGAGCGCAGGTATGTGCGTGGCCCATGTGATGTGACTGTGTTCGCCTCCATTATTTGTGATATTATTATCTGACAACGATTCCTGAGAGATTCGGAATACGTGATCCTTATGTACGTGATGTACCGGGATGGATAGCAGAGTATGTGTGCACCGCAGCTAGTCTCTGGGTGCTTGTATTGTATATTTATGATGTGAATAATATACACTTAATTAATGGGAACTTTCATGTTAATATGGTGAATATAATTATGGTAATGTTTTGAGAAAACATAACGGGTTAATTGATAGTGAATTATATTACTAATTGAGAATCCGAATGTATGTTAAGCTCTCTATTTAATTAATAACGTTAGATTGTAATATGGGAATCGAGTAGTAAGAGGTAGAACTTATTACGGTTTGGGTTAGATGGTTATGTTACTTAGATGGGTATGGTACGTTAGGTGTGCACATGTAGTCGAGAGGTGAGAATTTCATGTGAGTGCACGTCCTAACATGTATTTTGCATTTAATGTTTTAATGTTATTAAAACACTTGCTGTTTTTAAAATGATTTCCACTTTCGGGCTCTGACCCATTTGCTTTCAAATCTATTTTTGTAAAAACCATTTTTAGGTGCCCAGCTACAACGACACCATGCTTAGGGTTCTCATTCAGGTTACGAGCTGTAGCTGTTTGTGGAAGTTACAGGACTTTGCTTGTAGACGCTTCATCTATCTTGACTCGATATTCTTCAGTTATCAGTTGTAGGGCATGTCGCCCATTTCTTTTAGAGACAGTTCATTTATTTCAGTTATTCAGACTTCTGGCATGTAATTATTCAGGATTCAAACTTATCGTATTATTTTTCAGTTGTGGGATTGTTGTGAGGAGTTTTCCTCCGGATTTATATTTATGTTGTTGGTTATTCATTACTTCATTATAGTGAGTGGTTGTTATTCTTTCATTATTCTTTTACTGCATGTTAATCAGACTTAACTTAAAATTTGGCACTTACTTTTTAAATACTAGGTGGTTAGTAATTATTAAAATTGTTTTCGACAGTGATGCTATTAACTGAACCAACTTGGCATTTTTAATTAATTTAATAAAGGAGTAGCTACCCGATATTTAATTAGTCGGGGTGTCACAGGTGGTATCAGAGCATCAAGTTCTATTGTCCTTTAGGATCTGAACGGCTTATTATGTTTCCACTGAGCCTTCTTTGAAGTAGAGCCCTATATTTTAGGACTGTTGTATTCTTTTGTATATGCTACGTTCTTCAGCTATTTTAAGTTTATAACTGCGAACTTATAGACTTCGTTCTTATTTCAGATGCCTCCACGACGTTCACAATGGGTTCCCAGGAATGCAACGCCAGAACCACAGCCCGCACCAGTTCAGGGCACGATGAATGCCGCCGAGGTTGCAGCCATTGTGGCCCAGGCGGTAAATGCCGCACTAGCAGTAGTTTAGCAGACACCACCTCAGGCGCCGATAGCCGCGCCAGTTCAGGCACATGCATTCCAGTCTGCTTGGGAACGTGTACGTGATGCTTTTCAGAAAGCACATCCTCCGGAGTTCGCAGGTAGCTCCGATGTGGTAGTTTTGAGTCAGTGGAGGAAGGACATCCAGTGACACCTGAGGATGTATGAGTGCACAGATGTCCAGAAGCAGATACTAGCTACCTTTAAGCTAGTAGGGTCTGCACTGCAGTGGTGGGAGTCTATTACCACAGTGGAGGAGAGAGATACTCTCACTATTCAGGAGTTATGGGTGTGGTTTGACCGCAAGTACTTTCCGTCGACTGTTCACACAGAGATGAGGAGGAAGTTAATGAGCCTCAAGCAGGATGGTAAGACTGTGGCCGAGTATGAGGCCGAATTCACTGATCTTCTGAACATTGTTCCGGATGAGATACCGACAGAGGAGAGGAAGATACAAAAATTTACGGACGGGTTGACATGGAGGATTCGTCAGCACTTGTTAGGGAACCTCTCGTTAGCCACTTATTCTGATGTGGTTAACACTACATTGCTTCATTTCCAGGATCACCATTTTCACATGAATGAGGGCAAGCGATCGGGAGAGTCTAGCCATCAGGGCAGGACTGGAGGAAATGGTACCAGTGGGGCACAATCTGTTCAGGGGCAGAGGCAGGGTGATCAGGGTACCCAGCAGGGGGATCACAAGAGGTTCAGGTCAGGAAATTTCAGGCATGGACAGGGAGGTTTCCGGCAGGGCCATCAGGGTCCGAACGGCCATCAGCACCAGCAGGGTCAGAATGGTCAACAGCAGTTTCAAAAGGGCCATCAGAGCCAGTGGAGGAACGGTAACGACCACCAAGGCCGGGGGCAGTAGGGACAGAGAGGGGGGAACTTCCCGGGAAAGTGTTTCGTTTGTGGCAAGACTGGCCATAAACGCCAGGACTGTCCTGATAGGGGCAGGGCCCCACAGCAGCAGCAGCAGGGTGCTCGACATGAGCCACAGAGGACATTTTTTCCACCAGCTCTCCCAGCTCCAGCCCAGGTGCCAGCTCTTCCAGCCATTCCAGCAGTTCCTGTGCAGCAGGGACAGTTACAGTATGGACATGTCTATAACGTCCACTAGGCAGCAGCTTCGCAGGCACCACCCTCTTTTGAGGGTATGTTTCCTATCCATGGTACTATGGGTCGGCTTTTGTTTGATACGGGGGCAACACATTGCTTTATATCTACACATTTTGCAAAAGCCATAGGGTTGTTAGCCACAGCAGAGAGCACAATGACGTGTGTAGACTCACCATTGGGGAGTGGGTCACTTATTTTCTTTATATGCCGGGGAGTAGGGGTAGAGATTGGTAGTTTGGTATTACCTGCAGATATGTTAGTATTAGAGATGACCGAGTATGATGCCATTATTGGTATGGATTGGCTTGTTGCGGACCGAGCCATGATTGACTGTTTCAGTAGGAGTATTATCTTTGCCATTCCCGGGCAGGAGATGTTTTTGGTGGCGATGCCTCGTTCCGAGGGAGGATCGTCCACTCATTTGTACTATATAGAGGAGGAGACCTCTAAGGAGGTGGTGATACCACTTGATTCGATTCCGGTTGTTAGAGAGTTTGCTGATGTATTTCAGGATATACCTGGATTACCCCCAGTCGAGAGATAGACTTTGTCATAGACTTATTACCAGATACGAGACCTATAGCATGCACACCGTACCGTATGGCTCTAGCTGAGATGAGGGAGTTACGGGATCAGATTGAGCAGTTATTGGGTCAGGGGTTTATACGGAGGAGTACTTCGCCGTGGGGTGCCCTGTGTTGTTCGTGAAGAAGAGAGATGGTTCACTAAGATTGTGTGTGGACTACCGAGAGTTAAATAAGGTCATAATACAGAATAAGTATCCGTTGCCTCGAATCGATGACTTATTCGACCAGTTGAGAGGAGCTTCTTTCTTCTCAAAGATTGATTTGAGATCGGGATACCATCAGTTGCGTATCAGGGAAGAGGATGTCTCGAAGACTGCGTTCTTATCGAGATATGGATCTTACGAGTTTCGGGTTATGCTTTTTGGTTTGACCAACGCTCCAGCAGTGTTTATGGACTTGATGAATAGGGTATTCAGAGATTTCCTAGATCAGTTTGTCATTGTCTTCATTGATGATATTCTGGTTTACTCTCAGATAGAGGAGGAGCACGCCGAGCATTTGAGGCAAGTTTTGCAGACACTACGTCAGAACGAGCTGTATGCAAAGTATGAGAAATGCGGGTTCTGGCTGAAGGAGGTCCAGTTTTTGGGACATATTATTTCCGACCGGGGAATATCTGTTGATCCGGGGAAGGTATCCACGGTGAGGGAGTGGGGACATCCCACGGCACCGACAGAGATTCATAGTTTCTTGGGCCTAGCAGGATACTACAGGAGATTCATTCGGGGATTCTCGAAGATAGCAGGTCCTTTGACACATCTGACTCGTAAAGGTGTGCCGTTCATCTGGAGTGATGCCTGTCAGTTGGCATTCGATGAGTTAAAGGATAAGTTAACCTCAGCACCTGTGTTAGGATTGCCGAGACCGAGAGTTGAGTATCTAGTCTACACCGATGCGTCCTTGCAAGGACTTGGAGGTGTATTACACCAGGAGAGTCAGGCCATAGCTTAAGCTTCCCGTAAGCTTAAGCCTCACGAGAAGAATTACCCCACTCATGACCTGGAGTTGGCGGCAGTTGTATTTGCCATTCGTATTTAGAGACATTACCTTTTGGGGGAGAAGTTTCGACTGTTCACGGACCACAAGTCCCTACAGTACCTATTCACGCAAAAGGAGTTAAATATGCGGCAGCGAAGGTGGCTTGAGTTTGTGAAGGATTATCAGTTCGATATCAAGTATCACCCGGGGAAGGCTAACGTGGTAGCAGACGCATTGAGCCGTAGGCCAATAGATGAGGTGGCAGGGGTGTAGAAGGCAAAGTGGAAAGAATTGGGACACCAGGATGCAGTGGCCCGATCATTCATGTCGGTAATGACTGTTACACCGTAGATTGTCACGAGAGTGGTAAAGGCACAAGCAGATGACTCGTTCTGTCAGGAGCTGATAGTTCGATTACTAGCTGAGGGAGCTGAATCCTATACCGTTAGCTCAGATGGGGGATTACGCTTCAATGGGAGATTGGTAGTTCCGGAAGGAGAGGAATTGCGGCACGCGGTGATGGCAGAGTCGTACGGCTCACGGTACATCCCGGTGGGGACAAAATGTACCAAGACATGAGACGACAGTATTGGTGGAGCGGGATGAAGAGAGATATTGCCGTGTTTGTTTCTAAATGCGCCACTTGTCAGCTTGTAAAAGTGGATCGTCAGAGACCGACAGGACTTCTACAGCCATTGGAGGTCCCGATATGGATGTGGGAGAGCATATCCATGGACTTTATCACGGGGTTTCCTACGTCACAAAGAGGTCACGACTCCATTTGGGTAATTGTGGACAGGCTGACCAAAGTCGCTCATTTCCTACCCGTAAGGACAGACTACACTACGGGACAGTATGCCCAGCTCTTTATTTCAGAGATAGTGAGACTTCATGGCGTGCCCCTAAATATCGTGTCTGACCGAGACAAGATATTTGTTTCACAGTTTTGGGAGAGTTTTCAGGAGGCCATGGGCACGGAATTGCGATTGAGTACGGCGTATCACCTGCAGACCGATGGGAAAACGGAGCGTACAAACCAGATGTTGGAGGACATGCTACGTATGAGTATCATTGATTTTGGGGGTGGATGGGAACAGTATCTTCCACTGGTAGAGTTTTCTTACAACAACTCCTACCAGTTCACCATTGGCATGGCTCCATTTGAGGCGTTGTACGGTAGACCTTGTCGTTCCCCAGCATGTTGGTTGGAGGTGGGGGACAACAAACTACTTGGGCCGGACGTGATTCAGGATACTTCGGCAAGGATAGAACTGTTTTGGAGTCGCATTCGGGTATCTTAGGATCGGCAGAAGAGCTATGCTGATGCGAAGAGGTTCTTCAGAGAGTTTCAAGTGGGGGACCAAGTTTTGCTCAGAGTATCTCCTATGAAGGGGATTATGCATTTCGAGAATAAAGGGAAGTTAGCACCGAGGTATGTGGTACCATTTCCTATTATTGAGCGGATTGGACCGGTTGCGTATAGGCTTGGGTTGCCGAAGCATTTACATCGGATTCACGATGTATTTCATATTTCCTCGCTAAGGAAATATCTTTGAGACAATTTGGCTCATTCTCATATTGCTTTGGAGGACATCGATCTCCAGCCTGATAGCTCCTACGAGGAGGGGCCGATTGCTGTTTTGGACCGAAGTGAGCGGAAGCTGCGGTCAAAGATAGTTCCGTTAGTGCGTGTTCAGTGGCGACATCATAATGTCGAGGAGTCCACATGGGAGCGTGAGGATGAGATGCGCGAACGTTATCCAGAGTTGTTCTTACCAGGTACTTTCTAGTTCCGAATTTCGGGACGAAATTCTGTTATTAGGGGGGGAGTATGTAATACCCCGTATTTTTGTGATATTTATTTATGGGATTAATTAAATTAAATGCGTATTAATTGGAAATTAATCCGAACTAAAATACTAGCGAGATGCGAGTTGGTATTTGATTAAAATGTGTATATTTGATTATAAATGAATATTGAACTATGAAACTTGTCGTGAGATTGAAATACGGCAATTTGGAAATTTTGTTGAGACAAGTGTGACAGTCTCATCCGGAATATATTTATTTTAATTAAAAAGTGAATTTTATTTTTATCACCCATATGGTCATTTTGAGTGCGTCAACGCGTCCGGAAGGGTCGAAATAGTCAGAAAACACTATCCGAGGGTTAAGTTTGGGTCCCGGGGCATTATTGGGCCATACCGGTAACTTATAAGGGAATTTTAGTAATTTCGGAAATTGGGTAATTAAAACCCACGAAAATTAGAGTTAAAAATCTGACTTAGTACTAACCCACTAAGCCATTTCCAACCCCAATTTAGGTAGTGGGCTACGGGAGAAGTTATAAATTTTATAACTTGGCAAAACCAACCCACCTCCATTAACACCTTGAGAAGAACTTGTAGAGAGGGAGAGAAAGAGAAGAATTCTGCAGAGAGAGAGAGAGAAGGCAATTCAACCTTCAAGATTCAACCTCAAATTCAGAGATTCAAATAAGGCAAGTGATTTAATTTCGTTTTTATAGAGAATGCTTCTTCCATGCATTGGAAATTCAATTAAATTGTATTGTTCTTGGGAGTTAATGAAAAACCCATTTAAATTGGAAGTAGAAAGTTCATTTTGATGAGGAATCGCATGTAGATTGATATTTAGATGTTTATTCTGATGATATTATATCTTGGATGAAACAAAAACGGATTTTACTAGACTCATTGATGATTTATAAATGTTAGGGTTTATGTTCATATAATTTGGGGATAAATAAAGGGATTTGAAGATTTGATGATGTTTAATATGAGTTGGACCTATATAAACGTTTGATTATGACCTTTGTATGTTTAGTACGAATTAGGAATATTAAAATGATGTTGGAACGATTTTTATGTGGGATTAGGAGTGAAGAAAAATTGGAAAAACGAGATAGGAATTTCTGGGCTCGAATCTGTCCACTCGTTAGAAGACCTGCCCAGGTCGTTCGAACGAGCTTCTAACGAGTTGATAGTTTGGGTTCTAACGAGAGGGATGTTCGTTCGAAGACTTTCGTTCGAACGAGATCTCGTTAGAAGGCCCAGTTCGTTCGAACGAACTCTCGTTCGAATAGTCTCGTTCGAACGAGACTTCGAACGAGTTGACAGTTTAGGCTTTTTAGCCTGTTTTGATCCCGAGTGTCCCGCAACCTTGTGTATAGGTAGAGACAACCTTCCCTTGATGATTAATTATTACATTTGGGATGTTTGGGATATAGTGAGGAGTCAAACCTAGAAGTGTAGTTTGAACCTAAGGGAAAATATGAAGTAGGACGTGAGTGTCTATTACGTTGTGAGAACTATTGACGGTCTAATTTATTATATTAACCGGGAATATATAAATTGTGTAGTATTATATGTCGGTACGAAGATGAGAAGTGTACCACCAATATATTATGGTGATTACTAAGATGTGTGAATACTTAGTATATGTATTGATTTTATGTGTATGACATACCTACCATACTTGCTATCACGGGAGGTTTACGTTCGCTTAAGGCTTTCTAATCCTTGTGTTTCCCGGATTTAGATTGGTTACCTCGATGAACATAGGTCAGAGAAGGACTTATTGGGATGTTAATAAGTCTGCTGATCGTGGGAGCGCAGGTATGTGCGTGGCCCATGTGATGTGACTGTGTTCGCCTCCATTATTTGTGATGTTGTTATCTGAGAACGATTCCTGAGAGATTCGGAATATGTGATCCTTATGTACGTGATGTACCGGGATGGATAGCAGAGTATGTGTGCACCGCAGCTAGTCTCTGGGTGCTTGTATTGTATATTTATGATGTGAATAATATACACTTAATTAATGGAAACTTTCATGTTAATATGGTGAATATAATTATGGTAATGTTTTGAGAAAGCATAACGGGTTAATTGATAGTGAATTATATACTAATTGAGAATCCGAATGTATGTTAAGCCCTCTATTTAATTGATAACGTTAGATTGTAATATCGGAATCGAGTAGTAAGAGGTAGAACTTATTACGGTTTGGGTTAGATGGTTATGTTACTTAGATGGGTATGGTACGTTAGGTGTGCACATGTAGTCGAGAGGTGAGAATTTCATGTGAGTGCACGTCCTAACATGTATTTTGCATTTAATGTTTTAATGTTATTAAAACACTTGCTATTTTTAAAATGATTTCCACTTTCGGGCTCTGACCCATTTTCTTTCAAATCTATTTTTATAAAAACCATTTTTAGGTGCCCAGCCACAAGGACGCCAAGCTTAGGGTTCTCATTCAGGTGACGAGCTGTAGCTGTTTGTGGAAGTTACAGGACTTTGCTTGTAGACGCTTCATCTATCTTGACTCGATATTCTTCAGTTATCAGTTGTAGGGCATGTCGCCCATTTCTTTTAGAGATAGTTCATTTATTTCAGTTATTCAGACTTATGGCATGTAATTATTCAGGATTCAAACTTATCGTATTATTTTTCAGTTGTGGGATTGTTGTGAGGAGTTTTCCTCCGGATTTATATTTATGTTATTGTTTATTCATTACTTCATTATAGTGAATGGTTGTTATTCTTTCATTATTCTTTTACTGCATGTTAATTAGACTTAACTTAAAATTTGGCACTTACTTTTTAAATACTAGGTGGTTAGTAATTATTAAAAATGTTTTCGACAGTGATGCTATTAACTGAACAAACTTACCATTTTGAATTAATTTAATAAAGGAGTAGCTACCCGGTATTTAATTATTCGGGGTGTCACAGGTGGTATCAGAGCATCAGGTTCTATTGTCCTTTAGGATCTGAACGGCTTATTATGTTTCCACTGAGCCTTCTTTGAAGTAGAGCCCTATATTTTAGGACTGTTGTATTCTTTTGTATATGATACGTTCTTCAGCTATTTTAAGTTTATAACTGCGAACTTATAGACTTCGTTCTTATTTCAGATGCCTCCATGACGTGCACAACGGGTTCCCAGGAATGCAACGCCAGAACCACAGCCCGCACCAGTTCAGGGCACGATGAATGCCGCCGAGGTTGCAGCCATTGTGGCCCAGGCGGTAAATGCCGCACTAGCAGTAGTTCAGCAGACACCACCTCAGGCGCCTATAGCCACGCCAGTTCAGGCACATGCATTCCCGTCTGCTTGGGAACGTGTACGTGATGCTTTTCAGAAAGCACATCCTTCGGAGTTCGCAGGTAGCTCCGATGTGGTAGTTTCGAGTCAGTGGAGGAAGGACATCCAGCGACACCTGAGGATGTATGAGTGCACAGATGTCCAGAAGCAGATACTAGCTACCTTTAAGCTAGTAGGGTCTGCACTGCAATGGTGGGAGTCTATTACCACAGTGGAGGAGAGAGATACTCTCACTATTCAGGAGTTCTGGGTGCGGTTTGACCGCAAGTACTTTCTGTCGGCTGTTCACACAGAGATTAGTATGTCACGTATGAGATGTTAGTGATGATTGTACATATCTTCACGAGATATAGGATGTATGGGGACCCTAGTTAGTTTGATTTTTTGAACCGTCCAGGTTAAGAGGGTGTTGAAATATTTGTGTTGAATGTATTCGTGTGGGGCAGTTAGAAACATAAGTAAAATGGTATGATGGACTGAACTTCATTTGAGAAAAGGAGATAGTCCGACTATGTGTATATCATGGAGAACGATCACAACCAAGGTGAGTTGGAAGACGACAGAGACACATGTAAAAGATATACCTTGACAAGGGTGGATTATTACCTAGTCAAATTACTAGAGTGGCTTACGCATAGTTAAGATGTTGATTTCTACAAGACGAAGAAGAGCCCAGTAAGTGCGCAGTTTTGGAGAAGACACAAGACAATGGTTTTGGTATATCCTAGAAAAGGGGATTAAGATGTACCATGTGATGTATGTTGAGAACGTGGATCGGTGTTGAGTGAGACATAGTGAAGTTATCTCCAGGTGAACCACTTGTAGATGGAAAAGATTGTTTAGAGATTATCAACCATAATTTTTTAATAGAGTGACAGAATGGATACGCGGACTAATAAAGTTCATTATTGTATCATCAAAATCACGAAGAGGTTAGGATTTCCTTTGGGTTTGTGGAATGAATTGACCAAAATGGAATAATTTTTATTAATTTAGGGTGAGTATACTATAGAGCCGTATGACCAACATTCCATTGGAAAGAAGAAATGAACCGGCACAAGGTGCTGCCCAATATTATTGTGAATAAGGATGAGATCCTTGAGTCCTGCCTCTAATAGGAAGTGTTAGGAGGCGATGGGGATATGGTTACGTTTTGAGCTAGATGTGTCACCCATAGGATAATTGGTAGACGAGAGGTGACTGAGATGTTGGAGAATGCGAGAAATGTATATTATGGATTTTTAGGTAATTGCGAGTATTAATTGCCACTGGTAAAGTTATGTGTGATACCTCATAGCAGTTTATTATCTGTGTGATGCCTTCTAAGGCTTCATACGAAGATATTGTTATCCACCCTTCGATTGGATAGATATGGTGAATAACATGATTCTCGAGCCCAAAATGATTCATGGTCCGTCGGTAAGGATTGAGTTAATCTACGTCATTTTCCTGTACTTTAGGAATGTAGTGAGAGTTATGTCACCATGAACCGAAGTTTGAAGTCTGACGTGAGTGTTCAGGGGTTGTTGTGGGTGTCTCCCATGAAGGGAGTTACGTGTGTTGGCAATAAGGGAAATTGACACCAATTTAAGTGGGGCATTTTCCAACATTGAGATGATAGAGCTATTGGAGTATAGACTCGTCTTTTTAAGTGTTTTTATTGGAATCATAATAGCTGTGCAAGTCACTATGGAACAGACACCTTAAGAATAGGGGAATATATCTGTATGTAAGAGTTTGAATGGACTCGTCGCTAATCTTAAGATGTAGTTAGTAGACCTTCAATCAAAATGGTACCATTGGCGTGTGTATAGTGGAAACACCAAATTATTATTATGATTTAACTTTGAATACATTCAAATGCATTGAATGTAAGGATTCGAAGTTTTATTACCGAGCATATCCGAATTTTAGGGATGGAAATTTGTTTGCAAGGGGAAAGTATGTAACACCCTGTAATTTTGAACGATTATGAATTTAATTATTTATGGTATTTTAAACTACACGTGTGCAGTAATTTAATAAAAATGAAATATTTCATATTTAATAGATATTAATTGGTGGGTATAATATTCATATTTATGTGGTAAATTTACTAAGTGCGTATAGTAAATAAAATACGAAAAATCGTAGTACGTCGTCATGGGTGGGAATGAAGAGAGACTATTTTAAAGGATAAAATAGGAAATTTATGTTAGATGACTCGGATGGTAATTTGGATCTCACGATCGGTCCCGAATGGGTCAAATAGGCAGAGTTAAGTACTCGGGGATAGTAATTGGATTTAGGGGGTTTTTAGACTAGATCGGGCTCACACGGGGGTGCTTAGGTCATTTCGGCTCGGCCCATTAGTGTAATTTAAGGATTAAGGCTATTTAATATAGGTTAAGGTTTGGAGGCAACCTAAACACAATTCTAAACCGTAACCAAGTAAAGGAAGAGGGAAAAGTGAAGATGGAAGAAGAAAAATAGAGTTTGGGGAGCCAATTCGAGGAACAATTCATATTCTCCAATGCAATTTTAGACACTATGAACCGTATAAGGCAAACGGTTATCTGGCTGTAAATTTTATGCATGGAATTCATATTCATATCATAATAGGTGTTGAAAACTATTTTTGGGTAGGGTTTTCTCACACAAAAAGTCGATTGTGGGGTTAAATTTATCTCCTGCAATATTCATTTGATTTAAATAATGAATTGGTGAATTTAGATGACTTATAATTGCTGGGAGATTTAACTTTGATGAGAAGTAGAGATTTATTAAATTTGAATTAAGATTTGTGGGCTTAACTTAGGGTTTTGGTTGAGAGATGAGAAAATAAACTAATTGATTGATTAAATCATTAATATTTGTCCAATCTCTTATGTTAGGATGATTTAGAAGATTTAGAATCATCATATTTGTGTCCTATTACGTTGTTTCTGTTTCAACGAAGGTTGGGTAACATATTGAAGGAGTTTGGATTGAATTTGGAGAAAATGGCTTGCAATCAGGTATAACGAACCATTTCAGATATGGGGGAGAATTGGTTTAGGCTAGTTGAGCGACTCGGTTTGGACCACTTGACACTTTAGTTTTTTTTGTTTAATTTAGGGGTTAATTCAGAGGGTTTCCAATAAAGATTTTGACCCATAAGGATGAGAAAAACTTCGTTGGGTAATTTAGGCCAAATTATATATCCTCAGTTTGAGTGGGTAACTAAAATGGGATAATATGACAATGCGAGAATAAATTAATGCTTATTAATGAATTAGGTGGGTTAATTCGTGATTTATTTTATGCACGAGCTAGTTGGGTAAGTCCGAGAGTTTTAGCGGAGTGATGCTACTATTGAATTATTATATGAGAAATCAAGTAACCCTAAGAGTCGGGGATATAGACTCGGGGTAATTATATTGGTGCTTTGAGTGACAAGCACGGTTTAGTCGAAATTACATTGATATATATATATATATATATATATATATATATATATATATATATATATATATATATATATATATATATATATATATATATATATATATATATATATATATATATATATATGGGAATGATAATAGTACTTGTGTGTACGATATTGGTTTAAACATACATGTCTTAGCGTATATGCTGTCGGTGGAGGTTGCGCCTTGTGGCGAATTTTAGCAGAGCTAGTTCTGTTCCCTTGGGTCATAGGTTATGTGCATGACCATGTGAGATAGGGTTGGAGTCCCGTGGAATAATGTGGTATGGTTATGACCACGGACTTAAGGTCATGATCGCCTCCAATGCTTGTCTTTATTTTCAAGTTCGGTTGTGAGATTCCGTCCCGTTTTCCCAAGTCAGAGTGACTCCCTAGAGCTAGATAGAACATTAGAGACTTTACATATATAGTGAGTGATATATATGTGTGTGTGTGTGTGTGATAACTCTATGGAATATATATAATAGTGTAGTAAATTATATATAAACTTAATACATTAAGAGTGAATGTTTATGAATAGTTGGAGTAAAGTTATAAAAACTTATTAAATGAGATGATTAAGTAACATAATGAGTAAAATAGGTGAGGAATAAATGTTAGACAAGTATGAAACTTAGATTAGAGTAATTGCGATACTTTCAATAGGGCTATTTAGGCGGGGTTGCGTAACTAGGTGGGTTAAGATGTATGCGTTAGGTGTTCACTATAGATGAGAGGTGAGTGGTATCTCAAGAGAGTGGGACACCCGCTTAAATATGAAAAGTTTACTGCATATTTATTTATAGCATTTTAATCACTTGCAAATATTTTCAAAATGTTTTGGGCTCTAACACTTGTCAAAAATATTTTCCAAAAACATTTAGGTGTCCAGTCATAGGGATGCCATGGATGATGGATGATCATTCGTTCTAGGGATGCATAGTCGTAGTGGATGTGGATGGTTGCAGAGTTCGGTGTAGACGCTTTAATTATTATTTCCTAGACTAGGGTCCATCTCAGTTATCAGTTTGGAATATTTCCCTTTTATCAGATAGTAGTGATGTTCAGTTATTTAGTTCATTTTGCATATTTCTACCGGATTTATGGTGACCGATGATTTATTCGGCACCCAATTATTATTGTGCATTAGACTTATATTAGATGATATTGATCAGTTAGTATTATTTAATATGGTTTATGTATGAATGGTTTTATGTTGCATGAAATGACAAGATTAAAATTGAAATTGCTTGTTAAACTAATAGGTGGTTAGTAATTCAATCAACTTTTTGATGGCGATGCTAAGAATGAGCCATATAAGACTACTGTTTTATTTTGGTAGCGGGATGGCCACCCATTATTTTGATAGGTGGGGTGTCACAAGAGAGAACATGAAATAATGGAAAACAGAGAGTATGTTTGAAATCAATTGCGAATATGGAAGTTTAGTGATATAGGGGTTGTTACCACTATATAAGTCATATGAACTGAACCATGGCATTTACTACCGGAATGAGTTAAAGGATGTTGGGAAACTAATGAATTATTTCCCCATCGTTCAGTGCTTGAATATGACCGGTTAGATGGTGTCAATCATCGAAAGTTGAAGGTTTATAGTATTACTTTCCTCATCAAGTTGTAACTTTTGTGCTCGTTCTAGATCATGTCGATGCCTTTGAGCCACGGTACAAGTGGAAATGGTCGGTAATTCATTTTATGCTAAAGAAAAGTTATAAAATAAAGATAAAAGAGAATCCCACATCAACATTGATAATTAACAAAAATCGAGAAAACGTACCATAAAAAGAGTAAAAATTATCTGCCCTTTCCATTTGTGATTGCGTAATTAGTTACGTTGGCTAAATGATTGGATGCATGTGGATACGATGCACATAACAAGATAAATCGCTATTATGACTCATAAATAGTTAACAAAGAAAATACATTATAAAAGAAATAAGAATCACACTGATTATGGGGATTGTTCTCTTTTTATTTCCCTTGCCCTTAGCAACAACTTAATCTGCATCTAATTCTCTTCCAGAAAAAGATTTCAAATAAAAAATATAAGAAAAATATTTGCGTACAACACCTAAAATTAAAATTAAATCCACCTCACTACAAATGATGTCAAGTTTTGATTCGTCATGGATCACAAAAGATTTCAGATATTAAATATATGGAAACGTATTGTTTTATCGAGATAATATGGTGTGAAGAAATTACATCCCAATCCGCCGGTTGATCAATCTACGAAATGGAATGAATATAAGTGGGGAGAAAAATGTGATGTAGTAAGATAGCAAAAAGGTCACGTAATTATAATTAACTCAGCTAACGCATTAGTTTTTACTCAATATAACAAGGACTATAAAAATATTTTTAAAATTTCCTATATGTTAAAATAAAGTAACAATTAAACTATCAACTACAATACAAAGAGGTCACGTACAATGGGAAATGTAAACAATTGGAAATACTTCTTAGTATGGAAGATGAAGATCAATTGTAGTTAAATTAATTCACACGAGAGTAAACATTCAGGAAACAAAACGCATAACTATTTAAAAGTGATATTAAAAAAAACATAAGCATTTATAGTTAGATCCGTTTAATATAACAAAAATTCAACATATGTCTTACAACCACAAGAAATGATTCTGTATGGGAAGACAATAAGTAACTCTTCTACATAATTAATCATTCAACAAACATATGTTTTGTAGCATATCGCTTGAAAACCATTAAACACAAAGGTGTCAATCCATTTAACAAAACAAGAAGTCAACATATGATTTGCAAACCACCCAAAAAATAATCAAATTTTGGATGGGAAGACATTAAGTTACTATGATACAAAATTAATCAATCAATAATTACACTTGTTAGATTTAGTAGAAAATTTAGTACAGAGATATCTTTCATTAGATGAAAAATCAAAAACTAATATACAAATGTTACTGGAAAATAAATATAAAATAATAATCGGGGAAAATCATAAATATAGAATTTAAAATAGTAAATAATTAAAATAAAAATGATGAAAAAATGACAGGCCTCACCATTTTCAATATTTGAAACATAATAAACGAAAATTGAAACCCTAATTTCTATCTAAAAACCTAAATCGTAAATATTACCTAAATAATAAACGTCTACATCTAAACAAAATATGAATATCAGAAATATATATATATATATATATATATATATATATATATATATATATATATAGAGAGAGAGAGAGAGAGAGAGAAGAGAGACCAATTGGAGAGACGAGGTAATCCGAGTCGTTTTGGCATGATGAAGAGAGAGTTGGGTGTTCCACAAATGGAGAGAGGGGGTGAGGGAGTACAAATTTGAACAAAAGAGAGGTGATTTGATGATGCCTTGCTAAGTGAGAGCTCTAGATTGTTTAAGAAGCTTGGTATGAACTTTTCTCAACTGTTGAGAGCTTACAATTTAGGAAGTTATGAGGCCGTTAATTACTTTTATAGTTAAATAGTAAAAGTCCCTTCCTCATTAAATAGGTATATATACAACCAAGAATAAACTCATGGTTTAATAATATCCGCATATATATAGGAATACAAAAATAAACCAAAAAGTACGATACTACACTGTAATACAACTAACCACAATTGGTCTAAACCCACCTCAACCGTGTGGTGCCTCCAATAGCCAAATCACCATGTAAAATACATACTTATACATAACGTAATTCACACATAGGATATGACAAACACTAATATATCCATGTTTGTCTAAATACCGATACTGAGCTATACTAACTATTCTAGGTTTATTACAGTCAAAACCTAATTAAATCCCTCATTTTTGTTCTTTTAGTTTATCCCATTATATATATATATATATATATACACACACACAAACGCACACGCACACACACACACACACACACTAGCGCCCAACTAACCAACTAAAATGAATACAGTCTTCAAACCCTAACTAATAACCATACTGCATCTGATTGATCCGGCGTGACCAGTATGCCAAATTTTCCTAGATTTTCTTTTATAGAGGCCCCCCAAATTACCAAACTCACACTAAGTCTCTACAATAACTAAAACCCAATTTTTCATTCATTTAAGTCACACATTAATGATTATAACAAGTTTTTGACAATATTTATCGTGATTCCAATACATTTGAGGGTTGAATTTTCTATATTGACATTCTAACCCTAAGTTCATATTCTTCGTCCAATTGGGCCAAATTAACATACAATATCATCATTTTCTCCATTAAACATGTGATTACACATAAATCAATCATTTACATTATAAAACAAATCATATTTCCAACATTCAATGATTCAAACATATTAATCAATGAGTTTTAACAAAGTAGATCATATGGTTCTATGTTAAAAGTGGTTTTAACATGAACATGGATTTAATTAGTTAATCAATTTGAATCTACAATAAGTGTGTTTAGAAATCAGATTATACAATTCAAAACTAGACTGTTAAACCCCAATAGCATGCTTTTTATCGAATTGATCGTATGCAGTGATCAAAGTCACAAATTGATTACACTAATACGATAGTAAATATAATATTTCTTTCTTTAAATGAAGTTTGATTTCTGATTAGTTCCTCTTGAGTGTTATTCCTCTTCTCCCAAAGCTTTCCTTTTACTGCTAGGGTTTTGATTATGATGTTTAATGAGGATAAATAAACTATTTAAAACCCTAAACCCACAGGTCTATATATGGTCCCACTCTTGGACCACGAAATATGCCCAAATCGCTAATGGGATGCTTTTAAAACTCGACACAAAGTTGTACCGACCCCTGGAATCTCGAGCATTTGTAATCCCCTGGAATCTCGATAATGGGATGTTTTTCATTCATTTCCACATTAGAAATGCTATTTCGGGAATTTGTAATCCCCTGGAATCTCGTCCCATCATACTAATCCAAAATCTAAAATTAATTACAACTGTGTTAATTTAATTTACGAGTCATTCATAATCTATTAATTTTTTTTATGTTCTAGTTAATCATCCAAACCAATGAAACACAATAAATTATTGATTAATTTACCCGAGTAAATATAAATCAATAATTAAATACTCATTTAATACATTCTCAAAAACACGGGGTATTAGATCTTCGTATAATTATTTTAAGGAAATTATCTGGAGTGTTGAGGCCAGTTGTGGATCAAGGATTTGAATGGGGGAAATATAGGTGCGGTAAACTTTAACTTGATAGAACATTCGACACGGAATTAAAAAGTTGAATCTAATATAATGCACTGAAATTTAGTAAAATGTTCATATAAACATACACGACATGATTGATGCAATATCTGAAACTTTGTCACTACATCTTCAAACAAACAAGTTATAGGCTTGAAAGGTCAGCCCACTCAAGTCCTAAACTATGACTAAAGGTTTTTTCCAAATAAGGAATAATCCAAAATACATACAAATTGACTCTATCAGAAATGTGTCCTTACAAATCTCCCCATTTGGCTATTTCGGGACAAATCACCGAATAAAAACCTATGGGCCGTCAAGCTCATCTAAAAGACTCAATCCCTAACCTTAAAAGGAAAAAGGTACAGACTCGATAGACTCATAAATTTAAGTATCTTTGCACGCTTGTAAATGTTTTTGCATGTTGCAAACATGCACTCTCAAACACACCTTTCAATGCAAAGAGAATATATGTAAACAAAAAAAATATACTTTTGAATAATTTCAAACTATGTCTAGCGATCCCCACATAGGTAAGATGACTTTACTTAAGATAAAAATATCCTCCTAAAACTAAAGTGAAAGAAACCATTTCTCCCCCTTTTTATTTAGGAATAGATAAAGACAGAATGCATAAGAAACCATTTCTCCACCATAAAACATATTTCCCTAAAGGTGAGAACATATGATACTAATTGAAATTACAATAAAAAAATAATACCATGCAATGGTGTAAAGTGAAATAAACGTAACATGGTAACGCAACACAAATAATCCAAACAATGGTCAATTACTGCCAATATTGATGCAATAGATGATATCAACTAAAATACACAATAAATCATGAGATACAAATGTAAACAAGAAACAAGAGATACCAATTTGATAATATATCTTGCCAATTTGATTAAAAGATAAAGCACATGGAAAATATGGATTAAATGCAAATGCCAAGACTCAAAACAAACTATATCATATGACTCACAAGTAGATATACACAATCATAACATGACACCAAACACCTAAGCTTTACACACTAGCATAGTATCAATGAGTCTAAACATGTGTAATGGAGTGAATGGGAGTGAACTAGAAAGAAATGGATTATGATCGAATCGAGTAAAAATGTCCAAGTAGTTCTATTTGATCACAAAAATTTATCAAACTAAGATTTATCCTCAAGAGACAGATATAGTGAACTAGAATAAAAAATAAACACATTACACACGAGCCTAGAATTTGATAATTCTATAAATCAATAGCGTCATGACATGTTAAGCATAACTTGGATTCATTTTTCAATCTCTTTGATCTTCAACTATAGTGGCCTCGAAAGCTAAACAAATATCATATTTTTCACTCAAAATTTTTAAGATACCATTTTTTGAAGATTAAATAAACAAACATATTGGCCTTTAATCTTTTCTTTTTGTCTTTTATATTTTTAGTCCCTTGCCAATGGTATGGCAATAGAGATTTTCTCCTGTCGTAGCCCATGGACCCTCATATATTCAATAAGAGTCAACATCCTCACGGGCAACGGTTCTTATATGAAAAAAATCCCCCCATAGTCAAAAGATATGTAGATGACAATATTGATGGGGGAATATCTCACCTATCTCAAATATATCATGTGAAGTTAAAATCTAAAACAGCTGGTGTATGTGTGTGTGGAAGCATTTATAAAGTGATTCCATTAAACAAATATAAGTTGAACAACTCCATGCAAGCATGATCAAGACAATCTAAGCATTGAAAATCATATCAAATGTCCTAGCCACATTGATATATGAAATGAAGTGGATTCATATAAACTAATATGCTACACAAAATGTGCAAAACCAGATTACACATAAACCAAAAATCTTTTTAAGTTTTTAAACATTTTCCCAAAATGATACCAATTTATCATAAACAACTCAAAGACAAACGATTTTTTTTTAATTTTTCAATAAGACCCAATAAATAAAAAATCAAAATATAAAAGACTCAAACCACATACAGCTAGAAAACACATATATCATGAAGTAAAAAAGCTAGTGTATGAAAACATGCAAACACAATTAACTATAAGATATAACATGTGAAAGCATTTGAGAATTAACAAGTCTAACATGTAAACCCTCCAAATTTGATTTGCTAACCCATATAGGTGAAACGTGACTCTCTGGGATTTTGGGAACCTCGGTGACTCTAGACTATGACTTTCTAGGACCATTTTTAAGACCAAAGAAAAAATTTCTAAGGTGACCTTTCCTATCGCAATGTACGCATGTGTAGTAAAGAAGAATATTACCCTTGGGTTAACCATTTCTAACGTTCTTAGAAGAGGTTAACTCTCTAAAAAGCATATTTTGGCTTTAATAGTGGAGTCCATTGGAATATCAAATCCAATCCCGCACTTGTCATCTTTGATTCGAACGGTGACTAACATTTTATTCATCTTTTTTTACCTAGATTCCAAATCAAATTTGATATTACTTAAGTCTTTGAATCTCTCCTCTTACTCCACAATACTAGACTCGAGCAAATGATGAGACTCTTCAAAATCCATGGAAGGGTTCTTCAAAATCTCCATTTATCCCTGAAGACTTTCTCTGTCCCCCTTAATAAATATGTGCTTTTCCCTAAGAGTCTTCTTATATTCCCTAAGATCCTTAATAAATATAATCTTATCACACATGACTCATTATTTCAACCTAACTTCCAAGTTTAAGTTTTTATTTTTCAATTTCATTGTTTCTTCATACAACCCACGGAAAGTTAATTAGATTTCACTCTCATCCTCCTCCTCTTCTTCTTCTTCTTCTTCTTCTTCTTCTTCTTCTTCTTCTTCTTCTTCTTCTTCTTCTTCTTCTTCTTCACTATCCCAACCACCACTCACTTGGGAATAAAAAATAATGGCCTCGAAAGTATCATGCTGAGAATCATCTTTATGGGTATATTTTTCATCAATTCTCGCATTATTAGCCATAAACGCGGTGTAGTTGCACTCAATGAGGGAATTGGGTTCCTCTTCTAAATCACTATCACTAAGGGTGGCATTGTATACCTTTGATATTTTGCTCTCCTTCCTTAGTTTGGTTGGACACTCAGATTCCCTATGTACCAAACCCTCACACCCAAAGCCTCTATACGACTTGTCCCTTTTAAAATTATCATTACAATTTTTAGAGAATTGATCGGACTTGTTATATTTATTTTACTCAAACTTCTTTATATCATTCGATTGTTTTTCAACCTTGAGAAATTTTCTAAACTTCTTTGTAGATATGTCCATATCGTCAGAATCCATATCAGACACATCATCCGAAAGTCGTGTTTTCTCCTTTCGGGCTTTCAGAGAAGTTCCTTTATCTTTTTTCATATTTTTAAAGGTAAACATGTCAAGCTCCTAAGTTTGAAGATCACCTAAAACATCTTCGAGTTTCATAAAGTCTAAAGTACCCAAGGAATTCAAAACTGTCACTTTTGAATTAAATATTTCAGACGAGGACCTTAAGATTTTCTTAACTATACAGGTTTTTGGTATTCTCTCTCCCAGGTTAAACGACGAGTTCATTATATCAGACAATCTAACATAGAACTCATCCAAGGATTAACTCTCCATCATCCTAATGGTTTCAAATTTAGTGGCGAGGTTTTGGAGTGTGAAAGACTAAACAATTCTAGTACCTTTATGGGCGAGATTGAGTATGTTCCAAGCCTCTTTAAATATTTCAAATGTCATAATATCGTGGAACTCCTCCAATGTGACTGCACAAAATAGAGAACTTAAACATCGTGAATTGTAATTTTTAAACCTATGCTCTTCCTCACTCCACGGTTCTATGAGTTCGGGAATCCTATAATCACTAGCTAAGGTTAGGAGGGAGACCCTTAACTACTGCTTGTCATACTTGCTCATCTATCGAATTAAGTGTTGATTTCATATTCACTTTCCAATACACATAGTTAAACCCATCAAACAAAGGTGGTCTAGAAAATGATTGACCCTTTGAATAAAAAAATACTAGAAATCATGCCTAAACATGGATTTAACTAAAAACCGTAGTGTTAATGATCTAATACCAATTTGGAAATGCTAGGGGGATATACGGAGTGGTCAAAACAAAATCCAAACTTTAATATTTTCAAATTAAGTATTAAACTTAAATAGAATTAACCCAATTTACACTATGCACCATATTAAAATAAATGTTGTGTTAAAACAGATTAACCAATTTTTTCTTTATCCTAAAGCATGCATCTAAGTGATAGCATTATAAGATAGACCAATTTACACAACATGTCAATGTACAAGGAAAACCCATAACGAAAAAACCTCGGATGGCCCAGCCACGCAATTTCACTATGTATAGAATTACAAGGACATGACATTAGGCTTACAACACAGACTCGACGCCCTCGGAAGCCTTGACGCTCTTCATTCCTCAACCTCTACATCATAACACGTAGGAGTCTACCCACACAACTGCCACCACATTTGAGTCCACACATGCATCGATGTCCACCAATAAGCCTCAACAACCATCTACAGAGATGGAACATGGATGCATCGCCTCATTACTACAACACCATAAACATGGAGTCCACCGTATGTAAATAACAAATACGTAATCCATCGTGTAAAACGTACTAAAAAATAACGATGATGAGTAAAAACTTGAGTCCAAATGAGATATCAAAGCATATAAAGATTTAAACTTGGGTGTCAAAGAGTTTGGGAAACTAGGGTTTGAGAGCTTTTGGATATGTATTGAAAAATGAATTTCGCTAAAACTCACTTTAAAACCTAATGCCAATAACCCTTCATATATAAAAACAGGTTTGTTGTGGAGGCAAATTTTTCGAGGACAATTTAATGAAACTAAATATCTCGTTCAAAACAAAATCAAATTTTTTTGAAAGAATATCTTATCCCATTCGAACGAATAGCTCATCTCATTCGAACCAACATCTAATGAGCTTTAAATGAAATTTGTTTTACTAACATAGAAAACTCCTTCAATGTTCGTTTGAAGGTCATTTGAACGAATCGAACATTCTCATTCGAACATAGACTATAAAGTCGTTCGAACGACTTAAAAGTAAAAAGAAAAAATTCTTTGAAAATATTTTAAAAATAGCCCTCAAACTTTTTATAAACAAAAAATAATGACCAACATTAAGTTCCAAGGATCAAAATATATACACATTCATACCTGAGAGATCCTTGAAACATGAAAATTAAATGTGGCATGAAACACGACACGATAAATGCAATTTTTGAAACTTCTCTGTTATGTCTTCAAAAAAAAAATGTCATAGGCTTAAAAGGTTAACACGCTCAAGTCCTAACTTATGACTCAAAAGTTTTTTCCAAACACAAGATAATCCAAAACACATAAAAAATGACTCTATCAAAAATTTGTCCTTACACTAACCATTCCATAACTAATAATGCGGTACTTAAAATATTTAATTAATGTATTTTCGTGTATTGTGTCAATTTCCCACAATTGTGAATTTATGTAACCCATATATGAATCACATAAAAACATATAAAATATAGTAAGTGACGTATCACATGCCACGACATGCAAATAAATAACAAAACATGCAATTTAATAAGTGCATATAAAATACGGGGTATACAAAAATCGAAGCGTAAGTAACAACACCCTAATGCGAACAACCAAACTCGAACCACCCCAAATAAACCGTGTGGCCCATCCAATTATCTAAAACCCACCGTGTATATTAGATACGAATTCAAAATTTGATTCTCACATCGGATATAATATTCACTAATATACCTAAGGTCCATTCATTAATATATATATATATATATACACACACACACACACACACACACACCAAATTAACAAGCCCACTAGAACCCAAAAATGTAAAATCCCAAGAATGAGCCTACAAAGGGTGAATCGATTCGCCCAAGGATGAATCGATTCAGATCAGATCTTTTCCTAAAATATCCAAGTTGGACTCCTCATTTTTCCATCTAAACCTAGGGTTTATCCAACATCTAAAACCCATTATATTATAGATTAAAATCAAAGATTAATGTATATAATAAGTTTTCAACAATTCTAAACATAATAATTTGTCCATCTTCTTCATGGAAATAAGCCCAATAACATGCGATTATCATTAATCCTTTCTTTAAACAGGCGATTATAAAAAATAGTTATTTAAATAATACAAAACTTAGGATTGTCGTTCATAACTATTCACAATATGGTAATTAAGGGTATTCTCACCAATAAATCATAGAATTCTAAGTCAAACATGCAATTTAACCTAATTTTGTATCTTATCAATTTGTTAATCGATTCAACATTAAACGAGTTTAGAAAATCAGATTATACAAATCTAAATCAGATTTTATGCCCTAAGAATATGTTTCTAAACCATTAGTTCATAAATAACAATGAATGTCATAAACCGATTACATATCAGCACAATAAGGAAGATAGTATTTCTTGCGTTAAATAAGATTGAATCTTGATTCTAGCTTGGTTCCTCTTGAATGTTCTTCCTCTTTCCCCAAAGGTTGCCTCTTGAAACTAGGGTTTTCATTATATTATATTATAATATTTAATGAGGGTTATAAACCTATTTAGAATCCCAAATCCGCATGTTCACTATGGGCCCACTTTTGGACCCTCAAATAAGCCCAAAATAGTAATTGAATACTCCAAAACTTTCCCCAAAGGTATACCTACCCCCTGGGACCCAATTTGCAACATTAAAAATAACATTTTGAGACAACGTACCTCCTTAGAGTCCCGTCCAAACATACCAATCCGAAACATCAAATTAATTAGACTCGAATTAATTTAAATAACGATTCGTCCACAAATATCTTATAATTATCATCGTAAATTTCGGTTAATAAGGGAAACCCATCGAACCTAATAAATTATTCATTAATTCACCAAAGTAAATAGTAATCATCAATTAAATGATCGTTAAATTAATTTCCCAGAATACATAATATTATGTTGGGCAGTAAAAAAGGATTATGTGTTGACTCTTGTGTGCTACACTTAAATTATACCTCTAGTTGTCTTATCCATTTCGGTATATAGTTTTTGGGTTACAGAATTACTTCAAAAAATGAGAATAAGAGAAAAATAAGAGTAACATATTTTCATTTGTCTAAGAGCAAAAATCTTATTTCGTTGTCCTGATGTTCTTCAAGTTCTGGTTTAAATTTGAATTAATAAAGACTTTCATACTCTAGCAAGTTTTGACTAAATTATTTTTCCAAAACATTTTATTCTTACATATGGTCTTCTTTGACAACTTGAAAACACACTGTGAGTTTTAGAGAAACCAAACCTTTTTTTTTCTTATACCATTACAACCTTAGAATATCCTTACACATCCTTGTTCCAGAAAGTAGTTACTTAGTGGTTTCATTAGTATGGGAAAATGTGCTCTTCCACTTTAAAGAAGATTTTAGCATAAGATTTGAAGATACTGGTCAACGCTAAAATAGTTTGGAGTTATGTTCCGTACTTAATCTATGGTTTCTATCTTTGGAGAATATAGTGCAAATGAGTGGATAATTAGTTAGTGCTTTATGAGATTATAAGTCATTTTATGTATTTGTAAATAGTTACTGTTGATGTAAAAAATTAGATCACTCTAATAATTCAAT
Organism: Sambucus nigra; assembly: GCA_949130495.1. Classification (NCBI taxonomy): domain Eukaryota; kingdom Viridiplantae; phylum Streptophyta; class Magnoliopsida; order Dipsacales; family Adoxaceae; genus Sambucus; species Sambucus nigra. Next base: position 103,917,854 of record OX422214.1, on the reverse strand, counting down.
CACAGATAAATAAATGAGACAAAGAATTTTAAAGTGGTTGAGCCTTATAAGAATGGCCTACGTCCACTGTTTTGGTATTGCTGTTTGTATGGGAATTCTCAATTACAAGTTATCTCAAAAAATTCCGGTCTGGGGGTCCCCTTACAATGAGGATCGTACAATGTATTTATAGCCCTGAGTCTGTAATGTGAAAGGGTAATACATTAAATGATATGCATATGAAAGGGTAATACATTTAATGCCCTCTTTGCGTGCGCGTCCAAATGATAAAATGATAAGCATTTAATGAATCAGTTGAACTGTTGGTTATCCAGCTATTAATGATTTGTTCGAGGTGCAGCTCGGACCGCCTGAGTTGCTCAGACCGCGTAAGCATCTCGGTACTCAAGAGTTTCTCGGAGAGGCATTGTTCCTCGGAGCATGTGAGTTCCTCGGGTAAGAAGTGTTCCTCGGGGAACTAGTCTTCCTCGCTGTAGTCTTGTTCCTCGGAGCGTGTGGGTTCCTCGGAAGTGTTTGTAGTTGCCATGTAGATAGCCACGTGTCGTCATATGATTGGTCCACGTCATCAGATTAAATTTGGTATCAACAGAAGCCCCCAATGTTTCATAGTTCGAAATTTGAGGAGTATGGAACATTCTTTCTCGGAATATGGTAGCTTTAAATAGTCTTCCTGATTTTTAGGAGCATTTCCCTTGTATTTATTTCTCCTTCCCAATTCGTAGAATCATGATTTTTTGGACTTTTCTGCGTGCTTCGATTCCCGCATCGCTTTTCGTCTTTTTAGCCGCTGTTGTTCGCTTTGATTCCCGCGCCAATATTTAATGCCCTTTTATCCGCCGGTAACGTAATCATCCTTTTTTGTAATCATTACTTCACCATTTCCCAAGGCAAGGTATTTAAACTTCACAGACACTCCCATCGTCTTCTACCTTTTCAAATTTTTATCATCGAGTTTTTCATTGTCTTCTACTCTCTTGTGCGTTCATCTCTTCCGTCGTTCGTTGTCAACATCTTCAGTCTTTTTCTGTAAGATCTTCTTCCTTCTTCTTCATTTCTTTATTCACTATGGTTTACCTTATTGAGTCTCTTGAAAAGTTTCGTTCTGATTTCTCCATCCCCTCTTGGGTTGTTTTGGAAAAACTTTCTGAGCCTTCTGATTATTTCAATTTAGCTGAGGAATATTGGTTCCCCAGTCTCTTTTTTGATGAATGTGGATTTTCTTTTCCACCCAATTCCTTGTGTCTGGAATTCTGTCAGTATTTCGATGTTGTTCCTGCACGAATAGCCCCCAACACATGGAGAATAGTTAATGGGGTGCATAGGTTAAATCAAGTGCATGGAACTCGTATAGGAATCCCAGAAATCATGTTCTGCTATAGATGGGCAGTCAATGAAAATATTTATATTTAAAAACTAGATTTTTAAACAGAGCCTTAGTAGTTAATCTCCCTGATGCCAGCAGGGATTATTTTGAACATGGGGTTGTCATAAAAAATTGGCAACTCCCTCCATTGATTAGAGATGAGGTTTAATAGGGACCCATATGCCCTCCTTATGGCAATGGGATAGGTTATTTTTATTTTATTTTATTTATTTTAAATTCATGTTTCTTTTGTGTTTGATAAAATGCGCCACTGATAACAATGTTTGTTTATTTGCAGTTGATAACAAAAGAAAGTGCCCAAAAGAAGCAGATGTCAACATAAGGCATTTGAAACTTATCTGGAGTCTTCATCAAAGTGTTGCAGACGAGCATATTAGGTAGGCTTTGTATCTGCTCCAGTACAAGAGCTACACCATCTCCTTCACTGCTCGTCCTGTGATCAGTGAGGCAGAGCCAGTACCAGCCTCTGCAAGCACTTCGCCTGAATCTCATATTCCTTTGAGCGAAAGGATGAAGAAGAGAAGAACTCCTTCTCTGTTTGAGAAAATTGCCTCCAGTTCTGGGGAGGTAAAAAGGATTAGGATTGAAGTCCCAAAGGAGGGGACAAAGAAGACTGATGCAGCTCCTCCAGCTGCTCCTGCTAAAGTCGCCAAGAAGCCCGCAGTGGCTCCGAGCAGCTCTAATGATCCTGGAGAGGTGATTGTGATATCACCAACCAAGGGTTCCTCCTTGGTTAAATCTGTACCTGTTCCCCCGAGGAGGCCGAAGAAAAGCTCCTCGGTCAATTTGGCTGACACCACTACTCAGCCCCCAGCTGCTGGGACTGTAGTTCCCACTTTTGTTCCTCCGAGCTCTGCCATGAGCTCGGTGAAGTCCCGGACCATTCTCGAGGTCCAAGGTGATGAAGATAATCTTACTCGGGACATGGTTACTTCTTTGGTTGCTCGTCATCTTGCTTCAGTAAGTCTCTTTACTTTGAACTTTTCATATTTTCTTTGTCATTTCTTGTTTCTAACTTGCTTTCTTTTTCTGTTCACATTTAACGAGCTGCTTCAACATAATCCTGAAGAAGGATGAAGCGATTAAGGCTTCTTGCTCCTCGTCCAGTGTGGAGGGAGCTCTGGAAGAAGCTACCAATTCCCTGGCAGATTCTCGCCAGAAATATGCTGATGATAAAGCTATCTGGGAGAAAAAGCTTGCCTCCTCCGAGCAAGAAAAAGCTCGAGTCGCTGATGCCTCCAAGATGTTGGAGAAGAAAAAGAATGCCTTGGAGAAGGAAAATAAAGAGCTTGAGGAAAAACTCAAAGCCGCTAGAGAGCAGGAAATTAAAATCAAAGTTGCTGAGGAGAGGTTGGACCAGCTCCAGGAAGTAGGTCAGTAGAAGGAGGAGATTGAGATAAAACTGAAGAATGATGAGAACCTTCCGTCCGAGAAGCTTGCCTTGGAAAAGGCCAAGAGGAAAGCTGCTGTGAAGAAGTCCTTCAGTTCTGGCTGGGACAAGGGGTGGAACAAGGGATGTGATGCAATGGTATCTCAAGTGGACTATGGTAGTCTAAAGTATTTTAGTGATGGATGGGTTACTGCGCTTCAGGAAATGAAGGTCGACGAGTCATCCCAGCTCTTCCAAAGACATATCCCTGGTCCCCCTCCTACTCCAGAAGAATTAGAAGAGGACGAAGATACTCTGAGGAGTCTTCAATGGTGATGGGAGATCACCCCCCAGCCATCCATTCTGCTGTCGAGCAAGTCGTTTCTTCCTCCGAGCAACAGCTGGTGCACTCCGAACAACCCACAGTTCCCTCCGAGCAACCTGCTTCCTCTTCCCAACTTCCCGAGAAGGTTTTGGGAGATAAGGAAAAGGTGTAGTGTTGTTCGGGCTTACTTTTATATTTTTCTTTCTTTGTCAAATGTAATCCAGCACTTGTAATTCTGAATTTTATGATCTAATAAAACTTGAATTTTCTTGCATACTGTTGTTTATCTTCTATTCATACTCTGCTTATATTTCTTTTTGATGATTGCTCTTTCTTTCTCTGCTAGTTTCTGGCCAGGATGGAACTGCTATCTGCCCATGATACAAAGTTGATGCAGCAATGTAATAAGTACTTCAAGGCTGGTCACACAGACCTGAGTGCTGCACAAATTGCCGACATCCTCGGCCAGGATGCTTCAGAGCAGGCAGTGGAAGCATATCAATACCTGAAGTGTCTGCTTGATCGAGCGGTAGCCAATAATGTGGCTTACTATGAAATGATCGAGGATCTCCAGTGCACCCTCGAAGACCTTCAGAATCAATACAAGGAATCAACTGCCTTGTTGCATGAGAGTTACGAGAAGAAGTATAAGCTGATCGTTGCTGACAAGGGCTACGAGAAGATTTTTGCTGGTTATGATGTAAGGGAGAGAACCCTGAGGGGTGAGGTCGAGGAATGCAGACAGATTGCCGAACTGCTGGAAAAGGAAAATAACAACTTGCAGAAAGAGCTATCACAGTTGAAGTCTGCAGCCTCTTCTTCAACAGCCCTAATCCCAGTGACTGACGAGGGATTTTCATTCTTAGAGGTTAAGAATGCCAAATTAAGGGACGAATTGGATACCTTGAGGAGGTCGGGCCCTTCCACGTCTCCTCGAGGATAAGGAAGAGCTCCCCGGGGACGAGCAAGAGCAGCTCGGGTTCTGGTCGAGGAACAGAGGACAGCATCTGCCTTAGAGAACCAGACCTTCTAAGTAATGGCGAAGAACCAGTCGTTATCTGATATGTCAAAGAAAATTAGGGACTTGGAAAAACAGCTCTATGCGCAGAAGTCCATCTTGGAGAATAAGGAGATTTTCATCAAGAGTCTCCAAGAGCAGCTGGAAAGGCTAACATATTAATTCCATAAACAGCCCAGGGAATTCTGGATGGCTGGATACAACGAAGCACTATTCCACTTGGACGATCGTATCCAGAATGCCAACAATGAGGGCTACAAACAAGGCTGGCTGAATGCCTTAGGTGTGCTGAAGCTCGAACAAGGACACTATTTGTGGGACTACCATGATCCCGGGTTGCTCAACCTGCCTGTGCCACCGTAAAATTTGGACATGGAATGGATCCCAGCTCGTGCCATTCCTCGGAGCTTAATTTCAAAGTACCTCGGTGACTACAATCTTCACTCTTAAGTCGAGGTATCTCATCCCGAGCATCTTTTAGATCGACCTTTTGTGATGAACATCAGGATGCTGAAGGATTTGAACTTTATCAATTCTCCTCAGTCTTTAAATGATCCGCCTGCTGGCGAGGAACCTGTGTCAAAAGCTTAGGGGAAGAGACCAGTAGAATAGAAATTTTTGATGTAATAGTTAGCATATATATCAATGTAACTTTTATTTTATCATCAATGTAATTTATTTCAAATTTAATGAAAAACTTTCATTTCTGTTTGCAAATCTTAATTGCTATTGTCTTGTAAATATCAACACTTTATGTTTATGCATATCTGTTAAAAATAACAATATGGTGATGTTCGTCGACCAATTCAGTAATAATTAAAAAGTTCCAAGTTTCAATAATATTGCTCGATCACTTAATAATAAAGTCACGAGTATCAACCAATCAAGGTTGTTAAATTATGCTTGTCGACCAACTACGGTTAGTGAGAGTTTATCCCCGACTAACTATACTTGGTAAATTTTTGTCTTTTTCATAAAATGTGTTCGACCAACCAAGGTCGATAAATTCTCCTCGTCGACCAACTACAGTTAGTGGGTTTTTATCCCCGACCAACCATACTTGGTACAGTTTGGAATATTTCGTTTCCTAGCCAAACAGGTTAGCATTTTTAGGAATATTTCTCCTCGTCGACCAACTACAGTTAGTGGGTTTTTATCCCCGACCAATCATACTTGGTACAGTTTGGAATATTTCGTTTCCTAGCCAAACAGGTTGGCATTTTTAGGAATATTTCTCCTCGTCGACCAACTACAGTTAGTGGGTTTTTATCCCCGACCAACCATACTTGGTACAGTTTGGAATATTTCGTTTCCTAGCCAAACAGGTTGGCATTTTTAGGAATATTTCTCCTCGTCGACCAACTACAGTTAGTGGGTTTTTATCCCCGACCAACCATACTTGGTACAGTTTGGAATATTTCGTTGAGTAGTCTGCCGAGCTTTGCCGAGTAGTGCGTAGTACTAGTATTCCCCGAAAAATTTTCAATAAAAGGAGAGACTTTGGCAGAATATCTTCATTTTATTCATACTGATGGAACTGTGTTACATATACATCACTGATAATACTTGCGCAGATGCTCTGCGTTCCATGCATTCTTAAACTCCTCGCCTTCTAAAGTGGCTATTCGATAAGTTCCTGGTCGAACAACTTCTGTAACTCGGTATGGTCCATGCCAGTTTGCCTCCAGTTTGTTATGCTTTTGAATTACTTTCTTCAACACATAGTCTCCTTCTTTCAGGTCGCACTTCTTCACCCTCTTGTTGTAGAACAAAGTTGTTCGCTGTTGGTAAGCAGGATTTCCAATGGTTGCTTCTTCTCTGACCTCCTCGAGCATGTCTAAATCCAGTCTTCTCATTAAGTTACTGACAGGGGAATTGAAATTCAGTACCCTGTGTGTTGGTAGGACCAACTCGACAGGTATGACAGCTTCACTTCCAAACGCCAACATGTATGGTGATTCTCCAGTTGCTACTCGGGGAGTAGTTCGGTAAGCCTAGAGTACTGATTGTAACTCGTTGATCCAGTTTTCTTTCGCATCATCCAATCTTTTCTTCAAACCATTCAGCAGCGTTCTGTTTGTCACTTCAGTTTGTCCATTGCTTTGAGGATGGCCTGGTGCTGAGTGGACCTTCAAAATATTTGATTGATGACAATAGGCAGCGAACTCCTCGTTATCAAATTGTGTTCCATGGTCTGTGATGAAAGCATGAGGAAGACCATATCGACAAATGATATTCTTCCAAACAAATTGGTATACCTTCTCGTACGTTATGTCAATGAGTGGCTCAGCTTCTACCCACTTAGTAAAATAATCCACTGCGACGACGAGATACTTGAACCTTCCTCGGGTCGTTGGCAGTGGTCCAACCAAATCAATTCCCCACATGGCAAATGGCCAAGGGGAATGGGTGTCAACAATGCTTGTGGAGTTCTTCGGATGGAGGAAAAGTGTTGGCACTTGTCACATTTCTTGGCATAGGCTATACAATCAGCCCTGATCGTTGGCCAGTAGTATCCCTACGTCATCACCCTTTGTAAAAGCATCCGACCTGCTACATCTGCTCCACAAGACCCTTCATGGATTTCTTCAATTAATTCTTTTACCTCGGAGGGATGTACGTATCTTTGCAAACCTGCCATAATTCCTCGTCTATATAAAACACCATTAGTTAATACATACCGAGCAGATTTAAACTCCAATTTCTTGGCTGCGAGCTTGTCAATTGGCAATTCTCCCTCCTCGATATACGCCCTGATGGGATCCATCCAAGATGGACCTAAATCAAGGGTGATAAAGTTCATCATCAGATCTTCATCTATACTCCGACCAGCTAACACTTCAATTGGGATTGTTCGTCGTAGCTTGGTGCGAGTTGCTGATGCTAGTCAAGCTAGGGCGTCTGCTCTCGCATTCTCCATTCTTGGTATTCTGACCAGCTGAATAGCGGCAAATTCTGACACCATCTCCTTTGCCTTTGCATGATATCTAATCATTAATTCACCTCTAACTGCATATACTCCCATAATTTGGTTTATAATTAGTTGAGAGTCACTGAAGATCATAACTTGCTGCGCCTCCATAACTTTTACCAAATTAAGCCTTGCAATCATGGCCTCATATTCAGCCGCATTATTGTAAGCTTTGAATTAGAAACGCAAGGCGTATTCCATGTCGACCTCATCCGGAGTGCTCAAAACTATCCCCGCGCCACATCCTGTATTGCAAGATGAGCCATCTACATATAGCCTCCATATAGGTAACTCGTCTTCAAATTTTTGATCAGTCAGAGTTCCTCGGTGAAATATTTGCTGCTTCTTTTCATCCTCCTCGGATTTTTCTCGCTCCTCGTCGATAATTTTTTCTTGCCCTTTTACCAACCAGAGTTGGTTTGGGCTCGAATTTAATGATTTTGTAACATCCACTTGCCCTTTTACCAACCGGAGTTGGTCTGAGCTAGTGTTTGTCGATCCTGTAACATCCACAGGTTGATCAGCGAGCAATTCTTGTTCCTCGTCTGGAGTCCTCCCAACTATCTTTGCATCATATCCTGTAACATCCACACGCCCTTTTACCAATCGGGATTGGTTTGGGCTTGTGTTTGTTAATCCTATAACATCCACAGGATGATCAGCGAGCAACTTTTGCTCCTCGGGGGTTTCAGGTTAGGTGAACTCCGATATGAAATCTACTACAGCCTGCCCTTTAGTGATGATCTGGGTTCATAAATTATATCATATTCGCCAAGCTCTATTTCCCAGTACATCAATCTCCCTAATTTTTTTGGCTTATGCAGGGCTTGCCTCAATGGCATATCAGTATATACTACTATGGTATAAGCTTGGAAATATGGCCTCATTCTCCTACTCCCCTCAATCAGCGCCAGTGCCAATTTCTCCAGCCTTGGATATCTGATCTCTGCTCCTTGGAAGGCCTTACTTGTGTAGTAAATTGGCTTTTGTACTCCATTCTCCACTCTGATCAACGCCGAGCTAACTGTATTCTCGGACACTGCAAGGTTCAAGTATAATTTTTCTCCCATCACGGGCCTGGACAACAATGGGGGTGCTCCCAAGTATCTCTTCAAGTCTTGAAAAGCCTTCTCGCATTCATCATTCCACATAAAAGTCTTTCTGAGTGTCTTGAAGAATGGGAGACATCTATCAGTTGCTCGTGACACAAATCTGTCGAGTGCTGCTACTCGTCCTGTGAGACTCAGTACTTCCTTCTTCGTTGTTGGAGATCGCAGCCCTAATAGAGCTTTGATCTTTTCAGGATTTGCTTCAATGCCTCGTTGATTGACAATGTACCCGAGGAATATGCCTTCTCGTACTCCAAAGATGCACTTCGTCGGGTTCAGCTTCATTTGATATTTATCTAGTTGATCAAAAGTCTGACTTAAGTCAACTAGATGATCAGCAGCTTTTTTGCTCTTTGTCAGCATGTCGTCAACATAGACTTCCATATTGTCCCTGATTTGTTCAGCAAAGACCTTGTTCATCAGCCCCTGATATATCGCACCTGCATTTTTTAAACCAAAAGGCATAACATTATAACAATAAGTTCCCCTAGGGTGTAATAAAAGAAGTACTCTCCCTGTCTTCAGGTTTCATTTTGATCTGATTGTAACCAGAATAAGCATCCATGAAGCTCAGTAACTTGTGTCCCGAGGTAGCATCCACCAGTTGATCAATTCGGGGCAATGAAAAGTGATCCTTTGGGCATGCTTTGTTGAGGTCGGTGAAGTCTACACACGTACTCCACTTGTTGTTCTTCTTCTTTACCATCACCACATTAGCTAACCAATCTGGATATTTAACATCTTTAATGAAATAAGCTTTCTGGAGCTTCTCGACTTCCTCCTGTATAACTTGATTCTTCTCGGGACTGAATACTCTTCTTCTCTGCTTCACAGGCTTGATTTCCTTATTCACATTGAGCTCGTGACATAAGAAGTTTGGGTCTATCCCAGGCATATCTTCATGACTCCACGCAAAAGTTTGTCTTCTGCTTCTAAGGAAAGTTATCAATTCTTATTTTAATGAGGTTTCCAACGATGAACCTATTTGAGTAGTTCGCTCAGGGTGCTCGTCGTCCAGAATGGTGTTTTCAGTAGCTTCCACCACTTGACCCTTCACGAGTTGCGACTCATCTCGAGGATCCAATATTTCAATTTCTGCACCTTCATCCACTTGATAGGTAGTGGTCTTTTTCTTTGATTCTTCCAGTTCTTCTTTCTCGGCGGATGAATAATAGCAGTCCCAAGCTACTTTCTGATCACCTTTCACAACTCCTACTCTAAAGTTTGTTGGAAATTTTAGGCATTGATGCACTGTAGATGGTACAGCCTTGAACTTCTTCAATCCTACTCTTCCCATGATGATATTGTACGATGATTGGACATTCTTATCCATCACGAAGAAACGTATTCTTTCTGTCCGATAAGCAGGCCACGTACCAATGAATATATCCAACTTGATCGTCCCAAGTGGAAATACTTTCTCGCCAGCAAAATCGTTGAGGGGTTCTGTGGTAAGGCTCCAGTTGAGATAACTTTAGGTTTAAACTATCGAAACACGAGTAGAACATGATGTTTACCGAGCTACCATTGTCGACCAGTACTCTTGAAATAATAACCTCCTTCATCCTCATTTTGATCACCAGCGGGTTATCATGAGGATATAAAACACCTGCAAGGTCGTTCTTTGAGAACCCAATGACCAACTTCTCCTTGTTCACCTTTCTCGGGCGATCTTCCTCAGCTAAATTTATTCACTGAATGTACGAGCAAGCTTGAGCCTCACCGAGGTAAGATTTTCTTTCTGCAGTAAGGTCTCCTCCTCTTGCATCTCCCCCTGTAATAACATTACAATCAAATGACCCAAAGCGTATTGAAAATACCTCTCGTTCTGGCTGCCTTTGTTTCTTGGGAAGATCGGGGTCATCCTCTGGATCAACTTCATGGTTTTTCTTCTTGCTCTCCTCTGCTCGACGAGGAGATCCATATCTCTCTCTAGTTCGGTTGTTGTTTCTTCTTTCGCCTCCCCGATCAACATACTTCGCTAGCTTTCCTCGTCGGATGAGTGTTTCAATCTCATTCTGAAGAGCTATGCAATTTTTAGTCATATGGCCATGATCCTTGTGGAACTCGCAATATTTTTCCCTATTCCTCATGTCAGGGTCTGCCTTCATTTTCTTTGGCCAGTTTAACTCTTCGGTGTTCTTAATTTCTTCCAGGACGTGGTTGATATTTACCTTCAAAGGTGTGTAATTATCAAATTTCCTCAAGACCTCCCATGATGACCTATTTTTGGATTGTTTGTCACCACCATTGTTCTTATGCTCTTTCTTCTTAGCTTTATCACCTTCCACCTTGGTTTCTTTGGCGTTCATATTATTCTTTGCAGACATAGCCTCCTCGGCATTCATAATCTTGGATGCTTTTCCCATCAGGTCTGACATGGTTCGAGGTGAATCTTTGGCCAAAGTATAGTACAACTTGTTTGGTAGCAGTCCACTCATCAAAGCGGTAATCGATGTCTTCTCCTCATAATCAATGACTTCGAGTTTCTCGTTATTAAAACGAGTTATATAATCTCTGATACTCTCCCCAGCTTTTTGTCTAATACTTAACAAATGTGCTACTCGCTTAACTTGCTTTGCTCCAAAGAAGAAATTCCCAATGAATAACTCGGCCAGTTGAAGAAGAGTTGAAATCTTACCCCGAGGAAGATTATTATACCATATCTGAGCAGATTAGGTAAGAGTTCCCGAGAATGCCCTGCATCTCATCTCGTCTGGGACAGCATAGATGCCAGCATCAGCTTGATATTGCTCTATATGAAGGACAGGGTCAGTCTTCCCATCATACTTGGGAGTCACAATAGGTGCTTTGAACTTTGATGGTGTTGGAAAATCAATAATGCCCTGGACAAAAGGTGTTCCTCGAACAAAGGTTTGTTGTAGAGGGTTCTTGGCCTTAGCTATTTCCCCTAATCTATCCTCCAGCCTCTGAATAGATCCTTTCCATGCATCATTTCCTTCCTCGGACCTATTGGTTCGAGCAACTGATCACGTTGAAGTGGCTTCTTGGGATTTATCTCGACGAGCAGCTGGTCGGTCATAAAATCAATCTTGACGAGCAGCTGGTCGCGACTGGGCATATCCTTCCCTTAAATCTGATGTTCGTCGAAAGCTCCTCGACACTGCATTAAGAGGACTTTTGTTCCTCCTAGGGCCTAGTCGGTCGAAAGGAGAAACCCTACTTAATCTTTCCAATGAGCTGGTCCTTTCTGGGGAGAGGGTGACTTGTTGTTCAGTATCTGTGGCTCGCACTGACGAAGTTCGTCCAGGTTGATAGGAAAAATCTTCAGATTCATCATTGCGATATGAATCACTATGCTTAGTACGCGAAGAAGGTGCACGTGTATTTCTTTGGATGCTTCGTGGTCCAGAATGGGCTAATGCACCGCCATGGAGGGTTTGGATAAGTTGTCGCATTATTTCTTGCATGACGGTATGGCCCTGAGCCAGATTTGCCATTATTCCAGTCAGATCTGGAACAATTGGTGGAGCAGATGGATTTGAAGTGGTTCCAGCGTTTCGATTGATGGATTCAGGAATATCAGCCATTGGTAATGGATTGTTTTTTATGAGAAAACGATTTTACCAGTCGCTTCCCACAGACGGCACCAATCTGTTGATGTAAAAAATTAGATCACTCTAATAATTCAATCACAGATAAAGAAATGAGACAAAGAAGTTTAAAGTGGTTCAGCCTTATAATAATGGCCTACGTCCACTGTTTTGGTATTGCTGTTTGTATGGGAATTCTCGATTACAAGTTATCTCAAGAAATTCCGGTCTGGGGGTCCCCTTACAATGAGGATTGTACAATTTATTTATAGCCCTGAGGCTGTAATGTGAAAGGGTAATACATTAAATGATATCCATATGAAAGGGTAATACATTTAATGCCCTCTTTGCGTGCGCATCCAAGTAATAAGCATTTAATGAATCAGTTGAACTGTTGGTTATCCAGCTATTAATGATTTGTTCGAGGTGAAGCTCGGACCGCCTGAGTTGCTCGAACCTCCTAATCTTCTCGGTACTCAAGAGTTCCTCGGAGAGGCATTGTTCCTCGGAGCATGTGAGTTCCTCGGGTAAGCAGTGTTCCTCGGGGAACTAGTCTTCCTCGCCGTAGTCTTGCTTCTCGGAGCGTGTGGGTTCCTCGGAAGTGTTTATAGTTGCCATGTAGATAGCCACGTGTCTTCATATGATTGGTCCACGTCAGCAGATTAAATTTGGTATCAACAGTTACGATATTGTATTTTTCGTTCATTTTTAGTCGTAGAATTTCCCTCGTAGATTTGGTGTTTTATGAATTGTTTATCATTTCTCACTATTAACATCACATTTCTTTTTCAAGGTCTAAAACAAGGTTTTAAGGATCCAACCTTTTTGATGAAATTGAAGCTCTAAAGCAAGGTCTTAAGTTGTCTATTCATCACTATTTTTTCTTCATTGAAATTGAGTTAAATTCTAAAATTTTACTCAATATAATCTAGCAAAATTGGAAACCTCCTTGGAATATTATTAGCACTCTGGAAGAGATTGAAGACTTACCCAAATTAGTTGATTATTATTTTTTTCATTACTATAGAGAGGTAAATTCAATGGTAGATAGTCTGTCTAATCATGGGATTAATCTAAAGGATATGGAAATATATGATTCCTTTCATAATCTTGCTAATTGAACTACAAGGCTTTTAAATCTTGATAGATGGGGTTTCCCTCAAATTAGGATTAGTAAATAATTCTTATGTTTTATTTGTTTAAACATTCAATTTCATTCTTTTCTTGTAATGGGTTTACTTATAAAAGCCCATATTTATTTCTTTATCAATCAAGTCATTAGGCTCAACTTTTGATTGATTCTGGGATTGTTATAAGCTTGTTTGCAACTGGAGAGGCTTTTTCTTCATAATTGTTTAATAAAACTTGTGAGGGTTTTGCCCCGCCCCCCCTCTCACACACCCCCACACACACAAAAAAAGAAAAGAATAGACATGTCTTAATAATGATAAAAATTGGCAAGGTTCTAGTCTTTATAAAATATTGGTTCAAATAAAATTTTATGATGTTTTTTACCACTTGTTAAAATAAGAAATTTTTTAATCAGCAATTAACTTTTATTTGAGTTGTTATCGATGAGAGCTCGCACTCTGAAATAGTATCAGAGTGGATCTCTTTCTTTTTTTAGGTTTAATCCCCTAGAATATATCCTTTCTGGATGATGGATGGAAGTTTTTCACTTCGATCTCCACTTTTTTTAATGGTAATATTTCTTCCAATTGGAAATTTGGTATAATGACACACTTGATGTCATTAAATGACCATGTACAATATAATGTTTTGATAGGTTGGTCCTCTTAAGTTACTGTCGTTAATGGATCTCACATCCCCCATATCCTATCTAGTTGGGATGAGAATGACATGAAAGAAAGTGGGTAGAATGCTAAAGGATTAAACATAATTTTTTGTTGTGCAATCATTAGTGAGTTTAGGCATATTGTATGTGTGCTATGTCTAAGGAGACGTGGGAATTTTTTGCAAATAAACTATGGTTGCACCTCTACCATTAAACATGAGAGTATTGAACACCTCACCAATCGTTTTGAATTCCTTATCATGAAGTAAAACATAAATTTCAACACACTTTGTGCCTAATTTAGTAACGTAGTTAATTTATCTTTTGATTTGGGCAAAGTGATTAAAGTGGTTATCATCGTTGACAATATCCTTACATCTAAAATTCGTGGTAAGGTTGATGACATCTGGAAAGTTAAAGATCTAGTCCAACACCTATGAAAGTGAATGAATTAATAGGGTCACTTCAAACCTACGAAGTAAATTTGAATTATTACCTTGGAGAATCTATAAAACAAAAGAGCATGGATTGTAAAGAAAAATGTCACGGGGTCCCTGTGTCGTGTAACCTTGATGTTAGTGAAGAGGATAGGGCCTTCTTTACTACGAAATTTTTCAATACATGGGCAAACAATTAAAACCAAAGTCGTTAAAAAATCATAGGTCTGAGTCAAGTTAAGGAAGTGGGAAGAAAAAATAAGATACCTGAAATGTTATCACGTGTTAAAGGACATTATTTGAAGCATTGTCCTTCGAAACTGAGTTAAGGGAGTGTAGAACCAAAACACATAAATGGTGCTAAAAAAATAAATAAGAGCATATACTATTACACTAAATTTGAACTAAATATATAATTGTCAATCATCATAATAAGGTCCCCTTCTACAATAAAAGACCTATAAATTTATAGGCCTTAGAAAAGATAAGAAGTTGAGATAAAATAGGACACTGATATTATCTCCAAAAAACTCCTAAATAAACCTAATGACATAAATAAATAAACAGGTAAATAAATAAAAAAATATTTTATTGCATGTCTCTTCCGTGCATAAATTTTAAATCATTGCACATGATCCCCAATACAAGGTAGTGGAAATTTTTTTATCAATCAAGTTCTGGTGATGATGACTCAGACTCGAATCAAGAGTCTCTCAAATATAATTACGCAATAGCTATGGAAAGGGGTAATCTTGATGAGTTGAATAATTTGGAGGAATTTTATTCTCCTCCCGCGTGTGTTGATGTTACCATCAACACCTCTGTAGATAATGGTGAAGATATCAATGATAAAATCATCACCAAATAAGATCAAATTTTTTAGGAGTCCATACAAATTGAGAAGAAAAACAAAGAACTATCCACCATGATAGCCAATTTTAAACATGAAAGTTTGGTGAGCGATTTAGACGCTCAAAAAGTTATCTTTGTAGAAATTCTTGGAATAGAACACTACACCAAAACTGCTGACTTGTCACGGTTAAAAACCATGACAAGGAAAACTTGTCACAATAAAAAACCGTGACAAGTTTGGGTGTGACAAAGAAAATTATCACAGACTTATTACGGTCAAAGTCCGTGACAAGAATTTGATTTGTCACAGACTTTGACCGTGATAAGTCCGTGAGAAAAGAAAACTTATCATGGTCAATGTCCGTGACAAGTTCGTGACAAATAATAAATTGTCATGGACTTTGACCATGACAAGTCCGTGATAATTTCCATTTGTCATGGAGTTATCACGGTCAAAGTCTGTGACAAATGTGGGCTGGATTAAAGAAACTGTTGGGAAGTATGGCCACTTCCACTCCCCAACAATATATTTTAACATGTTACAACATATTTAAACATGTTCAAACAGTATATATATCAAGCAACATTCAATAATTCGAAAAAACTACATAAGGATTAACCCATAAATATTCATAAGCAACCAACATTCAATATTCAAAAAATAAATAAAAATAATATCTTTAATGTTCAAATTAAATAAATAAAATAATGTCAAAGGCTTGGGTTTTGATAAGGTTTGAGAAGGAAGTTTAGCCACATTACATATGAATTGATACATCCATCAATTCGCTGAGCACTGCATTGCTCTTCCAACCATAAAGGTGAATTCTCTATTCCGAGCACAATATGCGTGACGTCGGGTCCCTCAACCCCCTAGTTATAGGCGTGTGACCAAAGAGGTCTATTAAATACACACTCGAATAACCCATTGTTAACATAGGTCATTCTATGGGGGTCAATGTGGCAAATGGATCATAATCAGGCGACTAGTGGGTACATATCAGCGATGAGGGTGAGTGAGATAGAGCAGTGGCATCCTAGTCCACCTCCTTCCCCTTGCCCTTCGATGAGGTGGACCCCAACAGACGTTTCATGTACTCGAACATATTTAGGATAGTCGCCTCCAACCTTTTTAGCTTATCGCCATGGGCGTCCACCTTACGAGCTAACCTGGTGTTACTCGTCTAAATCTTGATGAGCCTCGACTTCCCCACTTGAGAGCTCACCCCCTTGTCCTCCCCTTGTGATCCACCTTACGCACTTGGATTAGGGAGTCCATAGCCAGAGATGCTTTACCGACATTAGACTGAGAGTTGTGCACTTTCTTAAGCTTTTCCTGAAACGACAAAAAATACATAATTAGTTAAGTTAATAAAAAAATTATAACATAATTAAAAAAATAAAACAATTGTAAGATATTTTTATAAATTACAATCGTGGCTTCTATGCTCGAGGACAACTCTTTATCCTCGCCCTTCTTTATCCCAATTGCCTATGTGGCCTACCCCCAAGGCCACTCACCTTCTCCTGAAATAAAATAATGCAAAATTTATTAAGTAACACAAAATAATGGAAAATTAGAATAAGATAACACTAAAATGAAAGAAAATTAAAAATTTACCATCATGTGCTCCACCTCGGCATAAGACGTAAACCCGAAGTACTGGACGTTGATCTTTTTCGCCCACTTTACCATCAAACATTGACGAAATGTCAACTACCTCTACTTGCTCTCATTGTCGACAAATTTCTACCACTGTGCCAATGAGATCGGCTCCATCGACGATACGATGTCACGGATCCTCAATATGGACTCCCGATCCTGCCCGAAGTACCGTGGTTGCATGTTTTTCTTCCACGTTTTGTATTGATCTCTCAATTGTTCTAACATGGAGTCGTGAACATGTGGGGGCAGACCGAAATTGTTCCTGTCAAGCAAATACGAACCAAAAGGAAAGTAAGTGTTTGTTGTATTTTAATTTATAAAATATAAACATAAATATAAATATAAAATCTAAAAATAAAGATAAATACAAAATAAAAATAAAGTTTGTAACTACATGTAGTGCCCCCCAGATTCCCATCTTGAGATCCTTTGGCATCTTCCTCCAATTCATGTACCCCGGACCGACGATCGAATTGAGAAACTTCAAGGCTCTAACTAGTAAGAATGTCATGTTCTTGATGACAAACCCCAACTTTCCCCATTTTGGAGGCATAGCGGAAGAAGAGCCTTCCTTGCCTCCGCTACTGTGATGCCCTGATGAAGCCATTTCTTGAAAATTTTATTATTATTAGTATAAACATGTATATGAGAAAATGATCAAATCCAAATGAATAAAAGCATTAAATTGACTAAAATCAAAATGAATTCAAGTGCCAGACAAATACAAGATAACGACATTATAAGAATACAAATCCATATCATCAACCAAACTAAGCATTGTTACAAATGAATGGAATACTTATTACAAATCTAAAAATTATTTCAAATTCGGGTCATATCATGGACTAAGAATTAATGGTTAAAGTGAGAGAGATCCAAATTAACACATTCAATAACCAACCCACCAATTTTGATTCAAATCCACTTGAACTGATCAAATCCAAATGAATAAAAGCATTAAACTCTCGACCGATATTAATAAAGAACTAGAAGAATACAAGTTAAAGACATTATAAGAATATAAATCCATATCATAAACCAAACTAAGCATTGTTTCAAATAATTGGAATACTCATTACAAATCTAAAAATTATTTCAAATTCGGGTTATCATCTAAAATGGATTGATATTTTGTAGGAGAAGCCAAGTCATCCACACTTCTCGTTAGACGCTTTAGTGCATGTAGGACGATTGAACAGGGCTCGTTATTGATATACTCTGAGTAAAACACTTGCTTGACCTTTTGAAAAGCACATACAAATGGCTTATCACTCATGTGCTTGTTGCTCTTCAACTTGGACAAGTCAACCATGATCAAATTGGTGTTAGGATCAACTTTACAATCATTTTATGCTCAACTCTTAACCAATCACAATAAAACACAACCTCTTTTAAGCTTATATAGTCCAATTCAAATATATTTTGAATGACACCATAGTAAGTCATTTCAACTTCAACGAGGTTTTTATCTTTCGCGCTCAGTCGAAAATAAGTAAGAGCCTAGTATAAAATGCCCGAGTTTTGTACATTAGTATTTTCCTCGTACACCCTTACATTGAATACATAACCGTTCAATCGATACTTTTTGTACTCTTGTGCCATGAAAAAGGGTCTAGTGGCTAGACGAGCAAGTTTTGAGGCTGCATCACTCATCTTTAAGAGCTGAGATTATAGATAAATTTAATAGGTTAGTCTTAATACTTTCTTTTAATGTGACATTTAATAAGAGACATTTTTAATATAATTACCCTACGTGACACCCATAACCTAAATCCGTTTAGTGATTATGCCATCGTTCTTCATCTTTTATTGTTCCCACACGCATCATATTTTCTGCATTGATCGTAACGAACATATTATGAAATTGATCATGTATAAAAATTAATATAATGTAAAAGTGGAAATAATATAAACTTACTGTTTCCATTCTTCGACATC
Organism: Sambucus nigra; assembly: GCA_949130495.1. Classification (NCBI taxonomy): domain Eukaryota; kingdom Viridiplantae; phylum Streptophyta; class Magnoliopsida; order Dipsacales; family Adoxaceae; genus Sambucus; species Sambucus nigra. Next base: position 103,899,436 of record OX422214.1, on the reverse strand, counting down.
TTAATGTGTTTCAAATAGATGAAGAACTACTTGTTCATGTTGTAAACTCATTAATTTCACTCCCTTGCCTATTACCTAACCACCCTTATCGATGAACTCATCACTGTTATCTATGCTTCTTGGGTCAGGCATATATTCCCGAGTGTAGATTGATGATTCCACGGTGATGTATTTCTATGCAGTTGATTCTTCAATGCATCGTGTATTCTTGACGTAATCTTTAAAAACTTTTATCAATCTTTCAAACAGATACGTCCACCGATATCTAACTGGGCCGCAAAGAAGTTACTCACCGCATAGGTGTACCAACAAGTGAATATTATGTTAAAAAAGATGGGTGAAAGTACTTCTCCAACAAATAAATTGCTTCGGTTACCGCTACCTTTGCGACCACTATGTGATCTCGATTGACTACCTTCTAACATAAAAGTGATAAGCATATGCTAATTTTCATAATATCCCTCCGTAAATCCTTGTGCTTGGAGAAACAATGGCTAAACAATAGAGGAACTAATTGCATGTTCACATGCTAATTGTGGGATTTACACTTATGTAAATCATGGGTAGAATAATTCATAATCCTTTGCAAGTTGGATGAAAAATTAGATGGAACCTTCAAATTATATATTATTTCTAAAAACACCTTCCTTCCCTCACTCGTCAAGGTAAACGCACTAGGGGGAATTATTGTCCTTCCTCTACTATCTTCTTTCAACTATAGTTGTGGCCTAAGTTTCAATGATTTAAGGCCTTTTTGTTCATTTTCTGTATCCTTCGAATGAATCTCCCCGAGGCATGTGCCCATAATATTTTTTGTGATGTTCTTCTCTGCATGCATCACATCCAATAGATGGCGCACCGATTTATTCTTCCAATAAGGCAAGTTAAATAAAATTGACCTCCTAGACCATGCCTTTCTTATCTCAGTTTCATTACCAGTTGGGGTATTCTTATGCTTGACATTCTTCAACTTAAGATTCTTACCTGGAACATTAGGACCACAATTAGAAGATTTACTTTTAATTTCTGAACCTAAAAGTTTTCTCAGAGATAGCCCATGTTTAACCCCGCCCGGTAAAAAATTGGAACCCTTCCCAAATCTAAAACTATGATCGGGGGTAAAAACTTCTTATGCAAATATTATATAATTTTTCCACTATTAATGAGACACAGAGATTCAGTCTCGTCTCCTTAAATAGGACACTCCAAATAACCATGTACTACACAACCGGAAAATGTCCCATAAGCTAGAAAATCATAAATTTCCCACATCAACATATCTTTAAGCGTAAACTCTTCTTTTCTAAAAGAGTCAAATTCTTGCACACCCTCTTCCCACAACTCATTTAATTATTCTACCAAATAATCCAAGTAGGCATCGATTTCCTCACTAGGTGCCTCTGTCCCATGTATCAATAAAGACAACATCGAAAATTTTGGTCTCATACACTGTGAAAGATGGAGTTTTAGGGTGCTAGGATCACTGGCCATACACTCTGGTTAATGCTTAGGTTTCTAAATAGATTGAAACCATCTGTTGATATTGCCAAATGTATGCTACGCTGTTCTCGAGAAAAATCGAGATACTCATAATTCAAGCTCCTCCAAGCTGTAGAATCAATAGGATGATGCATGCAATTATCTCCCACTTCTATCGTAGCATGCCAAGTCATTGCCTCTGCTATCTATGTAACTGTGAAAAACTGCTTCAATCTAGGCCTAAGGGGAAAATATTTCAACACTTTTTGAGGCTCTTTTGAGCTTGTGCATTCCTTTCTAGTAGATTGCACATATCTAGGTTCATCGCATACCGAACATCGATCAAGATTTTTATAATCCTTTCGGTATAGTATGCAGTCATAGACACAAGCATGAATTGATTTATACTTCCTTCCGAAACCTTCCAAACTATTCTTCATAGTATGATAGCGATTTATAAGCATATTATTCTTGGGTAGCAAGTCCTTCACCCAATTAAAATTCATGTCACGCTATTGCCAGACAAACCATATTGGGTCTTCAAACTCTGAAAACCAACCATGGCATGTAAAGTTGTTTGATCTTTGTCACAACCAAAGTACCATAAATGGGTTGCCTTAAAGTTTAAACTTTGGTAGTCATCGTTAAGGCTTATCCCGATATCTTCATGATCACCTGAACCTTGTACATCGTCAGTGATTTTCTTCCACTTCATGAACTCCATACGCATCATTAACTAAATTCTTTAACATATTATGATCTAAATTATCCTCCTTACCTTTTATATATATGCTACTCATTGAAGGTTATTGTGAAGGTTGCTCGGGGACAAAAGGAACTTTTAATTCCCCGTGATAATCTAAAATTGATAACAATCTTTCATACCCCATCTTAACAATTTAGTTCAACTTTTTTCCAGTAAAACACCTTACCATTCCTACACTTAGCACACAGGCATGGAAACTCTTCATGATTACGACATCTCTTTACGTATTTCACAAATACATTAGCACCCATGCGAAACACATCCCCTAATAAAGTTGTATCTCCCATCTACTCTTTGTATTTAGAATATCCCATAACAACTATTAAAAACAATCACCTATTATGGGTAAGAAGCGTATACTCATGGATTAGTATAACCACAAGCATATATTCATTTATTCGGTAGTAATGTTAATAGTGATTGTTGATGTAAAAAATTAGATCGTATCTAATTATTCAATCACAGATAAATAAATGAGACAAAGAATTTTTAAAGTGGTTCAGCCTTATAAGAATGGCCTACGTCCACTGTTATGGTATTGCTGTTTGTATGGGAATTCTCGATTACAAGTTATCTCAAGAAATTATGGTCCCTTTACAATGAGGATTGTACAATATATTTATAGCCCTGGGGCTGTAATGTGAAAGGTTAATACATTAAATGATGTACATATGAAAGGGTAATACATTCAATGCCCCTTAAGCGTGTGCGTCTGAATGATAAGCATTTAATGAACAGTCAAACTGTTGGTTATCCAACTATTAATGCTTTGTTCGAGGTGCAACTCGGACCTCCTGAGTTGCTCGGACCGCCTAAGCTTCTCAGTATTCAAGAGTTCCTCGGAGTGTATGAGTTCCTCGAAGTGTGTGAGTTCCTCGGAAGTGTTTGTTGTTGCCACGTAGACTGCCACGTGTCTTCACTTTATTGATCCATGTCAGCAGACTAAATTTGGTATCAACAGAAGCCCCCAATGTTTCATAGTTCGAATTTTGAGGAGTATGGAACATTCTTTCTCGGAATATGATAGCTTTAAATAGTCCTCCTGATTTTTAGGAGTGTTTCCCTTGTATTTATTTCTCTTTCCAAATTCGTAGAATCAGGCTTTTTGAATTTTCACAACAGCCTCGATCTCTGCATACTTTTTGTCCTTTTAGCCGTCGGTAGCGTAATCGTTTTGATCGAGTTGGAAACCGAGCGTCCGTGTAAATACGCTAGTCGTTGTTATCGGCTTCCAACCACAATACAAAAACCTAAACTATAACTACACTCTTGTGGAGTATAGTGGCTAGTTTGGGTATCGAATCCTCAGGGAACTAGGACGAGTGAACGTGACGACAAAGGTAAGACTGTTAACCCTAACTTGACTCTAAAAAGAAATAAAATTAAGATGATTGAGTGAGAAAGGGAAAAGGGAAAAATAAAGAAGTTAACTAAAACTAATTGGAAAATTAAGGTAGAGACACAATCCCCCAACCCTAGTGTATTGATGGTATAAAACTAATCGTAAATCTAACTGATTAATTTGACCCGGAATTTAGTACTCCCAAGCATTACGTATACGAGGTTCAAGCCCGCATCATACTTAATCTGAGGATGAGTAAATCAGTATCACGATAGTAGCACTAGAATTGCATTCTAAATCATCACGAGTACCCAGAGGCAAACGAGATATAAAGATCTACAATTGTTGTGTAACTACGCAATACGGTCATAATCAATCATTAAATTCAGAGGACTAATATTATACACATGCAATTAACACATCAGGTTGGGTTCATGTATCCCAACCTTTAAAAACCTAGCCTAACATGGTAAATAATAATAAAAGTGCAGGAAATAAAAGTTACCACGACTGAAGAACAAGAACATGCAAGAAGAAATCAAAGATTGAAGAAAAACCGGAAAAGCTCTTGAATTAATGGTGCAAAGTATGTAAATTCCTCTCCTAGATGTTCCTACTTGTTATCGAGCTTTTACATAAATGAAATCTTCATAAAAAGAGTCCTAATGACTAAATATATAGGCTAGAGGTCGTTTAGAAGAGTCCCCAAAACATAAAACTCTTTTGGCTAAAAGATAAGCACAAAATAAAAATCCCGTATCTGCCAATTTGTCACACTTAGAAAGCGTGACTAATTTTGTAACGGTTCTGGAGCGTGACAAATGGGAGAACCGGTTCGAGTTCTGGGTGTACCGGTTCGGGTGAATTGGCTGGTTTCTGGGCCTCTTTCAACACTTAGAATATTTTCCAACTTTCTTCTTTTCTTCCTTGGATTTTTTCTCAACTTCAAATAATCATAACTCCTTCACCGTAGCTCCGATTTGGGTACCTTTTTTTCCAGTATTCTCATTGTTACAATATCTTCAACTTTCCAGAAGGCCCCACCTCCGGAATCGGGCTTAAGAATTACGAAAATGCCCTTGAACTTGCCTTCCTAGCCTTTGTTCTATGATTTTTCCGCAACTTCAAGGGATCATAACTCTTTCACCGTAGCTCGGATTGAGGTGACGTTTTTTTCAGTGTTCTTATAATTTAAAGCTCTTAAACTTTCCCGTTGGCCCCACTTCCGGACTAAGGCTACAAAATTACGAAAATGCCTTCAACTCCTCGATTCTTGGTTTCTTTCACTATATTGAGTTCTCTTTTCCATCTTTCTTGCATGAAATACCTGTAAACCACATAAGAGATACAAAAATACGAAATACTTACCAAAAAGGGTTAGTAGCATAGACATGAGATAAATCCAAGCTATTTACACCGCACAGGATCGTAAAAATACCTAAATTAAGGGGATAAATGTGAAGAATTTATGCCTAATCAAACCCCCCTAACTTAGAACTTTGCGCGTCCCGAGCAATGTAAAAGAACGAGAGTATGAGTTAAGGACCCTTAAAAAACTTTATTGGGATAGAATACCTTTTTCGCGGGCAAGCGAATGCATTTAGCGTATGCAACAAGCCTTTAAACCCCTAGGTTACCCTAGTAGGACGAGTGGTGTCTCGTGAGGGTTTGTAGTGAATATACCCACAAAATTCATTATTGACTCAAAGAAATATCAAAATACTTAAAAATTGTAAAATTTAAACTCCTAAAAAATGGTCACCTTAAAATGTTATTTAGGAGTCTCAAGTCATAGTGTGTGTGTGCGAGGCCAAAAATTAAACCGCTAACTTCCACCGATTGATCATTACGTTACTTTCCAAAAATTCGTTTTGATTCAAATGCTCACGGGATGCTCCCTCAAATGAATCTATCGGAATGTGGCTATTCTCTCGGTATACGTGATTTTATAAAGAGTAAATATAATGGACGCAAAGTCACGCACACAAATTGAAAGACGAAAATTTTTGGGTGAAAAGATCTCTTCATCGGAATACGGTCATAGGGAAATGGGAACCATCATCTCTTCTTCACACCATGTAATCTCTTTTATTATCTTTTTGTATTTTAACTCTCCACGCGGTAACCAATTTCGCAATTCGGACTCGGTTAGGACTTTTTCGGGTTTAAGGTGCAATTGGGTAACATGAAATGGTTGGGAAATTCGAAATTGGAAATTTTTCTTATGATGTCCGTTAGTGCTATTTTTTTTTCTTTTTTTTTTTGGGGGGGGGGGGGGGAGGGGGGCTATTGCTCATTTTCTCTTCTTTTTCTATTTTTTTTTCCTATTTTTTTCACACTTTTCTTTTCTTGCTATTTTTTGTTGAGCATTCTTCTATTTTTTTCTTGCCCCTTTTTGTTGCACTTTTCGGACTTAAATTATGACTTTTTTCATTTTTCACAATTCCGGGCTATTTGGGTTTTTCGGGTTACCAAACGAAAAGGATAAATTTTATTCGGCTCAATTGGGTTATCAAAGGGATAATTTTTCACATCTTTTTATGGCTAATATTTTTGGGTAACAAACGATGGCCTACTTCATTGTCCGAATTACTTATTAATTTACCATATACGTCTCGAGAATAATTTAATTTAGAGATTTGTAGCGCGCATTTGAGACAACATTTAATTTTCCATAACCGATCAAAATAATAAAATAGAGATCATCAACGACTTTTGTAAAACGCTGAATTAGAACTATGAGTTAACCATTAACTCAGATTGATTTAAAAACTCAAAAAGATCGTTAGGCTCGAAATCTCACCGGGTTTTGTTAATCTCCACACTTATTTGTAAAGTCATCAATTTTCGCACAATTTCCATCTTTGGTCAATTTCGGCTTTGTGCATTTGGTTTTTACAACTTTAGACAAAATATTTGTGACATTTTTGAAGCTTTTAAATTCCAATCTTTATTTATTTTGAAGAAAAATATTTTTGGCTTTTTTCAAAATTTTTCAATTTAAAAAAAAAACACTCTTGGAAAGAACATGTGATCGAATAAATGAATCTAAACAATAAACGGGAAGAATATCCCACACCCCCTAACTTAAATGTTGCATTGTCCTCAATGAGAATCAAGAACACAACATAAAGAGAGGAAAAGAAAGATATTACCCAAAATGGAGAGATCCCCGATGAATGTGAGTCCATTGAATCTTCAAAACATGTTAGAACCAAGCATAGCAAAAATAATAACAAGAATTCTAAACTAAAAAAAAAAGTTAACTATTGTACAAGCTACGATTTTCACATTCTAATAAGTTATACACTAGAAGTCGAAAAATTTGAGGGTCCACCCAAAATACAATATGACTTTGATGGATTAATGGCGTACCCTCACTAGGATGCATGCCTCCCGAAAAATAAGGATTCCGTTTGAACAACGGAAGGCATGTGCAAAGTGGAAGAAATGAACCATCACCATTTAAAAAATTTAGGGGGATAATGAGGGATTTGAGTGTATAGGGGGACAAGTACCATTGGGATCCAAGAAAAATATAATCATGTCCCAAAGATTTTTCGAGTAGTATGGGAAGCAGAGCCCACAAACATAAAGAGTCCATATTGGAAAATAATTCAAGCATAGAGTCCTCGTCCTCAAAATCTTCTCCCCCAAAATTTTCAACTGGATCTGGTGGAGTGACACGTCTAAGTGTATGGCCCGTAAAATGAAGCATCTCAAAAAAACATTCCCATACAAGAATCAGATCAACATCCTCAAGACATTCATCCAGTTCTTGTAATGGATTTAATGGTTCGATAATAGTGGTGACACAAGGAGACAGTTGATCCTCAACCTCAATAGGTTTTGAAATATTTATAATAGGTTGAGATTCAAAAGTACATGGATCACTCTCAATGATTTCGTTCTCAAAATTGTTAGGGGAAGCGCAAGTCCCGACTTTTTCTAAGCTATCCAAATAATCATTAAACTCCTTGCAAGTTTCTCTAACTTTCAACTCTAAAGTAGCAAGGTCGTCGAATTGCTTTTTTCTAATAAGCATGAGTTCTTCCAAAGTAGGCTTCCTTGGTTCTAGCACCTCAGATTCCTCATTTGGTTGAAAACATTCTTCAACTTCAAAAATATCGGAAAGAAAATCCTCATTGGGTTCAAATAATGCATCTAACTCTTGCTCCCAATAACGATTTTTTTTCCCGATATTCTTTTTCAAGTCTTTTTACTTCAAGCAATTCATTTTGATAAATTTGGATGGCCTTAGCACTGGGCTTGTATTTTTTATACTCATCTTTAGTGATATTGATCCAATGTTTATAAATCTTGAGCGCCTCCTCCTCCTCACTATTATCATAACAATTAAACTCATCAAAGGAGTTAAAGTAAGACATTTCAAATTGGGCAATTCAAAAACGTGACACCCATATTTTTGGATTTTTTTTTTTAAAAGATCAAATTCGGGATTAACCAACCTAACCTAAAGTCTACCTGATTCCTCGGCAACGGCGCCATTTTGATCGAGTAGGAAACCGAGCGTCCGTGTAAATACGCTAGTCGTTGTTATCGGCTTCCAACCGCAATACAAAAACCTAAACTATAACTACACTCTTGTGGAGTATAGTGGCTAGTTTGGGTATCGAATCCTCAGGGAACTAGGACGAGTGAACGTGACGACAAAGGTAAGACTGTTAACCCTAACTTGACTCTAAAAAGAAATAAAATTAAGATGATTGAGTGAGAAAGGGAAAAGGGAAAAATAAAGAAGTTAACTAAAACTAATTGGAAAATTAAGGTAGAGACACAATCCCCCAACCCTAGTGTATTGATGGTATAAAACTAATCGTAAATTTAACTGATTAATTTGACTCGGAATTTAGTACTCCCAAGCATTACGTATACGAGGTTCAAGCCCGCGTCATACTTAATCTGAGGATGAGTAAATCAGTATCCCGATAGTATCACTAGAATTGCATTCTAAATCATCACGAGTACCCAGAGGCAAACGAGATATAAAGATCTACAATTGTTGTGTAACTACGCAATACGGTCATAATCAATCATTAAATTCAGAGGACTAATATTATACACATGCAATTAACACATCAGGTTGGGTTCATGTATCCCAACCTTTAAAAACCTAGCCTAACATGGTAAATAATAATAAAAATGCTGGAAATAAAAGTTACCACGACTGAAGAACAAGAACATGCAAGAAGAAATCAAAGATTGAAGAAAAACCGGAAAAGCTCTTGAATTAATGGTGCAAAGTATGTAAATTCCTCTCCTAGATGTTCCTACTTATTATCGAGCTTTTACATAAATGAAATCTTCATAAAAAGAGTCCTAATGACTAAATATATAGGCTAGAGGTCGTTTAGAAGAGTCCCCAAAACATAAAACTCTTTTGGCTAAAAGATAAGCACAAAATAAAAATCCCGTATCTGCCAATTTGTCACACTTAGAAAGCGTGACTAATTTTGTAACGGTTCTGGAGCGTGACAAATGGGCGAACCGGTTCGGGTTCTGGGTGTACCGGTTCGGGTGAATTGGCTGGTTTCTGGGCCTCTTTCAACACTTAGAATATTTTCCAACTTTCTTCTTTTCTTCCTTGGATTTTTTCTCAACTTCAAATAATCATAACTCCTTCACCGTAGCTCCGATTTGGGTACCGTTTTTTCCAGTATTCTCATTGTTACAAGATCTTCAACTTTCCAGAAGGCCCGACCTCCGGAATCAGGCTGAAGAATTACGAAAATGCCCTTGAACTTGCCTTCCTAGCCTTTGTTCTATGATTTTCCACAACTTCAAGGGATCATAACTCTTTCACCGTAGCTCGGATTGAGGTGCCGTTTTTTCCAGTGTTCTTGTAATTTAAAGATCTTAAACTTTCCCATTGGCCCCACTTCTGGACTAAGGCTACAAAATTACGAAAATGCCCTTCAACTCCCCGATTCTTGGTTTCTTTCACTATTTTGAGTTCTCTTTTCCATCTTTCTTGCATGAAATACCTGTAAAACACATAAGAGATACAAAAATACGAAATACTTACCAAAAAGCGTTAGTAGCATAGATATGAGATAAATCCAAGCTATTTACACCGCACAGGATCGTAAAAATACCGAAATTAAGGGGATAAATGTGAAGAATTTATGCCTAATCACGTTTCTTCTCGCTTCGATTGCCACGCCCTTTTTGTTTCCCTAGTCGCCGGTAGCGTAATTGTTTCTTTTTGTAATCATTACTTTATCATTTCCCAAGGCAAGGTATTTAAACTTCACAGACACTCCCATCGTGTTCTACCTTTTTAAATTTGTATTTTCGAGTTTTCCATCGTCTCTTTCTCTCATGTGTATTCATCTTTTCCATCGTCCGTTGTCAACAGCTCCACTCTTTTTCTGTAAGATCTTCTTCCTTCTTCTTCATTTCCTTTATTCACCATGGTTTACCCTGTTGAATCTCTTGATAAATTTCGCTCTGATTTTTCCATTCCCTCCTGGGTTGTTTTGGAAGAGCTTTCTGAGCCTTCTGATTATTTTCGTTTGGCTGAGGGACATTGGTTCCCCAATATCTTTATTACTAAGTGTGGATTTTCTTTTCCACCAAATCCCTTGTGTCTGGAATTCTGTCAGTACTTTGACGTTGTTCCTGCAAGAATAGCCCCCAACACATGGAGAATAGTTAATGGGGTGCATAGATTAAATCAAATCCATGGAACTCGCATAGGAATTCCTTAGATTATGTTTTGTTATAGATGGGCAGTTGGTGATAACACCTTTTATTTAAAAACTAAAATGTTAAATAGGGCCTTAGTAGTCAATTTCCCTGATGCCAATAGGGATTATTTTGAGCACGGGGTTGTCATAAAAAATTGGCAACATGCTCCTTTATAAGGAGATGAAGTTTATCAGGGTCCCAGATGCCCTCCCTATGGCAATGGGATAGGTTATTCTTATTTTATTTTATTTATTTTGAAATTATGCTTCCTTTATGCTTGATAAAATGTGTCACTGATGGCAATGTTTATTTATTTGCAGTTGTTAACAAAACAAAGTGCCCAAAAGAAGCAGATGTTAATATAAGGCACTTGAAACTTATCTGGAGTCTGCATCAATCTGTTGCCGATGAGCATATTAGGTCGGCTTCATATCTGCTGCAATATAAGAGCTACACCACCTCTTTTACTGCTCGTCCAGTAATAAGTGAATCAGAGCCATTACCTACTTCCACCAGCTCCTCGCCTGAATCTCACATCCCTTTGAGTGAAAGAATGAAGAAGAGAAGACCTCCCACTCTCTTCGAGAAGCCTGCCTCTAGTTCTGGAGAGGCAAAAAGAAGTAAAGTTGATGTCCCATGGGAGGGGACAAAGAAGAATGATGCACCTTCCTCGGCTGCTATTGTGAAGGTTGTCGAGAAGCCCGTAATGGCTCCGAGCAGGTTTGCTGCTCCTGGAGAGGTGATTGTAATATCACCTACCAAGGGTTCTTCCTTGTTTGAATCTGTTCCTGTTCCCCCGAGGAGGCTGAAGAAGAGCTCCTCGGTCAATTTGGCTGACACCATCACTCAGCCCCCAGTTACTGGAACTGGTGTTCCAACTTTTGTTCCCCCGAGCTCTGCCATGAGCTCGATAAAGTCCTGGATCATTCCCGAGGTCCAAGGTACTGAAGAAAACCTTACTCGGGACATGGTCACTTCATTAACTGCTCGCCACCTTGCTTCTGTAAGTCTTCTTACTTTGAACTTTTCATATTTCCCTTGTCATTTCTTTTTTTGACTTGCTTTCTTTTTACTTTCACAGTTGACGAGCTGCTTTAACATAATTCTGAAGAAGGATGAAGCAATTAAAGCTTCATGCTCCTCGTCTAGTGTGAAGGGATCTCTGTAAGAAGCTATCAAGTCTTTGGACGATTCTCGCCAAAAATATGCCACTGACAAGGCTGTCTGGGAGAAGAAGCTTGCCTCCACCGAGCAGGAAAAAGCTCGAGTTGTTGATGTCTCCAAGGAGTTGGAGAAAAAAGTGAATAGTCTGGAGAAGAAGAATAAATAGCTTGAAGAGAAGATCAAAACTGCTGGGGAGCTTGAGGATAAGCTCAGGATTGCTGAAGAGGAGTTGTCTCAACTTCGGGAGGTGAATCGGCAGAAGGAGGAGGCTGAGAAAAAATTGAAAGCTGCTGATGACCTGCTGTCCGAGAAGCTTTCCTCCGAAAAGTTGAAAAGGAAACTGGCTGTGAAGAAGTCCTTCAGCGCTGGCTGGGACAAGGGGTGGAACAAGGGATTGGCTGCCATGGTGTCATAAGTGGACTATGGCAGTCTCAAATACTTTAGGGATGGATGGGTTGCTGCTCTTCAGGAGATGAAAGTGGATGAAAATTCTGAGCTCTTTCAGCAACACGTCCCTGGTCCCCCTCCAACTCCTAAAGACTTAGAGGAGGACGAATCTGCCTCCAAAGAGTCTTCTATGGTGATGTGAGATCATCCCTCATCCATTCAGCCTGCTGCCGAGGAACTTCAGCAAATTGTTACTTCCTCCGAGCAATTTCCAGTGCTCCCCGAGCAACTATCCATTCCTTCCGAGCAACCTACTTCCTCGTCCTAGCCTCCCTAGAAGGTTTTGGGAGATAAGGAAAAGGTGTAGAGTTGTTCGGGTTTATCTTTACATTTTATTTTTCTTTTATCAAATGTAACCCAGAACTTGTAACTCTGAACTACGATATAATAAAACTCGGACTTTTTACATACCGTTGTCTATCTTCTATTCATACTCTGCTTGTACTTCTTATTGATGATTGCTCTTTCTTTCTCTGCTAGTTTCTAGCCAAGATGGAATTACTAACTGCCCATGATACAAAGCTGCTGCGATAATGTAATGAATACTTTAAGGCTGGTCATACAGACTTGAGTGCAGCACAAGTCATCGACATCCTCGGCCAAGATGCTTCAGAACAGGCAGTTGAAGCATATCAATATCTGAAGTGTCTTCTTGATCGAGCTGTGGCCAATAATGTGGCCTATTATGATATGATCGAGGATCTCCAAGGCACCCTCGAGGACCTTCAGCTACAATACAAAGAATCCACTGCCCTGTTGCATGAGGGGTACGAGAAGAAGTACCAGCAACTCAATGCTGATAAGGGGTACGAGAAGCGTTTTGCTGGCTACGAGGTGAGGGAGAGAACTCTGAGGGGCGAAGTCGAGGAATGCAGACAAATAGTCGAGTTTCTGGAGAAAGAAAACAACAACCTGCAAAGGGAGCTGTTACAGTTGAAGTCTGCGGCTTCCACTTTAAAATCCTTGATCCCAGTGACTGATGAGGGATTTTCGTTCTTAGAAGTCGAGAACCCCAACTTGAGGGACGAGTTGGAAACCTTGAAGAGGTCTAGCCCATCTACATCTTCTCGTGGTCGAGCAAGAGCTCCTCGGGGACGAGCAGGAGCAGCTCGAATTCCTATCGAGGAACAGAGGACTCAGTCTGCCTTAGAAAACCAGGCCTTCCAATTGATGGCGAAGAACCAAGCTTTGGCTGAAATGTCAAAGAAGATCAGGGACGTGGAAGAGCAGCTCTCCACTCAGAAGTCTACCTTGGATAATAAAGAGATCTTCATCAAAAATCTCCACGAGCAGCTGGATAGATTAACATATCAATTCCACAAACAGCCTAGGGAGTTCTGGATGGCTGGATACAACGAAGCTCTCTTTCACTTGGACGATCGTATCCAGAATTCCAATAATGAAGGCTACAAGCAAGGCTGGTTGAATGCCTTAGGTGTGCTGCAACTCGAACAGGGTCATTACCTGTGGGACTACCACGATACTGGGCTACTCGACTTACCCGTGCCTCTATTCAAACTGGATATTAGTTGGATCCCTGCTCGAGCCATTCCTCGATGCTTAATTTCCAAGTATCTCGGCTACTACAATCTCCATTCAATTGTTGAAGTATCTCATCCCGAGCACCTTCTAGATCGACCATCCGTGATGAATATCAGGATGTTAAAGGATCTCAACTTCATAAATTCTCCCCTAGCTTTAAATGATCCGCCTGCTGGCGAGGAACCTGTGTCAAAAGCAGAGGGGAAAATACCAGTAGAGTAGAAATTTTGATGTAATTGTTAGTATACATTTTAATATCAATGTAACTTTCATTTCATTATCAATGTAATTTGTTTTGCATTTAATGAAAGACTTTCATTTCTATTTGCTATTGTCTTATAACACTTTATATTTGTGCATGCATATCTGATAGAAAGATAACAATATTGTGTAGTTTGTCGATCAACTTTTTGTCGAGTAGTTTGAACTTGTGATAGTCATTTGGAAAAAATAATATTTTGTTTCTCGATGAACTTAGTAATAATTAAAAAGTTACGAGTATAAAAAATGTTGCTCGATCACTTAATAATAAAGTTTTGTTTCTCAGCCAACTTAGTAATAAAGTTATGAGTATCAAAAATGTTTTAAAATATTTCCGACCAACCAAAGTCGTTAAATTCTCCATGTCGATGAACTACAGTTAGTGGGTTTTTATCCCCGACCAGCCATAGTTAGTATATTTTTCTCTTAAATGTTTTCGACCAACCAAGGTCGGTAAATTTTCCTTGTCGACCAACTACAGTTGGTGGGTTTCTATCCCCGACCAACCATAGTTAGTCTTTTTGAAATAATTTTATCTCCCGACCAACTCAAGTTGGCATTTTCGAGAATATATTTACTTCCTAACCGACATAAGTTGGCATTTTTAGGAATACTTTTATTTCACGAGAAACATATAGTTTTATTTCCCTTAGGAATACAAATTTTACTTCCCGGAGGAATACAAGTAGCTTTACTTCCCGGAGGAATACAGGTAGCTTTACTTCCTAGAGGAATATAGGTAGCTTTACTTTCTGGAGGAATATTGGTAGCTTTACTTCCCGAAGGAATATAGGTAGCTTTACTTTCCGGAGGAATATAGGTAGTTTTACTTCCCGGAGGAATATTGGTTTCTCGACCAACCTTTGTTGGCATTTTCGAGAAAAAATTTGAGTAGCCTGATCTTTGCCGAGTAGTGTGTAGCACTAGTATTCCCCGAAAAAATTTCAATAAAAAGAAAGAATTCGGCAGAATATCTTCATTTTATTCATCACTGATAATATTTGCACAGGTGCTCTGCGTTCCATGCATTCTTAAACTCCTCCCCTTCTAGAGTTGCTATTCGGTAAGTTCTTGGTCGAACAAATTCTGTAACTCGGTATGGTCCATGCCAGTTTGCCTCCAGCTTATTATGCTTTTGAATTACTTTCTTCAGCACATAGTCTCCTTCTTTCAGGTCGCACTTCTTCACCCTCTTGTTGTAGAACAAAACTGTTCGCTGCTGGTAAGCTGCATTTCTAATGGCTGCTTCTTCTCTAACTTCCTCGAGCATGTTTAAATCCACTCTTCGCATTAAGTCACTGACAGGGGAGTTGAAATTTAGTACCCTGTGTGTTGGGAGGCCCAACTCGGCAGCTATAACAGCTTCACTTCCAAACGCTAGCATATAGGGAGATTCTCCAGTCGCTACTCGAGGAGTAGTTCGGTAAGCCCACAGTACTGACTGTAACTCGTGGATCCAATTTTCTTTTGCATCGTCCAGTCTTTTCTTCAAAACATTCAGTAGTGTTCTGTTTGTCACTTCAGTTCTCCCATTGCTTTGAGGATGGCCTGGTGCTGAGTGGACCTTCAAAATGTTTGACTGATGGCAATAGGCAGCGAACTCCTCGTTATCAAATTATGTTCCATGGTATGTGATGAAAGCATGAGGAAGACCATATCGCAAATGATGTTCTTCCAAATAAATTGGTACACCTTTTCGTACGTCATATCAATGAGAGGCTCAGCTTCCACCCACTTAGTAAAATAATCCACTGCGACGAAGAGGTATTTGAACCTTCCTCTAGTCGTTGGCAGTGGTCCAACCAAATCTATTCCCCACATGGAAAATGGCCAAGGGGAAGTGATGGGTGTCAATAATGCTTGTGGAGTTCTTCGAATGGAGGAAAAGCGCTGGCACTTGTCAAATTTCTTAGCATAGGCTACACAATCAGCCCTCATCGTCAGCCAGTAATATCCCGGCATCATCATCCTTTGCAAAAGCGTCCGACCTGCTACATGGGCTCCACAGGACCCTTCATGGATCTCTTCAATCAACTCTTTCACCTCAGAGGGATGTACACATCTCTGCAAAAGTGCCATAATTCCTTGTCTATATAAAATAATGTTAGTTAATACGTACCGAGCAACTTTAAACTTTAATTTCTTGGCTGCGAGTTTGTCAATTGGTAATTCTCCCTCCTCAATATATGCCCTGATGGGATCCATCGAAGATGGTCCTAAATCAAGGGTGATCAAGTTCATCGCCAAATCTTTATCTATACTCCGACCAGCTAAAACTTCAATTGGGATTGTTCTTCGTAGCTCGGTACGAGTAGCTGATGCTAATCGAGCTAGGGTATTTGCTCTTCCGTTCTCCATTCTTGGTATTCTAACCAGCTTAATTGCAGTAAATTCTGATACCAACTCCATCACCTTTGCATGGTATTTGATCATTAATTCTCCTTTGGTTACATATATTCCCAACATTTGATTTACGATTAATTGAGAATCACTGAAGACAATTATTTGCTGCGCCTCCATA
Source organism: Sambucus nigra (assembly GCA_949130495.1). NCBI lineage: Eukaryota > Viridiplantae > Streptophyta > Magnoliopsida > Dipsacales > Adoxaceae > Sambucus > Sambucus nigra. The sequence goes on along the minus strand of OX422214.1, from coordinate 103,883,203 downwards.
ATTTTTGCCAAATTAAGACCTGCAATCATAGCCTCATACTCATCTTCATTATTGGAAGCTTTGAATTAGAAACGTAGGGCGTACTCCATGTCGACCTCGTCCGGAGTGCTCAAAACTATCCCTGCCCCACTGCCTGTTATGCAAGATGAGCCATCTACATATAGCCTCCATATGAGTAACTCGTCTTCAAACTTCTGATCTGACAGAGTTCCTCGACAAAACATTTGTTGCTTTCTTTCATCTTCCCCTGATATTTCTCGCTCTTCGTCGACCATCTTTTCTTGCCCTTTTACCAACCGGAGTTGGTCTGAGCTCGAATTTGATGATCCTGTAACATCCACTTGCCCTTTTACCAACCGGAGTTGGTCTGAGCTTGTGTTTGTTGATCCTGTAACATCCACAGGTTGATCAACGAGTAACTTTTGCTCCTTGGGGGTATCAGTATAGGTGAACTCTGCTATGAAATCCACTACAGCCTGCCCTTTTAGCGATGATCTGGGTTCATAAACTATATCATATTCACCGAGCTCTATTGCCCAGTACATCAATCTCCCTAATTTTTCTGGTTTATGAAGGGCTTGTCTCAACGGCATGTCAGTATATACGACTATAGTATGGGCCTGGAAGTATGGCCTCATTCTCATACTCGCCTCAATCAGCGCCAGTGCTAACTTTTCCAGTCTTAGATATCTGATCTCTGCTCCTCTGAAGGCCTTACTTGTTTAATAGATTGGTTGTTGTACTCCATTCTCCACTCTTATCAACGTCGAGCTAACCGTATTCTCCGATACTGCTAGGTACAAGTACAATTTTTCTCCCATCACCGGCCTGGACAACAGTGGAGGTGCTCCCAAGTATTTTTTCAAGTCTTGAAAAGCATTCTCACATTCATCATTCCACTCAAAAGTCTTTCGGAGTGTCTTGAAGAATGTGAGACATCGATCAGTTGCTCGTGATACAAATCTGTTGAGTGCTGCTACTCGTCCTGTAAGAATTTGCACCTCTTTCTTCGTCATTGGAGATCACATCCCTAATAGAGCTTTGATCTTTTCAGGATCGCCTCAATGCCTCTTTGGTTGACAATGTATCCGAGAAACATGCCTTCTCGTACTCCAAATATGCACTTCGTCGGGTCAGCTTCATTTGGTATTTATCTAGTTGATCAAAAGTCCGACTTAAGTCAACTGGATGATCAAAAGCTTTTTTGGTCTTCGTCAGCATGTCGTCAACATAGACTTTCATATTGCAACTGATTTGTTCAGCAAAGACTTTGTTCATCAGCCTCTGATATGTCGCACCTGCATTTTTCAAACCAAAAGGCATAACATTATAACAATAAGTTCCCCTAGGGGTAATGAAAGAAGTACTCTCCCTGTCTTCAGGTTTCATTTTAATCTGATTGTAGCCAGAATAAGCATCCATGAAGCTTAGCAGCTCGTGTCCTGAGGTAGCATCGACTAGTTGATCAATTCGGGGCAGTGGAAAGTGATACTTTGGGCATGCTTTGTTAAGGTCGGTGAAGTTTACACACATCCTCCATTTGTTGTTCTTCTTTTTCACCATCACTACATTGGCTAACCAGTCTGGATATTTAACATATTCAATGAAGCAAGCTTTCTGGATCTTCTCAACTTCCTCCTGTATAGCTTGATTCTTCTCGGGACTGAATACTCTTCTTCTCTGCTTCACAGGCTTAATATCCTTATTCACACTGAGTTCGTGACATAAGAAATTTGGATCTATTCCTGGCATATCCTCATGACTCCACGCAAAAGTTTGCTTTCTGCTTCTAAGGAAAGTTATCAATTCCTGTTTTAATGAGGTTTCCAACGACGAACCTATTTGAGTAGTTCGTTCAGGGTGCTCGTCGTCCAGAATGATATTTTCAGTAGCTTCCACCACTTGACCCTTAACGAGTTGTGACTCATCTCTGGGATCCAATGTTTCAGTTTCTTCCACTTGATAAGTAGCAGTCTTTTTCCTTGATTCCTCCAGTTCCTCTTGCTCGGCGGATGAATAATAGCATTCCCGATCTACTTTCTTCTCACCTTTAACAACTCTTACTCCAAAATTTATTGGAAATTTCAAGCATTGATGCACCGTAGATATTACAGCTTCGAACTTCTTCAATCCTACTCTTCCCATGATGATATTGTATGATGATTGAACATTCTTATCCATCACGAAAAAATGTATTCTTTCTGTCCGACAAGCAGGCCATGTACCAATGAATATATCCAACTTGATCGTCCCAAGTGGAAATACTTTCTCACCAGCAAAACCGATGAGGGGTCTGTGATAAGGCTCCAGTTGAGATAGCTTTAGATTCAAACTATCGAAGCACGAGTAGAACATGATGTCTGCCAAGCTACCATTATCTACCAGTACTCTTGAAATCATTACTTCCTTCATTCTCATCTTGGTCACCAGTGGGTCATCATGAGGATATAGAACACCTGCAAGGTCATTGTTTGAGAAACCAATGACCAATTTCTCTTCATTCACCTTTCTCGGGAGATCCTCCTCAGCTAGATTTATTCGTTGAATGTACGAGCAAGCTTGATCCTCACCGAGGTAAGCTTTTCTCTCTGCAATAAGATCTCCTCCTCCTGCATCTCCACCTGTTATAACATTACAGTCAAATGACCCAAAGCGTATTGAAAATAACTCTCGTTCTGGATGCCTTGGTCTCTTGGGAAGATTGGGGTCATCCTCGGGATCAACTTTATGGTTTCTCTTCTTGTTCTCCTCTGCTCGACGAGGAGATCTAGACCTCTCTCTTGTTTGCTCATTGTTTCTTCTTTCACTTCCACGATCAACATACTTTGACAGTTTTCCTCGTCTGATGAGTATTTCAATTTCATTTTGAAGAGCTATGCAATTCCTTGTCATATGTCCATGATCTTTATGGAACTCGCAATACTTCGCCTTATTCCTCTTGTCAGGGTCTGCCTTCATTTTCTCTGGCCAGTTTAGTTCCTCGTTGTTCTTGATTTCTTCTAGAACATGGTTGATAACCTTCTTCAAAGGAGTATAATTCTCATATTTCTTCATTACGTCCCATACCGACCTAGTTTTTGAATGTTTGTCATTACCATTGTTCTTGTTCTCTTTCTTCTTAGCTTTATCACCTTCCACCTTGGTTTCTTTAGCATCCATATTCTTCTTCGCAGCCATAGCCTCCTCGATATTTATAATTTTGGACTCTTTTCCCATCAGGTCTGACATGGTTCGAGGTGGATCTTTGGCCAAAGTGTAGTACAACTTGTTCGGCAGTAGTCCACTCATCAAGGCAGTAATAGCTATCTTCTCCTCATAATCAATGACTTTCAGTTTCTCGTTATTAAAACGAGTTATGTAATCTCTGGTACTCTCACCAACCTTTTGTCTAACACTTAACAAATGTGCTACTCGTTTAACTGGCTTTGCTCCAAAATAGAAATTCCCAATGAATAACTCGGCCAGTTGAAGAAAAGTTAAGATCTTACCCCGAGGAAGATTATTATACCATATTTGAGCAGATTCGATAAGAGTTCCCGAGAATGCCCTACATCTCATCTCATCTGGGACAGCATAGATGTCGGTTGTAGCTTGGTATTGTTCTATATGAAGGACAGCGTCAGTCTTTCCATCATATTTGGGGGTCACAACAGGTGCTTTGAACTTTGATGGTGTTGGAAAATCTACAATTGACTGGACAAAAGGTGTTTCTCGAACAAAGGTTCGTTGTAGAGGGTTCTTGGCCTTAGCCATTTCCCCTAATCTATCCTCCAGCCTCTGAATAGATCCTTTCCATGCATCATTTTCTTCCTCGGGCCTATTGGTTCGAGCAATTGATCGCATGGATGTGGCTTCCTGAGATCTATCTTAACGAGCAGCTGGTCGCGACTGGGCGAATCCTTCCCTTAAATATGATGGTCGTCGAAAAACTCCTCGATACGACTTTAGGAGGAATTCTACTCCTTCTAAGTCTTAATCGATCAAAAGGTGATACCCTGCTTAACCTCTCTAATGCATTAGTCCTTTCTGGAGAAAGAGTGATACGTTGTTCTGTATTTGTGGCTCGCACTGACGAAGTTCATCCAGGTTGATAAGAAAAATCTTCAGATTCCTCATTACGATATGAATTGGTACGCCTAGTACGTTAGGATGGTTCACGGGTGTTTCTTTGAATACTCCGCAGTCCTGAATGGGTTGGTGCACCGCCATGAAGGGTTTGGATGAGTTTTCGCATTATTTCTTGCATGACGGCCTTGCTCTGAGCCAGATTTGTCATTATTCCAGCCAGATCTAGAATATTTGACGGAGCAGATGGATTTGGAGGGGTTCCAGCATTTCGATTGCTGGATTCCGAAATGTCAGCCATTCGTAATGGACTATTTTTGATGAAAAACGATATTACCAGTCGTTTTCCACAGACGGCGCCAATATGTTGATGTAAAAAATTGGATCGTATCTAATTATTCAATCACAGATAAATAAATGAGACAAAGAATTTTTAAAGTGGTTCAGCCTTATAAGAATGGCCTACGTCCACTGTTATGGTATTGATGTTTGTATGGGAATTCTCGATTACAAGTTATCTCAAGAAATTCCGGTCCCTTTACAATGAGGATTGTACAATGTATTTATAGCCCTGGGGCTATAATGTGAAAGGGTAATACATTAAATGATGTACATATGAAAGGGTAATACATTCAATGCCCCTTAAACGTGTGAGTCTGAATGATAAGCATTTAATGAACAGTTAAACTGTTGGTTATCCAACTATTAATGCTTTGTTCGAGGTGCGGCTCAGACCGCCTGAGTTGCTCGGACCGCCTAAGCTTCTCGGTATTCAAGAGTTCCTCGGAGAGTTCTCGTTCCTCGGATCGTATGAGTTCCTCGGAGCGTGCGAGTTCCTCGGAAGTGTTTGTTTTTGCCACGTAGACTGCCACATGTCTTCACTTTATTGATCTATGTCAGCAGACTAAATTTGGTATCAACAGTGATGATTTATACGTAGTTATATTTCATGCTGCATTATTAGTTATTTAACACCTAGCTTTTAAAATTTATAGTGTGTTTCATTTATAACTTATTTAAATTTGGTTAAATCACAACCTAAATGTTAGAAATGGCTAGTGCCGACCAACTCAATGGTCATCTAAATGTTCAAATCCACCAGTCAACAACAATTCAAGAATCCCAAAGAACAATTCAAATAATAATGCGAAATATTAGATATGCCTAGGACCAACCAAATTAATGTCCATCTATTTGGTCAAATCCACCAGTCAATAACAATTCAAGAACCCTAAACAAAAATTCAAATAATAATGTGAAATATTAGAAATGCCTAGGGCCAACCAACTCATTGGCCATCTAAATTTTCAAATTCACCAATCAACAACTTATGAAGTGAACACGAGAATGTAATAAAGAATTATATCATGTTATAGTATCGTTATGTCATGAATTCACATGAGAATACATTCATGCATGCATGCAACTTCCCAAAACAAGTGTTATATAACAACTAACGAGGGTGAAAAGGTAATAAGTAATAATATACAAGTTGATTTAGTATAAATTCAAACCTGCGTAGATTATAGTAACGAGAGGCGCTACTGATAACTATTGGCTCCTATTTCACTCACCTATTTGCCATCATATTTTTTATGATGGAAAATAGGAGTGTGAAATAGGATCAAATGACTATCTATTACGGTTCTTGTTAATATAATCTAGGCAGGTGTAAATTTACACTAAATTAACTTCTATACGATTACTTATTACCTTTTTACCCTCGTTACTTGTTATATAACACTTGCTTTGGGGTTCATGCGTGCATGTATTCTATAACAATTTATGAGCACAAACATATATATATATATATATATATATATATATATATATATATATATATATATATACCTAAAATGTGTGTAGAGAGAGAGATATGGTCACTGAAATATTTATGGAAGAGAAAGGGGGTCGCCGCTGCTACAATTAGAGAGAGCGAGAGTTGTAAGGGACAACCCACTATATCAATTTATACCAATTACCAATTTCGATATAAAAATTTTAATTTCAAAATACCAATTTCAATATACAAATATAAATTTCAGAATATACACACTAAAGACTCCATATTTCCTCTATCTCCTCTAAAGTGTGAGTGGTCCTATCCCATTCAAGACCACATATTTCTTTAATATACTTAGCAGCTCATGCATGTTGTTTCAATTTGAGAAAAATTCGGTAGCATATCCCCATAATTATCCAAGTACACGACAGAGATTCGCAAGTATAAGTATTATTTCAATTTGTTAATTGAAATAATATTTAACACCGCGTCATCTAGTATGTAACTAGAAACATTAAGAGACGACAATAGAACTTCCCCCAAAAGTAACAAGTTTAAGCCACTAAGAATATTATTATATATAGAAACCATGTCGTTGTAAACTATCCAAATGGGACAATTCGAGAGACGTCATTATAGGGGTAATGACTCTTAAACGGGCCTAAGAGTTATTAAATGCGTACGAAAAGAACTAAAGGCTAGTATCTATGCCCACTACATGTAATCCAAATTATTTATAGATTACCATGGTAAGTATGATTCATTTTTTTATAGTAATATTTATAGTGAAGATTGATACATAGTTATGAACGTATTTCGCATTATTAAATTTTTTATAACATACTTTTAAAATTTATAGTATGGTTTAAAGCCAACCAACTCAATGGCTATGTAAATGTTCAAATTTACCAGTTAACAACAATTCAAGAATTCAACAATTCAGCAATCTCTCTCTATATGTGTGTGTGTGTGTGTGTGTGTGTGTATGTGTGTATATATATATATATATATATATATATATATATATATATATATATATATATATATATATATATAAAGAGAGAGAGAGAGAGATGTACCGAAACATGTGTAGAAAGAGAGATGGTCACCGAAATATGTGAGGAAGAGGAAAGGGGGTTGTTGCTGCTGTAATTAGAGAGAGAAAGCGAATATCAAACACCAAATACCAATTTCAATTTCAATTTATAATACTAATTCAATTTCAATATCAATTTAAATTTATACACACACACACGCTGAAACATACACACGCACACAAACTGAAACACACAAAAACATGCACACTAACCCACACACACACAAACACGCACACTAACACACATACACACACACACTGAAATAAACACTAACACACGCACACAAACACACAAACACACAAACACACACACAAACACTCACACACTCAAACATACACACACATTGAAAACACACACAAACACACATGTACTAAAATACAATCGGTCACACACATTAACACACACACTGAAAATCGTACATAGAAAGAGAGAGAAAAATGTACCATTGAGAGTGGGAGGGAGAGAGAGGGGGAATTGCAGCTGTAGGGAGGAGAGAGTGGGAGAATCACAGTAGGAAGGATAGAGAGAGAGAGAGAGAGAGAGAGAGAGAGAGAGAGAGATAGATAGATAGATAGAGAGAGAGAGAGAGAGAGAGAGAGAGAATATCGAGGGAAAAGAAAATGAAATGCAAGGGAATGGAAAAGGATAAAAGGCCAGGGTTTTATTTTTTTGAAGTTGTCACGGAGATGTCACGGTCAAAGACCGTGACAACTTCTTAAGGTTGTAATGGTCTTTTACCCTAACACGTCTGTAACAACCAAGTTATAATGGTCAAAGATCGTGATAAAAAATGTGGGGTCACGATTTTTGACTGTGACAACCTTGGCTTGGTGAAGGGTGCCATTTTGGCATTTTAGGTGTAGTGGAGGAAAGCAACAATGACTTTCTTCGTGTTGTGGTTGATTACTTAAAGAAATATTTATGAAAGAATGAAAACCCCAAGATTTCCTTGAACAAAATCTTTGGGCTAAAGATCAATTTTTTGTTGGCATCCCATTTGAAGTTGGATTTGTAAGACGTATCTCAAAAAGTTGGGTAAGATGCTTTGGAAGGGAAAATGTCTAAAAGGAAAAAGAGTAGTAGGCTTTCTTAATGATATTCCCTTGTCCAATTAATATCCAATACACTTTTACACACCCTATAGACACCCAATTATAACACCCCCACTCTCCTCCATTGGGTCCAAGCAAATTCCCTTCAATCATTGAACCCCGATCCTTTTTCAAACCCTAATTGGAGAACAATTATACACTCATCAGACCCCGTTTGACTTTAGTCAACTCCCAAACTCGAGAATCCTCCAACACACAATCATGGAGCTCTGAATGTTCTTTCCAGTGGTCCCATCCGTGTGCATATAAAACTTACAATTACTAATTTATGGTTAAACAATCATGTATGCCTCCATATAAGTAGGACACCTCACCTGCCTACTAGCATGCGGGGGCTTACAAGGATAATAATTCTTAACACCCTACTGGCAAGCAGGGTAGTGACCATGTCACTCAGTAGGTCCTCGAGGCAAACTTGGTCTTTTCATCCCTTTAGGTTTTTCCTATTTAAGAAAACCCCGACCTCATTTGAGAGGGACCTCAACCCCTCACTTTTAGCCACCACTTCACCACCACCATACACACTTCAAAATTAGCTAATAAAGTCTTAAAAAATAGAATCCTCAAGAGCTTGAAGGTCCAAACCCACTTCCATTTAATTATCTTAACAAACTTCATTTCATATATTTTAGTGTTCTTACCATACTCTTATAGATTGTTTTACTCATTTATACACTAATAATACTCTTGTGATTAAATATATGTCTTCAAGTCTATTTTTATAAACTAGCCCCCCCCCCCCCCCCCCCCCCCAAAAAAAAAAAAAAAAATTGTTTGCACTATAATTTCGAAATTAAAGGTTTCTCACTTTGTCTCACACTTTCACCATATTTCACAAACTTTTTCATAAATCAAAGGAGAAACTCTAATTTTGGATCATGGGGAAGACCTTAACTTTTGTTCCAATATGATTTACGAGTACTTTGATTCCAATTTTTGCTAAATAGGCTCCCTAAAGTAATTTTGTGATTCGAGTCCTCCTTTATTGATTTCATTTTTATCCATGCTCCACATTAGTGTATTATCCATATACTTATCATGTTTTATCCACGTAAATAGTTTCATTATCCATATTACTCATTTAGCGGTCCCATAATATGGGTATTCATTCTTCTATAGTGATATAATGGTCTTGGGATGCTGCTCATACTTTAGTTATTTCAAACACTTTTTAGATAGCTTATCTTCTTATAATGATTCATTCCCCACTTTTTAATGATGCAGTTGTAATGATTTAACTTCTCACACACATTAGAACATTCATGCACATTTTCACTTTTTAAATCTCGTACACAATGCATACTTTATATATATGAACATGTTCACACATTTAGAAGAATGATAATATTTGGTATCCCATGAGAGACCAAAAGGGAGGAGTAGGTTCCCCACACCTTCCAATTGAATAATGTAGGCTTTAAGACCACATCTTATTTGGTTTCAAATGCACTAGTTGTCTTTTATGTTGTTTCATAGGAGATAGCTACCTTTTCTTCTGTATTAAGCAAAATAGTATAGTGAATACTGTGGGTACCATTTTAGCCACCACGGGCCCATACGAGTAGCCTAGTAAAGGCCCAAAGTCTGGGATCCCCACATCCCTACCGAAATTAGTTACGACTTAGCCTCTTTCTAAAATCTCGTAAGGAGATATTCTAGGAAGTGATGGACTAACGTGGGGGAGTCCAACACACCCACTCCCCGAGAACAAGCATGTATATAACAAAACCTAAGCCTGGGACAAAAGGCACGTATTTTATTTCCTGTTATACCCTCCCCGAAGTATAGAGAAATAATACTGAGGGAACCACCGTGGATGTAGGCATTTCTTGCTGAACCATGTACATACTGTGTTATGTGATTGGCATTTGTTACATTCTTTATTTGCTTTGGTGATTGTCTTTTCTTGTTAACTTGTGTTGAAACTAATTGTCACCACAATTGGCGTCGTCTATGGGAACGTTTGTCTTCCTTTAAGAAAGCCCTCACCAATAAAGAATCTGGAATGTCTTGACATAGGAACAACGCCCCTCAAGCAAGAGATATCCAAGAACAACCTTCCCCCCGCAGTATCAGATCTGAAGTTCGACATTTAGATCAAAGGGGTTACCCAGAGCGACAGGCCTCAGAAGAAAGTCAAGGATCAGTGAGGTCCACATAAATCTATAGGTTGATCGATGCTTATGAGGCAAGGCTCCAAGAGCAAGGAGAGGCCGCTCGCAAGCAAGCGGCTAAGAATGCTTGCCTCAAAATGAGATTAGAGAGGATGGAATAGGAACTCCATCACAGCACTAGGAGACGTCCATACCGCACTCCTAGTCCTCAAGCGAGCTAGTCTCGCAGTCGAGGATGGAGCCCTAGATGCGGATCCTATAGATTTTAGGAGCACGAGTCGGATGACGACTTTCTCCAACAATAACGACCAGTTCACCGTTACAGGAGCTCAGCTCAAGGTGATGAGGATATACGAAATTTGGTCCAAAGAGAGATGGACTAACACCCAGCTCATCGAGGTGCTAGATCAACCAGAGAGCTTGCTCGGTGAGCTCTCAAGACCCAGATGAAATCCCCTTTTTTAAGGGAGATAGAAGAAGAAGACCCTAAGAAATTTACTATTTCGAGATTCAAGATCTATGATGGAAAGACTGACCCTATCGATCACGTTAGGAAGTACAGGCAGGCTATGACCCTCTGAAACCACCGGGATGCACTAATGTGTCGAATTTTTCCTTTGAGCTTGCATGATGTGGCCCCGAAGTGGTTCGAGAGACTCCATCATAGGTCTATCAGGAGATTTGAGTCCATGGTCGAGCTCTTCACAGCTCACTTCATTATCAGTAGCTTCCATCCAAAAATGATGGATGATTTGCTAACAATGAAGAAGAAGCATCAGGAGAGCCTCCGAGACTACACAAAGAAGTACTGAGAGTTGTTCAACAAAGTCGAGGACTGTTCAAAATATGTAGCAGTGGCCTCTTTCAAGATTGGCCTACCCAGCTCTTGCCTTCTGCACCAGTCCCTGACAAAGAAGGAGGCCATAACTATCGATGACCTAATGGCTCGCATCGAGAAGTACACCAAGGTGGAAGATGTGACCCACCTCAGTGTAGGAGAGAATGGTCGGGCTAAGCTGGCTGCCAAGGGAAATGATAAGGCCAAAAACCAAAAGAAAGGAGACAAGAATGGGGGCAAGGGTAGCTCCAAAAATGGAGGCAAGAATGATGTTTTGAAAACATTTCAGGCAGTAAACACTATCTTTAAAGAACTATTCTACAATATCCTAGCGAAGATCAAAGATGAGCCATTTGTTAAGTGGCCCAGAAAGATGGGGGGAGATCCCTCAAAGAGAAATAACGCGCTGAGATGCGCTTTTCACAAAGAGGGAGGATATAAGACTGAGCACTACAAGGCTCTTAAGTCTCACCTTGAAGATTAGCCCAGACCGAGCATCTGAATGAGTTTGTGGAGAAGAAGGCAGAGAAGGTTGCTGCTAATGGAGACACAAGGCCCGACAACGTACTCGAGGATGATGTTGGCCATGAATTTGCGGTAATTCATGGGACATCTGATATGAAGTAGATTCAAGGGAATTAAGCTCGAATGGAAGTGAAAAAGCTTACAGCGGTAATGTGAGCTTTTAGGATCGATCTAGTAAAGACACAGTTAGGAAAGCGTCGGCGAGCAGATGACGTCGATTATAGCAAACACATCATATTCACAGATGAAGACCTAGTGGGAGTAAGAACCCCACATCATGACGCCTTGATCATTACCCTCGGGATAGTTAACTATAACGTCGACAAGTTACTCATCGACCAAGGAAGCTCATCTGAGGTAATGTATCTCGACATGTTCAGAAAGTTAAAGTTAGGCGTTGCCGACCTGAAGGAAGCTACTGTCTCTCTAGTTGGCTTCATTGGAAAAGGAACTATCCTATTAGGAAAGATCATGTTGCCAGTAATGGTAGGAAGTGTCTCCAAGATGATCGAGTTTCTGGTAGTCTACATTGACTCGCCATACCAAGCTATCCTCGGCAGAGGGTGGCTACATGCCATGAAGGCAGTCCCGTCAACCTACCATCAGAAACTCAAGTACGTGACCGATCGAGGAGTAATGGAGATCCACAAAGATCAAGCGATGGCAAGAAGGTGCTTCATAGCGGCCATCTGCCCGAAACCATAGAAGAAGGTCTAGAAGGCTAAAGAGAAGATCGAGGAGCAAGAAGGTTTGATACCCTCGAAATAGAAACTAAAGTATAGAAGACTCGGGGTGGAGGAGACTAGGCTCCTCTCCTCTGAGCGGGTCATTGAAAACCTCGAGAGATCACAGCTGGTGGGAGACAAGATGTTCTTAATTGGATCCTCTCTCATAGATCAATAAAAGAAGGAATTGACGGTATTATTGATAAGAAATCTAGACATTTTCGCATGGGAACCATACGAGTTGCCTGGAATTGACCCTAATATGGTTTGTCATCGGTCGCAATTGACCCAACTTTTAAGCCTATTGCGCAGAAGGCACGGTGAACTGCGACCGAGAAGGCCAAAGCTGTAGAAAAGGAAGCAGAGAAGATGCTGGATGCAGGATCCATACGGGAAGTTCAATTCCCTGAATGGCTTTTGATGGAAAATGGTGAGTTTTTATAGACTTCACTGACCTTAACAGGGCATGCCCTAAGGATAGTTTCCCCTCCCAACGATCGACCAATTGGTGGACGCCACAGCAGCTTATGAGAGGATGAGCCTCCTGGACGCATATTTCGGGTATCACCAGATTCTTTTGTATGCGCCGGACCAAGATAAGACAACGTTCATCACCACTGTCGATTAATACTGTTATAAAGTTATGCCCTTCGGGCTCAAGAATGCAGGAGAAACTTACTAGCGGTTGGTCACCAAGATGTTCAAAGACCAAATGGGAGATACCATGAAAGTATACATTGATAATATGCTCATCAAGAGAAAACACAAAGAGGACCATCTCTTAGACCTATCAAGGACCTTCAAAATCCACAGGAAATACCGAATGAATCTCAATACGAGCAAATGTTCTTTCGGTGTCCAGTCAGGAAAATTTCTCGGGTACTTGGTTAGCGAGAGAGGCATTGAGGCCAACCTGGACCAGATTGACGTGATCAACAGGGTACAGCCCCCCTCACGATACGAGATGTACAGAATCTCATGGGCATGCTTGCCTCTTTGAATCGTTTCATCTCAAAGTCCTCTGAGAAGTGCAAGCCATTCTTCCATCTCTTGAAAGGAAACAAGATAGTAGAGTGGAATCAAGATTGATTGAAAGCATTGTAAGAACTCAAGGCTTATCTCAGCACACCACCTTTTCTCGTCATACCTCAAGAAAATGATTCACTATACTTATACCTCACGGTCTCCAGCCACGCCGACCGTTCTACACGGGTATGCGAAAAGTTAAGAATCCAGCACCCAGTCTACTACGGAAGCAAGACCTTATTGGACACCGAGCAGTGGTACCTACCACTGTAAAAGCTCACCTTTGCACTGGTGGTAGCCTCGAGTAAACTGAAGCACTACTTTGAAGCTCACACTATCATCTTCCTTACATCACACTCCCTAAAAGAAGTCATGTGGAAAGTGGATCTGTCTGGCAGACTCTCCAAGTGGTCAGTCGAGCTCGGACGATTTGACATCCAATTTCAACCAAGGAATGCAATCAAGGGGCAGGTGCTCGCCGAATTTATCACGGAATTCATAGGCGAGTAGCCTCACGACCAACTCCAACCCATGGATCAGAGGCAAAATCCCTCAACAGGAGGAATTTGGAGACTATTTTTTGATGGAGCCTCCAACCCAAAGGGGGTTGGAGTAGGCATTGTGCTCCTTACTCCAGAAGACACAATTCTCAATTAGGGAATCATACTTGGATTTGAAGCCTCCAACAGCAAGGCAGAATACGAAGCTTTGATAGCAGGCCTGCAAAAGGCACATGCATTAGGTGCAAAATAGCTAAAGGTGTTCGACGACTCATAATTGGTCTCCAATCAGATAAGTGGGGACTTCAACGTGAGGGATGAAAGAATGGCAGCCTACCTCGCTTTAGCAAAAAAGTTAATGTCTAACTTTGAGGAATTCAGTGTCCAGTAGTTTCCCAGAGGATAAAATAGTCATGCCAACGCCCTAGCAGCCTTAAGTTCAGTAATCAACTCTGACTTGAAGAGAATAATCCCTATAGACTTCCTCGCCCAGTCGAGCATCACCCAGAGCGAAGAGCTACCAAACATGGGTCGTATTCTCCAGATCGAATCAGCACCTAGTTGGATGGATCCCTTGAGGGATTATTTGAAGGATGGTGCACTACCAGACGATAAAAAGGTTGCTCATTAGATAAGAGTTAAAGCTGCCCACTTTCACTTATCTCCTTAGGGAAAGCGATATAAGAAAGCATTCACCGGCCCTTACCTGTAATGCGTTCACCTAAAGGATGCCAAGCAAGTTTTGTGCGATCTCCATAAAGGAACTTGCGGGAGCCATATTGGAGGGAAATTTCTAGCTTTTTGAGCAATAAAGGAAGGCTACTGGTGGCCATACATACAGAAGGATTCTAGAGTATATGCTCTCAAGTGCAAAAAATGTCATCTACATGCTCCTATGGTCTACCAACCTGTCAGCGACCTAAGATCACTTACCAGCCCTTGGCCTTTCACCCAATGGGGAATGGACATCATGGGCCCTCTTCCTACCGCTACCGGTAATCACAAGTATCTGTACAACTTCACCAAATGGATCGAGGAAGAGCCGCTGGGAGACATCAAAGACGCGGATATAATGAGATTCATATAAAAAAATATAATTATCCGCTTTGGAATCCCCACAACCATCATCGCTGATAATAAAACGCAGTTCGAGAGAGGCCACTTCTAGAGTTTTTACAACGATCACAGGATCAGGTACCATTATAGCTCGGTTGCCTACCCTTAGAGCAACGGCCAAGCTGAAGCTTCCAATAAAACAGTGATCGATGGGTTAAAGAAACAACTTGAGCGAGCCAAAGGCGCATGGGTGAGTGAGCTTCCACATATTCTTTGGGCTTACCGTACTACCCCACGGCGAGCAATGGGGGAAACCCCATTCGCACTAACATATGGAATGGATGCAATCATCCCTCTAGAAATTGGAATCCCAACCATGAGATCCACCTTGGTCGACCAAGGCCAGAATGATGAAGCATTACTCGATGAACTTGACCTAGCCGACGAACGCAGAGAACTAGACCTAGTAAGACTAGCGAGCTATCAACAGCAGCTCGCAAAATACTTTAACAAAAAGGTCAATCTAAGGACATTCCAGGTTGGGGACTACGTCCTAAATAAAGTTCTTTGCAGTGCAGTAAAATCATCTGATGGCAAGCTGGGTTCAAACTGGGAAGGACCATTCAAGGTAACAAGGGATGACCTACAAGGTAACTATCACTTGGAAATGCTGGAGGAAGAGAGATACCCCGATCGTGGAATGCAGCCAACCTAAAAAAATTATATTTCTACTTTTTCCATTAATCTTTTATCGCATTGTTGGAATTAGCAACTCGTTTTTTAATTTCTTTTGATTAATAAAATATTATTTGGCAGTGGCGTCCTATGAAGTGTTAATTTTGTATTATGAACTTTATTGTTAATTTTGTATTATAAACTTTATAACTTGCACACCTTTTCCAAGCGACAGGCATATCACTCAGTATAAAAGAGCAGGGAATCACCCCCCTCGGGTTTTCGTTATGAAACACGAACAACCTCTTATAATTTCCCCTAGCAATATATGAAGCCCTACAGGGGACCCTTAGGTAGCTCGACCAAATCGAATTGGTCGCCAAATAATGTTTGGCTCAAAAAGCCTGATCGAATAGAACATCCAACACCAGGTGTGTCCTTTCCATTGCCATACTTAGGCCTAAGAGAGTGTGACGACATGACCTAAAAGGTAAACTAGGGCAGAATGGTATCTCATAAGCATACTAGACTGGGAGGATACTCACACAACAAAATAGCTTTACCTACATCAAATCTAGTCGGCTACGAAGAGCCCAAGATAATCAAATGAAAAATTAAAGAAGTAAAAATACACAACACATGTTTAGTCGGAAAAATGCCCAAAACATAAATATTTTATTACTTCGTTACATTTACAAAGAGTTACATTGAAGTAAGATAATCTTAATTCGGGATTATGCCTCTGAGTAATGTAATCAGCCACTTGCGATCTTCGTCCATCGTCTAGATGAGGGGCCAATTCTTCCTTGACTTCATTAGAATCTTGCTCTAATAGCTTCCTGGGAATAGCATCTATAGGGACACACTGGTCATCCTTTCTGAAAGGATTAGGCCTCAGAGTTGAAGGAGAGATCTCGTGACGATACCAGATTACTGAGTTCCGAGGGACCTGTAGCTCCCTGAGGGTGCTCAACCATCCCCTAATAAAGGCGAGATCTTCAAACTCTGTCAACCTCGTAGCAGCATCTGTAAAACCTTGGTCATAATCATCTGCCCACACTCACTAAGGTCCTTTTTTGAACAGATGCCTCAGCCGTGTGACATCTATTTGAAGCCTAGAAGCAATCACGTATGCTCGACGGACATCTTCTCAGAGCTCTTACATCTCCCTAGATATACCCCCTGCATCTAGACTAGCTCGTGGAGAAGTTGATGAGGTAGAACCTTGCAAAACTGGAGGGGCGTCACTCGATCCTGTGCCAGCTAGGGAAATAGCCGATGAAGAGGAACCTCATAAAACACGAGGTGCGACGCTCGACGCATGCTCCCTGAGTCGCGACACCTCCTTCCTCAGAGTCTCGTTCTCCTGCTGAAGAACTTCTCCAACTTGATTGATTTCAAAGGCATATAGAAGCTTATCTCTTAAAGTGTTCACTTCTTCTTGGACAAAGGCACCAACTTCTTCCATCTCCTGAAGTCTATCCTTCAGTTTGGCGATGAGCTCAGACTGGTCTTTAAAGAACTTATTCCTCGATCTGAGAGACTTATAAATCCTAACGATGGCTTGTCGAACTTGATTGCTGGCATTAGGACCAAGGATCCTTCCCAATTGAGAGGTGGCAGGTATATAATCATCTACATCAATCAACTACAAGCCATATAAGCATTCAAAATTAGAAGAATTAGTATGCAGAAGGGAAAGTCTTTTCATTTCATTCAAATAGAGAGGTCCAATTACATCGGTAATTAATGGAGAGGAGTGCAAACAAAGAAAAAAAATACAAATAAAGTCCTAAAAGCAGGCTAGCTGTCAACCTCAGTTTGTTCAGAGGCTGCAAGTTGCTTTCCCTTGTCAACAGCAGCGGGAGCATCTCCCTCAGATGGAGCAATTACTGTTCCCTGAACGGAGGGAGTGTCAGTAGGAATGGTGTGAGATGCAGGAACAGTAATGTTAATAGATGGACCAGGAGCCTCATCCATAACAGGCTTCGGGCCTGGATCATGCTCGTCAAATAAGGGTGAATCAACATCCACCCCAGAAGCCAAAAGAGCCTTGTAACGGTCCTTAATGGTAGCAGCCTCAGACTCCATCTTCTTCACCTTCTCTGACAATACCTTATTTTCCTCAACCATGGCCAGCTTGTACGTGTAGACCAGATCGTAGTACTGCCTCAACTCATTCAGCTCCTTGATCGCCGCTTCCTTCTCTCTGTTAGCTTCATCAAGGGTGAGATTAGAGTATTTTTAGGCCTCATTGGTGTTCTTCAAACTGGCCTCTAGCTCGATGCCTTTCCTCTCCAGCTCAACGTTCTTCTTCTCCAAGACCGCATTCCTACTCACTAGCTCGTTGCGAGTGCGGTAGAGAATAGCAAATTCGATCACGAACTGCAAGTAAAGAGGGATTATTAGAAGAAGGAATTAAATATAATATTACAAGTATTGAAAAACAAAGACAGACTTACCAAGGCTAGCCTCCGACTCACTTGCATAGCTAACTGGCCGGTCCCCATTACCTTTTGTCGATCAGCAGGCAGAACTGCTCTCTCGAGCAGCCCATGAGCCAACTGAGGAGAGATAGCGATAGAGGCCCCCTCGGGCAATGTAGACATAGGCACCAGATCTTTCCCAGCCTTCGTCCTTGCTTTCACTCTCCTCTTCCCTCTCTTTCTTCCCCCTCTCGGCCTTCTTCTTCTCTTCCACCTTCTTCCTCTCCTCTTCTTTTTTCTCTCTTTCTCTCTCAACTGCTCTTCCTCCCTCCTCTTATTTTCCTACTCGATGGAAGCAGGCTGAGAACTAGTGGCAACTTCTCCACTACCAGTCTTTTGCTTCTTCGACCGCCTATAAATAAGCACATCATCGTTATCGTCATCCCTGATCAGATTCTTCCTAGGAGGAACCATATCTTCCTCACTGGAACTGTTCGACTCAATGGAGGACTCTCGAGCATTTGAAACCTCTTTCGAGCTGGAATACCCTTCTCCACTAGAGCTCGCCTCACTAGAACCACCTTCAGCACCTCCCCTATTATCTCCTTTACCAGAACTACTCTCTTCCTCATCTAATTGGATGGGATTTGCAGCACTTTCTTCAGTGATATCAAGCTCGGGGATGCTATCCATAGGTCGAACGATAAAACTAGACCCAAAGTTCTTGTACTCTAGAAGAAAAGCAGCTGATTGAGGATGCTCTCCATCAGCAAAAGGTTCCCTAATGTTCCAAGCTTTGATCAGCTCGGTAGCTCGAACCTCACTGAGAGCAGGTTACATGTTCTTTGTCCTCGCTGAAAAGAAAAAAGAAAAGAATATCAGAGAAATCATACATTAATAGGGATATTGAAGAGAAGAGCAAAAATTAAGCCTACCTATGAACTCCTCCCCATAAAAGGGAACTATGAACATTTCAGAGCTCGACCCCTCAGTATGGGGAGGAAATTGCTAATTTCTAGCAAGAAAACCCTCTTGCCAGTAATCCTTGTGGAAATCAGGTAGATTTACTACCAATACCCTATCAGGACTCCTTACCTTGAGGTAAAGAAGACCAGAACTTATTCGCGAGAAATAATAACATAAGAATATTTCAGCAAGCCCTAAATTGGTGCCATAAAGCTGGTTCATTTTATGGAAACCATTGACTATCTTCCAAATGTTTGGCGAACATTGTGCGGGAACAATATTGAAGTAACCAAAGAAATGAAAAAACAAATTACTTGGAGGAAAGGTGAGACCCCCTTGGGACAGTAAAAGAACGTGAACCCAGTGAGCGCCCTCTATTTTCGTTACATTTTTAGGGACAGGGGCACACTTAATGTCTACCCAACGTGGGATGTTGTAATACTTCCTAAATTCAGTTACCGACCTATAGCCTATTTTTGCCATTTACAAAACCCTAACTATAAATGCGAGGAGATTGCAATAGAAAAAAGCACAGAAAGAGAACAAGAAGAACTTACGAAATAAAAACTTGGCTTGGGATGACGCGAAGTCACAACCAAAGACGATGGAGGATATTGAGATTGAAAGATGATGACCTGGGAATGAGAGCTCAACAATAGGGGCTTAGCTAAGATGAGAAAATATGAAGAAGTTTAAAATGAAGACAATGAATTGCTTCTCCAAAGGACTTTTAAACTCTTCCAATCATAGCGCACAGGACACAAAGCAAGCTACCGCCTAAATTAGTTTTCAATCCTGTGAAGAGTTGCACAATTTACAAGGAAGCCACTATGAAAAATCATTTAAACTTATTGAGCCCAAATTATGACCCAACAACTTTAGGGGTAATTGTGGGTACCATTTTAGCCACCACGGGCCCAGACAAGTAGCCTAGTAAAGGCCCAAAGTCTGGGAGCCCCACATCCCTACCGAAATTAGTTACAACTTAGCCTCTTCCTAAAATCTCGTAAGGAGATATTCTAGGAAGTGATGGACTAACGTAGGGGAGTCCAACACCCCCACTCCCCGAGAACAAGCATGTATATAACAAACCCTAAGCCTGGGGAAAAAGGCACGTATTGTATTTCATGTGAAACACTCCCCGGAGTATAGAGAAATAATACTCAGAGATCCATCGTGGACGTAGGCATTTCTTGCTGAACCACGTACATACTGTGTTGTGTGATTGGCATTCGTTACATTCTTTATTTGCTTTGGTGATTGACTTTTCTTGTTAACTTGTGTTGAAACTAATTTTCACCACAAATACGATATTTACACATTCACACACCTCACATCACCGACAATGGTTGGTTTATAGTTCCTTGTTAAAGCACGCGACTCCACGCTAGCGGAGATATCAAGGGGTCGGAATGGCCTAAGTGGAGACTCCACGGAGGACTACATTTTAAGGATTAGACTCTATTTACATGGGTTTTGTTTTCTTTCTCTTACATCATCCTTTACTTGTGTATATATTTTCCCATTTTTACATTCATTTTCTTATGCTCACATTATGTCATCTATGTATGCTTTATCTCCATCCCATGTATATACTTATTTCTTCATCATCATCATCATCATCATCATATATATATATATATATATATATATATATATATATATATATATATATATATATATATATATATATAGGTTCAAAAGTGAACATAAAAGATGAACATTTTAATGAACCTTAACAAAAAAAAAAACTTAACACCTGATATGACCTCGTATGGGGATGAGAGCCTATATCTCCAACAGTCGATCTTCCAAAAGGAACTCACAGGTCGTTTCTAGGACTCATCCAGATCAGGATCATCCTCGTACTTATAACCTCAGCATACAATAGGTCGAGACCTCAGGGAAGCATTTCATCAGCAGGGTCATCTCTCGTCCACTATCCCACCCAATTTCATGAAAAGACCTATTTAGTCTGACTCGGCCTGGGCTCCTCGGAGTAGACCATACTCGTCAGTTTCCAACATGAAGTTAGGCACTACATCAGCAACCTCGTACTCAACCAGGTCGAGACCTCTACAAATGACACCATATCGTACGAGCAGTAGAAGGTTCCAAGGTGGATTATCCCCGCATGTGAGGGGATATTGCATAATCATTAGTTACATGTGTTGTGGGTAGCTGTCATCATCTTATTAGAAGCCTTTATCATCACACACCTACTGCATGCTTAGGGGGTGCATTATACCCCTTAGGCACTATAAATACTTGTCTTCTACCTCCTGTAAAAGGGACACAAATTAGTAACCCTGCAGAAACTCTGTCAAATTCACTGCAGGATAAAGAAAGCTTGAATGTTTGTATATTCAATTCATTAGAGCCTAATTTTTATGGATTACACACACTGTACAGTAGACGTAGGCCATAATTTGGCGGAACCACTTAATTCTTGTTCTCAATCCCTCTTCGCCTCATCTTATTCTCTTTTATAGTTATATTTCTTATTTGCTACCATTGTTATACCTATTTGAGCTCATTATCATTGTGACCTGGTGGTACCATTTTTGGATGTGCATGAAGGGTCTTGTTCTAGTCACATTGGAGAAAGGTCGTCGTCTAAGAGGATCATCATCCAAGATTATTGGTGGTCAACGTTGGCTAAAGATGCAGCTGCATGCATCAAGAAATATGACAAATGGCAGAGGTTTTCCACCATACCCCATCAACCTCTTACCTCGATTACATCTCCATGTCCTTTTATGGTTTGAGGGATTGACCTTGTTGGACCACTACCAAGATTTGTGAACAACTATCGTTACTTAATCGTGGCAATCGATTATTTTTCAAAGTGGGTAGAGGCTAAGCCGATGAATACAATCACAGAGAAGAAGGCATTCCAGTTTACCTAGAAAAATATCATCTGTAGGTACCACCTAACCAATACTCTGATTTTTTATAATGGAACACAGTTAAAAAATGTCTCCCTAAAGAAATCTTAAGAATGAGTTGGCATCAAGTAGTTCTTCTCTGCTCCTGGCAGACCCCAGACCAATGGGCAGATAGAAGTAACAAATATGACAATCCTTAATGGAATCAAGAAGAGATTAGGAAATGCCAAAGGCAAGTGGGTTGAAGTAGTATATGCTTTCCTATGGGCTTATAGGACGTCGGAGATGACTCTTATGGGGGAAACTCCATTTATATTGGCTTATGATTCAGAGGAAGTAGTGCCAATAGAGGTAGGTCCCCTACCCACAGGGTTCAGACCAATGACTCGAAATAAAACGTTGCTGAATGAAGACTTGATTTGGACCTTATAGAAGAAATGATAGAATATGTCGAGGTTAGGCAAGCTGCCTACCAGCAAAGGACAACAAAGTTCTACAATAAGAGAGTACAGGCACACCCATTGAAGGTAGAAGACTTGATGTTGAAGAAGACATGGCAGAAGCCTAACAAGCTTCAACCGAATTGGCATGTCCCATACAGAGTGTTTGAAGAGGTTGTACTAGGTGCGTATCGATTGGAAAATTAGAAAGAGAGCCATTCTGCGACCCATGGAATGCCGACCACCTCAAAAAGTATTACCAGTAAGATTTCAGTTTTTCTTATTTATTTTCCTTTAATCGTAATACATGTATATGAGGATCAAATGATGAATGACATACGAACGAAATTTAATAAAAATCTCAAGCGTTCTCTCATACTTTGCATATTTTTTTGAGTATTTGTTGTTGCTTGTATCAACTCATCTTAATCTATAAAACATCATTCGTGGTGAAGTAGCCTTAAATTACCCTCGATGATACGACAATTTAAACGGGGTTGACCTCGTCATGAATTGACAATAACATCGAGGGGACTTATGATTAAACACCACAATTTGGTGGATCCAAATTTAAAAAATCACCTAGTTGTGGTTCATTTACTAAACATCATTAATTTTGTGGTTATATTCTCTCGGCCGAGATGCCAGTGCATGTACGAGACGACACTCTCCATAGACTCTCAAAACGATGAGAGGGGATTTGTGATTAAACACCATAATTTGGTGGATCCAAATTTAAAAAATACTTAGTTGTGGTTGATTTACTAAACATCATTAATTTGGGGGTTATGCTCTCTCGATCGAGACGATAATGCATGGATAAGACGTCACTCTCCATACACTCTCAAAATGACGAGAGGGTACTTCTAATTAAACACCATAGTTTGGCGAATTCCAATTGAAAAATCACTAATTTTGTTTCATTTACTAAACATCATTAATTTGGTGGTTATGCTCTCTTATCCTATTTAATCCGCCTAGGCCTCGGCTCCTCGGCCGAGACCATATTCGTCAGTTTTCAGCATGAAGTCAGGCACTGCATCAGCAACCTTGTACTCGGCTTGGCCGAGACCTATGCATACGACACCATATTGTACGAGTAGTAGAAGGTTCAAAGGTGACGTGTACTATGTGGGTAATTCTGTTATAACCGAATTATCTCCTCACGTGAGGCGATATTGCATCATCATTAGTTACATGTGTTGTGGACAACTGCCATCATCTTATTAGAAGCCTTCATCATCACACACCTACTGCATGCTTAGGAGGTGCATTATACCCCTTAAGCACTATAAATACTTGTCTTCTACTTCTTGTAAAGGGGAAACAAATTAGTAACTCTACAGAAACTCTATCAAATTCACTGCAAGAGAGAGAAAGCTTGAGTGTTTATATATTCAGGCCATTAGAGCCTTATTTTAGTGGATTACACAAACTGCACAGTGGATGTAGGCCATAATTTGGCTGAACCACTTAATTATGGTGCTCAATCCTCTTTGCCTCATCTTATTCTCTCTTACTATTATATTGCTTATTTGTTGCCATTGTTATACCCGTTTGATCTCATTATCATTGTGACCTGGTGGAATCATTTTTGGTATCATCAACACCCATTAAATTTTAATTCCTCTGTTGTAATTTGTTTGCGTCAGTGGCAATGCACATGCATGTGGCACGCGTCTTTTTAATACACACGTGTCTGTTTATGCTGGCGTGTGTCACACGCGTGTTCGTTGCCGATGGCACGGACCAATTACAACATAGGAAATGAAATTGATTGGTTGTTAAGTGTTTTTTATTAAGGTTCATTAAAATGTTCATCTTTTATGTTAACTTCTGAACCTCTCCCTATATATATATATGTGTGTGTGTGTGTGTATGTGTGTGTGTGTCCCGTTATTTGCAATCACATGATTCGTGTCACTTGTACATATACTCCTGCTCTATTCCACTTGTATACATATATCCATGCTTTATTCCGCTAGTATATATCACATGCTTCACATTATTCGTCCATATATCCGTTTTTTTCCGTTTGTACATATTTTCATGTTTCACTTCACTTGTATCTATATCCATGATCCATTCCACTGGTAAATATTCATATGGTTTATGTCTTTTATATATATTTGCCCATTTTTTAATTCATCCTTAGTAGTTGTACATATCCCTCTTAGCATATATTTAATCTCATGATTTTTGCACACTACACTATATGAGCATTGAGTATTGACGTTATATGTGTTATGCACTATGGATTCACTTTATGATTGGTTATTATTTATGAGTTTACGGTTCAACTAAGAAATATGCTCCCACCTTCCATTGGACAAGTATCCTAAACATCTATTAAATAGTTCCCCCGTATTGTACCGCTTCCCCGAACTCATGACGGGAGGTATATATTATTCACGTACGCCGAGTATATCGAATTCTCACTCACATGTACCATAACCATGAGGTATATCGTGAGTTAATTCACGTACACTCAAGTATATCAAATGGCTTCTCCACCTGTATTGATGAACAATTTCCCTCAAAGGAAAAAGGTATATTGTAGATATCATGCGAAAGGAGGGAACCATAGCATTAACCTCCCATGCATAACCCCATATAGACATATGCCCTAGGACACTCATATCTACATTTCCAGTTCCAATGTAAAACTCTAACAAAAATCAAGATCATCTTATCGCCCAATTTTTATGATATTTCTCCCATTTTTAAAATGGGACCCTTTGATCTAGTCTGGAAACAAGTCAAACCTTATCTTGCATTACATGTCCTATTCTCTCCCCAACTCGGGTCCTATCCGAAATTTCAATTTCACCGTAGGCAAAATGTAATACAAGTGGAACTTAATAATAACAACTACATTGGGGTTGGGGGGATATTTATCCATTTCCCTCTTTTCTCCATTTTCAAAAATAGATGAAACATCTTTTTTTTAAATAAAGAAAACATATTTTCTTTAAATAAAACACTTCCCTCTCAGATGCGACTTCATCACCCCTGACTTGGCCTGACTCCCTACAGGTTATGGTCGACCATCAGAAGAAAGAGAGAAATATTGCCATGACTACCTCATGGGGATTCCTAATCAAGAAGTAAACACTCAGCTATATCTAATGACCATACTATCTCAGCACATTGCCAAGATCAATAACCTACAGTCGGACGCCGATAGATTACAGAGAAACAGTGCTCAGATCCTAGAGATGCTTGAATTGGAAGTCTTGACAAAGAAAAATGAATCCATTGCCAATAACTTGGGGTAATAAATTCCTAACCTATATTCCCTCTAAAGAATACCAGCATGCTCCACACATTGGAATATGTTTGTGCATCCCTCCTTTCAATGAACCTCCTCCTGTTCACTTGCCTATGCCGAATATTCTTCAACTAGGGTCTCACTTGACAATGCACGTTCCAACCGATCCTAAAGAAAAATAACTGAATAATATAAAGGAAGACCATAATATTTTCTCTTGAAAATTTAACCAAGTGAGAATCTTAGGAATTTATGTGGACTATATCCACATGTCTCCCTACGCGAAGGCTTGTCTACTTAAGAAATTCAAAATCCTAGATATTAAGAAGTTCAAAGGAAGTAGGTCTCTCATTATGAATATTTGTAACTACCATGGAACCATTAGTTTTCTAGGGGTTATAAAAGAAATTATGGACCAGATGTTCCACAAACCCTAAAAGAGAGCTCCCTTCATTGGTTCTTATCTATAAAACAATCCAAAATCTGAAGTTGGAAAATGTATATAGAGTATTCATGAACTAATACAAGTAAATAAATAGATATAAGTAACCCAATATGAACTTGATCTACTCAAACAAGGACCATAGGTACTTATCAATAACTTTATAACTAAGTGGAGAGATAAAGTTGCTCCTATGGCCAACCGCCCTTTGGAGGAATATCAAATCAGCATTATGAAGAATAACTTCTTATCGCATATCATAAACACCATGGGTAGCCAGTACCCTCACTTTAGATCCCTTAGAGAATCTGGGGTAGAGATTGAAGAGAACATCGCTAGTCCCAATGTAAAAATAGAGCCATAATTAAAGAAACCTATCAGCCGATTTACTCCCCAAAAATCTAAGAACCCATCATTGATGCCATCAACAACATCTCCTCCTATCTTACCATTTCATGGTAACCAGAAGCTCTCCCTACTTCTACAAAAAATAGTACATCGAGCTCTATGTTCCCTTATCTAGAGTATATTAAGCCCTTATCTCTTGAAACCTTATACAAACCTTTGGACCCTCTTCCATTACCTGTCCTCTTCCTGAATACTTCAAACATGATTCCCAATGTGACTTTCACTAAGCTGCAAGGAATACCACTTACTAGTGACATCACCTTAAAAACCTAATCCAAGGGCTCAACGATAAACATATTATTTCTCATCGTGTAGGACCAATGCAAAACACTACCCCAAACCCTCTATATCGGCATCAAACTGGTATGAATTCCATACTCATTGATGAAGATTTCGATTTTAACCCCTCAATTAAAATCAAATGCATAAATAGTCCCATTTTATCTACAAACCTAGCACAATTCATGGTTCATATCCAAATTTCCACCCTATATGTTACATCTTGAAATTGCTCATGATTGAGCCCTCTCACTAATGATAAGATCTTGTATTGCAGTATGGACCGAGTCAGAGATGAAGAGCATGGATCTGTCTGTTATCCTTCAACAGTTAAAATAGCTTTGAATAAAATTTTGTTTCAAAAATGTCCCTAAAAAAATAATAATTTGTGAGAATAAGTGATCTTTATATGAAAGCCCAAAAGTGGGCCTGACAATCTAATGACTGGTTTATTCCTCTTGGGAGTACATCTTTGATAACATTATTTAAGTCCTAACAAGGGAAAGCCTTAAGAGAGGAAGAAACTATGAAGCTATTGATCTCCTAATTACCATAAAACTAGAAGGGTACTTAGTCCCTACTAATAACCATTTTTACTAAGATTAATAGGATTTTTGCTTCAAATCACCGGAGTTCATTAAATGACTAGACTTCTCAACTCGATGGCCACCACGGGATGGGCGATGACTCCAACCACTCAAATGATTCAAATAATGAGCCTAACAATAGAGCTCCCATTGTGCTTCCCTCTTTTTGTGGAGTAATTTCCTTTGAAGAAATTTTATCAAACATTAAAAAGTCTTTGTCATCCTTGAGTAGATGAAGAAACAATTCTTTTTTTATTCTTCATCAGTAAATTACAAAGCTTGATTATTTTGATACTACAAAGATCCAGCTCCTCATGCAAAAAAAAATGCCCACCAATAAAGGAAAAAGATTTTTTGAAGATCCAAAAATACTTAAAGTGACTATCTAGTAAAGAAAAATTATTAAAAAATTGAGGAATATATAAGGAAACATCACAATTTGGGGACATGTCCTCTCAGATCCATAGAAACTCCCTCATCAAGTTGCTCACATAAGATATAGTTCCTCTTTCTACCTCTCCTGATGAAGCTACCCATATAGTCAGCACTTTGACCTCCACGAGACCCAGATCCTTTGTTGATGAAGAAATCCCTAAGTTCGATCCTAATCATAATTATTCCCTCAACATATCAGTTTATTTCATCTAGAATCTGGTTTTATTCATAATTATTGATAATGGTTCTTCCCTAAGTGTGAGACCACTTCGAACACTCTGATGCCATGGGTTTCAAGTCTGTGATCTCCCTCCTACATCCGTCATTGTATGTGCTTATGGTAACACTTGTCGTGAAGTTATGGGATCCATTCTCGTCACACTTGGGGCAGATTCAATTTCCCCCCCAGTTTGATTTTTTGGTGATTGACAAGCCAACATGATTCATTATACTTGGTGGTCATCCATATCTTCACAGTATCAAGGGATTTTCTTATTCCCACCATCAAAAACTCAAGTTCTTCGCAGATACTCAATTCATCACTATCATTCGGGATTTTTATAATTTAGGTGGCATCACAACCAGTAACCCAATTTTGGTAATCTAGCACAATACTAATGGCATGTTCCTCTCAGCCTTTAAGATTGACCCACTCCGTTTTCTAACAAGAGATGATTTCAAATCAAGGGTGAGTCCTGAATACAACCGACATGAAAATGTTAATGTAATTCAAATTTCAAAAATATGCATTTTATTAATAGAATGAGGCTCGATTATAGGCAATAAGGGATCCTTGAGATAATTGTTTTGAAAACTACTTATCCACTATACGGTCTAAGGTACCAACCCTTACCAAGGGGAAATCATGGCTTTCCATCAACCATACAGAAAGAGAGAGTTGAAGAGAAAGGAAGTTATTTTTGGTAACTTTCTAAATGGTCACTTTATCAAAATAAGAAAAAATTTCCCTTACTGTGTTTTCCCTAAGCCAAGATGAAATCAAGTTGTGGAATATTCTTTGAGGATAAGATTACTTGGATCAAAAGATCAAGAACTAGGTAAAGACTTTAGTCATCAAGCCTTTTATTATAGATTTTATAACATTTAAATCACTGACAATGATGAATGTTTTGGACTCGCTAAATTTGGAATGTACATTTACATGCTCCACGTTGAATTTGAGTCACTTGACCCTACTAAGAAAATATCTTCTCCTGATAAGCATCTTCCCAATTGGTGGATCATCTCTTTCAGTCTCACCCTACCAACCAAGAACCCTATTATTTACCAACTCAAGATCGAACTTGTTTTTTTTCTTTTTTTTTATTTCTAATGTCAATGTAAATAAGGAATCCTTTAAGGAAGTCATATGTGTTAATGTTCCAAAAAATAATATGAGTTAAATAAGTAAAGATTTTAAGTATCTTATTGTGACTATATTAATTGCAACGATTCTTGTAATCAAACAATTAATGAAGATGATCTAATGAATGAACAATTATTAACCGATCCCAATAAGGAAAAAATAAAACAACATAATTGTGTTCAAACTAACGATGATGAAAATATTGTCATTATTTTGGGTTCTAGTAGAAATTCACACAAGATTATGATATGATCAACCCTTAGTGAGAAACAATGGTCATAATTCGAACATCTTCTAAAGGAGTTCATAGATGTGTTTGCATGATCTTAGAATGACATGCTACATACCCTAAATGCAAACCCATCAAATAAAACCTGAGGAAGATTCGACCATGATGGTCCTTTAAATGAAAGATGAACTTGTCAAATAACTAAAAGAGTGTGTTATTCACATAGTTAAATATTTGACTTTCCTCACCAGCATGGTCCATGTGCCAAGATCAGGAGGAAAACTCTGCATGTGTGTCGACTATCGAGATCTGAACAAAGCTTCTCCAAGGGATGACTATCCATTTCCCAACATCTATGTGATCATTAACAACACTCCCAATAATGATCTTAAGTCATAAATCGATGGATTCATTTTGTATAATAAAATCAAGAAGCACCCTAACCACTAAGAGAAGAATGCCTTCACTACCCCCAGCGGAAATTTTTTTCTTTCACCATCATGCCTTTGATCTTAAGAGTGTTAGTGATACATGTAAAAAAGAATACACATCTACCCTACATGATCTTATACATAAGGAAGTCGAAGTCTATATCGATGAAATGATTATCAAGTTCAAAACTAGGGAAGGTCACATGCCTACCTTAAGGAATTTTGTCGAATGATTACGGCAATACCAATGCACCTCAATCCACAAAGAGGTGTCATCTGTATTAGAAAAAGGAATCTCCTTGACTTGATGGTCAGTAATAGGGTAAATGAATAAGTCAGTGCCAGACTCACACTAATCCTTGAAATGCCATAGCCTCGAGCTGAGAAAAAAATACGTGGTTTCTTAGGAAAGATCTAGTGCATCATCAAATTAATTAGTCAATTCACTTCCACATGTGAACCCATCTTCAGAATCCTCCGGAAGTACTCAACTAATGTCTGGAATGTGCCATGCCAAGAAGCCTTTGACAAAATCAAATGGTATTATATCCATCCATTGGTTCTAATGCCATTACAACCTAGCCTTCCCATCCTCCAATACTTAACCGTCACTATTATTATAGTTGAGGTGTGCTAGCTAAATATATTGATGCATCACACGAAGAGAGAATCATTTATTATGTTAACCAAAAGATAACGGTATATGAAGTTAATTATCCATAATTATAAAATTCTCGTTTCACCTTACCTTGTGTTACATAGAAACTCTGACACTACATGTTTGACTTCGCTATCAAGTTAGTGTCCCAAATGTATCCTATGAAGTATTTCCTACATAAACCTACCTTTCTGCATGGCTTGATAGATTATTTTTGTAGTTGAGTTCAACATTGTCTACGTCACATAAAAGGCTATAAACGGGATAGACATTTTTACTACTAATCCAATCGTCCCATAGAAGAAGTCGATGTATGGATCTTTGAATTTCCTTATGAAGAGATTCTCTACACAATATCTGAGAAAATCTGATGGTAGATATTCTTTGATGGAGACGTTAAAAAGAAGGGAAAAGGCATTGTAATACTTTTGATTGTTCTTGACAATTCACATACTCCAATCGCTCTTAAGATAACCTTCCCTTCCACCAATAATATGGCATAATATGATGCATGCTCTCCAGGTTTCAAGATACCTCTCGAGAATCGTATTCAGTACCTCGATGCCTATAGAGATTCAACTCGTATCATACCACAAGTCCTATGAAAGTGGAAATGAAAGATGAAAAGCTCCTACTCATTCATGCTCACTTTGAAGAGGTCACCTTACACTACGTCTCTTGTTCAAAAAATATCTTTGTCGATGCATTGTCGATATTAGCCTCTTTAGTTGACATGCCCGAGAGAACAACAATTTTCCCTTAAGATGTAAGTGTGTGAATACTAGGAATAAACCTGGAGAGGGGGGGTAATAGTTTTCCAATTCAGTTTTGCCCAATTTTAAAATTATGTGACAATTAGAACTCCTGATCTAAGTCATTTCACTTTTATCAAGTATCTAGATGAAAGAACATGCAAGCAATCACAATTAATCAACCAAATTACAAATCAATGGCATAAGATGGATTTATATGAGCAAGACCCCCAACCTATGGGTAAAAAATGGTGTGACCTAGTTTCTCATTAGATTTTAAAAGAAATTTTACACAACATAAGAGATAATTCTCTCCCATGCTCTTACACGAAATTACCTATCAACGTTGAGACTTTCCCCTTTTCTAACAAGAAATCCAATTGAAAGTCCATCAATTGAACATGAAAGTCCATTATTCATCTTCTGTCCACACCATGCTTGAACTCTAAACTAGCTCGAGCACCTCCTTTTAGATCGTATGAATTGAAGAAGCTTTAGATGTAAATAATGAATACTTATAGATTGATTCTCTAAAAATATTTCTCACGAATAGATCTAAGTGAATATGTAGAAATATCAACAAAATTTTATTTGAACACTCAATTTTAAAACGGAGAGACAAAATGATGCCCAAAATAAATCTATACTCAGAGTAAGTATATTTGAAAGTGAGGAAGAAGTGTTAAAATAATTGGAGGGAACAAGGTCTATTTATACTAATTTTTAAAAAAATATTCCCGTTATTCACACGATTGAATTTTTACTGTGCGCACAGAGAAAATTCAAGGCATGCGCACATTTTTTCTAACACACATGGCTCAATTCCAACCATTCGAATGGACAAAAGACATAACCTTGAAAAACTTAGAAAAATTTGCCTTTCAAAACCATATCTTAGACCTTAACCCTCTTTAAAACATATACACATACTCCAAGGATTCTTTCAAATAAATTTTTTAGGAAGAAATACTAATTTATGAAAAACGTGAGTGTGTGAATGGTCAAATGATTAAATAATCTGCACTCTGATATTCCTCAAAATATCAACAATGTAAGTTTTAATGGTGGATAAGTCACAAATTCTTTGAATCTTTAATGTCCATTGGTAATAGGAAAAGACTCTCTCACACATAAACATTTACATGCATCAAGTGTTTGGGCACGAATTAGTGCATGACTAAAATTCTTTCACACGAAACATAGATAACTAAACTATATAAAATAAATACATTTTCAATTTTCCCCTTTGGCTATTCCGTTGAAAAACAAAAATAGTACTTATTACAATAAGGAAGATTATCTACACATTATCCATATAATGAGAAAGGCTTGTCTCAATACACAAATCCAATAGACCGACTCAAATCATTCATGTGAACTTGGATAAAGAGAGGATTCCTATAAAAATATCAAATCAACAATTATGAATGATATGGTAAAGATGTATGATAAAAGTATCATTTAACGGTGAAGCTACCCCTTAAATCAAACATATGACTACAAAATAAACAATATACTCCCCCTAACAAGCATAATCGAAGCATGGATCAAAGAAATATAGCAAACTCTCCTCAATTCAAGAATATCAAATTAATAATTCTAACTCCCATCCCTTATGTCAAAATTATATCCCCCTACTAGATAACTTATCCAAAATTATATCCTTATTTTTGTCATGGAATAAAACAACGAAGATCATGAATCATATAACAATAGAAGATATATAAATAGGATATAAACAAGTTAAATAAGGAGAAGCTGAAAGCCATACATTTTTACCAAAGTTAAAAGGCTAAATTTAAAAATCTGATATAGCTTTTTGGTAAATAATTATACAAACTTAAGATTTGACATTCTTAGTAAATAATTAAATCAAATAAAAAGAATCTATTAAGCCAGATTCAATCAAAAAATCATGTGACAGTTAAGAATGTGAAAAGAAAGCATAACACGAATTTTAATGTGGTAAAACCCCAAACATAGGGGAAACAACCACGGTGACCTCTATGCCACAAAAAAATCCACTATATAAGAAATATTGTTTACAGATACAAACATGCAACATATCAAAGTGAAAATAAATGTCCCTAAATTTGAGCTACACCTCAAGGTTCTTTTATGATCCATTCGTTTGATGTAACCACAAATCTAGCAGGCTTTACGTCGACTAGAAATATTATTCTCTAGGTAAAAATAACACAGACTAAATGGTGTGTGTGAAAATAGTGTTCATGAAATAGTGACCTATTCTATATGAACATGCAAGTCACGCATGAACACTTAAGAGTACATACAAACCTATCAAATTAAAACGTGCATCTAAATGAATATATCTAAACAAACTATATCATAAATTGTTTAAGATGGTTTAGATCTTCTGAGATCAGTATAAAAATAGATCTAAAAGTAAAATTTCTTAAAGAATAAATTTTAAAAGATAAAAAATCAATTTTTCAAAAGTTATAAGAGCTAAACGCTTAAACAATCTTTTGATATAATTTTATTCGAAAGAAAATTTTATGAGTCTTTAAAGAAATAGTACATGCAAACAAAGATCCACTCGAAATATCAAACAATGAATAAAAAATTTCAAATATATTTTTAAAACAGATATTTCAAAAAACCAAAACTCAATACTGTGTGTAAAATATATCTCAGAGTTTAAATGTCAATTTTATCAAGTAAAATCAAGATTTAAAACAAGTTAGAAAAATGATTTATATACAGGAGAACAAATCATAGGACTTTTAGCTCTCAAAACTCAGGAATACTTAACTCCCAGGTGTTTGAAGAAAACCATAAGTTTTTCTTCCTTCTCTTTATGTTTTTGTCTCAAATTTTTTCTCGAGTTTTCTTTCTCTCTCTGCTCTCTATTATCTATTTTTTCTTTTCTCTCTAGACTTGAGCAAATACTGAGACTATTAGACGATAAGGGACTTTATACTCAAGGTCAAAGATTATAGAAACGAGCTTCAAAATCAAAGGACAAGATGAGTTTTAACAATTGAGATTTTATCCAACATGTATTAATGAACTGTCTCAGGTAAGATAATCGGGTGTCACATGTTAATAAGTCATAGTGTACAATGGTTAAATGTGATATAACATGGACCAAACCAAGATCTATCTAAGCCACTCATAAATTCAATTTAATGGTTGATAGAAGAAATTGAATCTGTGAGACAAAAGAAACACAAGAAACAACAACCACAACACGATAGATGTATTACACTATCCGCATTAAGATAAAGAAAGTTTAAAGAAACAAAACACCAATCTTATTTAAAATAAATAAAAAGGTTTTATGTAATGAAGAAAATTGATTTTAAATTCAAAATAATTTCTAAAAATTATTTAAAATCCTTAAAAATATGAAAACACTATATATGCATGAATTGTAGTCAGTGTTCTAATTCGTGTGGTGTTTTACCTTATTACCATACTTGGGATAAAATTTAAAGATGTTGATGAAACAATCTTGATGTAGGTTGTCTTTAATCTTCTTGGGATTCAAAAAATAACCCTTTGAGGTTCTCAACACTGAAAATAAAACTTTTGTCTACATATCGAAACTAAATGGAAAATCTATGCAGTGTAGACTCAAAATAAACCTAAGAAGTCATCTTCATAGGCTGTTTCAATAACCCCCTTTAGATATTGGAGACAAATTCCTTTGAGTTCATCAAGGTTAATCATAGGAAAAATATAAACCTAGTCCTATACAAATTCTATCTACCCCTTCCCCATCCTAGAACCGAAAAACAAATATAAAGAAAAAAAGTTAAAACTCAAGTATATAGAGACCAATACACTAAGAATCTTAACAGGTGTTGAACAGTTACTGTATGAATAATATATATACCATACCCACTAGATAATGTGTTAGTAGAATTTGAATATTAAATCTACCCCTAGGATGAATTCCTCATCACCCATTTTGTCTCAAATAGATAATGGGTAAACAATCAAAAAAGAAGAATAAAAGGAATAACTACCAAATATCATAAAAATGGGTTATATTAGGTGTCTCCTACATTAATAAGATAATAGGAGGAGTCTTTTATCATTTACTAAACTTATATGCCCTATATCCCCAGAGACAGATTATAAGCAAGATATCGATGAGAAGATATGATAAGATAAGGTAGAAATTTAATCTAAAAACATCATCCTAATATACTTTCTTAGAGATTCAGATATAATATTATCAAGGGGCTTAGTGAAAATATCTTCTAAATGTTTATCAGTGTGCAAGTATTCAGTAAGAAAATATTTTGATCTAACTAAGTCAAGAATGAAATGATGTCTAACTTTTATGTGTTTGGTCCTAGAGTGATTGACATGACTTTCAAAATGTTAATAGTTCTGTAGTTATTACAAAGTAAAGTTAATTGATTTTCAAATATTCCATAATCACTAAGCATTTGTTTGATCAACAAACAACTACCTACAACAATATATTCAGACTCGATAGTTGATAAGGATATACAGTTTTGTTTTTTACTACTCCAGCCAACTAGATTGTTCCTTTTGTAATAACAAGCACCCAAGGTGCTTTTACTATCATCAAAATATCCTTCCCAATTGCCATAAGTATTTCCAACAATGGCACTGGATGTATCTTTGGTGTACCAAATGCCATATTCCAGAGTTCCCTTAACATACTTAATAATATGTTTGACACATCGCAAGTGGGACTCTTTAGATCACTTTGATATTGCGCACAAACACAAATAACATATATCATATCATGTATAGAGGCTATTAAGTATAGCAGTCTTCCTATCATGATTCCATATCATGTAAGATCAATATTTTTCCCATTTTTACCTTTTGACATTTTAGACACAGTACTCATGGGAGTTCGTGCTATTTTGGAATTGTCTAAATAAAAAATATTAACCAAATCATTCGCATATCTATCTTGTGATATAAAAATACCATTATTCATTTGTTTAAATCGTAAACCAAGGAAATATTATAACTTCTCCCATAAGTGACACTTGGAACTCCCACGATAATTTTAGAAAAATCGTTAACTTGTCCCTAGGAAGTAGAGCCAAAGACAATGTTATCTACATAAATTTGTGCAATAAGAACCTCTTTGTTAATTTTGTGAACACATAATGAGTTGTCATTTCCACCACGCTCAAAGCCTTTATTAACTAAGAAGGTTGATAGGTGTTCATACCAGGGCCTAGGGGCTTACTTTAAGTTGCATAATGCCTTTTTCAATCAAAATATGTGGTTCGGGTGAGAAGGATCAATAAAGCCCTTAGACTGTTCAACGTAGACTTTTTGAGTTAGAATTCCATTTAAAAAGGTGGACTTAACATCCATTTGATAATTATTGAATTGTAAATGACACGTTAGTGGGAGGAGAAGGCGAACATACTCGAGCCTCATTACCAGAAAAAAGTCTCTTCGAAGTCTATTCCCTCAATTTGAGAGTATCCTTAACTGACCAATCTGGCCATATTTATAATGACTACCCATGATTCATCTGTTTTGTTTTTAAAAATCCAATAGGTATCGATAAGCTTTTCATTATTTGTGTGGGCAATAAGATACCAAACATCATGACTGCTAAACTGGGCTAGTTCTTCTTGCATGGCATTGATCCAGTTAGAGTCATTTTCATCACTTACATTCTTCTATTCTACTTGAGAAACTAAGGATGCAAAGTTAGCCAAATTTTGAAGTTACGATCTTGTTCTCACAGTCTCTTTAAGGTTACCGCTAACTTTTCAAGGGAATGGTCTTTAGAGACTCAAGTTGGTATTGTGGGGTTTTTAGTTGGCAATTAATTAATTACTTAGGGAGAAATAATTTCAAAACCTTTTTCTAACTCAACCGCATCAATTGGTTCAGGGTTAATATTCTCAGTGGAAGTGTCATTAATAATTACATTGAGAGATTTCATAAAATATTTGGTATGAAGATTATATACACAATATGCTCTACTGTTTTGCGAATATCTAAGAAAAATATCATTATTACCTTTGGAGTATAATTTTGAAAGGTGTTCCTAATATTTACAAATATATTAAATACTCCCAGAGGCTCTAAAGTATTTTAAATACGATTTTGTATTGTACCAAAGTTTTTATGAAGTCTACTTGGCATTCTTCCTAAGGTTGACATGATTAATAATGTGACTCGTTATTTGGACCGCCTCAACCCAAAAGTATTTTGGCATATCCTTAGCATGTATTATCATTTGAACCATTTCTTGTATTGTAGAATTTTTTTCTTTCATCAATACCATTTTGTTGTGGAGTTTTAGGAGCACTAAACTCATGTTGATACCCATTACCAAAACAATATTCCACGACACCATTTTTCTTGAATTCACCACCTATGTTTCTTCGAATACGTGACGCTTGGGTATGCTTTTCATTTTTAATTTTTAAAACGATTTTCTGAAATTCTCAAAAGGTATCTGATTTTTTTCATTAATGCAACCTGAGTAAAACATGTGAAATCATCTATAATAAAAACAGTATGACCCATAAGGTCCATGTGGACAAGCTCCAGGGGATTTGAAGTCATTATATCCTTACCTTCCTTATGAGGGGCTTTACTTTCTTTCCTAACCTCGCAAGGGCCACAAACAATATTTTGAGAAAATTTTATTTTTTGTAAGCCTCTAACCAATTATTAGGAGCTCAGTCTGCCTAAGTTGTCAAAATTAGTATGTCCCAATCGATTTTGCCAAAGATCCGAGTTTTCTAATTTTATTGACTTGTAGGACTCAAAATTGGAAGCAACTATATAACAATTATCCCAAGTTTTGTCTCCTATAAGGATATATTTACCATATTTGTTTAAAATATTACACTTACTTTTTAATAAGTTAACAATATGATCATAATCACAAAATTGAGAGATACTTATCAGATTGGCTTTTAAGCCTTTTACGAGGAAAACATCATTCAATACCGATAAACCCTTTTCTTAAAGTGTCCCTTGACCAATAATCTAGAATGAGACTCCGTCACCAAACAGGACATTACCTTCAAATAAGTTGGTCATTTTTGTTAGCATAGTCTCATCCCCGATCATGTGTTTCGAATACCTAGAGTTAAGGTATGATCCAATATAGGTGCATTCGGCTTTTAAAGTAGTTATGATAATATTGCACCTAAGTTGGGGTATCAAGTCATCTTTTCGAATCCAAATGGCCCTTGTTTTAACGATTTGTGGGTCTTTGATTTCGAAAAGGATTGGGGTGTTCACTGTAATGGCTTTTTCTTTGTGACAAACTTATTCCTATTTTTTCTTAAGTTAGTGTTTTTATTAGTTTTCACAGGGAGAACATAAGCTAGGCATCTCACTATAGAATAGTTAAAGTTATTTTAACCATGTGTATATAGATATTTTTTAAAACATTCAGTAAGAGTATATCCACAAACATCATATTATTTACAGTAAAGAGATGAGGAAGTCATGAAATTGTCTTCCAAACTCTTGAAAATTGGTTTAGATTCATTTCTAACACGTGGTTTAACTGTAGCAAATTTATATTTTTTCTGAAGTCTCTGACAGGGACACAAAAATTTAGGATAACAAATAGTCGTAGTTTCTCGTGAGACTGACTACTTCAAAATACTTTCTAAGTGTTTTGAAAAGTGTGAATTGGTGAGTTTTGTAAACTCCCGAGGATATAAAAACAATTTTCAATTCATTTTTAACAATAACTTTGACTCCTTTAGGGTTTTTTCAAAACCAAGACCAGTTTTGTCATCATCATTGATTTTGCTAGAGCTTATGATTTTATCATAGATTTTTGTATTTGTTTCTAAATGAAGATATTTATTTAATATGTTTGAATAATTTTCTTTTGATTCCTATATCTCAATCAATGTGTATTTGTATATTTGGTCGAACCACATTTTTCCCGAGAGAGCTCAGTTATTTTAAACATAAACTCTTTAGTTTTAGTCTCATGAGACTCATACTAACTGGTGTAGTCCTGTGCATTCTTCCTAACAGTCCTATTTAGGATTTTCACACTTTTAGTCATGTTTTTTACCATTTTTTCAAGTCTATAACATTTCTTCAAAGTTTTAGCATATAATTCTTAAAAGTTTGGTAGATCGTCATCATCGAACTCACTAAGTGTAGTCTGTGATTTGTTTCCTAAGTATTCATTTTGAAATTTAGGACTCACACACCCATTTAGTTCGTTAGATTTCTTATCACTTTGACAAATGCATCTGTTTGAGTCATTAACAATACTAGCAGTAACAGTATTTGATACAGAATTAATCATATGCATACTGGCATATAAAGTATCAATTATAGAATCAACAGTATAGCATGCTTTATCATCAGTATATATAATTTTAGCAAAGAAACACATTCAAGAATCATAAATTATAGGCATCATTGACTCATCATCTTTCGAGTCACCTGAGTCATCCCAAGTTTTACACATATGAGCCTTAGGTGTGGTTTTTACTTTAGACTTACACCTATTAGCATAATGACCCATATTTCCACATTTTTGACATTGAAATTAAGGTCTTTCTTGGGACTTTGATTATTATTAGTGTTATTCTGTCTGTTAAAATTCCGATCATGAGGTTTTGAACCTTGAAAGTTTTGATACCCATTTCCCCTTGTTTACTATCCATAGCATTTCTAAAGTTGATTATTTTTTTAAAATGTTTACTCATAAGAGCTATTTAGTTGTCAAGACTTTTAAGATCACAATTTTTATCGAAATCTATGTCAAGGTCTGGGAGAGTTAAATTAGGCCTAGTCATTTGAGAGTAGAAAACTAGATTTGACCCATTTGATCTCTTAATAGTTGAGATCATCTGTTTTTTATACTCTGTTTTATATCTATAGTCCTTAACTTACTACTTAAAAGTTAGGGGGTCAAATTGGGGTCATCGATTTCTTCAGTGGCATACTGTTTATCATCAACTTAAAGGGTAGAGACCTAAGAATTTTCGAGCAATATCTCTACTATCATACATAATTCCATTTTCATGCAATTTCATGATTATAGCAGTCAGTTTAATACATAATTCATCAAATGTTTCAGTATCATTCATCATCAGGTTATTATATTTTTTAATGAGCATTTGAGTCTTTCCTACCTTGACACCCTCTTCACCTTCATGAGAAGTGAGCAGTTTATCCCAGGCTTCTTTGGAATTAGTGCATATAGAAATTATTTTGAACTCATTCTCATTTATAGACATAAAAGTATAGTTTTACCCTTATTGTTTTAGAGAAACGGTTGTTTCTCTAATGTAGTTAGCCCACTCTAATATTTTCTTAATTATAGTGCTTTCTCACTGATAGGTCTAGTAGGGTGAGAGCAACCATTTTCAATAGTTTCCTATACCTCATCCCTTAAGGTTACCTGAATGAAAGCAATCACCCTTACCTTCCAGTGAGGGAAATTGTTTCCATCGAAGATAGGAGGTCGAGACAGATTACCAAGCTTTTCAAAATTTTCATCCATTTTGGAAATACGAACAATTTTTGAAGCTCGGGATCAAAAAGAATTTTAAAACCGCTCTAATACCACTTGAAATAGATCAACTATTGAGACGAAATGGTATCAATGGGAAAATCTCTTTTTAAAAAAAAAAGATCACACGATAACTTGGTGTAACCTTCTCTCATACCATTTTGTCTCTACAATTAGTATTAGAGTATATTTAATTTTGTCTTAACAATTGATATGAGAGCTGGTTTCACTAAGTTTTTGTGTTAGATCCTTGTTAAGTGTTATTTTAGGGTTGTTGTCTATTCATCTCTCTTTTTATTTTATTCGTTTTTCTCTTTATGGATTCCCTTAGTTTTGACGACTTAAATCGTTTGAATTTGAAGTTTGCAAAAAGAATTGAAATTCTTGAAAAGGGAAATTCTCATTTTTAATCTGCTATGGATATTTTGCAAACTGTTCAAAGACAAAGAGATTTCTTTCGTGAGAAACTTGTGAAAATGGACCATGATTTTAGAAAATTATAATCGTACAAGAAAGACAGTGATGATAGAGTCCAGTTTTTAGAGAGAGGATTGTACGACTTTAAATATTCTAGGGTTAATGTTTATGCCATTGAGGATAGTGTTTTGATTAATGATTTTAAGGCACGTGAGAAGACTCGTTCGGATAAGTTTTCTCATGTTTAGGGGGATCTAGATAAGCTTCTAGGAATGATTGAACATATGAAGAAGGAGTCCCTAAAATTGGAAGAGTCAAATTCTTTGCTTGGGTCTAAAATTTTAAAGCTAAAAGATGATTTAAAAAACTTGAGCAGTTTGAGTAGTGATGGTAATGCCTCACATGTTTCTAATGTTTCGAGTTTTAAAGAGAAAACCATAGTTTATTTTAAAGGATAAATCAAATCTAAGGACGTTAGAAAAGGTCAACCCATAGGCAATTTTCCTCGCGTTTACACATGTTGAAATTGTGGTAGGAAAGGTTACCTTAGAGCTTTTTTTTTATGATCTTGGAAGAGGTCCTAGGAAATTGAAGTCTAGTGTTCCTTTGGTTCCTGAATCCCGACGCATTACGTACACACCTATTTGTGTTAGGAAAACCATTTTTGAGGAGCTAGATGGTAGATTAGTTTATTCTCATATGCTCGCACATTATTCTTCTCTTGTTATATCATATATATGATTGCTTGCATGATTTTCTTTCTCATGCTCTAGTTTTGCTTCATGATATATATTTTTTAGTGTTAAGACATGTGTAATTTTTGTATTACATTTTTCTTTCACATTAAAAAATACAAAAATATTTTATTTTGATAAATTTTTTGGAAAATACAAAAAAAAAAAAATTGTTTTTGTGTTTTTTAGTTTCACAGATTTAGTAAGTCATATTGGTGTGTTTGAATCCAATTGACTTCATACTTTCCATGTGTCTATGACATTTGATTACGATGATAGACACTTAGATTTTTCTTCGTCAAGTTTACATGGAGTTGTATCGAGATTGATTTTCATTATGGATTCGACTTTGTATATGCCTTCGCACACAAATACATGACCTTTTTGAATCTTTACTTCACTCTGTATATTTGAGCTTAGTGAGATGTTCTCCTACCAATTTTGTGATCTACATATTTACGTGACTATGGGAGATTTATTCATGTAAGAACCATTGTCCATGATATATTTTGTTTAAGTATTGAAAAAGTATGAGTGTTACACGGGAAAGGGTTGTGAGAGACAGGATGACTCGTCGTGAAAGCCATCGTTTGAAAAGGGCCCAAGAAAAAATTATGGCAACAAAGAGAGAAAAATTGGCCAAAAGGGGGGGCAAAATATTTTATTTTGTTTAATCCTTCAAAAGAAATCGCTAGAAAAGAAAAAGGAAATAATGAAATATAAATATGTTTATCTTTTGAGGGTGTTGAGTTGAAGATCAACGGGGTTGAACAATGATACCTAGTTATTCTTACTTTGTCATGATATTATTGATTTGTATAATCATGAATATTATAGGCTTGTGTGCATTATTCTTGTTTCATTCATTAAGTTCAACTTTTTTTGTCACTTTAGGCTAAAGCTTAGTTTGATAAAGTTTTACAGTTAATTATAACTTCTTGAAATTATTTTAGTGTTTCGGTTATAATTCATTTGTATCTATTTCACACCCATTCATTCCATCCCACACGTTTAGACATTGATACTATGCTAGTGTGTAAAGTTTAACTATTTGTCTCATGTTTTTGTTGTCGTTTATACCTATATATGTGTGGCGGATTTTCTTTGATATTTGTTGTATATATTATATTTGGTATTGTACGTTTTATTTCTAATTTTTTTTAAATTGAAAATTTCAAAAATAGTTGGTGTTTGGTGGCCTTTGAGATTATCATTACATTCGCTTGATTTATATCTTTTTGTGATGATATTTTATCTTCTACGTGATGCTTTGTATTTCATGCAGATGTTTTTACTTCTTTGTCAATTTCTAATAAAAACAAAGGCGGAGAACAAATTAAAAAGAGTTTGATTTACGGGGGAGAATTTATTTATGAGTTTTATCTTATTTCAAACTCGATGCGTCATGAGTTATATCTTTTTTATCTCGTGTGTGCAGGTACTTAAAGCGTAATTCAAGACACACGGATGAAGATAAATTTTGGCAAAGAGAAGAATAAGAAGTTTGAAGACAAAGAGACTTATGCCTTTCCATTCTAGGGTAAGGAAAGGTGTTTGTATTTTTGTCATAGGAAATTTTTTATTTTGATTTGGAGTTCGGTTATGATTACTTGTGTTGTACCGGAATAGACAAAGGGAGAGATATATAAGAACACTTTTCCTAATATTATTCATAGCATAGCTTTAGGCTAGTTTGGCATATCCAGTTACAAATCTCTAGGCACCATCAAGATGAACTAAACTCAATCATCTCCAAGTTTGAAGACTTACCGACATCCCGTAAAGGTATAAAGAAATTTAGTGTTTAAATTAATTTACCGAATTATCTTTGGGATGTTTTATTTTTATAAAAAATGAACAATAGTTTCAATTCGAAAAGAAAAATATTTTTTTTTAAACTCTCATTTAAACAATATTAACATCTCATTCAAATGAGATTACATGTTGTTTAAAGTTCGGTCAAAGTGTTTTTCAAATGAGGGTCCAATGAGATCATAGTGTTTTGATCTTCTTGATGTCATTAGAAACGAGGCACATCTCGTTAGAACGGCATGAATATCTCATTAGAACGACAATGCATTATTGTTCAAATATCGTCGCCGCCTAAAATTTTGGGAGCGTACTATAAATACCTGTTTTGTTTTCAAATTGTTTTATACTTTTTCCAGATTCATTTTTGCATAACTTTTTCCAAAATTCTTCAATGTTTAGTGTTTTAAAACACTTTTTTATTCACAACATACATTTAAAAAATAGTTTATGTGAATCGATTTAAACCTTAGACAGTTTTGTATACTTTCATACACCCTTGTGGAGGAGGCATCTTCATAGATGGCTTGTGATACCTTGGGGGACTCACTGCTAACGATGAATGGTGAGGCTAATAAAGGACTGCGATTTTGTGATTCTTGCGAGGATCATAGTTGTTCACTAAAGATTTGTGAAGATTAGCGCATTATACTTGTGGCGGTCAAGTAGTTCGTAAGTCGATTGTCGTGTAGTTTTCTAAAGTGAATAAAAGCTCTTACCCGAAAGGTTTTTTTTCCTGAAACTTTGCCTCTATTGAATGCTTGGTTTGATTTATCTGTTTTATCACATAGATGTACGTTTAGAATAAAGCGATAAAATTTTATTTACAGATATAAACGTGCACGACAAGGATGGTTACAATAAAAAAATTCCAAATTTTATTTTAACTAATTTTTTCTTTTTATCCTAAACATACATTTATGTGATAAAACAGATTAAGCAAACCTATATTCAACAAAGGAAAAGTTTCACGAAAAAATCCCTTTCAGGTAAAACCTTTTATTCACTTTAGAAATATATAAAAGAGTAGACTTACAAAATACTTGATAATTGCCACTAGTATAATGTGTTGATTTTTGCAAATCTCTAGTGAACAACAATGGTCCTCATAAGAATCACAATATTGCAGTCCTCCATCAGCCTAAGCCTTCGTCTTCAGCAATGATTTCCCTCAGGTATCACAAATCATCCATAGAGATGCCTTCTCCACAAAGGTGAATGAAAGTATACAAAACTTTCAAGGCTTGAAACTAATTCACATAAACTATTTTAAGGATGTTTGTTACAGGTATCGTCTTCTAACTTTGTCTGTTACAGGTTTTCTCCATTTTCACACCTCCAAACCATCATTATATTATCCCAAACTCCCAAATAAAGGTCTATAA
The DNA here is from genome assembly GCA_949130495.1 of Sambucus nigra. Taxonomy (NCBI): domain Eukaryota; kingdom Viridiplantae; phylum Streptophyta; class Magnoliopsida; order Dipsacales; family Adoxaceae; genus Sambucus; species Sambucus nigra. The sequence continues at coordinate 103,838,274 of OX422214.1, read as the reverse complement.
CATTGTAGTAACATGTATCAATGATTTTTTATGTAGGATAATCATTAATCTCTTACAAAATAATCCCAAATTAGATTTAATCTAATATAATCTTAAACCCTAGAATTTCCTATTTCTATAAATCCTTGTTAAAGATTCTTGATTTCTTCACCAAGATTGAATGTAAATTCATGGGTTTTATACTACATTCATGAGGGAATCAATTCTATATCAATTTCACCTAAGATTATGATATATGTCTTCCAAATTCATCCAAAACACATGAATTTCATAGGTAATTCAACTTACTCTAACATGTACATCATATATGCTTATAAATTTGCAAGTTTAAACACTATCCTTTTACTGTAGGTCTGATCCGTTAGAGATGATGGGTATGATGGTCTTGCTCTTCCCCCGGTCTACATGGTGGTGGTGGTGTAATTAGAGTAGGAATTGGTTGTTCTGGCCTTTGGAACCTCCTCTCTTCTCCCCCCTATGGCCTCTCTACAACTCTATGAATTATAACCCTCGAAGACTCATATTCCCAAATTATATAAACCTCTTAATTTCATAGGTCGTATTTCCTCAAAAATACAAATGACTAAAATATCCCTCTTGGGTGTCGGTTTGGCCTAAAAGTGCCCCGGGACCCAAACTAAACCCCCGGATAGACTTTTCTGATTATCTTGACCCTTCCGAACACATTGGCTCACTCGAAACGACTATTAGGATGACTTAAAAACAAATTACCTTATACATTGTATTGACTGAGTTTCGACACAACTGACACACGCGTCCCGACTAAAATACTGTAACTGCCGTGTTTTTCACTCGTAATATTTTTAATATATTCATAATCCCATATTCCTTTATTCACTAAGTAATACTCAATATAATTCACATCAATAAATACTAACCCTTGTCTCGCTAGTTAATATGATTTTTTTAATTCGAATTAATTTCCCGTATTTAATTTAATTTATCCCATTTCGTCTCGAAATTCAAAAAAAGGAATACATGGTATGAATAGCTTTGGATATTTTTTACGCATCTCATCCTAGCGCTCCCAAATAGACTCCTCGACATTACGATGCTCCCACTGAACACGCACAAGTAGAACTACCTTCGACCTCAATCTCATCTCACAATAGTCTAAGATAGCCATCGGTCTCTCCTCATATGAACTATTGGGTTGTAAATCAATCTCCTCCAACATAACATAAGTGTTAGCCAACTCATCCTGGAGATATCGCCTCGGTGCAGAAATATGGAACACATCATGAATTCGATGCAAGTGCTCCGACAAACCAAGCATATATGCCACCGATCCAATCCTCTCGATGATAAGAAATGGCTCCATGTATCTTGGTGCCAATTTTCCTTTCTTCTCGAACCTCATTATCCCCTTCATTGGAGATACTCGCAGTAATACCTGGTCCCCCACATCAAACTCTCGAAAGAACCTCTTGGCATCGGCGTAGCCTTTCTTTCTATCTTGAGCTACCCGTATGCGACTCTGAATCATCTCGATCCTAGCTGAAGTTTCCTGAATCAAATTTGGCCTGAGTAGCTTGTTGTTCCCCACCTCTAGACAACAAGCAAGAGAATAACAAGTTTTACCGTACACCGCCTCAAATGGAGCTATGCCAATAGTGAACTGATAGAAGTTATTGTATGCAAGCTCCACCAGTGGAAGGTACTGCTCCTAACCTCCCCTAAAATAAAGGACACGCATTCATAACATATCCTACAACATTTGATTCATCTTCTCAGTCTTCCCATCCGTCTATGGATGATAGGCCTTACTTAATCATAGCTCCATGCCCATGGCCTTCTGAAATCTCTCCCAAAAGGCAGACACAAAATCTTATCCTCGTCGAATACAGTATCGAGGGGCACCCCGTGTAGTCTCACTATCTCAGCAATGAATATCTGGGCGTACTGTCCCACAGTATAATCCGTTCGAACTGACAAAAAGTGGACTACCTCAGTCAATCGATCCATAATCACCCATATGAAATCGTGACCCCTCTGAGAAGTAGGCAACCCTGTGGTAAAATCCATGGAAATGCTCTCCCATTACGACATAGGAATCTCTAGCGGCTGAAGAAACCCACCTTTACCATCTGACAGGAGGTACACTTTAAGATAAACTCAATAATGTGTCTCTTCATCCCACTCCACCAATACTGTCACCTCATATCCCGGTACATCTTATGCCTGACGGGATGTACCACAAATCGAGATCCATGCGACTCTGTCATTACCATGTGTTGCAAATCATCCCCCTTAGGAATAATAACTCTCCCAGTAAAGAAAAAGTCTCCCTAGGAAGTCACTGAGTAGGACTCTTCTCCCCCAACTAAAATTTGTCAAATCATCTCCTGATAAAATAGATTTGCTGCCTGGGCCTATACCACCCTCGTCACAATCTAGGGTGTAATAGTCATAACTGACATGACCGATATGGAAACTGCATCTTGATGGCCCAGTTCCTTCCATTTCACCTTTCACACCTTGGCCACCTCACCAACTGACCTACTTCTCAACGCATCTACCACTACATTAGCCTTTCCCGAGTGGTACTGGATCTAGAACTGGTAGTCTTTCACAAATTCAAGCCACCTATATTGATGCATATTCAGCTCTCTCTGAGTGAATAAGTACTGTAAGGACTTATGACCTGTGAACAGGCAAAACTTCTCCCCTAATAGGTAATGTCTCAAAATTCGAAGTGCGAACATGACTGCCGCTAACTCCAAGTCGTGGGTGGGGTAGTTACGCTCGTGAGGCTTAACCTTGCGAGAAGTATAAGCTATAGCCTGATCCTCCAGCTGCAACACTCCACTAAGTCCCTATAGGGACGCATCAGTAAAGATAAGTTACTTCGCACTTGGTCCGAGGAGTGATGGTACGGGTGATGAAGTCAACTTGTCCTTCAGCTCATGAAACGCTAACTGACACGCATCATCGCAAACAAACGGGATGCCCTTGTGGGTCAAATTATTCATCGAACCCGCAATCTTTTAAAATCCTTGGATAAATCGTCTGTAGTACCTGGCTAACCCTAAGAAACTACGCACCTCCGTCAGTGTCGTGGGCTGTCCCCACTCCTTCATCGCTGACACCTTACTCGGGTCCACCGATATCCCTCCATTTGATACGATATGGCCCAAAAATTATAATTTACGGTGCTATAACCCACACTTCTCGAACTTAGCATACAATTGGTGCTCTTGTAATTTCTGTAAAACTCCCCGTTGATGCTCGACCTGCTCCTCCCCGGTTTGGAAGTAAATTAGGATGTCATCTATGAAGACAATGACAAACTGATCTAAGAACTCTCTGAACACCTTATTCATCAGTCCATAAACACTACCGATGCACTGGTTTACCCAAATGGCATAACCCAAAACTCATAGGACCCATATCTCCTCATAAATACAGTCTTAGACACATCCTTCTCCCTGATAAGCAAGCGGTGATAACCGAATCTCAACTCTATTTTAGAGAAGTAGGTTGATCCTCTATGCTGGTCGAGCAAGTCATCGATGCGAGGCAATGATTATTTATTTCATATCGTGACTTTATTCAACTTTCGATAATCCACGCATAGTCGTAGGGATCCATCACTCTTCTTCACAAATAGAACTGGGGTACCCCATGGGGAGGTACTCCCATATCCCAACAACTACTCGATCAGATCCTGTAGCCCCCTCATCTACGTAGGAGCCATCCAATAAGGCGCACGAGCTATTGGATGAGTGCTCGGCACCAAATCAATCACAAACTCTATCTCCGTACTCGGTGGTAGCCCCGTTATATCCTGAAACACATCGAAAAACTCGCAAATAACCGAAATCAAATTAAGGGAAATCACCACTGCCTTAAAGGTCTCCTCCTCTATGTAATACAAATGGGTGGACGATCTTCCCTCGGGGTGAGGCATCGCCACAAGTAATATCTCCTGACTAGGAATAGAAAATATAATGCTCCTACTATATCAATCAATCATGGACCTATACACAACTAGCCAATCTATGCCTATAATGGCATCGTACTCTGACATATCTAACACAAGCATATCCGCAGGTAAAATAAGACTCCCAATCTCTATGCTCACACCCGACATATAAAGAAAATCAGCGTTCCATTACCCAACGGCGAGTCTGCACAAGTAACCGTACTATCGACCATGTTTAATAACCATGTTGCCCGTAAGAATCTAGTGGCTATGAATGAGTTGAGGCCCCCGTGTTAAAAAAAATACACCTCAGAGTCCCATGTATAGAAAATATACCCTCGACTGTGGGAGGTGCCTGAGGAACTACTTACTGGTGGACGTTATATACACACCCATACTGAAATTATCCCTATTGAGGTGGGGCTGAACAACTGGTATAGCAGGCATAACTAGAATCTGAGCTGGCGCTGGGAGGACAGTTGGAAAGATAGGCCTCTGTGGCTCCTGGTGAGCACCCTGTTGTTGCTGAGCCCTACCCTTATCAAGGTAATCCTATTTCTTATTGACGGTCTTTCCATAAGTAAAACATCAGCCTACGAAATTCCCTCCTTTCTAGCCTTGCTAACCTTGGCCTTACTTGTCGTTGTCACCTCTCTCTTAGTCCTAGTGGCCCTGCTAGAACTGTTGCTGCCCTACTTCTCCTATTAGTCCTGATGGACATGTCGGTATCCTCCCTGGCCATATCAGAAACCTCCGGATTGGAAACACTTACTAGAATCACCCTATTGGGAACTCTGCTCACCCTGCTTGGACTGACCCTGAGCTGATAGCACCTCGTTGGTACTGCCTCCACCAGTCCTACCCTCCTGGCTTAACTCTCCAGCTCGATTGCTTCCATTAAAATGGAAGTGGTGATCCTAGCAGTGTAGTAAAGAAGCATTCAACACATCGGTGTAGGTCTTTAAGGAAATATTACCCAGCAGATGTTGTCTGACCCTCCAAGTAACACCATCAGTAAATAGTTGTATCCTCTTCTCCTCAATAGATACCTATCCTAGAACCGGGTTAGTCGGTCTCATAAACTCCTTCTCGTACTCTACAACAGTCCTCCCCTCCTAGGTAAGATCCAATAATTTCTGCCTCATCTCAGTCTGGATTGCGGATGGGAAGCATTTATGATCAAACCGTACCTAGAACTCCTATATAACCATGTTTTCTCTCTCCTCCTCGGTGGTAGTGACCTTCCACCACTGAAATGCTTCCCCAACTAGCTTAAACATAACTAGAATCTGTCTATGTACCTATGTGCACTCATACATCCTCAGATGCCTCTTAATGTCCTTCTTCCATTGGCTAGCCACAACAACATCGAAACTCCTTGAGAACTCTGGATGGTGAGCCTTCTGGAAAGCATCTCGGACTCCCTCCTAAGAAGAAGGGAACGCATGAATCTAGCCTGGCGCCATGACTTGTGGCTGAAGTGGAACCTGTGGTGCCTGTTGGGAAAATGTATTAAGTGCTACATTAACTTCCTGTGCAACGATGGCAGCAACCTTTGCAGCATTCATAGTACCCTAGACCTGAACTGGCTGCGGCTCGGACTGGGCATTCCTAGTGGCTCGTGGTGCACGTTTGGGAGACATTTGAAATGAGAGAGAATTTTGTAAGTCTGCAGTCAATAAATCTCATTATAGATGAAGACGTAAACATATAATCATGAATGCAATAATCCTAATAATAGGGCTCTATAATAAAGAACGTTATGTTGAAAGCATAATAAGCCTCACATATCCTAGAGACTCCAGAACTTGATGTTCTGATACCACCTGTGACACCCTTCTTAATTAAATACCGGGTATCAGTCCTTTATTAAATTTAAAATAGGTTTCTCAGTTGGTTCATTCTTAGCATCACTGCCCAAAACTTTTTAATTACTAATCACCTATTAGTTAATTAAACCGATGTCAAAATTTTAATCTTTATTAACAAGCAAGAATATAAAATAATAAACTACATTCACCATCTAATTGAAACCAACATGATGAAAAACTAGAATTTCTGAATAAGTGAAAGTAATTAGAATAAACACTCCAGTAAAATCTCAAATATAATAATCCAAATGACTAATCTCATCAACTGGAAATAAAAGAAGTCCAACATCTCTAAAATAAATACTGTCTAGAATGGGCGACATGCCTAGCCGGAAACAACTGCATAATAAAATATAGATGAATAGGAGTGGAGGCGTCTAATATCGAGGACCTTCAACTTCCATAGTAGCTGCAGCTCATCAAATAATCTAAAATCCTATGTCTGGTCTCTGTGACACCCCGCCTAATTAAATACCGGGCGATCACTTATTTATTAAATTAAAATCAAGGTGAACAGTTGGATCATTCTTAGCATCATTGTCGTGAAAATAATTTTTTTTCCAATTAAAACACCCTAAATAATTAAGCTAAGTGTCAAAACCATTTTTAGACATTAGTTCCAAATTTTATTTATATAAACCAACATTTAAAAACTTTACATCATTCATCATTAAAGAATCACATAACAATTATCCTGGAATTTATAAATCCAAATAACCAAACATTCAATTAATTGAATTCAACATTTAATACTTAAATGAAAAGCATCCTGACAATAAATAATCCCAAAGTGCAAATACTGGAAATAAATGGATTACAATATCCAATAGAACAACTGAATAATGGAAAGGGCGACACATGCCCAACTGGAATAAATAATACTAGAGGAGGAATCAAGAAGTGAGGTCGTCTAAGCAAGAGGCATGCAACTCCCACCTAAGCTGCAGTGCGTTCCTTCCAAAGGATCATATGCAAGACGCCCCTGTGGCTGGGCACCTGTAATATATACATATATATACAAGAGAGAAAAGAAAATAGAAACGGGTCAGAGCCCGATTGTAAAAGATTCAAAATTTGTTTAGCGAGTATTTAAATTGTTTACAGGCCAATGCAACAGCATATTAGTGCGGCACTCCCTTGAGAAATTCTCACCTCTCTTCTACTGTGCACACCTACCGTACTAACCTTCCCAACGGTTTAACTTATCTTATCTTAGGTCGCTCTTAAGATTTAATGCTGATAAATTCAATTGTTTAAGAAGTTGATTTCCTTTAATAACAAAGTTCTCATTTAAACCTTATTTACTCACAAAGTTTCTAAGTATCATGTTATACTTTTTAAACACATGTTCCCCAATCGAAAATAATAATTCATTTTCTTACTTACTGTTAACGCAAAAATTCTCCATCTACGAGGACCAATCAGAAAAGGACACATGTCATCCTACGTGGCAATATTCGATATCCGAGGAGTGTTAATCGGCACCCGAGGAGAATTAGTCAGCACCCGAGGAGTGTTTGTCGGCACCCGAGGAGAGTTGGTCGGCATATCAACCAGGAAGATCAAAAGAATAATTATGCATTTAATGTGCATTAATGAAGATGGCAGCACATTTAATGAGCCTTAATGTACATTTATACTGTATTAATAGATGACAACACATAGCATACCAAGCAATTCAACAATTAGATTCATTGAATGTAGACATAATGTATAAATGTCTACATACAATGAATCTCTTTATCTCCCATCACTATAAATACATGTATTCCCTTAGCCAAAAGGGGGAAGAGAGATCGAAGAGATCCAACAAAACCAAGAACCAAGAGAACACCATACACAAGATACACATCCTTTCTCTCTCTACCACATTGTGCTATTGTAAACCCCTGGGAATAAAATAACAGTGGACGTAGTCTTTTCCTTATAGCCGAACCACTTTAAAAATCTTTGTCTCTTATATGTTTGATGTGAATGTTTATCTTCATCTTCAATCTCATCCTCATCATTTATCTGCAGTTGACGCCACTAAAATGGCAGTGGCCATTTTCTGTCTTCAACAGATTGGCGCCGTCTGTGGGAACGTGTTACAACCATTGTTCTCCATCAAAAGCTAAGTTTTTGTTTTCTCTACGTATAATCAATTATACATACATCTTTTGATTCAATCATTATTTTTATGTTTATATACATAAATTAATTGTCCAATTTTTATCTGCAAAATGTTGCATATCATGATTTTTAAATCATAACTATTAGATCAATTCTTATTTAGAAATCTGAAAAATAGTGGATTTCATAAATCATAAATTTTTGCTTGATTCTCAAGTTTCAATTTTGTATAAATGATTACATATACCAATATATACGACGATGATAAGATTTGATAATTTTCATTGATAATTTTCATTATAAATTTTGTAGGATCTTTGATGTCTATTCAAATTCCCATCATATTTTTAATAAAAGAATGGGAAAAGGTTAAAGACAATAAAAAGTTTTCTCATGGAAATCATGACCCAGATCTATTTTCTCTCTTCAAGTTTGAGTCTCTTTGCATTCATTTTTTATGAACTATATACTTAATTTGGTTCAGCTTCCATTTATGTCAATAAAGTCAAATTGATTTTTTATATAAATTTGGTAATAACTTTAATCATTCACCATATTTTTATCTCTCCAAATAGGGAATAGGAAGGGATCAATATAAAAAATAATTTTCTCTCACCTGAAAAATCATTACTCACCTCTTGTAAAAGAGGATCAGTAAAACAATCATGACCATATCAAGACTCTGGGCACAAATTTGATATGTTGACCTCTCGTTCATCACATCACAAGGTTTCTTTGTCGAAATCACACGATCTAGTGGATTATATAATTATTCATTTAATTAACATTCTTAAGGCTTAAATTTTACATCGAATGTTATTTTTCTGATCTAAAGATTCGAGATATTCTGGCCATCCAACCATATATTCTATAATTTGAGGTATCCTCAAATGTTGGTCGACAACATCCATGTTGTTTGTCGGCAGCAGTAGAATCTTGGGGTATTAAAAAATGCGAAACACCCTAGATATTTCTTTAAGCATGAGTTCAGCTTGGGGACAAGCAGGGGGCTTAAGTCTTCTTTAACTTGTGATCACCCCAAAAATATTTTTAAAACCAAGCGATAAATAATTTTCAAACAACAACTCATACCTGATTAGTTGTTGGAGATTAAATAACTCCACATCTTATTTATGATGCATATCTGATAAAAATTTGTCCATCTCACACACATTTGGCACAAAAATATTATTTCATACTCTGAAATTTTTATTATTTTATGCTGATACACATCACATATTGTTTGGCTGAATAATTATTCTCATGATAATAATTATTTTCCCTAGTCTCGATAGGTGCTCGGGCAGCCTATTAAAATTTCATAGCAATCTATCAGCGGCTGATGAACAAGGTCTTTGCAGAGCAAATCAGTTGCAATATGGAAGTCTATGTTGACGATATGCTGACAAAGAGCAAGAAAGATGCCGATCTTCTAGTTGACTTAGGCCAGACCTTTGATCAACTGGATAAATATCAAATGAAGCTGAACCCGACGAAGTGCATATTTGGAGTACGAGAAGGCATGTTTCTCGGTTACATTGTCAATCAACGAGGCATAGAAGCAAATACTGAAAAGATCAAAGATTTATTAGGGTTGCGATCTCCAACGATGAAGAAAGAAGTGCAAAGCCTTACAGGACGAGTTACCGTGCTCAACAGATTTGTATCTCGAGCAACTGATAGATGGCTTCCATTCTTCAAAACACTTCGAAAAACTTTCGAGTGGAATGATGAATGTGAGAAAGCCTTTTAAGACTTGAAGAAATATTTGGGAACACCTCCACTATTGTCCAGGCCATTAACGGGAGAAAAGTTGTACTTGTACCTGGCAGTATCAGAGAATGCAGTCATCTCGGCATTGATCAGAATGGAGAATGGAGTCCAGAAGCCAATTTATTACACAAGTAAGGCTTTCCGAGGTGCAGAGATCAGGTACCCAAAGTTAGAAAAATTGGCATTGGCATTAATTGAGGCAAGTAGAAGAATGAGGCCATATTTCCAGGCCCATACCATCATCGTGTATACCGACATGCCATTAAGACAAGCCCTTTATAAGCCAGAAAAGTCAGGGAGACTGATGTACTGGGTAATAGAGCTCGGTGAATATGATATTGTGTATGAACCCAAATCATCCTTAAAAGAGAAAGATGTAGCATAGTTTACATATCCTGATACCCCCGAGGAACAAAAGTTGCTCGCTGACCAACCTGTGGATGTTACAGGATCAACAGACATAAGTCCAGACCAACTCCGGTTGGTAAAAGGGCTTGTGTATGTAGAAAGATCATCAAATTCAAACCCATACCAACTCCGGTTGGTAAAAGGGCGAGAAGAGATGGTCGACGAGGAGCGAAAAATACCAGGGGAGGATGAAACAAAACAGCAAATATTTCACCGAGGAACCCTGTCAGATAAGAATTTTGAAGACGAGTTACCTACGTGGAAATTGTATGTAGATGGGTCATCTTGTACAACAGGTTATGGAGCAGGGATTGTTTTGAACACCCCAGATGAGATTGACATGGAATATGCTCTACGATTCCAATTCAAAGCCTCCAATAATGAGGCTGAGTATGAGGCCATGATAGCAGGTCTTAATTTAGCAGAGATTATGGAGGCGCAACAAGTGATGGTATTTAGTGATTCTCAATTAATTGTGAATCAAACGATGGGAACATATGCAGTGAAAGGAGAAATAATGGTCAAGCATCATGCAAAGGTAATGGAGTTGTTGGCAGAATTTGATGCCATTCAGTTGATTAGAATACCAAGAATGGAGAATGCACAAGCAGACGCACTGGCCCGATTAGCATCAGCTACTCGTACCGAGCTGCGAAGAACGATACCAATTGAAGTATTAGAAATTCGGAGCATAGATGAAGACCTGATGATGAATATTATTACCCTTGATTTAGGACCATCTTGTATGGATCCCATCGGAGCATATATTGAGGAGGAAGAATTACCGGAGGATAAGCTCGCTGGCAAGAAATGGAAGTTTAAAGCTGCTCGGTATGTACTAATTAATGGTATTTTGTATAGACAAGGAATTATGGCAGGTTTGCAAAGATGTGTACATCCCTCCGAGGTGAAAGAATTGATTAAGAGATCCATGAAGGGTCATGTGGAGCCCATGTAGCAGGTTGGACACTTTTACAAAAGGTGATGACGCAGGGATACTACTGGCCGACGATGAGAGCAGATTGTATAGCTTATGCCAAGAAATGTGACAAGTGCCAATGCTTTTCCTCCATCCGAAGAACTCCATAAACATTGTTGACACCCATCACTTCCCCTTGGACATTTGCCATGTGGGAATTGATTTGGTTGGACCACTGTCGACGACCCGAGGAAGATTCAAATACCTCATCGAGCCATCATCACAGACTATGGAACACAATTCGATAACGAGGAGCTTACCGCTTATTGTCATCAGTCAAACATTTTGAAGGTTCATTCAGCACCAGGTCATCCTCAGAATAATGGACAAACTGAAGTGACGAACAGAACATTACTAAATGGTTTGAAGAAGAGGCTAAGTAAGGCTAATTGGATTAATGAGCTACAGTCGGTATTGTGGGCTTACCAAACAACTCCCCGAGCTGCAACTGGAGAATCACCATATAAGCTGGCGTTTGGAAGTAAGGCTGCAATACCTGCCGAGTTGGGTCTTCCAACACACAGAGTGCTGAATTTTAATTCCCCAGTCAGCGACTTAATGAGAAGATTGGATTTGGATATGCTCGAGGAGGTTAGAGAAGATTAGGAATGCTGCTCACCAACAACGAACAACTCTGTTCTACAACAAGAGGGTGAAGAAATGCAACTTAAATGAAGGAGATTACGTGTTAAAGAATGTCATTCAGAAGCACAGTAAGTTGGAATAAAACAATGATGTTTCGCTATCTTCTTTCTTTTATTGAAAGTTTTTCGGGGAATACTAGTGTGCAACACTACGTTGCTCAGCAATAAAAGCAAACACCGATAGTTCAAACCCACGACCAACTCCGGTTGGTAAAAGGGCGAGACCAAACTAGAATCCTTTGGTTAGGAGGCTTACACTAGCGTGATCAACTTCGGTTGGTAAAATAACTAGTGGACATGATAGTTCGAACGTGATCAACTCCGGTTGGTAAAATAGCGAGAACAAACTATACTCCTTTGGTTAGGAGGCGTACACTAGTGTGATCAACTCCGGTTGATAAAATAACTAGTGTACATGATAGTTCGAGCGTGATCAACTTCGGTTGGTAAAATAGCGAGAACAAACTATACTCCTTTGGATAGGAGTCGTACACTAATGTGATCAACTTCGGTTGGTAAAAGAGTTAGTGGACATGATAGTTCAAACCCATGACCAACTTCGGTTGGTATAAGGGCAAGAACAACATTCTTAAAAATGCCAATCTCGGTTGGTTAGAAAACAAAATATGCTCTCAAATGCCAGATTATGTTGGTCGGGAGGTAAGATTATTACAGAAAATATAAAAGTTCCTCGAAGAACAAAATATTCCAAACTGAACCAAGTATGGTTGGTCGAGGATAAAAACCCACTAACTATAGTTGGTCGACGAGGAGAATTTATCGACCTTGGTTGGTCGGACGCATTTGATGAAAAAGACAAAAATTTACCAAGAATGGTTAGTCGGGGATAAACTCTCACTAACTATAATTGGTCGACGAGCACAATGTAACAACCTTGGTTGGTTGGAAAAATTTTAAACATTTTTATACTCATTACTTTATTATTAAGTGATCGAGCAACATTACTAATACTTGTAACTTTTTTATTACTAAGTTGGTCGATGAACAACACAATATTGTTATTTTTTTTAACTTATACATATGCACAGATGTAGAGTATTTTACAAGACAATAGCAATTAAGATTGCGAACAAAAATGAAAGTCTTTCATTAAAATCAAAAACAAAATACATTGAGAATGAAAATGTATACTAACTATTACATTAGGATTCCTACTCTATTGGTTTCTTTCCCTCTGCTTTTAAAACAGGTTCCTCACCAGCAGGAGGATCATCCAAAGAATAAGGGGAGTTTATGAAGTTAAGATATTTTAGCATTCTGATGTTCATCACAGATGGTCTGTCCGAGCATCTCTTGCTCGTCACCGAGAAGCTCTTGCTCGTCCCCGAGCAGGAATTTTCTCTTCAAGACTCATGATCTTCTCGGACATCTCAGTCAAGGCCTAGTTCTTTGCCATTAGTTGGAAGGCTTGATACTCCAAAGCAGATTGAGTTCTCTGTTCTTTGACAATTACCCGAGCAGCTCTTGCTCGTCCCCGAGAACCTCTTGCTCGTCCCCGAGCAGAGGTAGAAGTCAAAATCAGCATCTACAGCACTGAGATCTTTACTACTACTATCCCGACCAATATTGAAGAAGAAGTTGTATGAAAATGTTTCGAAGTCCACCACTAGCTTGGTACTAATCAGATTGAAGAGTTGGGTTCAAAAGCTAGTATGTTACTCGATAAAGTATTCAGAGGATCATAAATCAGAAGAATCAAGCACGTGAAGTTAGCACTCAGTTACTCGGCACAGGAGGCAGTTGGTCAGCTAGCAAACCAATCAACATACTTGAAGATTATGACAAGCTACAAGATGCATACTATGGCATGGCTGCATCCAAATTCCCAAGGGTGATACATAGCACACGAAGTTCCTCAAAAGAAAGATTAGCAACCATCGATGAGCCTGCATCATATGTCGTCCAGGAGATAATGCACTTTATGTTGAACAAATCAAGAAGGTAGATAAAGAATTTCATGAGCACCGAGCAGCACTGCAGAATAAATACTCCATCCTTTCAAGTAAACCATCAAGCATGGAGCATTGGAGGCTTCTGTTAACGCAAAAATTCTCCATCTACGAGGACCAATCAGAAAAGGACACATGTCATCCTACGTGGCAATATTCGATATCCGAGGAGTGTTAGTCGTCACCCGAGGATAATTAGTCGGCACCCGAGGAGTGTTAGTTAGCACCCGAGGAGAGTTGGTCGGCATATCAACCAGGAAGATCAAAAGAATAATTATGCATTTAATGTGCATTAATGAAGATGGCAACGCATTTAATGAGCCTTAATGTACATTTATACTGTATTAATAGATGACAACACATAGCATACCAAGCAATTCAACAATTAAATTCATTGAATGTAGACATAATGTATAAATGTCTACATACAATGAATCTCTTTATCTCCCATCACTATAAATACATGTATTCCCTTAGCCAAAAGGGGGAAGAGAGATCGAAGAGATCCAAGAAAACCAAGAACCAAGAGAACACCATACACAAGATACACATCCTTTCTCTCTCTACCACATTGTGCTATTGTAAACCCCTGGGAATAAAATAACAGTGGACGTAGGCTTTTCCTTATAGCCGAACCACTTTAAAAATCTTTGTCTCTTATATGTTTGATGTGAATGTTTATCTTCATCTTCAATCTCATCCTCATCATTTATCTGCTCTGCCATTTTAGTGGCGTCAACGCTTACCATAAACACAGTAGGTAGTTCCCAAATTCCATAATTTAATATATATATATATATATATATATATATATATATATATATATATATATATTAAATACTTGTATAATATATATATTATAATAGCACCCCACATAAAATTATGGTGCGGTCATACTCTGCTATCCAATCCCCGTATTCCTCGTACTAATGGAAATACAAGTTCGGAATCACTCTCGAGTTGTATTAATACATAAACAAACAATATTGAGGCGAAGCATAGTTTCCAAGTCCAAGAGGTCAGCACATACCCTCGCGTCTCTTAGGACCGTGACTATCAATTCGATAGCCTGTACCTAGGATTCCTATCTTCTTGGGTGCAAGTCAATATCCCCCGTAAAGGTCCCATCGAGATAAGACTGTCCCACCGCGGTAACCTAGGGGATAGCAAGTAGCGCGGGCATGATTTTCACACGTATATAGTATATGCATAAACACAGTCATATAAATATTCTACTTTTACCATATCAAAGTTAGGTTCATCTCACAACTCATAATTACGACATTTGTTCTTATTTTTCATTATTTAGTTATCATGTATAACCGTTCGTCTCTTACTTTAATTGAGGGATTAATCCAGCTTACTACATAACACTCATGGACTCTATCCTCCCAAGTGTAGAATTCAGTAGGTACTCATCTATTTTTCTAATGTAACTATCTTACGTGTCTCTCCCTGTAATACATAATTCCATTGTCCCTTATGTGTAAACGTCCCAAAAATGTAAATCTCGTCTTACCTTAAAGGTCTCATAATTATTAATAAGTCCTACTGGTCTTCTTTATCTCCCAAAGTATTTTAATAAGGATGTCTAAGGAGTATTACTCATTTAAATTTAATTCAACTATTTAAAAGGGGAAATATGAGTCTGCTAGAAGGGGTCGATCGATCGATGGTAGGGGTTTGATCGATCGATGCGTCGATCGATCGACACTCCTGGTTTGATCGATCGATCAAACAGGAATGGCGAATTCTGTAGATTAACAGTTACGGGTTTCATAATCCAACCTCAATCAAATCCAGATTTTTCACACCAAAACTCCCTAAAATTCGTACTACAAACAGTACACACCTATATTATACATCTTCTACGTAAAGCATGCAAATTTTCATCAATAATTATGGATTAAAAGGCCAAAACTCATATTAATCTCAAGAACCCTAGAAATTTATTTAACATGGTTCTAATCAGTCTTTTTCCAGAAATTCTATTCCTAATTCATCATAAATTATTGGCTAAGCCTCTACATATCAAGGGGTTTCCAGATTATCATTCAAATCATTATTACATGCGGTTTTCCTATCTCCAACATGGGTTTTTCTTCTATAATACTCATCCTAATCACCCTAGGCTAACATCAATAATGCATTAATGAAAATAAGCAAGGTAAATACTTGCCTAGGATTTTCAGCGTTCTAATTTGTGAATTCATTTGGTGTGATTGCATTCCCCGTAGCGCGATCTAAGCGTTGGTGGTGGTGGCGGTGCAATCGGGTGAATCTTTGCCTTGGATTGGCTTGGAAAGCTTTCTCCTTCCCTCTCCTATGGCCGTTCTAAGATTTTGAGTCTGCTAACCCTAAAGGACCATTCCAAATGGCTGATATAACCTAATAAATTTCGTGGGTTTAATTACCCAAAAATGCAAAATGTCCAAAATGCCCTCCCGAGGTACTAATTAAGCCTAAAAACGCCCCGAGACCCAAACTAAACCCCCGGGTACACTTTTCCGACTATCTCGACCCTTTCGGACACTTTGACACACTTGAAATGACCATATGGGTGACTTATAATTTATTCACTTTTATTAATCAACATTTAGTCCCGACGCGACACGGGCGCGTCCCGACTCAAATTTCCAAAATTGTCATTTCATTCACTAATGACATTTAATAGAACCAATATTATATATTACTCTACTCATTAGTAATATTCAACAAGTTTTCCATAATTACTAACTGACATCACGTTAATAATTATAAAGTAATTAATTTTCGGATTTATATTAAATTAATAACTCACATTAAATTTAATAAATCCCCAAATTTATAAAGCATAAAAATACGGGGTATTACGGTGTCCTTGTGGCTGGACACCTAAAATAAATTGCACAATGAAAAATAGATTTGAAAGAAACGGGTCAGAGCCCGAGTAAAAAATAGTTAAAAATATTTTAGCAAGTATTTAAAATGCTTAAAATTAGATATTATATACATGTTAGTTCATGGCTCTCACTTGAGAAGTCTCACCTCTCATCTAGTGTGGATACCTAACGTACTTCTAAAAATTATAATTACTTTTACCATGCCTAACTAGTTCGAATACATTATACCTTTCAAAATATTACTCATAGTGTCCACTCGTATCTCTCACACGATATATTATCGAATGTTTCCATATCTTTCAACTTAAGAAGAATTTCCCCAATTACCAGTTAAGTGTTCGCATATTTAGGTTATTTATATTTCACTATCTTTCTTATCTATTAAGCACACATAATAGAATAAATCACAAGTGTATATATATATACAGTCATTCTCTTGTGGGGACTAGTCCGCATTTTAAGAATGTGGACCAGACATGTGTCACCTGGCGATGAGCCCAGAAAAGAGAGAGAGTGTGCATATAATTTAGGTGATAATTTCTAGATGCACCCTTAGGTGACACATATCCGGTCCTCATTCTTAAGATGCGCACTAGTCCGGACAAGAGCATTATATATATATATATATATATATACACTATTACGGAACCCCTAGGCTCAATTGTAGTGCATGAATACTCTGCTATCAAGTCCTGGTACATCATGCATTGTATAAAGGACTGTTAGTTTTGTATCTCTCCCGAACTATAAATACAAATCACATATATTGGAGGTGAACATAGTCCCTAGCCGAATGGGTCACACACATACATATGCTCCCGTTTAACCGTCAAAACTATCATACTCTCAGATAGCACGTATTCAAGGTTCTATGTTCTGGGTACAAGTCTAAAATCCACCCAATGGGGTTATCAGGATAAGACCGTCCATGACGCAAAACCTCCCCCCGATAGGAAGCAACATAGGTATGTCATACACATAATAAAGTATACAATAGGTTCTAACACAATTTACCTATTTACATCATTACTATAGGTGTACACACAACCTATCATGCATGTCCCATACATAGTATATCTGTATCCCTAAAATATTCTATGTATTATTTAATTTCCCTTTTACTTCTCATCGTACTTTCCCGAGCATCTCTTGCCACTAGAATTGAATACATCATTTTATAGCATAAGATCAGTAGGTAAATCACTCATATCCTACTAGTTTAAGTCGTCGTTCTTCCCGAATTCCTATGACTCGAATTATTATTTAATTTAGAGTTTCCTCTCGATTAAGCCCAATTAACTTAGCCCTTAAATTCCCCTGATAGGGTCAAGCCAAAAACCCAACATAGGCCTACTGGTACATCAATATAATCCTCCATTATAATTAAATTTTAATTGAACAAGTGAATCCCGAACATTTCCCAAAGATTCTAAACAAAAAAGAGAAAAGTGGACAAAAATCTGGGCATCCGAATCGATTCGCCGCTATAGGTATCGTCTTCTACCTTCGCCTGTTAAGAATTTTCTCCATTTTTATGCATCCAAACCATCATTATACTATCCCAAACTCCCAAACAAAGTTCTATAATAATGTAGTAACATGTATCAATGATTTTTAACGTAGGATAATCATTAATCTCTTACAAAACAATCCCAAATCAGATAAAATCCAATATAATCTTAGAAACCCTAGAATTTCCTATTTCTTTAAAACCTCGTTAAATATTCCAGATTTCTTCACCAAGATTGAATGTAAATTTGTGGGCTTTATACGACATGCATGAGAGAATAAATTCTATATCAATTTCTCCCAAGATTACATGTCTTCCAAATTCATCCAAAACACATGAATTTCATAGGTAATTTAACCTACTCTAACATGTACATCATATATGCTTATAAATTCTCAAGTTTAAACACTTTCATTTTACATTAGGTCTGGTCCGTTGGAGATAATGGGCATGGTGGTTATCCTCTTCCAGTGATTTACGCGGTTGTGGTGTTGGTGGTGTAATTGGAATAAGAATTGGTGGTTCTAGCCTTTGGAACCTCATCTCTTCTCCCTCCTATGGCCTCTCTCCCACTCTATGAATTGTTACCATCGAAGCCTCCTATTCCCAGATGATATAAACCTCTTAATTTAGTAGGCCATATTTCCTAAAAAATAAAATGACTAAAATACCCCTTTGGGGTGCCAGTTTGGCCTAAAAGTACCCCGGGACCCAAACTAAACTCCCGGGTAGACTTTTCTGACTATCTCGACCCTTACGGACACATTGGAAAACTCAAAACGACCATTCGGATGACTTAAAAATAAATTTCTTTTTATTTTATTTAATTGAGTCCGATACGAGTCCCGACTAAAATATTGTAACTGTCGTATTTTTCACTCGCGATAATTTTAATATATTCATAATCCCATATTAATTTATTCACTAAGAAATACTAAATATAATTCACATCAATAAATACTAACCCTTGTCTCTCTAGTTAATATTTATTTTAATCTGAATTAATTTCCCGTATTTAATTTAATTAGTCCCATATTTAAAATCAGTAAAAAATACGGCGTGTTAAATTATATGGGTCCAGGAGTAGTAATACCTATTTGCTAGAATCCCTATGTGGGTTCCATATAAATCATTAATCCTATGGACGCCATTGATAATTCGTTATGTGTTTGGGAAAAATTGTGCAAGTACCACTTCGAAAAACTCGCATAATTCTGAAACAACTGATTTGGGAAAAAATATATTCCCCCTCAACCACTAAGAGAGTATGAATCTAGTTACCACACTCAATGGCATTATAATCCTCATGAACCTTGGTTCATTTGATTGTTACCCAATGAGGAATCGAATATATCTTCCTGAATTCCATTCCACTCTTCTCATTTACAAAGTATACAATTTTTGCAGATCAAAGACGGAGAAAGGAATCACTCGGTAAAAATAAAAATGCTCAGTGAAAGGAAGGAATAAAGAGTTTTAGATTGATTACGAAGACAAAATAAGAGCCAACGATGAAGAAAACTTGCAAGCGAAGTATGAAAAACAATAGCTCCAATCGCTCGATTTTGAATATAGAGAAGTGTGTATACGATATTGTAGAGTCTTGATTAAACACATAAAGAAATTCCAAATGTCTAATCATACGAGAATAGAATCCAAGATTCATCAATGCAACTGGTAGTTCATTTTCAAAAGACTACCATCGTATCCTTATTATAATATAATAATTAGGAAGCATGCCCCCGTAAGACTTAAATCTAATTATGTGGGCCGACCAACCGAATGGTCCGGGTGGCTTTTTAAAACTCTCCCGCCCATTCACTCCAAAGAGTTTTGGGGGATATTGTGGGGTGTAAATCGATTGGCCCAAGTAGGGTTTGGATTCGAAAGGAAGGACATCCTAGAGTTAAATTATAAACATTATGAGACATGATTATGAAGAGATCAATTTAACTGCCAAATATATTGGAGGAGATTAATGCAAATAAGAAAGAGGCTTAACTAACACATGTGAGAAGTCCAACATGGTTTGACCTCCTCCATCTCTATTCATGTAACCCTCACCCCAGGAAAAGTGGAATGTAACTTCTTACAAAAGAATTTTAAAGAAGTAATACAGGGAGATAAACAACCTATGGACGTAGGCAATTGCGGAACCACATAAATACTTTTGTTGTGAGATTATTTTATCCCTTGCTTGATTTCAATTTCTTAGATTCATTAATTGTGGTTATTTACACTCACATTAGGTATAGTCTTAGGCCGTCCCAAAACTAAGACCTTAGCATGGTCAAGGGATAAATCGTACACCTACCTATCACTCGTATAATATACCATACCCAAAATTATATGATGAAATATCTGTATGCGCCCTCTCAATACACGGATACCTAGACATAGGACCCTAGGGTAAAATATAACCAAGGAATATCCCATCTACTCATCGAAGTATCAGCGCATCCCGCGTAGGATGTGCCTCATCGTGGACTCCCTCATAGTACTATACGCCACAAGCACTCAAATATGGTATGCGTTGAACATAAAACACACAAACAATTTTTACCCTCACCAATGGGATAAACTAAACACATACATAACCCTCACAAACAAGTTAAGGTAAATCACATACATATACTGACCATAATACTACCGAGTCATACTAGAATCACTATCATAAAAACGTATAACACATATTTAACCGTATATTCATCCCAAAGTACATTAACCCTAACCTTCTGAGTTCCCGAATCTTAGGCATAGCCTCACCCTACCATACACTAAAATCCATGGATCAAATATATTAAATCTCAATTAGCCCTAGTCTAATCTCCCAAGGCATCCCTGTAATACCCCGTATTTTTATGGCTTTTAAATTGGGTATTTATTAAAAGTAATTGAGATAAATTGATTTAATATTAATTCGGAAATTTATCTTAAATATTTACTAGCGTGATGAGAGTTAGTAATTATTAGGATTTTGTTGAATATTATTTAATGAGTAAAGTAATATGTGGAATTGAATTTATTAAAATTGTCACGAGTGATTAATATGACAATTATGGAAATTAAGTCGGGACGCGCCTGTGTCGTGTCGGGAGTAAAGTATTATAATATAAAGTGAATAAATCAGCAGTCACCCGTATGGTCATTTTGAGTGAGCCAACGTCTCCGTAAGGGTCAAGATAGTCAGAAAAGTATAGCCGGGGGTTTAGTTTGGGTCTCGGGACGTTTTTAGGCCTAACCGACCCCCCGAAAGGGCTATTTAGTCATTTCCAAATTAGGCCTTAGTTAAATGACGAAAATTGGAAATTAATATCAGATATTAGGAGAGTCTTCTAGGGTTAACATTCTCAAAAGTCTAGAACGGTGGTGAGAGGAAGAAAGGAGAAAAGTCTTCCAAGAATCCAAGGCCAAAAACTAACCCAATTGCACCACCGTCACCACCAAAACGTAGATTGGAGCGAGGGGATCAAGCCTATACCTATTAAACTCGTGGAATGAGACCTACTATATTAAGGCAAGTATCTATCTTGCTATTTTTCTAGTTGATATTTCACCCATGTTAGAATAGGATTGATAAATATATGTTTTATTGAAGAATTTCATGAATTAGGAGATTTGAATCACATGTTTTAGGAGTAATACATGTAATTTGGAAGCCTTGTCATATGTATAGGATTACCCATGAAATTTTAATGGTTTAGAAGAAAGAAATCTGGAAAAGAGTTAGAATGTTAGAGATTATGATGAAACTAGGGTTCTTGACATATATGGTGAATTGGCCCTTTAACCTAATGTCTTTGATCGATCCCTTTAATGGGCTATACCTGATCGATCTATCGATTGACCCAAGGATTTCAATCGATCGACCCCTTTTGGAAACTGCATATTTTGCCTCTTTTTGTTTAATTCGGATCAAATACGTAGGAACCCTTTAATATGATTTAAAGAGTATAATGGGTTATGAAGAGGACCAGTAGGGTCTAAGTTGATTTCGTTGAATGAAATTTTATATGGGATGTAGCTGTGGGTTAATGGGGGTTTGACACATATTAGAAATCGTGCGTACGTTAACTAAGGAATTGAGAGATTCATGAATGACTTAGACCAGTATGTTAGAGATGGTATACCTACTGAATTTACCTTTAGGAAGAGAGAATACTTTGAGGGACAAGAAGTAATTTCGAAATGATTACAATTGAGAATAAAAAGAGATGAGTTCTTTATGCATAAAGATTGGGTAAATTGTACTACGGACGGTCAAAAATATTATTATGGGTCGTGGGCAAACCTAATTGAAAAATGAGAATATTTATATATATGACCGAGTGCATGTGTATATATCTATATTATATTTGTGTATAATCATACCCGCGCTACTTGCTATCACGGAGGTTATCGCGCCGGGACAGTCTTATCTTGATGGGACCTTTATGGGGAATATTGACTTGTACCCTAGAACATATGATTCCTTGGTACAGGCTATCTGAGAATGATAGTCAGACGGTCCTAAGAGACGTGAGGGGTATGTGCAGACCTCTTAGTGACTTGGAACTATGCTTCGCCTCCATTATATGTGTATTGTGTTAACACAGTTCGAGAGTGATTCCGAACTAGTATTTCCCTTTGTACGAGAGATGCGGGGACTTGGTAGCAGAGTATGCCAGCACCATAGATTTTATGTGGGGTGTCGATAGTATATATATTATATGAGTGATTAATATATATATATATGTATATATGTAATTCTTCTACTCTGCGTATAAGTAGATAAATATTATATAAATGCTCCATAATTATAGTAAGTGTTCGGGAACGTTGCAATAGTATTGTCAAATACATAATAGACATAAGTAATCATTAAGAGACTAATCTCTAAACTAAAATAATAGCCTTGTGACTTCTCAAAATAGAATTTATGGGAGATTAATTAGATAGACTTATGAGGTATTTTAGTAGTACGGTAGGCGTGCACACTAGATGAGAGGTGAGAATTCTCAAGAGAGTCTCGTGTACTAACATGGTTGTTATATTAGCCAGTAAGCATTTTAAACACTTGCTAAACTATTTTTAAAATTGTTTTACACTCGGGCTCTGACCCGTTTCCTATCATTTTTCTCTCTCTTATATATATATATATATATATATATGTATATATATATATATATATATGTATATATTACTAGTGCCCAGCCACGGGAGCGTCAGGCGTAGGTTCTTTTAATTGGACGTGCTGCAGCTTATGTGGGAGTTGCAGGACTTTGCTCTAGACGACCTATTCCTTGATTCCGCTCTTTATTTAGTACTTCATAGCTAGGGCATGTATCGCCCGATTTCCTATTTCAGTTTAGACTTATTAGAGATTTTATATTTATTATTTTTTCAGTATTCAGTACTTTGGGAGTTATTTCCTGCTATGATAATTTCACTTATGGTTATTGACTGGTTTGGTTAATCTAGTTGGTTTATTTCTTTTAGTTGATTGTTATCCTTAGCATTTATGTTATTCTTAAACTTATTTGTATTTAAAAAGGTTTTCACGTTGGGATTTAATAAACGTAATAATAATTTAAATTGATTTGACACTTAGCTTAATTAATTAGGGTGATTAAAAAGGAAATTTTTTTTGACAGTGATGCTAAGAATGAACCACACCGTTCACCTTGATTTTTAATTTAATAAAGGACTGATCACCCAGTATTTAATTAGGCGGGGTGTCAGAGATGGTATAAGAGCATCAGGTTCTAGTGTGCTTTCGGATTTGTATGGCTTATTTCTCTTTCAACTTAGTGTCTTTGATTAAATCCTTATTTTTTGGACTGTTGTATTCTTGTGTTTATGCTTATGCCTTCAGTTTTTTGGGATTTAATAATAACTGTAGACTAATAAACTTCCTTCACATTTCAAATGCCTCCGAGACGAGAACCCCAAGATAGGAATGCCCAGCCTGAGCAGCCAGAAGCTCCGGCTCAGGAAATGATGAATGCAACTGAAGTAGACGCCATTATTGCTCAGGCAGTGAATGCCGCATTAGCAGTGGTGCAGCAGGATCCACCCCAAGTTCAGGCAATAGCACCGGTACCAGCACAACTTCCCACTAGATGGGATTAGGTTAAGGATGCCTTTCAGAAGGCGCATCCCCTGGAGTTCTCGGGTAGTTCGAACATCGTGATCGCCAGCCAATAGAAGAAGGATATCTAGAGGCATCTACGCATGTATGAGTGCAGAGACAGTTTCTGTCTTCCTTCAAGCTAGTGGGGGCCTCTTTGCAGTGGTGGGAGTCCACCACCACCTTGGAGGACAGGTAAAACATATCAATTCAGTCGTTTTGGGAGCAGTTTGACCGCAAATATTTCCCATCCACCATGTAGAATGAGGTGAGGCGCAGGTTACTAAATATTAAGCAGGAGAATATGACCATTGCTGAATATGAGGAGGAGTTCGTGAGACTTCTCACTATAGTGCCGGATGAGGCACCCACTGAGGAGAAGAAGATATTCTTATTTTTAAATGGATTGTCCTGGAGGATTCGTCAGCACCTCATAGGTAATCTATCGTTGGGTACTTACACTGATGTACTCAACGCCGCCCTGTTGTACTGTTAGGATCACCACTTCCATCAACAGGGAAGCAAACGAGCAGAGGAGTCCATCCAGCCAACAGGGAAGGACAGGGGGCAGCGTACTTCTGGGGCACTAGCAGCCGAAGGGCAGACTCATCACAGTGAGAAGAGTTCCCATCAGGGGGACCCTGCCAAGAAATTACGATCTGGTGATTCCAGATAGGGATTTGGGGGATTTAGACAGGGCGAGTCTAGTCAGCATAGCCAATAGGGCCAACACCGTCAGCAATAGGGTCAGCAGCAGGGCCATCAGGCTCAACAACATTTTCAACAGGGCCAGTGGCGGGGAGATAACGGCCAACAGTGATGTGGTCAGCAGGGACAGAGGGGAGGAAACTTCAGGGGTAGGTGTTTCGGATGTGTACATATTGGATATAGGCATCAGGATTACCCAGAGGGGGATAGGGCCCCACAGCATCAAGTTTCCCGTAATGAGCCGCAAAGGCCACTCTTTCCAGCAGCCCTCCCAGCGCCAGATCAGATGCCAGCCCTACCATCCATCCCAGCAGCCCCAGTTTAGCTAGGGCAATTACAGTATGGACGTCTCAATAACTTCCACCAGATCGTACCACCTTAGGCGCCACCTGATATTGAGGGTACATTTCCTATCCACGACACTATGGGTCGAGTCTTATTTGATACTAGGGCGTCACACTATTTTATAGCTACTCACTTTGTACGGGCCTTAGGGTTATTAAACATGGCAGAGAGTATAGTGACATGTGTAGACTCACCATTGGGGAATGGATCTTTGATTTTCTGTATATATCGAGGTGTAGGTATAGAGATTGGTATCTTGATTCTACCTACGGACATGCTAGTTTTAGATATGCATGAGCACGATGCCATTATTGGCATAGATTGGCTCGCTGCGTACAGAGCCATGATAGATTGTTTCGGTAGGAGTATTATCTTTTCCATTCCGAGTCAAGAGATGTTTTTGGTGGTGATGCCTCACCCAGAGAGATAATCTTCCACCCATTTGTATTACATAGAGGAGGATACCTCTAAGGAGATTGTGATTCCATTAGATTATATTCAAGTTGTTCGTGAGTTTTTGGATGTATTCCAGGATATACTGGGCCTACCTCCCAGTCGAGAGATATAATTTGTCAAGACTTGATGTCGGGCACTCGATAGATATCATGTGCATCGTATCGTATATCTCCAGCAGAAATGAGAGAGTTACGGGATCAAATAGAGGAGCTGTTAGGCTAGGGCTTCATTCGTAGGAGCATCTCGCTTTGGGGCGCTTCGGTGTTGTTTATGAAGAAGAAAGATGGTTCATTGAGATTGTGCATGGACTAAAGAGAGTTAAACAAGGTCACGATATGGAGTAAGTATCCGTTACCTCGAATCGATGATCTGTTCGACTAGCTGAGAGGAGCAACCTTCTTTTCAAAGATAGATTTGAGATCAGGATGCCATTAACTACGGATTAGGGAACAGGATGTGTCGAAGACTTCTTTCTTGATGAGATACGGGTCCTATGAGTTTAGAGTCATGTTGTTTGGGCTAATAAACGATCCCGTCGTATTCATGGACTTGATGAACCGAGTGTTCAGAGAGTTCTTGGATCAATTTGTCATCGTCTTTATAGATGACATCTTGATTTACTCACGGACTGAGGAAGAGCATGTCGAGCACTTGAGACAAGTTTTTCAGACTCTACAAGAGCATCAGGTGTATGCTAAGTATGAGAAGTGCGGATTCTGGTTACGGTAGGTACAGTTTTTGGGGCACGTTGAGCAAAGTGTCCGCAGTTAGCAGAGTACTACAGGTAGTTCATTCGAGGCTTTTCAAATATAGTGGGACCATTGATGAATCTGACTCGCAAGGGAGTATCGTATGTATGGGATGATGCTTGTCAATTTTCTTTTGACGTACTAAAAGATAAGCTGACTTCGACGCTAGTTCTTGCTTTGCCCAGGCCGGGAGTGGAATACCTGGTGTATACTGACGCCACTTTATAGGGACTCAGTGGAGTACTTCAGCAGGAGGAGCAGGCTATAGCTTTTGCCTCCCACAAGCTTAAGCCTCACGAAAGAAATTACCCCACCCACGACCTAGAGCTAGCAGCTGTCGTGTTTGCATTGTAGATTTGGAGACATTATTTGTTGGGGGAGAAGTTTCACTTGTTCACAAACCACAAGTCAGTGCAATACTTGTCCACTCAGCGAGAGTTGAATATGCGTCAGCGCAAGTGGCTGTAGTTTGTGAAAGACTACCAATTCGAGATACAGTACCATCCAGGGAAGGCAAACGTGGTTGCTGATGCACTAAGTCATAGACCGGTAAGTGACGTAGCGGAAGTATCGAGAGCGAAGTGGAAAGAGTTGGGACACCAGGACGCGATAGCCCATTCCTTTATATCTATTATGTCAGTCACACCCGAGATTATTACGAAGGTGATACACGCACAAGAAACAGATACTTTTTGTCAGTATCAAATTATACGACCTTTAGTTGAGGGTGTTGAATCCTTTTTAGTGAGTTATGTTGGGAGTTTGAGGTATAATGGGAGATTGGTGGTCCCGAAGGGAGATAATTTACGTCATGCAGTGATGACACAGTCGCACGGGTCTAGACTTGTGGTATATCCCATAGGGGATAAGATGTACCAAGATATGAGGTGGCAGTACTGGTGGAGTGGGATGAAGAAGGGCATTGCAGAGTTCGTGTCCAAGTGTGTCACCTATCAGATGGTAAAGGTGAACCACCAGAGACCTCCAGGGTTACTTCAGTCGTTAAAGATACCTACGTGGAAATGGGAAAGTATTTCCATGAACTTCATTATTGGGTTGCCTACATCACAGCGGGTTCATGATTCCATATGGGTTATAGTGGATCGGTTGACTAAGGTAGCTCATTTTCTGCCAGTACGGACAAACTACATCACGAGCCAGTATGCACAGTTATTTATTACTAAGATAGTTAGGCTACATGGGGTGCCCCTGGATATTGTGTCTAATAGAGACAAGATTTTTGTATCGTGCTTTTGGTAAAGCTTTCAGGAGGCCATGGGTACGGAGTTGGGATTGAGTTCAGCTTATCACCCACAGACGGATGGACAGACAGAGCATACCAATCAGATTCTGAAGGATATGTAACGCATGTGTGTCCTTAATTTTGGAGGAGGTTTGGAGTCGTATCTTCCACTGGTGGAGTTCGCTTATAATAACTCTTATCAGTCGGCATGGCCCCATTTGAGGCGTTATATGGAAGGCCTTGTCGTTCTACTGCTTGTTGGCTAGAGGTGGGGGACAAAAAGTTGCTCGATCCAGAGGTGATTTGGGAGATGTCAGCTAGAATTGAGCTAATCAGGAGTCACATTTGGGTAGCCCAAGATTGGCAGAAAAGTTACGCCGATGCAAAACGGTCCTTCAGAGAGTTTAGCATAGGGGATCAAATATTACTGCATGTGTCTCCTATGAACGGAGTAATGATATTTGGGAAGAAGGGGAAGTTGGCTCCGAGGTACGTAGGACCATTTTTCATTATCGAGAGGATAGGGCCGGTAGCATACAAATTAGGGTTGCCAGAGAACTTGCACCATATTCACGATGTATTCCACATCTCATCGTTAAGACGATATCTTCGGGATGATATGACCAACACCCACATCGCGATAGAGGATATTGACTTACAGCACGAAAGTTCTTATAAGGAGAGACCAGTGGCTATCCTAGGCCATAGTGATAGGAGATTGAGGTCGAAGGTAGTTCCACTTGTACGAGTTTAGTGGGAGCATTATAATGTGGAGGAGTCCACTTGGGAGCATGAGGAAGATATGCGCAAAAAATATTCTGATCTATTTTTATCAGGTATTCCTTATTTTTTGAATTTCGGGATGAAATTTCGTTATTAGGGGGGAAGTATGTAATACCCCGTATTTTTATGGCTTTTAAATTGGGGATTTATTAAACGCAATTGAGATAAATTAATTTAATATTAATCCAGAAATTTATTTTGAATATTTACTAGAGTCACGAGAGTTAGTAATTATTGAAAATATTTTGAATATTACTTAATGAGAAAAGTAATATGTAGAAATGAATATATTAAAATTGTCACGAGTGATTAATATGACAATTATGGAAATTAAGTCGGGACGCGCATGTGTCGTGTCGGAACTAAAGTATTATAATAAAAAGTGAATAAATTATCAGTCGCCCGTATGGTCATTTTGAGTGCTCCAATGTGTCCAGAAGGGTAAAGATAGTTAGAAAAGTATACTCAGGGGTTTAGTTTGGGTCTCGAGGCATTTTTAGGCCTAACCGGCACCCCGGAAGGGCGATTAAGTCATTTCCAAATTAGGCCTTAGTTAAATGACGAAAATTGGGAATTAATATCATATATTAGGAGATTCTTCTAGGGTTAACATTCTCAAAAGTCTAGAACGGCAGTGAGAGGAAGAAAGGAGAAAAGTCTTCCAAGAATCCAAGGTCAAGAACCAACCCAATTGCACCACCGTCACCACCAAAACGTAGATCGGAGCGAGGGGATTAAGCTTATACCTGTCAAACTCGTGGAATTAGACCTACTATCTTAAGTCAAGTATCTATCTTTCTATTTTTCTAGTTGACATTTCACCCATGTTAGAATAGGATTGATAAATTAATATTTTATTGAAGAATTTCACGAATTAGGAGATTTGAACACATGTTTTAGGAGTAATACATGTAATCTGGAAGCCTTGTCATATGTATAGGATTACCCACGAAATTTTAATGGTTTAGAAGAAAGAAATCTGGAAAAAGAGTTAAAATGTTAGAAATTATGATGAAACTAGGGTTCTTGACAAATATGGTGAATTGGCCCTTTAATCCAATGTCTTTGATGAAATTCGTACATACGTTACGTAGAAAATCATGTAGATAGGTATATATAATCATTGGTTTAATTGATTGGGAGTTTAGGACTCGTTTATGGAGTTTTGGTTAAGTTTTATTAAGAAAACCCGTAGTTATCAATGGCAGAATCTGGGCTATACCTGATCGATCAATCGATCGACCCAAGAATGTCGATCGATTGACTGATCGATCGATCGACCCCTTTTATTTATCAATTGACCCCTTCTGGAAACTGCATGTTTCTCCTCTGTTTGTTTAATTTGGATCAAATACGTAGAAACCCTTGAATATGATTTAAAGAGTATCATGGGTCATGAAGAGGACCAGTAGGGTCTAAGTAGATTCCGTTGAATGAAATTTGATATGAGATGTAACCGTGGGTTAACGGGGGTTTGACACATATTAGAAATCGTGCATACGTCAACTAAGGAATTGAAAGATTCATAAATGACTTAGAACAGTATGTTAGAGAGGGTATACCTACTAAATTTACCTTTATGAAGAGCGAATACTTCGAGGGACAAGAAGTAATTTCTAAATGATTATAATTGAGAAAAAGAAAGAGATGAGTTCTTCATGCGTAAAGATTGGGTAAATTGTACTATGTATGGTTAAAAGTATTATTATGGGTCGTGGGCGAACCTAATTGGAAAATGAGAATATTTATATATATGATCGAGTGCATGTGTATATATCTATATTATATTTGTGTATAATCATACCCGCGCTAATTTCTATCACGAAGGTTGCCGCATCGGGATAGTCTTATCTCGATGGGACCTTTATGGGGGATATTGACTTGTACCTTAGAATATAGGATTCCTTGGTACAAGCTATATGAGAATGATAGTCATACGGTCCTAAGAGACGTGAGGGTTACGTGTTGACCTCTTACTGACTTGGAACTATGCTTCACCTCTATTTTGTATGTATTGTGTTAGCACAGTTCGAGAGTGATTCCAAACTAGTATTTCCCTTAGTACGAGAGACGCGGGGACTTGATAGCAGAGTATGCCAGCACCATAGATTTTATGTGGGGTTACTATAGTATATATATATATTATATGAGTGATTAATATATATACGTATATATGGAATTATTCTACTCTGCGTATAAGTAGATAAATATTATATAAATTCTCCATAATTATAGTAAGTGTTCGGGAACGTTACAACAGTATTGTGAAATACATAATCGACATAAGTAATCGTTAAGAGACTAATCTATAAACTAAAATCATAGCCTTGTGACTTCTCGAAATAGAATTTATGGGAGATGAATTCAATAGACTTATGAGGTATTTTAGTAGTACGGTAGGCGTGCACACTAGATGAGAGGTGAGAATTCTTAAGAGAGTGTCGCGTACTAACATGGTTGTTATATTAGCCAGTAAGCATTTTAAATACTTGTTAAACTATTTTTAAAACTGTTTTACACTCGGGCTATGACCCGTTTCCTGTCATTTTTCTCTTTCTTGTATATATATGTATATATTACAAGTGCTCGGCCATAGGGGCGTCGAGCGTAGGTTCTTTTGATTGGACGTGCTGCAGCTTATGTGGGAGTTGCAAGCCTTTGCTCTAGACTACCTCTTCCTTTATTCAGCTCTTGATGTAGTACTTCATAGCTAGGACATGTGTCGCCCGATTTCCTATTTCAGCTTAGACTTATTAGAGATTTTGTATTTATTATGTTTTCAGTATTCAGTACTTTGGGAGTTATTTCTTGACATGGTGATTTCACTTATGGTTATTTACTGGTTTTGTTAATCTAGTTGATTTATTTCTTTTGGTTGATTGCTCTCCTTAGCATTTATGTTATTCTTAAACTAATTTGTATTTAAAAAGGTTTTTTCGTTGGGATTTAATAAATGGAATAATACTTTAAATTGATTTGACACTTAGCTTAATTAATTAAGGTGATTAAAAAGGAAAATTGTTTTCGACCGTGATGCTAAGAATGAACCACACCGTTCACCTTGATTTTTAATTTAATAAAGGACTGATCACCGGGTATTTAATTAGGCGGGGTGTCATAATCCCATCTATGTATAAACCCACACCAAACTTAAAATTATCGAGTCTTAAAATTATCGAGTATAATAACTACCTTTCCCTAGGGATTTTCGACCAAATTACTAATTCCAGCTAAAGGAAAAACGTCCCACTAGTTAATCACGATGACTCTAATAATCCTAGCCAACAAGCGTCAATCCTTTAGGCTGCCACATTTTCAATTACCAATCCATCCAACAGTCAGGCTTATACTCAAATACCTAATCCTCAATTTAACCCCATTAAATCAACGATTATCCTAATATCAAAATACCCCAAAATATTAATCTCTAACACTTAGAATTATATATATATATATATATATATATATTATGAGTACATGAAAACTATACGCTAACATATCCTAACCCTACGCCACAAAAGAAAATTTTCCAAAAAAATGTTCAACCCAAAATCACCCATACAAAATTTTAGTCTCACGCACCATTTAGTAGAAAATTCATAACAAATTCAAAAAAATATATAAAACCAGCACACACGCCTTCGATCGAATCTATACGAGTCATCTTCTCAAAAATCATGTTTTCTCCACCCAAAACCTGCATTTTGAACTCCAAGGCTTGATTTAATCCTACAACCATTATCCAAACAGTAAAATAACATCATATAACCAATCAGGATCTCTTTTTAACATCAAAACCCTAGTTTTAAATCAAAATTTACATAAAAACCAAATTTATACTCAAGAACCCTAGATTTTCAATTTCTATTAAGTAGTTCATGTTTTCTAATTTCTTTTATATCAAATCAACGGGGTTTTACATGCTTTCATATACAAATTAACTGTTAATCAGTATCTAATTAATAATCTGATTTTGATCATAAAACTCAGATTTATTACATAATAAATTTAGATTTAGATTTAGATTCATATGAATATGTATAACTTAAACTAATAAGAAGCATACAATCATTCTATTCTAAATAAACCCGACTTATAGATTGATTGAGAAATCAATCCCCAAATCACCTTTACCTCTTGATGCTTTCTCTTTCCAGCCTTAGGATGTCTTCCAAATAACAAAATGAGTGTTTTAGGTTTAGACTCCCAACTTTATAAACATAATTCCCACGAAATTAGCCTTTGGTCCAAAATAAGTCCCAATCCAAAGTGTCCAAATAACACTCCAAATTGCCTAAAACTATATCCTAGCCATATATTAACTCAATGTTCCTAAACCCCACTGTTTTAAAATGAAAATGGACATTCTACGCATCCCAAAAGCTAATTACCAAATATACCCAAAATAAATAATTAACAACTCAGTTATGAAATAATTAATTTAATTAATTAATCACTGTGTCTAAAATCCAATTTCAAATCAAATTTAAATAACACATAAAAATATAAATAATGGCATATCCAATCACGACTAGCACGCGTAATTAGTTTTTATTTAATTTAATAATTCACAAAAAATACGAATTATTACATTATTCCCCCTTGAGCAAGTAATTTCGTCCTCGAAATTCGAATTCAATGTATTCCTAATAAAAAATTTAAAAATATCTCACCCGTAATGTCCTCACACTACTTAAGGGGATCTTTTACGGTGGGTGCCTAACACCTTCTCACTTCGTAACGTAGTCTCTGAGTCCACATCTTATTTTTTTTCCACACATACTAGTTGTCGTTTATGTTGTTTCTTAGGCGATGGCTACCCCTTTTGCCCATTTTGAGTAAAATAGGCAAACGACTCTAAAATCTACACATTCACGCACCTCACATCACTGACAAAGGCCAATTTATAGTCCCCTTTGGGATCCCATGACTCTACGCGAACGGAAAGATCGAGAGGCTAAGGTGGCCACATGCACCGCGCCACAACCCATTTTACCACAAACCTTAGATAATTCTTCTTCAACTACTTTATCCGTGAAGAATAAATGTAAGTTGAAGTTCATTTGTTATTATTTTAGAAAGTAAGGACACTAAAAAGAGTTTTATTTGAAGTAGAATAAATATATACTAGAAAAAAACATTACTCCTCTAGAACCCAAACCTTTTAGCTGTATCCATTGTCCTAAAAAAGATCATCTTAAAGAATTTGGTATTTTACTTAGACCTTTCTTATCTTTGGAGAGTACTACGCCTTATAGGAGTTTTCTAGATAAGGGAAAAAGAAGAAGGTAGGAGCACCTATCAAGTCTATAAGGGAAAGGCAACCATGGTTGTACCTCCTAAAGTTGTGTTTGAAACCTCCGCACCCTAAAATCATCGTAGTTAGTATAGGATAATTGAAGTTTATTAGACCAAAACCTATTAACTTCCAAGTCATTGAGGCCATTTCCTTCCTCAAAGTAATTAGAGTTAGGTTATTTAGATATGTCTAGGATGTGCTTCAGATTTCTCATCTTATTCCTTGGTTATATCTCGATTCGATTTCATCTTTTGTTATTTAGTATAGTTCTTTATTTGTTCGTACTAAAAACTTTATTTTATGCAATTTTGTTCTTTATGTTTATAGGTATACATACATTCCATAAGCTTTATTATCACCTACATTCTTAAATATTATACAATTGGTTTCATTGTCTCATATAATCCATGTTTAGAATTATATATCTTGTAATGCCTTGAAAAATTAAGCTTGTAATTTTAAAGTATTTTATCATAACTTATGTAACTTAAGCAATTTTCATGCAAAAGATAATAAATAACTTTATTTTCTAATTTTAATGGATATTTAAAGTTTTATGTGGTAATTTGAAAAAAAATGTCATTTATAGTTCTTATGTATGATAGAATCTATCATGGTTGAAGTTGGAAAAGTAAATAGCTAAATTAGTCAAAAAATCATGATCGAAAAAATAATCAGGACTACCATTTGCGGATGTGAGTAACTACTTATGAAAATTGGAAATAGTTATTCACCTTTTTATAAAGAATGAAAGTTGTCACCTACAAAAGCATTTCTAATAGCGATTTCTCAATATTTTTATCCATCTAAAATTGGGTGAAAACAAATGCATGACACTTTAAAGATTTTAATCATAAATTGCTTAATGAGGAAGAAAAAAGAAATAGTTGGAAATTGTGAAAATAAATGAAATTTTATCTAAAATGCATAAACCCATAAATTTCAAATATAATATATATAAATTTATATATTTGTTAATATATCTATATCTATAGGGCAGCACTATTAGCACTCCATGAAAGTCTGAAAACACTCCATTTCTCAATTGAAAGTTAATAAATGACGAAAAAACCCTTTTATGATTCGTTAGCCAGATATCCCTTTTCAACCCTCTTGTAAAGCAAATGAAAACAAATGACCAGGATGCTTTTGTTAGCCTCTAATCTTTATCTCCTGTTTTTTAATTTTTTTATTAAAAAAACAATACTTATATAACAAGAGTGGCATCATAAAACAATCCTCTAATAATACTTATATAACAAGAGTGGCATCATAAAATAATCCTCTAATCTGTTTTTTTTTAATTAAAAAACTGTTTATAAAACGTAAAAAATTATTTTATATAAAATAAAAACTGTTTTTCCAAAATAAAACGTTTTAATTATTAAAAACGTTTTAACAAATTACCGACGGTGTAAAAAATTACACAATGAGATTATGAGTTTTTTATGTTTTAAGTAACACGATCACGATCCAAATAAAATGCGACGAGCCATGAAGTCATATTCTTTTTTTATACCGCTGGCGCGGACCATTTTTTACAATTTTAAAAATAATATTTTTACTATTTAGAAGAAATAGTCAAAGCAAACGATATGTATAGGTGGCCCGACCATGTTTTAATTGGATTGTATTTGTGTTTTGCTAAAAAAAAATTGTGTTGTATCCTATCGTGTCATTTTTATTTGGATCGTGTTTGTATTAGGGTAAAAAAATTGGGATTTTATGTCGTTTCATGTCGTGTTGCCTTTTAATTGGATTTCGTAAATATTTGGTAAAAAAGATTTTGTGTAGTGTCGTTATTTAAATAATTTATGAACTACGGTGTCCCATCGCATTTTAATTTAGCCTTGTCTATGTTTGATTAAAAGAATACGATTACATGGCTTGTCGTATTTGTCGTGTTTAGGCTTGTAAATTGAGCCGGAAAGGCCCGAAGCCTGTCCGTTCGGCCCGTTATTTTCGGGCCGAGCTTTACTTGAGTTTAAGCCGAGCGGAGCTTGAGCCAAAATTTCATGCGCGAATGAATTTCGAGCCGAGCTTGAGCCAAACCTTACCAAGTCTGAATTGGGCCCGAACCCCGATCTTTGAATGTATAAATAAATAAATAATTTTATACAATATAATATATTTATGTTAACATTGGATAATATAACATATCTATTTTAATTTTTTAGGTTTTCACTATTATTTCTCTTTTTTTTTAATACAGTTTTTTATTTTAATACATTTACCAAATATGTACACAATCCAATTAAAAGGCAACACGACATGGAACGACATAAAATCTCATTTTTTTTACCTTAATACAAACACGATCCAAATAAAAATGACACGACAGGGTACGGCACAATTTGTTTTTTAGCAAAACACGAATACAATCCAATTAAAACATGGTCAGACCGCTTGTACATATCGTTGGCGTTGATCATTTTTTATAAATAGTAAAAATATTTGTAAGGACACAAATTTCCAATTGAGTCCATATATAGTTTTGGCTCAATTCCGGACAAAAACATTTATTCATAGGTTAGTGATTTATTGTAATACTCTCAAGCCTATGAAGTGTGTGTTGAAGACGTAGCGGCAAAGAATATAAAGCTTCATCAAAAAGCCGGTTTGCGTGCCTCGTTTCTACGTCATCAACTATGGTTCCATCCTCCCAAGGTATGAATGCAATTATATTTATATACGAGCTTGGAACAATGTTTATTGGGTGTTAGGATTAATAAAATAAGTTTATAAAAGTTTTTGGGCCAAAAATTGAATTTTACAAACATTCTGGTCTTTCGTTAGAAATGTCGTTCGAACGAGTTTTTTTTTTTCGTTCGAACCAGGTTTCGTTCGAACGAGTTTTTCGTTCGAACCAGGTTTCGTTCGAACGAGTTTTGCCAACGACCCTAACTGGTCAGTCGTTCGATATGTCGTTCGAACGAATTTTCTCGTTCTAACGAGGTATCTAACGAGGTTCTAACGAGCCCAGGCTGGTCGCTCGTTAGAAGTCTCGTTCGAACGAGAATCAAGTTCGTTCGAACGAGATTCCAGCGGGAACAGTTTTTTGGCAGTTTTATGCAGTTTTTCCCCACTTCTCCACTTGGTTTTCAACCAACTTTTTTCATACATTATTATGTGCGGGAAACACATTTTCCAAGATAACTTTTCCATCCTAATACATCTCCTAGAGAGAGTTTGAGAGATTATTTAAAAAGGGAAATGTTCATGTTTGAGTGTTCTTCAACTTAAAGAAAAAACTTTAAACACTTAGTTTACACCCATTGTTGTTTATTCCAAGTTCATATATATCTATCATCTTGCTTGGAGTTTGGCACCGGTTTCTCTACACCATTCAAAGAGAGTTTTGGTTGGTGTGCCTAATTGCCCGATCGGTGGAGTCCGAGACCACGGTGGAGCTCTGTTGGTTATCCGATAATTGGAGGTCAATACAAGAAGAAGCATCACGGCTTGAGAGGGTTCGAGTTTAGGAAGTAAGTCTTTTGTCTTGTATTTTGTAATACCGTTTTTAGTGGATTTGAGGCTAGGGCCGTCCCGAGGTTTTTCCCGTTAGTGGGTTTTTCCTCGTACATCGCTGTGTAGTGTGACATTGTTTATTTTTATCTTGCACAAAATTTAGAACGCATGCTTTAGGTTTAATTCAAGATAAAATTCGGTTTAATTTATCACACTATATTTAATTTGGGACTAAATTAAATATTGGGTAAATTTGGTTTATTTAAGTCATTTGCTAAAATTGGTTTCGCCTAACTTTGAATAATTGAAAATTATGACTTAGGCAAATTCTAGGACTAGAGTTAATTAAAACTTGTTGTTGTTAATTTTTTTTTGGAAGTTGAACCATCACCTTTATAACGCTTCCGCATCATCTCTTGTGTTTATATAAAAGGAAATTACTTTGTGCGCTTTCAAATTGGTATCAGATCCAAAAACGATAATTTATTTCGTTAAGATCCTTTAATTTTTGGCTAAAATGGATTTTTCCCCATTTTCAAAATTTCCTATGTTTGATGGTTCAAACTACGCGTATTGGAAAGCGCGAATGAAATCGGCACTTAAATCTATCGATGAACGTGTTTGGATGTCTGTTGTTAACGGTTGGACCCCACCAACACATTTAATTGAAAATGAACATGTTCCCAAACCCGTCGATAGATGGACTGAAAATGAGTTTAAGCTAGCAAATTTTAATTCCCGTGGTTTAAATGCTTTATTTAGCGCTATCACACCAGATGAATTCCGACGTATTATGACGTGTGAAACCGCTAAAGAAGCTTGGGATATTTTACAATTAACTCATGAAGGAACTAGTGTCGTTAAAGCTTCAAAACTCCAAAACCTCACCACTCAATTTGAAACTATCAAAATGGATGAAAAAGAAACTTTTGATAAATTTTATGCTCGACTTTCTGATATTGTTAATTCATCTTTTAACTTGGGAGAGAAAATACCTGACGACCGTGTTGTAAAGAAAATTTTGAGGTCCCTACCCGATAGATTTATTCCTAAGGTGACCGTTTTAAATTCTTTACCCACTTTAGCCTCTACGAAATTAGAAGAGCTTGTAGGTGATTTACAAACCTATGAACTGGATATGTTTCCCTCTAAAAATGAAAAGAAAATCGAAAAGGGTGTTGCTTTAAAAGCCCGAAAAGAGGTTAAACAAGTAGTAGAGAGCGAGAGTGATAGTGACTCGGAAGATATGGCTTTATTTGCTCGTAAATTTATAAAATTTCTTAAATTCAACAAAGATAAATTTAAAAATGATTTTAAGAAATTTGAATCTTCTAAACATGATAAAAGCGAGAAGATTTCTAAAGCCGAAAAGATCCCTAAGTCTAGTAATGAAAATGTTGATAGGGACGAGTCTAATAAGTGTTTTGGTTGTGAAGGTTATGGCCATAGGGCTTATGAGTGCCCCACTAAACTAAGGAAAGATGGTAAGCGGCCCATTTCATATAATGCAACCCTTAGTGATAGTGATAAGGAAGAGAAGCCCGATTCCCCCACTAAGAAAATTTTTATGGCTTTTATGGCTAGTCATGTGAGTGATAGTGAAAACTCATCGATTGATGAAACGATAGCACATGCCACTTCCAAGGTCATTGTTCATGATTCTCTTATTTTTTATGATAGAGAGAGTGAAGAAGAAAGTGAGAGTGAAAATGAAGATGAGGTTGATTTGAGTGAACTTCAAAATGCTTTTCAAGAACTTTATAAAGAATCTATTAAATTGAAAAGAGCTAATTTGAAGTTAGAAGCTAGTTTAAGAGAAAGTGTCAAGGTCATTGATGAAAATGTTTTAATAGAAGACCTTAGGACACATGTGAGGACTCTTCAAGAGAAGCTTGAATATGTAGAAGGCGAGAGAGATAACCTTAGGGGTTTAATGGAATCCTTGAAAAAGGAGCTTCTTGCTTGTGAAGAGCGAAATGTTTTACTAGAATCTAACATTGTAGAATTGGAAAATAAATTAAAAGATTCTAGTATTGTCAAATTTGATTTGGAATGTCGTTTAGAAAAACTAGATAAAATGTTATGAACGGTCCAAATTAAAAATGACACTTGTGGTTTAGGCTTCAATCCTTGTAATGACTTTACTCATAATGCCCAAACCAATGTTTTAGGAGAATCAACTAGGAATACTTTTAAAGATCACTCCTTAAGTAAATCTTTTCGACATGTTCTCACTTGTACACATTGTGGTCGACAAGGTCATCTTAGGAAATTTTGTTTAGATCTTAAACGAATTCCTAGAAAACCCCATAGTAAAGTAACCACGGTAGTTAACGTTCCTACACCCCAAGATAGTCATTCCTCATTAATTTGGGTTAGGAAATCCGACTTGGTTGCCTTACAAAATAGGATTGTTGATTCTCATTTACTTTCACATACTTCCTCCCTTGCTAAATCTAAAGGATGAATGTGTTAGTGTTTTCATACTTTAGCGTTTGTACTTCATGCTATATTCACATGCTAATTGTATGCTTGTTTTAGTCATTTTCTAGTCATAGCCTTATTTCATATCCCATGCTAGAAATTATGACTTGTTTATCTTTTTGTATTATATTTTGTGTTTGAATTAACTGAAAAATATAAAAAGAGTTTTGTTCATCATTTGTGTTTTATTTATTTCATTTAAGCTTAATGAAAAATACAAATGATTTTTGTTTGTCCTTTTGAGTAAATATTTACTTTTGATTAAATATGTTAAAAACTCAAAAAGATTTTATTCTGTGTGTATTTTAGTTTAACACACTTTATGTGGCATATATTTGTGTTTGAATCCCATACGTTTACGCTCCCATGTGGCTAGAACTTTTGGTTTAGATTTTCAATCCTTAAAGTGTTCTTTACCATGCTTTATATGGAGTAGTTGGATTTTGTGTTGTTTAAATGGATTCTATTTTTATATGCCTCTTTTCACACATGCACGAGCTCTTTGAAATCTTAATGTCACATGTTATATTTGAGCTTTTTGAGGTGTTCTCCTATCAATCTAGTCATCTACATATCTATGACCTAGGAGGACAAGTGCATGTCAAAATCCGTTGCATGTGAGATTTGTGTGAAAATGAAAACATGATAAATTAATATATGCACGGGGAAGGGCTCCGAAAGGATGAATTAAATCCTTTGCGATAGTAAGCCACCGTTTATTGGATCTAAAAGAAATACGTGATCCAAAGGCCTAAAAACAGAATATTTGGCATTAAAAAGAAAACAATTGCCAAGGCCTATGTTTGTTTGATATATTCATTCAACAGTAAAAGAATATATATGCTTATTGAGAGAGAATTGGATGGTATATCAACGGTTTGCACAATGTCCGTTTATCCTAGTTGTCTTTAATGTCATGACTCTATTTGGTTTGTAGAATCATCATCATGCTAGGCTTGTATGCATTGTGTATGTTTGTTCATTGAGTTCAATCTTTATATTATCACATGAGGTTATATTTAAATGTGATGAAGTTTGCAATCAAATGAGAACTCCGTGAACGTTTATTAAGTGTTTGGGTCTAAATTTAATTGTTGCTAGTTCACACCCCTACACTTCCGTTTCCATATGACACATTTTTGCCATACCAGTGTGCAAACTTATTGTATTTTGTGTCATGTGTGTGTTTATATCTATATATATATATAAGTTCTCTATTGGTATATTTCTAGTATATATATATATATATATATATATATATATATATATATATATATATATATATATATATATATATATATATATATGATATTTGTTTGTCTTTGCCTTCATTTCTAGTCCATCCATGCTTATACTTCATTCTTGGTATCTATTTTGGATTAGTTATGATTTTGTTACCCATATGCTTTCATGTTATCACCTTAAGCTTTCACATGTTTTTATGTTTTGATAATTTAAACCTTTGTCTATTCCTGAACAAAAAGGGGGAGAATGATGATAGGGGGAGAAATGGTATCTAAACCTATTATTATTGAATCTTAGTTTGGGGGAGATTTATCTTAGGGGGAGACGTCTTTCTAAGTAAATGTCATTTGTGTGATAAAGGGGAGAATTATTTTAGGGGGAGTAATTATTTAATTGCATTTAATATTTTGATATTCCCTATGCATTTGATGAGTTTGCTTAAGTGTGCAGGTATTCTACTAAAGCGGCATCTTTAAAAGGCAAAGTGTTTAATCCTTGGGTTGAGTCAAGATTGGGCTGGTTATGTTTTGAGTCTAGTGAGCTTGACGGCCCTTTAGGATTTTTGTTTTGGTTTTTGTCCCGGAATAGCCAAAGGGGGAGATTTGTAAGGACACAAATTTCCAATTGAGTCCATATATAGTTTTGGCTCAATTCCGGACAAAAACATTTATTCATAGGTTAGTGATTTATTGTAATACTCTCAAGCCTATGAAGTGTGTGTTGAAGACGTAGCGGCAAAGAATATAAAGCTTCATCAAAATTCCGGTTTGCGTGCCTCGTTTCTACGTCATCAACTATGGTTCCATCCTCCCAAGGTATGAATGCAATTATATTTATATAGGAGCTTGGAACAATGTTTATTGGGTGTTAGGATTAATAAAATAAGTTTATAAAAGTTTCTGGGCCAAAAATCGAATTTTACAAACATTCTGGTCATTCGTTAGAAATGTCGTTCGAACGAGTTTTTTTTTGTTCGAACCAGGTTTCGTTCGAACGAGTTTTTCGTTCGAACCAGGTTTCGTTCGAACGAGTTTTGCCAACGACCCTAACTGGTCAGTCGTTCGATATGTCGTTCGAACGAATTTTCTCGTTCTAACGAGGTATCTAACGAGGTTCTAACGAGCCCAGGCTGGTCGCTCGTTAGAAGTCTCGTTCGAACGAGAATCAAGCTCGTTCGAACGAGATTCCAGCGGGAACAGTTTTATGCAGTTTTCCCCACTTTTCCACTTGGTTTTCAACCAACTTTTTTCATACATTATTATGTGTGGGAAACACATTTTCCAAGATAACTTTTCCATCCTAATACATCTCCTAGAGAGAGTTTGAGAGATTATTTAAAAAGGGAAATGTTCATGTTTGAGTGTTCTTCAACTTAAAGAAAAAACTTTAAACACTTAGTTTACACCCATTGTTGTTTATTCCAAGTTCATATATATCTATCATCTTGCTTGGAGTTTGGCACCGGTTTCTCTACACCATTCAAAGAGAGTTTTGGTCGGTGTGCCTAATTGCCCGATCGGTGGAGTCCGAGACCACGGTGGAGCTCCGTTGGTTATCCGCTAATTGGAGGTCAATACAAGAAGAAGCATCACGGCTTGAGAGGGTTCGAGTTTAGGAAGTAAGTCTTTTGTCTTGTATTTTGTAATACCGTTTTTAGTGGATTTGAGGCTAGGGCCGTCCCGAGGTTTTTTCCCGTTAGTGGGTTTTTCCTCGTACATCGCTGTGTAGTGTGACGTTGTTTATTTTTATCTTGCACAAAATTTAGAACGCATGCTTTAGGTTTAATTCAAGATAAAATTCGGTTTAATTTATCACACTATATTTAATTTGGG
Organism: Sambucus nigra; assembly: GCA_949130495.1. Classification (NCBI taxonomy): domain Eukaryota; kingdom Viridiplantae; phylum Streptophyta; class Magnoliopsida; order Dipsacales; family Adoxaceae; genus Sambucus; species Sambucus nigra. Next base: position 103,795,458 of record OX422214.1, on the reverse strand, counting down.
ACTAAATTAAATATTGGGTAAATTTGGTTTATTCAAGTCATTTGCTAAAATTGGTTTCGCCTAACTTTGAATAATTGAAAATTATGACTTAGGCAAATTCTAGGACTTGAGTTAATTAAAACTTGTTGTTGTTAATTTGTTTTTGGAAGTTGAACCATCACCTTTATAACGCTTCCGCATCATCTCTTGTGTTTATATAAAAGGAAATTACTTTGTGCGCTTTCAATATTAATTTTAAAATTGTAAAAAATGGTCCGCGCCAGCGGTATGAAAAAAAAACACGACTTCATGGCGCGTCGCATTTTTTTTGGATCGTGGTCGTGTTACTTAAAACATAAAAAAATCATAATCTCATTGTGTAATTTTTTACACCGCCGATAATTTTTTAAAACCTTTTTAATAATTAAAACGTTTTATTTTGGAAAAACAATTTTTATTTTATATAAAATAATTTTTTACGTTTTATAAACAGTTTTTTAATTTAAAAAAAATTAGATTAGAGGATTGTTTTAGATGCCACTCTTGTTATATAAGTATTATTTTTTTAATAAAAAAATTAAAAAATAAGAGATAAAGATTAGAGGGTAACAAAGGCATCCTGGTCATTTGTTTTCATTTGCTTTACAAGAGGGTTGAAAAGAGGGATATCTGGCTAACAAATCATAAAAGGGTGCTTTCGTCATTTATTAACTTTCAATTGAGAAATGAAGTGTCTCAAAACTTTCATGGAGTCCTAATAGCGTGTCCTATCTATATAGCATCTAACTATTATATGTATAAATATATATATTGATCGAAGTAATATATGTTTTATTTATATGAATAATAAATTATAATAAATATAAAATATTTTAATCTAAGGTTAAAAAAAATATTTGGATAAAATCAAATTTAAAAATAAATGTATTTATATGATTAGACCCGGACTCGATGCAATTAGATCTGATACGAATTCGAATTTGAATTCCGTATTCTACATTCGGCTAAGACTCGATCCAAATTCAAACTTACTAAACGGTTCTTACTAAACGGATCTGAATTATCCTAAATTCTGATCGCATCTCAGTCGTTGAGAGGCTTAAGCCCCACTGAGCCCAATATAACTAGCGTGAGGGTGGTGTGAAATAAAAACTCGAGATTTTTTCAGAACTCCAGCAGATATTCTCTTTTGACAGCATAAAAATCTGAAGAATATAGTGAGCAACTTCCTCCTTTTAAGGTAAAGTGGCCCCTCCACTGCAAAGCGCCGCATGCTTAGGGGTGGCAAATCGGGTCAGTGGGTCGTGTTTTGGCCCGACCGGACACGACACGACAAGGTTTTTTTGGACACGAACATGAACACGACACAACACGACTTCGTGTTTTTTTAGCTGACACGAACACGACCCGAATAAAAAATAACACGACACGACACGACACGACAACCATAATTTCTTAAATTTTAGGCCTAAAAAACACGATAACACGACACGGCACGACTCATAATTAAGACACGAACACGACACGACACGACTTCGTGTAAAAAAAACACGACACGAACACGACACGAACACGAAATATCGTGTCAATTTCGGGTCAATTTCGTGTCGTTCCGTGTCGTTTTTTCGTGTCGTTTCTAAAATTGCCACCCTCTAAAGGCACTAGGGGTGGCAAATCGGGTCAGTGGGTCGTGTTTTGGCCCGACACGACACGACACGACAAGGTTTTTTTGGACACGAACACGACACGACACGACTTCGTGTTTTTTTTAGCTGACACGAACACGACCCGAATAAAAAATAACACGACACGACAACCATAATTTCTTAAATTTTAGCCTAAAAAACACGATAACACGATAACACGACACTGCACGACTCATAATTAAGACACGAACACGACACGACACGACTTCGTGTAAAAAAAACACGACACGAACACGACACGAACACGAAATATCGTGTCAATTTCGGGTCAATTTCGTGTCGTTCCGTGTCGTTTTTTCGTGTCGTTTCTAAAATTGCCACCCTCTAAAAGGCACCAATCTTGATGTGGAAACCGCTATAATTTAAAACACCCAATTTTGACCACAATGATTAATGCGATAATTACAATATATTGATGAGTGGCTTACTTCAACTTGCTATTCGGTTAGCCCAATATCACAGCCTATAGTTTTTTGCATACAAGTGCCATAAAATAAAACCATCGGCTGGATAAGAACATAAAATAGTTTCTAAACTTTCTACAATCTGGAGCTCGTATGGAATTACTAAAATTTGTAATTATATGACAAATGGGTATATAACTAATATTAGGCTTACACTTAGATGTGTGAAAAGGCCGTGCAATGTATCTGAACTAGTGATTATGCACGCACTATTTCTGTGAAGGAATATACTATGGCCTAGTTGTCAGAAAAGCCCCATTCCACATTTGGGATGGATATGAGTTCTATAAAATATTTGAATTTCAAATAAAAATTTAATTTGGTTGATGTAGTATATTTCACGCACCTTAAATAAGAGTTCAATATATTTAAAATCAAATCTTAAAAACACTTAGTTTAATCTAATTGTTGATCAAGATCAAAACTTTGGACATTATAAGGAGTTTTAGTACATTTATTTTACAAAATAGGTCTTTTAATCCGAGAAGTACTAAAATAACATGATTCTTATTAAGTTTGAAATCTCACATTTTGAATGAAAAGAAAAGGCTCCAAATTATATTAGAGTAATTTGAACGACAATACAACCCTAAAACATAAGACTATATATACCAAAAGAGAAAAGAATAAGAAAGATAAAAAAAAACTAAAAGGGATACAAAATAACAAAAAAGAGAAGATGGGGAAATATCTCTAACACCCCCCCTTCAAACTCATGATGGTACGATGAGTAGCATTGAGAGTTTGTCTAGCAAAAAGAGGAAATAAGGAAGTCGAGACTTCGTGTAGAAGTCAGCAAGCTGCATTGAGATGAGACATGTGGTAGAGAAAGAATACCCCACATAATACAATGATGAGAAACCTATCCACGATCTGAAGAATGACAGAGGACAAAACAAGTATAACCAAATACTCGTAATGAGGAGTAATAAGGAGGACTACCATAAAACCTCTCATATGGTGAACTACAAGTAGTCAAAGGAGTTAGAATCATATTAATTAGATGAATATCAGTGAGTGCAACCTCTCCCCAAAATATCCTACGCACAGAAGCATAAATGAGCATGGATCGATTAGTATCCATAATGTGTCCGTTAGTTTAAGAGTGACTTTCCTTATTTGAGTTCGTAAACAATCCTCCTCGGCAAATAGCTCACTAACCACTAAATCAACACTGGGAAGGGGGTCTCGATGAATAATAGAACATTGAATGCTCTCAAAGTCACCACATGGATCTACAAGAAACTTAACTAATTATTGTTTCTCCATATACCGTATTTAGGTAATGCAAATTTGGGTGCGAAAGCGTAAAAAAGAGAAATTAAATACATAACAACGATAATAACAACAACAACAACAACAACAACAACAACAACAACATAGAAAATATAGGAGGTTCTATTATTTCTCTCTCTAATCTCTTATCTCAAATGGTCAAAAGTGATATAATAAGGGCCTCAATAGCTATTTAAACTAAGAGGCTAAAAAGGAGAAAAATAAAGAAAAAATGCTAAAAAGATGACTATATCCCTATGTTCTTGCATCATTCTCCCCTTGAGAGAAATCCATATATGCGGAGTATTGGCGAAAGAAGTCAGGATCAACATGCTGTAATGTCGCCTCGGTAATCCAATAGTCCTCGGCTACAGAACGTCCAACCCAACGGACCAAATAGCATGTGTAATCACCCGAGGCAGATGAGACAAAGGCAGAGTCAAGTATACCCACAATAAGATCAATATGAGAACTGACTGGTTGAGCTGGTAAGGATGGAAGAGGGATGGGAGGAGGATGGGTACCCCCAAAAGGAGAAAGGTCTGGCACATTAAATGTATGATGCATGTGAAACTCTAGAGGAAGATCAACCTCATATGCATTCGGCCCACAAGCACGAATAATAGTAAATGGCCCAAAATGGCTCATAAGAAGCTTGTTGCCTTTGTCGACACATCGTAGTTTCTGGAGGTACACTATAACCAAGTCATCGGGTTAGTATAAAAGGAAACGGCAATGCACATCAGTCGCCTCTTTGTAAGAAGCATAAATGGACTGGAGACGAGAACAAACATCGGCCTGTACGAAAGTCAAATGGGCTTCAAACTCCTCAGTAGAAGGGCACATAGGAACTGTCAGTGGGATCTCGATAAGGTCAATAGGCATAGTGGACGATTGCCCCAACACAATTTGGAAAGGAGAGAAACCGATAGAATAGTTGACGACGTTGTTAAAACAAAATTCGGCTTAAGCAATCACCAGATCCCATTTATGGTGTCTCTCAAACGTTAAACAACGAAAAAGATCTCCCACACTCATGTTGACCACCTCTGTCGGGTCGTCTGTCTAGGGATGAAAGGAAGTGGAAAACTAGAGCTCCGTTCGTAGTAAGTGCCATAATGCCCACCAAAAATGTCCGGTAAAGAGGACATCACGATCAGAAGTAATGATAGGGGGAAGCCATGGAAGCGGACAATCTCACGGATGTATATGGTCACTACATGAGAAGCATCAATCGCGCGAGAACACAGAATGAAATGCAACATATTAGATAATCTTTCAACGACCACCATAATATAATCATGCCCATTAGAGGTACGGGGGAAGCCAATAAAGAAATCCATTAAAACATCCTGCCACAGGCGCTCGATTATCGACACGGGAGTGTATAATCCCGTATTAGAATGTTGGATCTTGGTCGTCTGACAAGTATAACAACGGAGGATGAAGTCATTAGTATCCCACCTCATGGTGGGCCAATAAAATTGGTCTCATAACAAAGAGTGGGTGCGGGCCGGCCCCATGTGACATGCTAAACCACCTCCATTAACCTTATAAATAATCTTCTCTCACAAGGATAAAGAAGGAATACACAAAGTTGTCTCCCGATGCAAAAACCCATCATTTAATATGTACTCGCCCGATGCGTCATTTCCCTGCTAGCAAGAGAAATAAATGAGACCTAACTCCACGTCGGTCGGGTAGAGGTCTCGAATCTTATCGAACCCAAAACCTAACGCCACAAGGTCACTAATGCATGAGCACGCCGACTAAGTGCATCCACTACCATGTTCTCCTTCCCAGGCTTGTACTGAAGGTGGAAGGTATAACATTGAAGATAGGCTATCCACTTGGCGTGGCGGTCACTAACACGCCTCTATCTATGGAGGAATTATAGGGCCTCTTGGTCTGATTTGATCACAAACTCCTTATGTAGAAGGTAGGGTGACCAAAATTTCATGGCTTTCACAATCGCATAGAACTCCAAGTCATAGGTAGAATAATGTAGGGACGCTCCAGTCAATTTATAGCTAAAAATACAATGGGCTTCCCATTCTAGCTCAAGATAGTGCCCACCCCTGTCTTACAAGCATCGCAAGACAACTCAAACAACTGATCAATGTATGGCAAGGAAAGGATAGGAGCAGTCGTCATCAACTCCTTGATATCTGTAAAGGCTCGATCAGCCTCTACAGTTCATCTAAACTTAGCGATCAAATAAGTTCCCATCAAATCCATGAGTGGAGCCATAACAGTGTTGAACCCCGCTATAAAACGTCGATAGAACCTCAATTGTCCATGAAAACTACGAACCTGCATCACCAAAGTGGGTGTGTGCCAATATACGATCGCCTGAATCTTGGCGCCGTCCATCTGAATGCCATCTTTCGATACCACATATCCTAAAAAAGTCACTGATGGAACCATAAAAGCACACTTTTTCAACGTGAGGAAAAAGCGTTCAGCTCGTAAAACCTTTAGAAACTGAGTTACATGTCGCAAGTGTTCCTCATCAGACTGACTATAAATCAATATAACATCAAAATACACGCCAATGAACTTTCCCAAGAGTGGGCATAAAATCTGAGTCATCACCCGCATGAATGTGGATGGGGCGTTGGAGAGACCAAAAGGCATCTTAGTCCACTCATAAAGTCCATCCTTGGTTTTAAAGGTTATCTTCCATTCATCCCCTAGACTCATACATATATGGTGGTACCCATTCTTCAAGTCTAACTTGGAAAATATAATCGCTTCATGGAGTTGGTCCAACATATCCTCGACTCGGGGAATTGGGAACCGATACTTCACTGTAATTTTATTAATGGTGCGGTTATCCACTCACATACACCAAATCCATACTTCTTGGGTGCTAGAAGTGCGGGGACCACACAAGGAGACATATTCCCCCATATATACCCCTTATCACACAACTTGGTGACCTACTTCTATAGCTCCGCATGCTCTGTAAGGGATATGTGATAGTGGGAAAGATTGGGGAGTTGTGCCCCAGGGAAGAAGTTAATTGCATGTTGTATGTCTCGAAGAGGAGGAAACTCATCTGGGGGAGTGCACACAACACTATAATAATCTAATAAACATTGAACACGCGACAAAATGGGTGCCTCGGGAGTGGTGATGGTACTAATAAGAGCATAACACATCCCCATATCCGCAGCCTCGGTAGCTAACTCCTCATGCGACATAATTAGGGCAGAGGGTTGAGTTATCGAAAATGATTGCATGGGGTAAAGAAGGAGGTTTCACCCTCCATGTGTAAAAGAGTAAGTGTTGGATTAACCATCATGCATACTAATATGATCAAATTTTCATGGCCTCCACAAAAGCAAGTGGTATACCCTCATGTCAACAACAGTGCACAGAACCTCATAATGATAGTCCCCAATGGAGAAAACTACTCAATACTGTCGTCAAGGGTAGAGTGTGCCTCCTCTACCCAACCACCCAATATGAAACGGTGTAGACAATAACTTTATGGGAAGCTTTAGTTTATCTGACATTTCTTGTGCAATCAATTTATCACTAGCGCCCCATCTATGATCATTGTGTATAACCTACCCTTCGTGGTGCAACGAGTAAAAAAAATGCTCGTTCGAATCTACGTGTCATTGTTAGGAGGGGGTCACTGAATATCCATCGAAGTCGTAATCACAACGATGTGAGTATAGGTAGTAGACACGCCGACAATCCATGCTTGAGAATGGAAAAAAGATTCACATTGATGGAAAATGGATTGTGCGGTGGCTAAGGGTACATTGAGTGCGATAGGTAGGAAGCGTAAATAGGCGCACCCATTGTATACAAAATTAAGGTTTTTAGAAGGAATAAGAGTTAGGGTTTCTCGAGAAGGGGTAAAGATGATTTAGAATTGAATTTTTATTGGGGAAATTTTTATTGGAGTCATTCTTAGGTTTAATTTCTGATTTGGAGTCTTCATTTAGGGTTACGATTGATTCGGATCCATATTGGAGCTGAATTGCTTGAATTTTTTTGCTTACAACATCCCAATTGTATTGGGTTGACCTTGGGGGGCATTTCTATGTCATCAAATGTGGTTCATTAGTTTTTTTTGGTTGGGATCTCTTGCAGCAGACCCTAGGGCTTCGGTACAATCTTACGGTCCTCCATGGGCCTCATCTTGGGTCGCCGGACTTAGATCTTGGACTAGTAATGGTCTTCCGAGAGAGGTGGACCTTTTTATAGATTTTCTGGACGGTTTCCAGTACCTGGGAAGGCCGACATAGGGTTTGGTAGGTTTGGTAGGGGTGTCCGACGAGAGGGAGGGTTACGGTGGGTTTTGATAGGGTAGGGATAGCCATGGGAGAATCTAGGGTTTTGGTTTGGGTATTATAGTTTGGTCAAAATTCATTTGGGTGAATCCAATTTAATTCCAATCTTCAATAAGCATGATCGATCCAAGAACAAACCTCGCTCTGAAACCAATTGTTGTAAATTTTAGGTGCTGAAGCGTAAAAAAAAAGAAATTAGCTACACAACAATAACATGGAAAATGTAGGAGGTTCTAGAATTTCTCTCTATAATCTCTTAATCTCAAATGGTCAAAAGTGATACAAATAGGTCCTCAATAGCAATTTATGCTAAGATGCTAAAAAGGGAAAATAAAGAATAAATGCTAAAAAGATTACTATATCCATGCTCCTGCATCATTAACCCTCCTCAGTAGTAAGTCCAAGGGGCTCAGTCAAGATAAGTTGATACCACAAATTTGTTTCTCTCAATAGAATTCCCGAATACTATGATCTTGTTGACGAACACCATGTACATAAATATTTAATTGATACTGTTTCGCAAAATTAGATTTAGTGTATAATTTCTCCTTAGTCGTTTGAAACTTGGACAATTGAACAACAATGGCTTACTCTACAAAATTACCTATCCATGTAATAATTTTTGAGTTGTTCATTTGCCACCTTTTAATTTTTGTCATATACCATTCCTTAGTGTTATCAAAAGGTTTCTTTAGTGTCCCCTCAACATAGTCCCACAATCATTTACCCATTATAAAATAGGTCATCACATTTGCCCAATACCCATAATTTGGCCACTTAAGCGACACTAATGCTTGAAGAGAATCCAATTTTTCATCTTCCATATCTCACCCAAACATATTTTCCCAAAAATTTGTTATAAACCATGAGTATTAAACACTACAAAATCAAGTTAAATTTACCCAAACACTAGCTATAAAAAGAACTCAATGCTTCATGTAATTTCTAAACATAAGAATCACCTCTAAATTAATAAAGTGCATAGAAAAGAAAGGGAAGAATGGATAAACTACTTATATAAAGTCCAAACGGATTGTCTCAGATTTCAAATTGGGTATATATAGTTTGAAAGGAAATAATATGTAACAACGACATATTATACATACAGAGAGTTAATTGAAACCAACCAACCAAACTTCATCTATGTAAGAAGCATCAAGCACACATATTATAACCCATCACCATGCCGATAAGGAGTAGACCAAGGTAGGCTCTGATACCATGAAATCTCATATTTTGAAAGAAAATCTCTAAATTGTATTATAATAATCTGAACAACAATACAACCGTAAAACATAAGACAATATATACCTAAATAAAAATAATAAGAAATTCAAAAATAACCCCAGAGAGATACAATATAACTAAAAATAAAAAACGGGAAAATATCTTTGACCAAGTTGAAATAAAGATTATTTTTTCTCCTTTAACTAATATAGAACTTTTCTTTATCATATTAATTGTTATACTATATTTATAGAGACTCTAATTACCTGAAGAGAACTAAGTAAAGCTATTCAACATTAAGTAAGTACTCATTCCCAGCCGAGCAGACTTACTAAAGGATGACCTCGGCTCAGCATAGAAGATCATCTATAGGTAATGTGGTCGACCTTTTTTTCATATCAACGGATGAGATTATTTCCATCAATGCTAACTGATGGAATACAACTTTGATAATGCTCTTAAAAGATGACGAGTACCAGGTGAGTGATAATATTTTCAAAAAGCATCTGAAGAAACATTCCTTCATGGGGAAACCTTTAAGCCACACTACATCTTGGCTAGAATCCATTAAAAACATGTTTCTTCCTAGCCTATAAGGGAAGGACATGTGTAAACCACTTGGTCTTTTCCTGACATATATTATCTCTTACTTATTCACTACAAAATGAAATAATCCCCATTGGGATTTGTACCTACAAATAAATACTCATGTAATCAAACTATCAAAACATAGAATGAGGAAATATTGAGTGTATTATATGGTTATTAGACCTTGGGTGACCTAAAACTATAATACAAAAAAACTATCCTATGGACGTAGGCTCCTCCCTTAGGGCTTAAACCCGTAACTCTTGGTCTAATTCTTCTGACTCTCACCTAAGTCTTTGCATATATGCATTTTAATGCTTATTTATTATTATTTTTATCTTAAATTGGATATCAAATTGCTAAGACAAACCTTGAAACCAATTTTAAACGATAACAAAATGACGTTGTCTATGGGAACGACTAAGCCAAGTTATTTCACCTGTTTTCTAATTTCTAATTGTGAAAATTCTATAAAATATCACCTAATTTTTTTAATGATAATATCTATAGATTCGTTTGATTTTTTACTTTAAACCCTTAGTTTACTTGTTCCATTTTATAACTCCGTGTACTCCAAACTTATATATTCTGTCTTCTAGCATAAAACAACCTCTCCACTTTTTATTTTGAAAGTAGTCAACCATACTTGGTTTTCCATCTGTTATACTCTATTTTTCTATAAATCTTGTGAAAAATAGCCGAACATCCTAAAAATAGTAGGATAAAAGAAGCAACACCACCCTCAACCCCTATTACAATAGGGAATTAGCAGGATTTTTGTATAGCTTGGTTAAGAGCCAAGAATCCATTAAAAAGTTATGAGGCAAGTCACTTAAAGTATTCATTTTGAACCAGTTCCAGTCGTTGAGAAAAATCTAAATAAGCATAAGAAAATTTCCCCTCGTGCTTTATACAGGGATTGAAGGAAAGAGAATCGCGTTAAATCGGTAGAGAACCCTAGGAGGCTAAATTTAAGGTGTGATATGAGCAGATCTTCTCAGAGAAGTGGGTCAGAATATGAAAGATTCTCCTACAAACTAGTCAAAAACTTAACCACAAGGTCAAATTGATATGATGATGACCATACATATTTGGACGAACACATAAGTTACTTTGAGAGGCTCGGTAGGGTATTAGTCTTTGATAGGTTAGGAATGAGAGTGTTGTGAGCATATCCTCACTCTGAAAAAAGTGCAAGACGAGAAGAGTTTAAGAGAAAATATCCAAGGAGGGAGAATGGCTCAAGATTCACTACTAGGGCATCAGCCAGGTCCGAGAAAGTTGGCTGAAGAGAAGAGATCTAGGTCGAGAGTTATGGAGGAGCTAATAAGGTTACATTGACAGGAGAAACCGAACCATGAAAAGGATCAACCCAAAGGATAGAGGATCATTTAGGTGACATTATTAAGACAAAAAACCTACTTCAAAGGGGATTTGTGCACGGATCGCCATTTACGACCTCCGTAGTTAGCTATCCCACCCCTGCAAAATTCAATCCATATGTGATCACTCTCACGTACAATGGGAAATATGATCCAATCTTGCACTTCAATCAATACCAGGTAGCATGTAATATATTCAGTAATTGATGAGATGCGTTGCAGATCCTTTTCAATCACTCTCATAGGTCCTGCTTAGATCTAGTATAATGGGTTGTCGAGAGGGAAAATTAGTAACTTTAAATAATTGGCTGATCTTTTTGTAAATAATTCTATTTCAGAGCAAAAATTGGTTAGGGGGTAGATCACTTGTTAAGCATTAGTCAACATGAGGATGAAATGATAATGGAGTATATTGTGTGGTGACAATTATTATGCAACACAAATAAATACGAGAGAAGAAATTATCAAGTAAGAACAAGGAATATAAAATGCCAATCACACAACAAAGGATGTACGTGGTTCAGCAGAGATGTGCCTACGTCCACGGTGGTGCATCCGATATTATTTCTATATACTCCGGTGAGTAATTACAGAGAATACAACTTGTCCTTTTACCCCGGACCTAGGGTTTAATATATACATGTACATGTAGGTAAGTGGAGGTGATGGGTTTCTCCACGTTTTCCATATCCCCTATAACTTCCCTTCATGAGAACGTGGGGGAGACCGAATCAATATAAGAGACGAAGGGCCCGGACTTTGGGCCGCCAGGACTAGGCTACTCATCCAGGCCCATGGTTCTAAATTTTGGGTACCCACAATTGTCCCTAAATATGTTGGGCCATGTTTATGGGCTCGGTGGATTTAAATGATCAGCCATTATGGCTGATTTGCGATTCCTCAAAAGCTGTGAAGTTGATTTGGCGGCACCCGCTTCGCTTATTGTGCGCTATGATTAGAATTTGAAGGCTTGTTAGAATAACCACTTTTCTCCCATCGCTTCAGCCTTTCCAGTACTCTTCTATCTTCTGATAACTCTAGCGCCTCGTACCTTCTTTTCTCAATTTCTATTCCCATTATTTCTTAGTTGTCTGAGCTCGTGCTTCTTCATCACTTGAACCGATTGTCTGAGCTTGTGCTTCTTCATCACTTGAATCGATCTTCTATTTTGTAAGTTTCCTGTGCCCTTTCCTTTTACTTTCTCTTTGGTTTGTATCTTTTCTTAGGTCTTCCAATGGCGAAGATTGGGAATAGGTCAATCTCTGAATTTAGGAAGTTTTACAACATTCCTGAGTGGGTAGATATTGAGTGTTGTGCCTCCCCTCCTAGGAATGTTAGGGATATAGATGATGCTCACTAGATCCATGTTCTGTTGCTTTCCCAGGGGGGACTCACTTTTCCTCCCAATGATTTGTTCCTGCATTTCTTTGGCTATTTCAATATTGTTCCTGCACAATGCTCGCCCAATGTGTGGAAAATAGTAAATGGCGTCCATAGGATAAATCAATTGTATGGTACTAGGTTAGGACTTGCCGAGGTCTATTTCTGTTACTCCTTTTCTCGAACTAGCTCAGGTGTCCTTACCTCAAAGCTAGGAGCCCTGACAGGGTATTGGTAGTAAATCTACCTGATTCCCATAAGGACTACTGGCAAGAAGGTTTCCTTATTAGGAATTGGCAGTTCCCTCCCCAATTTGAAGGGTCGAGGTCTGAGAGGTTATCTGTTCCTTTTTACGGGGAGGAATATATAGGTAGACATTGTACTGTTGTTTCAACTTTTGCTGATTTGTGACCTTTCTAACTCTTCTTTGTTTTTTTTTGCGCAGTGAAGTCAAAGAACTTGGAACCTGCACTCAACGAGGTCCGTCTATCAGAATTGGTAAAGGCTTGGAAAATCAGGGAGCCCTTAGGTGACGGCGAGCACCCCAGATCTGCTACCTTCCTGCTCGAGTACAAGAACGTTGGCTTCATCTTCATAGCAAGGCCTGTGGATAGTATACCAGAGTTTGACTCCTTCGAAGATACTGTTGTAGAGCCTATCCAGTTGGAGGAGGAGGAGAGCAACTCTGAAAGTGACTTTGCAGGAGCCGTGAGTAATTTGGGTGGAGGGAGCTTTGATAGTAGCAGTTTCTCTAACCGTGAGGAGGTTTCTGAAGCTCGGAGAGGACTTCTAGCAGTTCAAGTGAAGAGATGGTTCCTCCGAGGAAGAACTTGATTAAGGATGATGATGATGAGGACCACGTGCTCCTTGCATAGAGGTCAAAGAAACAAAAAGCCACTTCTGGGGCCGTGACTATTGGTTCCCGATCCTCCATTCAGGAGCAGGAGAGGAGAAGGAAGGAAGAGGAGCAGGTGAGAGAGAGAGAGAGGAAAAAGGAAGAAGAGAGGAAGAAGTTGGAAGAGAAGAGGAGAGTGGAGGAGAGGAAGAAGAGGGAGAGCGAGAAGGAGGAGGAGAAAAGGAGGGCTAAGGCGAGGACGAAGGCTGGGCAGGCCTTAGTCCCAGTATCTGCTCTGCCTGAAGGGGCCTCCGTGCCAATTTCTCCTCAGCTAGCCTCGGCTCTACTCGAGAGAGCTGTCCTCCCGGCTGATCGCCAAAGGGTAGTAGGTTCAGAGCACCTGGCCCTTCAGGCTAGTCAGAGGCTTGCTCTGGTAAGGTTTCTTTTTCTCTTGTATTTTTTCGACTTCCCTGATTTTCCTCTCCTAATATTTTCTCTTTTTCGCAGTTTGTTACTGACTTCGCCATGCTGTATCGTTCACGCGATGAGTTGGTGAAGAAGAACAGTGAACTGGAGCAAGAAAACTCTGCCCTGAAGCTGAAGGGTAAGGAGCTCAAAGCCAATTTTAAGGCTGTTGACGCTGCTCGGATCTCATCCGACTTGGCTCTTGCCACTGCAAATAAGGAGAAGGATGCGGTGATCACGAATCTAAAGGAGCTGAGGCAGGCCTACGACCTAGTTTGCTCGAGCAAACTTGCTGTGCTGGAGGAGAAAAGGGTACTTTCTGAAGAGCTTAAGAAGAAGGAGTCCGAGGCTGTCACTGCCAAGGAAGACTCTTACAATTCTGGCTGGGCTGCGGCATATGAAGATGCGGAAGTTCAGATAGGCTATATCAGCAATCTGAACTTTAAGAAAGGATGGAACAAGGCTCTCGTAGTTGCTGGGGTGGATGTTGCATCCCCACTCTTCAACGAGCATAACCCAGGGCCGAGGCCAGTCGTAGACGAGGATCCTACCCCAGCTATTGAAGGCCCTGATCCTGTCCCTCAGGTGACTCATGCTGATGTTTCTCTTGTTGAGGGGATAGAGGTCGCCCCTGCCGAGGATAGTGCTCCTGCTAATGCTGATAAGGAGAAGGGGCCATCCACCTCTAGGCCTCCTGAGGTTGCTAATTGATAGGGTTTTTGTATTTTTGCGTTTTCTAGTATGTAAATTTTCTTTCTTCAGTCTGATGTAACTTCAATTTTTATTAATGAAAAAGCTTCATTTCTGCTTGTGCTGATCTCTTTCTCTCCTTTATCTTTCTTTCACTTGTAGTTAGTTGATGTGGATGATTGCATTCCTGCTACTTCCCAGTTGGGCAGGACCCTTGGTCCCAATGCGAGACCTGAAGTTTGCCAGGATTTTGTTAAGCTTTGCAAGTCCCTAAGGTATAGAAATCAGAAGTATAAGGAGCAATCCGAGCTAGTGGCTAAGATGAAGGATAGGCTCCTGAAGATGGAGGACATTGGTGCCTCAGTGCAAGAGGAAGTCAATGTGTTGAGAACAAGACTCCTAGAGGCTACCGAGGTCAACCAAGTTGGGGAGTTCCTTCAGCAGGAGAATGAAGACCTGAGGAGGGAAGTCTTACAACTTAGGGAGAATGCACCGAGCATTATTCCGGCAGTTCGGCAAGGCTCCTCGTCTTCGTGATCAAGATCTGGTCCTGTGTTGCGAGGCTCTACTCGCCCTCCCCCTCCGCGAGCTGGTAGTAGCACCAGGGGAAGAAACAGGGAAGCAGAAGAACTTCTTGATAAGGAAATGGAAGAACTCCGCGATGATGTTCGGCGAGCATACGTAATTGCCACTGGGCTTCAAAGGGACGTTACCCGGTTGCGGCACTTGTACAAGAAAGGTCCTCGGCAAGCGTGGGCTGACAGTTATGATCAAGGCTGGTCGGATGCTCAAACGAAACTATCTGAGTTCGAGGAACTTTCTTTTATCAGGGGGTAGTTAAGTGCTTTGAAGGAGCTGCAGGTCCCGAAGAACTCGATGCTATGGTATCGACATAAGATGTATCCCTCCACTCTGATGCCCAACCCATTCAGGAGGGATGATCGATGGATCCCCATAGATGCTATTCCGCGGCAATTATTGGATTCGGACGCGAATGAGGTTGTGGAAGAGTTAGCCCCTGCTCCTGATGATGGACGAAGGGCTCCAGTGGCTGATTATCTTTCTCGGAGGCTTCCACCCCCTTGAGATCTTGCCATTTTTTTTGTACTTTTGATAATGTAAATGCTTTGGGCGAGCTCGCCGACTAAACATGTATTATCATTATTGTGAATATGATGGATTAATGAAAAGTTCGTGTTTTGGGAAATTTTACAGACTAAACGTGTACATCCTACTTTTCATATTCTTGCTGCTTTGTAATCTTTTCTGTTTTGTCATGCAAGTGTCCCCCTAGTCCAGTATAATACCAAAGTACCATTTTGCCCCTCTTTACCTTTTAGGTTGTGTCGTCACACTCCCTTAGGCCTAAGTAGGGCAATTGGTGAGGACACACCTGATGTTGGATGTATTCATCCGATCAGGATTTTGTTCAACCGAAGTAGGTTTGATGACCAGTATAAGATATGGTCGTATTGCCTAAGAATCCTCTGTAGGGCTTTATATATTGCCAGGGGTAATGCTAAGAGGTCTCTCGTGTTTTATGATGAAGACCTGAGGAGGGGTATTCCCCTGCTATAGTGATCAATGTTCTTGTTATTTGAAAAAGATGTGCGATGAATGCAGCTGTCACCAATCAGAGTGTAACCAATTAAGTAACTTTCATTAGTAATAAGGAAAATGAACTTCTATTTTCATAACAAAAGAATACAAGAAAAAGATCTAAAAATAGAATTTCTTGAGATTAGCTGCGTTCCATGCTCGTGGTATTTCATTGCCCTCCATCATTTCCAAGTGATAGGCACCTTGCAGATCGTCTTTGGTTACTTTAAAGGGTCCTTCCCAGTTTGGTCCTAGCTTGCCGTCTGACGACTTCACCGTGCTGCCCAGGACTTTCCTTAGAACATAGTCCCCAACTTGGAACGTCCTCGGGCTAACCCTTTTGTTATAATGCTTCGCGAGCTGTTGCTGATAGTTCGCTAGCTTCACCAGGGCTAGCTCTCTACGCTCGTCGACTAGGTCGAGTTCAGCGGGCAATGCTTCATCATTCAGGCCTTGGTCGATAAGGTTGGATCTCATTGTTGGCAAACCTGCTTCTAGTGGGATGACTGCTTCCATGCTACATGTCAACGAAAATGGGTTTCTCCTGTTGCTCGCCGAGGAGTGATTCGGTATGCCCATAGAATATGGGGTAGCTCTATTACCCATACGCCTTTGGCTCGCTCTAATCGCTTCTTTAATCCATCGATCACAGTTTTGTTGGAAGCTTCAGCTTAGCCATTGCTCTAAGGGTAGGCGACCGAACTGAAGTGGTGTCTGATCCCGTGTTCGTTACAGAAGTTATGAACGTGGCCACTTTCAAACTGCGTCCCATTGTCGGTGATAATGGTTCTGGGGATTCCAAAATGAGTGATTATATTTCTCCATATGAACCTTATCATATCAGCATATCGGATGTTCGCCAGGGATTCAGCCTCGATCCATTTGGTGAAGTAGTCAGTTGCAACCAACAGGTATTTGCGATTGCCGACGGTGGTAGGCAGTATTCCCACGATGTCCATTCCCCATTGGACGAAGGGTCATGGGCTGGACAAAGATTTCAAGTCGCTGGTGGGTTGATGGGCCATAGGAGTGTGGAATTGGCATTTCAGGCATTTGTGGACATATACTGCGGAGTCCTTTTGTATGTATGGCCACGAATAGCCTTCCTTCATTGCTCGAAAGGCTAGAGACCTTCCTCCGATATGACTTCCACAGATTCCTTCGTGAAGCTCGTGTAGCACTTGCTCGACATCACCTGGGTGGACACATCTAAGGTAGGGACCGAAGAAGGATTTCTTTTACAAGTCGCCTCCTGTGGATAAGTGAAAGCGAGCAGCGTTGACTCTTATCTGGTGGGCGGTTTTCTTGTCATCTGGGAGAGTGCCATCCTTTAAATAGTCCTTTAAGGGGTCTATCTAGCTGGGGGCTGATCCCACCTGGAGTATTTTTTCCACGTTTGGTAACTTGCTGTTTTGGTTAATGCTTGAAAAAATGAGGAAATCGATGGGGATGACCCTCTTAAGGTCAGAGTTAACTGTCGAATTCAAGGCTGCTAAGGCATCAACATGACTATTTTACCCCCTGGAAAATTGCTGGATGTTGATCTCTTCAAAGCTTGACATTAATTCTCTCACTAAGACGAGGTAGGTTGCCATTCTTTCATCCTTTGCATTGTAATCTCCACTTATCTGATTGGAGACTAGTTGAGAGTCGCCAAACACCTGTAAACATTTTGCTCTTAGAGTTTTTGCCTTTTGAAGACCGACTATTAGGGCTTCGTACTCTACTTCGTTGTTGGAGGCTGCAAATCCAAGCCTGATTCCTTGTTCGAGGATTGTGTTTTCTAGAGTGATGAGGACAATGCCTACCCCTGCCCCCTTTGAGTTGGAGGCTCCATTAACAAAGAGTCTCCAGGTTTTCTCTATTTCTTGGTTCTTCTCTTGCCTTGTTGGTTGAGGTTGGTCGGAGAGTTCCTCGCCTGTGAATTCGGCTATGAAATCAGTAAGGATCTGACCCTTGATAGCTATCATTGGTTGAAATTGGATGTCAAACCGGCCGAGCTCGACTAACCACTTAGACAGTCTGCCCGATAAGTCCGCTTTCCTTAGGACCGCCTTAAGGGGATGCGATGTAAGGACGATGATAGTATGAGCTTCGAAATAATGCTTCAGCTTCCTCGAGGCTATTACAAGTGCAAAGATGAGCTTCTCCAATTGCAGGTACCTTTGCTCGGCGTCTAATAAGGTCTTGCTCGCATAGTAAACGGGGTGTTGGATTCCTGCAACCTCGCATATTAACGCAGAGCTGACAGTGTGATTGGATACCGAGAGGTACAGGTACAAAGAATCCATTTGCTGTGGTATGATAAGCAGCGGTGGAGAGCTTAAGTAGGACTTGAGCTCGTCCAAAGCTCGCGAGCAGTCTGGGCTCCACTCTATCAGTTTACTCCCCTTTAGAAGCTGGAAAAAAGGCTTGCACTTCTCGGAGGATTTGGAGATGAAGCGATTTAAGGCGGCGAGCATTCCAGTGAGCTTCTGCACATCCCGGATTGTTCGAGGGGGTTGTACCCTGTTGATTGCATCGATCTGGTCTGGATTAGATTCTATGCCTCTCTTACTGACCAAGTATCCAAGAAACTTTCCTGACTGGACACCGAAGGAACATTTACTCGCATTAAGTTTCATTCGGTACTTCCTGAGGATTTCAAAGGTCTTTGGAAAGTCTGAGAGTTGATTTTCCTTCTTCTTGCTCTTAACGAGCATGTCATCGATGTAGACCTCCATTGTGTCTCCCATTTGATCCTTGAACATTTTTGTGACCATCCGCTGATAGGTTGCCCCCGCATTCTTAAGCCCAAAGGGCATGACCTTGTAGCAATATAACCCAACTGTCATGATGAACGTCGTTTTGTCCTAGTCTGGGGCATACAAGGGGATCTGGTGATATCCTGAGTATGCGTCCAGGAAACTCATTTGCTCGTGAGCTGCAGTGGAATCTACTAGTTGGTCTATCTTTGGGAGGGGGAAACTATCCTTAGGGCATGCTTTGTTGAGGTCAGTGAAGTCGATGTAAACTCTCCACTTCCCATTATTCTTCGGAACTACTACTGGGTTGGACAACCACTTGGGGAATTGCACTTCCCCTATGGATCCTGCATCCAGCAATTTTTTGACTTCCTTTTCAACTGCTTTAGCCTTCTCGGGTGCAGTTCTCCGTGCCTTTTACGTGACTGGCTTGAATGTGGGGTCGACGTGCAGCTGATGACAGACCATACTAGGATCAATTCCAGGCAGCTCGTACGGTTCCCATGTGAAAACATCTACGTTGTGTCTCAGCAAGGTCGTCAACTCCTTCCGTTCTTGATCGGTGAGAGATGCTCCAATCAAGAAGACTCTGCTACTGTCACCAACTTCAGCCATAACTTATACAAGGTCCTCGACGACACGCTCGGAGGGGAGGATCCTAGCCTCCTCTACTCCAGGTCTTCCATACTTTAATTGCTACTTGGAAGGTATCACACATTCTTATACTTTCTCGGTGGGTTGACCGGCCTTTTTCTCTGTCTTTAGTCGGATGGCTGCTATGAAGCACTTCCTCGCCATCGCTTGGTCGTCGTGGATCTCCATTACTCCTCTCTCGGTTACATACTTGAGCTTCTGATGGTAGGTCGAGGAGACCGCCTGCATCGTATGAAGCCATCCTCGGCCGAGGATGGCCTGGTACGGTTATTCGATGTTAACTACCAAAAACTCAATCATCTTGGAGACGTTCCCAGCACGAATTGGCAGCACTATCTTGCCCAGGGGCATGGTCATTTTTCTAGCGAAGCCGACCAAAGGAACATTAGCTTACTTTAGTTCGGCGACGCTCAACTTCAATTTCCTGAATAGGTCGAGGTACATTACTTCGGATGAACTTCCTTGATCGACGAGTAGCTTGTCGATGTCAAAGTTGGCTATCCTGAGTGTAATGACCAGGGCATAATGATGTGGGGTCCTTACTCCCACCAAATCTTCATTCGTGAAAATAATATGCTTGTTATAGTTGACGTCCTCCGCTCGTTGACGCTTTTCTGACTATGACTTTGCTGGATCGATTTGAAAAGCCTGCATTACCGCTGTAAGTTTTTTCATTTCCATTCGAGCTGAGTTCCCTATCTGCTTGACGTCAAATACTCCATGGATTACTGCGAACTCATGTCCAGCATCATCCTCCATCACGTTGTGAGGTGTCGCTTCTCTGTTGGTAGCAACTTTCTCTGCCCTCTTTTCCACAAATCCGTTCAAATGTCCAAACTAGGCCAACTCCTCGAGGTGAGACTTAAGAGCTTTGTAGTGCTCGGTCTTATATCCTCCTTCTTTGTGAAAAGCGCATCTTAACGCATTGTTCCTCTTCGAGGGATATCCTCCCATTTTCCTAGGCCACTTGATGAATGGCTCATCTTTGATCTTCGCGAGAACTTTGTAAATTGCTTCTTTGAAGACGGTGTTGACCGCCGAGAAATACTTTCGACGCGTCATGGTTCCCTCCGTTCTTGGAGCCATTCTTACCTCCGTTCTTTCCTCCTTTCTTCTGGTTCTCAGTTTTCTCACTTCCCTTGGTAGTGAGCTTAGCTCGACCGTTTTCTCCTGTATTAGGGCGGGTGACATCTTCCACCTTTGCGTATTTCTCGATTCGGGCCATTAGGTCGTCAATAGTCATAGCTTCCTTCTTCGTTAGGGACTGGTAGAGGATGGAAGAACTAGGGAGCCCAATTTTGAAGCAGGCCACTGCCACTTCCTTCGCGCAAACCTCGATCTCATTTAATAACTCCCAGTACCTCTTCGCGTAATCTCGGAGGGTCTCTTGAGGCGTTTTCTTCATTATTAGCAGAGCATCCATCCTTTTGGGATGGGAGCTAATAATAATGAATGGGCCGTAAAAAGTTCGGCTAGGGATTTGAAATTCTTGATCGGCCAGTGGGAGAGCCTTTCGAACCACTTTTCTGCTACATCATGAAGGCTCGAGGGAAAAATGCGGCACATCAAGGCATCTCGGTGATTCCAGAGGGTCATGGACTGTCGATATTGCCTGACGTGATCGATGGGATCAGTTTTTTCGTCGTAAATCTTAAACCTTGGAATGGCAAATTTCTTGGGAGCTTCCTCCTCTTCGATTTCCCTTGTGAAGGGTGACTTCATCTGGGTTTTGAGATCTCGCCTTGTGAGTTCTCTAATTGATCTTGTTCCGTGGTGAGCGGGATGCTAGTCCATCTCCCTGCGGACCATGTTTCGTATATTCTCATCACTGCGAGCAGGGCACTGGTAGCGGCGAGCTGTTCGCGGAGGTCGTCGTCTGACTCGCCTCTTTCGTCCTTTTTGAGATTCTCGCCTAGGGCTCCTTCCTCGGCTGTGAGATTTTCTCGCCTGAAGGCTAGGAGTGCGATATGGGCGTCTCCTGTTATCAGGACGAAACTCCCTCTCCAGTCTTTCTAATCTTCTTTTCAAGCGATCATTCTCAGCCTCGTATATGCGAGAAGACTCCCTCTGCTCATGGAGCCTTGCCTCGTACGTATCAATCAATCTGGATATCTGCGTGGACCTCGCTGGTCCCTGACTTTCTTCTGAGGCTGGTCTTTCCAGGCGAGTTCTCTGATCTGAACGTCGGACTTCAGACCTAATCCTGTGAGGAGCAGGTGGATCTTGAATATCTCCTGCTTGAGGGGCATTGCTGTTGTGACCAGACATCTTAAACTCCTTTCTTGACATGGGCTCTTCTCAGGGAAAGATGAACGTTTCCCACAGACGGCGCCAATTGTGGTGACAATTATTATGCAACACAAATAAATACGAGAGAAGCAATTATCAAGGAAGAACAAGGAATATAAAATGCCAATCACACAACAAAGGATGTACGTGGTTCAACAAAGATGTGCCTACGTCCACGGTGGTGCAGTCGATATCATTTCTATATACTCCGGAGAGTAATTACAGAGAATACAACTTGTCCTTTTGCCCTGGACCCAGGGTTTAATATATACATGTACATGTAGGTAAGTGGAGGTGATGGGTTTCTCCACATTTTTCATATCCCCTATAACTTCCCTTCATGAGAACGTGGGGGAGATCGAATCAATATAAGAGACAAGGGGCCCGGACTTTGGGCCGCCAGGACTGGGTTACTCGTCCAGGCCCATGGTTCTAAATTTCGGGTACCCACATATTGCTAGATTTAGTACTAGGAAGTTAGAATTAGTGAACTATCATGAATTTGTTAGTGAGTTGATACCTGGGAAGTTGTACTGGGCATTGTCCTAGGAGCCTCCAAATATATGACTGAGATCTTGGATAAAGCAAGAAATTTCATGAATGCCGAAGAATTAATGGTTGTAAAAGAGTTCATCCACAATAAATTAGAAGGAGGTAATAACTCAGGGATTAAGAAAAAGACCAAAGAGGTCTTCAAGCCGAAGAATGATAAAAACTCATATCAAAAGTATGACGAATATACTCCCCTGACAATGGGAGTTGACCATATCCTCAACAAGATCCGAAAAAATAGTGAATTGAAGTGTAATACTGTAACACCCCGCCCACTCGGGGAGAGCGGAACGAAGCGCTACTATGATAAAACTAATCAAATCCACAAATAACAAGGTATAGAGCATATAAAAAATCACAATTAAAATAAGAGAGAATCCACTAATCTCAATCTTCAAATTCAATACAACAAAGTCTCTCGAAATAATGTAAATCACCAATGCTCTATACAACACAATAAAATAATAAAAATCTACCAAAAAATATTCTTTCCAAAATAATCCATGCTAAAATCATCCCAATTGGTCCATAGCGCTCAAATCCACGTAACCTGCCAACTAAAAGAAAATATGAGGATGTACACAATACGACAGGAAAGATGCTCAACAAATATATGTTAGCGATGAATAAAGCATAACAACACGAGTACGAAATATTCAAATCAAATGTGAATCTCAATAATATTTATCAACAAATTTCTCAACAACACATCAATGGGTCACCAGGCCTCACCCCATTCGCATATGCTTTATCAAGTCATAGCCCCGAAAAGCAGGAATTTTAACGGGTACCCAAACTCTGTGCCATATTAAAATCTCATGACAACGTGCTCAACAATAATATAATGATACCACATGAATCAAAATAATTCAACAATTATTTTTCCAGATTTCAATGAATTTATCAATTCAAGTATGAGTTCAATTAATAAGAAATCAACGGAATAAACTCTCGAGAGATTTAAAGAGCATATTATGTAAAATCCCATACCTTAAAATCAATACATGAATCACCACATAAATTCAGCCTCAAAATCTGATCGCACCATCACGTTCCTCTCGCGAAAATAATCAAATCATGTTCTAGCCCCAACACGAGATAACCCCAAATAGTCCTATTTTAAAAACCCAGAAAAATAAGATCCAAAAATTATTCGAATTACCAATCCGACTTCAGATTTGATTCTACACAAAAAATCGAGTCAGGTATGTGTTTTGGATTTTTCTCAAATCTCATCCGAATGCACTCAAAAAGAAGATCTAAACATTCCAAATTGGTTCTTCTCATTCCACTCGCTTTTGGCTCTTTGAATTTCGTTTTTGGACTCTCATTTTCATCTCCCTTTCCTTATAATCACCCATAATATTCCTTATATAACCCCACTCTCAAACCCTAGCTTGGAGCCTAAGCTAACGCATATTACTATATTGCCCTTTAATTACAAATTATCAGCTTTACATATTTAAACCATTATAAAAGGTCCAAAACAATTTAAATTTAAATGTTTGATTCGATTTCAAACCAAAATAAATTATTTTACCTCCGATTAATAAAATAATAATATTACTGAAATCTTTAATAATATTCATAAATAACCCTCAAAATAACGGGGTATTACATACTTTCCCCCTTGAAAAGGAATTTTGTCCTCGAAATTCGATGAAACCTAACACTCGAAATAGAATGCTACTCTCGTAATTTTTAGGGCTTTATTTATGAATATTGTATAAGATTTTAATAATATTATTATTTTATTAATCGGGATATTGATATTATATTGATTTTTATTTGAAATGAATCGAGTATTTAAATTCAAATTTAATTGGGTTTTGAACATTTTGTAATGGTTTAAATATGTAAAGTTGACAATTTTGAATTAAAGGGCAATATAATAATGTAGGTTAGCTTAGGCACCAAGCTAGGGTTTGAGAGAGAGACTATATAACGAATATTATGGGTGATTATAAGGAAAGGGAGATGAAAAATAGAGGCCAAAAATGAAATCCAAATAGGCAAAAACGAGTGGAATGAGAAGAGGCAAATTGGAATATTTAGATCTTCTTTTTGAGTGCATTCAGATGAGATTTGAGAAAAAACCAAAACACATACCTCACTCAATTTTTCATGTAGAATCCAAATCTAAAGTCGGATTGACGATTCGAATAATTTTTGGATCTGATTTTTCTGGGTTTTTAAACTAGGACTATTTGAGGTTATCTCGTGTTGGGGCTAGAATATGATTTGATTATTTTCGTGAGAGGAACGTGACGGTACGATCAGATTTTGAGGATGATTTTTATGTGATGACTCATGCAATGATTTTGAGGTATGTGGTTTTACACAATATGCTCTTTAAATCTCTCGAGAGTTTATTCTGTTGATTTCTTATTAATTGAACTCATATTTGAATTGATAAATTCATTGAAATCTTGAAAAATAATTGTTGAATTATTTTGATTCATGTGGTATCATTATAATGTTGTTGATCACGTTGTCATGAGATTTTTATATGGCACGGAGGTTGGGCACCCGCCAAAATTCTTTCTTTCCCGGGCTATGACTTGATAAAGCAGATGCGGATAGGGTGAGGCCTGGTGATCCATTGATGTGTTGTTAAGGAATTTATGGATAACTTCTATTGAGATTCGCATTTTATTTGAATATTCGTACTCGTGTTGTTACGTTTTATTCACCGCTAATATATTTGTTAAGCATCTTTCCTCTCGTATTGTGTACTTCCCCAGATTTTCTTTAGTTGGCAGGTTAACGTGGATTGGGATGCTATGGACCAATTGGGATGTTTTTTAGCGTGAATTATTTGGAAAGAATTTTAAATACAAGATGATAAGATTGTATTTAATTATTTTGATGTATAGAGTATTGGAGATTTACTTGTTTTATTTGAGAGAATTTTGTCGTATTGAATTTGAAGAATTGAGATTGGTGGTTTCGTTTATATTGTGGGATTTTTTAGATGCTCTATACACATTATTATTGTGGAATTAGTTTAGTTTTATCGTAGTAGCACGCCGCGTGTCTCTCCGGGCTCACGGGGTGTTACAATGGAGCGCTACTACGATAAAACTAATCAAATCCACAAATAACAAGGTATATAGCATCTAAAAACCCATAATTAAAATAAAAGAGAATCCACTAATCTCAATCTTCAAATTCAATACAACAAAGTCTCTCGAAATAATATAAATCACCAATGCTCTATACAACATAATAAAATAATACAAATCTTACAAAAAATATTATTTCCAAAATAATCCACGCTAAAATCATCACAATTGGTCCATAGCGCTCAAATCCACGCTAACCTGCTAACTAAAAGAAAATATGGGGAAGTACACAATACGACAGGAAAGATGCTCAACAAATATATGTTGGCGATGGATAAAGCGTAACAACACGAGTACGAAATATTCAAATCAAATGCGAATCTCAATAGTATTTATCAATAAATTTCTCAATAACACATCAATCGGTCACCAGGCCTCACCCCATCCGCATATGCTTTATCAAGTCATAGCCTCGGGAAGTAGGAATTTTTGAGGGGGCCCAACCTCAGTGCCATATTGTGCTCAACAATAATATAATGATACCACATGAATCAAAATAATTCAACAATTATTTTTTCATATTTCAAGGAATTTATCAATTCAAATATGAGTTCAATTAATAAGAAATCAACGGAATAAACTCTCGAGAGATTTAAAGAGAATATCGTATAAAACCCTATACCTTAAAATCATTACATGAATCACCACATAAATTCAGCCTCAAAATCTGATCCCACCATCACGTTTCTCTCGAAAATAATCAAATCATATTCTTGCCCCAACACGAGATAACCCCAAATAGTCATATTTTAAAAACTCAGAAAAATTAGATCCAAAAATTATTCGAATCGTCAATCCGACTTAAGATTTGGATTCTACACGAAAAAATGAGTCAGGTATGTGTTTTGGATTTTTCTCAAATCTCATCTGAATGCACTCAAAAAGAAGATCTAAACATTTCAAATTGGCTCTTATCATTCCACTCGTTTTAGACTCTTTGGATTTCGTTTTTGGCCTCTCCTTTTCATCTCTCTTTCCTTATAATCACCCATAATATTCCTTATATAAACCCTCTCTCAAACCCTAGCTTGGAGCCTAAGGTAACACATATTACTATATTGCCTTTTAATTCAAAATTATCAACTTTACATATTCAAACCATTATAAAAGCTCCAAAACAATTCAAATTCAAATGTTTGATTCGATTTCAAACCAAAATAAATTATTTTCAAATATATATTATCGAAATCTTATATAATTTTCATAAATAAGCCCTAACAATTATAAAATAACGGGGTATTACAAATACGTCGTTATATTAAGGGCTTATTTATGAAAATTATATAAGATTTTGATAATATATATTTGAAAATAATTTATTTTGGTGTGAAATCGGATAAAAAATTTAAATTTAAATATAAATGGTTTGGACATTTTATAATTGTTTAGATATATAAAGTAGACAATTTTGAATTAAAGGGCAATATAGTAATATGTGTTAGCTTAGGCTCTAATCTAGAGTTTGAGAGAGGAGCTATATAAGAAATGTTAGGGCTGATTTTAAGTGTCAAAAACGAAATTTAAAGTGGCAAAAACGAAACTAATGAAAAGAGTCACTTTGGGGTGTTTTAGATCTTCTTTTTTAGTGTTTTCAGATGAGTCTTCAGAAAAAACTCAAAATACATACTCGACCCAATTTTTCATATAGAATCCAAATCTAAATTTGGATCAACAATTCGGATAATTTTTGGATCTGATTTTTCTATTTTTTAAAATAGGCCTACAATTATGGATTTTGACTATCTTGAGGTAGTTTCGTTCTCCCTTAGCCAAACCACCTAATAGTCAAGGTGTGCTTTCAGTTACGATTTTATTTATTATCTAAAGACTAAGCCATGGACCCTGATTGGCGAGTATGTCAAATGTTATTATGGTGGTGATGCCAAAATTTTATGAAAGTGATGCCAAGTTATGATGGGTCATGTGCTCGAGTTATTTTATTTATTTTGGGGGACCATTTGATTGTTCTGAGGATAATTGGCAGGATAGTGGACGGTAGTCCATACCGTACTGTGGGAAGTGCGGCGAGAATTTTGATATAGGGTCTTGGATTGTGTAGTTTCCACGGTGAGATCTTACGTTATGATTATATTATTGAGATTTTAGTTTGAGTGTTCATATTGCATACACTCTTGTATATAATGCACGCACACAAGTGTATATGTAGTTACACTTGGAGCATTTATACGAGTTACTGAGTTTCTCGCTCACCCCCCCCCCCCCCACCCCCCCCAATAATTTGTGTCATTTAAGGTTTGATACGAGATGATATTTATTCCATAATTGAGATTTGGATCGTCGTTAAAGTCTCTAGATATTTATTTTCAAAATTTAAATGTACCGCTTTGGTTATTGTAAATTATTTTGTAAAATGACATTTGAGGTTTAATAAAATTGAGACACTCTATTGACTTGAATTATGTATTTATGCTTCCGCAAATTTAAACTCAATCTAAATAATATTTTTTTTACCTTTTGGGGTGTTACAAAGTGGTATCACAGCATATACTATTCATATTCTCGGGCTTGGGGTTGTTGATTAGTTATGTTGTCCGTTGAGACATATTTTATTTATGTTGTCTCTTATTTGGATGATGCCAAACTTTCTTTTTAAATTTAATGGAAGAAATTTTTGGATGAATTTCGAGGACGAAATTCCTTTTGTGTGTGTTGGGGGGGGGGGGGGGGGGGGGGGAGTGTAATACCCTATTATTTTGATGGCTTATTTACGAATATTATATAAGATTTTGATAATATATATTTGAAAATAATTTATTTTGATTTGAAATTGAATCAAACTTTTAAATTTAAACATAAAGTCTTTGGACATTTTATAATGGTTTAGATATATAATGTAGAAAATTTTGAATTAAAGGGCAATATAGTAATATCTCTTAGCTTAGGCTCCAAGCTAGGTCTTGAGATAGGGGCTATATAAGAAAAGTTAAGGCTGATTTTAAGTGTCCGAAGAGCAAATAGAGAGGCCAAAAATGAAATATAAAGAGCGAAAAATGAAACTAATGAAAAGAGTCACTTTGGGGTGTTTTACATCTTCTTTTTGAGTGCTTTTGGATGATATTTGAGAAGAACTTAAAACACATACCTAACTCAATTTTCATGTTGAATCCAAATCTTAATTCGGATCGGCGATTCGAATAATATTTGGATTTGATTTTTCTATGTTTTTAAAACAAGCCTATAATTATGAATTTTAACTCTCTTGAGGTAGTTTCGTTATCATGTTGTTAATTTAGTTTTTTTACACATATTCAACTTTGATTATGTGTGTTATATTTATATGTATTATATGCTCGTATATGATGTTCGTTATTACACCCATTTTGTATGTGTTATTTTCATACCGTGTAGTTTGGGGTAATAAAACTCGTTGATTTTACGAGCATGTTGGGTTATAGAAATTGGGTAGAAAATATGTAAACTTGATTTATGGGAATTTAATTTGAAATTTATTTTAATTGAGAGAATGATGATTATTATTGGAGAATTCATAGGCATTTCTTAGCCAAACCACCCGATGGATGGGGTGTGTTGTCAGCTACGATTTTTGTTTATTATCCAAAGACTAGGTCATGGACCCCGGTTGGCGAGTATGTGAAATGTTATTATGGCAGTGATGCCAAGATTTTATGAAGGTGATTCCAGGTTATGATGGATCGTGTGCCAGAGTTGTTTATTTTTTTTTTTTTTTGGGGGGGGGGAGGTATTGGATCGTTCTAAGGATAACTAACAGGATGGTGGGTGATAGTCTATACCGTGTTGTGGGAAGTGCGACGGAAATTTTGATATGGGATCTTGGTTTGTGTAATTCTCGCGGTGAGATCCTAGGTTATGATTCTATTATTGGAATTTTAGTTTGAGTGTTCATATTGCATACACTCTTATATATGTTGTACGCACACAGAATATGTATAGTTACACTTAGAGCGTTTATATAAGCTACAAAGTTACCCGCTCTCCACCCCCAAGTTTGTGGTATTTCAGGTTTGATGCAAGATGATATTTATGGCATCATTGGTATTGGATCGTCGTTAGAGACTCTGGATATCTATTTTTAAAATTTAAATGTACCGCTTTGGTTATTGTTTTTATTTTGTAAAAGGACATTTGAGATTTAATAAATCGAGACATTTTATTCCATTGATTTAAGTATTTATGCTTTCGCAAATTTACACTGAAACTAAATGGTATTTTTTTATAAAAAAAATCTCTAATTTATCAATATTTTTCAGTACCACCTCCTGGCCAAAGAAGTTAAAAACTCCAGCTGGAAGAAGAGATAAGAACAAATATTACAAGTTTCATACAGGCCACGGTCATGAAAACAAAGAGTGCCTAGCCTTGAAGGGCACAATAGAGGCCCTCATCAAAAGAGGGACGCTGAATAAATGCGTGGATAAAAATGCCAGGACAACACCAACTTGTGATGATTGGAAGCCAAGAATTAGATCAAGGTCGCTTCGTGAAGAAACTAAAGAGAAGAAAAGAGATCGGGAAAACAGTAAGGAAGATGATCTAGACCTCCCTACGAGGCCCAAGGAGCCAGTAGAAAAATTGCGTATGATTTCTTTGGCACACATTTTCATAGTAGGAGATGATGCTGGTGGTAGTGATGGACCAACTGAAAGAAAGGCATACCTAAATGAAGTAAAGTCTTGTGCCACTAGTAAAGAGGTCAATATGGAAACTGCAATAAACATCCTACATCATAAGGTCGCCAAGGATCAACTAGTGATAGGTTTTTCTAGAGACGACCTCTCAGGGTTATATATCCTCATAACGACCTGGTGGTGACAACCATGATGGTCTACGAAATAAGTGTGAAGAGAACTCTAGTAGACAATGGGAGTTCGACGAGTATTCTATTCTATGACTATTTCATAATGATGAAGTTGTCTGAAAGAACATTACAGACCTATCATCATCAATTGATCGGTTCTCACGCAAGAAGATATACTCACTGGGAAAAATCGAGCTAGAGGTTATGATTGGAATATGACCAACCTGTAGAGCATAGATGATGGGATTCTTCGTCCTTGATATAGAATATCTCATCAGCCTACCCCATTATTTTTGGAAGAGTGGGTTTGAAGAAATTTATGGTTGTCTCCTCAATTGTTCATCAATGTCTAAAGTTACCCACTAATTTTGGTGTGGGAGTTATAATGGGAAAACATGTGGAAGAATGTGAATGCCAATATAACTTGGTCGACAAAGAGAAAAGAAATAAGCTACCTCAAACTTATTAAACCGAGACACTAGGTTAGCGAAATAAAGATAAGTTGGTAACAAGGGAATTCATTAAGAAAATAGAGCCAATAATTTTGGATGATGAGCATCCTGAGTGGACATCCCAGATCATCTTGTCCCTCGAACCTGTCCTCAAGAAGAAACTTCTTGACTTACAATGAGCTAAAAATAGTGTTTTTGACTGGATCCATGAAGACATGCCTGGAATTGATCCAGGCATTATTAGTCACGAGCTCAACATAGCGAAGAAAGTAAAGCCAGTAAACAAAATCGACGAGTATTCTTCGAGGAGAAGAATGTGGAAATATAATAAGAAGTGGCCAAGCTGAAGAAGGCCAATTTTATTGAAGATGTGAAATATCTCGATTAGTTAGGAAACATAGTGATGGTACCAAAAAAGAACAACAAGTGGTGGATGTGTGTGGACGTCACAGACTTGAATAAGGCATGTTCTAAGGATTTTTATCATTTGCCTCGAATTGATCAACTTGTGGACGCAATACCTCGGCACGAATTATTGAGTTTCATGTATGCTTATTCTGGTAATAACTAAATTAAAATGAAGATCAAGAACAAAGAGAATACCTCCTTCATCACCAACTGACGTACCTTTGTTACTATATTATGCCCTCCGGGCTGAAGAATGCAGGAACCACGTATCAAAGGATGGTGAAAAATTGTTTGAGTAGAAAATAGGAAAAAATAAGGAAGTTTATATAGATGACATGCTAACAAAAAGGGTGAAGGAAGACAACCATATCCAAGACCTCGGTGAAAGTTTCGACGAGCTAGAGAAGTATCATATTAAGATAAATTTAACCAAGTGATTGTTGAGAGTTAAGGCTAGATTTTTTTTTTCTTTTGTTAATTAAAGGGGAATATAGGCGAACCCTGACAAGATATAGGTATTAATCAATATGCAGCCTCCCAAGAGCAAGAAATAAATTCAAAGCTTAGAAGGTAGGGTTGCGGCTTTAAACAAATTTGTATTCAGAGCAATCGATAAAAGCCTCCCTTTATTCATGGTGATTAAAAATACTTTTAAACCGACTAATGAATGCCAAGTTACTTTCCTAGAGCTAAAAAAGTACCTAAGATCGGACCCATTGCTGTCAAGACCAATCCTAGGGGAAAACTATATTTATATTTAGCAATGTGAGAATAAAAAATCAAATCGTCCTTGTTTAGAATTGATGGAGGAGTGCAAAAATTAGTGTACTATATTTATAACGGTCATTGACCGCGACAAGTCTAACTTGTCAAGGTCTTTTATCGTGACAAGCCTGGGGGTGACAATTGTCTTTGTCATGGTCAAAACCGTGACAAGTTCATTAAACTTGTCACGATCTTTGAGCTTGACAAGCCCATGACAAAATAAAAAAACTTGTTTCGGTCAAAGATCGTGAAAAGTCTCTTTGTCACGGGCTTGTCACGATTTTTTACCATGACAATTCTGGGCAGGATTAAAAAAAACTTCTAGGCAGTTTGGCCACTGCCACTGCTCAACAGTATATTTGTACCTGTTATAGCAAAATTGTACCTGTCCAAAAAAAATATATCCAAATAAAATAGAAATAATATACCAAATCATGGCATATAAAATCCATATCCAAATAAAATAGAAATGCAAATATCGATGTCCAAATCAATATGTACCAAAATAAAAAAAAATACAAATACAATCCAATATCCCAATATCCAAATAAAAAGATAGAAATAATGTCATGAAGAATGAGTAGGTCGAAAAGGAAGGAATGCCACATGACAAATGAATTGAGACACCCCTCAATATGCTGAACGTTGCATTGTTCGTGCAACCACAAAGGTGAGCTCTCCTTTCCCTCCACCAGATATATGACGCGCACTCTTGCCTTAATGTCTTGGAGGGGACATCCATGAACCAGCATAACCAGGAGGAAGCTCGGATCCCTCAACCCCCTCGCTATTGGCTCCCCATAATATATGTTAAGTAACAACACGCTCGACCAACCGATTGTTCAAATAATCTGCTCAGCGGGGGTCACGATGGGAAATGGATCATCATATGGCGCCGAGTTCGTGCATATCGGCAATGAAGCAGTGGCATCCTCATCCTCGTTTACCTCCACCTCCTTCTCCTCCCCCCTACCCTTGCCCAATTGAGGCTTCATGAAGGCATACATATCTAGGACCGTCGCCTCCAACCTTGATAGCTTATTGTCATGGGTGTCCATTTTATGTGCTAACCCTCTGTTTCTCATCTCCATTTTGATGATCCTATACTTCCCCCACCCATGAGCTCACCCCCTAGTACTCCCCTTGAGATCCACCCCAAGCACTTGGCTGAGTGCGTCCGTAGCTAAAGATGCTTTATTGGTATCAAACTACGACTCATGCAATTTCTTAAGCCTTGCCTGAAAAGACAAAAGGTACACGATTACTTAATTAAGTAAATAAAAAAATTATAACGAAATTAAAAAAACTAAACATTTATAACTTACAATGGTGTGTTGCGATGCTTAGGGCCACCTCTTTATCCTTGCCCTATTTGTCCGAATTACCACATAGGCATCGAGCCTATGTGGCCTACCCCCAGGGCCACTCCCCATGTCCGACAATAAAATAATACAGAATTAGTAAGTAATGCAAAGTAATGCTAAATTAGAATAACTAAAATCAAAGAAAAATAAAAACTTACCATCAAGTGCTCCACATCGGCGTAAGACGTCCGCCCGAAGTAGTGCACGTCCAACTTTTTTGCTCGGTTATCACTCCCCGATTGGTGATATGCCAATTGCCTCTCATTGGTCTCATTGTCGATAAACTTTTTCCACTGTGCCAATGAGATCGGCTCATTCGGGGAGACGGTGTCACCTAGTCTCAGAATGGACTCCCGGATCTTTTCAAAGTACCGTGACCATAAATTCTTCTTCCACGTCTTATAATGATCCCTCAATTGTTCTAACGTGGAGTCGCAGAGTTATGGGGGCAGACCGAATTGTTTCTGTCAAACAAATACAAAAAAAAAAAAAAAAGTAAGTGTTAGTTTCTTATATATATGAATATAAATATAAATACACTACCTGTAGTTCCCCCAAGATGTTCAACTTGCAGCCAATAGGTACGGCTCTCCAATCAGTGTAGCCCGGGACAATGATCACCTTCAGCAACTCTAATGCTCTAGACAATAATGACATCTTATTCTCGACGACGGACCCCAATTTGCCCCATTTTTGGGGACCTACCAGCTGAGGAGTCCTCATCGCCTCCGCTATCGCGCCCGAATGAAGTCATTTTCTGCAAAAATTATTTTTAGTAGTACAAACATGTATATGGACTTTGAATTAATGCTCAAATCCAATAATAACAATACATACCAATACTAATACCAATTTACACCAATTTATATGAATACCAATACAAATTTTAATTTATACCAATATCAAATTCAATTTACACTCACGCACACTCCTCCCCCCCCCCCCCCCCCCCCCACACACACACACACTCCCGGGTCATGGACTTTGAATTAATACTTAAATTGATAAACATTCTAATTAACATATTCACTTAGTTATTATAAGAATTAAAATGATCAAATTACAAATTAATAAAAAGCATTACATTATCGTCTGATAATAATAAAGCACAAGATTAATACAGCCACTGGTCATTAAAAATAATTTGAATACTTATTACAAATCTAAAAATTTGTTCAAATTTGGGTTATCATAAAAAATGGATTGATATTCGGTAGGAACAGCCAAGTCATCCACACTACTGTTTAGACGCTTTGGCGCATGTAGGACGATTAATCATGGCTCATTATTGATATACTCCGAGTAAAACACTTGCTTGACCTTTTGAAAAATACAAACAAATGGCTCATCACACACATGTTCGTTTCTCTTCAACTTAGATAAGTCAACCATTATCAAATTGGTGCCAGGATCAACTTTACTTTATCCTCAGCTCTTACCCAATCACAGTAAAATACAACCTCTTTGAAGTTTACAAGTCCAATTCAAATATATTTCGAATTATACCATAGTAAGTCATTTCAGCTTCAACGAGGTTTTTATCTTTCGCGCTCGGTCGAAAAAAAGTAAGAGCATTGTATGAAATGCCTGAAATCTGTGCATTTATATCTTCCTCGTACACCCTTGCACCGAATACGTAACCGTTTAATCGATACTTTTGTACTCTTGTGCCATGAACAAGGGTCCAGTGGCTAGACGAGCAAGCCTTGATGTCGAATCACCCATCTTTTAGAGTTGACAATATAGATAAATTAATCAGGTTAGTTGTAAATCTTTATTGTAATGTGACATTTAATAACAACCATTTTCATTATAATTACCTCGTGTGACAACCATAACATATATTCGATGTCTGATTGTGCCATTATTTTTTGTCTTTTATTGTTCTCACAGGCTTCATATTTTCTATATATAGTGACGAACGTATTACAAAATTAATCATGCAAAACTTAAAATATTGTAAAAGTCATGTGTGCCAAATAGATAACGCGTTACTTGTTCATGTTGCAAACTCGTTAATTTCACTCGTTTACCCATCATATGACCACCCTCATCGACGAACTCATCATTGTCATCCACGTTGGTCAAGTTGGGCATATATTCCCTAGTGTAGATTGATGACTCCATGGTGATGTATTCCTCTGCAATTGATCCTTCAATGCATCATGCATTCTTGATGTAATCATTGAAAACTTTCATCAATCTATCAAACGGATACATCCACCGATATCTAACTGGGCCTCAAAGAAGTTCCCCATTGTATAGGTGTACCAACAAGTGAACACTTATGTCAAAGAAAGATGGGGGAAAGTAATTCTCCAAGACACGAATCGTTTTGTTCACTGCTAATTTTGCGGCCACTATGTGATCTCGATTGACTACCTTCTCACATAAAAGTGAGAAGCAGATACTAATTTGCATAATATCCCTCCGGAAATCATTTTACTTGGAGAAACAGTGCTTAAATAATAGAGTAACTAATTGCATGATCACATGCCAATCGTGGGACTTACACTTATGTAAATTATGGGTATCATTATTCACAATCCTTTGTAAGTTGGACGAAAAATTAGATGGAACTTTCAAATTATATATTGTGTCTAAAAGCACCTTTCTTTGCTCACTTGTCAAAGTAAACGCATGAGGGGGAATTATTTTCCTTCCCCTACTATCTTCTTTCAACCATAGTTATGGCTTAAGTTTCAATTCTTTAAGGTCTTTTCATGCATTTTATCCATCCTTCAAATGACTCTCCCCAAGGCATGTGCCCACAATATGTTTAGAGATGTTCTTCTCTGCGTGCATCACATCCAATAAATGGCACACTAAATTATTCTTCCAATAAGGCAAGTCAAATAAAATTGACCTCCTAGACCATGCCTTTCTTGTCTCAGTTTCATTCCCAGTTGGGGTCTTCTTTTGCTTGACATTCTTAAATTTAAGATTCTTACCTGGCATATTAGGGACATAATCAGAAGATTTACATTCAATTTTTTAGCCTGAAAGTTTTCTCGATCGTAACATGTGTTCAACCCCACACGGTAAAAAATTAGAACCTTTCTCAAATTTAAAACTATGAGCGGGGGTAAAAATATCCTGTGGTATACATTTGTGGGGCTATAGGGAAGAAGAAGAGATTTAGTCTCCTCTCCATGAATAGGACACCCCAAATAACCATGTACTCCACAACCGAATAATGTCCCATAAGTTGGAAAATCATAAATTTTCCACATTAACAAAGCTTTCAGGCTAAACACTTCTTTTCTAAAAGAGTCAAATGCTTGATCACCCTTGATCTCCGCGTGAAATGCGTGATCGTGTAAGGGCACATTCGTTGTTTTCATTTCACCGAGATAATGCAAAAACCTAAATTACGACTACACTTGTGAGGCAAGCACAGCGATTAGACAAATTTTAA
Organism: Sambucus nigra; assembly: GCA_949130495.1. Taxonomy (NCBI): domain Eukaryota; kingdom Viridiplantae; phylum Streptophyta; class Magnoliopsida; order Dipsacales; family Adoxaceae; genus Sambucus; species Sambucus nigra. Next base: position 103,758,989 of record OX422214.1, on the reverse strand, counting down.
TCGGCTTATTAATTCAGGAATAAAAATGTAAAAGGTGATGGGTGTTTTAAATAAAAGAAAAGAATAAGTTAAGTTTACACAAAAGTAAAGCGAGTATCGGGATATCATCCAACCATACGGATCGAAATGACTACTAATCAAGATTCCGGCTCGAGAGTAATTTAATCGAGCATTATCAATTAATCATAAACTTCGCACAATAAGGAGTTTAAGCCAAAGTAGTGTAAATAAACATTTAATCGAAAATTGGTCGCACGCGGATTAAATTTTGATTATCGCTATAAACACTAACGTTGCATGACAGAGAAAGTTAAATGTGTAATAATCCGACTTTAATTCACGCGGGTTCAATTAAATGCAATTTTGCACAAAACTTAATTTTCGGAGCTCGAGGCCCAAAAATGGCGGAAGGAAATCCCGACCCTATTTGTCTAAGGGTACAACATAATTAAACTAAATTACAACTAATTAAACTAGGAAAGCAAGAAATAAAGAAATTAAACTAATCAACAAAGCATGAAACTAATTTACAAAGCAAGAATTAAACAAGAACAACTTTATTAATGGTAAATGAGATGGAAAGTTCAACTTACACACACTAAATGGATGTCAACCCAAAGAAAAATGAAGCCAAGCTCTCAAAACCCAAAAAAAACATCCTAAAACTAAATAAAACTGAATATTAAAACTTGATATCTGATATTTTGGTATTTATAATAAGTGGAATAAAAGAAAAGAAGAAAGAAAAGAAAAGAAAAATATCTAAAAAAAACAGGGGATCGATCGATCGACCCATTTGGTCGATAGATCGATGGTTGAAAATGATGTCCACTGTCTTCCCACGATGGATGAAAAATAAAGGATCAATCGATAGATCCTTTTGATTGATCGATCGATCAATCAGGTATCAGCCAAGGTGCTTGCTGTTTTTGCATGTTTGCATTTCTCGTTCGCTAAAACTCCCGTAACTTCTTCGTTCTGAATCGGAATCGAGCACCATTCACAACCACGCGAAGCTTATGAGGAGGACTACAACTTTCGTGCAGATGTTGGTCCAGCTTTCCAAGCTGTGAAAAGACTAAAATGCCCTTGAACGTTCAGCTGCGTATGAAAATCGAGCGGAAAGCATTCGAACTTCACACTTAGAATCCAAATACCTCTAAACGCTCAACTAACCCCTACAAAACATGTTAACGTAGAAATTTAAGGTTGTCTGGTTAACGAGCATAAATATAGGGATACGATACCCGAGGGGGCTAAAATGCGTCGGTTCGAGGGATGAAATACGCAATATTTGGGTATTATCAATCCTCTTCCCACAACTCATTTAATTATTCTACCAAAGGAGCCAGGTAGATATAGATGTCCTCACTTGGTGTCTTTAGCCCAGGGATCAACAAAGACAACATCGAAAATTTAGGTCTCATACACTGTGAAGGAGGGAGGTTAAGTGGGGATAGGATCACTAGACATACACTCTGATTGGCGCTTAGATTTCCAAATAGATTGAAACCATTTTTGATATTGCCGAATGAATGTTATGTTGTTCTCGAGCAAAACTGGGATACTCAAAACTCATCCTCTTCCAAGCTATAGAATTAATAGGATGGCGCATGATATTTTTCCTTTCTTCTGCCCTAGCATGCTAAGTCACTGCCTTCGCTATCTATGGTACTATGAAAAATTGCTTTAATCTAGGCCCAACGGGAAAATATGTCCACACTTTTTAAGGAACTTTTGAGCTTGGGCCTTCCTTGCCAGTAGATTGGACATATCTAGGTTCATCACATACCGAAAACCGATCGATATTTTCGTACTCCTTTTGGTATAATATGCAGTCACACACACAAGCATGAATTAATTTATACTTCATTCTCAAACCTTTCAAACTGTTTTTCATAGTAGGACAACTGTTTGGAAGCATATTATGCTTGGGTAGCAATCCCTTCACCTAATTCAAAATTCATGTCATGTTATTGCTAAACAAAGCATATTGAGTCTTCCAACTATGCAAACTAACCATGGCATGTAATGTTGTTTGATCTTTCTCACAGCCATAGTATAAAGTTTGGCTCACCTTAAATTTTAAACTTTGGTAGTCATCGTCAAGGTTTATCCCGATATCTTCATGAGCACCTGAACCTTGTACATCGTCAGTGACCTTATGCTCTTCCACTTTATGAACTCCATACGCGTCATCAACTAAATCCTCTAGCAAATTATGATCTACATTATCATCCTCCCCTTGTACATCTATCCTACTTGTTGGAGGTTGTTTTGAAGGTTTCTTGAGGACAAAAGGAACTTTTGGTTCCCTGTGAAAAAACCAAATTCAATAACTATCTTGCATACCCCATCTTAACAAATGTAGTTCGACTGTTTTCCACTCAAACATCTTACCATTCTTACACCTAGCACACGGACACGAAAACTCTTCATCATTATGACATCTCTTTGCATATTTCACAAATTCATTAGCACCTCCACGCACTACACCAAAAACAACATTTTGGCACACCCTGATATTAAAAATCTGGCACAGTTTAAAACTGTGCCAGATTTTGGCACGGTTTTATAGAGATTTTGCACACTTTAAAACAGTGCCAAATTTTGGCACTGTTTTAAAGTGTGCCAAAATTGAGTACACTTACTAAAATATATAATACCCCAAAAAAAAACATTACACTCCTCTCTTTCTCTTGTTCCCGCTCACGATTCTCGCCCCACTCGTTCTCTCTCTCTAGCCTCGTCGCTCTCTCTCGGCGGTCTCTCTCTCTCGATCTCTCGGTCTCTCTCTCTCACCTCTTCGCTCGGTCTCTCTCTCTCGGCAGCTGCTGGCGATTTATTCTCTCCCTAGGTCGGCATCTCTACTTTCGACACTCTCTTTCCGGCCCATTCTCTCTTTCTCTGGTCACTGCCATGTTCTCTCACTGCACTCATCCCAATCAGGTAATTGTTTAAAGCATTGTATTTTTTTTAACCTAAGCTAGGTTTCAGATTTGATCCTAGAGTTTATGATATGCCTGATTTGATTCGTATTTGATTTTTAGGGTTTTATATATACATATTTTAATATTTATTATTTTTTTTAATGTGTGAGTTTTTGGTGCAAATTGAATGTTGATAATGAAAAAAAAAAATCATCGATTTTTATGTTCTTACCCCTTTAACAAAAATGTATATTTGATCTGATTTGTACATGTTACGTAGTTTTAAGAAAATTTAAGTGCTAAATATTCAATAATAATGTAAAAATAACAAATTGAAAAGTAGACACCCCACTAATTAAATGGATAAATGAGATTATGTGTTGAAAATTTAAGAAAAAACAAAAAAAAATTATTTAAATAGTAAGTAGACATTAATACTAAACATTCAATAATGATGTTATACATGTAGAAAAACCTTAGACCCGTTCAAGAGGTCTCACTATGACTGTGGTGAGAACTCTTGAATTGTTCCATTTTTGGACAGTTTGGAAATACAAAAGTTTGTATTGTACATAATGATTATGCATGTCCTATTTTGAAAAATTCGGTTGCATCTCTTTATGTTCTTTGGGTGCATACTAGATTGATGTAGTGTTTTGTGTTTTCTTGGTTGAAAAACTTAAGTAAAACATGAACACTCCCAATTTAAGTTGTGTACTTGAAGAACTATAGGGAGATGCTGGAAATTTTTTCTAGATTAGGACATGGCATGAGACATTATGACCAATACAAAATATGCATTTTCGAATGGGATAGGACCCTTACCCTGTAATGGAGATGGAGGAAATATAGGAGCTCAAATATATACATATTTACACTTTAATAAACTTCAATATATTTACAGTAAGCGTTTATAGTATAACGTGTGTTCTTTAAACTTATCAGGATGTCGTCGGGAATCAACAAAGAGTGGATAAATGAGAAAAATATCGAGACCGATACATATAGAGATGGGGTGTTACAGTTTTTACATTATGTGCGTAGTAATAGTTCGAATGCTAAACATACATGTCCCTGTAGACGTTGTCGAAATGGGAAAGGACATGTTGTTATAGATGACATATTCATTCATTTAATGACATATGGTATGGACATGAACTATACCTTATGGCATTTTCATGGTGAGACATTAGTTGTTGATCAAGTCCAACCACTACCGCAATCTGTGACACCGACAAAACACGCTGATGTGCACAATATTCCAATTTTGAATGATCTTGTGAATGATGCTTGTGAGATGTTTATGGGTGAAGCGAAACCTAGTGAACTTAATTGTGTAGGCAATGATGAAGCCCCCGCAACTTTTGAGGTTCCCAATGATTCGTACACACATAAATACAAAGGCAAGAAGTATGATCGTTTACATCAACTCGCACAGGAGCCATTGCACCCAGCTACCGGTTCTTCGCGTCATACCACAATGTATGCTCTTGTAAAGTTGAATGATTTGAAAACACAATTCAATTTATCGGATGGTGATACAGGTGGAATTCTTAGATTGTTAAATGAACTACTTCCTGAACATAACAACCTGAGAACTAGTTATACAGAAGTGAAAAACGCCGTTAGAGATCTCGGTATGGATTATGTTAAGTATGACGTATGCATTAACAACTTTATGCTCTTTTGGAAAGAGCATGAAAAATCTACTAGATGTATAAAATGTGGTTCTTTACGATACAAGTTTACTTGTCTAGACGAGGACGGTGTAGAAATTCAGAATACTAATGGAAAAAAAAAGTACTCTAGGGTTCCTAAGAAGGTAATGTGACATTTCCCTCTAATCCCTAGGCTAAAACGGTTGTATACCATAAAATGGATAGCAGAGAAAATGACTTGCCACACTCGTGCAAGCTCTTGTATGGAATTCTTGCGTCATCCCGAGATTCAGCAGAATGGGTAAATTCAAACATTTTGTAGAGAGATTTTGCAAAAGATCTGCGGAATATTCGACTTGCAATAGCAACTGATGGTTTCAGCCCGAATAACATGTTTGGTCGTAAGTATAGTTATTGGCCAGTGATAATTCAACCTCTCAACCCTCCTCCATCAATGTGTATGAAAAGTGAGTTTTCAATGTTGTCTGTACTGATTCCCGGACCAAAGTCACCATCAAGTAATATTGATGTCTTCCTCTAACCGTTGGTTGATGAGTTAAATATCTTATGGTTTGGAGTTGAGGCTTGGGATGCATACAAAAATGACAAATTTCAGTTAAAAGCCATGTTGATGTGGGGTATACATGATTTTCCAGCTTATGGGATGTTATCAGGTTGTTCAACTCAAGGTTACAATGGGTGTCTTGTTTGTTCTACAAATACAACTTCTCAATATCTTTCTAAGTCAACGAAATGTTGTTACCAACGATCTCTAATGTTCCTTCCTAAAGACCATCCTTACAGGTTTGACACATCAAAGCAAACATTTAATGGTAAAATAGAGGATGTTATGGCTCCAAGAAAGTTAACAAGTGTAGAAGTTGAGCAGATAGTGTCACTTATCGCTCGAGAAGGTGTTCAAAGAGAGGGAGAGGGAGATAAAAAGGGAAAGGCAAAGGTAAAGGGAAAGGGGAAGGGGAAGGGGAAGGGGAAGGAGAAGGATGATGTTGTAATGGAAGACGATGATTATCCAAGTGAGGGTGACGATGAGAATCTAGCGGGTACCGAGGGTTTTTCAAGGAGGTCAATTTTCTTTGACTTAGAGTACTGGAAGGACCATGATATTAGACATAATTTAGATGTTATGCATGTTGAAAAGAATGTCACAGAGACTCTTTTAGGTACAATACTCTCGGTGAAAGGTTCATCAAATAAAGATACGGTCAAAGCTCGTGAAGACTTAAAAGTTCATTTGAAACTTAAAAGGAAATTATGGATGAAAGATGTTGAAGGCAGTAACAAAAGGCTTATGCCAAAGGCACCTTTCGTATTAGGAAAGGAAGGGAAAGAAGCCTTTTTTCGTACACTAAAAACATTAAAGGTACCGATTGGATTTTCATCAAATTTCAGCAACAATGTTAACCTCGATCCACCTGGATTTACCAATCTCAAGTCCCACGATTATCACGTCATTATGCAATGGTTGCTTCCTGCGTTGCTTATGCATTCATTTCCGGATGATAAGCCTTTGTTTAAAGCTATACAGCGGATAAGCATATTCTTTAATGTGTTGTGTGCCAAAGTGATATTTAGGGAACATCTTTTGAAGGCCAAAAATGCATTAGTAGAGGCACTTTGTGTCTTTGAAATTTATTTTCCACCTGCCTTTTTTGTGGTGATGATCCACCACTTGTACCATTTAGCCGATGAAGCTTTGACAGCTGGGCCACCAAGATATCGGGCGATGTGGTTGTTTGCGAGAGAAATGGGAAGATATAAAAAGTGGTCACGAAATAAGAGGTACATTGAAGGGAGCATTGCTAATGCATATTTGTTACATGAAGCTTCTTTGTATGCCATGGAGTACATATCGAAAAGAGGTGAAGGAACTTATAAGAGGAATCTTGAGGATTTTCTTGATGATGAGTTTGATGACTCGGAATTTCAACGACCATTGGGTAAAAGTAAAGAATTGGTCTTAAATAATGTACAATATGAGCAAGTACAAAGATGGGTTTCATCTCAATGCGATGGTGTTGATGAATGGATAAGGTACACACTTAGTTCTATGTTAATTCATATTAATTGATTGTAATGTGATATTTCTTAATTTTGAAACTAATTTCTTGTAGAAAATTTGTGGTAACTGAGACTCAATCGAGGCATAGAATTGATTATTTCATCCCTTGGCTAAGGAACGAGGCAAGTATTTATTTATACATGTACTTTTTTATCAACCATAATTATTTTTAATGAAACTTTAAAAAATTATAAATTCCTTACAGGCCTCAAGATTTAATGATACGGGAATTTTTCCATATGCTGATGGTCCGCTCCATAGGGTTACCAGTTATGAGAAATTTCAATGCAATGGGTACACCTTTTGTACTTATGGACATGAAGAGAATCGTAACTTTCAGAGTAGTGGTGTATCCACTAAGGCCTTTAATAAGAAGGGGATTATGACAACCTTTTATGGAGTAATTAGACAAATACTCGACCTCAATTACATTGAGTTCACACATACTGTCTTTTATTGTAATTGGGTAGATGTTGATGATAAGAATGCTTGCAAAGTTGAACCCACCTCAAAATTGGTGATGGTGAATCTTAGTAAGCTCGTGAGTAAAAATACCGTTCACGATGATCCGTTCATCCTTGCATCTCAATCCAGTCAAGTATTTTATTGTCAAGATGTAAAGCTGAAGGGGTGGTCAGTTGTTTTACACTCTCCCAAGAGACTGACAAAAGAAATAGATGCGATTGATATTGACCGTACGATGTATGATTCCATTCTCGAGGAAAATGATAAATTGCTGGAGCTTTTGGACACGGATTTCTAGTGAAATGATTTAGTTTGTTGTTGTTGTAAACATTTAATACTTTATTGTTGTTTGAACATTTAATACATGTATGGCTGTTTGAACTTGTAATTCTATGCTTACTGATGTTTTAACATGTAATAAACTGGTGTCTATTTGAACATATATTCTTGTAATGTTTATTCTTATTATTTTGGTGTTCAATAGTCACTTTTTTCCATATAAATGTCTCATATTGGTGATACTTCGCAACCGTCAATAAATGGGGTGACACCTATATCAACCTCTCGTTCTAAGGTTGCTTCGGGTGTTTCAAGAGTAAGTGATGACTCTTCCGCCAAGAAATTAAAATAGAGCAGAGTGTTGCAGGAAGGGCCAGAGAGCATGAGCAACCTATATAGATACAGATAATGGCACGGGTAATGATGAGGATGGAGGAACAATAAGAAAGTAATATGACATTAATGGCAGAACAACAGACTAAATATCTGGAATTAAAGACTTTAGCCAGGATTGAGAAAGAGGAAAGGAAGGAAATGAAAGATTCCAAGCATGAGAAGTTTTTAAAGTTGAATCCTTCAGAATATTAAGGGTCTGTTGAACCTACAGAAGATGATATGTGGGTTAGAGATATAGAAACTATTTTTCAGTTATGAAAGTTCCAGATAACCAGAAAGTGAATCTAGTTGTGTTTAGGCTGAAAGGAGAGGCCAAATATTGGTGGGAATACATCAACTATTTGGTACCCAGGATGGAAGGTACTGATGTTATTACTTGGGCTAAATTTATTAAAGCTTTATATGTTAAGTATTTTCTTCCACTCTTTGTATTTAGGATATCCCATCACAACTACTTCAAATAATCACCTATTATAGGTAAGAAGAGTATATTCACTACACCAAAAACAGCATTTTGGCACACCCTGATATTAAAAATCTGGCACAGTTTAAAACTGTGCCAGATTTTGGCACGGTTTTATATAGATTTGGCACACTTTAAAACAGTGCCAAAATTTGGCACTGTTTTAAAGTGTGCCAAAATTGAGTACACTTACTAAAATATATAATACCCAAAAAAAAACATTACTCTTCCCTCTTTCTCTTGTTCCCGCCTCTCTCTAGCCTATGCGCTCTCCTGCCTCTCCTCTCTCTCTCGCGGCGGTCTCTCTCTCTCACGGCGGTCTCTCTCTCTCGCGGCGGCGGTCTCTCTCTCTCTCGGCGGTCTCTCTCTCTCTCGGTGGTCTCTCTCTCTCGGCGGCTGCTGCTGACACTGCCCTAGGTCAGCATCTCTACTGCCGACACTCTCTCTCCCGCCCATTCTCTCTTTCTCTGGTCACTGCCTTGTTCTCTCACTGCACTCATCCCAATCAAGTAATTTCTTTAAAGCATTGTATTTTTTTTAACCTAAGTTAGATTTCAGATTTGATCCTAGAGTTTATGATATGCTTGATTTGATTCGTATTTGATTTTTAGGGTTTTATATATACATATATACATATTTATTATTTTTTTTAATGTGTGAGTTTTTGGTGCAAATTGAATGTTGATAATGAAAAAAAAATAAATCATGGGTTTTTATGTTCTTACCCCTTTAACAAAAATGTATATTTGATCTGATTTGTAAATGTTACGTAGTTTTAAGAAAATTTAAGTGCTAAATATTCAATAATAATGTAAAAATAACAAATTGAAAAGTAGACACCCCACTAATTAAATGGATAAATGAGATTATGTGTTGAAAATTTAAGAAAAAACAAAAAAAACTATTTAAATAGTAAGTAGACATTAATACTAAACATTCAATAATGATGTTACACATGTAGAAAAACCTTAGACCCGTTCAAGAGGTCTCACTATGACTGTGGTGAGAACTCTTGAATTGTCCCATTTTTGGACAGTTTGGAAATGCAAAAGTTTGTATTGTACATAATGATTATGCATGTCCTATTTTGAAAAATTCGGTGGCATCTCTTTATGTTCTTTGGGTGCATACTAGATTGATGTAGTGTTTTGTGTTTTCTTGGTTGAAAAACTTAAGTAACACATGAACACTCCCAATTTAAGTTGTGTACTTGAAGAACTGTAGGAAGATGCTGGCGAAATTTTCTAGATTAGGACATGGCATGAGACATTATGAACAATACAAAATATGCATTTTTGAATGGGATAGGACCCTTACCCTGTAGAGGAGATGGAGGAAATATAGGAGCTCAAATATATACATATTTACACTTGAATAAACTTAAATATATTTACAGTAAGCGTTTATATTATAATGTGTGCTCTTTAAACTTATCAGGATGTCGTCGGGAATCAACAAAGAATGGATAAATGATAAAAATATCGAGACCGATACATATAGAGATGGGGTGTTACAGTTTCTTCATTATGTGCGTAGTAATAGTTCAAATGTTAAACATTCATGTCCCTGTAGACGTTGTCGAAATGGGAAAGGACATGTTGTTATAGATGACATATTCATTCATTTAATGACATATGGTATGGACATGAACTATACCTTATGGCATTTTCACGGTGAGACATTAGTTGTTGATCAAGTCCAACCACCACCGCAATCTGTGACACCGACAGAACACGCTGATGTGCACAATATTCCAATTTTGAATGATCTTGTGAATGATGCTTGTGAGATGTTTATGGGTGAAGCGGAACCTAGTGAACCTAATTGTGTAGGCAGTGATGAAGCCCCCCCAACTTCTGAGGTTCCCAATGATTCGCACACACATAAATACAAAGGCAAGAAGTATGATCGTTTACATCAACTCGCACAGGAGACATTGCACCTAGCTACCGGTTCTTCGCGTCATACCACAATGTATGCTCTTATAAAGTTGAATGATTTGAAAACACAATTCAATTTATCGGATGGTGCTACAGGTGGAATTCTTAGATTGTTAAATGAACTACTTCCTGAAGAGAACAACTTGACAACTAGTTATACAGAAATGAAAAACACCGTTAGAGATCTCGGTATGGATTATGTTAAGTATGACGTATGCATTAACAACTGTATGATATTTTGGAAAGAGCATGAAAAATCTACTAGATGTATAAAATGTGGTTCTTTACGCTACAAGTTTACTTGTCTAGACGAGGACGGGGTAGAAATTCAGAATACTAATGGAAAAAAAAGTACTCTAGGGTTCCTAAGAAGGTAATGCGACATTTCCCTCTAATCCCTAGGCTAAAACGGTTGTATACCATAAAATGGATAGCAGAGAAAATGACTTGGCACGCTCGTGCAAGCTCTTGTATGGAATTCTTGCGTCATCCCCGAGATTCAGCAGAATGGGTAAATTCAAACATTATGTGGAGAGATTTTGCAAAAGATCCGCGGAATACTCGACTTGCAATAGCAACTGATGGTTTCAGCCCGAATAACATGTTTGGCCGTAAGTATAGTTGTTGGCCAGTGATAATTCAACCTCTCAACCCTCCCCCATCAATGTGTATGAAAAGTGAGTTTTCAATGTTGTCTGTATTGATTCCCGGACCAAAGTCACCATCAAGTAATATTGATGTCTTCCTCCAACCGTTGGTCGATGAGTTAAAGATCTTATGGTCTGGAGTTGAGGCTTGGGATGCGTACAAAAATGATAAATTTCAGTTAAAAGCCATGTTGATGTGGGGTATACATGATTTTCCAGCTTATGGGATGTTAGCAGGTTGTTCAACTCAAGGTTACAATGGGTGCCCTGTTTGTTCTACAAATACACCTTCTGAATATCTTTCTAAGTCAACGAAATGTTGTTACCAACGATCTCGTATGTTCCTTCCTAAAGACCATCCTTATAGGTTTGACACATCAAAGCAAACATTTAATGGTAAAATAGAGGATGCTATGGCTCCAAGAAAGTTAACAAGTGCAGAAGTTGAGCAGATAGTGTCACTTATCGCTCGAGAAGGTGCTCAAAGAGAGGGAGAGGGAGAGGGAGACAAAAAGGGAAAGGGAAAGGGAAAGGGAAAGGGGAAGGGGAAGGGGAAGGAGAAGGAGAAGAAGGGGAAGGGGAAGGGGAAGGGGAAGGGGAAGGAGAAGGAGGATGTCGTAATGGAAGACGATGATTATCCAAGTGAGGGTGACGATGAGAATCTAACAGGTACCGAGGGTTTTTCAAGGAGGTCAATTTTCTTTGACTTAGAGTATTGGAAGGATCATGATATTAGACATAATTTAGATGTTATGCATGTTGAAAAGAATGTCACAGAGACTCTTTTAGGTACAATACTCTCGGTGAAAGGTTCATCAAATAAAGATACGGTCAAAGCCCGTGAAGACTTGAAAGTTCATTTGAAGCTTAAAAGGAAATTATGGATGAAAGATGTTGAAGGCAGTAAAAAAGGCTTATGCCAAAGGCACCTTTCGCATTAGGAAAGGAAGAGAAAGAAGCCTTTTTTCGTACACTAAAAACATTAAAGGTACCGATTGGATTTTCATCAAATTTCAGCAACAATGTTAACCTCGATCCACCTGGATTTACCAATCTCAAGTCCCACGATTATCACGTCATTATGCAACGGTTGCTTCCTGCATTGCTTATGCATTCATTTCCGGATGATAAGCCTTTGTTTAAAGCTATACAACGGATCAGCATATTCTTTAATGTGTTGTGTGCCAAAGTGATATTTAGAGAACATCTTTTGAAGGCTAAAAACGCATTAGTAGAGGCACTTTGTGTCTTTGAAATTTATTTTCCACCTGCCTTTTTTGTGGTGATGATCCACCTCATGCACCATTTAGCCGATGAAGCTTTGACAGCTGGGCCACCAAGATATCGGGCGATGTGGTTATTTGAGAGAGAAATGGGAAGATATAAAAAGTGGTCACGAAACAAGAGGTACATTGAAGGGAGCATTGCTAATGCATATTTGTTACATGAAGCTTCTTTGTATGCCATGGAGTACATATCGAAAAGAGGTGAAGGAACTCATAAGAGGAATCTTGAGGATTTTCTTGATGATGAGTTTGATGACTCGGAATGCCAACGACCATTGGGTAAAAGTAAAGAATTGATATTAAATAATGTACAATATGAGCAAGTGCGAAGATGGGTTTTATCTCAATGCGACGGTGTTGATGAATGGAGAAGGTACACACTTAGTTCTATGTTAATTCATATTAATTGATTGTAATGTGATATTTCTTAATTTTGAAACTAATTTCTTGTAGAAAATTTGTGGTAACTGAGACTCAATCGACGCATAGAATTGATGATTTCATCCCTTGGCTAAGGAGCGAGGCAAGTCTTTATTTATACATGTACTTTTTTATCAACCGTAATTATTTTTAATGAAACTTTAAAAAATTATCAATTCCTTACAGGCCTCAAGATTTAATGATACGGGAATTTTGCCATATGCTGATGGTCCTCTCCATAGGGTTACCAGTTATGAGAAATTTCAATGCAATGGGTACACCTTTTGTACTTCTGGACATGAAGAGAATCATAACTTTCAGAGTAGTGGTGTATCCACTAAGGCCTTTAATAAGAAGGGGATTATGACAACCTTTTATGGAGTTATTAGACAAATACTCGACCTCAATTACATTGAGTTCGCACATACTGTCTTTTATTGTGATTGGGTGGATGTTGATGATAAGAATGCTTGCAAAGTTGAACCCATCTCAAAATTGGTGATGGTGAATCTTAGTAAGCTCGTGAGTAAAAATACCATTCATGATGATCCGTTCATCCTTGCATCTCAAGCCAGTCAAGTATTTTATTGTCAAGATGTAAAGCTGAATGGGTGGTCAGTTGTTTTACACTCTCCCAAGAGACTGACGAAAGAAATAGATGCGATTGATATTGACCGTACGATGTGTGACTCCATTCTCGAGGAAAATGATAAATGGCTGGAGCTTTTGGACACAGATTTCTAGTGCAATGATTTAGTTCTGAACTTGTTTTTGAATATGCGATATTCTATTTATTCCGTTTGTTGTTGTTGTTGTTGTTGTTGTTGTTGTAAATATTTTATAGTTTATTGCTTTTTGAACATTTAATACATGTATGGTTGTTTGAAATTATAATTCTATTTGAACATGCCATCTTCTTTATATTGCTATTTGAACATGTAATATTCTTGTAAATGTTTATTTTGATTATTTTGGTCTCCAATAGTCACTTTTTTCCAGATAAATGTCTCATATGGGTGATACTTCGCAACCGTCAATAAATGTGGAGACACCTATATCAACCTCCCGTTCTAAGGTTGCTTCGGGTGCTTCAAGAGTAGGTGGTGACTCTTCCACTAAGAAGTTAAAATTTAATGAGCACGGCCTTCCAGTTGGTGAAGACTCATATACACTCTCAACCAGGTTGGGAGACTTAGCAAGGACACATGTTCCCATATCTTATACGAGTTGGAAACAAGTGGATGTGCGATATAAGAACTCAGTTTGGTCATCATTAATGGTATATTATTCCTTTCTATTCCAAAGAATGTAAATTCAATTATGTGATGTTTTAATTTTATTTCTTCATATATTGTAGAAAGAGTTCCCAGATGTGCGCGAAAGTCAGAAGCAAATTTTTATGAAAAAAGCGAACGATGCTTGGAAAAAGTTCAAGTCCAAGCTAAGGGTTAATTTGAAGGATGGTGATATTGGAAAGTGGAAGGAGAAAGTGCCACAAAATGTCAAATCTGAGGACTGGGAGGTGTTTTGCAATAATGAAGTTTTAGAGGTTCAAAGGGCTTTGCGAAGAAAGAACAAAGAGACTAAACTAAATTGTGTGAGAAAGACAACTCATAATACAGGTCGTCATGGTTATGCCCGAGCTTCAGAGAATTGGAGAAAGGAGCATGGGCGTGCACCCACTCGTGCTGAATTGTGGTTGGCAACTCATATAATCAAAGGAGGTGGTTATGCCCCTCATGATAAAATATTTGCGGTAATTTAAATTTTTTAATGTTCGTTTTGTTTAAACAAAGTATCGTATCATCAAACCTAATGTTAATATATTTTTATACAGGACCAAATTCAAATGCTTCTGGATGTATACAAAGCGAGTGGTCAGGAGGAGACCTTGGATGCCGGGCCTATTTTTGAGGTTTTCGGAAAAGATACGCGAGGACGTGTACGTTGTGTTGGGTCCACAATTTTGAGAACCACTATATTAGGGTCGGCATTTGCTAGAGAAATGCTTGAGGAGGTGAAAGAGGACACCGAAAATTGGAAGGATCATGTTGATCACCTTAGGAGTGACATAGATGGGATAAAATCCTCACTAGATGAATTCATTACCGACTTCAAAACCGGAAAATTTTCATGTGTTGGACACAACGTTCAGGAGTTACCTACTATAGGCACTGTAACTCCTTCGTGTTCTCGTTCCTCCCCTGCATTCGAGGTTCCAAATTTCACCTCGCTAATTGAATGCAAAATACTATCCCACACACGTGAACTTGTTGGTTATGGGAGGAAAACGCAACCAGGAGCCGTCTCGACCGTTCACTTACATAAGTTGAGAAAGAATGAAGTGCGAGTTTTACTCGATGACATCAAAGTGCCCGAGTATCCAGTTTGGGGTGGAAAACAAGCTCATTGCGAGAACTTGGAAGATGTTGGTAAAAATGGAATTATGTATTGGCTCGATGACCTTTGTCCTCCCATTGGTGACACCGACGAATGACTTGCTTCGAAGTACTTCCCTCTAAGGTACAAATCTGCAAAATCTCTACTTATATTCCTAATTCATGCTTCTATAATCCTGCTCCACCATCTACTGAATTGAGTTATGTTGTTTCTATAATCGTTATGCAATCAACTAGGAAAACCAGTTATTTATTTATCATTATTGAGCGGGAAGCACGGGCAAGCTATTATATATAACATGTGTAATCAATCGTTAAAGAGGTAAGGTGTACTAATCAAACACACACATATATGCATATGCTGCATATATATGCAGTTGCCCTGCCCCCCCTCCTTCCCCACTCACACACGCACACACAAACACACACATATATGCATATGCTGCATATGCATATATATGCAGTGCATATATATGCATATGCTGCATATGCATATATATGCAGTTGCCCTGGCCCTGCCCCTGCCCATGACTCCATTTGACAACTTAATTTTGGAAACCTAGATTTCTGTTACTTTATAATAAATATTACATTAGACTTCTCCTTATTCTTTGTAGTTCAATTGTTTCGACGCCATTTTAAGTATATCTACAAGGTATCCCAAGAAAATTCTTAAAATATAGTACCTCGGTCACCCTTTAGAGTTCTAAAGCACCGATGAATTAGAAATAACCATCAACTAAACCCTTACATCATTAAAGTTGAATTAGTTACAAGTTTATTTATCAATTGTGTATCCTAATCATCCAAAATAAGGTAAACATCAATTCAAACTCCATCTCAATTATTTATATCCACCTTATTACCAGTGTCTCAAATATCTAGTTAGCATCCCTCTAAGAGTAATTCCTCTTTTTCATATTTGTGTTATATCCTGCATAAATATAGGAAACCATTATCTTCTATAAGACGGTGAGGAATTCTGAGTAACTTCAGAGCACCCAAGTTGAAATACATGTTCACCCGATAGGACTTGAATTTGATACAGAAACGTTGAATGAAATTTTTGGCGGATTACAGATGCAAGATAGATTACCATCCAGAAAAGTAAACATTGTAGCCAAATCTTAAGTCGTAAATTTTTTGGAAGACTTAAAAACCTGATTTCATAGGATGTAGCTTCTACCATAAGAACCACATCCCTGCCCCTGCCCCGTCCCCGTCCCCTGCCCCTCCCCCCCCCTCCCCCCCCCCCTTCCCCACTCACACACGCACACACAAACACACACATATATGCATATGCTACATATGCATATATATGCAGTGCATATATATGCATATGCTGCATATGCATATATATGCAGTTGCCCTGCCCCGTCCCCTGCCCCTGCCCCTGCCCCCCCCCCCCTTCCCCACTCACACACGCACACACAAACACACACATATATGCATATGCTGCATATGCATATATATGCAGTTGCCCTGCCCCTACCCCTGCCCCTGCCCCTGCCCCCCCCCCCCTTCCCCACTCACACACGCACACACAAACACACACATATATGCATATGCTGCATATGCATATGCTGCATATATATGCAGTTGCATATGCATATATATGCAGTTGCATATGCACATATATGTGTGTGTTTGTGTGTGCGTTGTGAAGCTTGTGCAACTTTTGATCACGTCCTCCATTGCTATTTTGATCACGTCCCTGACATGCTATTCCTCCACATTTGAACCTTTGGAAACTGCTTCTTGGTGCTATTCCTTTTGATAATCAAGTCCAAAGAATAATGATTTCTCTTGATTCTAGATGCCAATACTGCCACAATCATGTATAAATAATTCAGCATTTGTTCTTACACAGTGAAATGTCTCAAACCATTTATACTCATTTTTCTGCTCAGGTAGAGATTTTTCCTTGCTTAAAGTGTATTCTATCTATGCTTATCTCTTGGTGGTTTTTCAAGTCCAATAAGGACTACATCAAATTTAATTATAAAGTTTTCCTATGGTGATTTTATTGGAGATTTATAATGCTAGATGTAATAGCTTATTTGAAGGTGTTCCTATGTGTGCTGCTGATATAATAAAAAAAGTGATAGACTTAATTTCATCTAAAGCCAGTTCCACTCTTTTTGTTAATCGAGTAAATCAAAACCATGTGTCCTTAGTTGATACATTTCATCTCAAAGTGAAAGTAAAAAAGCCCAAGTTAATTATTACCAGATAATTATGTCCTTCAGGCACTATAAAAATCAATGTTGGGTTAAAACCCAAACCACCCCCCAAACGACCCCGTAGGGGGCACGAACACCTCGCACGGGACCAATGTAACTTGTAGGAACTGACCGCGTAGTCCCGGGTCTCCCGGTTTGTGAATATGACGATAATTTGCAAAAATCAGCACTAAACTTAAAAACAAGCCGTTAATGGGTGAAAACCCAAACCACCCCCCAAACGACCCCGTAGGAGGCACGAACACCTCGCACGGGACCAATGTAACTTGTAGGAACTGACCGCGTAGTCCCGGGTCTCCCGGTTTGTGAATATGACGATAATTTGCAAAAATCAGCACTAAACTTAAAAACAAGCCGTTAATGGGTGAAAACCCAAACCACCCCCCAAACGACCCCGTAGGAGGCACGAACACCTCGCACGGGACCAATGTAACTTGTAGGAACTGATCGCGTAGTCCCGGGTCTCCCGGTTTGTGAATATGACGATAATTTGCAAAACTCAACACTTAAACTTAAAAACAAGCCGTTAAAGGGTGAAAACCCAAACCACTCCCCAAACGACCCCGTAGGGGCACGAACACCTCGCACGGGACCAATGTAACTTGTAGAAACTGATCGCGTAGTCCCGGGTCTCCCGGTTTGTGAATATGACGATAATTTGCAAAAATCAACACTTAAACTTAAAAACAAGCCGTTAAAGGGTGAAAACCCAAACCACCCCCCAAACGACCCCGTAGGGGGCACGAACACCTCGCACGGGACCAATGTAACTTGTAGGAACTGACCGCGTAGTCCCGGGTCTCCCGGTTTGTGAATATGACGATAATTCGCAAAAATCACACTTAGTTAAAAACATGCCGTCAATGGGTGAATACCCAAACCACCCCCCAAACGACCCCGTAGGGGGCACGAACACCTCGCACGGGACCAATGTAACTTGTAGGAAATGACCGCGTAGTCCCGGGTCTCCCGGTTTGTGAATATGACGATAATTTGCAAAAATCAACACTTAAACTTAAAAACAAGCCGTTAATGGGTGAAAACCCAAACCACCCCCCAAACGACCCCGTAGGAGGCACGAACACCTCGCACGGGACCGATGTAACTTGTAGGAACTGAACGCGTAGTCCCGGGTCTCCCGGTTTGTGAATATGACGATAATTTGCAAAAATCAGCACTTAAACTTAAAAACAAGCCGTTAATGGGTGAAAACCCAAACCACCCCCCAAACGACCCCGTAGGGGGCACGAACACCTCGCACGGGACCAATGTAACTTGTAGGAACTGACCGCGTAGTCCCGGGTCTCCCGATTTGTGAATATGACGATAATTTGCAAAAATTACACTTAGTTAAAAACATGCCGTCAATGGGTGAATACCCAAACCATCCCCCAAACGACCCCGTAGGGGGCACGAACACCTCGCACGGGACCAATGTAACTTGTAGGAAATGACCGCGTAGTCCCGGGTCTCCCGGTTTGTGAATATGACGATAATTTGCAAAAATCAACACTTAAACTTAAAAACAAGCCGTTAATGGGTGAAAACCCAAACCACCCCCCAAACGACCCCGTAGGAGGCACGAACACCTCGCACGGGACCGATGTAACTTGTAGGAACTGACCGCGTAGTCCCGGGTCTCCCGGTTTGTGAATATGACGATAATTTGCAAAAATCAGCACTTAAACTTAAAAACAAGCCGTTAATGGGTGAAAACCCAAACCACCCCCCAAACGACCCCGTAGGGGGCACGAACACCTCGCACGGGACCAATGTAACTTGTAGGAACTGACCGCGTAGTCCCGGGTCTCCCGGTTTGTGAATATGACGATAATTTGCAAAAATCACACTTAGTTAAAAACATGCCGTCAATGGGTGAATACCCAAACCACCCCCCAAACGATCCCGTAGGGGGCACGAACACCTCGCACGGGACCAATGTAACTTGTAGGAAATGACCGCGTAGTCCCGGGTCTCCCGGTTTGTGAATATGACGATAATTTGCAAAAATCAACACTTAAACTTAAAAACAAGCCGTTAATGGGTGAAAACCCAAACCACCCCCCAAACGACCCCGTAGGGGGCACGAACACCTCGCACGGGACCAATGTAACTTGTAGGAACTGACCGCGTAGTCCCGGGTCTCCCGGTTTGTGAATATGACGATAATTTGCAAAAATCAACACTTAAACTTAAAAACAAGCCGTTAATGGGTGAAAACCCAAACCACCGCCCAAACGACCCCGTAGGAGGCACGAACACCTCGTACGGGACCGATGTAACTTGTAGGAACTGACCGCGTAGTCCCGGGTCTCCCGGTTTGTGAATATGACGATAATTTGCAAAAATCAGCACTTAAACTTAAAAACAAGCCGTTAATGGGTGAAAACCCAAACCACCCCCCAAACGACCCCATAGGGGGCACGAACACCTCGCACGGGACCAATGTAACTTGTAGGAACTGACCGCGTAGTCCCGGGTCTCCCGGTTTGTGAATATGACGATAATTTGCAAAAATCACACTTAGTTAAAAACATGCCGTCAAAGGGTGAATACCCAAACCACCCCCCAAACGACCCCGTAGGGGGCACGAACACCTCACACGGGACCAATGTAACTTGTAGGAACTGACCGCGTAGTCCCGGGTCTCCCGGTTTGTGAATATGACGATAATTTGCAAAAATCAGCACTTAAAACTTAAAAACAAGCCGTTAAAGGGTGAAAACCCAAACCACCCCCCAAACGACCCCGTAGGGGGCATGAACACCTCGCACGGGACCAATGTAACTTGTAGGAACTGACCGCGTAGTCCCGGGTCTCCCGGTTTGTGAATATGACGATAATTTTCAAAAATCACACTTAGTTAAAAACATGCCGTCAATGGGTGAATACCCAAACCACCCCCCAAACGACCTCGTAGGGGGCACGAACACCTCGTACGGGACCAATGTAACTTGTAGGAACTGACCGCGTAGTCCCGGGTTTCCCGGTTTGTGAATATGATGATAATTTGCAAAAATCAGCACTTAAACTTAAAAACAAGCCGTTAATGGGTGAAAACCCAAACCACCCCCCAAACGACCCCGTAGGAGGCACAAACACCTCGCACGGGACCAATGTAACTTGTAGGAACTGACCGCGTAGTCCCGGGTCTCCCGGTTTGTGAGTATGACGTTAATTTCCATTCATATTTGTAATTTTTTTGTTTTGAGTATTTTTTTTTTATAAATTATTGGGTTACTAATATCGTATCTTTTTTGTATTCTATTTTTTTTGCAGGATAACAGTTTATCGTTGGCTTTTATTCGCGTGGAATACACAAAGAACTCAATGGTTTACAACAAGGGGTTTATTAATGAATCCATTTTTTTGTGTCATGACCGTACGGTCTTTTGTTGTTTTATTATTGACTTTTATGGCCATGAGGGCTTTTGTAAGTTAATTGTTATATTTTGTGGCCGTGCGGGCTTTATGTTAGGCAGGTTTTGTATTAACAGGTTTTGGAATGTCCAGAAAACAGAGGAAACTCTGCCCAATTTTTTTTGGCATGCGAGCAGTTAAAGACTTGTAATATTTTGAAGTTTGTATGTACATTAGTTTATTAATAACGCGCAATATTATTAATTTGTGAATTTTGTGCTTTCAAATATTTTTTTTTTAAAATTAAAAAAATTTGGCACAGTTCAAAACCGTGGCAAAAATGTATCATATTTTGGCACGGTTTTAAACTGTGCTAATTTTTTTTTAATTATGCTGAATCTGGCACAGTTAAAAACTGTGCCAAAAGTGTGCCAGAAATATCAAATTCTGGCACGGTTTAAAAGTGTGCCAGAAATGTTCTTATTTTGAAGAATCTGGCACAGTTAAAAACTGTGCCAAAAGTGTGCCAGAAATATCAAATTCTGGCACGGTTTAAAAGTGTGCCAGAAGTGTTCCTGTTTGACTGATTCTGGCACACTTTTAAACCGTGCCAGAAAAAAATTCTCATTTTGGAACACTTGATTCTGGCACAGTTCAAAACCGTGCCAGATTTGATCTGGCACGGTTTTGAACTGTGCCAGAATCCTGTTTTTGGTGTAGTGATTCTTGGACTAGCATAAATAAAAGTGTGAATATTTTGTTCCTATAGTATAAACATTCACCTATTAAATACGTACGCATAACAACTAGAAGGCTAGTTTCTATGCGTAAATTTATCCTTGCATTCAAATTCAAATTCAATTTTAATTTAAAATTGAAATTAAAATTCAATTTATAATATTAATTCCTATTTCCTCCATATCCTCTAAAGGGTGAGTGGTCCTATCCCATTTAAGACCGCATATTTCTGTAATATACTTAACAGCTCATGCACATTGTTCCAATTTGAGAAAAATTCGACAGCATATCCCCATAGTTCTCCAAGTACACGACATAGATTCGCAAGTGTGAGTGTTATTTAAATTTCTCAATTGAAATAACATTTAACATCGCATCAACTAGTGTGTACCCAGAGAACATTAAGATACGACTGCAGAACTTCCCCCCAAAGTAACAAGTTTAAGCCACTAAAAATATTATTATACAGAAACTATGCAGTCCCAAACAGTCCAAATCGGACAATTCAAGAGATCTCATTACAGGGGTAATGACTCTCGAACGGATATAAGGGTTGTTGAATGTGTACAGATAAGAAGTAGAATGCTAGTATCTATGCACACTATATGTAATTTAAAGTATGTTTCATTTAATTATATCTTATCACAATTCGAGAGATTTTTTTTAATTATGTAATTTAAAGTATCTTTCATTTAATTTAAAGTATGCATAAGAACTATAGAATTACACAATTCAATAGAGCATTTCATATGTTTTAGTCCATTTCATATCTAGGTTCGTGCGTGGAATTTCTAACCGAAGTGAAATCCAAACAATGCCCCCCCCCCCCCCCCCCCCCGACGCGATACCCTTTCATTTACATACAGTAGTTGTTAAGACAATTTAATTTAAATATCAATACCAATTCAATTCAACCTGTCCAACTCAATTCAATATGTCCAACTCAATTCAATTTGTCCAACTCAATTCAATTCAATATAAAAATATCAATTCCAATGCAATTCAATTCAATATCAATATCAATACCAATGAAATTCAATATAAAGAAACAGTTGTGATTTATATAATTGAAACATACACGCACACACATGGACTTTACTCTCACAAAACATATACACCCCCCCCTCACCCCCCCCCCCCCACTACACCCCCAGCCCCCCTATACCTACACACACACACACGTACACACCTGGACACACACACATACACAAAGGAGAGAGAGAGAGAGAGAGAGAGAGAACCGTCGCTCGATCTAGAGAGAGAAAATAGAGGGAAATGAAATGGTGGGAAAAAAAAGAAGCGCCTAGGGTTTTAATTATAAGACTTGTCACGGACCTATCAAGGTCTTTGACCGTGACAACTCTTTAAAATTGTCACGGTCATTAACGGTGACAACTCCATGACAACAATACATGTCACGGACTTATCACATACAATGATCGTGATAAACTTTTATCACGGGCTCATCATGGTCAATGACTGTGATAAAAATACGTGTTATTATGGTCAATGATCGTGACAAGGCTAGCCGGCTCAAATGTGATAATTTAGCCTTTTGGGTGTAGTGAGGAGCATTGACGTAGAGAAGTCAATTTTTTAGAGCTGATAATGGGCCCATCTTGGATGGACCTGATTAGAAGATACTTGGTGGTAGGTACTCAGCCAATCAATCAGAAGGAAATAAGAAGACTTCCTTACAAGGCGACCAGATTTGTGATGGAAAATAAAGTGCCATACAAAAGAGGTTTCATTGTCTCAATGATGAGATGTACTCACCTCATACAAGTATCAAACCTGGTAAAACAAAATACATGAAGGATTATGTGGTGCCCACCCAGTAGGTCGAACCTTGGTAAAAAGTATAGCAATCCAAGGATATTACTGGCCCACAATGAAGAACGACTATGAAGAATACATGCAAAAGTGCAACAAGTGTGAGAGATTCAAAGTGGTGCACAAGAGACCGGGAGCCGAGTTGGTGTTAGTTACACCACCTTGGCCTTTTGACAATAGGGGGTATGGATATGGTCAGCCCACTTTTGAAGACAAAAGGAAGATTCAAGTATCTAGTGGTAGCAATAGAGTATTTTACAAATTGGGTGGAAAGTCTTCCATTTTATATGGAAAATGTGATACGCAGATATGGGATCCTTCACACCTTTATTGTTGACCCCGACACCTAGTTTAACAATGAGGAATATCAAAAGTTTTGCGATAAGGCCAAAATAAGAAAGTTTCTCTCATCAGCTCATCCACAATGCAATGGGTAGATAAAGGTTATGAATCGAACATTACTGGAAAGGATGAAGAAAGGGTTAGCTTCAACCAAAGGGAATTGGATAAAGTTACTACAAAGCGTGTTCTGGGACTATAAGGAAATAAATGAATATCAACAGGAGAAACAACCGATATATTGGCTTTTGGCAGTAAGATCATGGTCCTAGTTGAGGTCAGGCTTCCAATCCACAGGGTCCTCAACTTCGATTCCCCTAAAAGTGATTTTACATGAAGGTTGGATTTAAACCCGGTAGATGAGGTCAGGGAGGAAACAACGCTCAGGGTAGTATCTTACACTAGCACACAATAAAATTTTATAAGAAAAGAGTCAAGCTAAATACCCTCAACGAAGGTGACTACATTTTTAAGAAGGTCATCCATAAATTAAACAAGTTAAAGGCTAATTGGCACGATCCCTATAACGTGGACGATGTCATACTACTTAGTACTTATCAAATTAAAACTCTGGAATGAGAGATATTTAAAGACCCCTTAGAACTCTGAGCACCTCAAGAGGTATAATCACTAACGAAGTCTTTTAGTTTGTAAGAAAGATGAATGTAGTGGGAAGTTAGACGGCTTGTACGAACAAAAGTCATTAATGAGAATACCTATTAACCCAAATTCAGTTTCATGATTTTTAAATTCTTTTTGGCTTCGTTTAAAGTTCATTTCAAGAAATAGGGAAGTACCTTTAGCTGAAGACATCTTGAGTTCATAACCCATCGCATTACAAAATCAACACATATCTTTTTAGAAAAAAACACAAGGTAGGTAGGCTTAGGATGACCCAATTGACCCAAGAACATGTTTGACTGCACAAAAATATTTTAAGGTTAGGTTGGCTTATGCTAACCAATTGATCAAGGCACATACTTGGCTGCATAAAAATCTTTCAAGGCCAGGTCGACTTAGGCCAACCTAGTTGACCAATTCACGTCCTTGATTGCATGAAAAAATTTCAAGGTTAGGTCGGCTTAGGCCATCCTAATTGACCAAGGCACGTCCTTGACTGCACAAAAATATTTTAAGACCAGGCCGGCTGAGGCTAACCCAATTGACCAAAGAACATCTTTGACTGCAATAAACCTTTAGAAGAGGGTAGGGTGCTCAAACGTTCTGAGAACTTACAAACATACCTTTCCTAACTGGACAACTAAATAATTCGTCCCTAAGGAACTAGTAAGCATATGATGTGATGACAAGATTCGACAACATAGACAAAAGGCTAAGAAATACTGGCAAGGCTCAAACAAAACATGGATTAAACAGCAAAGTTGACTAAATCTAACAATCTATGAAAATAAAATAGATAAACTACATGATGAACAATATAAACTGTTTTCATTAATAATAACTCATAATATTTTTTACAATAAGAAAATTTAAAAGACTATAGACTTTTTCCATTCATAGATAGTTCATACGTGGGTGAAAGGACAGTGTTTACAAAAAATTACAAAAAGATAAATGGTAGATAAACTAATAAGCACCATCCTTGGGGACCGACCCAGTGGTTTCAACGACAAGGAGCTTCTCATCCATTTTAACGTCCTCATGGACTGAAAGTCAGGGGTATAACCTATATAGCCTAAGATTTTATATGTATTAGCAAAATTTAGAAGAATGGATTTCTTATCCCCATGAAGTTTTTCCTGGGTCATCAGAGGGTTAAGCTTATAAGGCTCAATATGGCCATAGGGAGATGAAGAATCTATCCCCTTGTACAGTCCGTGGGCAGGTTAACAATCAATGACAATTTTATCTTTCGAATTAAATCTAGGAAATTTGGGATCCTTAACATACGGGTCACCCAGAGTCCTCTTATAATAGTTTGCCACTCCTCAGTCACTTTTACCTTACCTTTGTCAGCAACTCTCTTCCCCCAGGCCTCTTTAGTATCCAACTTTAATGCCTCAGCATTTGAGATCTAATATTTTTAATCATTCTTTTATTTTGTGAGGGACAAAACCTTGATTTTTTTAGTAGACTCCTATTGGGCTATCTCTTCAAGATATCTGGCACGAATCACCTTCAGTTTTCCACGAGAAATATTATCAAGAGCCATGATAAAAGATCGTGTGTTAGGAGTTAAAGTTGTATGAAAAATATGGATGAAATTAGTTAGTACGCAAGTTAATCTGAAGTACAAAGGCCAATAAAAAAGAAGGACGACCTAAGACTTGTAAAAATTTCCCACCTTTTTCGATCTCCTGATCAGCCACTTTATAAATCCCTTTATCCTAAATGATAAACACCTCTTCCTCCTCATCTACCTCATAACTTTCCTCATCATCATCAGCTGTCCTTGGTGGCCTATAAGTCTCAAGATCAATGGTATTGAGACTCAAGTAGTTCATTATGGTCCTAAATGTCTTGGGAGAGTATACATCCTCAAATAATTTACGATTCGGCTTGCAAACTTGAGTAACCAGCTTTATTAGACTTTTGTCCAATGATAGGGCCTTTTTGATAATGAAGTCTGGAGAGCACCAGTCCCCGGGAATGCCGATCCCTCTTTATGGATCATTGGGAAAGAACTCTAATGCACCAGATATTTAAAAGAATTTGGTTTTCCAATTATGGTTGCTACTTTGGATAACTTGGACTATTTTAGTGATGTACTTTCGAGGAGAAAAATAATGGTACCCAGGGTTTTTTACATCATCCTTTAAACTGTATACAAACCTGAATATATCCCCATTTATATGAACCCCCTTATATTTCTCCCAGTAAATCATGGACCCAATTATATATCTATATGCATTTGTAGGAAGCTCTGTAAGATCTAGTCCATCCCCATTTTATATGGATCTTATTGAGGGATTGAAGGGGAAGACACTGCCCAAATGGGAAAGCAAACGTCGCTGGCATTTTTTTTTCTATCATAGGCCCTTTCCTATGGGTTAGGTATCCTAATGGTCACATCATCAAATATAGACTACAAAATTCTAAGGTATGCTATGTCATCTTCTCGGATATCACAACCATACCACCTAACATTAGTGGTGTAAGGATCATAAGAGTTTAAAAGGACTTTTCTAATGTCCACAGGTGAGGTAAAGGGTAAAAGTCTACCCATCAAAGCACTATATTCAGAGTTTATATGATCAGACGAAGTTATGTTGCTAGTGTCAGCGTAATTTCTCCCCCCAGCTCGATGGTTTATGCTATCAAAACTCTTTGAAGTGTGATATTTCAACGTGTTATACTCAATACTTAGGGGATGACACAAAAGAAGAATCAAGTTTTGGTATGAATTTTAGTTTTGTTGGATCATCCTCGGGTCTATGGACCTAGGGTGGAATGGGAAGCCTATCGGAAAAAGCTCGAGGGAAAATTTAATTAAGGTCACTAATTTGTTTCTAGATTCTTAAAGACTCATTCATACATGCCACGCTCATAGCCAAAATAACCCTAGAAACAAAAAACTCTAGAAATGAAATACCCTAGCGGGGTTCCCTCAACTCAACACAAGCACAAACCCAAACGAGAAACAATAAATGATTGAAGACTTCAGAAAGAAAGCGCATGGAATACGTGAAGATAAATGGGAAAAAGATTATTTTTAGAGTTTCTAAGCGATTTGGGAACAGAGGTGTTGATACCAAAATTAATATGCTGATGTGGACGAATCATACGATGACACTTGTCAATCTACGTGGTATAATAACAACGAGGAAGTTCATTTCCCGACCAACTCATGTTCTGTCCGAGCAACGAGGATATACCGAGGAAATTCAGCATTCCGAGGTACTCTAGAGCTCCGAGGAACTCCTGAGCAACGAGCAACTAAGGCGGTCCGAGTTGCATCTCGGCTGTAGTATTAATTGCCAGAATATCAACAGTTTCAACTATTCATTGAATGTTATCATCTTGACGCACACGCTGCATTAAATGTATTACCCTTTCATATGTATATCATTTAATGTATCAACCCTTTCATGTACAGCCTAAGGGCTATAAATACCTTGTATCACCTTCATTCAAAGGGACCGGAATTTCTGGATCGAACTTGTAATCGAGAATTCCCAAACACTCAGCAATAACATAACAGTGGACGTAGGCCATTCATATAAGGCTGAACCACTTTAAAAATCTTTGTCTCATTTTATTTATCTGTGATTGAATAAACTAGATTAAATCTAGTTTTTTACATCAACAAGAGGGTTGATGATTATTTCTCTCTCTAGAAAGCTTTGGCATAAAGAGTTTAAATGAGCTTAAAATGGCTTCGCTCCTCTTTTATAAGGGAAAGATCACATGAGTCAAAGGCTCCTATCAAAGACCCACCAACTTTTTGACACATGGCATATTTAAGTCAGGTGGAAATTTCAAGAAGGAACGCACAAGTTATTCTTCTCGACCGACCGAGTAGAATAATAGTCAACCTTTGAACCAAGAGATGTCAACCTAAAACCACTTGCAAAAAA
This sequence comes from Sambucus nigra, assembly GCA_949130495.1. Classification (NCBI taxonomy): domain Eukaryota; kingdom Viridiplantae; phylum Streptophyta; class Magnoliopsida; order Dipsacales; family Adoxaceae; genus Sambucus; species Sambucus nigra. The sequence continues at coordinate 103,730,975 of OX422214.1, read as the reverse complement.
CTCCACTCACTTCTTTGTTCTATGCCTCTCCTGAAAATTAAGACATGCAGTCGTGAGCAAAGTCTTGAGGGATTTTGTTATACCATATTTGCATACCATCCCATTACCTGAAGAGAACTGAGTAAAACCATTTAATAGTCAGCAAGAGATTGTCCCCGACCAGGCAGACTTACCAAGAGATGACCTTGGCTCATCATAGCAGATTAGCCATATGATATGTGGTCAACCTCTTTACTATTTGAACGGATGGGATCGTTGCCTATAAGGCTAACTAATGGAATACAACTTTGATAGCACTATAAACTGACAAGTACCATGTGAGTGGCACCATCGTCAAAAAGCATTTGAATAAACATTCCTTTATGGGTAAACCTTTAGGCCACGCTATATCTTGGATGGAATCTATTAAAAACACGTTCCTTCTCAACCTATAAGGGAATGACATATGTAAACCACTTGGTCTTTTCTCTGACATACATTATCTCATACTCATTCACTATGAAATGAGAGATTCCCCATTGGGATCTGGACCGACAGAGAGATACTCATACAGTCACACTCTCAAAATATAAAGTGATGTGAAATTGAGTGTATTGTATGGTTATTAAACTTCCGGGGACCTGAAATTATAGTATAAAAAGCAACCCTATGGACATAGGCTCCCCCTTAAGAATTGAACCACGTAACTCTTGGTGTAATTCTTCCTATTCTCATATGTGTCTTTTCATATCTGCATTTTACAGTGTATTTATTATTTTTTATCTCGGATTGGATTTCAACTTGCTACGATGCACCTTCAAACCAATTTTAGACGATAACATTAATTTTATGGGCTATTTATCATTTAATTCAACAACATAAATAAAAATAACTTCTAGTCCAATATACTATTCAAACTAACAATTAGTCATATTGACATTATTTTCCCATAATAGTGACAATAGTTTAAAGTAGCGACTTAGAAGACCTTCAACACAATGACACTAACATGGTAGTACTACATTAGAAACGACGGTAACGTGACAATGTTAGATCATAGCTCCTAAGGTCGTCTGCAATGGGATGACTTTAAAAGTTGTAAAAATAAACAATACGTTTGTTCGATACATGATTAAGTTTGTAGTGGGAATGTGTATATATATGCTGGGTACTAAACATTTATGAGCGAAAGACATGGGGTCCCATCACTGTCACGTGCAAAAATGTGTATATATAAGAATAGTGAAAGTGTTTTTTTTAATGAAATGTTCTGCGCTAAATATTTTAACATGTGGATGACTCATCATTGTCATGCACCAAAATGTTTAACGGGGAAGGGGGTGGGTCCCCTTTTGCACAATGTCTCCACCCAACGTTTGATTATACAATTAGGGTCTGTTTGGTTAAGAGCAAAATATGTTTCAACACGGAAAAAAGTAATATAGTGAAATACGTTTTTGCTTATTTAAAATTAAATTTTATTCCCTATTTTTGTTTAAAGTTTCATAATTATAGGGTGTTCACATATTCACAATGTCAACTCAACAAAAATTTAATTTAAAATATGTGAAGAAACATTTTACTATTTTACTTTTTATTGCGGTTAAAAGTATTTTAAGTCGAATCAAGCGGACTCTTAGTATATACTTATATAATGTTATGCATTTAGCCAATGTCACCAAAAAAAATATGGGGTTTATACAAAAAAGTCCCTCAAATATTTTTTAATACACATTTAGTCCAACACTTTTACTTTGTTTCAAAAAGTCCCTCACTACCTAAAAACATTTAAAAAGAGGAGCTTCGGTGAGCGTGGTCGGAGCTCTGGCAGTGGGGGGATGGGGTGGGGGAGGAAGGTGATGGGTGAGTGCCGCTAGCGCAGACCTTTAAAAATAAGAAAATATTAGTTAAATGAGTGTTTGAGTGATTTTTTGAAACAAATTAAAAAGTTTGGAGTAAATATGTTTTAAAAAATGTTGAGGATCTTTTTTGTATCTGATCCAAAAAATATAAGGGAAAATACTCTTAGATTTCTCACAAACAAATTTTAAATACTTAGGTCCACTAATTCTTTTCTTGTAAAAGTCTACACCAATAGCATAACAAGCGAACGTAATAATAAATTATCTTTAAATGTTTAAAAATTATCGACAAAAAAGGTAATTGTAAATTGTCCAAAAACATATAGGTGACCTCGTGTTGACGTAACCTGCATCGGAACTAACATGGGACTTGAGGGCTAATAGTGATATCACAATTTTATGAAGTAGTATCACTATTTTTAACTTATCGAATCAGATACTTGTAATGAAAATTAAACCGAGTTTAATATGACATAAGTTGCTGAACTAAAATGGTACTAAAAGTGCCAGCTAGGATTGCTTCTCTCTATATAACTCATCTTACATCCACCCTCCACTCTCAAGTCCCTTTTGTACAACTTATTCAACATCCATAAAACTCTGCTGAAGTTTTGAATGGATATCAAAGGTTACACCCAAGATGGAACTGTTGATCTTCGTGGACGCCCAGTTATCGCCGCTAAAACTGGCAAATGGAAGGCCTGTTCTTTTCTTCTTGGTATTCATCCTCTTTATCATATTTCACTTATTATGACAAGAAATATTTTTCATCCCATAAATTACTGCATCATCTGGTAGGACATTTTCGAGATTCATTTTCCACTTTTTGAAAGATTCATGTCCATATATAATAAAAGAACTATTTGAATCTTACTTAATAAAGCAATAAAATTGGAGTCCAACAAGAATATTCCTTGTCTAGTGGATACAAGAAAAATTAAATAACATACTTGCTTATTATGTTTTCTAAGCTTTTACCAAAATGGTTTAACTTGTTTTGTTGGATACACAGGATATGAAGCATTTGAGAGGATGGCCTTTTATGGGATAGCTTCAAATTTGGTGGTTTATTTAACAACCCAACTTCATGAAGAAACTGTTCCATCAGTGAGAAATGTGAATAATTGGTCAGGTTCTGTTTGGATGACTCCAATCCTGGGTGCCTACATAGCTGATTCTTACCTGGGTCGATTTTGGACGTTCACTATCTCCTCTCTCATCTATGTCATGGTAGGAAAATCATGATTTCTGCGCACTACTATTTTTTATTTATTTATTTTTTGTATAATTAAAATGGTCTATTCAGTATACAATATAATTACAAGGCATTTACAACTTTATGCATGCAACAAATCCAAAGTAACGCCAAAATATATTTTGTTTTTATGCTCAAGTTGATAAAACGTAAACATCAACTAGTTGAAGATGAGATGAGTTGAGTACTTATCAATGCAACCGCCACAGTCAATTGTTATCAATACCCAATGTTTTCTTATGCACTAAAATCCAAAATATGATCTCAACAGGGAATGGTGCTTTTAACGATGGCTGTTTCAATCAAATATATGAAACCAACCTGCTCAAATGGGGTGTGCAACAAGGCTTCCTCATCTCAAATAGCCTTCTTTTACTCAGCTCTTTACATCATAGCAGTTGGATCTGGTGGGACCAAGCCCAACATATCCACATTTGGTGCAGACCAATTTGATGATTTTGATCCCCATGAGAAGAAACTCAAGGCCTCATTTTTTAATTGGTGGATGTTTAGCTCATTCATAGGTGCTTTGTTAGCCACACTTGGCCTTGTGTACATACAAGAGAATTTGGGGTGGGGATTGGGCTATGGTATTCCAACTACTGGGCTTTTAATATCACTATTCATATTCTATATCGGGAGCCCAATGTATAGACACAAAGTTCGAAGGTCGAATAGCCCTGCTGGTGACCTTCTTCGCGTCCCCATTGTTGCTTTCGCTAATAGGAGGCGCGAGCTTCCAAACGACCCATCAGAGCTCCATGAGCTTGATCATGAATATTACATTAATACGGGAAAACGCCGGTTTGACCACAGTCGAAGTTTTAGGTGAGCTTTACTACCGTGACTACTGATTTTATTTTTATTACCTGCTCGTTTGTTTTGAATTTAATAACGTGGATTCTTGGAAAATAAAAACCAAATGAGTACAAAACCTTTGCTTTTGTTTAAGAGTGCTACTTACAATTAGTTCAAGTTTTGTTGAGTTTTTGTGAATTTTTAAAATTTTAAATCATTAAATTTAGATGTAATGTTTAAGGATCGAAGAACTAGGTGACAAGCTTGTTATTCAAACTTTTGATATAAAAAAAAAATCAAAGTGATTTTGATCTCCGTGAAATGTCAAAAAAATATATTAAAGATATAGGTGAATTGAACACTTCTAGAAGATTTTCTTCACATTGGTTCGTTTTGCTATTGTTATTAATTTAAGTACATAGTTTGTCCATTTCTCAATGGAAATACATTTTGCAGCGTCACAATTCTATACATCATGCCTTTTACCGATTTGGAGACCACGATTGAGAGAGAGAGAGAGAGAGAGAGAGAGAGAGAGAGGGGGTGGGGTGCGGGGGAGAGAGTTAACTAGGCAGGCCCCCCGTTAGAAGGACAAAGCCTTGTCCCACAATACAAGATATTCAAAATGCATAGTAGGTGTAAGAAATCCTGTAAATATGATACCTGATATTCTTTACCACCTAATTACTTAGACAACAGCTCATTGTCGAATTACCAATTTAACCTTCCAAACTGAGGGTTGACTCACAGGGACACTCCTCAGGTAGTTTTAGGTCTCATCTATATTTGGGCCTCCAACAATTATTGTTGTGATTCTATGATCATCCCTTCTAATTTTGGAAGCACAAACCTCTAAGATCACCCCTTTTAATTTTTGAAAAATGTCAAGTTAATATTACTTTTCCTTTGCAATTTCCCTAAAATCTAGATCATTCCATACAACTTGGAGAAGGAATCTATACAAGGACAAGACCCTTGTGGATGAATAAGACATGGAAGGATTCTATTGTCCTTGCCATTGAATATCTTGGTGGCGAGAGGGTGACATGACCGCCCAATTCATGTGGTTAACAACTAGGAAATCTCCTATAGCATGGCAGAAGTGGTACCTCAGTTCATGTTTTGTAGCTTTTCCTCTTAATAAATGGGTTCCACGAGCACTGTTCATAGTGCTCCTTTTTGTCCTTCCTCCATGAACTGTCATCATATCTTAGTCAAGTTGGTCCTGCTACACAGGGGATGTAATAGTAATGTAGTCCCCCTTTCTCATAACCAAGTCCAACTACAAATCCACCCTTAACAATTGGCGCCTCAGAAGTTAAACATGCTCACAACATAACTGACACCACAGAATTGGTCAACGGTTCCACATTTTATTTCATAAAGCCTTTTAGCCACGAGTTAACAAGGCCAACTACAACAATATTATATATATGTAACGGGTTTGAATTTATTTTTATAAATTTATTATGAAAAATTATTTGAGACGCAAAATACACTAGGAAAAATTGAGTGGCCAGCATGAGAATATATACAACACAAACTCGTTATAAATGACTTGTTCACCGCCCTTAAGTACAAGGCCAAACCCATTGGCAAGGCTAAATGTAGGATACAAAATTTAAATAATAAAGTTTGACAGTCAAAAGTATCATCAATAACCAAGTCACTTGGTGCAGTGATTATCACTGAGGTAGTCTTGGAGGTGGATTGAGTTTGGTTCCCGATTCGATCCCGACACTGTCAAAATAATACTTGACCAACAGAAGTCACGAATCACATATGAAGATTAATCGAGGTGCACGTAAGCTAACGCGAATACCTCATGGTAAGCTAAAAAAAAAAAGTATCATCAATAATTGCATTGTAATTTAGACTTTACCTCCCATTTACTTTGCACAGGTGCCAAGATTTGTAACAATATACATTTTTCCCTTTAATATAATTTTTTATGACATTTTTGAGAATTTTAAGAAAAATTCTATTGTGACCGAATTTTAGATAAACTTTTCCCAGACACACTGACGTGACTGTTTGCTATTAGTTGGTTTTTGGGGTCCACGCTAGTGGGACCTACAAACCAACCAATAACACGCCGCCACGTCAGTGTATCTGAAAAAAATTTGTCTAAAATTCGATCACAGTAGAATTACTCGAATTTTAATGAAAATAGGGATAATAGCACATATGGTCAAAGTTCAAATCTTTCTTAACTGAAAAAGTCCCAACATACATTCTAATAGTTTGATATATTTGGGTATTAAACATATATTACACAAATTTGAGTGGATGAATATCTCCAATTTTATGGGTACATACATCAACTATTGTAAGCAATTGAAATTCTTTTCAAATATTTATGTTGTTTCTCCGAGTCTTACTGACATGAACACCAATCCTTGGTTGAGAAATAGGATATTCCCTTGTATTCTTTCTTACCTTATCTTCTACCTCTCCCACCTTGTATTTCCCCCTCCGTTCGAAAGGTCTTTCTGATTGTTACACGTGGAACCCACCTTTTTTTGTTTTTGCGTTTCTATGTAAAAATGGTCCATGGAATTGGTTAGAAGTTGGACCCACTTGTGACTTCAAAACAGTATGGGCTCACTAAAACATGCAATCAATGTGTTGTATATATCCATAATGAGTATTAGCTTCCCAACCAGTATTAGCTTCACAACCAATAACAGCCGTGGGACCAGAGATTACAATTTTTTATTATTTTAATAACCAGAGAACTTTTAGGATCAATAAATTTTTATATATTTATTCATTTTACTTAGAAGGCAAGCTGGTACTATGCAAAGCTAATTAATTCCTCGTATACATGAAATTTCATAATATTTGGTCTTCATGTATATTTTTTACTCCTTAATATTATTTTCTTTTTGTTTGACTATAATTCAATAAATTAAACTATTGTTTTATTTTCAGTTTCCTAGACAAAGCTGCAATTAAAGAAAGCAACAACACTAGTCCCTCGAGGCCATCTTGCACTGTGACTCAAGTGGAAGGAGCCAAGCTTGTCCTAGGAATGTTCATCATATGGCTAGTAACCCTAATTCCAAGCACAATTTGGGCCCAAATCAACACTCTATTTGTCAAACAAGGCGTGACATTGGACCGACACCTCACCTCAGACTTCCAAATCCCCGCTGCATCGCTAGGGAGCTTCGTGACGCTTTCGATGCTACTTTGTGTGCCAATGTATGATAAATACTTTGTGCCCCTCATGCGTAGAAAAACCGGAAATCCTAGGGGAATTACATTGCTTCAAAGGCTCGGCATAGGGTTCACGATCCAAATCGTAGCCATTGCAATTGCGTACGTGGTGGAAGTTAGACGAATGCGTGCGATAAAATCATACGGCATTGTAGGGCCTAAAGAAATTGTCCCCATGACCATTTTTTGGCTATTGCCCCAGTATGCCCTATTAGGGGTTGCAGATGTGTTTAATGCCATTGGGTTGCTAGAGTTCTTTTACGACCAATCACCGGAGGATGCACAAAGCCTCGGGACGACATTTTTCACTAGTGGGATTGGGGTGGGGAATTTTTTGAATAGCTTTTTGGTGACAATGGTGGATAAAGTTTCAGGGAACAATGGGGGGAAGAGTTGGATTGGGAATAATTTGAATGATTCCCACTTGGATTATTATTATGGGTTCCTTTTGGTTATATCTGCTCTTAATATGGGAGCCTTTATTTGGGCATCAACCAAATATGTTTACAAAAGGGAGTCCATGGAAGTGGAGGGGAGTGTACAAGTGGAGGTCAAAGTCTTGGACACCATCCTTTTAGGGTTGTAAGTAGTAGGACAAATGAAGCCTAGTAGAAGAAAGCTTAAGCTTGGTTCTTATTGTAATATTTTAGAGAAGGTAGTATGGTTTTAATCGCAATATTGTTAGCTTTGTGATATGAATATAATATTATTAATTGTCAAAATATTTTAGTGCTATTTTCTTTCTAGCTTCATTATCTTTGTGAAATACAATATTGCCTATAGTTTTGGATTTCTTGATCTTTGGCTGCCAATGTTAACCTAAAGTTTGTCAAAGGATCACATAATTCATTTTTGGGACCAATGGTTAAGAAATAAGAACTTCGAGGAGCCAAACTAAATAAACGGGAGAAAATGTTAAAGTAGACGGTAATAATTTATGTCTTAGAAACCATATGGAAGTGTTGCTGGCACATATAGATGTGGCTAAACCTTTGTCAGATTCAATACACGAATATAGCTCAACTATCCAACAAATGTTAAAAAAAATATATAAGATGTTTGTGAGAGAGACTCCTGTAAGAACCTTTTATATACATACCCTTATAAATTATTTTTATCAAATAGTAAAAAAATGACTTTTATGATGAATTTTTTCGTAGATGATTTGCTCACTATGAAGATCATATACAAAATATTTCATCAAAAAATTTAATTATTTACTATTTTCAAAAAATGATATGCAAAAATGATGAATATGTGCATTTTTTGCTATCTTTAGATGATCATCTCACCCACTTTTGAATTCTTTTTTATGATGATTTTTTTTGTGAAGATATTCTTCTAAAAATTTAATCAAAAAAATCATTTTTATTATTATTTGAAAAAATGATCCATACGGGAGCCCGCACCGTCTCAGGTCTGCACTTGAGATGACCTATTGTTTGTGATTCGTTAAATATGTATAAACAATCATGTCTAATTGTGTAACCAAAATTTGAAGTCTTTATATTCATTGCTAATTAGTTTTGGGTTGTTTGCGCTAAGTTTAACATGATAGTACATTATCCATATGTTAAAGCCATTTTTTTCATGAAAATTGATAGACATTGAATTTTATAATAATAAAGAGGAACATGTGTCTAGACGTGCTTGCACAAGAATTAGAACCCAATAATTTTCTTACCAACCTAAATGTTAGCATTAAAAAAATATTACCATGTGGCCAACTAGTACTTCCATTTGTTATTTTTATATTTATATATACCTTTAAAATTTAGTTAGAAAAATCATCACACTCTTAGAGTCAATGCCCCTCTATTTGAAATCAAAATTCCTCGATCTTTCAATATTTCTTCACAATCTCAAATAAATGGATTTTGAGTTGTAAAAGGGAGAGGTGTTAAGCATTGGATGAAAAAAATTACACTCGAGAGGATCGGATACATTAATTTACAGTTACATTAGAGGAATTTAGCGCCCCCGCAAGAAAGAAATGACTGATGGTCTACAAAAAATTATTTCGACTTTTATTGCGTCGAATATATGGCATGTCAACCTTGGTTTTTCGTTCCAACGATTTCTTAATCATAGAGAATGTTAGAGCTTATAAAGAGAAAGGAAAATAGATAAGATGTATTGTATTGAATGTTGAATTGGTTACATATATAAGAGGAGGTACATATAGGGCAGGCTTTCAAGATAGCTAAAGTGAGATAATAATAAATATAAAAAATATATATATTAGCATCCCCCCTAAACTCAAGATGGTAAAATATTGACCAACTTGAGTTAATCAAGTCTTGAAAGCGTGAGGGAAGATGAAATTGGTGATGATATTGATAGTCTGATCTGAGCAACTAAAAAGACGATGGGTGGTAATATGAGAACATGATGGATAAAGGGAATCTTGAGTTTTGTAATAAAATGTTGAGATATCCTGGAGAATCTTTTTTGGAGGAGGAGACGGTGGATTGTGCAGCCATAGAGTTACCTATAAAATATGAGAAGATGCTGGAGCAAAACAAAGTACCAAAAGATCCATAGTGTGTGGATGAATTTACAAGAGCACACGAGGCACTGATGTGAGTGCACAAAGAACTAATGAGCGGGTGCACAAGACACTGATGAGAGTGCATAAAATCGTAAGGAGCAAGGTTCTAAAAAATGGTCTATTCAGTATACAATATAATTACAAGGCATTTACAACTTTATGCATGCAACAAATCACAATTTGTATCTTACAAATATAATCTACCTCACACTCAAGTTACTAAAAAAAATATAAAATGAAAATAAATCCTACTAAAAAAACTACACTAAAATGTGTTTCTCTCTCTCTCACACTTGCACTGTTCGGTCCTTCCTCTGTCTGAAATGAAGTCTTCTTTTATAAGGGATTTCATGGGGCTCGGGTTAAAATTAAAAGATGTAATGAATGAGGTTAGTATAGGAAAAATGGGGTAAAAGGTAACTTTTGCCTTTTATTAATGGATAATCTGCAGAAATTTGGGTTTCGGAGGTATCTGATTTTTGTCGGATTGGGAAATATTTGGGACAAAAGTGTTAGAGGGTAAATATGGATAGTTTTGGCTTCATTCGAATTGGGTCTGGTATCCAGGTTTGACTATAACCAGAGGTTAAGGACGATTTTGGGTTCGCTGGAATTAATAACGGGGCATCGGGTATGGATTTTAAATTGGACAAGTGGTTGGTGGAACCGGGTTGGATGTTCGGGTAAGAGGACACATGTAGGAGCAGGTTGGGCTTGTGGAGATGTTGCGTCAGATGTGGGTGTGGCCATCTTGGGGCTGAAATGGAATGGTGTAAGGTGGGTGTTTGGAGGTGTAGTTGTTGAGTTTTGTTAATGGAGGGAGGTAAGAGAGTGATTGGATGGGAGGTTGAAGATGGTGGGTGTTGTTATGGGGTGTGTGAGGGTGTATGGCATAAGGGTGAGGGTGAGTGATGAGGAGATTGGGTGTAGGTTAGTGTAGGGAAGCTAGTGTGTGTGTGTGTTAGTTTGTACCTAAAAAAATAAGAATAAAATTAACACTACCTAAAACTAATAAAAATAAAATCCTAATAAAAGACACAAAATAAAAATCAAACTAAACTAAAAAAAATGAAAATAAAAATAATAAAATCTATTAAAACTTAAAAATTAAAGTCCTAATCTAAACATAAAAGACTAGAATAAAATAATCCCAATCCAATCTAATAAACATAAAAGACTAGAATAAAATATTAATAAAACTAAACTAATAATAAAAACTAAATATCAATGAAAAAAAACTCAGACCTATTATATATATATATATATATATATATACCCGACGCATGACGTAAACTAATGGACCCTAATATATATAACTATATACACACAAAGAAAATATAAAAATACTAAAAATTATACACGATTTAACTAAAAATCTAAAAAAATTTAAAAGTACAAACTAAATACACGCAAGGCTAAGGTGATGGCTTGAGTTCGGTTTAAGCTTGGGTTTTGAGACATGTTTAGGCTACGGGACTTGGGGTTAGGCTCATGTAACCGCATCTGTAAGGACATTTTTCTCATGTCCATTTGTTACAATAATGTATGCCATGTGCCGCTACAACCTTCGAAGAAGTTCAAGCTCATATACACATTATCGATGGATCCGAATGACATGAATCTTCAATAAAACCTCGATGAGATTACATTGGTAACATTAAGTTTATGGTTTATAAAAGTTTCATTTTAGTATTGGGATCTTTTTATAAACCTGAGGTGAGTTTTTTTAAAAGGATTCACAAGTTAAAGTACCCTATTTAAATTTGGAAACCGGACTGATCCGGTCCCATAAGAAAATGAACCGGCCCGATGCATGAAAACACACTGTCAAGATTTAGCAATTGGACCGATTCGATTTCAAAGAAACACGAACCAATCTGGACCCAGACCAATCTGATACCTTTTTCCAGACCGGTCCGGACCTGATAGATTTTTGCACTAACTTGATTTTTTTCTAAAAATCTATATATACCTTTTTTGGTGGTGTATTTTTTTAAGACTTAAGAGAAGTTTTTGAGAGACCAAATACATCACGTCTTCATATTTTTGAGTCCTAAAACTCATGTTTGATTCACACTAAAAATCCCAATTACTTTTGTGAATATTTTGGAATCCTCGAACAACTTTGTTATTATTCATCCTTTGTGAGGAGCTCTCTACAACCGAGAGCTACGTGTTATTGTGGAGTGAGTCTCTACGAAGCTTATGACTTCGTGTCTATGAGGATCTTCTACATGTTGATTCTTCGCTAAAGACTGCGTGTCCTTGTGGTAAACCTGCGTGTGAACCACTACTGATTTCAAGCCGATACTTTGAAGGTTTGACGAAGACACCATGCGTTACACTTCTAGGAGATTATCAGGTTGTATGTAAGTCAATGGTCTTGTAAACTTGTCAGAGTTCTAGAAATAAAAGTTTTTCCTTCGGGGATTTTTCCTGAATTTTGTGTCGCAAGCTTGCTTGATTTGTTTTTACGCGTAGTTGCATGTTTAGGGGCTAATTTAAAATTGAATTTCGTTTATTCAAATTTAGACACCTAATTAAATAAGTGTGTTTGGAATCATTAAAAATCTGCGAATTAATTTGATTGGTATGACAACTGCATTTTCAAATTGGTATCAAAGCAGGTTACTCTAATTATTGAGTATTCCTCGTTTTCGCTAAATTTTGTGATATTATTTTTTTTAAATTTAGTTTTTAAAAAAAATCGTAATTTTTCCAATGGAACGCTCATTTAATAAGGTACCCATATTTGATGAAAATAATTATGCCTATTGGAAATCTCATATGAAGTTCGCACTTAAAGCAATTGATGAGCGTGTTTGGTTGTTGGTTGAAAATGGCTGGTGATAGTACAAATATATCACCCTGCCGCGGAGGTTACTCAGGCTTATAAAAGCTAATAGATCGCGGCCAGAACTAGGGACAAGGTGCAGCACTACACAGCACAGGATGCGGCGCAACTCACTTATCTGCCCATGATTATTCAGTTTTTACATCTGTGATTATTCTTTTCTTATTGCTTTACTATTTATTTTCTTTATTCATGTCTTCAGTTGCATATATGTATTATTTATATCCGTTCTTTAATTTCATGGATATTTTAGAGTCCTGAATATGATTAGACTAATAAATCTTTAAATTCAGATTTCTTGCATACATTATAGTTTTGGTTTATGTATGTACAAATTTAATTTCCCGTGAATTTCTGAACCTTGGTTCCTAAATTTGTGTGTGAGATATAAAGTTAAATCCTTGAAAATGACATTCAACTAACTCTAATGTTGTCCATAGAACCATGAACAATGATTTAACTAAAGAAATAACTTAAAACTTCTAGCATTCTTACATGTGAGCATTTTTTCAATTATACGCACAAAACATTTGCAAATATGATGATTAATGAACCCCTGGGACATCAATTTCATTTTAAAAAAAGGGAAATTGTCACAAACATAAAACCATTATGTATAGGACAAAAGTCATTACTTAAATTTCCTCAAGCATAAATGTCTTATGTGAGATACTCATACATATATTAGAGTAGCATCTTCACACACATGTGTTATTATGTTTCCCACCCCATACGCAGATCCCTTATGCCTTTAACATGTGATGCATCTACTGTTTCAATGAATAAACTAAGTCTTGCACTTGTTTGTGTTGAGTTGAAGTTATTGATGCCCAAACCTAAACAAGCATGGATATGATGTGGGGAAGGTGGTTTTTGGTAAGATATTATTTATGAAGACCATCCACAGTTCTATAGCCTTTGTAGGAAGAAAGGCCATAATGAAGGAAAGTACAACTTCAAGAACCCTAGTCTAACAAATAAGCAACAAAAACATAAGTCAATAAATGTCCCAAGATTCATGGCCAAGCCAACTGTTCAACCCAAGAATTTCGTAACCATTCAAGATAATCAAGAAATCCTTGAAGATGTGGAAGATTTGGACGATGGTGAATATGTCCAGAGGCAAGAGAATCAAGTTAATCAAGTTGTTAGTCCAAGAAATCAAGCCAATAACAGTATAACACATACCCATCACTAGAAACTGATAATACAAATTGAAGTGAGAATTATTACGAAGAAGACATGACTGTTAATCATAAGTCATTCACCCAGTAAATAAGATATTCTAGATTTTGAGAAGCATGAAGACCAAGAGAAACCATATCACTCAAAAAGTGAAAAGGTAGGGAGAATTGAAGTTTCTTAGATTGCAGAGTTAACCTCATTTTCTCAAGACATTGGGAATAAAATGAAAAAGTACAAAGAGGCATAAGAAAATGCTGCAAAAAAGTTTCATCCCGCTATTGAAGTGGTAAACCAGAAGAAGAAAGGAAGTATGGCAATTATTCCAAAGATAGTGTAAAATGACCCTCTTTTTAGAAGACTCACAAGATCAGGTAACAAAGTGCTCTTAAAATATAATTCCCAACAATTAGATGATTAATCTAATTGTTTGGAATGCAAAACGGGTTGGTAATAACCACATGTAGAAGAATAAAAAAAAATCTCACAAATTGATAAAATACCTGCTATTGCTATTATAGAGCACAAAATTGATCATATATATATATATATATATATCAAGCTGTTTTAAAATTAAGTCAGGTTATGTATCATAAAATCATTACAAAGTTTCTACATAATTTATCCAATTCTATACCCGACAATAATCATCACCATCATAACAATGGGATGTAACTATAGGTGTCTCCTCCTCTAAACCTCGCTTCATTTTTGTCCGAGGAAAAGAAGGGAGGGATTTCAACTTCAATAGCACTAGATTCGATTTGAATAATTCAATCAGCCTCAGTTAATGCTAGGGTGGGAATCTTATTTATAGTGATGTGAATTGCCTGCGTTATTGACCTAAACTAGTGCATACTTAAACTGTTTGGATAGTAGTGAGGAAGCCTATCTAGAATCTCCAGCTCTTTAATGTGTAAAAAGTAGATTATTGGATATATTTATAGTAAAATAAGGCAAGAAGTTCACACTTAATATAGGCTCAGGAGTGTGGACAGTAGTTTCATGACATGAGTTAATTTCAAAAACTAGGAGTCTGATGAGACTTTCCACTTCCTGCAAGTTACTCTGTAACTCTTGGGATGTATGTACCTCTATCCGGTCCACACAATTGTTGTTTTCAGTTTTCTCCACTTAAGTTCCATTTGTAATCCCAAAACAAATGTCTACTAGTCAATTTCAGACAATCGGGAGTTCGATGAGCACATAGACACCTCCTACAAGTTACGTTTGAACCTATTGGGGATTCTGAGACTATCTCCAAAAAGCATGGTTGCTATTTTTATGTTTTGCCCCTTAAATCATATTTTTAACACCAAAATAAGCATAAACTAATTAGTTTTAAAACTCGATTCCGGCAAGGACACAGTGACTTATATTAGGTTACATCAGTACCTTTTGGGGAATATGCGTCTCTATTCGTGCTACTTCGTTATTTTTTTCAATTTTCACCCCTAAAATCCCAGTTTAAACCCCAAAACCAAAGCTTACTAGTTGATTTCAGAAAACGGGAGTTATATGAGGACACAGATACTTCCTACAATTTATTTGTTTACCTATGGGATGCACGTGCCTCTATTTGGGCCACATGTTTACTATTTTGAGTTTTCACCCCTAAATCCCAATTTTAAGCCCAAAATGATAGTATACTAAATATTTTCAAATTCGAAAGTTTGATTTGGACACGGTCACTTCCCTTAAATTAGTTTTCGGGCATTGGATTCTTACCAATGTTTACGTTACTCAAGCCGACATTCTCTCTTCTTCTTTATCCACCACCTCTCGCACAGATGCTTCCCTCTAAGGTGAAATGCTCCTGAGATTCTCGATTATTCCATTTCTGATGTTAGTAATGTACAACGGTTAAATATGATCATTTTCTTCTCGGTACCTTTTACTTTTTTTCACCACGTGGGTCAGTTTATGGGTCAATAAAGGATTTTTATCTTCGAAACTCGTTGGAAGGGGGAGTGCGCAAGAAATCAAATCTTACATAAATGATCGAATATGTGGATGCCCCGAAGGTCCTATGAGGTGTTCAGAAATGGTCAATGTAGTTGAATGGGAGGATTACTATGACTATAGCCCTAGGTATCACAAAATGTAATTCTATGTAATTGCACCATAGACCTTATAACTATCTATATGAAAAAGAAATCTTGTAACAAAGGGGATTCTTATTTGTACAAATTGTACTTCGAACTTGGAACGAGTGTGATCCTTTTATCGATGGATGCTCTTATTATACTCGTAGTCTCTGAAGGATGAGTACCAACTATGTAGCATCTATACCGAGAATTCAAGTATTGTATACGTCATTAGTCCAATCCTTTGTATGAACTATCCGTAATAACAAACTTTTTTTAATAGTAAACTCACACAAGCAAGTATAGACAATCAATAATTCTAACTTAAATGGCATGAACTACTTGCAAAGTACCTAAATTAATAAACACAAACAAACATATCAATAATCTAACTAAAATTCACACAAACTAGTAAATAAAGATTATCTTGCATTAATCTAAAAATATACAACAACAACCAATTGGCAATCCGGATTTTCAATTGGCTCACCCTCAACCTCCTATCACTACTACATGTCAATTCAAGTTTCCAATTGTCTTGCCCTCAACTTCATATCACCACTACCAACCATATGTACAAAAACTAATGATATAGATCAATAATTAAGAATTAGAATTACCTCTTATTCGTACCGATTCAATGTTTTAACTTGAATGTTCAGGTTGTTTCAAAATGAATGTAAACAGCCACGCAAGCAGTAGCTCCTTGTAAAATACACGTAAATGAAAAACATGTGTATTAGGGATGGAGCCAAATATAAAAAACATATGGTTTTTTGCACAAACTACCATAATTTATATGCTCGAACCATAATTTAAAGCTAAATATATTGTTCAATTTAAAATTTCAAATACTAATTTGTGGACTATCCTTTGTTTATATAAGGGGGTTTTGGGGATAGGTCCTCATAATACTCAAAGTGTATAAAAATAGGACACTTCACGTAATTTTATAAATTTAGTCCCTGTACTAAAAACACCATGAAAAATGGTGCCGCTGGTGTGGACCAAAAATATGAACTACTAACTCTAAAGGGACCACATAAATAAATGTTATTGTACCACAGAGACTAAATTTATAAACTTGAAAAGCATTGTCCTAAAAATCCAAATATAAGAAGGAACGTGACATTTACCTTAATTCTCTATTTATATAATATTTGCACAATAAGAATATGATAAATGGTCGTCTAACAAATGATTCACCAATACTACAATGAATGTTCGGGTTGTTTCAAAATGAATGTAAATGACCACAAAAGCAGTAGCTCCCTGTCAAATACCCATAAATGAAAAACATGTGTATTAGGAATGGAGCCAAATATAAAAAACAAATGGGTTTTTGCACAAACTACCATAATCTACATGCTCGAACTATAACTCATGGAATAAAGCTAAATATATTGTTTAATTTGAAATTTCAAATACTAATTTGTGTGCTATCCTTATTTTATATAAGGGGGTTTTGGGGATAGGTCCTCATAATACTCAAAGTGTATAAAAATAGGACATTCCACATAATTTTATAAATTTAGTCCCTGTACTAACAACACCATGAAAAATGGTGCCGCTGGCGCGGACCAAAAAAATGAACTCCTAACTCTAAAGGGACCACACAAATAAATGTTATTGTACCACAGGGACAAATTTATAAACTTAAAAAGCATTGTCCTAAAAATCCAAATAGAAGAAGGAACATGACCTTTACCTTAATTCTCCATTTATATAATATTTGCATAGTAAGAATATAATAAATGGTCGTCTAACAAATGATTCACCGATACTACAATGATTTCATTATTTTTTTTCCAATTACAAAATATAAATACAATCAGTAGCATCTACAGAGGTGAATTCAAAAAAAAATATAAACAACTCATTATCATGGGTAATACATGTTCAATTATGTAAAATCAGCCTATAAGAGAAAATAAACAATTTACAATTGTTGCAAAACTTAATGTGACTGTTTGTTTGAAAATAAATACAATAGACTAAGATTCAAAATAAACACAATAGACTAAGATTCAAAATAAACAGTTCACCTAATACCTTACAAAAATCAACAAAACAAAAATCAACAAAAAAACTAAACGTTAAAGACACAAAACAAATTCAAAACTAAATATACGTAATTATATTTTGAAATGAAAGGGTCCATTGACCACTTTGTCAGATTCAAAAAAACCACAACTTTAAATCAAAAGGTTAATCGATTCTCATATTCATCTACTACAAATCTTAATGCATAAACAAACTTAATTAGATATTGAAATGAAAGGGTCCATTGACCACTTTGTCAGATTCAAACAAACCACAACTTTAAATCAAAAAGTTAATCGATTCCCATAATCATCTACTACAAAGCTTAAATGCATAAATAAAGAAATATAATTTTAGATCTTAAATTACTTAACCTAAGTAGAAAATTGATGGGAATCAACATAGAGGATGACAAAGAGAGAGAGCTGTGTGAAGGAGAAGGAGAAGCCCGAGGGGAAGAAGAACGACTAAAAAAGAAATGGGGACCTGCCACGCTTGGCTTGTTTTGTTTGCCTTTTTTTTCCTTTCTTTTTTCTGTTTTCTTAGTATAAAACAAAGAAGCGGGAGTAAAAATCGGCAAAGGGGGGAAACCAAATTGGGTTTAGCCGTCTTAAATGGTATTTCTCTTGAGACGGCTCCTAATATGCCGTCTTTTTAGGTATAATTTTTTAGACACAAAAAATTAGCGGTCTTAAAAACTATAATTTTTAAGACAGTTAATTTTACCCATCTCAAAAAGTGAGTTTTAAAGACCAGAATTTTAGCCGTCTAAAAAAGTCCTGTCTTAAAAAGTACTTTTTTTTTGCAGTGTCAGCATGGGATGTGGCCCTACCAAATACAGGGCGCGACACATACAACTTTCCCTTATGAAGGGGTCGCGGCCCTACCCAGTACTGGGTGCGGCACCTTTGGCTTTTGCCTCATGCAGGATGCAACACTCAATATGCTTGCCTTACAGGCCACATCCCTTTCTATTACAGCAACTCCAAACTTAGGTCACGTGCCCAAGGCACATGACACAACACACATACCTCATATAAATAGAGGGCCACCCCTCGAAGTAAGGGATCGATTCCACACCCCCGGGGGGACATTCTACAATAAAAATTCTCTCTACACAACCTCAACATACAACTTGGGGGCTACGCAGCTACATCGCAGCTACCTTTCCGGCATACCGGAATCCTCGATACTGCCATATACTCTCCTTTATTCTCATACTTGTACGCTTTTATAGGCAGGATTATATTGCACAATGCAACACATATAATGAGAACGGAACAACGTAGTGGACGTAGGCCTATTTTAGAGGCTGAATCACTCTATATCTTGTCTTTTATTTCTCTTTACTTGCTCCATTTACTTATTATGCACTTTACTCTTGATTTGCTGATACGGGAACGACTAGTGGACAATTTCTCGTATCAATAATTTGGCATTGTCTGTGGAAAACGAGATATTACAATCTTGTTTCTCTATGTTTTGAGTTCTTAAACACTTTATTTTATTCATGAGGATCCTTTGGATCATCATCTCATGAGTAAATTTTGGTTATTGAGCCCTGTTTTGTATTCACACCCTTAAATGGGTATTTTTTATATTCAAATCTGTTCTTAGGTCGTCATTTTATGACATTGGATCTATTTTACATAACCCTGTAACATCATTTCATCTAGATAGTGCAAAAAAGCATGATGGGCTTTAGCCCCGAAAAGGCGAATGGTTAGGGAAGAATTGTATTTACTCCCATTTTTGTTGTTCTCGACCTATGATCTAGGGTTTATCATTGAAACTGTACCGTTTTGTGCACCGTGAGGCTATCCTCTCATTAACAGACCCTAGTAGGTATGCTCTCCACGTGTGTTGGGAGAAAAATCCAGTTTTTGGGTTTTAAAATTTGGGATTTTTCCCCTCGTTGCTTAGAAGGAGATGCGTCCTGACAGTTCAAATGCCTTTATGGACGTGGCCTCTACTAGCGCGGCTACATTATAGAAGCTTAAAAACATCGAGGAAAGGAATCAGATGGTCTCCAGCTCAACCTTGGTGAATATCATACAAAGGCCACGACAGTGCACCTATGTGCCTTACTGACCGCGGCCTCAACAGTAATACCATGCATCAGTGCAAATGCTGTACCCCCATTTCCTACTTGGTTACTCCAATATTCCTTGGATTATTCGTTTTTGTTAGTTTTGTCTCAGATTATATATACTTTGTAAAGACTAACAAAGTAGAAAATGGAAGGAGAATCCAGCCAGAGCATAGAAGTCAAAGATGAGATTGTGGAGTAGTACAATAATCTCAACCATCTCTACGATACCCATGCCTCACTCCAGACCCAATTCAACTATTTGACTCAAAGGGGCCTCATGCTAGAGGCCGCAACCTCTCCCAATTTGGGTGCGACCACTACACCAAATCTGTCGAATTGTCAAGGTCATTGACCTTGACAAATCCAACTTGTCAAGGTCAATGACCGTGATATTTCGAGGCGAGACAACTTTTTTTGTCACGGTCGTGCCGCGGTCAATGACCGTGACACGTTTGTCACGATTTATAACCATGACAAATCCGTGACCCTTTTAAAAAAAATTGTTACGGTCAAATGACCGTGACACGTTCGTGACAACTTTTGTCACGGTCAATAACCGTGACAATTCTGGTCAGAATTTAGAAAAAATCTGTTGGGCAGTATGGCCACTGCCACTGCCCAGCAGTATCCAAACATCATATATCCAAACAAACTAAAGATAATGCAAATATATATTCAAATAGAGACAATATGCATCACGATATAATTCAAATGTAACAACTTAAAACAATTCAATTCAAACTTAAAACAATTCAATTCAAACTTAAAACAATGTCACTACATGTCTCGTGTATTGTTAAAACAGAGGAGGTGAGTAGGCCACACGATATACGAATTGACGCACCCACTAATATACGTCATGCCACATTGTTCGTGCAACCACAATAGGGAGTTCTCCTTCCCGGGTATGACATGCATGACGAGCACCCTGGACTCCATCTCTTGAAGCGCACGTCCATGAACTATTCCACCCTGGATGATATTCGGGTCCCTCAAACCCCGCCCTATCCGCTGGCCATCAAATACGTCCAATATGAACACGCTCGTCCAACCAAGTGTCGACATTGGTCTGTTGAAGGGCGCCAAATAGGGAAGTGGATCATCGAAGTACGAACGTGTCGGTGATGAAGAAGCGAGGTCCACATCCTCGTCATCCTACGCCTCGTCCTCCCACACCTCGTCCTCCACCGCCTTCTCCTTCCCTTTCCCTTTCCCTTTACGGTCTCCGCCCAACGTACGCTTCATGGATGCGTACATATCTTGGTCCGTCGCCTCCAAACGGGACATCTTCGCGTCATGTGAATTCACCGTTCGAGCCAACCCGGTGTCGCTCGTATCCAATCCGATGATCCTAGATTTGGCCACCCGCGAGCTCACCCCCCTTGTCCTCCCCTTGAGATCAGAGCCAAGCACTTGGCTGAGTGCATCTGTGGACAAATATGCCTTGTCGGCATCAGACTGCAACTCATGCACTTCCTTAAGCTTTGCCTGAAACGACAAAAAGCACATGATTAGTAAAATAAGTAAACTAAAAAATTATAACGTAATTAACAAAAATTAAACTGTCAGATTACTTACAATCGTGGACGCGACGCTCGGGGACACCTCCTTGTCCTTCCCCTTCTTCGTTCGAAGAGCCACATAAGTATCGAGCCTATGTGGCTTACCCCCTGGCCCACTCCCTACCCCCTGAAATAAAATAAAGTAAAATTAGTATCATCCCCGCAAAGTAAAATAATGAAGAATAATATATTTCTGTAGTTATAGAAAAAATAAATCTTACCTGCATCCTATGCTCCACCTCGGCGTAAGAGGTCCGGTCGGAGTAGTGCACGTCCGTCTTTTTTGCCCGATTTTCCCTCCCCGATTGGCGAGATTCCAATTGTCGATCCTCGATCTCATTGTCAATGAACTTCTGCCATTGTGCGAATGAGATCGGCTCCTTGGGGGGACAGATTCACGCCATTGGACAATCGACTCTCGTGTTTTCCCAAAGTACCGTGCCCGCATATTTTTTTTCCACGACTTGAGTTGCTCCCTAATCTGCTCCAACACGGGATCGCGTAGCTTTGGATCCAAGTTGAATTGTTCCTGTCCAACAAATACAATGTTAGTTGCGAATAAATATAAATATAAATATAAATATAAATATAAATATAAATATAAATATAAATATGAAATTGAAATTGAAATTGAAATTGAAATTGAAATTGAAATTGAAATATATTACCTGTAGTGCCGCCCAAACAGCTAACTTGAGCTCATATGGCACCTCCTTCCAACTCATAAACCCCGGGCCGATGATCGTCTTTAGCAGAACGAGGGATCTCGCTAATATCTCCGATTTGTTCTCAACGGTAATCCCATATTTCCCATATTTAGGGAGCCTAGGGGCGAAAGAGCCCTCGTCGCCTCCACTACCACCGACCCCAGACGACATCATCATAAATAGCATCATCATCTTCGCCTTAATATCTGAAGGAGACATTTGCTGTAAAAAATGTTATTAGTACATATATAATATTTTCAATTTTAAGGACTATTTTCATCACTTAGTGTTCATCTAAGTTCTAGTATAACAAGTTCCCATAAAAATCTTTAATAAAATTCTCATATCTTCTTTCAATTTAAACACACACACAGTAGTGACTATCTATTTAAAATAATCTCAATGTTAATTTCAGGTATTGAATTTTTACTATTGTTTTGTGCTTTTTATAAATCATACCCCACCCCCACCCCACCCCCACCCCAACATGTTTACGGGCTTTCATCACCCGTCATAAATTTTTCGGTCCGTGACTTACTGGCCAGTTGTCTTGGGTCTTTTAGTCCCTTAACACTACTTTAAGAATTTTACCCAATCTAAATACCACATTTTCTTTCTTGTTATACACTTGAACACGTTTTGTTATTTACTCCTTATTAATTTATCTTTGATGTATTACCAGCATCTTTACTTTTATAAACTTCATTTAATTTTCAATTTTAAGAACTATTTTCATCACTTAGTGTTCATCTAAGTTCTAGTATAACAAGTTCCCATAAAAATCTTTAATAAAGTATTATCACAAATATAAACTAAGAGTGATAAAATAACTTTGAGGCATATAAATTAATTGTGACAAAGTAAGATTATGGAAACCCCACTTTTCTTTCTATAACTCCTATTTTATTAAACTTTAAATATAATTAGGGGTGTATAGAAAGAAAAGTTAAATAGGAATAAAAACAACATTTTTAAAATATGAAGGGCTCACCAATTTGATCAAATTTTTCAACAATATAGACTAATTGATCTTTATTATAAGACAATTACTACAAATTTATGCGCATCGCCCGAATTCAAAAAGTAATTTAATGACTAAAGTAATACTCTTTTTTAACTTTAGTTATTCACCACAAATCTTAAAAAATATTTTATTTTTCATGCTTTTAGCAACTTCGAATTCCATTTTAACCCTTATTGTAGTTTTTTTAGTTTTCATGCTTTTATTTGATGGATATAAAGTCATGTGATTATTTCACCATATAAAGTCAACAAAAAATTCCATATATGGTTTTTTCCTCCATTAGTATAAGTATATAGCGATTATTTCACACTTGAATCACATATTAAGCCGGCCTTCATTTTTTTATGAAATTTGTAGAAAATTACTTATTTATTTTGAATGAAAATAAATTTTTATCCCACATTTTTGGATATTATTTACATTTACATTTTTGGATATTATTTACATTTACATTTTTGGATATTACTTTTGGAAATTTATAGAAAATTACTTATTTATTTACATTTTTAACCCCTACCCCCACCCTGCCCCACCCCCTACCCCCCACCCTTCCCCCACCCTACCCCCACCCTACCCCACCCCTTACCCCCCACCCTGCCCCCACCCTACCCCCACCCTGCCCCACCCCCACACACGCACATATATACACACATACACACATATATATACACACAAACATATATATAAATGGAAGAGAGAGAGAGAGAGAGCAGCGTCGAGAGAAAGAGGGAGGGAGGGAACGACGGGAGGGAAAAAAGAAGGGGGAAAGGGTTTTTACTGGAACCATTGTCACAGTCGTGTCAAGGTCATTGACCATGACAATTATTTAAAGAATTGTCACGGTCAATGACCGTGATAAGTCTGTGATAAGTAAATTTGTCACGGCCTTGTCACGGTCATTGACCGTGACAATTCTTTGTCACGGTCGTGCCAATGTCAATGACCGTGACATAAAATGCGTGTTTTTTGTCACGGTCAATGACCTTGACAAGGGTGGCCGGCTGAAAGGTGACAATTTTGTCATTTTGGTGTAGTGGACACCTAGGATCTTTGCTGCCGCAGCTCTAGAAGTTCCATTCGAGGAAGTGTCCCAGCTAAAAGCACTGATCGCAGAAGGCAAGGCCGCAGCCAGGGCCCTAAAAAGGAGAATGGAGAAGGCAGAGAGGAGATCTGAGGCCTACACTCTGTTGGACTTCCCGATTGAAGACATATTCAAGTTTATCAAAGAGGACAGGCTGTTGAGGTGGACAAAAAAGCTGAGGGCTCCACCCCATAAGAGGAACAAAGCTACTTGGTGCAGATTCCATCAGGACCATGACCGTGACACTGAGCAATGCTATGCTCTGAAGTATGAATTGAAAGGCTGATTGGGCAAGGAATGCCGTAGAGGTTCCTCAAAGATGCTTAAGGGATGCAGCCTAGCCTGATGGGCCATACTTTCCTTATCTTTATAATTTAGTTTATATCTCCTTCAGTTTATGTTCATAGTGAACATTATCTTTTATTTCATTCTGACTTTTTATGTCTGTGCTTATGGGGATTAATGAATATAATGTTTTAATTTCTCGATTCTATTAAATGATATCTTATGAAAGACTCCTTGTCCTAAATAAATTCCATATGGAGATATCGAATTATATCTCGAATAATTATATTCAAATAGGCTCACAACACCTACAATGACGCCTGGTTATATGAAGTCGAATGATAACTAAAAATATTAAAAATGATTATTGGGATTAGCTATCTGAATTGGTCTGCAACATCACTCATAAAGGCTATATCCCAACATATGATAGCCACATTCTCGAAAGCAGTTATCAGAAAGCGTTATTAGCAACAAGGGCGTCCAATGTCCATTCTTAGCTTTTGGGATGCGTCATTAGCCTGGGGAGGTTACTCCCCTGACAAACATCATTAACTTTGTGGATATGAGACTAAACATAATTAACTTTGTGATCTCATATTAGCTTGGGGAATATTCATAATACCTAGCCCGGGAAGGCCTAAAAATAACCCATAGGGGCCGGAGACTTTATTCTCTAAGGACAATCCTATATCTGAAGGGACTAAGGACTTAATTGTCTGCGGATAAATCTATTATAGCCTGGGAAGGCTTTATATATATCGCATAAGATTGGGGAAGCTTCATAATACCTATCCCGAGGGGCCTGATAATAAGCCAATCAAAGCGAATAAAGGAAGGCCGTGAAGGGAAATCAAAGCGACTAAAGGAAAACCGTGAAAGTTAATCGAAGTGACTAAAGGAGGCTGTGTTGTTGTGATCATGAGGAGTGCCAAAGCTACAAAAGGATGGCCTTAATTACCTAAAGGGATAATAAAGTACTGTAGCCTTATATATATGGTTGTGGTCTAAGTGGAATCATTCAGAAGACGTGGCAAAAAAGGTAAGCAGGATAGTTAACCTGCCGCAGCCATGTTCAAGAAAAGAGACATTGTGATGAGTATCTAGTTATAAAGCTACGATATATTTAGAGACCGCAGCCATGTATAAGAATTCAAGTGGAACGATTAAGGTGAATGAAACAGGCCACATCCTTAAGTTATATCCCATGTTGGTTCCTAAAGGTAGTCGCGACCTCACATATTCATGATATCCCATATTAGTTATTGGATGATCATAAAATATGGTCGCAGCCTATGACCCATACATTATTGTTAAAGCGCATTTTTTCAAGAATTAAATGTATGGTTCAAGCAATCAAAGACGTATAGAGAAAGCATTCATTGGAAAAAGAAAAAAGCTACTAGAAAAGGACGCTAGTCAAAATTAAAATAGGCTGCAGCCTTTATAGTAAAGTTAGAAGCTAAAAATCTTGAAAAATATTGATGTTAAGATTAAAGACAATTAGCCACAACCGCTTAAAGAGTTACAAAAAATTGAACAGGGACGCAACCCTAAGATTCGAAATTGTCAGCTTCATCTCCTTCTTCACCCTCCGCAGTAGTCATTATATCTTCATCAGTTGCCTCTCCCTCAGCCTCCGACCTCAGCCTGGCTCTTTCCTCTTCCACGGCCTTGATCTCAGCCACGCATTCCTGATGCTCAGCATCCCCAAGACCCCAGGCAAGAATTATCTCTTTAGTCTCACTAAAGTTTTTGATGATTTTATGCCTGAGCTCTTAGTAGCCGTGGAGGTAGGCCCTGTTGTTTATAAGATAAAAATTTATAGAGACCTTGAATGAATCCACAATGCTTTTGATGGCTAATTGAAGTGGTTTGCCATAATCCTCCTCAATTTTCTTGATTACCGCTGCATAGGCTTCAGCATCACGGGAAACTGTGGTCTCCAACTCCTCGTACCTCTTTTGAAAGAGTCTGAGCCTATTATTAGAAGACTCTGCGACTTGGGCAACTTTCGCGACCTGGGCCTGAGAGACCTTAAGAGATTCCGCGGTCTGGTTGAAATTTTCCTCCGCTTCCTCTTGGCTTTGATTGCAGCTTCAAAGTTCATCTGAGCTGCTTGAAGAGATGCGGCATCAGACTGTTTACCAGTTTTGAAGGAAGAATTCCTTGCATTCTCCAAGTCAGTGGTGTGTACCCTCTTCACAGCCTCTTTTAGCTTGTACATGGCCTCTTACTTTCTTTTCTAACAAATCATGACGTCTGCGGCGTGAAAAGATAAGGAGTCAGGAACAAGGAACGAAATGCAAATATAAAACTGAAAGAACTTGCACTTACGCTCAAAACACTATGGAGGCCATAATCCTCCAGGTCGTCATGATCTTCATCCACTAGTCTATTAAGGTCCGCGGCATTGGGGACCCTCTTCATCCTATGGGTAGCCCTCGCAGTAGTGTCCCATGAGGACTCAGGGTTTGGCTATCTGAGTTGTGTTCGCGGACGACTGGTACGCGCTAAATAAAGCTTATAATTCAAGTATAAATATATCGCAACAAGTAATATCCAGTCAGTACGGAATCGTGATCCACAGGGATTGAAACACTCCTAAGAGAACATGATTAGGTTAAAGGGATTCTCTAAACGTCACAAAAGTTAAAGTGTAAAAGATGATTTAATTGTTTGGAAAAGTAATTGAGGGTAATCTCTAAACTAACATGATATTGATGAACAGTTAATTAATTACTGATTATGAAACTATGAAAGGAACAAAGATAAGCTTCAGTTCAAAATTTTAAAGGGATTGACGATCATTCTCCCACCTTGGATTCACTAAATTGATAATAGGACTTGGTTGCCATTTCGTCTAATCAAGCACAACTAATTAAGTCTAAACATTAACCATGTAGAGACTAACTCATCAATGGAGGACTAAGGATTAGTTAGTTATTGCTAAGTGGGTTAGTAAAACTTCAAAAACCATCCCTTGCATGACAAGAGAGCTTAAGAAGCTAGGATACTTCAATACAAACACATAAAGTTCAATTAGGGAAATTCGAAACCAAACCCTATAATTTGAAGTACAAGCATCCAAGGTGGGATTAAGATCCTCAACCTTAAATTTAGCTACTTATAATAAGAACTAGAGTACACATGCCAAGAAACCACATATTATAGCAACCCATGATGTACAAACACACAACTACACTAGAGATGGTAATAAATGCAAATTAAATCCAATAGAACAAGTAGAGATGAAGTGAATGATCCTTTCTTGCATTAATATCCACAAATCAGCTAATAATCCAAGCTTTACAATTAGGTAAAAATAATAAATTCTTTTGACCTAGGAGAGAGAAGAGAGTGTTTTCTATATATCCCAAAAATCTAACAAAATTAATCTCCTTTTCAAAAGTGGAAAACAATGGATATATCCCAAAAATCTAACCAAAATGGCAAACTAGTAATAAGAAGAAAAACTCAAAAAATCTGCAAAACTGAATCGATTCCGCATGGCCGAATCGATTCGCTAGAGGTAAGATGGTGCACTCGTGACAACCGAATCGATTCGGTAGGTCTGAATCGATTCGGGTCTGCAAACAAAATATGGCTTGGTTATTTTGGCTTTATTTTTCCCATGCTTCATCGAAACTTTCGTAACTTCTTCATTCGAGATCGGATTGAAGCACCGTCAAAGGCCACGCGAAGATCAGAAGAAGGTATACAACTTCCATGAAGAAATCGGGATGAAAATCCAATATCTAGAATTACGAAAATGCCCCCGAAGCTGCAAAAGTTAATGAAACTTTTCCGAATCAAAACCAAACTTCCCGGTATGCATTCTCGAGCCCTATAAAAGCTTAATAAAGACACATACAAAGTATATATGATTAATTCAGGGGTTAGTCAATAAATGAGTATAAGAACCGGGAAATACATGCACGCGAACGCTAGGATGTACAAATTAACGGGGTATAAAATACAATAAAAGTAACGAATCACGCCCCCTAACTTATACATTGCTAGTCCCGAGCAATGGAGTATGAAGAAACAAGGGCCATCAACAAAACCAAAATAGAAGAAATATGCACATAGAAGGAAAAATGCCACTTTCGTGGGAGAATGATTGCATTTAGAGTATACAATGAACCGTTAAACCCCTAGGTGGTCCTAGGGGACGAGTGAGGTCTCGTTAGGATTTCCAGGGATGGCACCCACAAACATCAAATCAATTCATACTATGATACGACAAAAACCAATGCGTAGCTCAACAAATATCTAAGAAGAACAATTTATCAATAAAGTGAACAAAGCTTACACAAAAGACGACAATTATTGGCATTAAACAAATAACTTCAATAAAAATCGAAACCATGGAAATGCGAAATAAGCGGACACATGTGGTAATTTAGATTTGGTAAAACTTTTAAAATCCATTTAAATGCTAAGGCATGAATATTCAAGTTCTCTCCGATTGTTACACTCAACAAATGGAAGCACTCAGAAATGTGATTAACACACTCGGGACATGCGGGCATAAAGAGTAATTGTAAATGGAAACTAGGCCACACACATGTCATCAATAAAGAACGCAATATAAAAGATGAAAATACAGTCTCATGAATGGATATCGCATATTAACCAAGAGAAACGGATTTAAATAAATTATCGTTAATGTTCGACCTTTGAATCACATCACTCTAGGATCGAATATGACTTTTAGGGTATAGAATTTAGGCTAGGCTAGGGTTAGGAAAATAAAGGAATGTGTGTAGGATCAAAGGAGATTCGGGACTAACGTGAGGGATATTGGATTTAATGGGAAATTTAGGAATCGAAATCAAATTCCAAATGCAAGGTATTCATGAGAGTGAGACTTTGATTTTCATGCACATGGTGAAATGGGATTCAACAAGGACCCATTTTATTCTATATTTCTTTTCTTCTTTCTCTTTAGCCCACTCATAGCTTGATTGCAATCCATATAAACAACATCATTCAATCCCGGGGACAATCCCAAATCAAGGTACGAGAGGAGTAAATAAGGGTTTAGGACTTTAATATGGAGTTGGACAAGGTATTTGGGGACGAAACGAAAGGAATAATAAGGCTCAAGGGGGTTGACTAGGGAAAAAATTTAATGGTAAGGTCAAGGTCATATGGGTTAAAACAACAACGAGGGCCTATAATCATTTCCTAAAGTTTCATGTGATTCGCGGGACTCAACACCATTGAAAATCATGCTTAAGTGATAAATCAATTAATATGCAATCAAATGAAAAGAAAATGAGATTGACAATGATTTCATTGATAAGAAAGAGATAGAGTGGATGTAACGCTCACAAATGACAATAAGTCTCAATTTTCACTTTTGTAAGGGTATAGCATGCGCCTTAAAATAATGAATTTGAAACGCTTTAAACCAAATCATAAATAATTATTTGTGTATATGCTCAAAGCTTCACAGTTTAATTTTATGAGGCTATTCACAATGCAAACAATAACGGGCTAAAGGCTAATAAACTCTAAGCATGCTTCATGGCTATACAATAGGATAGGCTGATCATATAAGTAATCATATGAGATAAGGGAGAGAAAAATATTTTTTTTATAAATAAATAAATACTAACTTGATAACTGGTATCAGAAATGTAATCCACACCCCTAACTTGAATAAAACATTGTCCCCAATGTTAGTAGGGGCAAAATTGGAAAAAAGGGGGGTAGAAAATAGTCACCCCGAAAGGAGAACTCATAAACCGCGCAACGACATACCTGTCAAAATGTTAGTATCACAACAACACTATATACAGAGGAGAGATATGTATAAGGATAAATAAGAAGATGAACTAATGAATTTTTCATTAATAATTTTGGGATGTATATATGGGGGGAAAAAACAAAATGAGAAAATACAATATTGAACTTTATCAATTATCACATATACATCAATGTTTATCAAAAACCTAATATAAAACAACCCAAAATAGTTTAAAAATCAACAATTACAAGTGGACAAAATGAAACAGAAACAGGTACTAGGGAATGCATATTCTAGAGTTGGTCAGGGCGACGATAAGAAGGACCGGGCTCATCGGGATTACACGGGGGGTATGGGTCATAAAGGTAAGGAGGCACAGCAGCCTCACCCCCGTGTAGGTGCGCAAATAAGTCCATATGCGCCCTATTAATCATCGAAATATCACGCTCATAAGCGCCCCTAAAATAAAAAAATCTCTGCTCCGAGTTTTGCCTGAAAACGACAAATTCCCCCTGCATTGCATCCATCCTCGATACTCTTAGAAAGTTGGGCTACTCTTAATGGCATATCATCTCCTTCGTCAAGGTGATATATCCCATGGCTAGAGGAAGGTGGATTGGATGAATGTGCATTAATTTTTCTTGGGTTCGAAGTGTTCCACGCTTGGGTGGTTTTGGCACAATATTTGAAATGCTCCCACGCATCATCGGGATCTAAACCAAAGAACTCACCGGAGAACATTGTCTCCACCATTTGTTTTGCATTGAGTGTAAGCCCATTGTGGAAAAAGGATATTAATCTCCACTTTTCAAAACCGTGATGTGGGCATTTATGAAGTAGCTCATTAAATCTCTCCCAACACCGCTCGAATGATTCACCTTCGATTTGAACGAATGTTTGGATTTGCCCCTTTAAAGAGTTGGTACGATGAGTTTGAAATAATTTCTTCAGAAAAAGCGCTTTCATTTCGCGCCAACTCCCGATGGAATTAGGAACCAAGGACCAAAGCCAAGTTTTGGCTTTGTCCTTCAAGGAAAATGGGAAGAGTTTGAGACATGTGACATCTAGAGGACAATTTTGATCGCTAAAAGTATCGCACACCACCTCAAACTCTCTAACATGAAGGTACGGTTGTTCACTTTCCATGACGTGGAAAGTTAGAAGTAATTGAATCATTCCATTCCGAAAATGGAATTGAGTGGCATTGTAGGGAAAAATGATACACGACGGAGAGGTGGTCCTCTCCGATTGCAAATAATCACGCTGGTTCGATAAAGAGGTTCGGGTGCTACCCCTTGACTACTGTGCTCACTAACATTGTCGGCCATGGTTGTGGGATCGGAGTGGGCCTAGGTATAAGAAGAAGACGACATTGAACTAGAACGAGAAATAGATGGTAAAGGTCTCCAATAATCTGAAGGTTCACTAGACGACGAGGGTTCACGAATAGGATTTAAATTGCTACTACTTGCGTCTTGCATTTATAGAATTTTGGATTGATTTTTGAAAATCGTGATGTCATGGTGACCACAGGGAACGATAGTGTAAAGATAATTTCTTAAACCTAAAATTGTTGCCAATCGCCGGCAACGGCGTCAAAAACTTGGTGCGCTCTATATAGAGCTTATAATTCAAGTGCAAATCTATCGCAACAAGTAATATCCAGTAAGTACGGAATCGTGATCCACAGGGATTGAAACACTCCTAAAAGAAAAGGATTAGGTTAAAGGGATTCTCTAAACGTCACAAAAGTTAAAGTGTAAAAGATGATTTAATTGTTTGGAAAAGTGATTGAGGGTAATCTCTAAACTAACATGCTATTGATGAACAGTTAATTAATTACGTATTACGAAACTATGAAAGGAACAAAGATAAGCTTGAGTTCAAGATTTTAAAGGGATTAAGGATCATTCTCCCACCCTGGATTCACTAAATGGATAATAGGACTTGGTTGCAATTTTGTCTAATCGAGAACAACTAATTAAGTCCGAACATCAACCATGTAGAGACTAACTCATCAGTGGAGGACTAATGATTAGTTAGTTATTGCGAAGTGGGTTTGGTTTGAACTAAAACTTCAAAAACCATCCCTTGCATGACAAGAGAGGTTAAGAAGCTAGGATACTTCAATACAAACACATAAAGTTCAATTAGGGAAATTTGAAACCAAACCCTAAAATTTGAAGTACAAGCATCCAAGGTGGGATTATGATCCTCAACCTTAAATTTAGCTACTCATAATAAGAACTAGAGTACACATGCCAAGAAACCACATAGTATAACAACCCATGATGTACAAACACACAACTACACTAGAGATGGTAATAAATGCAAATTAAAGCCAATGGAACAAGTAGAGATGAAGTGAATGAACCTTTCTGGCATTAATATCGACAAACCAACTAATAAGCCAAGCTTTACAAGTAGGTAAAAATAATAAATGATTTTGACCTAGGAGAGAGAAGAGGGTGTTTTCTATATATCCCAAAAATCTAACAAAAGTAATCTCCTTTTCAAAAGAGGAAAAACAAGGGATATATCCCAAAAATCCAACCAAAATGGCAAACTAGTAATAAGAAGAAAAACTCAGAAAAACTGCAAAATCGAATCGATTCCGCATGGCCGAATCAATTCGCTAGAGGTAAGATGGTTCAATGGTGACAACCGAATCTATTAGGTAGGTCCGAATCGATTCGGGCCTACAAAAAAAAATATGGCTTGGTTATTTTGGCTTTATTTTTCCCATGCTTCACCGAAACTTCCATAACTTCTTTGTTAGAGATCAGATTCAAGCACCGTTGGAGGCCACGCGAAGATGAAAAGATGGCCTACAACTTCCGTGAAGAAATCGGGATGAAAATCCAATAGCTGGAATTACGAAAATAACCCCGAAGCTGCAAAAGTAGACGAAACTTTTTTGAATCAAAGCCAAACTTCTCGATATGCATTCCCGAGACCTATAAAAGCTCAATAAAGACACATACAAAGTATATATGATTAATTCAGGGGTTAGTCAGTAAATGAGTATAAGAACCCGGAAATACTTGCACGGGAACTCTAGGATGTACAAATTAACGAGGTATAAAATATAATAAAAGTGACGAATCAACGACCGTCAATACCAACCTTGGTGTGACACTAAGGAGGCACCAGGTTGGCATTAATTGTAACAATGGATGTCAGTGGGGAAGAAGTTGAATGGATGGGGTCATCAGACGTTGACATCAGCCCCGCCGCGACTAAATTTGCCCCAATATCGTCATCAAAGGTACCCTCTGGCCTCCCGTGAAGATCTTCCTCAACTTGGAATTGGGGCATGGCGGGGGTTGTCTCTTCTGTAGCCAGATTTGGGTCACTTGAAGGGACCGCGACAATAACCTTGTCCTTGGACCTCTTCCTGTTCTTGTTCCTGACAGTGTAATTAAGGACAGTTGCGTCCTTATCCATCTCTGCCAGTTGGGAAGCCAAAAGCTCCTTATCAACCTCCTCACCTGAAAGAAGAAAGACAACAGTAAATATCAAGTTTAGAAACTAATTACCTCAAAATATAAGTGTTACTAGAATTATTACCTCCCGCGACCATCTTTTTTGGTATAGATTTTCTTGGGAAGTAGCCTGCCTCAAATACAGTAACAATAGTCACAAGTATGCTGAATTTCTTCTCCTCAGTAGGAAAGATCGCGGCCTTGTCAACTCTTTTCTCTTGCCGCTGGCTTAATTAGAAGTTGTCAAAAACTGCAGAAAATATTTTAAAGGTTAGAACAGAAGCAAGGTGGAGAATAATAAGCAATTATAGAGGGGGGATGCCACTATAATTAAAATACCTAGCATAGAGGGACACCCCCATTATCGCAGCATCTTATACGATCTCTCCCTCTCGTTATTTTGAGGGTGAATCTCCCACCTTTCTCCAGAGATGTATAAATATTTCCCCTTCCAGTTCTTTACACTGGTAGGCCTACCAGAGTAAAGGGTCTCGTCCCTACAACGAACGGAAAAGTAATAATACCCAGTAAACTTCACGGAGTTTTCCTTCGGGCGATAGAAGTGGAAAAACTCCGCGGACACATAACGACGGCTGCTAGAATGGACTCTAACCATTGGGATCTAATTGGGTTGGGACTAACCTCATCGCTTGGAAAATTCTTCTGATGGGAACAGTGACTGGCAGCCTCAACCCGTAAATGAAAGCATGTAGTGGGAAGCAGATCCCATCGTCAACAAGTGTCGTGCACGGTCTTTATTCCGCGACAGGAGCTGAGCACATCAACCCCTCAGGAAACTCGAAGGCCTCAGGTACTTGATCAACCCATTCTTGGGTCATAATGCTTCGAATGTCAAGAGCAGTAGGAGGCCTCTCAACCCTCCCAGATGGGCTAGCCGATTCGTCCTTAGCATTATTTGACCCCCTGTCATGGTGTTATCTTCTACATCCATTGGTCGGTTACAAGAGTTGGCTTCCTCGTCCATTGGCGTGGTTTCAAAATCATTCCCACAGGTAGAATCTACGGGGTTTGAGTCTAGTACTATGCAGTTTGGGCAATCCTTCAGTTGACAAGGCCCTATTGACCTCAACGGAGGCACGAAAGGAAGTTTAGGAGGGGAAGCTCCAAATTGTTTTGCCCAAAAGCCTCTCAGAAATTCATCTAGTTCAAAGTTCATATGGCTGTAGGAGTACCTAAAAAGTAGAGTTCGCAGTTAGGCGCGCAACCAATATGGTTCTAAAAATCCTCTAAGAGGCCGCGACAGAACTAGTCATATGAAGATTAAAGTGAGTAGAAGTGATCAGCAAGGTTGGTTAAATATGCCAAGTGTTGGGTTCTAGAGCCCTAAAAAACAATTATTGCCGCGGTATATTGATTTGATAAGTGTTATTTCCTTGCATACCGTAGTTACTATAGGCTAAAACACCATTGACTCTAATGTGAGAACCTAAGGATGTAATCATCAATGGGTTTAACTATCGCATAGCCTTAACCTAAAAACCTAAGGGATTACCCTACCAAAAAGAAGCTACCGACCGCAGCCATCACCTAAATTACTAAAGGGAATTCTACCATGCTGCGGTCTCTCACTCAAATATTTCAATATCTAATGTTGGTTATTGCAAAGATCGAAGACTCAGAATGCAAGGGTTTATTCAAGAACATCAAGAATAGTTATTTGATTTCAATACGATTCGACATAAATACAGTTCATATGATTTAAGCATTAGAAGATTAAGGTTTCATTTCTTCATATGAAGATTGATTCAAAGAACAAATCGTCAACTACTATAACTATTTATCATTCATATGTGTTCGATTCTTGGGAATTGACAGATTATTCAATCAAAACCCTAGATATTTGTCAATCAGTGGTTTTTTTTCTCAGAAATAGATATAAATGCAGAAAAATCTAATATGAATTCAGAAAGCAACAGACATGATTCAAGAAGGGGAAATTCACAAATTTAGAAGTTCTGAAGGTGAATCATGAACTACAAAGATATTAAAGAGGTTGTTGGTTTGAAAATTACCTGGAAATGGAGAAATTGTCAATGATCAGCCTCAAACCGCCTTAAAACCACCACACTTAGCCTTGGAAAGTTGCCGAAAAAAGTAAGAGGACGGACGAACAGAGTTTAACTTTCGATTTTCTCTCAAAGTTTTTGGAAACGTAATGAAGTCCATGGCTGGAATAATTTATTTAAGAGGGCACTGGAAGATGAAGTGTCTCCTTGAAAGTACCGCGGCACCTTAAGAGGACTTAACTACTCAGCCGCAGCCCCAATCGCAATCTCTTGGCACTACGACTTGGGGTCTTATTGATAGTATACATATATCACCCTGTCGCGAAGGTTACTCAAGTGTATAGAAGCTAATAGACCACGACCAGAACTAGGGACAAGTTGCAGCACTACAAAGCACATGATGCGGCGCAACTCAGCACGGGGTGCGACCCTACCAAATACAGGGCACGGAACATACAACTTGCCCTTATGAAGGGGCCGCGGACCTACCCAGTACAAGGTGCGGCACCTTTGGCTTTAGCCTCATAAAGGATGCAACACTCAATACGCTTGCCTTATAGGACGCATCCCTTTCTATTACAGCAACTCCAGACATAGGTCACGGGCCTTAGGCACATGACACAACACACATACCTCTTATAAATAGAGGGCCACCCTTCTAAGTAAGGGATTGATTCCACACCCCGGGGGGAGATTCTACAATACAAATTCTCTCTACACAACCTCAACATACAGCTTGGGGGCTACACATCTACATCGCAGCCACCTCTCTAGCACACCGAAATCCTCGATACTGCCATGTACTCTCCTTTATTCTCATACTTGTACGCCTCTATAGGCACGATTATATTATACAATGCAATGCATATAATGAGAACGGAACAACACATTAGATGTAGGCCTATCTTAGAAGCTGAACCACTATATATCTTGTCTTATATTTCTCTTTACTTGATATATTTACTTATTATGAACTTTACTCTTGATTTACTGATACGGGGATGACTAGTGAACGATTTCTCGTATCAACAGCTGGACTCCTCCCACCATAACTGCGAATAATGTTAGCTCTTTAAAACCTGTGTCAGATTGAACTGAAGATGATTTTAAAACGTTTAATTTTAATTCCCGTAGTTTGAGTGCTATTTTTGGAGCAGTCACTCCCGACGAGTTTCATCATATTATGATGCGCACCACGTATGAAGAGGCATGGTATGTTTTAAAATTGACACACGAAGGTACAACCACTGTTAAAGAGTCAAAATTGCAAAATCTAGCCACCCAATTTGATACCATTACTATGTTAGAGTCCGAGACTTTTGATGAATTTTATGCACATTTGTCGGACATTGTCAACACTAGTTTTAATTTGGATGAGGTAATTGATAACATGTAGGTTATGAACAATATTTTGAGATCTCTTCCAAAATGTTTTATTCCAAAAATCATTATTTTAAACTCGATGGGAAATTTGAGCACACTTAAGTTAGAAGAGTTAGTAGGTGATCTTCAGACGTACGAGTTAGATATGTTTCCTCAAATTGTCAAACTTAAAGATAAAATGATTGGACTTAGGTCATAATTGAGATCAAGTGAGGATATTTTGAGAAAGAGAGATAAGAAAAAGAAAGAGAGAATTTATGACTCTGATTTTGAGGGAGATTTTAATTTTGATGACATGGTTTTATTTGCAAAAAAATTTAAAAATTTCTCCAAATGTCCAAAGAAAATTCTTCCAATAAAAAGAGATTTTTTTATAAAAATAAAAAGAATGAAAAGTCCAAAGAGAGTGACGAGGAAGAGAAAGAGAGCGAGGAAGATTTGGAAAATATGACATGTTTTGAGTGTAAAGGCAAGGGGCATAAGTCGTTTGAGTGCCCCACTTGACTTAGGAGAAAAGGCAAAAAAGTAGCCATTCCTGCTACTCTTATTGATAGTGAGGAAAATGAGTCAGGGGATGGATCATCAAATGGTAAGTTTTTTGCGTTTTTATCTAGTCGTGTGAGCGATGAGGTTGAGACTCCCGAGGATGATTTGAGTGTTTCAAATGAGAGCGAGTGTGAAAGTGGCTATGAAAGTGAGGTCTAAAAAGCTTTTAGGGATTTGTACATCGAGACCCTGAAAATGAAGAAGTATAATAGAGATTTAGGTCATCGTGTTTTAGACTTGGAGAGAGAAGGAGTTTTCAAGGAGGGAAAAGTGTGACTTGCCCGACACAGTGTCTAGTTTGATGAAACGTGTATCCCAACTTGAGATTGATCTAGAACGTGCCTGGGAGGTCAAAGTACCTTTAGAGAATGCATCTAAGAAGGTTGAAAAGATGGTTCTCAAACCTATTTTGGGTGGTGATGAGAGTTTAGGTAAAGGTCATAACGGTGCGTTCACTTTATTTGTTGCACCCGAACCGATTCCCACCTTGGTGATTGATTCACATGGTCCTCAACCTCACCCACCTAGGCATCCCATTCCCGTTAGGAGATCACGTCCTAGAATTTTTTAGAAAGGTGTTCCGATTCCGATTTATGTTTGCTCCCATTGCAAAAAGAGAGAACACCTTAGGGAATTTTGTTTTAAATTAAGTTACGTGCCACGTTATGCCACTACACATGTTCGCACACATGCACCCACGCATGGTACCTTGTTTGCACATGATGATAGAGAGTTTGCACATATTCCAGAGCAAGTAACGTTTTTAATCAAAACTTCTCATGACTTGATGGAGTTGTTTCAAAAGATGTCACCATATTTGAAGAACTCCTCTGCACCTAATGGGTGAGGTTTGACTTGTTTGCTAGAATAGGATGGTTTTCATGATGATATATTATGCCTATTGCTAGTTTGAATCTTTTTTGTAATTATTTTTCGAAAAACCAAAAGATTTTTGTTTTTGAATTTTTTTTGAAAAAAACAAAAAGATTTTACTTTAACAAATTTTTAAAAAATCCAAAAAGATTTTTGTATTTTGTTAGCACCATGTATGAATGGACATTTAGGATGACCAAGTCACACTTTTCATTCCATATCCATGTGACTTTTTGATAGTGTTTTGAGATAATAAGTCATGTCATTTATGTGCTTTATAATGCTTGGAGTCATTAAGATGTAATTAAGTGTTATTATCTACATGATTGGCTCATTATTTCCTTTGATGCAGACAAGCACGAAATTGTCTGAATATGTTCTTGTCTAATCACATGTTGGTTACGTATTTTCATCTCAATTATGTCTATTAAAACAAATCAAATGCGATAAAACAAGATAATAAAAGGTGTGCATGTTTTAATTATTTGCCGTGAGTTTGTCTGAATTTTAAAATCGGTGAAGTGCTACGAAAGGTACACATGTATCCTTTGCGATTAAGCCACCGTTTAAAAGGACCTAAAAAGTGTGGATTGGAAAATTATCCGGGGTCCAATGAGGTCTAAAAGAGC
This sequence comes from Sambucus nigra, assembly GCA_949130495.1. NCBI lineage: Eukaryota > Viridiplantae > Streptophyta > Magnoliopsida > Dipsacales > Adoxaceae > Sambucus > Sambucus nigra. Next base: position 103,691,690 of record OX422214.1, on the reverse strand, counting down.
CCGAAAAAAATTGAATGGCAATTAAAAGAAATATATGCCAATAAAAAGAAATATATATATATATATATATATATATATATATATATATATATAAGGGAGTTTGGTTGGAGAATTAAAACAACTTTGCACGTCCTTAAAAAGTCTTGAAAAAGTGTTAAAAAGTTTTAGATGTTATTGGTGTGAAAATTATGTCGACTTTGATTTAGATTCAGACGATATCATCTAAATTCAACAATTTTACACCTAAGGACTATTTTGATGTTCATTCGTTAGGAGTACACATATGCATCGTGCACATATGATATGATTTAGTTGATTTTCCTATCGAATTTGTCCACACCCATTGATACCGTTTCCACGATTTGGTTATCTTAGTATGAATTCATGGTGTGTGTTTGTAACACTTTTGTATAAAATTTTGAAAAATCAAAAAATAGTTTGTTGGATCGCCTTTGAGTATTCCTTGCATGAGCGCATTTGATACATTTTTGCTTTGCTTGTCGTGACATTTCGGTTTCTTTATTGTGTTTATTCTTTTCCTTGTCTATTCCGGACAACTAAAAAGGGGCAAAACGAATTAATAGGGGAGTTTTTGCATTATGGGAGAGATTTGAGTTTTTTTCTTAATTGATATTTACGCTTATATCTCATTTCAAACTCGATACGTCACAAAGGTATTTTTCTTTGTCTCATGTGTGTACGTACGAAGATTTATGATCATATGGCACACACTGATGAGAAAAGCTTTGAGAATTGAAGTTGAAGGTTGTAAAGTGAAACGATGAAGACTTACACTATTTACCTTTTTCATTTTTGGGTTCATGGGAGGGTAGATTTATATAGGTCATTTAATTTGATAATTCAGATGTTTTTAATTTGTACTGGCATAGACATAGGGGGAGATTTGTAAGGACATTTTTCTCATGTCCATTTGTTATAATAATGTATGTCGTTCGCCGTTACAACCATCGAAGAAGTTCAAGCTTACTTACGCATTATCGATGGATCCGAATGACAAGAATCTTTGACAAATCCTCGATGAGATTACATTGGTAACATTGAGTTTATGGTTTTTAAAAGTTTCATTTTAGTATTGGGATATTTTCTAAAATGTTTTTATAAACTCCAGGCGAGTTGTTTTAAAAGGATTCAGAAGCTGAAGTACACTACTTAAAATTTTAAACTGGATCAATCCGGTCCCATAAGAAAACTAACCGGTCCGATGAATGAAAACACACTGTCAAGATTTAGCAACCAGACCAATCCAATTTTAAAGAAAAACTAACCGATCTGGACCTGGACCGATCCGATACCTTTTTCTAGATCGGTCCGGACCTGATAGATTTTTGCACCGACTCAGTTTTTTTCTAAAAATCTATATATACCTTTTTCGGTGGTGTATTTTTTAAGACTTTGAGAGACATTTTTGAAAGACAAAATACATCAAGTCTTCATATTTTTTAGTCCTAAAACTCATGTTTGATTTTACACCAAAAATCCCAATTACTTTTGTGAATCTTTTAGAACCCTAAAACAACTTTACTATTATTTATCCTTTGTGGGGAGATCTCTACAACCGAGAGCTGCGTGCTATTATGGAGTGAGTCTCTATAAAGTTTATGACTTCATATCAATGAGGATCTTCTGTATGTTGATTCTTTGCTGAAGACGGCGTGTCCTTGTGGTATAGTTGCATGTGAACCACTACTGATTTCTAGCCAATACTTTGAAGGTTTGACGAAGACACCGTTCGTTATACTTGTGGGAGATTATCAGGTTGTATGTAATTCAATGGTCTTATAAACTTATCAAAGTTCTATAAATAAATATTTTTCCCTTCGGGGATTTTTCCTGAATTTTGTGTCGCATGCTTGCTTTATTTGTTTTGACACGTAGTTGCATGTTTAGGGGCTGATTTAAAATTGAATTTGGTTTGTTCAAATTTAAACACCTAATTAAATAAGTGTGTTTGGATTTCATTGAAAATTTAAGATTTAATTTGATTGGTATCACAATCGCATTTTTAGCATCATTCCTAGATTTGATGTACTTGACAACTTATTTTTAGCAATTGCATTGAATTAAGCTGGTTTGACACCAAAAATGCATATTGACCACAAAACAAACAAATACCAACATAAGTCCGATTTTATTGAGAACTAGCAAGTTAAATTCATCTATTTGGGGTATAAATATAACACTTTTGGGCTCTTATCACACCACCTCCAAATAGAACATTGCTAGTCCTCAAGCAAAGATAGAAAGAAAGAAAAAAAAGATAAGAAATCAAAATTGTGCCATATTTTCGGGTACAAGCGATTATACTTAGCAAGCGAAATAAGCCGTTAAACCTAAAGGTTGCCCTATAGGACGAGTTTTGTCTCGTGAGGGTTTGCAGTAAATATACCCACAAAATTATTTATTTGAAAAAGGAAGTTAATCTTATCTTTGGACAAAGATATATCATACAATCCATCATTTAAGGAATACAAGAAATGAACAATGAAGTATAATAAAAAAAACTCACATAATACCCAAGGCAAATTCTTTCTAGAACTTAACGTGCATAGCGTGAATCACTTAAAATGGTTTTAAGTATCATAAGAGTAATTTGTAAATCACCTTTTAAAATCAATGCTTCGACTTCCAAATCTCACTGGATATGTCTCTCTAAAATGATCTCTCGAGATTTGGGCAAGTGTATCTCTCTTGTGTGTGAGGATGTGAGTAATTTTAAACAAGTTCAAACGTCTCACACATGTAAGAAATAACGAACATTTAAAAAGAGAAATGATCTCATAAAGGAATGTTAATCACTATAGTGAGAACGTCGAGTTATTCACCACGTTGACCTTCATTTGCCCAAACACCTAGGGGGAAAATATGGATATTTAGGGGTGAGGGGGAAATGAAATGAGATGAGGTAAGGATGGATGGATGGATGTTTTGATGAATGTTCGAGAAGAGTGTATTATACTTAAGGAACATATGTGTTTATTTCGCAAGATCTTGATTGCAACTCTCTCTTTTTTTATTTTCTTTTCTCTCTATTTTTTTTCTTTTTCTATTTTTTAAATTTTCTTTTCTTTTTCTTCTTTTTTTCTCTTTTATACTCTCAACATGGAAGACATTTTATATTTGGGAAAATCACTCTTTTTCTCAAAATAATGGATGATATATGAATGGAGATGATAAATGGATGGCGTGGGGAATATGTTGGAATCTGGGAATGTAATGAGCGAAGTATTGGGACAAATTTTAAGACACATGTTTCTTACAACTCGAAAGTAATGTTGTTCTCAGTGATCAAGCCAAAATTTAATGAAGAATAATGAGATCATACAATGATTTAAGTGCGGACCCAAAGGAATTTGAATCAACTTGTGACTCGGAGATTGCGTAAAACACTCTAAAAGGGTGAAAGGCACGAATCTCACAAGCTAAAGTCTCCACAAATGATTTTTAAGATTTTCTTGAGAATTGTAGTACTCTTCAACTCTAAACCATAGAGACGTGATAAGTGCGCCAGAAGTGTTAAGCTTAGGAATTCATGGTACAATATGACTTATGAAGTATTACTTAAGCTTATAAATTTTGAAAATTGATTTCAGGCTCAACATAGAGTATTTTGGACTTTTAATGGTGGGTGATAGATAAATCACGTCGAAGATAAGAAAAACGTGTAAAAAGTGAAAAATATAACTTATTTCTGATAAAATTTTCAAAATATGTACGATTTTGAGAAATATCCCATCCCCAAACAAAGAAGAACATCGTCCTCGATGTTCAAAAACATATTTTAAACCTTTTAAAGAACAACGAATGAAAGAATATATCGAAATTGATCAATAATGAAGGTGCACTGCTTATATCCAACATGAAACCTGAATAATTTATGAGACAAAAAAGGGGAAAACATGTCTATAAACATGGTAAAGCATTTAGTGGTGAGAGGCACCACCCCCAAACATGATAAGACTCGTACTCAGAAATAAGAAATGACGGGCTGCCTCCCGGTAACTCTAAGTTTAACATCTTCAGCCAGACGTAAGCGTACTCACTCGTAAAGATATAAACTATTATAACACAGAGTGGCAGAAGATGTGGGTGACGGTAGTCACCCCCTAACAAGATTGAAAAATTAGTTTTGTTTGGACATAGGCTACCCAGGTCAATGCACTTGTATGAAAAAGTGCATCACACGATGCAAAGCATCGGTGGACCACGGACGAGTGGTTATTAGGATAAGGGTGAATAGGTATCAGTATCGGTCCTTATTGAGACGAAAAATGAGGGAAACAAGGGCCATATAAGCATGATGCTCTAATTGGATGGGGAGGCGAAAGGGTGCAGAATTAATGATAGGGTGGGCCTCATAAAAATGTCACAATCGTTCTATAAATGGAGGATGATAATGGTCGAGCCGTGACACATCAGTGAGCTGTCGATGGGAAAAATTAGCACAACAAGAGAATGGCGGGCATGGAATAACAAGCTCTATTTCACGAAAGTGGAGAGTAGCACTACATATACTCTCGTGAATGGTGGATGGTGATTTAAAGTTTGGACCTAGATAAGCATATATGAACTGTTGAGGTATAATGACTAGGTTCAAACTAGGTGGTTGGGTGGAAGGGACAATGGAAGGTTCGGGAGAGATAAAAGGTGAGGGAAGATGATCTAACTCAAGTGTACGGGACACACACTCTTAAGAGGATTAAAGGTATACTTACAAGGGATCGTGGTATCTAAAGATGGAGTGGTCAACTTCTCCACAAGAATATTACCAAAGAATGTGGTGGGTAGTTCAAATGAGGCACTAAGATCGGAGATAGATGAATCACTAGAAATAATGGGTTCAAGGGCAGACATGCATAGTGGGACATGATCCATATTCGGAGAGGTAGTAACCATCTCGGATTCAATCTTGAGAAAATAGTGAGCACTCGCAGCTAGAGCTATCATAAGATGAAGTGGTTCCTCGGGAACACATGCAGTGGGATCAATAGGTATAAACTCAAGAATATTTTTGGATTCGATGGGAAGGTAAATGTGAACCTTAATGATGGGTTCTTTGAATGCAATAGGGTCGGGATCAGTCTCCCAATCAATGGATAAGTCAACACAATTGCCAACTTGAGATCCGAACAACGGAGTGGTCTCAATTTTGAGATTCTCGGGTTATAGGGTTGGTCACACTCAAAATTGATGGCATAAGATGACTCATCATCACTCCACGAGGGGACAACAATGGGTTTACTTGGGATGAAATACGACTCTCTCGCACACTCAAAATCATTAAGGTGTTGTTCAAGACGTGGCAGAGCTTGATTTTGATATTCAATGGCTTGATCTTTCTTGAGGATGCTCTTTCTCGAGGATAAACTTTTATAAGAGGCTTTCGAGAGAGGAGGTGGATGATGGTGCTGGTGTGATGGGTTGCGGCGGTGGACACAAATCATTATTAATGGTACTATATAGGTAATACTCATATGAACTGTGGGGAGCAGGGTCAAGTGTGTCCTACACGAGAGGATGGCCCTCGTGATGGACAAATGGGTGATAATCATATGGTTCATAGTGATAGGACTGATCAGGATGAGGTGCACTAGATTGCCATGATGACTGTTGGAAAGTGTGAGAATCTACAACACGGGGATAGGATTCGTATTGCGTGGGAAGGTGATCAATCCTCCATGACGAATTTGGTTGGTGTAAGATGTGGGTTATTTAAATACTATCAGTATTAAGTGAGGAGTATTAATATTGGGACTAACACCGTTAGATATAGAGCACAGGTCAGAACCACAGGTGAGTCGTAGACAGAGAGATTTAATATTCAAAGTTTCACTAAAGAACATATTTCCATGATCAACATGTGGTAAACACAATAAATGAATGGGACTAGCAGGTAGCGTGGCCGGAGGGAGAACGAACAAGCACTATAGGCACAATGAAGACAAGGCAGGAACTTCAAGCCAAGTTAATGCCCAATGATGGGCGCATTGAATGTGTATGGGAGTTAATGCTCTCCTCGAGGGCTCTCTGGTATGAGGGAATTTGGGCAACAGTTCTAGGTTCTGGATGCCTCTCCCCTCTATTTATTTTGTTTTGGTCTTATTTATATGGAGGGAGAGGTTGCTCAAGTCAGCACGCCCTCGTTCCCTTTGGCCTGATGCATTAAATGCATGAAATACTACATTTAATGCATGGGATTTGTTAGTTTTAGCGGGAAAGCGTTCTATTGGTTAGAAGTACAATAGTCATTAATAAAGGATATGGCTTGTCAGCTTGGGGCTTACTCGAGGATGGCTATATGGTCAGATTTGATGAACTAGTCATGCCATCCTAAGGATAAAGGCACTTGAGTGCTATATTCTTGAGTTCCTAAACGTCAGGAATCATGACGTCAAGGAGTGGTTCAAATAGTGGCTGTTGTTTGGTATTTAGTCACGTCATTTGAACGGGTTGGCACCTGAGGTACCTCGAGGAGGTGACCTCGAAGGAGAAAGTATTAAGGGGATCTAATGACTCGAGGAGGTTCACTCGAATAGGTAAGCAATGAGTGGGCTCGAGTGAAATTTATCCTGGGCGAAGTTTTGTCCAGGTGTGCCTAGAGGGTTGGTAATAACTCCCAATGTTGCCTTGTTCTCAATCCTCTAAACTATGTCCCTACGAAGGTCCTAGGAGGAGATAGCTTGATAGAGCATGAAAGCTCTCCCATGACCTGCCAAGCATGGTCCCTCTTGGGTACTAAGCGACCCTACTCAACATATACATTCATAAGATAAAGTATATAATAAAACATTCTACTTCTTATTACAAACTATTGTCATTTGGGTGACCTTTGTTCTTCGAGCTGGGTCTTTCGAGCTAGGTCAGTTGGAGGCTCTTCGAGGTAGAGCACTGTGAGCTATTTTCTTATGAGGAGCCTTCGGGGTGGGTCATGCAAGAAACTTATATAGAGAATCTTTGAAGTGTGTTTATAGGGCATGTTTCTCTGTAGTCAATCAATTCACTTGGCTAAGTTAATAATCCATGTGGGGGAATACCTTTCCACATTTTCCCCTTCGTAGAGCTATCTGTTTAGTTACATGAAAAATATATGTACGGAACTTTCGCTTATCTATGATTTTCCCTCTTGGGGATAACGAACATATTTTTCAAATTTCCCCCAAAGCTCTTTGTTCCCCAAGGTAGACAAGACCCATGCATGCTTCATTAAATGAATCTGTCATTTGCATTTTAGTGCATCACACGTGGCAACGCCAAGGTCGGCGCGTGAAGATGATGCGACTATTTGATGCGTCGCTCCCCAAATCAATATCATAGCAACCTTTAATCTTCTGCCATCATGTGTGTTTGGCCAACACGCCAGCCACATAACTCTGAAATGCGATCATTGATCTTTTCCAAACGTCACCTTTGTTGCCTTCTTTTGGAATTCGTGTTGCCCCTATAAAAGGGGATGCAACTTTAGTCAAGACTCACTTTTGGGTTTAACTTTATAAGTTTAAGCTTTTCTGTAAGAGTTTGGCAAAGGTAATCTTCCTTTATTCAAGCTTTTTTAATTATCTTCCATTCTCTTTTCTCTCGTATGATATGGCACCAGTAAAGAGAACTCTTTCTATCAGGAGCGCCTCTTCTACCACCCAGGTACGCTAGGCTTTATGATAATGATATCGTCGTACCCCTTACTTTGGAGAGGATGATCATTTTTGGATGTCGGCCGAATGGTTTCCTGGTGATTTGGTGCCAACTGAGGAGCTAAAATTATTAATGGATGAATGTGTAGATGCTAAGGACTTCGATTATGTCCCTACCACTACATTTACCCATTTTCGTATCGAGCACGGTGATTTACCCTACTCAAATGTGGAATTTGAGGCGTCCTCTGGCGCTAGTGAAGGGTTGGTCCCTTGGACGGAGTTTATCCATGCAAAGTACTCTGTTCAACCGGCCCTCGTAGGTTTGTCTTATTCTACGTGGTTGGGTGACCTTACCTTGTCCAAGAATATCACTTATTTATAACTTTTAGTGTCGCGGTGGAGCTATAGGTCACACACCTTTGTGGCTGCCTATTGCGAGTTCACTGTTACCCTTGAGGACATGTGTGAACTGTTAGGATTGGAAGCTCTTGAATATGACACCTTCTTCGAGGAGGGTGTTTCTAGTGAAGAGAAAACTTTAAAGAATGAGTTATAGGCCATTATGAAGGATTGCATGGTCACTTACAACAAGTGCACCTACTCTGAGGTCATTCGCTACTTTTACTTTATTGAAGAGAATGTTGTCATCAGAGCCCATAAGGCTTCTAGGGAGAACCCGCGAGGAAAAAAGTCTTCGAACAACCTCCAATTGGGAAAGACTAGGAGTCCAAAGTTGAGCTAGCGGGGTACATATGGGTGATGATGTCGAAGGTATACCTTTGGGGTAAGCCCCACGATTGCCCTCGCAAGGACCTGATCAATCTGGACGTTTGAATGGCCTATGGTGTGAAGATCCCCCTCGCAACTATTGTTCTTGGTTATATGTACACTTGGATAGATCGGGTGTCTGCAGACTCTACTCGAAGCATTGGTAGGTCAAATGTGTCTAACTATGCCAACAATATTCTTTTGACAACATTCCTTTATGTGCAATTTAAGGATTAAGCCCCCGCTGGCCACTTCCCCAGTTCACAGGATGTGAGAATCCCCCGTATTTGTTGTTGAAAGAATAAGAGTGTGAAGAAACCTCTGTTAGCTCTGATTGATCGAGCTGAGTGATTCAACCCTCGACCTTATGTTGGGGTAAGCCAGTTTTTTTCTAATAATTTCTTTGGTGAGGAGGAGCGTCCCGTTGCTCCTATTGAAGAAGCCCTGACCAGAAATTTCCAGAAGCACAGTGTCTCCCTGTTGTTGATCCCTTCCTATTTACCTTCATATACTGAGTGGTCATCGTTTTACTCTATTTATAGCCCCCACAGGGTAGCCATGCAGTTTGGCGACGATAAAGGGCCCCCCTTATTAAGTCATTTTACCATAGAGAAGCCCACTAACTTCTTGTTTGCTTGTTCAAACTTCCTCACATCTATTGTTGCTAGTCTGTGTGCCCATTATCCTGCTAACCTCGTAATCCCGAGTAAGGGAGCTCGAGGAGGGAGGTCGGCGATGTTCATCAATGTTTCTAGCAGAACCAATTGGCTTGTTTCCAAACTAACCTTCTCAAGGAACCCTGTTATCCTGAAGTTGAGAGATTTTCGTCCACTAAGTTGGGTTTGAGAAACTGCACCACACAATCATCTATTTTTCCCCTCAGCATAGCCAATACCAGTGTTCCCCCTGAGCTGCCTCCCCAAGTGCCTGTGGATCAGGCAGTTGTAAAGAGAAAGAGAGACACTTAATCTTTCTCTCTTCCAACTGATGCTACCCCTGGTCCTTCGAGGCCGGTTGGAAGGACCGAGTCTCCTTGAGCCGCTTCAGCCAGTGAAGCAGTTAGGGCCACTTGAAAGGTGCCCTTTAAGAAGTTTAAACCTACTCCACAACTTTCATTAGTATCTTCTCCTGACCCAAAGACTTCCAAGATGGTGATCCAGATGGTGGATCGTCTTCTCCACACTTGGGAACATTTTAGTGAAGAAGACCGAGCTTTTATGTCGGTCGAGATGTCTACTTGTGGGTTTTCTTAAGACCCCCAATCTGCTGAGGGTAGTAAAAAGAGGAAAACGGTTAGCCCCCTCAAGCTTGTGATGGAGGAGTCGAGCATGTCCAATTAGGAGGAGATTGTTGAGGGTCATTTGTTTGGTGGATATATTGGTGAAGGTGATGATGATGATTATGAGGAATTAGAGGAGGAAGAGGAAGAAGAAGAAGATGATGAAGAGGGAAAGGATGAAGAGACTTCCCTAGTACACAGGTGTAGGTTGAGAGTAATGGTTTCTTCCTCTAAACCTACCTCCCCCACCCCCCCCCCACCAAGACTATGAAATCGTTGAGGATGTGATGGAAGAAGAGGTAAGTCTATTACATCTCTTACCCTAAGTGCCCTTCTTTCATTCATTCTTTCTCATGTTGATGCCCCCCAGTTTGTTGTAATTTGCTCTTCTTCTCTCCGGTTGGTGTGCTGGTTGATGCGCGTTATGGTGATGAGGATCATCTCCCTCTCAAAGCAGCTTCCCCTACTATTTCTCAGGTAGTCTCCCATTTCCCCTAGGGGCATTCGTATCTGATATTTTGTCTAGTGGCGGATATTCCCCTGACCCTTCTTTTTTTCTCGAGCAGGCTGGCCTTGAGAGGGGTGTGCCTTCGGCCAAAGTTGTTGAAGCTGTATCTGTACCTGTTGCTACTGCTACTTATATGCCTTTGGTAAGTCTTTACTTTCTTCACTAATCTCCTCCTTTTACTGCTCCTATTGATTGTTCTGATTCAATTCTACTTTTCTCTCCTTCTTAAGGCTCCCATGCCTATTTCAACCATCCCCATGATGCCTCCACCTTTGAACGATCAAATTCTTATTACTTTATTCAGGACTTCGATTTCGAACCCAGAAGGTGTTGAGCCAACTGCAGTCGCCCAGTGAGATGTTGAGCAAGAACATATTGAGACAGCAGAGGTTGGAGCAGGTAGCGAAGGTTGGAGAAAATATGATCGCCTCTCAAAGTCATCCCCCATTGGTGGCCCCCGAGGTGGTTGAGGAGGAGGACGTGGTTCAGATGGCCACTCGTGAGTTTGTTGAGGACCAACAACCTGAGGTATTTCCACTATTCTATCTATCTTCTGTATATAGATATATTGGCTTTAATATCAAAATGTCCCATAACTGAGGGTCAAGCAGGCCTAGTCTCATAGGCATAAATCGCCCATAATCTTAGGTCAGGCGAGCCTAATCTTATAGGCATAAATTTCCCATAACCGAGGGTCATGCGGACCTAGTCCTATAGGCATAAATCTCCCATAATCGAGGGTCAGGCTGGCCTAGTCTTATAGGCATAAATCTCCCATAACCGAGGGTCAGGCGGGCCTAGTCTTATAGGCATAAATCTCTAAGTTAGCATAGTGTATATTTTTTTCATGCTTTCCTTTGTCTCTATTGCTAACTTCAACTATTTATTGTGTTTCAGGTAGAGGTCGATCAATTAGCAGCTCATGGGCTCGAAGTGGAGCCTGTTCTTAAGGAGTCAATTCAAGCACCAATAGTAGTTTTAGCTGCTTATTTGGACGGGGCTCGTGTACGTGGTGATACTTTTGTAACCCGTGTTCCTCAAGTGCAAGATAGTGATAGTGCCTTGCACACTCGACGACCATCTTCTAGTGATAGTATTTTTAGTATTCAACCACTTGAGGCATCCCCCGAGGTGGTTGTGCGAAAAATGTTGGTCAGTTTCCCTTCTGTTCTGACTGAGGGTCCTCATTTATTGATTGAGCGATTGCTAGATCACTTTCCTTTGACCTTTACTGTTCGATGTCTTCATCCCTTTACTAGGATGATGGTTGGCCAATTATTTGGGCTCACAGTGGTATTAGATTACATCCTCTGCACCCCCCTTATGTCTATTCGCCCTGACCCTGTCAAAACTTTATTATAGAGAGTTAACGTGTTGACTAATGATGGTTTTTCCCTGACATGGCTAGTGGAGCTGTTATAGAGTTTCAAAAGTAGTGACCTTCCTAGAGTCTATGACCGCCTCCAGAATTCCCATCGTGAGTAGGTGGCTATTTCTGAAGAACTTGTGGGTCTGGAATCCCAGTTGTTGGTGGCTGAGCAAGCAACGCAAGAGGCTCGTGAGGCAGTTGCTCGTGCGGAGAGATAGTTGGTTGAAAAAGAGCAAGAGCTAGAAACCATCTACCAGGCTCAAGAAATTCTCCAGAAGAATCTAGCTGACCTTGTTGCAGAGCAGAGCCAACTTGAGCAAAATCTTCCCCCACATCACCAGCGGTTGTTTGGTTAAGATAATCTTCGCTTCATTATGGATGAGCCCTAGATTCATTATCCAATGTTTCTTTTATTGGTCTTTCCCTTTTCGGTGAAACTTTTGAATTTGTTTTTCTAACTTGGTTGTAACGACAAATGTTATCATTTATTTTGAAAAAAGAAACATTGGCAACTTTGGTGTTGCCCTTCTTTTCTATTGTTTAATTGATTTAGAACTATGCCTACACATCAATGCTAATTAGTTCGAATATAATAAAGGGGTCGATCGATGGACTTGCGAAAATAAAGCATTGATCTAGCATATGCCGTTTGAATTTTTCTTCTGAATAAATAAAATGGGCAAGCCTAATTTCTTTATAGCGTACATCTATAGTTTAATATAAAAAATAAAGCAAGTCATTGAATCAGGAGTGACATGACATACATTTAAACGTAATAAATCTTCAGCCACTTGTTGTTCAACTTGAAAGTCACATTTTCTTCCAACTTACATATCTCGTTGTAGCCTGAATCATGGGCTGCGTGAATGATATAAGGCCTTTCCCAGTTTGCTTTAAACTTTGGTAGTGACAAGCCTCTTTGAACTTTCTTTTAAAACCAAGTCTCCTTCCTTAAACTTCCTTGGCCTCACCAATTGATCATAAGATCTGGATCACGACTTCCTATATATCTCGAAGTGTCTTGCAGTGTTATCCCTATGTTCTTCCAAGGCTTTGAGTTATACATGGAGATTGTGAGGGAGCATAGCACTTCGTAGGTTATATCGAGCTGAAGGTACCTCGAGCTCGACTGGCACCACAGCTTCTGCCCCAAATACTAGGGAGAATTGTGTGTAACCTATTATCTTTCTCTTCGTAATTTTATAGGCCCATAATACTTCTGGGATCTTGTAATCCCATGTACACGGGAAGTCATCTAACATATTTTCCAAAATATTCACCAGCGTCTTGTTGGTGGCTTCTGCTTGCCCATTGCATTTTGGGTAGGCCACTGTAGACTTGTTATAGATGATGGAGTATTTTTCCATTAGCACGCGCACTTCACTATTCATAAAGGGAGGACTGTTGTCTGACAGAAACATCTTCGAGATGCCAAAGCGACAAATAATGTATTCCTTCATAAATCGAGCTACTACCCCTGCGTGTCCTTCTTTAGTGGTATGGCCTCCGCCCATTTCATGAAACATTCCGTGGCTACTAAAATCCATATCTTTCCTCGTAACGAAGGGTTAATGTCCCCTACTAGATTGAAAGCCCAAGTGTGGAATGTGAATGGTGTGGATAAAGAGTGCAGGTCCACTGAAGGGGCGTGGATCATATTCCCGTGTAACTGGCAGGCTTTGCACTTTTTAAGAAAATTAGTTGAGTCTTTCTCCATCGAAGGCCAGAAATAACCCAAGGTCATTAGCTCTTATGCGCCTTAGGGGCCTGTCGTGATAGCCTCATCGGTACAGTCTCCCATCTTGCACGAAGTACCTCGGTGCCCGCCTCCTTATCTTCGTAGTGTCTTCTTTATCTGCTGGCACTACTCCATCTATCAAGAAGCCCACGTAGGGTTGTCTCCAATCTTGAGGCTGGTTAATGAAGTTTCACTCTTTTGCCTGATAGAAAAGGAAGCACTTCGAGCACTCTCTTTGAATTGCGACGGCTTCTTGTCTCATCGAGGGCCAGTAGTACCCATCCCGTTATATCCTCCGGTATAGGGGGATCTCGGTGGTTTCATAACTATTCTCATGTACTTCGGTCAATCTTTTCTTAGCCTCGTCAGGGTCCACACACCTGGACTACCAACCCCCTTTGTTCTTAAAATATAAGTTACCCTTGGCCACGCCAAGCTAATGGGTCCTTCCCCTCTCTCTAGCTTCTTTCTGATTTCACCTCTCGAGTCATCATTGTCTTCTGATGACAGCATCTCAAATACCGTCGAGGGGTAATTTCTCTTTATGACTCATATCACAGTTGATTCCCCATCAAAGGCAATCTTTTGCGTGATGGTGGCATAGGTAACCACATGCCTGTTCATCGTTCGAGGGTGACACGGGTATTTGGTGGGTCTTTGGATCTCACACATTGGGGCTCAGGGTCTTGAGATCGGGTCTTGGGTATTTATCCATTTGTGGCTTTTTTGTAGAAGTAAACTCGAAGTAGAGAATTGGTGCTATGCTGTCAACCCCGATCGATCACGCCCCTGCCGTCGGTCGACCATTTTTTCTTAATTTTCCTTGGATGCGAATCAGTTTACTGATTCCCCTTCTCACGGTCGACTGACCTAAGGCCCCGGTCAACTGGGACCCTGCTTCTCTCTTTTGTCCGAGACCTTCGCTAATGCCCATTTCTTTTATTTTTATTTTGTTTCTTAAATTAGGACTTATCATTTTTTTTATTTCTTTTTCTCTTTTTCTTTTATTTCTTTTTTCCCACTTGGTATATAAGGCGGAACTTTGTTTATTTGGAGAGGTCATGATATCTAGTTTATTTTCTTATTTTCTCTTTGGGAGGTAGGGTTTTGAGAAGTTAGTGGGTGTGGCATTTTCTCCCTCCTAAGGTTTACCCATATAGTGGGTATACCCATATATAGATTTTTATTATTACATTGGTACTTTAACATATTTTTATTTATTTATAATTACAAAGGTTGAAAATTGGACATTGGTGGACGAAAAGGTAAAACAACAATCAAACATACTGAAAAGAGGCACAGACACCTTATAAATGATCAAAATAACTTGTACAAATAACCCGTGTAGTCATTAGACTCATGAATTTAAACGTCGTTCTAAATTTTAAATTTCTAAGTATAAAACTTTATAGTTGGGGGTTGGAGCATGAAAATGTAAAATAAGAACAAAACAACCACAAACACCTGATATGGGCTCAAAGTAACTTGCGAAAACAACCCGTGTAGTCATCTAATTCACGTGTTGTAACTTCGATCTAAATCTGGAAATTATAAGTCTTTAAGGTAGAAAATTGGGTTTTGGTTTTTAGAAACATAAACCACATCAAACATACAAAAAAGAAGCACAAATACCTCATATATGATCAAAGTAACTTCTGCAAACAACCCAGGTAGTCATGAGTTTCGTGAATTCAGCTGTCGTTCTAAATCTTAAATTTCTAAGTATAAAACTTTAGAATTAGGGATAAGAACAAAATGACACAAAAAGAGGCACAAACACCTCACATGGGATCGAATTAACTTGTGGAAACAACCGTGTAGTCATGTGACTCACGAGTTGGAAATTTGATCTAAATTTAAAAATTCTAAGTGTTGGACCTTGAAAATCGGGATCTGGTGGACGAAAACGTAAAACAACAATCAAACATATCAGAAAGAGGCACAACACCTCATACACGATCAATGTAACTTGTATAAACAACCCTTGTAGTCATAGGACTCATGGATTCAGATTTCATTCTAAATTTCAAATTTCTATGTGTAAAACTTTAAAATTGTGGCTTGGAGTGTGAATACGCAAGATAACAATAAAGCGACCCGAAAAAGTGTAACAACCCGAATGTTTTAAATGGGAATTTTTAAATTAATTTTGGAAATCAGAGAAAAATAAAATTTTGAATTTTATAAATTTTATAATTTAAAATGTTGGTTTTTATATTTGAAAAATAATTTTTCAAACAGAATTGGAATCGGAATTAAAATGGAGTTTTAATTGAATTTTTATTATATAGAAGAGTCCTCAAAACATAAAACTCTCTGAGAGTCCTCAAAATATAAAACTCTCTACAAAAAAAATATTTAAAAATATTGGATCTTCCGATCGAGCTGAATTTTTTTTGCAGCTTCCTCTCATCTTCAGCTAATTCTCCCAAAAATTTCATCCAATTCCAACGGTCCGATCGTCCGGAATAATTTTTTTAGTGTTTGTATCTGATTCTAACTCTTTTCTTAATCAAACTCTTAATCCTTTATATATCACAACTAATTCGTGGCTTGCCTTTTCAAATCAATTTTTCTCAAACTTTTCAACCAGAAGACCTCTCCAAAATTCCTCCCTTTCATTAACAAACCATAGCCCCAAACTTATTCAAGATTTCAACCTTAGATTTGAAGGCTTAATTGGTGTTTTCTGGAGTTTGGGCCAGAACTACTTTTGATTATTTTCGTGAGAGGAACGTGATGGTGCGATCAGATTTAAAGGTTGATTATTATGTGATGATTCTTATGACGCTTTTGAGGTATGGGGTTTTAGACAATATGCTCCTTAATCTCGGGAGTTTTATTCCCTTTGTTTTCTTGTGATTATTGACTCATATTTGAATTGCTAAATTCAATTGGAATCTGAAAATTATTGTTGAAAATCTAAATTTTGATTCATGTTGTATGATTATTTCATTGGGCAAGTTGTCATGAGATTTTAATACGGAACTGATGTTGGGCATCCGCTAAGATTCCTGTTCCGGCTACTTGATAAAGTATGGCGTGGTCTGGTGACTTGGTTAATGTGTTGTTGAGAAATTATATTGATAAAAATGCTTATGAGATTCGCATTTAATTTGAATATTCGTTCTCGTATTGTTACGCTTTATTTATCGCTAATATTTGTTGAGCATCTTTCTTGTCGTATTGTATACTTCCCCATATTTTCTCTTAGTGGCAGGTTAACACGGATTTGGGCGCTTTGGATTTGTTTTGGAGATGATAATTAACATTGATTATTAATGGGAAGAATATTCGATAGAATACATATGAGAAGATTATATTTATTTTTGTTGTATAGAGCATTTTATTTCGGGATAGATAGTTGTATTATTTCGAGAGATTATTTGGTTATATTTAATTTGAAGAAATTTAGATTAGTGGGTTCTCTTGTATATTGTGGAATTTAGACGCTCTATACCTTGTTATTTGTGGATTCAGATGTATTTTATCGTAGTAGTGCTCCGTTCGCTCTCCCCTGACGGACGGGGTGTTACAAAAAGGTACAAACACCGCACATGAGACTAAAGTAAGATTATTGTTAGGCTGTGCGGGCCATGTGAGACTATTATTCTATATTTTAAAACTTGAATAGGAGTCTGATGAACCTTTATGTTGATGGACTGAATTTTTGAGCTTATATATGTTAAATGAGTGGAAGGTGTTTATTCGTGGTTTAGTTGTTGATTTTGTGGTGGTTGAGTTTATTTTAATGTTAAAGTAGGTTGAATTTCATGAATAAACAAAAGGACACTCTGTCGATTTTTTAAAAATTATTAAGTGTTCTAAATTGATCAAGTCGAACATACACGCATTTGAAAATTGGGCATTGATGGACGAAAACATAAAACAACTAATAAACATACCGAAAAGAGGCACAAAGACCTCATTCATGATCAATGTAACTTGTACAAACAACTTGTGTAGTCATGGGATTCATGGATTTAAATGTTGTCTAAATTTTAAACATACCGAAAAGAGGCACAAACACCTCATTACGTGGATCATTTTTTAACATCTTTTGATGTATTAATGTATTAGGATTGATATTTTCTTATTTGGGAGGCATTTATCTTTTACTCTTATACTTATATTGTGATGAAATATTATTTGGTAATGTGTATTTATGAGATTGGTTGAAAATTGTGCAGCTTTGTAATATGTATGATTGTATAAAAAATACGCAATGTGATTTTGAATTATAAAATTGCACACTTTATGTTGAGTGAGTTTTGATGAAAATTATGTAGGTTTAAAAGTGTTTTAGATGACTGTTTTACAGAAAAATAATAGATAATAAACAAAATACAACACTTTTGGCAACATAATTTTTTATCGCCAAAAGTCATTCTCGAAATATTTCACTTTGGATATGGCTACACGTGTTTTGTTGTTGAAAGATAATTTTTGAAAATAAAATAGATGTGATGCCAAAAGTGTGCCTTCGAGCAATAGAATAGCCGTGATGTCAAAGATATATCTTTTATCAACACAACTTTTTGTTGTTGAAGGTTGTTATCTATGTCATTTACGTTACATTTCGCAACATAATTTTTATCGTTAAAATGTTGCTTTTTGGCAACATAATTTTTTTGTTTCTACTGAGTGACCTTTGGCAACATAAATAGTATTTTTTTTTTTAAATTTGAGAAAAAATAAAATACTTTTAATGATATAAATGCATGTTACCAAAAGTATACCTTTGGCAACACAATCCTCCTTTGTCACCGAAGGCTTTCACAGACAATCAATGGGCAAATAGCAACACATTTCTAACTTTTTGAAACATAACTTGTATGTTGTATAATTTTGTTTCTTCTAGTGGAAAGTGTCGCCCGAGGTTTTGAAAACCGCTAGACTACCCCTTTGATGGTTATGGAACTTGGCAAATGGAGGAGCGTATGTGAAGAATACGTAGGGAAAAAGGTTTACGCTGGGAAGCTAAACCCGACTCGCAACTAGGTCTTACTCTCTTATTCCTGATTGACATTTACATGTGTGTGATTTTGGCTAGCTGTTTGGTGGGTTAATTGGTGAGAGTTCCAACTGGAGGTCTAGCGAAGGGGTTTGTAATGGAGCTTTTTGGGTTTAGGTTTTGGCAGAGAAAATGATGTTGGTTGTTGTGCTTTTCTATTTTGAGCGAGGGAAGGTGGTTTATGAATGATATTTTGAGAGAGAGAGAGTATTTTTGGTTTGGGTCAGATTCAATGGTTTGGTGTGATTTGATTTCACTGACGGGAGTTGGATTTCAGGGGGTTACCAATGACGGGATGGGTTGGTTGGAAGATATGTACGATGGTGGTGGTCTTGGTGGGTAGGTTGTGGCAAGTTGGCTTGGACGACAACGGGATTGAGATCTATTAATGGAGGTGTGTGTTGGAATCTATTTCTGGTTGCTTGGGTTTACCAGTGGGTCGTTGGAAGAAATATCACGCGGAAGGAAATTATTGGCTTGCAGTGATATTTAGAGTGACATTTTAGGTGGTTTGATGGGTTCGGTAAAAGTTCTAGGGAGAGGTTATGAGATAGTGGTGATTTTGGTGGTTGGAGAGTGTTCCGGCGGGTGACACAATAATCATTCACCGATGGAAGCAAAATAGACTAGACTTAGGAAAATGGCTCTGATACCATGTAAAAATTTAGAGAGAGAAAGGTAAAGAGATAGGATGTATTGTATTGAATATTGTATTGGTTAAATATACGAAAGGAGGTACAAATAGGGAGTCTATCTTGGACTCCAGGACAACTAAAGTGAGATAATAAGAAATATATATTAACAAGAATGCCAACAAATTCATTGACATCCACTGCTAGCTAAAAGCCATGAAGAATTTCGAATATGTGGAATAACTTTCTTTCGAACTACTTATTAAATCACATGTTTTATAAAATTAAACATTGATATTATGCTTTAAAAACATTATATGCGGGTTTATCCCAATGTGACATATAGTACTAGAGCGGAACAAAACCTAAAAGACTCATTTCTAATGGAAAATCGACGTAAGGAAACTATATTACTTGTAAGAAATTTAATTTTAGTGATTTTGGTAAATTTGTTGAACTTTTGCTATTTTTCTTTCAAAGAAAAATACAAAATTAACCATGTCGTGGAGTCAATTTGAATTCCAAACCAACTCTTTCAGTTTTTATAATTTTAATTGTATATTCTTAACTTTTTCAATGCCAATCTTTCGTCATATGTATGTTAGGAGTATCGACATAATTGGCGATTGGCGTCCTACGCGGCAACAATTATTAAGTTATCGAATAATTGATGGACATGTGTCTTAAATAAATCTAAAAAAAATATTTCAAACAAAATCCAAGATTTAAAAATACAAAAAATAATTACAAGTAGTAAACAATATGTATATAAAAACATCAAAAGGAAAAGAAAGAACTTCAAATTGTGAAATCTCCCACCCACCACCACCACAACCTCACTCTCTCACTTTAATTTATGCACTTTGATGTGTGACAATCTACAAAACCTACCTTGCACATAACCCTTCGAAATCTATTCTAGTTTTATATGTGATTATGAAATTTGACTTGTAGTTTTATATTGATATATATAGTGAGAGTCTCCAACAAACCTCATTCGACGTACCTAAAGAGCATTCCAATGTTTTAAAATATTAAAAATTCATTTTTTTTCTAGTGAAACTTGGTATAAATAATCTCCACAGTGAGGATATCTTCTAAAGAAAATCACTTAAAAATTCATCCTAGAATTTGATAAGATGGCGATCAAAAGTTTAATGGTCAAAATTGAATATATACACCCAATTTCATCCTAAAAGTCGCTGAAATTGGAACATGAGCAATTTTGACCATTCAAAAATTTAACTTTTGAGTGTTCTTAATAATTATTATGTTTTTAGGTATGTTAAATAAAGAATGTTGGAGAGCTTAATTCTCTCTCTCTCTCTCTCTCTCTCTCTCTCTCTATATATATATATATATATATATATATATATATATATATATATATGAGGCAGACTCCTGTGCA
The DNA here is from genome assembly GCA_949130495.1 of Sambucus nigra. Taxonomy (NCBI): domain Eukaryota; kingdom Viridiplantae; phylum Streptophyta; class Magnoliopsida; order Dipsacales; family Adoxaceae; genus Sambucus; species Sambucus nigra. The sequence continues at coordinate 103,671,325 of OX422214.1, read as the reverse complement.
CACTAAGTTTGCACATTTCCTTTTAAAAGTAGGCAAACTTAGTGCTGGCGCACACCAATTTTTTTATGTGATATTTAAACATTTCAAGGAACCCATATAAAAAAAATCAGCTCAAAAAAACTTTTTTTGCTATTTTTAAAAAATCGGTCAAACTTTCGCAGTTTTTAAAGGGCTTAAAAACTGCGAAAGTTTGACCAATTTTTTAAAAATAGCAAAAAAAGTTTTTTTGAGCTGATTTTTTTTATATGGGTTCCTTGAAATGTTTAAATATTACATAAAAAAAATCAACTCAAAAATATATTTTTTACTACTTTTAAAAGGTAATGTGCAAACTTAGTGTGCAAACTTAGTGTGCACAGGAGCCTGCCTCATATATATAATATGGAGCTATAATTTTTGAGAAAATATCTCCACTTTTTATGCATGCATGATTGTTGACACCAAAATTAGTATGCTGATGTGGACGAATAATAAGAAGACACGTGTCAATCTACGTGGCACAATAGCAACGAGGAAGATTGTTTCCCCGACCAACATACTCACTCCGAGGAACACCAACCCTCCGAGGAACTCTTATCCTCCGAGGAACTCCAATGCTCCGAGGAACTTTTGGACGACGAGCAACTAAGGCGGTTCGAGTTGCACCTCGACCACAGCATTAATTGCCAGATAATCAACTGTTCAACTATTCATTGAATGCTTATCATCTTGACGCGCACTTTTGAAGAACATTAAATGAATTACCCTTTCGTATGGGTATCATTTAATGTAACACCCTTTCATGTACAGCCTAAGGGCTATAAATACCTTGTATCACCCTCATTCAAAGGGACCGAAATTTCTTGATAGAGCTTGTAATCGAGAATTCCCAAAACACTCAGCAATAACATAACAGTGGACGTAGGCCATTCATATAAGGCTGAACCACTTTAAAATCTTTTGTTTCATTTTATTTATCTGTGATTAAATAATTAGAGTAATCTAGTTTTTTACATCAACAGATTGGCGCCGTCTGTGGGAACGATTGTTATTATCGCTTTTCACCAAAAATCATTCATCATCAATGGCGGATAATCCAGAATCTAGCAATCGAAACGCTGGAAATGCTGGAAATCCTCCCAATCCCTCTGCACCTCCAGATCTGGCCGGGATTATGACGAATCTGGCTCAAGGACAAACCGCCATGCAAGACATAATGAGGCAACTCATACAAACCCTTCATGGCGGTGCACCTGCACGTTCAGGACAACGAAGTGGTCAGAGGAAAACTTATTTACTATCTTCACGATCCAGGCGTACTGAGTCATATCGTAATGAGGAGTCTGATGATTTCTCTTATCAACCTGGGCAAACTTCGTCAATAAGGGCTACAGATACTGATCAACGTATCACTCTCTCTCTAGAAAGACCCAGTGCCTTAGAAAGACTGAGTAGGGTGTCTCCTTTCAGTCGATTAGGCCCTAGGAGGAATAGGAGTCCACCTAAGACCATGTCGAGGCGTTTTCGACAACCATCAGATCTAAGAGAAGGATCAGCACAATCACGACCAGTTGCTCGTCAAGATAGATCTCAAGAGGCTACTTCAGAACGATCTATTGCTTGAACCAATAGGCCCGAGGAAGGAAATGAAGCGTGGAAAGGGTCCCTTCAGCGATTGGAGGATAGATTGGGAGAAATGGCTAGGGCGAAGAATCCCCTACAACGAACTTTTGTTCAAGGGACACCTTTTGTCCAGGCCATTGTAAATTTTCCTACACCGTGAAAGTTTAAAGCACCAGTAGTGACCCCTAAATATGATGGAAAGACAGATCCTGTTCTTCATATAGAGCAATATCAAGCTGTCGTCGATATCTATGTTGTTCCCGACGAGATGAGATGCAGAGCGTTCTCAGGAACTCTTACTGGAGCAGCCCAGATATGGTACAACAATCTTCCTCGGGGTAAGATTTCAACTTTCTTTCAGTTGGCCGAGTTGTTCATCGGCAATTTCTGTTACAGAGCAAAGCCAGTAAAACGAGTAACACACTTGTTAAGTGTTAGACAAAAATCTGGCGAGAGTACTAGAGATTACATAACTCGTTTCAATAACGAGAAGCTGGAAGTCATAGATTACGAGGAGAAGACAACAATCATCACCTTGATGAGTGGGTTGTTGCCTAATAAGTTGTATTACACCTTTGCGAAAGATCCACCTAAAACTATGTCAGAGTTTATGGCAAAAGCGGCCAAAATCATGAATGATGAGGAGGCTATGGCTGCAAAGAAGAATATAAATAAAGACACCAAGGGGGACGTCGACAAGTCTAAAAATAAAGAGCATAAGGGCAATGGCGGTGACAAGCGTTCTAGAAATAATAACTCATCATGGGAAGTCCTGAAGAAATTCGATAATTATACTCCTTTGAAAATGGGTATTAAACATGTCTTGGAAGAAATCAAGAATAGCAAGGAGGTAAAGTGGCTGAAGAAATTGAGGTCAGACCCTGATGCGAGGAACAGGGATAAATATTGCGAGTTCCACAAAGATCATGGCCATATGACTAAAAATTGCATAGCTCTTCAGAACGAGATTGAAACACTCATCCGAAGAGGAAAACCAGCGAAGTATGTTGATCGGGGAGGCGAAAGAAGAAATAATGACCGAACTAGAGAAAGATCTAGATCTCCTCATCGAGCAGAGGAGAAAAAGAAAAGGGATCATGAAGATTATACAGAGGATGACCCCGATCTTCCCAAGAAACCAAGGCAGCCAGAACGAGAGGTATTTTCGATACGCTTTGGATCATTTGATTGTAATGTCATTACAGGAGGAGATGCAGGAGGAGGAGATCTTACTGCAGAAAGAAAAGCTTACCTCGGAGAGGCACAAGCTTGCTCGTACATTCAGCGAATAATTCTGGCCGAGGAGGATCGTCCGAGGAAGGTAAACAAAGAGAAGCTGGTTATTGGCTTTTCAAAAAATGACATGGCGGGTGTTCTTTACCCTCACGACGACCCTTTGGTGATCAAAATGAGGATGAAAGAAGTAGTGATTTCAAGGGTGCTGGTAGACAATGGCAGTTCGGCAGACATCATGTATTATTCATGCTTTGACAGTTTAAATTTGAAATTATCTCAATTGGAGCCTTATCACAGACCTCTTCTGGGTTTTGCTGGCGAGAAAGTTTTTCCACTTGGGACGATCAAGTTGGATATATTCATTGGAACTTGGCCTGCTTGTCGAACAGAAAGAATACGCTTCTTTATAATGGATAAGAATGTGCAGTCAGCTTACAACATCATCATGGGAAGAGTTGGTTTGAAGAAGTTCGAAGCAGTCCCATCTACAGTACATCAATGTTTAAAATTCCCAATAAATTTCGGAGTGGGAGTGGTGAAAGGTGATCAAAAAGTAGCTCGAGAATGCTATTATTCATCTGCTGAGCAAGAGGAACTTGAAGAATCAAGGAAAAAGACTACTACCTACCAGGTGGAAGAAGATACAGAGATTGAAACTCTCGATCCCAGAGATGAATCCCAACTTGTAAAAGGACAGGTGGTAGAATCTACAGAAAATGTTATTCTGGATGACGAGCACCCTGAACGAGTAACCTAGATAGGTTCATCGTTGGATGCTTCAATAAAACAGGAATTGATAACTTTCTTGAGAAACAGAAAGAAAACTTTTGCGTGGAGTCATGAAGACATGCCAGGAATAGATCCAAACTTCTTATGTCATGAGCTCAATGTGAATAAGGAGATCAAGCCTGTAAAGCAGAGAAGAAGGGTATTTAGCCCCGAGAAGAATCAAGCTATTCAAGAGGAGGTCGACAAGCTCCAGAAAGCCCAGTTCATTGAAGATGTGAAGTATCTGGACTGGTTGGAAAATGTGGTGATGGTAAAGAAGAAAAACAATAAACAGAGAATGTGTGTTGATTTCACTGATCTCAACAAGGCTTGCCCAAAGGATCACTTCCCATTGCTCAGAATTGACCAACTAGTGGATGCTACCTCGGTGCACGAGCTACTCAATTTCATGGATGCTTACTCTGGATACAACCAGATCAAAATGAAACCTGAAGACAGGGAAAGCACTTCTTTTATTACCCTTAGGGGAACTTATTGTTATAATGTTATGCCTTTTGGTTTGAAAAATGCAGGAGCGACATACCAGCGGCTGATGAACAAGGTTTTTGCCGAACAAATCAGTTGCAATATGGAGGTCTATGTCGACGATATGCTGACAAAGAGCAAGAAAGCTGCTGATCATCTAGTTGACTTAGGTCAGACCTTTGATCAACTGGATAAATACCAGATGAAGCTCAACCCGAAAAAGTGCACCTTTGGAGTACGAGAAGGAATGTTCCTCGGGTACATCGTCAACCAGCGAGGCATTGAGGCAAATCCAGCAAAGATCAAAGCTCTTTTAGGGTTGCGATCTCCAACGACGAAGAAAGAAGTGCAGAGTCTTACAGGACGAGTTGCAGCGCTCAATAGATTTGTATCTCGATCAACTGATAGGTGCCTTCCATTCTTCAAAACACTCCGAAAAACTTTCGAGTGGAATGATGAATGTGAAAAAGCCTTTCACGACTTGAAGAAATATCTGGGAACACCTCCATTGCTGTCCAGACCAGTGATGGGAGAAAAGTTGTACTTATACCTGGCAGTATCAGAAAATGCGGTCAGCTCGGCATTGATCAGAATGGAGAATGGAGTCCAAAAGCCAATTTATTACACAAGTAAGGCTTTCCGAGGTGCAGAGATCAGGTACCCAAAGTTGGAAAAATTAGCATTGGCATTAATTGAAGCTAGTAGAAGAATGAGGCCATATTTCCAGGCCCATACCATCATCGTGTATACCGATATGCCATTAAGAAAAGCTCTTCATAAGCCAGAAAAATCAGGAAGACTGATGTACTGGGCAATAGAGCTCGGTGAATATGATATTGTGTATGAACCCAGATCATCCTTAAAAGGGCAAGCTGTAGCAGACTTTATAGCAGAGTTTACATATCCTGATACCCCGAGGAACAAAAGTTGCTCGCTAACCAACATGTGGATGTTAAAGGATCAACAGACATAAGTCCAGACCAACTCCGATTGGTAAAAGGGCTTGTGGATGTAGAAAGATCATCAAATTCAAATCCAGACCAACTCCGGTTGGTAAAAGGGCGAGAAGAGATGGTCGACGAGGAGCAAAAAATACCAGGGGAGGATGAAACAAAACAACAAATATTTCACCGAGGAACGCTGTCAGATAAGAATTTTGAAGACGAGTCACCTACGTGGAGATTGTATGTAGATGGGTCATCTTGCACAACAGGTTGTGGAGCCGGGATCGTTTTGAACACCCCAGACGAGATTGACGTGGAATATGCCTTACGATTCCAATTCAAAGATTCCAATAATGAGGTTGACTATGAAGCCTTAATAGCAGGTCTTAATTTAGCAAAGATTATGGAAGCACAACAAGTGATGGTATTCAGTAATTCTCAATTAATTGTGAATCAGATAATGGGAACGTATGCAGTTAAAGGAGAACTAATGGTCAAATATCATGCAAAGGCGATGGAGTTGTTGGCCGAATTTGATGCCATTCAGTTAATCAGAATACCAAGAATGGAGACGCACTGGCCCGACTAGCATCAGCTACTCGTACCGAGTTGCGAAGAACGATACCAATTGAGGTGTTAGAAAGTCGAAGCATAGATGAAAGCTTGACGATGAATGTTATTTCCCTTGATTTAGGACCATCTTGGATAGATCCCATCAGGGCATATGTCGAGGAAGGAGAATTACCGGAGGATAAGATCGCTGCCAAGAAATTGAAGTTTAAAGCTGCTCGGTATGTACTAATTAATGGTGTTTTGTATAGACGAGGAATTATGGCAGGTTTGCAAAGATGTGTACATCCCTCCGAGGTGAAAGAATTGATTGAAGAGATCCATGAAGGGTCTTGTGGAGCCCATGTAGCGGGTCGAACACTTTTGCAAAGGGTGATGACGCAAGGATACTACTGGCCAACGATGAGAGATGATTGTATAGCCTATGCCAAGAACTGTGACAAGTGCCAACGTTTTTCCTCCATCCGACGAACTCCACAAGCATTATTGACACCCATAACTTCCCCTTGGCCATTTGCCATGTGGGAAATTGATCTGGTTGGACCACTGCCAACGACCCGAGGACGATTCAAGTACCTCGTCGTCGCAGTGGATTATTTTACTAAATGGGTAGAAGCTGAGCCTCTGATTGATATGACATACGAGAAGGTGTACCAATTCGTTTGGAAGAACATCATCTGCTGATATGGTCTCCCTCATGCCTTCATTACAGACCATGGAACACAATTTGATAACGAGGAGTTTGTCGCCTATTGTCATCAGTCAAACATTTTGAAGGTTCATTCAGCACCAGGCCATCCTCAAAGCAATAGACAGAATGAAGTGACGAACAGAACATTATTAAATGGTTTGAAGAAGAGGTTAAATGAGGCTAAAGAAAATTGGATTAATGAGCTACAGTCAGTATTGTGGGCTTACCGAACAACTCCTCGAGCAGCAACTGGAGAATCACCATATATGTTGGCGTTTGGAAGTGAGGCTGTAATACCTGCTGAGTTGGGTCTCCCAACACACAGAGTGCTGAATTTCAATTCCCCAGTCAGTGACTTGATGAGAAGATTAGATTTGGACATGCTCGAGGAGGTTAGAGAAGAAGCAGCCATTAGGAATTCTGCATATCAACAACGAACAACTCTGTTTCTACAACAAGAGGGTGAAGAAATGCAATTTAAAAGAAGGAGATTACGTGCTAAAGAAGGTCATTCAGAAGCACAATAAATTGGAAGCAAATTGGCATGGACCTTACCGAGTTACAGAAGTTGTTCGACCAGGAACTTACCGAATAGCAACTCTAGAAGGGGAGGAATTCAAGAATGCATGGAATGCTGAACACCTACACAAGTATTATCAGTAATGTAAAATGTAAAGCAGTTCTATGAATATGAATAAAATGATGATGTTTCACCATCTTCTCTCCTTTTATTGAAAGTTTTTCGGGGAATACTAGTGTTGTACACTACGCTGCTCGACAGCAGAAAGAAGACGAGCAAAAAGAAGACGATAGTTCAGACCTACGACCAACTCCGGTTGGTAAAAGGGCGAGAAGAGATGGTCGACGAGGAGTGAAAAATACCAGGGGAGGATGAAACAAAATAGCAAATATTTCATCGAGGAACGCTGTCAGATAAGAATTTTGAAGACGAGTTACCTACGTGGAGATTGTATTTAGATGGGTCATCTTGCACAACATGTTGTGGAGCCGGGATCGTTTTGAACACTCCAGACGAAGTTGACGTGGAATATGCCTTACGATTCCAATTCAAAGCTTCCAATAATGAAGTTGAGTATGAAGCCTTAATAGCAGGTCTTAATTTAGCAAAGATTATGGAAGCACAACAAGTGATGGTATTCAGTGATTCTCAATTAATTGTGAATCAGATAATGGAAACGTATGCAGTTAAACGAGAACTAATGGTCAAATATCATGCAAAGGCGATGGAGTTGTTGGCCGAATTTGATGCCATTCAGTTAATCAGAATACCAAGAATAGAGAATGCACAAGCAGACGCACTGGACCGACTAGCATCAGCTACTCGTACCGAGTTGCGAAGAACGATACCAATTGAGGTGTTAGAAAGTCGAAGCATAGATGAAAGCTTGATGATGAATGTTATTTCCCTTGATTTAGGACCATATTGGATGGATCCCATCAGGGCATATGTCGAGGAAGGAGAATTACCGGAGGACAAGATCGCTGCCAAGAAATTGAAGTTTAAAGCTGCTCGTTATGTACTAATTAATGGTGTTTTGTATAGACGAGGAATTATGGCAGGTTTGCAAAGATGTGTACATCCCTCCGAGGTGAAAGAATTGATTGAAGAGATCCATGAAGGGTCTTGTGGAGCCCATGTAGCGGGTCGAACACTTTTGCAAAGGGTGATGACGCAAGGATACTACTAGCCAACGATGAGAGCTGATTGTATAGCCTATGCCAAGAAGTGTGACAAGTGCCAATGCTTTTCCTCCATCCGACGAACTCCACAGGCATTATTAACACCCATAACTTCCCCTTGGCCATTTTCCATGTGGGGAATTGATCTGGTTGGACCACTGCCAACAACCCGAGGACGATTCAAGTACCTCGTCGTCGCAGTGGATTATTTTACTAAATGGGTAGAAGCTGAGCCTCTGATTAATATGACGTACGAGAAGGTGTACCAATTCGTTTGGAAGAACATCATCTGCCGATATGGTCTCCCTCATGCCTTCATTACAGACCATAAAACACAATTTGATAACGAGGAGTTTTCCGCCTATTGTCATCAGTCAAACATTTTGAAGGTTCATTCAGCACCAGGCCATCCTCAAAGCAATGGACAGACTGAAGTGACATACCGAACATTATTAAATCGTTCGAGCGTGATCAACTTTGGTTGGTAAAATAGCGAGAACAAACTATAATCCTTTGGTTAGGAGGCGTACACTAATGTGATCAACTTCGGTTGGTAAAAGAGTTAGTGGGCGTGATAGTTCAAACCCATGACCAACCCCGGTTGGTAAAAGGGCAAGAACAACATTCTTAATAATGCCAATCTCGGTTGGTTTGAAAACAAAATATGCTCTCAAATGCCAACTTATGTTGGTCGGGAAGTAAGTTTATTACATAAAAGTTCATCGAAGAATAAATATTCCAAACTGAACCAAGTATAGTTGGTCGGGGATAAAAAACCCACTAATTGTAGTTGGTCGACGAGGAAAAATCTTTAACCTTGGTTGGTCGGGCACATTTTATTAAAAAGACAAAATTTACTAAGTATAGCTGGTCGGGGATAAAAACCCATTAACTATAATTGGTCGATGAGCTCAATTTAAACAACCTTGGTTGGTTGTAAGAAATTTTAACATTTTTATACTCATTACTTTATTGTTAAGTAGTCGAGCAACATTACTGGTACTTGTAAGTTATTACTAGATTGGTCGATGAACCACAAAGAATTGTTATGCAATCACAAATATAAAAGTGTTAGACAGGTACAAAACAATAGCAATACAGATTTGCAAACAAAAAATGAAAGTCTTTCATTAAAATTCAAAATAAAATTACAAGTTACATATGTGTGCTAACTATTACATTGAAAATCCTATTCTATTGGTTTTTTCCCCTCAGCCTTCGATACAGGTTCCTCGCCAGCAGGAGGATCATTTAATGTCTGAGGAGAATTGATAAAATTCAAGTCCTTCAACATTCTGACATTCATTACTGAAGGAGTATCCAAGAGATGCTCGGGACGAGATACTTCAATTTGAGAATGAAGATTATTGTCACCAAGAGATTTTGAAATTAATCTCCGAGGAATGGCACGAGCTGGGATCCATTCCATATCCAATTTATGGGGTGGTACAGGCAAGTCTAGTAATCTCGGAGTATGATAATCCCACAGGTAGTGCCCCTGTTCGAGCTTCAGCACACCCAGGGCGTTCAACCATCCCTGTTTATAACCTTCATTATTGGCATTTTCAATGCAAGCATCCAAGTGATAAAGGGCCTCATTATAGCCTGCATTCCAGAATTCGCGAGGTTGTTTATGGAATTGGAAAGTTCATCTTTCTAACTGCTCATGAAGGTTCCTGGCAAAAACATCCTTATTATTCAAAGCAGACTTCGTCGCAGTAAGTTGATCTTCCAAAGTCAGGATTTTCTTGGACATTTCAGATAAAGCCCGATCTTTTGCATTCAACTGCTACGCTTGAGTTTCCAATATTGATAGAGTACGAGATTCTTCAATACTATGAGGAGTTCTTGATCGACCCCGAGCAGCTGGAGTGCTTCGTTCCTCGTTAACATCCTGGGCAGCTCTTCCTCACCCACGAGAACCTCTTCCTCGTCCCCGAGCAGTAACAGAAATACCAGACCTTCTTAAAGTATCCAATTCTTACCTTAATTTGGCATTCTCAACCTCTAAGAATGAGAACCCTTCGTCGGAGACTGGTACTAGGGCAGTGGAAGATGAAGCTGCAGACTTATACTGTGCCAACTCTGTCTGCAAATTGTTGTTCTCTTGTTCCAGCAGCTCGGCGATCTGTCTGCATGCCTCAACTTCACCTTTTAGGGTCCTCTCCCTGACATCATACCCAGCAATGAGTTTGTCATATCCCTTCTTGGCAGAAAGTTGTTGATATTTCTTTTCATACCCCTCATGTAACAAGGCATTTGACTCCCTGTACTGATCCTTGAGATCTTCTAGAGTATATTGAAGCTCCTCGATCATATCATAGTAGGCCACGTTATTGGCCATTGCTCTATCAAGTAAGTCCTTCAAGTACCGATAAGCTTCGATTGCTTGCTCTGAAGCACCATGACCAAGGATATCGGCAATTTCGGATGTACTGAGGTCTGTGTGACCAGCTTTATAATACTCATGGCATTGCTGCATCAACTTTGTGTCGTTAGCAGACAAAAGATCCATCCTGGCCAGAAACTAACAGAGAAAGAAAAAGAAGATCAAGACCGAGTGCAGATAATGAAGAGACAATCATATGGAAAGAAAGAACTCAAATTTTATTAGATCATAAGGCAAAAGTTACAAAGATCTGATATACAAAGTACAAGTAAGGAGAAAAACAGAAAGGTAGTACCGAACAACTTCACAACTTTTCCTTGTCTCCCAAGACTTTCTCGGGAGGCTGGGATGAGGAGCTTGGTTGCTCGGTGGGAACACTGATTTGATCGATTGGAGTTGGGATTTGTTCAAGAGGAGCAGGCAAAGATGAAATCTCATCAGCAGATGTCTGGTTGGGTTTAGGAGCAAGGATTTGATCACCCACAATCATTGAAGATTCTTCAGATGCAGCTTCGTCTTCATCTTCGTCTTCAATAAATGGAGGAGGACCAGGGAGATGTTGTTGAAATAGCTCGGAGTCCTCGCTCACCTTCAATTCCTGCAAGGCAGCAACCCAACCATCATGGAAGAATTTTAAACTTCCATAATTTACCCGGGTCATCATTGCTGCTACCCCCCTATCCCATCCTTTATCCCAACCAGTCCGAAAGGATTTCTTCACAGCTATTTTTCTCTTCATCTTCTCCGAGAAAAGCTTCTCGGATAGAAGGTCCTCGGAGGCTTTCATCTTGGCCTCCAACTCCTCCTTCTGACGATTTTCTTCGCGCAGAAATGTCAGCTCTTCCTCAGCTGATTTTAGCTTATCTTCAAGCTCCCCGAAAGTAGTGAGCTTCTCGGAGTATTTCTTGTTCTCCCTCTCCAAGTCCTTCACCTTGTTTCCCAACTGCACCTTTTCTGCTTCAGATGCAGCCAATTTCTTCTCCCATACACCTTTATCCTCGTCGTACTTCTGACGGGATTCCTTCAGAGATTGGGCCAAACCCTGGAATGCATCCTCTACTCCAGACGAGGAGATTGAAGCCTTGAGCGCTTCATCTTTCTTCACGATGGTGTTAAAACAACTCACCAGCTGAAAAAAGAATGTAGTGATGAGTAAGTCCCAAGATACATATATTGATAGAAGGAAAAATTCAAGATAAAAAGAAACTTACTGAAGCAATGTGACGAGTAGCTAAGGATGTCAGCATATCCCTAGGCATGTTTTCCTCGATGCCTTGAACTTCAGGAATAATCCAAGTTTTTACCGAGCTCATTGCAGAGCTCGGGGGAATGATGGTTGGAACACCAACTCCACTAGTTTGGAGCTGGGGAATGGCTTCAAAAAAACTAACCGAGGAGGATTTCTTCAATCTCCTCAGTGGAACTTCAGCATTTTCAGCCAAAGCACCCTTGGTGGGGGAAATAGTGATCACTTCCACAGAAGTACTTTTCTTGCTCGGAGCCATTGGAGGCTTCTCGATAGCCTTCTGAATAGCAACAGAAGGAACAACATCAATTTTCTTGGTCCCCTTTGGGACTTCAGCTTTGTTCCTCTTTCCATCCCCGGCAGAGGAAGTCTCCTCGAAGATAGCAGGAACTCTTCTCTTGCCCATTTTCTGACTTAAAGGAATATAAGATTCTGTTGAAGATTCCTCGGAAGCGGGTAATGGGTCACTAATGCTGACCACGGGACGAGCAGTAAAGGATGATGTGTAGCTCCTGTACTGCAACAAATATGAAGCAGACCTGATGTGCTCGTCTACAACTCTCTGATGCAAACTCCAGATATGTTTCAACTGCTTTATATTGACTTCTGACTCTTTTGGAGTTTTTCTCTTGCTGTCAACTGTAAACAAGAACATATTGAAATATCAGTCATACATTTTATCAAATACAATGAAATTATAATTTCAAAAACAAAAATAAGATGAAAATGACCTATCCCATTGCCATATGGGGGGCATCTGGGACCCTCATATACTGCATCTCTAACCAAAGGGGCATGTTGCCAATTTTTTATAACTACCCCGTGTTCAAAATAATCCCTATTGGCATCAGGGAGGTTGACTACTAAGGCCCTATTCAAAAACCTAGTTTTTAAATAAAAAATGTTGTCTAAAACAGCCCATCTGTAACAGTACATAATCTCAAGAATTCCTATACGAGTTCCATGGGTTTGATTTAACCTATATACCTCATTAACTATTCTCCATGTGTTGGGGGCTATTTTTGTAGGGACAACGTCGAAGTACTGACAGAACTCTAAACACAACAGATTTGGTGGAAAAGAAAATCCACATTCAGCAATAAATAGGCTAGGGAACCAGTGTCCCTCAGCCAAATCAAAATAACTTGAAGGCTCAGAAAGAACCTCCAAAGTTACCCAAGAAGGAATAGAGAAGTCAGAGCGGAACTTCTCAAGAGATTCGATAATGTAAACCATGATGAATAAAAGAAGAAGGAAGAAGAGGTTACAGGGAAAAAGGAGATCTGTTGACAAACGAAGGAGGAAATGAACGCACAAGAGAGAGAAAAGATTTAGAAAACTCGAAAGCAGAAATTGAAAAGGTAGAAGACGATGGGATTGCCTCTGAAGTTTAAATACCTTGCCTTGGGAAACGACAAAAGAAATGATTACAAAAAGGAAATATTACGCTACTGGCGGCTAAAAGGACAAAAAGGGCACGAAGATCGAAGCGCCTATAAAAATGCAAAAAGGCGGATTCTGCGAATTTGGAAGGAAATTTAAATACGAAGAAAAGGCTCCTAAAACCCAGGAAGGTCATTTAATATCGCCATATACCGAGAAAGAATGTTCCATACTCCTCAAAGTTCGAAATATGAAACATTGGGGGCTTCTGTTGACACCAAAATTAGTATGCTGATGTGGACGAATAATAAGAAGACACGTGTCAATCTACGTGGCACAATAGTAACGAGGAAGATTGTTTCCCTGACCAACATACTCACTCCGAGGAACACCAATCCTCCGAGGAACTCTTATCCTCCGAGGAACTCCAATGCTCCGAGGAACTTTTGGATGACGAGCAACTAAGGCGGTTCGAGCTGCACCTCGACCACAACATTAATTGCCAGATAATCAACAGTTCAACTATTCATTGAATGCTTATCATCTTGACACGCACTTTTGAAGAACATTAAATGAATTACCCTTTCGTATGGGTATCATTTAATGTAACACCCTTTCATGTACAGCCTAAGGGCTATAAATACCTTGTATCACACTCATTCAAAGGGACCGGAATTTCTTGATAGAGCTTGTAATCGAGAATTCCCAAAACACTCAGCAATAACATAACAATGGACGTAGGCCATTTATATAAGGCTGAACCACTTTAAAATCTTTTGTTTCATTTTATTTACCTGTGATTAAATAATTAGAGTAATCTAGTTTTTTACATCAACAATGATATTTTCTTCCTTTCAAGCCCATGCATGAAATGTCATGCTAAAAGTGTTTTTTTAAAAGAGTTTTTAAGAGAGATGGATATAACATATATTATTATATTATTTTTTTATTAAATATTTTTTTAGAAATATTTTTTTAAATATTATTTTTAAAGGTGTTTTTTTTAAAAAGAGGCGGGTTATTATGGGCTGGATTTTATCACGGGGGAAAATTTACCGACGGTATATATATGGTATGGGACTCACTAAAATTTAAAAAATATATGGGATGGGAGCCCAATAAAACTTTGAAAATGGGACTAAACCCAAAAAAGTATATATTTGTTTGCGATTCTCACAACACTTGTCATACGGCTTTAATTCTTTATAAACCCCTTTTAAATAAGTTACTCATGTTTTTAGACCAATGGATTTTGTTCCATCTTCTCAGAGTGCTTTCTTTCTTATTTTTCATTTACACATTTTTGTATTTGTTTTCAAAGTTGAATTGAAGAAGTAAACCACGTTTTCATTTACACCTCAATAGTCACTATCGATGGTTATGTTTCCTCTATGCTTGGTCGGTCGATGTATATCACTTTAATTGTTATCTTTAAGTTGGCAATAATAGTTGAGGCTAAAGTAGAAAAGGCATTAACATGACTATTGTAGTTCCTCGACAAATGTTGAATTGACATCCATCTGAAGATCTTGAGAAGACTCATTGTTTTATTTTTGTAGGCCAACATCCTAGGTTATCTGGCTTCGTATTCTCAACTCAGTTAGTTGGCGATCAAAAGGGAGTTATAGCAGATTGTTATATTGCTTGCACCATTTCAACTAATTTCTAATTACAACTACTATTTCTCCATATTTAGCTTTATTAATTGATCCTTTGAACCTTATCTGAATGACTTGTTCGATCATGGCTCCTTATGGGGTGATGAAGACGATGTCAATGTTGGTTTCCCCACTCTTTATATTCTCTGTCTACAAAAAAACTTCCATTTAGATAATTGATCAATGGGATTTGAAAGATATTATGCCCTAATTTGACATTGAACATCTCCAAAAGTAGGATAGGATAATAACTTCCTCCTATGGGATAGAGGAGAACTATGCGATGAAGTTATCTAAAACCCACCCTTTGATGGAAGTTTAGGGCTTGTTGTTAATATTGAACTCGGACAACTCCAAGGACTATGTTACAATACTATTGGCCATGTAAGATTTCTTTAGAAGTTCCTTAAATATGAAAGTAGCGAGAGAGATTATAGAATAGGCACAGAAATAGTACCTTAACTTTCTAGATGATATCATTAGGGCTAAGACAAGATTATCCATGGAAATGTACATGCTTTCACAATTAAGTAGAGTGTGGATGATGTAGTTAACCAACTCATTTTCCCCATCATGTAATTGAATTAACTCAATGGTCGCATGTTGTAAAATGACCAATTACAAGTGGATCTTCTAACCATTGACTGACATTAATAACAACAGTGTTGAGCCCAGTTATATCTTGATTTGATCCAATGCTTCATCACATTCAATTGTCTATATTGTAGTGTTGTCCTTTTTCAATGCCTAAAACAATGGTTGATACTAGTCCAATAACCTAGATATGTATCGAATAAATGCTTCAAGCATCCTAGTGAGAACTTGAACCTCTCTAATTGTGGTCAAATTTTTGATATCTTGGAAGGATTTGATATGATATGTGTTAGAATTTATGCCCCTTTGTATTACCATGTAACCAAGAAATTTACCTAATCTCACATCAAAGGCACAGATAGAAGCAGTGAGCTTGATTCTGTAACTCATGAGAATCTTGAAGGTGATGGAGATGTCTCTAATATATACAATGGCAAGTTTGATCTTTATAAGCATGTCATCAATGTAGACTACATGGTAGAAATTATCTTCTTTTTGAACATCTTGCAAACTAGTCATTGGTAAGTTTCCCTAAATTTCTTGAGGCTAAATGGCAACACCCCTAGCCGTATAACCCATGAGTACTAACAAATGAAGTCTTATCCTAATTATGACTGAGTAATAGTAATTGTTGGTACCCAAAATAGGCATCCATGAAACTCATCCATTGGTCTCCTGCCATTGAGACAACTAATTGATCTATAATTGGTAGAGGAAACATGTCCTTGGGACAACCTTTGTTGAGGTCAAGGAAGTCCACACAGAAACTATATTTGCCTATCTTCTACCTAACAACCATTGTGTTAGATATGTAATTTAGGAATTGGACATCATTGATGAAGTTGTCATAAAATAACCTTTCAACTTCATCCTCCGCCACTTTTACTATATATGGGGCAGGTGTTCTCAATTTTTACTTGACTAGTTAGGATGAAGGATCCATGGGTAATTTGCGATGAGCAACCTATGGATATTTGCCTGAAAGATCATAGGGTTTCCATGTAAACACATGAACGTTTCACTTGAGGAAATTCGTAAGCTTCTCAATTTTGTACTATTGTAATTCTAAGCTTATAAAAAAGAGTTTTGCTAGTTGTTATTGTTAAGATGAACTATTACTAGTTCCTATATTACTTGCTCAGTAGGGGCCAACTTGGTTTCTTTAACATCTAGTCTAGCACCCTTTTGTTTCATATGTTCTTCTTGGCCATACAGTCATCATCTTCAAGACTCTTCTCTAGTTGAGATTTCTTCAGCTTGATGGCAACGTTAAAATAACTTTAGGTAGCTTATTGGTTACTGTTAATTTTCCACTATGCCCTAGTTAGTTATAAAACTTTATTACTTGTGGAGAGATAAGGTAAATGCCCTCAGTCTGCACGCACACCTTCTTATAAATATGCTGTTATAAGATTTCTCTGATCCCACAATGATTAAGTATAAATATTTCATATTTATCCCTTTAATTTCGTTTCTTTTATGGTCTATTGCATTGTAATTAACCTATATGTATCTCAGATTTATGCTACTAACCCTTTTCGACAAGTATTTCTTGTTTTGTGTACTTGTCTCTTATTTTATAGGTAGTTCGTGCAAGTGGATGGAAGAGAAAAATCAAAACAATGAAAGAAATGCAAAAAAGGAAGTAAAGGGAATTTTTATATTTTTCTAGATGGAATCGGGAGGAGGATCCGACTGGAAAGTTGAAGAACATGAATTCACAAGAATACTTAAAAAAATGGCACCTCAATCCGAGTTGCGATGAAGAAGTTATGTGCATTTGAAGTTGAGAAGAAAATCTACTAGCAGAATCGTAAATAAGAAAACTTCGAGCACACAAGACATCACTTGGGAAATACTGTAAAAAGGAACTACTTCTGTTTTTAAGGGAACCGGTTTGTGATTAGTAACGCTTCAGATCCGTGATAAAACTTTTCATGCTCTAGAACCGTGACAAATTACCTGAAGCGGAATTTTTATTTTGGCCTTATTTTTTAGCCTAGAGAGTTTTATGTTTTGAGGACTCTTCTAAACGACTTCTAGCCTATATATTTAGTCACTAGGTTTCTTTTAAGGGAGATTTCATTCTCCTAAACAAGGAGGAACATCTAGGAGAATAATTTACATATTTTGCACCTTCAATTAAATACCTTTTCTTATTTTTCTTCAAGATTTTATTCTTCTTGCATGTTGACGTTCTTCAATCTTAGTAACCTTAATTTCTAGCACTTTTATTATTATTTCATGATGTTTGCATGCTTGGTAATATATTCTTACTTAGATATTTATAATATCATGTCCGCCTAGATAATTAGAGGGTTGAGGTACATAAACCCAACCTAGGTTAATCAGATGGATATAAAATTGGATGAAATTGTATAGATAATTCGTAGGTTTGATATTTTATCGAAACAAGTATTATAGGTCTCTTAACTTTTTTTTCCCTAGGTAATCGGAGTGTTTGAGGGTATAATATGTGTGTCGATAATTTTTTCATTCACATTAAATTACTTATTGACTAGACATTGTGCGGAGTAAAATTCTCATATGCTTAGGACTTTAAAAAATTATATGTTTTCTTCTAATTATAAATACAATTTTTAAAAATTTTGTATCCGAAGAAATTACCGAAGGTTCAGGGGAGTGTATTCCAATCCCATCTTATTCATAGTAGTTAATCAAATTGCATTATTCTTTAGAACTTTCTCAAACCTATAATCTTTTACACTTTTTCCTTTCCTAAGTGTTAAACCAATTTAATCCTAAATACCGTTCCCTATAGATTCGATCCCTACCTGTCGCTACACTTCCATTTATAGTGTGCCAAGTTGTGGTATATTTTTGTATAGGGCGTAAACACCCAACGATGTGATTTAAATACAAAGTTTATGCCTCATCAAAAATGGCAAAAACTTGATGCGACTCAAAACGTGTCTCTAGTGCGTGTTAATTTTGATTCAAGAGAAAATAAGTCACCTAAGTAATAATCCAATCAAGTTGGGTATCGAACTCAGGGACCAAGACGTAAGTCATGACGACAGCTAAGGGAGACGACTAACCTAAAACCCAACTCATCGAATGGAATGGAAAGATGATGATTTGTTTTAAAGAAACTTCCTAATGAACTAAAGAAAACTAATAATGTGATACAAACTAACTATGCATTAAAGGACTAAAGAAATAAGGTTTTAAATTGCATGAGAAAGGTAAGATTGGGATGCACTCCTTCGACCCTCAGTAATTTCACTGGATATAAAACATATCAAGAATGAAATGTTTCATTGGAAAGACACCTTCAACTCCTTTCAGGCATCACATATATGGGTGATGCGACGTAAATATTACATATTTCATCCCTTGAACCTACGCATTTTAGCCCCCTCGGGTATCTTATTCCCTATATTTATGCTCGTTAACTAGAAAACCTTGGGTTTCTACGTTAACATGTTTGGGCTTTTATAGGTATTTGAATGCTAAGTGTGAAGTTCGGACGCATTCCGCTCTATTTCCGTACACGATCGCACGTTCAAGGTAATTTTAGTCTTTTCATAGCTTGGGCACTTGGCCCAACACACGGAAGTTGTATCCCTCCTCGCAAGCTTTGCGTGGCCGTGAACGATGTGCGATTTCGATTCAGAAAGAAGAAGTTATGGCGATTTCAGAGGAAGAGAAATGCAAACATGCCAAAACATCAATGTAGGGGGCTCATACCTGCTTGATCTATCGATCGATCAAAGGGATCGATCGATCGATCCTTCAATATTTGCAATTCGTGGGGAGATAGTGGGCTATGATTTTCAGCATCGATCGATCGATAGTTTGGGTCGATCGATCGATCCCCTATTTTTATGAGATATTTTGCTTTTCTTTTCTTTCTTCTTTTCTTTTATTCCACTTACTATATAAACCAAATTTTGTTGTAATATCAGATATTAAGAGATAGATTAGATTTTAGGTTAGAATAGATTAAGGTTTGGGTGATTTTGGAGGGTTCTTCTTCATTTCTTCTTTGATTGAAACCCTTTTGGATTTGTAAGTTGACTATTCATTCACCATCTCCATTAATATAGCTTGTATTTCATTAATTCTTGATTTCTAACTTAGTTTGCAAGCTTTCTTTACATGATTTGATTTAATCGCTTTCTAGTGTAGATTTACCGCATTTATTTACCTCATTTTTAACATGCTTTCTAGCTAAATTAGTCTAGGTTGTGTTTGAATGGAACTCACTCGGGTTGACGCGTTGCTTGGCTTTGGTGATGGCGTTTACGGGTCTATTTCAGGTGCGTTGTCCTAGTTATTGCGCCTAGGAGATTTGACGGGGCATATCATGTATGTCTCGTGCTTACGACCTTTCGTGCGTAATTTCTGGGATATTTGTTGACGCCAAAATCTTATTAGGCTTTTATGCGGATTTAGGGGCGTGACAACCCTTGATTTAATTAACTGTCGAAACGAGACGCATTTGTAATAACTCATCGACCCATGTATCCATTTTATACTAATTAACTATGGTGAGGGATATTCGACGCAACCTATAGTTTTTACCGCTTTGTTAATCTAATTTATTTTCCCTAGCCTAGTTAATCATTTCCCTTTTATGCATCTTTTCCTTTTTAGTTTGTAATTCACCTTTTACACTTTTATTTAGGAGTATTAAATTAATTAAATTCTAGCAACTCATCTCAATAGATCTTTCGATACCCGACTTACCGTTGTGCTTGCCTCGCAAGTGTAGTAGTAACTTAGGTTTTTGTATTATCGCGGTGAAACTAAAACAATGATCGTGCCCTTACACGAGCACCCATTTCACGCGGGTAATGAATGGGGGAACTAACCCACATAATATATGATAAAGATTAAAATCTAGGCGCGTGATAAGATTGTCAATATGTGCATCGCACCCTTAAATACACTGGTTACCTAGGGCAAACGTAGTTAAAAGTCTTACGATAGTTATACGAACAAAATATCAAGTTTGACTTATTCATTTAATTCCAGAATATGTACTATATTTGTGCGAAACACCTCGTGTTGGGTTCATGTATCCGAACCCTTAAAAACTTAGTCATATATGGAACAAATTCTAATTAGTAATATTTCTACGTTGCATGTATTCATCTTCATCACAAAGTTATAGCTAAGCATGCAATAATTGAGTAATATGGACAAACTCTATCAATAATACTAGAAGAAGAATGATTAAAGAAGAACAAGATGAAGAAGATAACTTATGTTGAAGAATTACTTGAGAAAGATCCAAAAGCATGCAACTTGATTAATAAAATGATCTCCTACGGTTATTGCCACCTTCTTACTCTCTAATTAGGGTAAAAAGTAATTAAACTATCTCTAGAATAAAGGAGATATTAAACTACCACGTTTTTACAAGTGTTAGAATCATTCACAACTCTTATTTTTATAAGTATAGAACATGAATTTTTGTTAGATCATCGAACCGGTTCAAACTGGCCTTAATAAGGCGGTGAACCGATTCCCCTTGGGACCAAACCGGTTTGAAATTCTAGTGCCGAGGCCAAATTTTCTAGCAAAACCGAATCGGTTCCTCTGGGGACCAAACCGGTTCGAACCTTGATTTTTTCTTCTTTTCTTCCTTAAATTCTCCTCATCTTCATATCTTCATAACTTCACGATCGGAATTAAATTTGGGTGACCTTTCTTCCTACGCGCTCGTGAGCTTATGAACTTCATCTTCTCTTCAGGTCCTGCATCCGGATTCCAGTTGTGTAATTATGAATTTACCCTTAACTTTACTTCCTGATTTTCGATCTTCATTCCAGTTTCTCTCTTGCTTTCAAGTGTATTGATTATCTTCACAAATGAATAAACATACACAAAACACAATTTACACATAGAAAATTATTAGTAGCAATAATATGAGATAAAATCATAGAATTAACATCGCACGGGATGATAAATGTAGCTAAATTATAGGGATAAATGTGAAGAATGTATGCCGAATGAAACCCCCTAACTTAGAACTTTGCCCGTCCCGAGCAATGTAAAAGAATCATGTAAGAACAAACATTTATACAAAAACATATTATTCTGGATAGAATATCTTTTTTGTGGGCAAGCGATTGCATTTAACTTGTGCAACAAGTCGTTAAATTCCTAGGTTACCCTAGTGGGACGAGTGGTGTCTCGTTAGGGTTTGCAGTGAATATACCGACAAAATTCATTTTTTGACTCAAAGAAAAATCAAAGTACTTAATAATTGCACGACTTAAATTCTCCCAAAATAATCACCTTAAATTCATATTCAAGAGTCTCAAGTCGTAATGTGTGTACGAAGCCGAGAATTAAATCGCCAACTTCCGTCGATTGATCATTACGTTACTTTTCAAAAATTCATTTTGACTCCATTCTCATGGGATACTCTCACAAATAAAGCACTCGGACGGTGGATATTTTCTCTCGGTGTGCATGATGTTAGGAGTAAATATAATGGAACATGAATTCACGCACACAAGTAGAAAGACAGAATATTTGAGGTGAATAGGTCTCATCATCGGAATACGGTTATTAGAAAACGGGAAACATCATCTTTTAGTCGCACCATTTAATATCCCTTATTATCTTTTCATGTTTTTAGCTCTCCACATGGTAATTAATTTCATTATTGAGACTCGGTTAAGACTTTTTCGGGTTAAGGTGTTCAGGGTAATAAATGGGACGGTTTAAAAAGTTGTAAGGACATTTTTGTCCATTAACAATTTATTATGTTGCACGCCGTTACACCGTTGAAGAAATTCACGATTCATACATTCATCAACGGATCCGAATATTAAAAGAAGAAGAGGAATCAAAGTCTGACAGACCGGACCGGTCCGCCTGCAATAAAAGAACCGATCCGGCTAATCGGACCGGTCTACCTCATACCCGGACCGATCTGTCTGCTGAAGGATAGTATACCCCGGACCGCAAGAGAACCGATGTAGCCTGGAATAAAAGAACCGATCCGGTCAACCGGATCGATCCGCCTCAGAATAAAAGAACCGATCCGGTCAACTGGACCGATCCGCCTCAGACCCGGACCGGTCCGCCTGGGATAAACTTAAACAGATCGTGCTCAGATTTTTGTGGCTCAAGACTTCTTATTTAATCCCACTACAGGAAGTGGTTTTCTAAGACTCATACACACGATTTTCAGAGTACAGAAAACTCTAAGTCTTCACCTATTGAGCATCAAGACTCTAGGTATTTGATTCACACAAATTGCCAAACATTTGTGAATCACTTTGCAACCCAGGAACGCACTTTTGCTGTTCACACCCTTGTGGAGAAGACCGTTCTTCTTCTTCATTGAAGCCCTACTGGAAAGGGATAGTTCCAGCCGCCGACTACAGAATCCGACACCTGAGGGTAATTCTTAGTCACTTGTATTTTCATTGTAATTCGAAATTGTACAGCTACAATATTATAATGAAAATAAATGGTTTTGCCCCTTTGGGGGATTTTTCCTCACAAGCATGTGTTTGAATGTTCTTGCTTTGTTCATTATCGTATTCAATCACATATTGTTGCATATTTAGGGTTTGTTTGGGTTAAAAAGTGTTTAATATATAATTTGCTCAGTTGAACGCAAGCACATACGTTCTCAAATTGGTATCAGAGCGGGTTACGCTAATTTATTGTGTGATCCTGATTTTTCAAGGATTTACTTTCTGATACAATTTGTCTACTCACGTTTACAAATTGGTATCAGAGCGGGTTACGCTAATTTATCGCGTATTCCTATTTTCCGCAAAATCTTGTGATATTGATTTTTTTTAAAATCAGTTTTGTGAAAAATCGCAATTTTTCAATGGAATGCCCATTTAATGAGGAGCCTATTTTTGAAAAATTTCACGACCATTCTGAAAATTTAAAAAGTTTGAATTTGAAACTTTGCAAAAGAATTAAAGTTTTGGAAAAGGAAAATTCCCGTTTTAAATCCGCGATGGATCTTTTGCAAACGGTTAAAAATCAAAGAGATTTTTATCGTGAAAAACTTATTTCCTTGGACCATGACTTTGTTTCTTTAAAATTGTCCAAGAAGAAGAGTGATGAGAGAGTCCTAGTTTTAGAGAAGGAATTGGAGGACTTAAAAAATTATAGGGTTCTCGTTTGCGCCGTCGAGGATAAAAAATTAATCGATGATTTTACGGCACGTGAAAAGACTCTTAGGGATAAGTTTGTTTTAATTGAGGAGGAGCATAATAAACTGTTAAGTTTAATTGATAATTTGAAAAAGAAATCCCTTAATTTGGAAGAGTCTAATTCTTTGCTTGAGTAAAAAATTTTGAAGTTAAAAAATGATTTGACAGACTCAAGTAGGTTTGATAGTGATGGTAATGGCTCATCGTGTTCTCATGCTTCTAATGCTAAAGCCAAAACCATTATTTGTTTTAGAGGGTCGACTAATTCCAAGGACGCTAGAAAATATCACACTTTAGGTGTCATTCCACCCGTTTACGCATGTTTATATTGTGGTAGCAAATGTCACCTTAGGCGTTTCTATTTTGATCTTAGAAAATGTCCTAGGAAGTTTATGTCTAGTGTTCCCTTGGTTCCTATATCCCCCACTCGACATTTCACATCTATTTGGCTTAGGAAATCACTTTTTGAGACACTAGATTTTAGACAAGTTGATTCCCGTTTGCTTGCACATGATTCTTCACTTGCCATATCATATAGATGATTGTGTTTGCATGTTTGTCATACACTAGTTGTGGTTTCATGATTTATACTTGTTTGCTAGTGTTATGAAATGTGTACTTTTTGTATAAATTTTTGTTTTTCATAAAAAATTTTAAAAATACAAAAAGACTTTATTTTGATAAAATTTTTGAAAAAATCGAAAAAGATTTCTGTTTTTGCTTCTTTTATGGATGAACATTTAAGATAGCCAAGTCACAACTTCATTCCATTTATCCATGTGACTGTTTGGTAGAGATTTGAGAGGCTACATCATTTCATCCATGTGCTTTACTTAGTATGAAGTCTTTGAGATGCAATTAGTGATATCTTCCTACATGTTTGACTCCTATATCCTTTATTGCACACATGCACGGCTATATTTGATTATTGCACTTGTCTAACTCATATTGGCTTGAGTGTTTCCATCTCAATTCTGTCTATACAATGTACAATATGCGATAAAACTTGACAAGATTGGAATGCATGTAAAAACCGTTTTGGTGAGACTGTGTGTTTTTGTATAACGGGGAGGGGCTGCGAAAGGTAATCATCTATCCTTTGCGCAAAAGCCACCGTTAAAAAGGACCTAAAAATGGAGGAATTTTAATATTCGAGGTCCAAAGAGGTTAAAAGAGCTCGAAAAAATTCAAAGGCAATAAAAAGTACTTCATGCCAAATATGGGACACTTAGGTTTCACCATCAATTCTCCATAGTTTGAGAATTTAGAATGCCTCTATTCAAAAATTATATCTAAGGGAGTTTGGTTGGAGAATCTTTAAACGGGTTTGCACTTCCTTGAAAGTCCTGAAAAAGCATAAAATCGTTTTGGACGTTATTGGTGTGAAAATAACTTTGAGCTTTAATTTGTTGATTTGATTGAGTCAATATCTTATATTGTCATTCTTTTACACCAAAGGACGCATTTGAGTTCATTCGCTAGGAGTATCCTATATTCATTGTGCACATATGTCATGTTTGTATGCATTGATTTTCCTATCGAATTTGATCACACCACTTCATTTACGCTATCATCGTCTTGGTTGCTTTGTGTTCATTCATGGTGTGATTTTCTCCTAGTGACACCCCGCACTCGCTTATTTGATTTATTTCTCTCATTTGTCTATTTTGGGACATCATCAAAAAGGGGGAGAATGAATTATCTTATTATGGGGGAGATTTGAAAGTTTGAGTTTTCTCATAAATTGGTATATATGTTTATCTCATTTCAAACTCGATATGTCACTTGGTATTTTGCTTTTTCTCATGTGTGTAGGTACTACATGGATTATCATTGGATTGCACACCCTGATGAGAAAAGTGTTGAGATTCCTGAAAGAGTTGAAGAGCAAACGTTGTAGTCTTATTCAATTGTATCTTTCCAGTTTTGGGTTCATGGAAGGTTAGATTTGTATAAGCATTTTGTTAGTTGTTTTGATAATTCAGATGTTCGTTTTTATGTATGTACCGGCATAGACATAGGGGGAGATTTGTAAGGAAATTTTTATCCATTAACAATTTATTATGTCGCACGCCGTTACACCGTTGAAGAAATTCAAGATTCATACATTCATCAATGAATTCGAATATCAAAAGAAGAAGAGGAATCAAAGTCTGACAGACCGGACCGGTCTGCCTGCAATAAAAGAACCGATCCGACTAACCGGACCGGTTCTCCTCATACCCGGACCGATCCGTCTACTGAAGGCCAGTATACCCCGGACCGCAAGCGAACCGATGAAGCCTGGAATAAAAGAACCGATCCGGTCAACCGGACCGATCCGCCTCAGAATAAAAGAACCGATCCGGTCAACCGGACCGATCCGCCTCAGACCCGGACCGGTCCGCCTGGGATAAACTTAAACAGATCGTGTTCAGATTTTTGTGGCTCAAGACTTCTTATTTAATCCCACTACGGGAAGTGGTTTCTAAGACTCATACACATGATTTTCAGAGTACAGAAAACTCTAAGTCTTCACCAATTGAGCATCAAGACTCTAGGTATTTGATTCACACAAATTGCCAAACATTTGTGAATCACTTTGCAACCCAAGAACGCACTTTTGCTGTTCACACCCTTGTGGAGAAGACCGTTCTTCTTCTTCATTGCAGCCCTACTGGAAAGGGATAGTTCCAGCCGCCGACTACAGAATCCGACACCTGAGGGTAATTCTTAGTCACTTGTATTTTCATTGTAATCCGAAATTGTACAGCTACAATATTATAATGAAAATAAATGGTTTTGCCCCTTTGGGGGATTTTTCCTCACAAGCATGTGTTTGAGTGTTCTTGCTTTGTTCATTATCGTATTCAATCACATATTGTTGCATATTTAGGGTTTGTTTGGGTTAAAAGGTGTTTAATATATAATTTGCTCAGTTGAACGCAAGCACATACGTTCTCAAAATTCGTAGTCGGAACTTTTTTCTCTCGATGTCCTTAGGCACTTTTTCCGGCATTTGCTATTTTTCTTTCTTTTTCTACTTTTTTTTCGCATTTTTTTTCTTTTTCTTTTATATTTTTGTTGAGCATTTGTCTATTTTTTTCTTGCCCCTTTTTATTTCACCATTTGGAGTTGATTAACGATTTTTTTTTCATAACTTTGAGCTAAGTGGGCTTTTCGGGTTATCAAACGAAATTGGGAAATTTATTTGGCTCAATTGGATATGAGAAGGGGATATTTTTTCACAAATTTCATGGCTAATATTTTTGGGTAACAAATGAGGGCCTAACTTCATCTATCCGAACTACTAATTGTCTTACCATATGCATCTCGAGATTCATTTAATTTAGAGATATTTTAGTGCGTTTTAAAGACGACATCTCACTCGTTTCCTGTAATCAATCAAAACAATGATTTAGAGATCTTCAATGACATAATTAAACGCTGAAATGAAAATTGAGTTAACCATTAAGTCAGACTGATTTAATTACGTGGAAAAAGTGATAGGCTCGAAATCTCATCGGGTTAGTTAATCTCCACACTTATTCGTTAACTCGTCAATTTTCGTTCAATTTCCTCTTTGGTCAATTTCGGCTTAGTGCACTTCATTTTTTTTTTCAAATTGAGACTTTTAATAAAATTTTGTGACATTTTTGAAGATTTTAAATTCCAATTTTTATTTATTTTGATTTATTTTACTTTGTTTTTCAATTTTTCAACAAAAGCATGCTTGGAACTAACATGTGATCAAATCAATGAAACTAAATAATAAATGGGATGAATATCCCACACCCCCAACTTAAATATTGCATTGTCCTCAATGCAAATCAATAACTTAACATAAAGAGAGAAAAAAGAAAGATATTGTCCAAAATGGAGCGATCCCCGAGAAGTACGAGTCCATTGAATCTAAAATACATGTTAGAACCAAGAAAAACAAAAAGAATAACAAAAACTTTAACTAATTACACTTGACTACAATTAAAAAGAGAGAAAAAGAAAGAAAGAAAGAAAATTAAGTATTTACAACCTACAATTTGAACTTCTAATTGATTATATACTAGAAGTCGAAATTTTTTAGGGTCCACCTAAAATACAATTTGACTTTGGGGGGTTAATGGTGTACCCTCATTTTCATTCATGACTCCCGAAAATTGGAATTCCATTTGAATTACGGAAGGCATGTGTTTGGCGTAAGAAACGAACAATCACCAATTAAAAAATTTATGGGGATGATGGGGGGTTTGGATAAAATGGGGGACAAGGCTAAATTGATCTCAAGAAAATTAAAATCACCTACCCATGGTTTTTAAATTGTAATGGGAGGTGGGAAAAGTCCAAGTGAATATCCCATGAGATGAAGCATCTAAAAATAACATCCCCGTTCAAGAATCGGGTTAAAGTACTCAAGACTTTCATCAGATTCTTGTAATAGATTTAATGGTTTGATAATAATGGGGAACTAAGGAAACGAAGGACCTTCAACCTCAATAGAATTTGAAATATCGATGCGAGGTTGAAATTCGAAAGTTCTTGGACCACTCTCATTGATTTCTTCCTTAAAAAAGGGTGGATGCAAAAAGCAAGTTTCAACCTCAATCGAGCTTTTTGAAGAAGAAATTATCTCACTGAGTTGGGCATTTATTTCTAAATACTAAGCTTAATGACTCTCGACTTAGTTATTCAATTTCTTTTTCGCTAACTCATAATCAAACCAACAAGAAGACATAACATCTTCTTGGGAGGTTTTCTCATAGTTAGAGGATTCCCCATTCCTCAAAGTTTCTTCCCAAATGCTTTGTTGAATTCTCTGATTTTCCAGAATTTTAATGTAATCACCCATCATCATAGGTGGGGGAGAATTTTTTGCACACTCAATTCTTTCATTTTCAAGAATTTGAAAGCATTCGCGCATAGTCCTGGGAGTGTGACTTTGAGAACTATTGTCATAACAATTAAACCCATTAAAAGAGTTAGGATGAGACATTTCAAAGTGGGTAATTCAAAAGCGTGACAAGCATGAATATTTAAAGTTTCTTGAAATAATTTAGTAGAAGTAAAAAAGAAAGTAAAAAGAATAAAAAATATATACACTAAATATTAAAACACTAAAATCCTAAAATAAACCGGTCTTCGGCAATGGCGCCAAAAACTTGACGCAAGTCAAAAAGTGTCTCTAGTGCGGGCTAATATCGGCTCAAGTGTAATCCGTTCGAGTAAGTGATAATCTGAGAAAATCGGGTATCGAACTCATGGACTAAGACGTATGTCGTGACGAAAACTAGAGAAGAGGACTAACCTAACACTCACCTCAATGCACCGAACGGAATGGAAAGATGATGATTTGTTTGAAAGCAACTTCCAAATGAACTAAATCAAACTAATTAAATGATATAAACTAACTATACATGGAAGGACTTAAGAAACAAGGTTTTAAATTGTGTGAGAAAGGTAATATTGGGATACACTCCTTCAACCCATAGTAATTTCACTGGATATAAAACGTATCAAGAACTAAACGTTTAATTGAAAAGAAACCTTCAACTCCTTTTAAGCATCATATCTATGAGGACATTAACCCGGACGATATATGATCAAGATTAAAGTATAGGTGCGTGATAAGATTATTAATATTTGCATCTCACCCTTAAATACTCCAGTTACCTAGAGAAAATGAAGTTAAAAATCTTACGACGGTTATACGAATAACATATCACGTTTCAATAATTCATTTAATTACAGAATATGTTCTATATCTATGCGAAACACCTCGGGTTGGGTTCATATATCTCAACCCTTAAAAACTTAGCCAGTCATGGAGAAAATGCTAATTACCAAGATTTCTGCATTGCATGTATTAATCTTCATCACTGAATTATAGCTAAGCATGAAAGAATTCATTAATATGCATAAACTCTATCAATAATACTAGAAAAATAATGATTAATGAAGAACAAGATGAAGTAGAAAACTTATGTTGAAGAATTACTTGAGAGAGATCCAAAAGCATACAACTTGATTAAGAAAATAATATCCTATGGTTTTTGCCTCCTTATTGTTCTCTAATTAGGGTAAAAAGCATCTAAACTATCTCTAGAATAAAGGAGATATTAAACTACTGCGTTTTTACCAGAGTTAGAACCATGCACAACTCTTATTTTTACAAGGATAGAATATGAATTTTCATCAGATCGTCGAACCAGTTCAGACTGGCCTTAATAAAGAGTTAAACCAGTTCCCCTTGGGAACAAGCTGGTTCAAAATTCCAGTGCTAAGGCCCAGTTTTCTAAAAAAACCAAATCGGTTCCCCTTGGGACCAAACTGGTTCAAACTTTGATTTTTCCTTTTTTTCTTCCTTGAATTCTCCTCATCTTCACATCTTCATAACTTCACAATCGGGACTCGGATTTGGGTACTATTTCTTCCTATGCGCTCGTGAGCTTATGAACTTCATCTTCTCTTTAGGTCCCGCCTCCGAATTCTAGTTGTGTAATTATGAATTTGCCCTTACTTTTACTTTCTAATTTTCGATCTTCATTCCATTTTCTCTCCCGCTTTCAAGTGTATCAATTATCTTCTCAAAGTAAGAAAGATACACAAAACATGGTGTACTCGCAGGAAATCATTAGTAGCAATAATATGAGCTAAAATCATAGAATTATCATCATACGAGATTATAAATGTACCTAAATTATGGGGATAAATGTGAAGAATCTATGCCTAATCACACAACATAGAATTCTACCTCACGATTAACCAGATCGACTTTTACTTGAAGTTTAATCTTCCCAAGAGGGGTCTCCACGTCCCCTTTGAAGCTAATTAGTGGTCCAACTTTGGTCTCAATATCCAAGATATTGTGCTTAAGATTGTATAATAGGTCCACATAAATGATTTTTTATAATCTTCTTTGGCTGAACAAAATCCTCTTCACATAAATTTTGTTTAATGTCAAAGTGAGGACCAATGCATCTTTATTAGAAAAATTGATCCCCATCAAGTCATCATTGGATAACATGATAACTCGCTCAAGATCAAAGTCCTTACGCTCCATTTTATATACAATGGAATTATAGAATTCAACCTAGAGAGCCTCTTGTATTCTAGATGCAATTATGATCATTTGACAGAGATTCTTTCCAGTGCACTAAGACGTATCTATATATTCGTGAATAACGATGACCATTTTTAAAGGAATCATATCTTCATTGTCCTTTTTTGGTAGCTTTAACTCGATATGTTGTCTTTGTTTCATTAGTATCGATGTAATCATTTTGGTTCTGAGTCTGGATTAAGTCCTCTCAATAAAACCTTATCATCTTGCTATTCTTTGTCTTGTGGTTGTGGTCCTAATTGTAAGTTCACCATTGATTTTCAGCCCTCTACTTAGGATCTTATGTCATCATTAGAGGATTATTATAGTATGTTTTGTCCTTGATTTAGGTGATGTTATTTTAAATGGTGTCATTAAAGAAGGTGTTTATTGTTTGATACACATCCTCATTGGTTGACGAATTTGACTTGCCCTTAGGATTGTCCTTCTTATCAATCTTCTTACCTTGTGTTTGCTTTACTCCCCCCTTCCCCTTCTTAGATTTTCCATTCCTTGTTTTCTTTACATAGTGATCAACTTGATCGTCTACATTGAGGATCTCATCCTCCAATTTAGAATATTTCTCAATGTGATCCATGAGAGCAGCCACAGACGCTGTTGCTTCTTCTTCAATGACTAGTACATGTAATATGATTGATTCAATTTAAACTTAAGTGAGGATATCATTAAATTCTCATTGTAAGTGCCATAATAAATAACTCTTAGTATCTATATACATAATTTGAGAGGTACAAGGGTGATCATGGAGATCACTTCCTTTACGACCTTGTTATTGGTGATAAAATGGGTTGTGTATTGTTAAGTTAGTTCTTTGCATGAGGTGATCAACTTAGAATTCATCTTTTTAAACCAATTAAGACTTATCTTCCCCAGTGTTGATGTAAATACATGACACATAAAGGCACTATCGAGACACCATACAAACATTGATTATTTATAATGCCTAATATGATTAGTGGGATCGCTCTTATCGGCATACGTCATGGTTATGGGGATATATATTTTCTTAGTGAATTAGTAATGTCAATATCCTCGATGAAAGTTGAGGCAAATTGATTAGGAATAAATTCTTCCCATTTATCCCCTTAATTTAGAAGCTTTTATCGCTCCGCGTAGTGTAATTCAAGTGGATTTATATCATATCTTTGCTATTGACAAATTCTAATGAGTACATCGAGTTTCGTGTGTTCGTCATCTATTTCACAGGTATCCAGGGTTGTAATCCGAGTTCCGTACCAAAAGCTTCAAAGAAACACAAGAAAGCAAGGTTTCTGCAAAAACTGACAAAAGGGAACCGAACCCAAGGGAGCTAAAACGAACCGAACCCATCATGGGAGAAGTTTCTGTAAATAATGGCAAAACAGAACCGAACCGAAGTAATGAGAAAATGAATCGATCCTACATCTGAAAAACTTCCTGTAAAGAGTTGAAAAGATGGAACAGAACCGATGCTGGCAAATAACGAACCGATCCCATGCTCGAAGAGTTTTTTGTAAAGGCTACAAAAGATGGAACTGAACCGAATCATTTACCAGGATCGGTTATGTTCTCGATTTTTTGTATTTATCCACTTGTAAAAATTAGAGTTTTACTTGGTTCAAACTCTTTTATTTCGTAATTTATAAATTATAACTCCTCCCAAATGTGGGGAGGAGGCTTCTAGATCATTAGGGACGCTTTGTAATCCATTTTAGAGGATAAGAACAATAAACCCTAGATACTTCTAAGCTGCAATTCAAGTAAAATCATTCTAATTTATGTTTCAATCTTTGTTCTAGTTGCTTTTTCATTACTAATTTCATCTTTCTTCATCTTCATTCAGTAGTAAAAATGGTTT
This sequence comes from Sambucus nigra, assembly GCA_949130495.1. Classification (NCBI taxonomy): domain Eukaryota; kingdom Viridiplantae; phylum Streptophyta; class Magnoliopsida; order Dipsacales; family Adoxaceae; genus Sambucus; species Sambucus nigra. The sequence continues at coordinate 103,638,962 of OX422214.1, read as the reverse complement.
CTTTCATTCCAAACGTGTTGTTTTCAAGTTTCCATATGTCTGGCTAGATTTAAAAGGTCGGGATGCATGAACTCAACCTGATGTGTTAGTTGCATGTGTATAAAATTAGTCCTCTAAATTTAATAGTTTAATTACGACCGTATTGTGTAGAAATGAGACAATTGTAGATCTTTGGATCTCGTTTGCTTCAGGGTAATCGGGATGCTTCAGAATGCAATTCGAGTGTAACTATCGCAATACCGATTTACTCGTCCTCTGATTAAGTATGGTGCGGGCTTGAACCTCATATACGTAATGGTTGGGAGTACTAAATTCTGGGTCTAATTAATCACTTAAATTTATGATTAGTTTTATACCTGCAATACACTAGGGCTGAGGGATTCTATTCACGTCCTGTTTCTTTCATCATATAGTTTAAAGTTTTAAGTCAATAATCATTAATATTTTCAGTAATTTAGAATAGTTGCATTCCATTTATACTTTAGTTCATTAGTTAACAATTTTCAAAATTGCATTTAGTCTTAGTCAACTCCCAAAACCAACCACCTTTTCCTTTTCCTTTTCCTTTAGAGTCAAAGTTAGGATTCCTTCGTCTATCCAATGTCGTTACAACTTTGTTGTCCTATTTCCCTGAGGATCGATACCCAACTTATCTAATTATTACTTGAGCGACATGCTTGCACACTTGAGCCTAGAGAGTACGCACTTCAGCGACACATTTTTAGTCTCGTCAAGTTTTTAGCGCCATTGCCGGGGATTTAGGTAGACTTGTGATTAGATCAATTCAATCTCAAACTTTGACAAAAAATTTCCAAAAATCCAAAAACATAAAAAAAAAATTAAAGCACAAAAATATTCCTCATCATCTCTCATAAGCCAGTAAATGTAAAATTCTGAACTCAGTACAACTCTCCATAACAATCCAACCCACATTCACGAAAATCCAATAGTTGAGTACGACCCTCATAGCCCTCACACTCCTAACCCTCCACAATTCTAGGTTCCACCTCCCACACCGTCAACCTCACTCATAAATAATACTCTGTTTTCCCTCTTAGGACACACTTCAGAGCACCCTCTGAGTATAACCAGTGAGGACACAGATCCCTTGAGTGAGAGAAATATGTCTCAACACGGTAGTGCAGCCGCCGGAGAGGAAGAGGCCCCGTATCACCCTTTGAGAGACATCTTATATCCCAAGCGCACTGTAACTCCGGGATGCATTTTACTCCCGTATAATGCAGGGAAATTTTGGTTTAGGAATGGAATGATCCAGATACTTCCCACTTACCATGGAATGGATTCAGAAAAACCATATGCCCACATCATGTAATTTGAGGAGACGTGCAAGACTCTCAGTGATTAAACTTGCACAAAAGATGTGCTCCGCCTTATACTCTTCCCATTCTCGCTAAAGGTTAAGGCCAAAACCTGGCTATGGTCTTTACCTCTAAATTTTATTTCATCATGGAACGAGTTACAATCTAAATTTCTCAAGAAATTCTTTCCTCCACATCGAACGAACTCCATCAAGGCTCAAATTAAAACTTTCTGATAATTAGAAAATGAGTCGTTTGATCAATGCTATGAGCATTTCAATGAGTTAATTACTTCGTGACCTCATCATGGATTTGATAAAATTCAAATCATTTCCTTCATCCATAATGGGCTGAACATTCATTCCAAGAAACTCGTTGAAACCATGTGCGACGGTCCATTTGTCGACCTAGACGCCAACGATGTTGAGCTTCACCTGAGATATGTCACCGGGACTACTCAATCTTGGGATACATCTGACCCTAATGCTTAAAATTGAAATTGCCAAGTGACCACCACTCCATCGGCGTTCGACCTATTTCACATAGAAACAAATTCTATGACGGACTGTCGACTCGATGCACTTGAGAAAGGAATGCGAGACCTACTTGATGTATATGGAAGGGGATTAACTGGATCCATCCCAAACCCCGTCGAGAAGGTGTGTGCGATTTGTGAGGTGGGTAATTCAATTAAGGAATGCCCGACTATACCCACCTGCAAAGTTATGCTTCAAGAACAAGTAAGTGGTATAGGAGGATTCAAGGGTAATTTCAGTGCACCGCACGGGAATTCTTATAACCCTTTATGGAAAAACCATCCTGGTTTTAGCTATGGGTAACAACATGCTGCGATGAATCCTAATTCACATGTTTCCCCTCCTCCATCACCGCACTTTCAACAAGAACCACCACCTCAAGGAGCTTATATCACTCCATCACGGAGAAATCTCGAGGATACGATCAACCACTTTATCAATACCCAGAATGCAACTAATGCTAGGCATGAGCGCATGATCAATGATATGAATGCGAACTTTTCAAAGTTGCAATCATCGTTGACTATCTAAGAGAAAGTCAAGTTTCTTTCCTAAGGCCAAAGACCGCCCCAAGGTCAAACTAGTGTTAGCTCCACCTCGACAGAACATCAGGAGTAATGTCAAGCTGTGACCACTCTTCGTAGTGGGAGATTCATTGATTTATCACCTCCCTCACACGACGCAACCAAAGACAAGGAGATTTCGCCCGGCACAAAAGAGGCCGAAGATGTCCCCTTGAATGAGAGTGATAAAGAAGACACTAATGAGCCTGAAGTAGTAGTGAAACCACCCACCGCAGCACCATTTCCTCAAAGGTTTGTTCCTTCCCACAAAGAAAACCCCCGTGATGAAGTGCTAGACGTGCTTAAGTAAGTAAAGTTAAATTTACCTTTCCTCGATGCCATTAAGCAAATTCCATCTTATGCGAAAGTCATTAAGGACTTGTTAATAGTGAAGAGGAAGATGAAGGTAAAGAAAAACGTCTTTCTAGCACAGAACGTGAGCTCCATCCTACTTAATGATCTGTCGCCAAAATTCAAAGATCCCGGTGCACCCACCATCTCCTGCATCATTGGAGACAATAAAATTGAAAAAGCCTTACTTGACTTGGGAGCAAGTGCCAATATCCTCCCTTACACTATCTATAGGCAACTTGATCTGGGCGACCAACGATCACTCTCCAATTAGAGGATTGAACCATGAAGGTCCCAAGAGGTATAGTTAAGGGCGTGATAGTCTAAGTTGACACTTTTTACTTTCCGGTAGACTTTGTCATTTGGGACACGGAGCCCTCCTTCGTCGCGAGCAATCATGTTCCCATCATTCTTGGGCGCAAATTCTTAGCTACAGCTAACGCAATTATTAATACTCGAAATGGGCAGATGAAACTCATTTTTGGGAACATGACCTTAGAGACTAACATCTTCCATATAGCCCAGCATATGGGGGAAGAAGATGATCTTCACGCAGTGAGCCTAATCGACGAGATCGTAGAGGAGTATTTTGAGGAAAATTATTATGGGGATGCCCTAGGGTCCTGTTTAGTATCGAGCCACGAGAGTGAGGGGACGTACACCGAATTCAAAAGGGAAGTTGAGAAGTTGAGAGAGTTACTCGATGGAGAGCGTCGAACGAGGACGCGAGAGATGTAATTTGGGTTTCTCAATTCGAGGAGTTATCGCCGAGGGAGACATGCATGGTTCCCTCCAGCGATAAATTTTCGACCCTTGAATTGAAGAAACTACCCTCCCATATTAAATATGCATACCTAGGAGAGGATGAGACATTTTCTATTATTTTCTCCTCTAGCCTAGACGAAAAGCAGGATGGTAAACTGTTATAGATTTCGGTTGGTGTATTGTTTAGTTGAAGGGGATAAGTCCGCTAATTTGCACCCACAAGATTCACCTCGAGGAGGATGTCAAGCCCTTAAAAGAAATGCAAAGAAGGCTAAACCCCAACATGAAAGAAGTAGTGAGGACCGAAATAATTAAGTTATTGGATGTCGGGATTATCTACCCAATCTCGGATAGAAAATGGGTGAGTCCTATTCAAGTTATCGTGAAGAAGTCGGGTATGACAGTGATTGAGAATGCTAAGGGAGAGTTAGTTCCCCAACGTATCACCATCGAGTGGCGCGTTTTCATTGATTACCGAAAACTCAATGTTGGAATTAGGAAAGACCATTTCCCCTTGCTATTTATTGATCAGATGCTTGAGAGAGTAGCGGGCCACCCTTATTATTTCTTCCTTGATAATTATTCTGGATATAACCAAATTGAGGTAGATGTACTTGACCAGGAGAAAACGACCTTCACTTGCCCCTTTGGTACGTTTGCCTACAAACGTATGCCATTCAGCTTGTGTAATGCATTCGCAACCTTTCAAAGGTGTATGCTAAGTCTATTTAGCGACATGGTTGAGAGAGGACTCGAAGTGTTCACGGACGACTTTAGCGTTTTTGGCACCTATTTCGATCATTGTCTAGAAAAGCTAGAAAAAGTACTTGCTCGGTGTGTAGAAAAGAACTTAGTACTAAATTGGGAGAAATGTCATTTTATAGTCACTGAGGGAATAGTTCTTGGCCACATAGTTTCATCCAAGGGGATAGAAGTTGATAGATCTAAGATAGATGTCATACCCGATCTACCCCCATCAAAATCGCTCAAAGTTGTGCGCTCCTTCTTGGGACACGCGGGGTTTTAACGACGATTTATTAAAGACTTTAGCGCCATCGCTAGACCTTCAAGCAACCTACTCATGAAGGACACCCCATTTGAGTGAACGAAAGCATGCCATAACGCTTTTGAAAAATTGAAAACCATGCTTGTTTCCGCTCCCATCATACAAGTTTCGGATTGGTCCTTACCATTCGAACTCATGTGTGACGCTAGAGATTATGCGATTGGGGCTGTTTTGGGCCAAAGAAAAGATAAACAGGCTCATGTCATCTACTACGCTAGTCGGACCCTTACCGGACCACAACTTAATTACTCTACCACAGAGAAGGAGTTTCTAGCGGTAGTCTTTGCTCTTGATAAATTTTGATCCTACCTTATCGGTTCTCCCATAACTTGCTTCACCGACCACACCGTATTGAAATACCTACTTGCTAAGAAAGGCACAAATCCGTGCCTCATAAGGTGGATCCTACTCTTACAAGAGTTTAATCTCTCTATTGAAGATAAGAAAGGAGTAGAAAATGTCATTGTCGACCACTTATCACGGCTTTCGTCCGATGTACCTAGTTATCCAATACTCATAGACGAATACTTCCCAGATGAGTAACTCTTTGCTACCTCTTCTTTGCCCTGGTTCATAGATATCGTGAACTATCTTATCACGGGAGCCGTCCCTCCCGATTATATACCGCAAGATAATAAGAGGTTCATTACTTGGTCGCACATGTTTTTCTATGATGATCCTTTCATGTTTAAATATTGCGCCGACCAAATCATCCGACGTTGTGTACCGGATGACGAGATCCCCAAAATCATCCAATTCTGTCATTCGAAAGCTTGTGGAGGTCACTTTTCAACGAAAAAGATGGCCGCTAAGATTCTTTAATGCTGCCTCTATTAGCCAATAATCTTTCGGGATGTGAATAATTATTGCAAATCCTGCGATAGGTCTCAAAGGATGGGGGAGATCACCCGACGAGACATGATGCCATTAACCCCAATACTCATTATTGAGATATTTAACTGCTATGGTATTGACTTTATGGTCCCTTTTCCGCCATCTTTTGGTTTCCTATACATCCTTGTCGTGGTAGACTACGTTTCTAAATGGGTGGGAGCTATATCTACCAAGATCAATGACAATAAAGTGGTGATTAGGTTACTACAGGAATACATACTTTCCCGCTTCGGTGCTCCGAAAGCGATAATGAATGATAATAGCACGCACTTTTGCAATAGGCCATTCGAGAAGCTCATTAGAAAGTATGGCGTCATTCACAAAGTTGGAACGACCTATCACCCACAAATAAATGGACAGGCCGAATTAGCGAACCGGGAAATCAAGAACATTGTCGAGAAGACCGTCAATCCCACCCGGAAAGATTGGTCACTTCGACTGAACGATTCACTATGGGCCTATCGTTCCACATATAAAAATCCGCTCGGCATGTCCCCATTCCGATTTGTGTATGGAAATCGTTGCCATCTTCCCATGGAATTAGAGCACAAGGCGTATTGGGGGATTAAGAAGTTGAATTATGACATGGATAAATCCGGTGAAGCTCGCAAGCTTCAATTAAATGAGTTAGAATAGATACGCAATGATGAGTATGAGAACGCAAAAATTTCCAAAGAATGGATGAAACTCGCTCATGATAACATCATTTGACGCAAAGAGTTTCTTCTCGGGAAAAAAGTGCTTCTCTATAACTCTCGACTTCATCTTTTTCGGGTAAGTTGCGGTCATGATGGTCTGGCCCGTTCATTGTAAAGAATGTATTCTCGCAAGGATCTTTTGAGTTAGACGATTTGAAAGGGAGAAATACATTCAAAGTAAATGGACAATGCCTAAAACCATATCTAGAGGCGTGTATGGAAGAAGTCGACACCGTTTGGTTGTCGGACCCAGTTTACGGGGTCAAATGAACTGGCAAGAGAGGTCGCTGCACCCCCGACGCGTATGGGGTGAATTCTTGTGTATGGTATTTATGCTTCGATAGATTAGATTGAGTCTGTAGGTAGGTTACGTAAGGATAGGGTTAAGATCACGCATTTCTACACAAAATTCATGAGGGTATCGAGGAATTCAAGTGGGAGAATAAGTGCAAGAGTTTAGAAATTTAAGAGAATAGGATTCTAGTGCAGCAGACTGAGAAAAGGAGGTTATGTGAAAGATGGAACCGAACCGAATCACTAAGCCGGATTGGTTAGGTTTGGAAAAAATAAATAAATAAAAATTCCCAGAACTGAATCGAATCACCCCTGGACCGGATCGATTCGGTTCCTGTGATTTTGCTTCTTCCCGAGGAACCCATCCACCCCACCTATCCACTCCTTTCCCCCCATTCTTCCCCTTTTCCATCCAAAGCAACCACTACCTTTTCCCTCCAAAAAACTTCACCCAAACCTCTCCCCACCACCTATTAATACATTATCTTCCTTCCTCTTTCACTCACACCTCCAAATCTCTCTCCCTCTTTACAAACCCTAGTCTTCCCTCTCCTAAGTCCCAGATTTTCCCATTGGCCAATCAACCTCTTCCCGCTAAATATCTGTCAACCAAAGTTCTGCCTAATGGAAATGGCAAATACCACTCCCACATGGAGCAAGTATGGTGTGAACGATTTTTCAGTTTTGCCCGCCAATTGCACATTCAGTGGGTTGTCAACTGGGCCGAGCTACCCCGTACCATCACCACCCTTTTTAGTCGGAGGGGGTAGACGCATTACCTACAAGAGCCTCATCCAGTCGTCTGGGCGGATGAAGTCCGGGCCTTTTATGGCACTCTCGTTCGCATGGGCGATTTTGCATGCCAATCCTTTATTGACAGCCACCCTATCCCATTCTCCTTATCAATCCTAGCCCGCAAACTTGCTGATAAGGAGTTCCCCACTAGGAAGTATATGACTACCCAACCAACGCCCCCACCATTCCCAAACAGCAATGCATTGATCGACTAGCACCCGACGACATTTAGGAATGGGGTACTTTCCACATGGGCTGCCTCAATGACAAGGCACGGATCACGTTCGATATCGTGTGCGCCAACTTGCTTCAAACTTCCAATGAATCATCGATGTGCCCTCGCCAAACGAGGCTCGCGTGCCACCTGTTCGACACAGATTTCACCCTAAATCTGGACCGTATGCTTTATGCGGATATCACTTTCGTAGCCTGGGAGCACAAAGGTGCGGTACCCTTCCCGTATGCCCGCCTCATCATGTCCATCCTAGCCGACGCTGGTATCCATCCACCGTAAGCTTTCCCACGCCTCCCGGAGCCCATTGGGAAGGTATCCCGCATGCGGAGTGCCCAACAAAGGGTCGCCATTCGAGGAGTCCGGGAGGCGATCAATTTAGAGGCCGAGGAGGAAATTCCTATTGAAGAGCCGGTGCCGGAGGACAATGAGATGGAAGGGGCTGAAGCAAAAGAATACAATAAAGACGATGACTCGGATTTCGAGCCCCTGGGGGCAGATTTTGATCTGCGAATTTCGGTGGTTGAAGTCCGCCTTGATGGGTTCATCAACCAATACAATCAAGATCAGCCGACTTATCGGAGGGACACAAGTATGATGTACCGGCTCCAAGACCACCTTCTCGAGCTTAACTTTGGCGGCCCCCACCATCTTTCTTTTATGATCCCTATGATCTGCGCGCACCCGGGTCATCGAATCAACCCCCTCAATGAAGTCCATGACTGTTTTTGATATTTTTTATTGGTTGTGTGTGTGTGCAATGGTTGGTTACTCTATGTTGATTGCGTGTTTCTCCATATCCTATGAAACACAATTTGTTCTCTATCTATATAACTACTGCATTTATGTTCTAATTTGTTTGTTTTATTTTTTCGCACTTTTAATTCCCTTTGAGTTAGATTTTAGTCCTTTTTTGCTTGAGGACAATGCAAAAGTATAAGTTTGGTGGAGTCACAAGTGCGTATTTCTAAAACTTCATAAATTTTCAAAAATGCCAAAAAAAAATTCAAAATAAAAATCATAAATCTTTGAAAAACCCAAAAACATATTTTTTTGTTCAAAATAAATAAAAATTCAAATTCAAATTTTTCGAAAATATCATTAAAAGTCGGTTTAAAGTCTCAAGTGAAAAAATTCAAAATACACAAAGCCGAAATTAACCAAAGATGGAAATTGAGAGAATGTAGGAGAATTAACGAATAAGTGTGGAGATTAATAACCCCGGTGAGATTCGAACCTTTCATTTTTATGAAATTTATAAATCAATCCGAGTTAATTGTTAACTCAAAGTTCTTTTTAGTGTCAAATAAAGTCATCGAGGATCTCAATTCTTTCACTTTGATCGCTTATGGAAAATGTGTGATATTGCCTTAAAAAACATGCCAAAAATTGATCTCTAAACTTAATTCATTTAGAAACGCATATGGTAACGAAATTAGTATTTAGACAATGAAGTAGGCCCTAGATTGTCACCCAAAAATATTGGTCAGAAAAAGTAGCGAAAAATCACCCCTTTTGTAACCCAAATTGCGCCGAATAAATTTTTCCATTTCGATTGACAACCCAAAAAATCCCAATTGGCTTGGAATTGTGAAAGTTGATAATCCTAGAAATTAAGTCCAGAAAGTGCATAAAAATGGGCAAGAAAAAATGGTTATGCTCAACAAAAATAGCTAGAAAAGAAAAGAGTGAAAAACAGAAAAAAAATAGAAAAAGAAGAAAAAAATGAGCAAAAGCCCGGAAATGCACTAACGGACATCATAAGAAAAATTTCCAATTCTAGTTTTCCCGTACTACTCTCATATTACCCAATACACCTTTAGCCCGAAAAAGTCCTAACCGAGTCCAAAACTGCGAAATTAGTTACCGAGTGGAGAGCTAAAACACAAAAAGATAATAAAGGATATCAAAGATACTAATTCGAGGATAAGTTCCCATTTTCTATATACATAATCCAATGATGAGATCCGGTTACAATAAATTTTTGTCTTTCTACTTGTATGCATGAACTTGGTTCCAATACATCTACTCTTATAAACCACGCATACCGAGAGAATAACCACATTCCGAGTGATTCGTTTGTGAGAGCATTCCGTGAGATTTTGAAATTAAAACGAATTTTCAGATAAGTAACGTAATGGTCAATCGGTGGAAATTCGCGGTTAAATCTTCCGTTTCACACACGCGCACTAAAAATTGAGACTCTTGAACATGAATTGATGATGACTATTTTCTAGAAAAGTCTGACTCATACAATTTTTGTGTATTTTGAGTTTTTTTTAGTCGAATTTTGTGGGTAAATTCTCTGCAAACCCTCACGAGACACAACTCGTCCTACTAGGGTAACCTAGGGGGTTTAAAGGCTTGTTGCATACACTAAATGCAATCGTGCACCCGCGAAAGAGGTATCCTATCCCATTTACGAGTTAGACCATGCTTTGATTCTTTTACATTGCTCGGGACGAGCAAAGTTCTAAGTTAGGAGGTTTGATTAGGCATAAATTATTCCCATTTATTCCCTTAATTTAGAAGCTTTTATCGCTCCGCGTAGTGTAATTCAAGTGGATTTATATTATATCTTTGTTATTGACAAATTCTAATGAGTACATCGAGTTTTGTGTGTTCGTCATCTATTTCGTAGGTATCCAGGGTTGTAATCCAAGTTCCGTTCCAAAAGCTTCAAAGATATACAAGAAAGCAAGGTTTCTGCAAAAACTGACAAAAGGGAACCGAACCCAAGGGAGCTAAAACGAACTGAACCCATCATGGGAGAAGTTTCTATAAATGATGGCAAAATAGAACCGAACCGAAGTAATGAGAAAAGGAACCGATCCTACATCTGGAAAACTTCCTGTAAAGAGTTGAAAAGATGGAACCGAACCGATGCTGGCAAATAACGAACCGATCCCATGCTCGAAGAGTTTTCTGTAAAGGCTACAAAAGATGAAACCGAACCGAATCATTTACCAGGATCGGTTATGTTCTCAATTTTTTGGATTTATCCACTTGTAAAAATTAGAGTTTTACTTGGTTCAAACTCTTTTATTTCGTAATTTATTAATTTTAACTCCTCCCAAATGTAGGGAGGAGGCTTCTAGGTCATTAGGGAAGCTTTTTAATCCATTTTAGAGGAGAAGAACAACAAACCCTAGTTACTTTCAAGTTGCAATTCAAGTAAAATTATTCTAATTTATGTTTCAATCTTTGTTCTAATTGCTTTTTCATTACTAATTTCATCTTTCTTCATCTTCATTCAGTAGTAAAAATGTTTTCTTTCATTCCAAATGTGTTGTTTTTAAGTTTTCATATGTCCGACTAGATTTAAAAGGTCGGGATGAGTGAACTCAACCTGATGTGTTAGTTGCATGTGTATAAAATTAGTCCTCTAACTTTAATAGTTTAATTACGACCGTATTGTGTAGAAACGCGATAATTGTAGATCTTTGGATCTCGTTTGCTTCAGGGTAACCAGGATGCTTCAGAATGCAATTTGAGTGTAACTATCGCAATACCGATTTACTCATCCTATGATTAAGTATGGTGCGGGTTTGTACCTCATATACGTAATGCTTGGGAGTACTAAATTTTGGGTCTAATTAATCACTTAAATTTACTATTAGTTTTATACCTGCAATACACTAGGGTTGAGGGATTGTATTCCCGTCCAGTTTCTTTCATCATATAATTTAAAGTTTTAAGTCAATCATCATTAATATTTTCGATAATTTAGAATAGTTGCATTCCATTCATACTTTAGTTCATTACTTAACCATTTTCAAACTTGCATTTAGTTTTAGTCATCTCCCAAAACCAACTACCTTTTCCTTTTCCTTTAGTGTCAAAGTTAGGATTCCTTCTTTTGTCCAACTTCGTTACAATTTTATTGTCCTATTTACCTGAGGATCGATACCCAACTTATCGAATTATTACTTGAGCGACAGGCTTTTAATTGAGCCTAGAGAGTACGCACTTCGGAGATACATTCTTAGTCGCGTCACAAATCATATCTAAGGTCTTTTATGGATAGATCCTTTGGCGTACGTGTGCGGTTTGGATGCCGTTAGCCATCCAACCATATTTTGATGAGGTGAAGCAAGTCTTCCTGGCCTGAAAATCTTCTTAGTGGTGGAGGTAATTTTATGAGGACATTATGGAAACTAGTATGCAATCGTTTAATTTCCTATTGGCGTATCAATAATCAAATAATGGTATTTCCTAACTCTGACTGGGAGGATCTCTACATAGGGTCCTTAATCTAAAATTCCTAACAATATTGACAGAGGGAGGAGTCTCTAGAGAATAAATTTTCCTTCTTTGACGAGGATCAAAACCATGGGAACTGTATCCATGCCCCTATGATTGTTTGGTGAGTTGTCTTCTAAAATGGGTGATCTATACGTCGCGATTTATAGAGCTCCTCGTATATATATTAAGGATACGTGATGCGGGACCCTTGACAGGGGCTTTAAGGAAGGAGTGTCGTGACATCCATTATAATGTTTGGACCATAATGCTAGGTTAATTACCTACAAGATCTGGCATCACTTAATAATGGATGGGACCTTAGACGAGAACAATATCTCCACTTAATCCAGATCTCAAGAAGGTTCTTGTTTCCTTCATGAGAACACTAATATTTATGAGAACTCATGGAGGGAAGGTTAGCAATTCAAATGTTTCGGATCACTATTTTCTCGCAAATGATGCCAAATTTTATGGTAATTGAATCTATAATAGTGTTAAATGCCAATTATGACCAGAATGCAATGCAAAAAATAAACCAACACAAATTATAAGTGGTTTAACAAGTTAGCCTTGTCTACCCACACAAGGAAATCGAGGGGTTTTGTTCAATAGAAAAAGGAAAATTTAAGTTGTTAAGGTTATTATTCCAGAGTCCAAAGCATAAGTACAAAGTGTTCAAGCTAACATATCATCAAACATGTCTCTTCACCGTAACGGGGGGACTTATTTATACAAAACAAGAGTCCTAACTCATCCCTAAACTATGTATGAAAAAGTTCTGATGTAGTTAACCTATCTTTTAGATTATCTTGATCATTATAATTTATCCAATATAGAAATATGATACTCAATAATTTAATTGAACATCGTTTTTATGAGTCTGGATGTTTCCAACCTTAGTCAATCTCTATTGAGTCAGTGGACTAATATAACGTAAGGAAAATTTTGGCAATCCATGCCACGTTTCATGCCTAGTAGGATAAGTTAGTCTCACTTTCCTTTAATAACTAGTTTGTAAGAATTAACTCTATCATATTAGTGAGATATTATAAATTTCTTAAGCATATCAAAATGCACTCAAAATGCTCATCCTTTTTTGTATCCAAAGATAGAAAATCAATACAAAAATGTTCGGGAATTGATGTTACCCAAACTATCTCCAACATACACAAGTTTAACCTATTAGATTTATAAGTACAATTTATCAACAAGATGTTTGTAAAACACTTTGCAATAAATATCATTTAGGGATAGTTAAAGAATAAATATTTTAACTGATTTATTAGTGGATAATTCCACGTCCAACACACATCATGGTAATTGTTGATCAACTTTAAGAGTTATTGAATCACGGTCCTCCCCATCATTCTTTAAAAGGAAACTTTTTATTCAGATTTAAAATTATATGCATTAGCGACACATTGTTAGGGCTAAAGTTCTTTAATGTGTGTAGGACTTCTTTAAGTTAACCACATTATGTATCATGTATTTAACAAATAAAATCTCCTCCCAACTCAACCTCCCAATGTAGGGGGTGACCAACTAATGACTTGGAAATAATGTAGTTATGAACCCCACATGTCCCTTTAATCTTCCACAAAGGAAAACTTTGAACTTAAATGGCCAATTGCATTTTCCTAGTTGAAATCTCCCTCTTACCCTTTTTATTTTTATCTTTTACCCCCTTTGAACTCAATTTTTCATTTCTTTTAATTGTCATCCCAACATTCTTCGCCAGAATCACAACTCATGATTAATATACCCCTCCTTATCGATGTTAATTTTTAGACTTGAGTGTAACATTAACTACCGTCCTATTCCTATTGTGTTATTGAGAAAAATCAATTAAATATGTCCGGTAAGGATATAACTAAAACAAAACATCCAAATACGAATACATATTTAATAATTGAGAACAGTGAAACCAAAATATTCATGTACTTAATCTATGAGTCATAAAAGTTTTTGTTGTAACACCCTTTAATTTTTATTAAATTAATAATGACTAATTCGTAAACAAATGTAAATTTTTAAAACTAATTAGGTAATTAAAAATGGGATTATAATTTAACAAATGAAGTTGGATTTAATTTTTTATGAATTGGATACCAAACTAATATATTTAGGTTGAGATTAGTTTGGGCTAATGTTTAGTGTGAAGCCCCAAGGTTAATTTTGACGTTGGTGTTAGCTTGGTGGGAAAGATAAGGTTTTTGGAAAGATAAAAAAATGTGTGTAATTGAGTTGTGTTTGGGTTGCATGAGTACATATGATGTGAAACTATTTTAATGAATACTAGATATATAGATAGATAGATAGATAGATATTGTAACACCCCGTAATTTCGAGGATTTAAATTTAATTATTTTGGGGAGAAATAAAAATATTGAAATGGGAAAAACTTATATTTATGATTTGGAGAATTTATTTGAGTGGGAAGAATTATTTATATTTGGCGACTTTAAGTTTAATTGTTCGAATTAATGTGTGTCGCATTTTTGAGGTCAAAATTAGAGAATGCTATAAAGTATTTTGGATGACAATTCTGAGTGCACGGTTGAGTCCGGATGGGTTGAGATAGTAAAAAAAGAGTACTCGGGGGGTAGTAACCGGGTCTCGGGGAATTTTTGGGCAGAGTCGGGCCCTCATGGGGTGATTCGGCCTATTTTAATTAGGCCCATGTGGCAAAAAATGGGATTAGGGGTTTTAAACCTAATTGGGGAAGTGTTGAATGGCAGTCAACAATTCTAAACCTAGGGTTTGAGATAAACACAGACTAAACAAATCAAGAAGCAAATTGGGGACCTTTTTGGAGACAAATCGAGGGACAAAGTGAGTGTTCGTCATCGACACCTTCTCTACGCCAACAGATCAGACTCTACGAACAATTAGGGGCAAGTGGTTAACTATTATGAATTCTTAAATTGATGATAATCAATTCATAGTTTGGGAGGTGTATACCAAAATTCGTTTTGGGTGGGTATTCATGTAAAAATTAGGTTTTCGGTAAATGATATACTTCAATGGAATTAAGGGTGAAATTTATTATGTTTATGATTCTGGAATATAGAGGTATGAATCGTATCTTAAAACCAGTAAGAATCGATGGCTACTTTCTGTTAATAGGAATAAAAATCGTATTGGAGATTTGAAACCCGGATAAAACCCAAATCGGGAAAAAGTTGGAATTAATGGAATTTGATGATGAATTAAGGTCTCTAGGATGTTTAGACCCTTTTCTTATGTGGAGGTAATGTTGGTTGTGATTGGGTAAGCTTTTGTGAAGGAACAAAAAGCTTGAGGGTTTATCAATGGCTGAAACAGCATGTTGGAGAGGCGAATACCAGTTCGATCGATAGATTTACCCAGGGGATCGATCGATCGATGGTCCCAGAATTTTGGAAATTCGGCCAATTTTATATGTAAAGGGAAATTAATTTAAAATTTAATTTCTATGCATTTTTAAATGTTAAATAATTATGAAGCACATATTCCTAACAATTATAGGGAAAAGTAATTGGAGTTAGGGAGGATTTACGTAAGGCACTTTATGGATAAATTTGGGGAATTAGATTCCAAATTAATTATATACAGATTGAGTGAGAAAGTCCAGGAATATTATTTAAGCGACACCAAGGTGTTAAATTAATTATGGAGATAAGCAAATTAATTTGGAGTCGGAATATAGACTCGGGAAATATTAAGTTATGGGCTAAGTGAGCGAGTCCGGTATGTTGTTTGAGTTACACAAGGTAATAACTTAATTAATGTGTAAATTAATTAAATTAGAGTCGAATCATAGACTCGAGTAAATATTATATAAATTCATGTGCAAAGTATTTATATTAGAGTCCGACCATAGACTCGGGGGAAATATTATATTAATTGAAGTGTGAATTAAATAAATTAGAGTCAGACCATAGACTCGAGGAGATGATAAATTAATAAGTGAGAAAATTAATTAAGTTGAGCCGGGCCAGAGACTCGAGAAATTACAGGCTAGTGTTACAGTTTTTATAGTACACGGTAAAGCCTAGTTTTATATTATATATATACGGTGTAGTGATAGTATATATATATATATATATATATATATATATATATATATATATATATATATATATATATATATATGTATATATTGTGTGTGCTGTTAAATATCAGTGACTAGATATTTATTTAATTTATATACTCTGGTGCTATCAAGGGAGATTGCGCAATGTGGGTGAATCCCCTAGCTTGAGGAGTAGGGTGAGTATATCCCCATGTCATAGCGTCTGGTATATGGGTGAGGGTCTTATCTCACTTTCAGGGAAGGAATATAACCGCCTCCACTACGTTTATATTTTGGTCCAAGTTGCTGAGCGATTCCAACTCGAGTAACTAGGTTATGTGAGCACACCTAGTGAGATAGCCCTTTAGAAGGAATCATCCGGTAAAAGTATACTCGGAGGGATGGATGTACATATATATGTCTGGTTGTTCTTAGTAAAGGTACGTATATATTGGTAGTAAATATTATATGCGGGAAATAATACAGTGTGTGATGTATATACCTTATATAACTTTTGCCACGGTTATATGTTATGATTTAAAAGAAATTAATTAAGTTAATTGGTGAGATAAATTATAATCCAGAAATTATTATACTCGATTTAGAGTAGTATGGAAAAGGGAGATTATACCAGGACTAGTTGGACGGGGTAGTACAACTAGGTGGGGTTAAGGTAACCATTAGGTGTGCACATTACTGGAGGGGTGAGCATGTCATCAAGGGAGTTCGACACTAACTTAAATATGAAGTGCATTCATGCATTTTAAATTACTGTAGTTGATTCACTTGCTAAATATTTTCAAAATGTTTTTGGTTCTAACCCTTGCTATAAAACTATTTTCAAAACCTTTTAGGTGTCCAGCCACAGGGACGCCAGGATTGATATTCTATTCCAGGGACGCACGGAGCTGCGGCATATGTGGATTCTATCAGGAGCTTGGATTAAATGCCTCATTCATTCTTTCCTAGAGTAGGAATCATCTATCAGTTCAGTTTACTTAGGGAATGTCGCCTAGACTTTTCAGTTCATTTTTCAGATTTATTTATTCAGGTGTTGGATGTTTGTATTGGACTATTTACCTTGGTCACCGATGGTTTATTCAGAATGTCATTATATTATTTGTTCAATTGATTTAATTCAGTTGTGTGAATGGTTTATATTTATTTGCGCATGTACTATTTAGTTTAATTAAAAGATAAAATTTGGCACCAGCTTTTTGGAATACTAGGTGGTTAGTAAGTTTTAAAAAGGTTTTCGACAGTGATGATAAGGATGAACCAATTGGAATTCCTATTTTAATTTTCTATAGGACTAATCACCCGATATTTTATTAGGCGAGGTGTCACAGATGGTATCAGAGCATCAGGTTCTAGTGTCCTTAGGATCTGTGCGGCTTTTCACGTTTCAGCTTAGCGTTCTTTTATGTAGAACCCTATCTAGGATTGTTGTATTCTCATACATATGCGTATTTATGTTCTTCTGCAAACTACTTTATATTTGAGGGTGAACTCATACGATTCGATTCTCATTTCAGATGTCGCCTAGAAGAGAGAGAGCAGTTAGGGCAGCAGGGGGAGGTAAGACTAGAGAGGCTCATCAGGAGCAAGAGTTACCGCAGCAACTGCCAGAGATGATTCTGACAGCATAGGTAACTGAATTAGTGGCGCAGGAAGTTAAAGCGATGATGATCGCAATGGCAAGGTACTTTCTACGAGATCATCCACAGGCGTTAGTGGTACCGGATGCTCAGGCTCACCCGGGGCAGTTGGAATGGCAGCAAGTACAAGAGGTCTTTCAAAAATGCCATCCACTAGAGTTTCAAGAGGGTTCAGATGTGGTGTTAGAGTGTCAGTGGAAGAGAGATATCCAGTGTCACCTACGCTTGGTATATTGCAATGAGGTGCATAAGCAAATGCTATCCAGTTTTAGGTTAGTGGGAGAAGCACTACAGTGGTGGGAGTTGAACACCACAGTTGAGGAAAGGGATACATTATCTCTTCCAAAGTTTTGGGTACGGTTTGTTCGCAAGTATTTACTGCCAGCAGTGGAGACCGAAATGAGTAGAAAATTCAGATAGGTGACTCAGGGGGGCCGTTCAGTGGCCGATTATGAGGAATAAATCGGTCGTATTAGTAAATTTTGTACCATATGAGGTAAGCGATGAAGAAAGAAAGAAAACAAGGTTCATTGATGGTTTAGTATGGAGGATCATACAACATTTGATTGGTAATCCCGCATTAGTAGCTTATACAGATGTCGTTAATGCAGCACTCCTGCACTGCTAGGAATATCTCTTCCACGTGAAAGGAAGCAGGAGGGGAGTGGAAACCAGCCAGTGTAATAAAGTGGGGTATCCCAGCAGCAGACAGGGGGATATCTAGGGCAGGTTTTCTAGCAGGGGAATCAGGCCAAACGACTTGGATCTGGGGGCTATCGACAGGATGGCCAGGGCTTTCAACAAGGCAAGTAAGGAAGGGATCAGTGGCGGGGTGAATTTATTAAGAAGTGTTTTGTTTGTGGGTAAGCGAGACACGTGAAGAGAGATTGTCCTAAGAGTGGAAGGGGTCAACTATAGGACAAGGTCCTAGATATATAACCACTACAACAAGTCATGGGTGCGTTCGGGCAGGGGGAAGCTGCTCAGGAACCCGATGATCAGCCATTGCAGCTAGAGTATGGAGGTAATTATCTTTTATCCTATGGGTATGGGGTAAGTTTTGGGTGACAGTGAGGGTATCACAATATAAAATTATTTTTCACTAGAATTCACGGGTTAGTCGGATTTAGTGGGTGCGCTGGTTATAGCAACCATAGTATGTAGATAAAATTTTCAGTGGGGTAGCGAAGTCCTTTGGTGTTAACCACGAGAGAGTGGAGGTGTACACTGAGAGAAGGTTTGAATTATGCGAGGGGTTACTACTTTCGAGAATTATGGGAGTAGGGTTGATGATTTTTCCAAATATCAACTGGATAGCGATGGATTTGAACTATTATGGAGAGTGAGGGTAAGTTTTGGTGTTCGCGACACCAGGGTATGATTGGTACTAGGTATCACCTGAGAGGTCGTCTAGCCTATATATATGTGTGTATATATGTTGTATTGCGTGGTGCGATAGACACATAATGAGGTCTTGTGTTCTAATATTTTGTCCCGGTAAGTAGGGGCATTTACTGAAGTGAATCAGGGTAATTATATTTATTTTTGAGCAGGGAAAGATAACTCGGGATTTATTTTGCGCAAGAGCTAGTGATATCAAGGGCGCGGTATTTTATGTTGTCTTTTGTTGCATAAGGGTAGGCGTGTATGTTTTTGTGTTAATAGATAAGTATTTGGGGGTACGTACTATGGACTGAGGGTATAACAAATCTCTACAACCGACAATGCTGGGTAGTAGTGTATCGGGGGGTTCCTTGTTTGGATTTCTCTTTGCGAGACGTCCTACGCATGAAACTTAGCGCAATGTTGGAAGTGGAAGATGTTTGGTCGTTAGTACATAGGTTGGGTACCCCGATTATTATTCATATATGTGATATGACTAAGGGTTGGAATTAATATTACGGGTCACGGCTATCATAGTCGGGTAACTTTTGTGCAGTAAAGCACAGGGATAGGGTGTATGGTCACCCGGGTTAATTAAGGCAACTTTTGTGTAGTGAAGCACGGGTACTGTGTGTATGGGCACCCTAGTTAATTAAAATGCATATTTGTGTAATTTATACTTAGAAGAGGGAGAGATAGATATAGCGAGCTTACAGTCACGTGACTAGAGAGTGATATTTGAAGCTTGGAGCACTAGGCTTATCTTAAATTCGAGGATGAAATTCCTTTGTAAGGGGGGGAGTATGTAACACCCCGTAATTTTGAGGATTTAAAGTTTAATTATTTTTGGGAGAAATAAAAATATTGAAATGGGAAAAACTTAAATTTATTATTTGGAGAATTTATTTGAGTGGGAAGAATTATTTATATTTGGCGACTTTTCGTTTAATTATTCGAATTAATGTGTGTCGCATTTTTTAGGTCAAAATTGGAGAATGTTATAAAGTATTTAGGATGAAGATTCTGAGTGCGTGGTTGAGTCCGGATGGGTCGAGATAGTCAGAAAAGAGTACTCATTTTTTGTCATAGCCGGGCCCACACAGGGTGATTCTGGCCATTTTAATTAGGCCCATGTGGCAAAAAACGTGATTAGGGGTTTTAAACCTAATTAGGGAAGTATTGAACGACAATTAGCAATTCCAAACCTAGGGCTTGAGAGAGACACCGAGGAAACAAATCAAGAAGCAAATTGGGGACCTTTTTGGAGACAAATCGAGGGACAAAGTGAGTGTTCGTCATCGACATCTTCTCCATGCCAACGGATCAGACTCTACGAACAATTAGAGGCAAGTTGTTAACAATTGTGAATTCATAAATTGATGATAATCAATTCATATTATGGGAGGTGTAAACCAAAATTCGTTTTGGGTGGGTATTCATGTAAAAATTGAGTTTTCGGTAATTGATATACTTTAATGGAATTAAGGGTGAAATTTATTATGTTTATGATTATGGAATGTAGAGGTATGAATCGTATGTTAAAACCAGTAAGAATCGATGGTTAATTTCTATTAATAGGAATGAAAATCGTATTGGAGATTTGAAACCCGGATAAAACCCAAATTGGAAAAACGTTGGAATTAATGGAATTTCATAATGAATTAAGGTCTCTAGGATGTTTAGACCATTTTCTTATGTGGAGGTAACGTTGGTTGTGATTTGGTAAGGGTTTGTGAAGGAGCAAAAAGCTTGAGGGTTCATCAATGGCTGAAACAACATGTTGGAGAGGCGAATGCCAGTTCGATCGATCGATCGATCAATCGATGGTCCCAAAATTTTGGCAGTTCGGCCAGTTTTATATGTAAAGTGAAATTAATTTAAAATTTAATTTTCATGCATTATTTAAATGTTAAATAATTATGAAGCACATATTCCTAACAATTATAGGGAAAAGTAATTGGAGTTAGGGAGGATTTACGTCAGTCACTTTATGGATAAATTTGGGGAATTAGATTCCAAATTAATTATATACGGATTGAGTGAGCAAGTCCAGGAATATTGGTTGAGGGACGCCAAGGTGTTACATTAATTATGGAGATAAACAAATTAATTTGGAGTCGAAATATAGACTCAGGAAATATTAAGTTATGGGCTAAGTGAGCGAGTCCGGTAAGTTGTTTAAGTGACACAAGGTAATAAATTAATTAATGTGTAAATTAATTAAATTAGAGTCGAATCATAGACTCGAGTAAATATTACATAAATTCATGTGCAAAGTATTTATATTAGAGTCGGACCATAGACTCGGGGGAGATATTATATTAATTGACGTGTGAATTAAATAAATTAGAGTCGGACCATAGACTCGGGGAGATGATACATTAATGAGTGAGAAAATGAATTAAGTTGAGCCGGGCAAGAGACTCGAGAAATTACAGGCTAGTGTTACGGGCTTTTGAGTACACGGTAAAGCTGGGGTTTATATTATATATATATGGTGTAGTGATAGTATATATATATATATATATATATATATATATATATATATATATGTGTGTGTGTGTGTGTGTGTGTGTGTGTGTGTGTGTGTGTGTGTGTGGTGTTAAATATCAGTGACTAGATATTTATTTAATTTATATACTCTGGTGCCATCAAGGGAGGTTGCGCGATGTGGGTGAATCCCCTACCTTAAGGAGTCGGGCGAGTATATCCCCAGGTCATAGCGTCCAGTATATCGGTGAGGGGATTATCTCACTTTCAGGGAAGGAATGTGATCGCCTCCACTATGTTTATATTTTGGTCCAAGTTGGCGAGCGATTCCAACTCGGGTAACTAGGTTATGTGAGCACACCTAGTGAGATAGCACTTTGGAGGTAATCATCCGGTGAGGGTATATTCAGAGGGATGGATGTACATATATATATGTGTGGTTGTTCTTAACAAAGGTACATATATAATGGTAGTAAATATTATATGAGGAAAATAATACAGTGTGTGATGTACATACTTTATATAACTTGTGTCACGGTTATATGTTATGATTTAAAAGAAATTAATTAAGTGAATTGTTGAGATAAATTATAATCCAGGAATTATTATACTCGGGTTAGAGTAGTATGGAAAGGGATATTATACTAGGACTAGTTGGATGGGGTAGTACAACTAGGTGGGGTTAAGGTAACCGTTAGGTGTGCACATTAGTGGAGGGGTGAGTATGTCCTCAAGGGAGTGCGACACTAACTTAAATATGAAGCGTATTAATGCATTTTAAATTACTGTAGTTAATTCACTTGCTAAATATTTTCAAAATTTTTTGGGTTCTAACCATTGCTATAAAACTATTTTCAAATTCTTTTAGGTGTTCAGCCACAGGGACGCCAGGATTAATATTCTATTCCAGGGACACGGAGCTGCAGCATGTAATAACCCTCGCTTATGAGAACATATTTTATATTTATTTACTAGGTATGGTAATTAGATATAAAATGTTGAGTTATGGATTGAGTATTAAATTAATGTAGAAAAGTTAAAATTTACTATGAGGTTTCATATTTACCGTAACTATAGGTGAATGTTGCCTTGTTATGTTTTATAATATCATAAGAATTAAAATGATATTTGGCTTAATAATGAGACCGGAACTTAAAATGAATTATAAATTGTCCAAATGATAATTTGGAGGCCGTAGTTGAGTCCGGAACGTGCTAGATAGTCAAATATTGTGCTATATTGCATTTTGAGGTTTTTGGCACTTTTGACTGGTTAAACCTTAAAAATGCAGTTGCGTGTTATTTTATCCCAATATTGGTTAATTAAGTTGGGATTTGGACTAATGCCACTACTTAGTCTTACTAAGTCTTATATTTTTCCCAAATTTCATTTCCTAAACCTAGGGAGAGAGCTTGAGAGAGGAAGTGAAAGAGTAGAGAAAAGAAAAGAGATTGAAGAGTGAGGGAGGATTCTTGCTTCTACACAAGGAAAATCTGCATTTTCTCAATTGAGGCAAGTTTTCTACTTGCTATTTGTGGTTTAAGAAAAAATGATTTGTAGTTATAATGGTGTATTGATCATAGTTTCACTAGTTTAGGGTTTCTTTGTGTATTTGTTGGTTTTGAATCATTGAAAAATAATTTGGATGATTATTGATGGTTGTGGTAGTATCTAGTAGCATTTATGTTATGTTGGTGGCAATAAATGAGTTGGCTTTGGGTTTAGCTTGAATTAGGAAGATTTGGTTTGGTCTAGGTCTGCAAAGACCGATCGACCGCTGTTCTCAGACCGGTTGACCGGGCCTTCGGGAGAGGGTAAACTGCTTTCTTTCAAAGGCATGAAATTTATGGCGCGGTCGACCGCGATCCCCTGACCGGTCGACCGACCCTGCCGAAATGAACTTTCTTCTTTTCTTCCTAGGCAAAAAATCTTGAGATACAGTCTACCGCGGTCTTAGGACCTGTCGACCGGTCCCCTGTTCTCTTCCCTAAACTTTTATTTTCATTTTTCAAATCTTTTCTCTTCATAGGGACTTAAGGACCTTCTTAAATGAAGTAAATGTAGGGTCTTATAGTATAAGTTGAGTTTGGTAGACACCCTAGACTCGAAGGGGTTCATCTAGGGTTCATTCAAGGGGGGGGGGGTTAATGTAATGTTCAGGTATCACTTCTCTTGCGTAGTTTTAGAATAATCTAAGAGATCTTAGATTCCAATTTGGAGACTTTAGGAGTTATTGTGAGCTAGGTTTGATTTGATGGTCTATTATGAAGACAAAAAGGAGGCTTTGGAAAATAACTTAGGAGTCTAACTATTTATTTAGGTTGATATGATGTTACGAAATACATATAGTTCCGGATAATCTTAATGCATTTGATAAAATGTAAAATGGATAAAGTAAATGATAATTTACTAAATCATGTAATGGAAATTAATAAAATGGATGATACACACCACTCTAAATACCATCTTAAGGGAAGTCCGTGCGTGAGGTGAAGCCCCCTGGCTAATGAATGCAGGTTGGATATAGTCCTAGGCCATATGATCACTTGTTTTATATTTTTCTGCGATGGGTAGGAGATTTCGAGTGTTGTCTTGACTACCCCGCAGGCATATGGCCGCTTCCCGACGTTTCGATAGGATCCATGGTTGTCTTATGATAGGCCCTGGAAGATGATGGCTATTTAGGGGCGCGCACAGTGGGGAAATCAGGACGGGCGGTCCTAGAATCGTTATATTTATATACTTATAACTATTCTAATTATCGAGTTGTACTCGATGGAACATTAATGCCACAAAGAGCAAAGTATATGCCACAAAGAGCATACAATTGAGATTAGTGCCATAAAGAGAAGATGATAATAATTGTATTCCTGATAAGGAATGGAAAGGAGATAAAATGAAAAGGATGAAAGATGAAAACGGTTGATAAGTATTCATAATTGCATATATAATCTATTCTTCCCTTATAATTATTAACTTGTCTTAATTTATTTCATTGTTTTCATGCTAGAATATCATTTCTATCATCCATGCTTATCTGTTCATCATTGTCCTACTTGTCATTTATCTGGTGATCACATAAAATCGGGCTCTGATCGGTTCTTCTTTCTGTTGTGCATATATATATATATATATATATATATATATATATATATATATAATATCCGCTCAGGTGTTCCACCGCAAGGTCGCCCGTAATGACCTTCCTATTCCAGTGTTTCGAGGAGCCGTGACATTTTGCGAATATCACGGGACATTTTGTGTAGACACCTTCCTCATTTTTTTGTAGTTATGATCAGTCCTTATTCGGGCGAGTGGCCCAAATGGTTGTAATTGTATAATGGATGTATTATGTAACACATGGAACTTATTGTATATTGTATGAATTATTATGGGTTGTCAATGATGTTTTATTTAAATTGCTAAACAAAATTTTTGATGACCCGTTTTCTGAAATATTGTGTGGTTATCCCGTATTCTCTTTATGTTGTCATGATGCTGAGGATGATATTTATCAATGATTCCTGTATTATCGAAGTATCGGGCTGGCCACCCCTTATTTCGGATACCGGGTTGTCACACAGCATATGTGGATGCTAGCAGTTCTTTCCTAGAGTAGGAATCATCTATCAGTTCAGTTTACTTAGGGCATGTCGCCCAAACTTTTCAATACAGTTTTCATATTTATTTATTCAGGTGTTGGATATTTGTATTGGACTATTTACTTTGGTTGCCGATGGTTTATTCGGCATGTCATTTTATTATTTGTTCAGGTGATTTAATTTAGTTGTGTGAATGATTTATATTTATTTTCGCATGTACTGTTTGGTTTAATTAAAAGATAAAATTTGGCACCAACTTTTTGGAATACTAGGTGGTTAGTAAGTTTTAAAAAGGTTTTTGATAGTGATGCTAAGGATGAACCAACTGAGGTTCCTGTTTTAATTTGGTATAGGGCTGATCACCCGATATTTTATAAGCGGGGTGCCACAAAATATATATATATATATATATATATATATATATATATATATAGAGAGAGAGAGAGAGAGATAGATAGATAGATAGATAGATAGATAGATAGATAGATAGAGAGAGAGAGAGAGAGAGAGAGAGAGAGAGAGCATGGTCATGTTTGGGATGCGTATGGTTGCTACAGCAGTAAGGGCCATTGTAGTGGGCTAGTTATGGACTTTTAGCGTACCAAACACACCTCTATAGCAGGTGGACATGCTATAGTGGTCATGTTAGCCACTATAACAGGGTAAAATGAGCTTTATTATATAATTGTCTATTTCAAAGCTATTTTTTATGAACCAACACCAATTTGCATGCTAATATCACCTTAAAATATTCAAAAGCACTTCCTAAACTCCTTTTTACATACAAGTCCATCGACACTTCAATTGTGATCTTAAATAGGAACAATTTCAGTAAGATTTAAGAGGGAAAGTTGAAGCACATGAAGATGGCAATAAGATTTTGCCCTGAACTTCTCCAACTAAAGAAAAACATACCCTACAATTCTCCTTTAGTGTTAATTTTTTTTAATATTACCTAAACCTAAGTAAGAAACTCCAATTTCTCGAGTTGATCCACTAGTTATGTCATTATGTGTAATTGTTATGTATTTTATTGAATAAAATATCTCCAATAATTATGAGGATGAACGTGTAAAGAATTACCACTATTATTTTTGAATTATGAAATTCTTATAGAGGTTAGATTGAGATGTAGACAATGACCATGTTAAGATTTATATAACATGTTATGCATCTATTAAAGTGTGTTGTTCATAGTCATTTTATATTATTAAATCAAGATACGATATTAACTAGCCTACACACATGAATTTGGAATAATAATGATAACTAAAAATGGTAACTCAGCTTGCATGTAAATGTAAAATTCTACGTATAATAGAATTGTGATGATAAAGGAATAAAACCAGAAATTGGGCTATGAGCATGACATTGCACCTACTAATATGTAGTAGTTTTATGGTTAATGAAAGAATAATTGAATAATGAGAAAATAATAACCCCTAAACGATATGTGATTGAGAATGTGTTAAAATGGTAAAAAAAACTTATTATCAATGTGTTGTGATGAAGGTAATAGGTTATAATTTTTCTATCTTGAGATAATTAGTTAGTGGCGAATAATGGTTTGTTAAGGTAATCTAATTATGGGATTAGAGAAAGAGTTTGAGTAATGATTTATAGCTTAAAGAATTAAAAACTAGAACACGTGCATAAAATGATATTATATTACTTAAAATTAGGTAATAATATAATGAGATGATCTTAGTACCAAGAAAAATAAGGGGTATAAGTTCTATAATTAAATTGGAATTAGATATGTATGTAATGTGAAGCGTTGGAGTATGTGCGATGTTTACAAGCAACTGGGTATAGTGACATATATCACAGTATGTATAAGGCCTACCGTTATTTGGCTATAGTGATAGGATTTTTTATGTAACACTTTATGAATTTAAATGACTAAGATAAGGGAAAATAATTAGATAATTAGTTTAAATAGGGAATTTAAATAACTTATTTAATTGGATAATTTTTTGCACTAAATTATGGGATTAAATTTATGGGCTAAAGTATATTATATCATTGGGTTGTGTTTTTTGTGTTGGAATTATGACGACATTTAGATGGACAAATGGTGTTTAAAAAGATAGGGAATTGGGTTTATGGGTCGATTAACCCATTTGGGCAAGTTTGAAAGCACTTCGGTATTGTTTTGGAGCCCATAAGTTAGAGTTCAAGTTTAAGGGGAGTGACTGGATTAACAATATAAATACATAATGTTAATTTACTATAAGACTCTTATTATAAGCTTAACATAAATGCTAAGCCTAATTTGGGAGGCTGGAGAGAGGCAACTTAGAAAACTAGTTGCAGAGGAAGTCTTTGAAGATTAAGGAAAAAATATTAAGGAAATCTAATTGGGAGCAAATTGATAGATCAATTTCTACATCATGTTGGGAATTTCATCTCTAACAAAATAAGGAAAAATGTACTTATACGCCTCCTCTTTGGTATCAGAGAATTCCTGGTTCTATTGTCCAAGAAATCTTGAGTGCATCCATCATTTTTTTTGCCTAGCATTCTTTCATAGTTTAGAGCTTTACTATTTACATATTTGTACTCCCATTACCGTACGTTTATTGCTATAATTTTATTTACTATTTTTCATATGATGAACATTAGGATACGAGTAACGCATCAAATATCATTCGCGAGCATCGAGTCAGAGGCAGTAGCACATCAGCACCAGTTGCATTAGCCTTAGAGGCGTAGATGCCACCTTTAGCATCGACAGATTTGGCTACCATTATCACACATATCGTGGCTACAACTATAACATCCACGCACCAGTAGAAGCCACCACTTCTGTTCGCAACTTTACCTACCCCTCATACCACTTATACATGGGAGCGATCCAAGAGTTCCTTCGAGAAAGGAAACCCACTGGAGCTTACGGGATACACATATTCAATACTCTCTTTATAGTGGAGACGCGACATTGAGAGGCACTTACATCTAGTAGAGGGCACTGAAGTTCAGAGTCATATGTTATCAAATTTTAGGCTTGTGACAGATGCTCTACAGTGTTGGGGGTATTATAACTGAGGATGGTAGGTCATTGCTGACCATTGCTCAATTTTGGGTGAAGTTTAAGGGGAAGTATTTCCCTCCATCGTAATAAAGACATTTGCGGCTGAGTTTGATAGGTTGGAGTAGGCGAATCATATTATGGCTTAGTACGAGCGGGAGTTTACCTACCTTGTACACTTTGCCGAAACATTATGTGTTCATAGGTGACGAAGATGGATCTATTTATCCGAGTTTTTACATGGAGGATCAAGTAGGTTTTTCTTGGTAACCCGACCTTCACTATATATACTCATATAGTGCATGCCATATTGTTTCATTGCCAGGACCACCAGGACTTACAGATAGAGAGATGGAGCTCAAGAAAGATAAGTTAGGAGTCAACTAGGGGACGAAGATTGTAGAGGGTGGTGTGCCATACCAAGGGAAGGGAGGTTCACAGCAACACTAGAGAGGTTAGCCATAGGGGGAACATCCCATTAAGAGGTTTAGAGGATATGAGCAGTGCCGTTAGGGAGGCTTGGGACATGACCACCTAAACCAGGGGGAAATATGTCAAATAGGGCCAGAAGTATTAGGGACAGAGAGAATATGTCCAATTGGGGAAGTGCCAGAAAGGGAAAGATAAACCCCACAGGTAGGGTGAGTAGGATCGCCAACAGGGCTGACCATTCTGAGGCATATGATACTTTTGTGGGGAAAAGGCCACTCATTTTGTAGGTTTCCTAAGGGCTTTTCGTATAGAACATGCAAGTTCTAGTAGAGATAACTTCAGGGGCAACACCTATTCTGGCTAGCCTCACCGCAGTATCAAGCATTGCTTCTAGCACCGCAGTGCCTACCTTTTTCACCACCAAGAGATCAGGCGCAGGGATTCCTACAACTTCATTATAAATGTGTGTGTAATGTCTATCTACCTAATCATCCAACATAGCCTCAGGCAATTAATGATACATTCTATGTTTATAGTGGTTATACACAAATCTTATTTGACACAGGGGCATCACACCTGTTTGTTGGTTACACTTTTTCTTCTACATTAGGGTTATTAGAGATCACTACCGATGTATCTATGCATGTGGATACCTTAGTGGGTAAGGGTGATTCCTTACGTCATGTTTGTAGTGACGTGGAAGTAGCGATCGATTGTTTGTATTTTTTCATAGACTTATTAGTTTTAGACCTGTCGACGTATTACATCATATTGGATATGGATTAGTTAGTGCAGTATCACACGTATATCAACTGCAGTGGGAATGTGATCATGTTTTCTATTCCAGGGTAGGTGATGTTTTTAGTTTCTATGCCCAGGATTGAGGGAAGTTCTAGCACACACTTATACTATGTATATGTGAGTTCATCTGAGGAGGTCACCGAGTGATTAGATTCAATACCAATTGTCCAGGAGTTTACGAACGTATTTGACGAGTTACTGAGGCTACCCCCATCACGAGAGACATACTTTGTTATTGATTTAGCAATGGGCACCAAACCCATTACAAGGGAATACTAATATATTTCTCCATTAGAGATGTGGGAGTTGCCTAAGATGATTCAGTAGTTATTGAGCTAGGGGTTCATAACGAGGAATACATCTCTGTGGGGAGATCCAGTTTTATTTATGAAGAAGAATGACGATTTTCTACAATTGTGTGTGGATTATCGGTAGCTGAACAAGGTCACGATATGGAACGAGTATTCATTTTCATGTATCGATGATCTATTTGACCAGTTGAGGGCGCATAATTATTTTCCAACATTAATTTGCACTCAGGGTATCATTAGTCGCACATTTGAGAGGAATATGTCCCGAAGACTACTTTCCTAATGTATTTTGGGTCATATGAATACTGGGTCATGCAGTTTGGATTGATCAACACGCCAATGGTATTTATAGACTTGATGAATATATTATTTTTCCCATTCTTAAGATCAGTTCGTCATATTATTTATTGATGGTAACTTGATGTATTCTCGATCGGAGGAGGAGCATGCATAACAATTAAGGTTGGTTTCATAGACACTACGAGAATGTAAGTTGTATGATAAGTTCTCTAAGTGTGGATTTCATCTTTAAAAGATGCAGTTCTTGGGCCACGTTGTATCTGAGACTGGGATTTTAGTGGATCTTAGCAAAGTATTTGTGGTTATGGATTGGGGATATCCCATGATCCCTATGAAGGTTAAGAGTTTCTTAGGTTTGGTTGGGTACTATAGGACATTCACTCAAGGGTTATCAATGATTGTCAGTCCACTGACTCACCTCACCCATAAGGGGGTACCATTTGTTTGGAGTAAAAACTGTTAGAGATCATTTGAGGAGCTTAAAGAGAAGCTCACGACCACACCTATCCATGATTTACCATAGGGCAACAAGGCGTATTTGGTTTATACGAATGCATCACTTTAGGGGTTAGGAGGGGTATTGATGCAGGAGGAGAGGGTTATAGCTTATTATTCTTGTAAGCTTAAGTCTCGTGAGGGGAACAACCCCACCCATGATTTGGAGCTGGCAACGATAGTTTTTGCTCTTCGTATTTGGAGACATTACTTGTTGGGTGAGAGGTTTATGTTATTTTTCGATCATAAGTGTCTTCATTACTTGTTCACTCAGAGGGATCTGAACATGAGACATAGGATATGGTTATAGTTTATTTTAAGGACTACCACTTTTCGATTTAGTACCATGTGGGGAAAATGAATGTGGAAGCAAATGCTTTGAGTCGTAGACTAACTGTTACCTTGGAATATTTGTGGGCAGAGCAGGGGGGATGACATACCTAATCTTTGGGAAGAGAGGTGGAGTGCCACACGTGATATGGATTTGACATATGCCTTTTTGGAAGTTGTGACCATTACACCTGTTATGGTGTCGTGGGTGATTCAGGCAGAAGCTTTAGACTCCTTTTATTAGAGAAGATGCGGGAGATTATGTCAGGAGGGGTTCACTTTTTCTCCTTCAGTTTAGATGGGGGATTGAGATCTGAGGAAAATTTAGTAGTGCTAGAGGGTCTTGAGTTAAAGAGAGAAGTTTCAACCGAGGCACATGGTTCGCAACTCATAGTGAATCCCGAAGGGGACAAGATGTTCCAAGATATGATAAAATCATATTGGTGGTCTGAAATGAGCTGGGACATGGATGAGTTTGTGCCTAGGTATACCATATATCATCTTGTAAAGATGGAGCACCAGAGACCAGCGGGGGACAACCTTTAGAGATACCTGAGTGGAAGTGGGAGAGAATCTCCCTGGATTTCATAGTGGGATTGCCAAGATCTGAGAGGGGTCGTGATTCCATTTGAGTCATCATTGATAGATTGACGAATATGGCTCATTTCCTTCTAGTGCGAACTTACTATACCGCAGAGCAGTACATCCAACTTTTCATTGCGAAAAAATTGCATATTCATGGGGTACCACATGATATTCTGTCCAATAGGGATAATACGTTCGTATCTCGTTTCTAGAGGGGTTTTCAGGATGTTATGGCTGTACAACTGAATTTAATCACTTATTTTCACCCCCAGTAAGGCAGTCAGACTACGCAGGTGAACTAGATTTCGAAGGATATACTTCGTGCTTGTGTGTTGGATGTCAAGGAGTCTCTCTCTCTCTCTCTCTATATATATATATATATATATGCACATACACACACATATACTAATAAGAAAGCACAATGGGTGCATCACATACGATATGGACATAAATTCTTCATTCTAAATGGAGACTTTAAAAAATGACAAAATGGAGCAGCAAAATGACAAGTTATGAGGATAAAATTAAAGTCGTGTTAATACTGATGGTTCCCATTATCCTCAATTATCCAATTCTGATTGACATAGTTTTATTCTTTACATAATATGATGGCATTAAGGACCGTCACAAACTTTTTCTATAGGTAAGAATTCACTATAAATGTCAAAAGGGGGACAAATCTAAGTACAAGCAAAATATAAAAAAGTAATCATCTAGTAACAATTAAGAATGTATCCACAAAAGTCTAAATAATCCACTCGGTCATCTATAGTAGAGAGAGTTTACTTCGACACCCCCCCCCCCCAAGAAAAAAATCATGCCTTTTAGCTTGGGATTTAAATCAACTAAGTCCCTTCTAGTCATTTTCCTCCTTACCACATCAAACCATGGGTCATACACAAAGGTCCAAGTCTCATATTTGGTTACAAACCATGAAAAAGTCTTGAATTGTACTAAAAAATGGAGGGGGGGGGGGGGGGGGGGGGGGGATAACCAACTCAACCAAATAATTATCATAAACTGTCCTTGTCAATTTTTTCCTCTAACATAACACATAGAAAATTTATAAGAATTCACTTCTAGCAATCTTTCTTCATAGTTTCTAGTAAGTTAACCAAAGGATAAACCATCTTTGTAATAAAATTTAAAAATTTTAAAAAAATCTAATTTGCAGAAAATGATCACCTTGTGTGAATTATAGTTTTTAAGTAAAAATAATAGTGAAAAATTCAAGGAAAGCTCTAAACACATGTACCAATATTTGTTATCAAACATTGTAAGATTGGTCATATCCAATCAGGAAACAAACCCATCAGTTATGTATTAACGGATTTTAAACGAGGAAAACCCTAGGAAGTTCAATCTAATAATCTATATAACATGGAGCTAAAACCACAATGCAAATACATAAAGAAGCCTAATCCACAACTTAAGAAAAGGACTTGTTCAGATAAATTATGAAAAACCCTTAAGATTCAAATAGATCTTAATGACCTTCAATACACTCTCGTACTTCAATAAAATCTTTTGATTAAAGAAATCATCACCATCATCATCCTTGCCTTAAT
The DNA here is from genome assembly GCA_949130495.1 of Sambucus nigra. Lineage (NCBI taxonomy): Eukaryota > Viridiplantae > Streptophyta > Magnoliopsida > Dipsacales > Adoxaceae > Sambucus > Sambucus nigra. The sequence goes on along the minus strand of OX422214.1, from coordinate 103,606,164 downwards.
CCCATCATAAGGGGGTCGGCCACATGGATTCTCCTTGTTCATTTTAATATATTATATGAATTATTATCATTCAAGTTTTATTTCTTAAGGTCTCTCCTAATCATTTCTTCCCACGATAGCTTAGGGATGCCTCTTTTTCTTTTAATACTGAAAATAAATATTACATGCATGATGCAAATATTAACAAATTATTTGTGAGAGAAAAAATAGGTACTTGATTTGTAACTACCGGGGCACCAAGTAGGTTTTTCTCATTTCTCTCTCTTTTACATGTTGCATAGAGTAAACATCAGAATCAAAACTTGTGTTCACACAAAGTTGGTCATTCTTTAGGAACTAAAATGGGATTAATGGATAATCTAACCTAAAATGTCCCCATTGTGTATGACATAAAAGAAAGTGCCCATCAAAACAATCATGTTATATGAATAAACAAAACACAAAACTTTAGTATTTTACAAGATCTATAAGACCTAAACAATATATAAAATATTTAGTATCGAGTTTTCATTCGAGTCCCAAAGTTATGACAACCATGATTGATTTTTTTTAAAGAAAATAAATTTATTATTAATAATTAGAGAGAATAGCCCTCTCTAGATGGCTTACAGATATGAAGAAACAAAAGCAACAACATTATTGAGCATCTAGACTAATAGTAATTTTGATATTTCTTGGGAGATCATTTTGATTTGAATAGCAGGTGATTCTGTGATGAGATGATCCATGCTTGGATAGCAGAGTTGCCACTTGATTCTATGATTTGAGCAGACTGAGATTGAACAAAGCAGTCTTTTAAAAAGAACTTGAGCCAATTTGAATTTGGATTTAGCAGACCAAGGAATTGGAGCAACAGAAGATGAGGAGAAAGACTCAATCATTCCTCTCGAATCAGCTTCAATGTCTATGTTGTATATATTATTGTCTGAGTAGTATTGAAGACCCTCTTTCATAGCTTGGAATTGAACCTCTTGATAAGAACCAGAAGCTTGGAAATTTGAAATAGCCCAAATGAATTTGCCATGACAGTCTCTTAGGATAGCAGCACCTCCCATAAGAAAATTTTGATCTCTACAACTAGACATATTGAGTTTAACTCTCCCTATACCAGACTTTGACCATAAATGATGAGATAGGAAATAAGGGGTTACTTGAATCTGTTTGAGATCAAAACATTTGATGGATTCTTGATGGATAGAACAGTCACCCCTCTTTAATTGAAATTATTTAGAAAGCTCAGAGATTTTAGTTATAACTTTGTGAATAATTAGTTAGGTTTCATGGGGATACCTTCGAAAAGGGACTTATTCCTACTCAACCACATTTCCCACAAAATACAAACTGGAGTGCTACTGTGCAGCCATCTATAAATCTTAGACTTACCTGAGTGAATCAACCATTGAATGATAGAACCATGAATTGAATAAGACCTTCTGGTAATATTCATCAAAGAATTGAAAAAATTCCACACCTGAGAAGCAATAAGCCCATTAATGAATAGATGACTAGGGGATTTAGTAGCTGATGAAAAACATTGGCATCTAGATACCATCCTAAAACCCATCTTTTGCACCAAAGAATCAACAGGAACACAGTTCGAGAGGGCTCTCCAAGATAATATAGATAGGTTAGGAGGAATCTTAGGGTGCCAAATCGAATTGAAAGCCAATGAGGAAATTTTGTGGATGCATTGGAGATTAAAAGTTGAAGAAAAGCTAGATTCCCCAGATAAGGAAGGTTTTCACACTAAAGAAGCATCAATCACCTCTGAGTTGCCTTCCATTAATTCCCAGTAGGATTGAATTCTTTTAAAAGTCGTTGATCCAGACCTCATTTCTAAGTTTCTAGACTTACAGTTCATGAAAATGTCCCATAAATTTTATTTTCCTTAAACTTCCACGCTAGTTTAACATATGCAGCTTTCACAAATGTTTCTAAGCTTCTGATATCTAAACCTCCCTCCTTCTTTTTATAACATAGAGCCTTCCAATTAACCCAATGATATTTTCTCCCATGCTCTTTATGGACTCCCCAAAAGAAAGAACTAAGAAGCTTTTCAATAGTTTTAAGAATCAACTTTGGAGGGTTAAGGGCCAAAAGAGTATATAGAGGGATAGAAGACAGTACATATTGAATAAGAGTTAATCTACCTCCCAAAGTTAAGAACTTCGACTTCCAACTATGAATTTTAGAGGTTATAGATTGTAAAGAGCTTCAAAATATATAGATTTTCTTCTACCTTTAAAAAGAGGGCAACCAAGGTAAGTTAAAGGACCTCTATACAACTTGAATTCAGTACCTTCAGTAATTATGCTCCTCACTAAAGCATGGCTATTAACACGTATAGTGAAGCTACTCTTATCTTTACTGATCATTTAGCCTGATTCAGATTCAAATCTTTGTAAAAACTTCATCAGATTGGATAAGCTCATCTTATATCCTCTAGTGAAGATAATTATGTCATCTGCATAACTCAAGTGACTGATTAGAGGGTAGTTTCTAGGGTGGGAAAAAGCACTTATAACTTCTCTAGACATTAGGTCATTTAAGCCCCTGTTAAAATATTCAGCCATGATAATGAAAAGGCTTGGAGAAATAGGGTCTCATTGCCTTAATCCCCTATAAGGTTTGAAAAAACCTTTATGTTGGCCATTAATAATCACAGAGAACCAAGGAGAGGAGATACATCTCCAAATTAAATATATGAAAGTTCTGAAAAAATAAAAGCTCTCAAAGTTTTGATCAAGAAGAATAAAGAAGTCCTGTCATAAGCCTTAGCCATATCAAGCTTGATAACAGTATTTCCTCCTGAAATCTTTCTATCCATCAGGTGCATCATCTCTTGAGCTACAAAAATGTTTTCTTGAATGTTTCCGCCTAACACAAATCCAGACTAATTTTTAGAGATAATTAGAGGAAGCATTTGGCTTAGTCTGGAGTTTATGATTTTAGATATAACTTTGTAGCTAAAATTACATAGACTTATTAACCTAAAGTCTTTTCAAAAGGAAGGTCTGGCTACTTTAGGAGTGAGTCATATATAGGTTGAGCTTTAAGATTTAGGAATTTCATCACCTAGAAAGAAGTCTTGAATGGCAAGAGTGAGGTCCTGTTTGATGATCTCCCAATAAGAAACATAAAAATGACCATTAAAACCATCAGGACCAGCAGCACTATTTTGATTCATGTATTTTATAGCCTTCAAAATCTCTCCTTCATCTGGAATACCATCCAAATTTCTATTCATCTCATTTGTAATGGATTTAGGAATGACTTTCATCATATCTCTTTCTTCTTGGGAACCTGTATTGAATAAATTTGAAAAATAAGAGATAAACATGTTAGAAATAACATCTATAGACTCAGTCCAAGATCCATCTTCATTTTTAATTTTTTGAATCCTAAGCTTCCTTCTATCTTGCTGAACTTTAGCGTGGTAAAACTTTGTATTTCTCTCCATCTTTCAACCAATCCATTCTAGATTTTTGAAACCAGAATAATTCCTCCTTAGCTAAAGCTGAATTCAAGTTTTCCTTAGCTTTTAAGTAATTTTCTCTTTGAGCTTCACTATTATCTATCTCCAAAGCTAATTCCTCCTGAAGAATTTTATCCTCCAAATGAGTAACCCCTACAAAAATATCTTTGAATTCCTCTTTACTCCAATTCTTCTAAGTGCTCTTCAATCTCTTCATTTTAAAAGAAAAAACTTCCATCTTTCTACCTGTAACATGCTGCTCCCAAGACATCTTCACCACTTATTTAAATTCTTTATGATTACTCCACACATTAAGGAATTTAAAAGGCTTAATGAATATTTCCTCAGATTGAGGAATAGAGATTAGAAGGGGATTATGATCAGAATAATTCCTATTTAGATGGTTAATACTAGAGTTTGGGAAACTTTCATTCCAATTAGAGTTGATTAGCCCTCTAACTAGTCTCTTAAAAATCATTGCACCACTGGCCTCTCTAGCCCATGTGAATTTAGATCCAATGAATCCCATGTCATGAAGAGAACAAGTAAAAATACATTCGTTAAACTCTGCTGCTCCTCTAACATTAATATCTCTACCCCCGGCTCTTTAATCACTTAAAGAAACAATGTTGAAATCTCCAATCATAATCATTGGTTTACTATGAAAATAAGAAGAACTCATTACAACAGTATCCCATAAAACCTTTCTATCTTGCCTATTACATTTAGCATAAACAATGTCAATGCCAATCTCTTCTTGAAATTAAGGGTGAATAATTTTAAGAAGTAAATTTTGAGTTCCATCATCTATCACTTCACCAGTTACTCCATGTCTCCAGAAACACCAAATTTTATTAGAAATATTATGGCAGCCTACCTCAAAATTTAGAATGAATCTCAGATGTTCAATATAAGAAACATCTTTCATTGGCTACATAATGGCCAAGAAAGATAGGTTATGATACTTTCAAAGCTTTTTCGATCTCCTTCTTGTTGACTTACTCCCCACACCTCTGGCATTCTATACAAGGGCTTTAATCATTTAAACTAAGAAACAGGGACCTTTTTTAGACCTTTATTGGCTGATCTGGTAACTCTTCTCTCGATAACAAAATTTTGTTTAGGGAAATTCGACCTTTATTTTTATCTTTTATTGGAGGGGGACTAGGACTTGTTAGGTTGTTCTTGTTTGACAACTCCTTTGATTTATTATAATTATCAATCTTTTTAGTTAGCAACTCAGAAAATTGAATCAGATATTCCAACACTGCCTCTATATGATCAGCAGTGTCATTATCTGAGTAGGAGCCCATCTTCTTTCATTTTGTAAACTTCTCTTCTTGTTTCTTTACTTTTGAATCTGAGCTGAAGTATTTTTTCATATCATCTGGGAGTTGTTTTTTGGAATTTAACAAACGTTCTATATCCAGTTCTTCTTCTGATGTATCAGTCCACTCTCCTTCTTCAATATCTTCTGCATCTGATTTGTACTATTGAGAATTAATCTCTACAGTATTCTTGATAGATTCCCCAAGGCTATTAACTAACCCTTCATTCTTTAGTTATAGAGTTGGCATTTCCAAATCTTTAATAATCGCCTATTGTTGCTCTACTAAATCTTTACTAAAAGTACCTTTGTTAATTTCTTGAGAAGTTATTTTTTCTTTGACTCGAGTTGTCTGATCTTTAATTCTGAAACCATTATTTGTTCCTTGAGACGCTTTCCTTGTTTGCTAGTACATGTTTTTCAATGACTTTTTCTTTCCCTTTCCTCACTTTTTGAGTTATTGAATCATTTTTTAGTAAACATTGGCTTTTTTGGTGGCCTAATTTGTTGCAGTGAGTACAGTAATTCAGAGAATATTTATATTCAATAATTTTCCAAAAACCAAAATCACCACTACCAATCCAAACTCTCTTAGTCTTAGGCTTGAGGAGATCTAATTTAACACAAACACACGCAACACTTGCTCTATTCAAATTAGTTGTGGAATTGTCAATTTTTAGAGGGGCTCCCACTACTTGAGCAATTTCAAAGAGATCTTCCTTAGCAAATAAATGAACTGGAAGACTAGGTATGGTAATTTTAACAACCCGTCCTTTTGGAGATAATTAAATTCCATAATTAAGTGTAAAATGGAAGTCTGAGGAATTTCTCAGAATAGTAATTTTTGGGATTTTTTGAGGATTAGATGATTTTTGTTGGGTGTTGTACTTACTTTTGGGATTAAGTAAATAAGTTGAAGTATTTTAATTTACATCGCCATTGAGTAAAGAGACAAAAGGTAAGATTTTAATTAGAAAACCCGTGGTTAGATGCAACGGGTTAAAATAGGTAGTTTCGGTTAAGTACCTCAGATGGAAATTTCGACTGCGCCGTGAGATTCAGAATAGACGAGATAGTCAGAAAAGAGTGTTTGATGGTCGAAACTGAGTTTCGAGAAATTTTAGAGTTAAAAAGGACTCGAAATTGAGTAAACGAGTCATTTTTGGGTTTTAAGGGGTATATACCCTTTTCCCCTCTATAAGGAGGGAGAAAGGGAGAAAAGAGAGAGAAAAGAGAGAAGAGAGAGATGAAGGAAGAAAAAGGAGAGAAAAGGAGATTTTGGGCCAAACTCCGTCGAACTCGACTCGGGATCGTCGAATTTATCCATGAGGCAAGTGTTTACTTTCTTTATTTACTTTTGAGCATAAATCTCATATCATAGTTTGGTAACAATAAACCCTAAAGATTTTGGGTTGGGTTTTCGTGGATAAAATGGGGTTTCGGGAGTTAAAACGAATAAACCCCAATAATTTTCTAATCAGAGAAACTTATAAATTAATGGAAATTAATTTTTGGTTTTGGGTTCTAGGATGTTTAGAAGCCTTGTTATATGTGTAGATGTTGTTGGTTGAGGTTGTAGGATGTCGGGTGAAGAGACAAAAGCTTCGGAGAAGCTTTAATGGCCGAAACAGCTTCTTGGAGAGGAAGATGTCCATCATGATCGATCGATCGAGCGTGGGGGACCGATCGATCGAACCATCGATCAATCGAGGGCCATGGGTCGATCGATCGACCCTTCAGGAAGTTTGACAATTTTTCCTATGGGAAATTGGATGGGATGAATTCCAATTTTAATTGATTCTATATTATTAAGAAAGGAATTAAGTAATCTTTTAAGAGTAAATAGACATCAAATGGAGGGAATCTATGGGAACCAAGTGAGTGTTTTATGTGTGTGACACTAAAACTATATTTTCGAGGAAAATAGAATAATTGATAAATTAGGAGGTTGGGGTTCCTAAAATAGGGTGGGGACCTCTAAATGATTGTTTGGACGAGATGTAGTCCTTGGGTTTGTGGGAAGGAAATCCAAAACCTATTTAATTTTAGGGTATTGTGGGCTTATGTTAGGGAGTCAAATATCCTAGACTAGCATAGGGGTTATTAAGTTTATTCTAAGGATGTTTTATTGAGGTTAAAGTTCCATATGAAATAGGATGTTAACCTAGAATTAATGGAAGGTAGAATGGTGATGTTTTGGATTATTGGGAGACTAGTGTGAGGACAATTACACTTCGGGTCCTAGGTCATTAATAAAATATGACTATGAGAATAAGAAATGAACATTATAAAGTTGGTAATTAATCATTGAGAATAAATGATTTTGAGAATGTAAAATATGAATGTTTTCAAATTGGAATAAGAAATGATTTTCGTAAATGATAATTTATGTAAACACACCTCTCTAAATCGCTATCATATGGGAAGTTGCGCGCGTGAGGTGAAGTCCCCTGGCTAATGAATGCAGGGTGAATATAGTCCTCGGTCATATGAGCGATTATTATATGTTTTTCTGCGATGGTGAGGTAATTCTGGGTGTGGTTATGACTCACCCACAGGCATATGGTCACTTCCCGACGTCTTGCGTTGTAGGATCCCAGGTTGGTTTATAAGCCCTGGAAGATGATAGCCATTTAGGGGAACGTACAGTGGGGAAACCCGGATGGGCGGTCTTAGAAACGTTATATGATATGTAATATATTTATTCTCAATAATGTGGGCCATTATTGATGTTAAAGAAATTTATGATAATGAATTGGCTTTAAATACATTTCCTGGATGGAAGAAGGGAAATGGGATTAATGATTTGTCTTTAAATACATTTCTTGGATAAAAGAAAGGAAATGGAAAGTTTTGAGAAAAAATATATATATATGAATGACAATTGAATTGGTAAACATTTTGTAAATGAAACCTCAGTCCGGGAGATAGATCCGGATGTGTATAATAATATGAGTATATATGTATAGATTGAGTACAGAGGGTCTAATGGATCCCGACGATCAACCTTGCCACGTAGTAGTGTATCGGGGGGTTTCTTGTTTGGATTTCTCTATGTGAGACACCCCACGCACGAACATGGCTTAGTATTGAGACTGGGGAGAAGTGTAACCCTTAGTGCTCTAATATTAGGATTTCTTATATATATATATATATATATATATATATATATATATATATATATATATATATATATCTTTCATGTACTGAGGTTCTAATGGATCTCAACGATCGACCGTGCCACGTAGTAGTGTATCGGGGGGTACCTTGTTTAGATTTCGCTTTGCGAGACACCCCACGCACGGACATGTCATATTGTCGAGATTGGGGAGAATTTTAGACCTTAGTACTTGGATTAATTAGGGTTGTTAGAAGATGGGTGATGGTTTAGTTAGTCGGTGTGGTCTGACTAGTATGTTTAGAGGGATGCGCTAGGAGTGCACTATTAGAAGAGAGGTGAGGGGTATCTCATGGGAATGCGATACCAAACTTAAATATGAGATAAAACCTTTTTTTAAAATAAGACATTTATGCACTTGCTAAATGTTTTCAAAACTCGGGCTCTGACCCGTTTATGTACTTTTCCCTCTCTTGCTATATATATATATATATATATATATATATATATATATAGGTGTCCAGACACAAGGACGCTTGGATGACACTTCCTTCGAGTCAGACGTTTGCTGCAGCAGCTGTGGATGCAGGCAGTCTATCGATAGACGCTTCTATCCTTGTAATCTAGATACGAGGTACTGTATAAATATTCGAGCTAATAACTCAATTGCATTTATTTATTCTTTTTTTCCTTTTAGTGCGGCATTCGATATGGTTGTATCATATTTGAACCGAGTGTTCGTTTATTTTATTTCATTTCAGTTTCATTTACATAAACTGCGTGGATGTTTTATTTGTGTGGGTGTTTAAAAAAGATTAGTTAAGTAAAATTTTGATGCCAGCCTAATAGGTTATTAGTAATTAAATTGGTTTTCGACAGTGATGCTAATAATGATCCATATGCGGCTCCTGTTTTAATTTAATATAGGAGTGATCGCCCGGTATTTTATTCTGTGGGGTGTCACAAATTCTATCAAAGCATCTGGTTCTAGTGTCCTTAGGAATCTGTGTAGACGTACTATGCTTTCAGTGTTACTCTCGATTTGATATAGAGCCTCAAGATTAAGATTGTTGATTTCTCTTGTGATATTTTATTCTCCTGCCATAGTATAAGATTATGTAAATCTTTTGTGCGCTCGTTTGAGATTCGTGTGTGGGGCTTAGCTGGAGAAGCTGGTAGAAGTTGGGGATGAGGACCGTAGTAGGGGTCACTCCCTTGTGGCAATTGTTAAGGATTTTAGTTGTGACTACTACCGAATAGTAGTTACGAGTACCGTAGTACCGCTGTAGTCAAGAGTGGTACTAAAGTTAAATTTCTCAGTGAAGTAAAGATTCTAAAGGGGTCTTATGGATAGTTTTAACCGTGAGTCCCCATGATTTAGCCGGAATGAAAAGAATGCAGTTTTGGATTATTTATATAAGGATCGGTCAGAGGCCGATAGTGAATAAGGAGTATTATGGAGGAGTGAACCTTGTACCGAGGTGACGTAGGTACACTAGATAATGAGTCATTTACAGGAAGGATAGGTGTACTAGAGAAGTGTTGCTAGCCCTTATGGAGAATGTGTATGTTCGAGGACCCCATTGGTGGACATCCACCCGGGGAATTTATTGAAATAGGATTGAAGCTTGTAGTGGAGTTTCCTTTTAACAGAGAAGTTAAGAGGACTAGTAAGATGATTGTAAGGAACAGGGCAAAGTTATTGTTATGAGTTTCACCTCAAAAGGAAGAGGTATAATTGGCGTGGCTAGATAAAGTCGCGGTGTTTCATTAGCCCTAGACTCGTGTGTGTAATTTGAGTTTTGTGGCGGTATCAATAACATTATATAATGTATATCTATGTGTTTTCCGCGGTAGAGGAGTTATATTCTTCCTTCATTCGCTATAAAGGCGGGTGTTAATATTTTAAATACATATATATATCTGGCTTATGATACTCGTCCTATATGTTTATACTAGTATGGTAATACTATAAGTATATTATATTCTTCGTTGTTCGGAGCGATAGTAGGCTAATGATGGCAAGACTATCGTGGCCGCAGTTCCAGGGTGGAACGGGTTGTTGTTACGATATCTCACTTGGATACATGTTCAGTTCGCCTTTGTTAATATGGATATGTGGAATTCTGGTAAGCAGAGGTTTCATTATCATGATTTGAGTATGTGGCGACCTTATAGATGTGATATTGAGGTGTCCCGGGTTAATTGTTGAGCTGTGAGTTTAAGCTCATTATTGATTGCGTAAGGACTTAGAGTTAGTACGAGCGCTGGGTGATATGGCTCCTAGATAGAGATGGGAGTTCAGATCACATTATGTTAAAAGAGGGGATGGGGTTATCCCGGTTGAGTATTTGAAGTTGACAGACCTCCACGACCGACAAAGTTAAGTAGTAGTGTAATTGGATGGGTTCCTAATCTGGATTTTTCTTTGCGAGACGCTCCGCGCATGAACCTTAACGACGTCGGGAGTTGAGAGATGTTATAGGATGCGACGATGTTGGTTTTGTCGATAAGTCATATAGTGTGGATGAAACACTATAGACTATGAGCCGTGTGATAATAGTATGTTTATGGAAATATTGTGCTATGAAAAAGCACTAAAGTGGTCCTCTCACCACAAGTGGGTGGGTGAAGTAGGACTTCGAGAAATTGATTCGAGGATTATAGCTAGGCCTTAATGAAAAGGAAAATTTTGAGGAAGTATATTTTGGGTATGACAATCGTAACGCTTTTGTAGAGAGTTGTCACTTCGATTAGTTAGATTTTCCTTTTCTCTCAAGTGGGAGGATAGAATAGTAGAAATGCATCCGTAGGTCAGCGAGGTAGGATTTAGGACGTCCCGCTGATGTGCCTTAGGTCGCTATATCTCGATGACCGACAACGCGAGGGAATTGTGTAACGGGAGGGTTCCTTATTTGGATTTCTCTTTGCGAGACGTCCCATGCATGAAGCCAAACGAATGTCGGAAGTTGAGAGAGGTCTTGGGCACTAGGTATATATTTAGGATTATAGTCGTTTCGTGTAGGTAGGGTAACGCATAGACCGTAGCATTATTAGGATCTAAGTTCGATAGAGTTAGTGGTGCCGATGTAAGGAGAATTGAGTTTCGCGGGTTGGGAGGACGCATATGTGAGTATTACACCGAGGAAAGGAGACCCTTATTTAGAGAGAGAATAATGAGTCAGACGTTCGAAATGGATGTGCAAATGTGCACGGGTTAAAAAGGTGTATGGGAACCTTAGTAAGTTGGCTTATATACCGCCTGAAATAGGAGGGGCGTAGTATATAAAGTTGAAGTTTATGTCGTAAAGCTGTCACGTCCGGATTTGGAGTGTGTTGAATGGAATGTCGTGAGAGGTACGCGATATTTAAATGGTATAAGGGGCAATAAGAGGTAACATGCCCAAGATAAGCGACGAGACTATTAGAAGTAGTCAAATTTTAGTAGAGTTTCTCTAATACCCCGTATTTTTTGCGATATTTATTTTGGGATTAATTAATTAAATGAGAATTAATTGGAAATTAATTCGGGTAAAATACTAGCGAGATGTGAGTTGGTATTTGACTATATTGAGTATATATGATGTTATATCAATATTAAATTATGAAATTTGCCGTGAGATTGATATACGGCAATTTGGTCATTTTATTGGGACGCGGGTGACAGTCGCGTCAGGATATAATTATTTTAATTGTAAAAGTGAATTTAAATTCTATTAACCATATGGTCATTTTGAGTGCGCCGACGCGTCCGTAAGGGTCGAGATAGTCAGAAAACACTAGTCGGGGGTTTAGTTTGGGTCCCGGAGTATTTTTAGGCCATACCGGAATCTTATAAGGGTAGTTTGGTAATATTGTATTTTTGGGAATTAATAATGACGAAAATTTGGAGTCTTTATCTGATTGGTAATAGACCCACTAAACCCACTAACCAACCCTTAATGACCCAATAAGCTACGGGAGTTATCAAATTAGGTTTCCAAAACTTCCCAAAGAAAACCCTAGCCACCATTGGAGATAAGCTTGGAGAGAGAGAGAGAGAGAAGGGAATTCTGCAGAAAAGCTTTACCAAATCAACACCAAATTCAGAGACACTCGAGGCAAGTGACTTAATTCCATTTAATTTCAGAGAATGTTCCTTCCATGTTAGATAATTCAAAATTTATGTTTGTTCTTGGAAGATAATGAAAAACCCATGAGTTTGGAAGTAGAATACTAAATTTTGATGAAAGGATGGCATGTAGAATCATATTTAGAGGACTAATATGATGTTGATATATCTTGTAAGACACAAAAACGGATTTAATTGGATAAATTAAGGATCTAAAAATTTTAGGGTTCATATTCTTGAAAAATTGGGGAAAAGTGTAGAGACTTGTGATTTAATGATGTTTAGGACGAATAAATTCCTTAGAACAAGTTAGGAGGTGACTTTAATATGTTTAGGATGAATTAGGGACCCTAAAACGTTGTTGAGACGAACTTTAGAAGAGGTTTGAGGTGTTAAAATGGATGAAAAACGAGATTGGAGAAAATCTGGGCCGAAACTGGTCCCTCGTTAGAAGACCTCTCCAGGTCGTTCGAACGAGCTCGTTCGAACGAGCTTCTAACGAGTTGACCAGTCGCTTCTAACAAAAGGGAATTTAGTTCGATAACTTCGTTCGAAAGAGATCTCGTTAGAAGGTACAGTTCGTTCGAACGAACTGAAATCTCGTTCTAACATCCTCATTCGAACGAGACTTCTAACGAGCTGGCAGTTTAGGCCTTTTTGGCATGTTTTGATTTTTGGAGTCCCGTAAACTTGTTCGAGGATAGAGATAACATTCCTTGATGGTGTATTAGTATACTTGGGACATTTGGGTTATAATGAGGAGTAAATTATACATGTGTGGATTAATCAAATAGACATTTGAGTCGAGACGTGAGTACCTACTGCGACGTGAGAATAAATTATGGCGCGTATAAATATGGACCGGGATTATATAAGTTGTATATATATTAAGTTGGTACGAGAATGCGATAAGTACTACAATTAAACTACGGGATTACTAAGATGTCTGCTTACTTAGTACTGGTATATGAATTGTGTGTATGACATACTTACCATACTTGCTATCACGGGAGATTTGCGTTCGCTTAGGGCCCTCTAATCCTTGTGTTGCCCGGATTTAGACTGGTTACCTCGATGAACATAGGTCAAAGAAGGACTTGTTGGGATGTTAATAAGTCTGCTGATCGTGGGACCGCAGGTATGTGCGTGACCCATGTGATGTGATTGTGTTCGCCTCCATTATTTGTGATGTTCTTATCTGTGAACTATTCCTGAGAGATTCGGAATATGTGATCCTTATGTACGTGATGTACCGGGATAGATAGCAGAGTATTATGCTGTGGAAAATATACGCTTAGTAAAATGAGAACTTTAATATGGCATTGTGTGTATAACTATGGAATAACAAAAGGGATGATCTATAATGAGATGTATTACTTTTACGTGAGAACCTGAATTTACGTTAAGCCCCTACTTAATTGCGAGCGTTATAATGTTAATGGGAACCGAGTAATAAGGGTAGAACCTATGACAGTTTAGCTAGATATGATGTTACTTAGCTAGTGGTTAGTGTCGTTTTAGATGGGTACTTACGTTAGGAGTGCACAGTTAGACGAGAGGTGAGAATTTCATGTGAGTGCACGTCCTAACATGTACTTTGCATTTAATGTTTTAAATGTTTTTAAAGCACTTACAGGTTTTTAAAAATATCTCCACATTCGGTCTCTGACCCGTTTGCTTTCAAATCTATTTTTATTATAAAACCATTTTAGGTGCCCAGCCACAAGGACACCATGCATAGGATACTCATTCAGGTGACGAGCTGTAGCTGTTTGTGGAAGCTACAGGGATTTGCTTTTAGACGCTTCTATCATTTGGATTCCAGATTCAGTATCTATCAATTGTAGGGCATGTTGCCCATTTCTATTAGAGACATCTTTCCATTACAGTTTTTTAGACTTTGGCATGTATTGATTCGGTATTCAGTTTAGTTATTTCAGTTGTGGTATTGTAGTGAGGAGTTTTCCTCCCGACTTTATTTACATTATGTGATGGTTATTCTATTTACTTCGTTATGGTGAATGGTGTTATTATTCTTCATTACACTTGTTGCATGTTAATCAGACTTTAGTTGAAATTTGGCAACTTACTTTTTAAATACTAGGTGGTTAGTAATAATAAAATGTTTTCGACAGTGATGCTATTAACTGAGCCAACTTGGCATTTTGGTTTAATTTAATAAAGGAGTAGCTACCCGGTATTTAATTAGTCGGGGTGTCACAGGTGGTATCTGAGCATCAGGTTCTAGTGTCCTTTAGGATCTGTACGGCTATTATGTTTCCACTAAGTTTTCTTTGATATAGAGCCCTATAATTTAGGACTGTTGTACTCTTTTTGTGTATGCTTCGTTCTTCAGCTATTTTAAGTTTATAACTGCGAACTTATAAACTTAATTCTTATTTTAGATGCCTCCACGACGTGCACGACGAGTTCCCAGGGATGCAACGACCGACCCCCAGCCCGCTCCAGTTCAGGGCATGATGAACGCCGCTGAGGTTGCAGCTATAGTAGCCCAAGCGGTAAATGCCGCAATTGCCGTAGTTCAGCAGGCACCACCCCAGGCACCGGTTGCTGTGCCAGTACAGGCAAATGCATTCCCGTCTGCTTGGGAACGTGTACGTGACGCTTTTCAGAAAGCGCATCCGCCAGAGTTTGCAGGTAGTTCAGATGTGGTAGTCTCGAGCCAGTGGAGGAAGGATATACAGAGGCACTTGAGGATGTATGAGTGCAAGAATGTTCAGAAGCAGGTGCTAGCTAATTTCAAGCTAGTTGGATCTGCACTGAAGTGGTGGGAGTCTATTACCACCGTGGAGGAGAGGGATACTCTCACTATTTAGGACTTTTGGGTGCGGTTCGACCGCAAGTACTTTCCGTTAGCTGTTCATACGAAAATGAGGAGGAAACTGATGAATCTGAAGCAGGAGGGTAAGACCGTGGCCGAGTATGAGGCGGAGTTCACGAATCTGTTGAATATCATTCCGGATGAGATACGGACAGAAAAGAAGAAGATTGAGAAGTTCACCGACGGGTTGACATGGAGGATCCGTCAGCATCTGTTAGGGAACCTTTCGTTGGCCACTTATTCTGATGTGGTTAATGCTACTTTGGTACACTGCCAGGATCACCACTTTCATATGGCTGAGGGCATGAGATCGGGAGAGTCTAGCCATCAGGGTAGGACTAGAGGACATGGTGCTAGTGGGGCACAATCTGTTCAGGGGCAGAGACAGGGTGAGCGGGGATCCCAGCAGGGGGATCAGAAGAGGTTCAGATCAGGGAATTATAGGCACGGACATGGAGGTTTCCGTCAGGGCCATCAGGGTCCAAACGGCCAACAGGGGCAGAATGGGCAGCAGTTTCAGTAGGGCCAGCAGGGCTAAGGGAGGAACGGTAACGGCCACCAAGGCCGGGGACCGCAGGGGCAGAGAGGAGGGAACTTCCCAGGGAAGTGTTTTGTTTGTGGCAAGACTGGCCATAAACGACAGGATTGTCCTGATAGGGGCAGGGCCCCACAGCAGCAGCAGCAGGGTGCTCGCCAGGAGCCGCAGAGGCCTATGTTTCCCGCCGCTCTCCCCGCACCGCCACAGATGGCACCATTGCCACCCATTCCAGCAGTCCCAGTTCAGTAGGGGCAGCTACAGTATGGACGTGTCTACAACGTCCACCAGGCAGCAGTTCCACAGGCACCGCCTGCGATTGAGGGTACGTTTCCTATCCATGGCACTATAGGTCGGGTATTATTTGATACGGGGGTACACATTGTTTTATAGCTACACACTTCGCAAAAGCCTTAGGATTGTTAGCTACAGCAGAGAGCACAGTGACGTGTGTCGACTCACCATTGGGGAGTGGGTCACTTATATTCTTTATATGCCGGGGAGTGGGGGTAGAGATTGGTAGTCTGGTATTACCTGCAGATATGTTGGTATTAGATATGCATGTTCACGATGTGATTATCGGTATGGATTGGCTCGCTGATTATAGAGCCATGATTGATTGCTTCGATGGGAGCATTATTTTTGCCATTCCGGGGCAAGAGATGTTTGTAGTGGCGATGCCTCGCCCAGAGGGATGCTCGACCGCTCATTTGTATTACCTAGAGGAGGATACCTCTAAGGAGGTTGTGATTCCCTTAGATTCGATCCCAGTCGTTAGAGAGTACTCAGATGTGTTTCAGGAGATACCAGGATTACCCCCAGTCGAGAGATAGATTTTGTTATAGACCTATTGCCAGATACGAGGCCATTAGCACGCGCACCGTACCGTATGGCTCCGGCAGAGATGCGAGAGCTACGAGATCAGATAGAGCAGCTGTTAGGTTAGGGCTTCATTCGCAGGAGTACCTCACCTTGGGGCGCTCTAATATTGTTTTTGAAGAAGTGGGACGGTTCACTAAGATTTTGTGTGGACTATCGGGAGTTGAATAAGGTCACGATACGGAATAAGTATCCGTTGCCTCGAATCGATGACCTATTTGACCAGTTGAGGTGAGCTTCTTTCTTCTCGAAGATTGATTTGAGATCGGGATACCATCAGTTGTGTATCAGGGAGGAGGATGTCTCGAAGACTACGTTCTTGTCGAGATATGGTTCTTACGAGTTTCGGGTTATGCCTTTTGGTTTGACCAATGCTCCAGCAGTGTTTATGGACTTGATGAACAGAGTGTTCAGGGATTTCCTAGATCAGTTTGTCATTGTCTTCATTGATGATATTCTGGTTTACTCCCAGACAGAGGAGGACCACGCCGAGCATTTGAGGCCGGTTTTCCAGACGCTGCGTCAGAACGAGCTGTATGCAAAATATGAGAAATGCGGGTTTTGGCTGAAGGAGGTCCAGTTTTTGGGACATATTATTTCCGACCGGGGAATATCTGTTGATTCGGGGAAGGTATCCGCGGTGAGGGAGTGGGGACAACCCACGACACCGACTGAAATTCGTAGTTTCTTGGGCTTAGCAGGATACTACAGGAGGTTTATTTGGGGTTTCTCGAAGATAGCAGGTCCTTTGACACATCTGACTCGTAAGGGTGTGCCATTTATCTGGAGTGATGCCTGTCAGTTGGCATTCGATGAATTGAAGAACAAATTGACCTCAGCACCTATGTTAGCATTGCCAAGATCGGGAGTTGAGTATTTGGTTTACACCGATGCATCTTTGTAAGGACTTGGAGGTGTATTGCAGCAGGAGAGACAAGACATAGCTTATGCTTCCCGTAAGCTTAAGCCTCATGAGAAGAATTACCCCACGCATGATTTGGAGTTGGCGGCGGTGGTATTTTCCCTACGGATTTGGAGACACTATCTTTTGGGGGAGAAGTTCCAATTATTCACGGATCACAAGTCCCTGCAGTACCTGTTCACGCAGAAGGACTTGAATATGTGGCAGCGTAGATGGCTTGAGTTTGTGAAAGACTACCAGTTCGATATCCAGTATCACCCGGGTAAGGCTAATGTGGTGGCAGACGCGTTGAGCCGTAGGCCAGCAGATGAAGTGGCAGAGGTGTGGAAGGCCAAATGGAAGGAATTGGGACACTAGGATGCAGTGGCCCGATATTTCATGTCTGTGATGACTGTTACACCGCAGATTGTCACGAAGGTAGTACGGGCACAGGCTAATGACTCGTTCTGTCAGGAGAAGATAGTTCGATTACTAGCAGAGGGAGCCGAGTCCTATACCGTTACCTCAGACGGGGGATTGCGATTCAATGGGAGATTGGTGGTTCCGGAAGGGGAGGAATTGCGACACGATGTGATGGCAGAGTCGCAAGGCTCACGGTTCACGGTACATCCCGGTGGGGACAAAATGTACCAAGACATGAGACGTCAGTATTGGTGGAGCGGAATGAAGAGAGATATTGCCGACTTTGTTTCAAAATGAGCCACTTGTCAGCTTGTAAAAGTGGATCATCAGAGACCGGCAGGACTGCTACAGCCGTTGGAGGTCCCGGTGTGGATGTGGGAGAGTATATCCATGGACTTTATCCCGGGGTTGCCTACGTCACAGAGGGGTCATGACTCCGTTTGGGTCATTGTGGACAGATTGTCCAAAGTCGCTCACTTTTTACCCGTAAGGACTGACTACACTACGGGACAGTATGCCCAGCTCTTCATTTCAGAGATTGTGAGACTTCACGGTGTGCCCCTAAATATCGTGTCTGACAGAGACAAGATATTTGTTTCGCGGTTTTGGGAGAGTTTCCAGGAGGCCATGGGAACGGAATTGCGGTTGAGTACGTCTTATCATCCGCAGACCGATGGGCAGACCGAGCGCACAAATCAGATGTTGAAGGACATGCTACGCATGTGCATTATTGACTTTGGGGGTGGATGGGAGCAATACCTTCCACTGGTGGAGTTTGCTTACAACAACTCCTATCAGTTCACTATTGGCATGGCTCCGTTTGAGGCGTTGTACAGTAGGCCTTGTCGTTCCCCAGCATGTTGGTTAGAGGTGGGGGACAACAAACTACTTGGGCCGGAAGTGATTCAGGATACTTCGGCAAGGATTGAGTTGATTCGGAGTCGCATTCGGGTAGCTCAAGACAGGCAGAAGAGTTATGCTGATGCGAAGAGATTTTTCAGGGAGTTCCAAGTGGGGGACCAGGTTTTGCTCAGAGTATCTCCTATGAAGGGGATTATGCGTTTCGGGAATAAGGGGAAGTTGGCACCAAGGTATGTGGGGCCGTTTCCTATTATTGAGCGGATCAGATCGGTTCCGTATAGACTTGGGTTACCGGAGCATTTGCATCAGATTCACGATGTGTTCCATATTTCCTCGCTAAGGAAATACCTTAGAGATAATTTGTCTCATTCTCACATTGTTGTGGAGGACATCGATCTCCAGCCGGATAGCTCCTACGAAGAGGGGACAATTGCTATTTTGGACCGAAGTGAGAGGAAGCTGCGGTCAAAGATAGTTCCGTTAGTGCGTGTTCAGTGGCGACATCACAATGTCGAGGAGTCCACATGGGAGCACGAGGATAAGATGCACGAACGTTATCCAGAGTTGTTTTTAGCAGGTACTTTCTAGTTTCGAATTTCGGGACGAAATTCAGTTATTAGGGGGGAAGTATGTAATACCCCGTATTTTTGGCGATATTTATTTTGGGATTAATTAATTAAATGAGAATTAATTGGAAATTAATCCGAGTAAAATACTAGCGAGATGTGAGTTGGTATTTGACTATATTGACTATATATGATGTTATATCAATTTTAAATTATGAAATTTGTCGTGAGATTGATATACGACAATTTGGTAATTTTATTGGGACGCGGGTGACAGTCGCGTCAGGATATAATTATTTTAATTGTAAAAGTGAATTTAAATTCTATTAACCATATGGTCTTTTTGAGTGCCCCGACGCGTCCGGAAGGGTCGAGATAGTCAGAAAACACTAGCCGGGGGTTTAGTTTGGGTCCCGGGGTATTTTTAGGCCATACCGGAATCTTATAAGGGTAGTTTGGTAATATTGTATTTTTGGGAATTAATAATGACGAAAATTAGGAGTCTTTATCTGATTGGGAATAGACCCACTAAACCCACTAACCAACCCTTAATGACCCAATAAGCTACGGGAGTTATCAAATTAGGTTTCCAAAACTTCCCAAAGAAAACCCTAGCCACCATTGGAGATAAGCTTGGAGAGAGAGAGATAGAAGGGAATTCTGCAGAAAAGCTTTACCAAATCAACACCAAATTCAGAGACACTCGAGGCAAGTGACTTAATTCCATTTAATTTCAGAGAATGTTCCTTCCATGTTAGATAATTCAAAATTTATGTTTGTTCTTGGAAGATAATGAAAAACCCATGAGTTTGGAAGTAGAATACTAAATTTTAATGAAAGGATGGCATGTAGAATCATATTTAGAGGACTAATATGATGTTGATATATCTTGTAAGACACAAAAACGGATTTAATTGGATAAATTAAGGATCTAAAAATTTTAGGGTTCATATTCTTGAAAAATTGGGGAAAAGTGTAGAGACTTGTGATTTAATGATGTTTCGGACGAATAAATTCCTTAGAACATGTTAGGAGGTGACTTTAATATGTTTAGGATGAATTAGGGACCCTAAAACGTTGTTGAGACGAACTTTAGAAGAGTTTTGAGGTGTTAAAATGGATGAAAAACGAGATTGGAAAAAATCTGGGCCAAAACTGGTCCCTCGTTAGAAGACCTCTCCAGGTCGTTCGAACGAGCTCGTTCGAACGAGCTTCTAAAGAGTTGACCAGTCGCTTCTAACGAAAGGGAATTTCGTTCGATAACTTCGTTCGAACGATATCTCGTTAGAAGGTACAGTTCGTTCGAACGAACTGAAATCTCGTTCGAACATTCTCGTTCGAACGAGACTTCTAACAAGCTGGCAGTTTAGGCCATTTTGGCCTGTTTTGATTTTTGGAGTCCCGTAAACTTATTCGAGGATAGAGATAACATTCCTTGATGGTGTATTAGTATACTTGGGACATTTGGGTTATAATGAGGAGTAAATTATACAAGTGTGGATTAATCAAATAGACATTTGAGTCGAGACGTGAGTACCTACTGCGACGTGAGAATAAATTATGGCGCGTATAAATATGGACCGGGATTATATAAGTTGTATATATATTAAGTTGGTACGAGAATGCGATAAGTACTACAATTAAACTACGGGATTACTAAGATGTCTGCTTACTTAGTACTGTTATATGAATTGTGTGTATGACATACCTACCATACTTGCTATCACGGGAGGTTTGCGTTCGCTTAGGGCCCTCTAATCCTTGTGTTGCCCGGATTTAGACTGGTTACCTCGATGAACATAGGTCAGAGAAGGACTTATTGGGATGTTAATAAGCCTGTTGATCGTGGGAGCGCAGGTATGTGCGTGACCCATGTGATGTGGCAGTGTTCGCCTCCATTATTTGTGATGTTGTTATCTGTGAACTATTCCTGAGAGATTCGGAATATGTGATCCTTATGTACATGATGTACCGGGATAGATAGCAGAGTATGTGTGCATCGCAGCTTAGTCTCGGGGTGCTTATATTGTATATTTATGTTGTGGAAAATATACGCTTAGTAAAATGAGAACTTTAATATGGCATTGTGTGTATAACTATGGAATAACAAAAGGGATGATCTATAATGAGTTGTATTACTTTTACGTGAGAACCTGAATTTACGTTAAGCCCCTACTTAATTGCGAGCGTTATAATGTTAATGGGAACCGAGTAATAAGGGTAGAACCTATGACAGTCTAGCTAGATATGATGTTACTTAGCTAGTGGTTAGTGTCATTTTAGATGGGTACTTACGTTAGGAGTGAACAGTTAGACGAGAGGTGAGAATTTCATGTGAGTGCACGTCCTAACATGTACTTTGCATTTAATGTTTTAAATGTTTTTAAAGCACTTGCAGGTTTTTAAAAAAATCTCCACATTCGGGCTCTGACCCGTTTGGTTTCAAATCTATTTTTCTTGTAAAACCATTTTAGGTGCCCAGCCACAAGGACACCATGCATAGGATACTCATTCAGGTGACGAGCTGTATCTGTTTGTGGAAGCTACAGGGATTTGCTTTTAGACGCTTCTATCATTTGGATTCCAGATTCAGTATCTATCAGTTGTAGGGCATGTTGCCCATTTCTATTAGAGACATCTTTCCATTATAGTTTTTCAGACTTTGGCATGTATTGATTCGGTATTCAGTTTAGTTATTTCAATTGTGGTATTGTAGTGAGGAGTTTTCCTCCAGACTTTATTTACATTATGTGATGGTTATTCTATTTACTTCGTTATGGTGAATGGTGTTATTATTCTTCATTACACTTGTTGCATGTTAATCAGACTTTAATTAAAATTTGGCAACTTACTTTTTAAATACTAGGTGGTTAGTAATAATAAAATGTTTTCGACAGTGATGCTATTAACTGAGCCAACTTGGCATTTTGGTTTAATTTAATAAAGGAGTAGCTACCCGGTATTTAATTAGTCGGGGTGTCACAGTTTCCTTATCAAAGGAAATCAGTTGTCCTGTTGTGGACGAGCGGGCACTTGCTAGCAAGGGTGTCAACTTTGTCAGATGTTAGAGCGGTAGTTATAGAATCGTTTATCTTATTGGCAGCAAGAGATGCCGTCGGAGTAACGCATCGTTGTTGTACGATAATGGGTAGAAATTTAGATGAGCCTGTGATGAATCTAGTACATTTGAGTACACCTTGAGGTAGGTGGAATATGGTAAGGGACCATCGTGTTAGCACCTTTTTAATTTTGGGGGTACTAAGACGTAGTGGAGTTTGTGATCGCAGGTTGGTGGTGTAGGTTCTATCCGAATTTTGAGGACGAAATTCCATTATAAGGGGGGGGGGGGAGTATGTAACAACCCATCCTTTTGGAGATAATTAAATTCCATAATTAGTTGTAAAATGGAAGTCTGAGGAATTTCTCGGAATAGTAATTTTTGGGATTTTTTGAGGATTAGATGATTTTCGATGGGTGTTGAATTTACTTTTGGGATTAAGTAAATAGGTTAAAGTATTTTAATTATACGTCGCCGTTGAGTAAAGCGACAAAATGTAAGATTTTAATTAGAAAAACCATGGTTAGATGCAATGGGTTAAAATAGGGAGTTCCGTTCAAATACCTCGGATGGAAATTTCGACAGCGTCGTGAGTCTCGGAATGGCCGGAATAGTCAGAAAAGAGTGTTCGATGGTCGAAACTGAGTTTCGGGAAAAAGGGCTCGTAATTGAGTAAACGAGTCATTTTTGGGTTTTAAGGGGTATAAACCCTTTTCTCCCTATATAAGGAGGGAGAGAGGGAGAAAAGAGAAAGAAAAGAGAGAAGAGAGAGCGGAAGGAAGAAAAAGGAGAGAAAAGGAGATTTTGGGCCAAACTCCGCCGAACTCGACTCGGGATCATCGAATTTTATCCGTGAGGCAAGTGTTTACTTGTTTTATTTACTTTTGAGCAGAAATTTCATATCGTAGTTTGGTAACAATAAACCCTAAAGATTTTGGGTTGGGTTTTCGTGGATAAAACGGGCTTTTGGGAGTAAAAACGAATGAACCCCAATAATTATCTAATCGGAGAAACTTAGAAATTAATGGAAATTAATTGTTGGTTTCGGGTTCTAGGATGTTTAGAAGCCTTGTTATATGTGTAGATGTTGTTGGTTGAGGTTGTAGGATGTCGGGTGAAGAGACAAAAGCTTCGGAGAAGCTTTAATGGCCGAAACATCTTCTCGGAGAATAAGATGTCTGTCATGATCTATCGATCGAGCGTAGGGGATCGATCGATCGAACCATCGATCAATCAAGGGCCGTGGGTCGATCGATCGACCCTTCAGGAAGTTTGACAATTTTTCCTAGGGTAAATTGGATGGGATGAATTCCAATTTTAATTGATTCTAGATTATTTAAGAAAGGAATTAAGTAATCTTTTAAGAGTAAATAGACATCAAATGGAGGGAATCTATGGGAACCAAGTGAGTGTTTTATGTGTGTGACACTAAAACTATATTTTCGAGGAAAATAGAATAATTGATAAATTAGGAGGTTGGGGTTCCTAAAATAGGGTGGGGACCTCTAAATGATTGTTTGGACGAGATGTAGTCCTTGGGTTTGTGGGAAGGAAATCCACAACCTATTTAATTTTAGGGTATTATGGGCTTATGTTAGGGAGTCAAATATCCTAGACTAGCATAGGGTTTATTGCGTTTATTCTAAGGATGTTTTATAGAGGTTAAAGTTCCAATTGATATAGGAAGTTAACCTAAAATTAATGGAAGGTAGAATGGTGATGTTTTGGATTATTGGGAGATTAGTGTGAGGACAATTACACTTCGGGTCCTAGGTCATTAATAAAATATGACTATGAGAATAAGAAATGAACATTATAAAGTTGGTAATTAATCATTGAGAATAAATGATTTTGAGAATGTAAAATATGAATGTTTTCAAATTGGAAAAAGAAATGATTTTCGTAAATGATAATTTACGTAAACACACCTCTCTAAATCGCTATCATAAGGGAAGTTGCGCGCGTGAGATGAAGTCCCCTTGCTAATGAATGTAGGGTGAATATAGTCATCGGCCATATGAGTGATTATTATATGTTTTTCTGCGATGGTGAGGTAATTCTGGGTGTGGTTATGACTCACCCGCAGGCATATGGCCACTTCCTGACGTCTTGCGTTGTAGGATCCCAGGTTGTCTTGGTTGATAGTCCCTGGAAGATGATAGCCATTTAGGGGCGCGCACAGCGGGGAAACCCGGACGGGCGGTCTTAGAAATGTTATATCATATGTAATATAACAATTCTCAATAATGTGAGACATTATTGATGTTAAAGCAATTTATCATAATGAATTGGCTTTAAATACGTTTCCTGGATGGAAGAAGGTAAATGGGATAAATGATTTGGCTTTAAATACATTTCCTGGATAGAAGAAAGGAAATGGAAAGTTTTGAGAAAATATATATATATATATATATATATATGAATGAAAATTTAATTGGTAAACATTTTGTAAATGAAACCTTAGTCCGGGAGATAGATCCGGATGTGTCTAATAATATGAGTATATATGTATAAATTGAGTACGGAGGGTCTAATGGATCCCAACGATCGACCTTGCCGCGTAGTAGTGTATCGGGAGGGTTCCTTGTTTGGATTTCTCTTTGCGAGACATCCCACGCACGAACATGGCTTAGTGTTGAGACTGGGGAGATGTTTAACCCTTAGTGCTCTAATATTAGGATTTATTATATGGTATATATATATATATATATATATATATATATATATATATATATATATATATATATATATATATATCTTTCATGTACTGAGGGTCTACTGGATCTCGACGATCGACCTTGCCGCGTAGTAGTGTATCTGGGGGTTCCTTGTTTGGATTTCGCTTTACGAGACACCCCACGCAAAAAAATAGCATAGTGTCGAGATTGGGGAGAAGTTTAACCCTTAGTACTTGGATTAATTAGGGTTGTTAGAAGATGGGTGACGGTTTAGTTAGTCGGTGTGGTTTGACTAGGATGTTTAAAGGGATGCGCTAGGAGTGCACTATTATAAGAGAGGTGAGGGGTATCTCATGGGAGTGCGATACCAAACTTCAATATGAGATAAAATCTTTTTTTTAAATACGGCATTTATGCACTTACTAAATATTTTCAAAACTCGGGCTCTGACCCGTTTATCTACTTTTCCCTCTCTTGCTATATATATATATATATATATAATAAATCAGGAGGGTGTATTCACTATTCACGCCATGTCATACAATAAAGGAGGGAAGGTTCATGCCACATCATATAAAACTCATGACATGGCAAAGAATGAGGGTATTTACGTGTAATCTTATTTTCAGCTGAACAATGCAACACCCACTTGGACAACCTTAATTACATGTACTCTCATTTCCGGCTCACCACTCAAATAACCTCCTAGACAACCTTAAAATCCTTTGGTTATGAGCCTTATCATTGGAACTCACAAAGTAGAGGGGCTGGAGTACAACAGAGATAGTTATTTACACAATCTGCACACAATCTCAAACTACTCCACACAATCTCGGAGAGCTGCATTGAGAGTGGCAAGAGAGCTGGAGTTGAAGCTTCTCGAGAGAGTTTCTGTGGATAGTTAGAGAAAGAGTAGACACATTTAAGGTAATAAACTTGAACTTAGCTTTTTTCCAATTTTCGTTATACGTGTTTCTGTGTTATAACCATGTTCTTCTGTGTTTTTGTATGTTTATATGGTTAACTGTGTTCCTGTATAATGTTTTTGTATGTTAACTTTGTAGACAAATTCCAGCCAAGCATAGTGTGAAGGATGTAAATTATGAACTTTATTTTTGTTTAACTTCATGTATAACACATGTAGTTAAATAACTGGGGGTTTAGAAGAAAGCCATTTCGGCAACAACTCTATTAGGCTAGATTAAAAACCCTCTTACTTTTACTAATACCCATTTGTAATACATGTTTTTAACAGAAAGCATAAGAAGGTATTAGGCTACAACTCATTTCGCACAGTATTTGATCTATTAGAAGAAACAGGTATTAGGCTAGATAAAAAACTAATACCTGTTCGTAATAGAAAGCATATGCAGGTATTAGACAACAACTCATTTCACACTGTATTTGATCTATTAGAAGAAACAGGTATTAGGCTAGATTAAAAACCCAGTTGCAAAAACTAAAACCTGCTTTTAATAGAAATCACAAGCAGGTGTAGAAAAATAATAATGTTGTATTCTCAATACTAATATATTCGTTACTTTATAAAAAAATAAAAAAAAATCCGTATTGTAAGGACAATTTGTCCATCTTTATGTATATGTTATGTCATACGCCGTTACAAGATTGATGGTTGAAAAGATCTCATCGTCATCAACAAAATCCGAAATCCGAAGATCAAAAGTAGAAGGAATTTGGGAATCAGATCAGACCTGACCGGACCGATCCGGCTCAGATAAAAGAATCGATCCGGTTCACCGGACCGATCCGGCTAAAGGTACCGGACCGATCCGCCTGCTGAGTTGAGACCAGTACACCCCGAATCCATAACGAACCGATGAAGGCAAAAAGGCCGAACCGATTCGATTCCAACCGGATGGATCCGGTTTCAGAAAAAGAACCGATCCGAGTTTCCCGGACCGATTCGCATAAGGGACCGGACCGATCCGACGAGGATAATCTCAACCAGATCGTGTTGCAGATTTTTTAGGGTTTTGACTCCTTATTTAAACCACGATCAGTAGTTGGTTTTCTTAAGACTTTCCCATGATTTTCAGAGCATATCAACCCTAAAGTCTTCACCTATTGAGTCCTATGATTCAGGTTTTTAGATTCGCACATTTTCCATATCCTTGTGAATCAAGTTTGGTAACCCAAAGAACACCATTGCTGTTGTTCAACCCTTGTGAAGTGGACCGCTCCTTCCTCTTCATTGCAGCCCTATTGGAAAGGGATTCCAGCTGCGACTACAGAATCTGATACCTGAGGGTAATTCTTAGTCAAAAACTTGTATTTCAGTGTAATCCGATTGTAAGCCGTTTCTCTTACAAATTATAGTGATATACAAATGGTTTTGCCCCTGTGGGGGATTTTTCCTTAAACTTTGTGTGTTGAATAATTCTTGCATGATTTCATATTGTTTCAATCACACCTAGTTGCATGCTTAGGGTTAATTTGGGTTAAAAAGGTATTTATTATATTACTTCTTAATTGAACGCAAGTGCCAACTCTTTCAAATTGGTATCAGAGCAGGTTACGCTAATCTATCGCGTATTCCTATTTTCCGCAAAATTTTTCTAAGATATCAATTTTCTGAAAAAATTGATTTTTGAAAAAGTGCGTGTTCAAATGGAGAAGTCATATTATAAAATGCCTATTTTTGACGGGTCAAATTATTCGTATTGGAAAGCCCGTATGAGGTCGGCTTTAAAAGCCATTGATGAACGGGTATGGATTCTTGTTGAAAGAGGGTGGACACCTCCCTCCGTCACTGTTGATAACGTGACAAATTTGAAACCTGTCACTACTTGGACCGAAGATGAATTAAGATGGTCTTCCTTTAATTCTAAGGGATTGAGTGCTATTTCCGGTTCCATCACTTCGGATGAGTTCAAATGCATAATGACGTGCACCACGTCAAAAGAGGCATGGGATGTTTTGCAACTTACCCATGAAGGAACAAATGCTGTTAAAGAGTCAAAATTGCAAAATTTAACAACTCAATTTGAAACCATCACCATGTCTGAGTCCGAATGCTTTGATGAGTTTTATGCACGTTTGTCGGACATAGTCAACACTTGTTTTAATTTGGGTGAGGATATTGATAACACGCGTGTTGTTAAAAAGATTTTGAGATCTCTCCCAAAATGCTTTATTCCTAAAGTCACTATTTTGACCTCTTTGGGAAATTTGAAATCACTTAAGTTGGAAGAACTTGTAGGAGATCTTCAAACCTATGAGATTGACATGTTTCCCAAAACCATTAAGGCTAAGGATAATGGGATTGCTTTAAAGACTCATTTTCAGAAAAAGAAAGAAAAAGTTTTTGAGTCCAAGTCTGAATGTGATTTTGACTTAGATGACTTGGCCCTGTTTGAAAAAAATTTCAAAAGAATTCTCAAATCCAAGAAAAGTGGAAATTTCAATGATAAAAGGAATGTTGAGAAAAATATTTTTGAAAAGGAAAATGAGAAAGATTTCAAAGACCCTCCTAAGAAAGACAGTGAGCGATGTTTTGAATGCGAAGGTAGGGGTCATAGAGCCTTTGAGTGTGCCACTCGTCTTAATAGAGAAAAGGGAAAAGCTGTCCTGAATGCTACCCTTAGTGACGACAGTGATGTCGAGTCGGTGGACTCGGGAGATGAGTCACCGCATGAGCGTAACTTCACCGCGTTCATGGCTAGTCATGTGAGTTCTTCTAGTGCACCTCACGACGATGAGGATGCTGATTCACAGGGACACCTCAACAGTGAGAGCGAAGAGTGTGAGGGGGAGAATGATGAGGCAAGTGAGAGAGAGTGTGATCTTCAACACGCCTACACTGAACTATATTCTGAATCTTTTGAAACCAAGAAGCGAAACAATGCTTCAGTCCATAGGATCACTGCCCTAGAGAAAGAGTTAAGATTGTTTGGAGAGAGAGAGTGTGTTTGTGAGAAGATAAGATGTTTTGAGTGCAATGGGCTAGGGCACAAGAAATTTGAGTGTCCTTCTAATCTTAGGAGAGAGCGCAAGAAAGTTGCCATGCCCACCTATCCAAGCGATAGTGAGGATGAGAATGGTGATGATAGGTAGATCCAAAATGCCTTTAGAAAGTTGTTTATCAAGACCATGGAAAAAAAAAGGTCAAATAGGATCCTAGGTCTTCGAATTCGTGTGTTAAAGGCAGAAAGTGATGAGCTAAAAAGGGAAAAAGGTGACGTGTCCAACACGGTGTCTAGTCTGACGACACGTGTATCCCATCTCGAGGATGACCTCAAACAAGATCAGGAGGTCCAAGTCACATTAGAAAATGCTCCCGAGCCTATATCCACCATGGTGAGTGAGCCCCATGTGTGTCCGTCTAGGAATGTTCATCCCAAAATTGTTGAAAAATTACTTCCTAGACCGGTTTATGTTTGCCCCCACTGCAAGAAGCAAGGACATCTTAGGGAGTTCTGTTCTAAGTTGGGCTTTGTGCCACATCATGTCACTTCACACATTCATGCACATACACCCACTCATGATTCTTTGCCTGCTCATTTTGATAGAGAGTTTGCACATATTCGCCAGCAAGTGAAGTTTTTAATCAAGACTACACATGATCTAGTGGAGTTGGTTCAAAAGATGTCACCATCTTTGGAAAACTCCACCGTTACTCCCGGTTGAGATCTAGTATTGATTGCTAGCATAGGTTGTTTATCATGTCTTTTTTTTAAACCTATTGCTAGCATGTATCATTAGTTAGTTTTTCATTTTTTTTAAAAAAGAAAAATACAAAAAGATTTTCTTTTTAGAAAATTTTTTAGAAAAACACAAAAAGATTTTATTTTGATAAAAAAAAAATTTTTTAAAAAAAAAGATTTTTTTTTCTTATTTTGCACCTTTTATGGGTGAGCATTTAAGATAGCCAAGTCACAACTTCATTTCATTTATCCATGTGACTGTTTTATAGAGATTTGAGAGGCTACATCATTTCATTCATGTGCTTAACATTGATTGGAGTCCTTGAGATGTAATTAGTGATATTTCCTACATGCTTGACTCTTATATCCTTTATTGCACACATGCAGGGCTATATTTTATTGCTGCACTTGTCAATCTCATGTTGGCTTTAGTGTTTCCATCTCAATCCTGTCTATACAATGTATAAAATGCGATAAAACTTGACAAGATTGGATTGCATGTAAAAACCGTTTTGGTGAGACTGTGTGTATATTTTCATAACGGGGAGGGGCTGCGAAAGTTGATTCTTATCCTTTGCGCAAAAGCCACTGTTACAAAGGACCTAAAAAATGGAGGTATTTTAATATCCGAGGTCCTAAGAGGTTAAAAGAGCCCGAAAAAATTGATAAGGCAATAAAAAGCAACTCATACCAAATATGGGCCATTTAGGTTTCACCCAATTCTCCAAAGTTTGAGAATTTAGTATACCTCTATTCAAAATATAAATCTGAGGGAGTTT
This sequence comes from Sambucus nigra, assembly GCA_949130495.1. Lineage (NCBI taxonomy): Eukaryota > Viridiplantae > Streptophyta > Magnoliopsida > Dipsacales > Adoxaceae > Sambucus > Sambucus nigra. The sequence goes on along the minus strand of OX422214.1, from coordinate 103,575,947 downwards.
GGTTGGAGATTGAAAAACGGGTTTGCACTTCCTTGAAAGTCCTGAAAAAGCATGAAAATCATTTTGGACGTTATTGGTGTAGAAATCACTTTGAGCTTTGATTTGTTGATTTGATTAAGTCAATATCTTATACTGTCACTCTTTTACACCAAAGGAAGCATTTGAGTTCATTCGTTAGGAATATCCAATATTCATCGTGCACATATGTCATGTTTGTATGCTTTGATTTTCCTATCGAATTTTGTTCACACCCATTCCTTTACGCTATCACCGACTTGGTTGTTTTATGTTCATTCATGGTGTGCTTTTATGCCTTGTGTCACCCCGGTTCTTGAGTGCTTGATTTATTTCTCTCATTTGTTTATTTGGGGACATCATAAAATGGGGGAGAATGAATTATCTGATTATGGGGGAGTGTTGAAATTCTGAGAATATCATCTTAAATTGATATATATGCTTATGTTTATCTCATTTCAAACTCGATATGTCACTTGGTATTTGCTTTATCTCATGTGTGTAGGTACATCCTTGATAATCCCATGATACACACCCTGATGAGAAAAGCGTGAAGATTCCTGAAGAATTGAAGAACAAACGATGCAGCCTTAGTCATATGTACCTCTTTCAGTTTTGGGTTCATGGAAGGGTAGATTTGTATAGGCATTGTTCATACTTGATAATTCGGATTTTTTATGTTTGTTCCAGCATAGACATAGGGGGAGATTTGTAAGGACAATTTGTCCATCTTTATGTATATGTTATGTCATACGCCATTACAAGATTGATGGTTGAAAAGATCTCATCGTCATCAACAAAATCCGAAATCCGAAGATCAAAAGTAGAAGGAATTTGGGAATCAGATCAGACCTGACCGGACCGATCCGGCTCAAATAAAAGAACCGATCCGATTCACCGGACCGATCCGGCTAAAGGTACCGGACCGATCCGCCTGCTGAGTTGAGACCAGTACACCCCGGATCCATAACGAACCGATGAAGGCAAAAAAGCCGAACCAATCCGATTCCAACCGGATGGATCCGATTTCAGAAAAAGAACCGATCCGAGTTTCCCAGACCGATTCGCCTAAGGGACGGGACCGATCCGACGAGGATAATCTCAACCAGATCGTGTTGCAGATTTTTTAGGGTTTTGACTCCTTATTTAAACCACGATCAGTAGTTGGTTTTCTTAAGACTTTCCCATGATTTTCAGAGCATATGAACCCTAAAGTCTTCACCTATTGAGTCCTATGATTCTAGGTTTTTAGATTCGCACATCTTCCATATCCTTGTGAATCAAGTTTGGTAACCCAAAGAACACCATTGCTGTTGTTCAACCCTTGTGAAGTGGACCGCTCCTTCCTCTTCATTGCAGCCCTACTGGAAAGGGATATTCCAGCCGCGACTACAGAATCCGATACCCGAGGGTAATTCTTAGTCAAAAACTTGTATTTCAGTGTAATCCGATTGTAAGCCGTTTCTCTTACAAATTATAGTGATATACAAATGGTTTTACCCCTGTGGGGGATTTTTCCTTAAACTTTGTGTGTTGAATAATTCTTGCATGATTTCATATTGTTTCAATCACACCTAGTTGCATGCTTAGGGTTAATTTGGGTTAAAAAGGTATTTATTATATTACTTCTTAATTGAACGCAAGCGCTAACTCTTTCACGTATTATAATAATGTTATGTTTGTAATACCTGTTCGTTACTTTATATAAAAAAAAAAATCGTACTATCAGTTATAATACATCTCTAATAAGAGAGAGAGGGTGGTAATGGTGTAGTTTTAACAAGCTTTGCACTCATTTCACACTGGTAAGCAACATTAAAACTCATTTTACACTGCTAAGATTTAAAATTTTCTTAGAAGAAAGTCTTTGTTTTTGTTTGTATTTTCTTAGATTTGAATCTCTTATTAGATTTGTAATACCTGTTCGTTACTTTATAAAAAAAATAAAAAAAATAAAAAAATTCCGTACTATCAATGAACTGTTCCGTAATACCTGTTCGTTAGTTTTCCCCTTTAAATTATTAATTAACTGTTATTTTTCTTCTTTTGTTAAATGGGACTTGGTACATAGCTTTATACATATATAAAAGTAGGTCTCTCATCATAAATGTAAAGTAAAAATGTTTAATATTTTTTATATTCAGTGCCACACAAAGTAGTAGCTTTCGTTTGAATTTTTTAGGAAGTGCATATCTTTTATTTCTAACATACTTAGGTTAGCATGGGTCAATTTACATCAAGTCAGTTGGCTTAATTCCTTGGGTCTCGCGATGAAAGGTAGTAGTATAGCTGTAAAAAAAAAAGATTGGTGCAATGAGTACAAAGCAAGTTTCCCTAATAACCCCTTAAAGCAATAAATTTGAGTGTCGTGGCGAGACACATTGCAAATTACAATACATAATAGGTAGGTGAGTATATGACGTGGAACCCACATCAAATTTGGGGGAGGTTTTGAAGGAGGTTTTTGTACTCATATCATTATTAAAAAAAATAGCACACCTTAGACACGGAAAAATACGAATATCACGTCAATATGCGATTTCATGTTTAAAAAATTACTAAAATAACAAATTAAAAAAAATACGAATATCGCAACATATTTTGAGGAATAACAAATTACTAAAATAATTTAACCGTGCCATTAAGAAAACAAAAAAAAATTACTAAAACAGTTTTAAACTCTATAGTTTAAAAAAACTTAAAAGTGTACAATTTATATTATGGGAACAAATATAAAATCCCTATTAAAAAAATATCACGGGAATAAATTATAATGGGAACAAATTTATCACGGGAATAAAATATCACAGGAACAAATTTATCACCGTGCCATCAGCACAGGTACGAAATATTACGGGAACAAATTTATGCTCCATAACTGTGTTCCTGTGTGTGTTTGTATGCTATGCTCCAAAGGTTTATAAAATGTCCGATGGGCCATTTATTAACACGAGTCAGGCACTAAATAATTCAAAATTTTGAATATATTTTTTTAGTAGTTACAATTTTGGCAATTTACGTAGGATTTTATCATCTACCAAACATGTCCTAACCCACTTGGAACCCAGTTACAACTACACGCTTTGCATCTATATTTAGTTTTAGGGGGTTTTGGAAAAAGGTCCTCATAATGTTCAAAGTGTATAAAAATAGGACACTCCATATAATTTTATAAATTTAGTCCCTATACTAAAAATACCATGAATAATAGTGAAAAATAGTGCCGCTGGCGCGGACCAAAAAAACAAAGGCTATTGTACCACAGGGACTAGATTTATAAATGTTATTGTACCACAGGGACTAGATTTATAAATTTTATTTTCGTTTGCTACTAATCGTTGTTAAAAGACCAACGTCATTTGAATACTTGCGTACGGTTAATAATGTTTTGCATGATACATTCAAATCGGCATGCGTCGCACGTGGACTTTTGGAAGATGATGATAAGTGGATACAATGCCTTGAAGAGGTTGCGGCTATGAAAACCCGATATCAATTGCGGAGATTATTTAGTATTATCCTAACACAATGTTTTCCAATAAATCCCTACAAAATATGGAATCAATTCTCGATAAGCATATGTGATGATCTTGCACACAAGATTCGGATAAAGTTTGGCATTTAAAATCCGATTGAAAGCCAAGTTGAGGATTATGGTTTATACTTACTCAATCAGTTGCTTGAGGAATTGGGTAAAAGTTTGAAGGATTTTCCACCGTTTCCACAATCAACTGAAAATTGGAGTGTTGCAACTGTGAACAGATTGATATTAGAACACCAACAACTGAAGTTTGATGCTGAACAAAGCGATCCTGACTTTAATATTCACCGTTTGAATGAGGAGCAACGTTTCGCCTATACGACAATCACTGCTTCAGTGTTTGAGAATGAAGGAACTACTTTCTTTTTGAATGGTGGTGCTGGAACAGGAAAGACATTTTTATACAACACAATTGCAACAAAATGTCGTAGCCTTGGTTATACGGTCCTTACTGTAGCTTCATCCGGTATTTCTTCATAATTACTAATTAGAGGTCGAACGACCCATTCAATTTTTAAAATTCCATTGGATATATTAGAGAACAGTGTATGTGGGTTTAGTAAGCAATCCTTGGAAGCCGAGTTGTTTAGGCAAGCAAAACTAATTACTTGGGACGAAGTACCCATGTAACATAGATTTTGTGTTGAAGCTGTTAACCGCACACTCCAAGACATTTGTGGTAATAAAAAATCATTTGGCTATATCACAGTTGTTCTTGGGGGAGACTTTCGTCAAATTTTACCAGTTATACCAAAGTGGGTGCGTGAACAAATAGTTGGTGCATCGTTAAGACACTCTCCACTTTGGAGGAACATATATGTTTTGACTTTGTCATAAAATATGCGATTAAATAGCTCTGAACTTCGTAATGAAGAATTTTCAAGATTTTTGAGTGAGGTACTAATTAATTTTTATAAAAGTTTGTCTTTATCTATATCCATAGTTATTCATTCATTTATACTGATTTGTTATTTTTCGTTATTAGGTCGGATCCAGTTCCCAAGAAACTATACAACTTCCACCATTAGTAGGAAAGTGTGGAAACATAAATGAATTAGTCTCCAGAGTCTATCCGCAATTGAATACACATGAAACAACCAACTCTAACTTTCTGACAGAACGAACAATTTTTTCGGCGTGTAATGATGACGTCAGTACTATAAATTCTATAGCACTGAGTGTCTTCCAGGGAGAAACCGTTATTTCTTCAGCTGCAAACAAACTATCAACGGATGATGAAAATGGCCCATCCATTAACAATCAATATCCGAATGAGTACTTGAACTCACTTGATCCTTCTGGGTTACCACCGTTTAAGTTTAAACTGAAAGTTGGTTGTCCTATAATGTTGTTGCGAAACCTTTCTCCAAGGGATGGACTATGTAACGGTACTAGACTGATGGTTGTTCGATGTGGAAGAAGAATAATTGAAGCTCAAATTTTATCCGGAGATAAGGTGGGAAATTTAGTCTTCATTCCCAGAATATCTTTAACACCGTCTTCTTCAGAACTTCCTTTCCAAATGTCAAGACGCCAATTCCCCGTGCGTCTTGCATTCGCAATGACAATTAATAAATCTCAAGGTCAGTCGGTAAAGTATGTTGGGATTGATTTGCGTACACCATTGTCTAGTCATGGGCAATTATATGTTGCACTTTCGAGATTCACTTCTTCAAATAGACTAAGTGTTCTTCTACCACAAGACGAACCTAACTCTACAACTAACGTTGTTTATCCAGAAGTTCTAATATAATGCATGTCCATAGTTCATTGATACCATGCCTTATTCAATAAAGTAAGTTCATATTTAAATATTTTATTTTATTTTATCCAATAAGAACTTTATATAACATGAACCTAAAATCACGTTATTGATGCACTTTTGTAGAATTGGGATTGCCACGTTGAAGAATTGAAAAAGTGGAACGAAGGAAAAGGCCGGGTCTGGGGTGACATAGAATGCAATGAGGTAACATCTTATCTTTATAATTTAAAATGCATGGTCTATATTTAGAATATGATACTAATTCAGTGTTTTTCATATTTAGATTGCGGTGGTTGTTCATCCACACTCGATGCGCATACGCATTTTGTCATCGACTTTTAAAGAGATTATGTTTAAAAAGTATGGACATACATATGGAGACAAATGATACCATTCGCTTGGTCGTTGTACACCATTCACGACAACTAGTTCATCTTTTTTTTTTGTAATTCAATATTAAACATGGTTATTTGGGTTTTGAATTATGTTATATTTTTGGGGGAGGAGTAATGGAAGCAAATCATCATTTTTGTAATTCAATATTAAACATGGTTGTTTGGATTCAATATTGACTTATGTTAAATTTATTTTGACATTTTGAATCATATATATTTGAATGAATTGTTAAGATATTATTACTCCTACGAGTAGCTAAACCAGTGTTTATTCATGTTATGTTACAAAACGTGTAGCTAAAGAATGTTATAAAAGATGTTCCATAACAAAAAATAATCAGGAGCAAATTTATCACCATGCCATCGGCACGGGTACACCCTAGTATATATATATATATATATATATATAGGTGTCCATACACAAGGACGCTTGGATGACACTTCCTTCGAGTCAGACGTTTGCTGCAGCAGCTGTGGATGCAGACAGGCTCTCGATAGATGCTTCTATCCTTGTAATCTAGATAGGAGGTACTGTATAAATATTCGGGCTAATAACACAATTGCATTTATTTACTCTTTTTTGCCTTTTAGTGCAGCATTCGATATGGTTGTATCATATTTGAATCGAGTGTTCAGTTATTTTATTTCATTTCAGTTTCATTTACATAAACTGCGTGGATGTTTTATTTGTGTGGGTGTTTAGAAAAGAGTAGTTAAGTAAAATTTTGACGCCAGCCTAATAGGTTATTAGTAATTAAATTGGTTTTCGATAGTGATGCTGAGAATGATCCATATGCAACTCCTGTTTTAATTTGATATAGGAGTGATTGCCCGGTATTTTATTTGGCGGGGTGTCACAATAATCCACACTGGAACGATTAAACTTTATTGATCTGGAAGAAAATCTTAGAGAGCATTTAAAGGTTTTCATAGGTCTTTTTCCAATAAACCAGGTGTCTTTCAACCATAATCTCATAAAATCCTCCTCATAGTTAAGCCTTATAAGAATATGCTTATAATCGAACAGGCCAATGTTGTAAGCACCCTTCAAACCTAATGATTCAAAGTTTTTTCTAATAAAATCCATTGATGGTTTACCATGAGAAAACTTACCAATGATTGCATGCTTAAACGAATATAAAATTTGATCCACTTATTCATTAGAGAACATGATGGCAGGTTCCCCTATATATATGGAGATCGTCTTAATAAGGATTGCATGAGTTGTTACAGATGACATTAATACTTGGGCAAAGGATTTGTGCCAAGGATTCATTGGGTCCGAAGGCTTGGGATCCAAGGAAAAAGAAGGAGAGGAATGAGAGGTGGCCATGCAACCCTAATTAGTCAAGGATAGATCTATAAAATAACTCAACAAGTGAATATAATTTTAGATGTGAATGAGTTAGTTCAGTTCGGTTCCATACTCAATCTTAGCTAAGAATCGAGGTAGGTAGGTTTTCTAGTTAGTTCAGTAGCATACGCAGTAATTTTAGTGAGGACGGATTGGACCCTATTATAAATGCCTGAGTTTGGGGGACGAATCCCTTTAACCAAATTTTTTATTCAAACCCTATTTCTTTTCCATCAATGAGTTATCCTCTGCAAAGATAACTTCAAAATGTATTATGGTGTCATCATTATGCTCCCTGCATTCCTACAAAGGATGAATTCAAGTATAAAACTCTCAACTCTTCAACAAGTATATTGAAAATATGATAAGAAATGAAGTAAATATACCGTGAAAAGGGGATCTTTGATCTTCTCATTCCCGATCATTATTGATTACAAAAATTCCTTGTAATCAAGAGTCCATCTTCAGATGAAATTGGGGTGTATATGTACTTAGCACTCGCATGATCTTTGCCTCCCTGTGAATGAGGGGAAAAAATTAAATAAAAATACATTCCTTACTGGGATATTAAGTTATTGCTAATCATTTGACAAGGGGATTAATATCTTACCTCGTGACATGTGCCAAACTGCCCATTTGGTTGAATAAGGTTTATATTATTGCTATCGATTAAATCATGTGCCATGCCATTACCATTTATATGATAGAGTGATAAATATGACCAACGAAAGCCACACCCTCCTCCTAAATATAATTTATATACTACAACAAAGGCTCCATGCCATTTAAATTAGATTAATGTATCCATTCAAACGCATCCATTCATGGTTGGACTTTCTTTCTTGGAGAGTTGATGTACCTTACACATAAACACAATTTTATGTTAGTTTACTTGAACAAAATTCATCAAAAGTTATAAATGTTAATATGAAAAATATTTTAATGATGTTGCCCTCTCCCTTTATAACCAGCGAGTAAATACTGAAAACATATAAATATATAAAAACAAGAATAACCTACAACCAAAAGAAACAACAAGGAATGATTTATGATATTTAATTATTAATAGATTCTATATGGAGTCAATTTTCTTTTTAACTTCCTATATCTTAAAGTTATTTCTCTCCATTATATTATTTATTGATATGTCCAACACCAAAACCAATTTCACAATAAAGGCAAAACTATGAATAACTAATAATACAAATTAATGAAACAAGGAGGTTGAAATAAAGAGTCAATTTTTACATTAATAAGATCAAGTCTTAAGGAACTACTACATTAGATTTGCACAATGCAAATATTTGCACACACTTTCAATAGAAAGAACGTCCAAATAACCAAAAACCAAAGACCACACATAATAGTTATCACCTCCATTACACTTCTTCATCGTGTTAGAATAACAAAAAAGAACGTGAAAATAATAATAAAACCCAACAATTAATGAGAAAGGCTGTGTTTGAGGGGATATATATTGTCCAGGAGACAGAATGTAAGAGTTATAATTATAGGCATAAAGGGCATCCAAATCCTTGTGGTAATAGAATTTCAAACGTTTTATATTTTACCGTCTTACACTGTGATTATTCAAATCGAAACGAAAATGGACTAGTTATTGTTAGAGTTCAAACCAAAACCAATCAGCACTCCCCTTTTTATTATTATCAAAGTGGTACTATCACCCATTTATTAATTTGTAAAATATTAAATTTGACATTACTACAATACGAAAGAATTGGATTTCATTAATTAAACTAGTTTGCAGCTCATCTAGTGGAAGAGAATATAATTAAGACATGTTGAAAACATATGTCAGATAGTAGAACGATATTCTGATGGTGGATAATGTGCCTGAATATCTTAATATTATTCCAGGTGAATTTTATATTCGTAAAACACATCAACACTCAAAAATTGGTTATTCAACCTCTCCACGCTATTTCCATTCGTTAAGACTCGATTTAAATTTGTGAATTTTTCTCGTACATTAGGCATTGTGGTTTGATTTACTTATTTTATCCTGCAGTCACCTGGATGCATGTGTTAAATCAAGATAAAATTGGTTAATCTATTAATCACACCAATCATTTAAATTTGGTGCTTAGTTTAATTTGGGCTAATCTACTTAATATTAATTTAATTTGAAAAAATTTAAATTTGGGTTATTTGTTTATTGAACCATACATATTAGATTCTGGCACATACATGACTTTCACTCCAAAAATAGAATTCATATAACTTTGAAGGTCTAATTCATCATCACTCCATTTTTTCCAATTAGTTTATATTTCACACACTTTGTTATCTCTAGTACATTCTTAGTTGATTTATTATTTCCCCTTATCACTAATATCACCCTTTTATTACATATAACTTCAAATCTATTTTTTTTTAAATCCAAAAAACCCCAAAAGAGGGTTTATCCCATAAATACCAAATTAAAATTTTATCACTTTTTCTCTCACTTTCACTCATTTCACACACTTTTTCATAAACACAAAGAGAAACTTCAATTTCGGACTATGGGTTAGACCCTACATTATTTTTCTCACGAACTACGTGGACTTTGATGCTATTTTTGGCTACGTAGGCGTCCCAAAATTACTTTTGGGATTCGAGTCTTATTTATATATTTAATACAATACCTTAAAATTTGCATTAGAACACAAACTAGAAAACTCGTACCTCAAATTAATTTAAGAATCTAGGTATGATGTAGTTTCAAACTCAATCATGTCCTCAAAGTTATTAGGACGATAGAGAACATTGAACTAAACTCCTTCTTTCAATTAGGACCAACGTATCACATAACACTATGTTATCAGGCTAAAACAATTACGGGGGTACATATAAGCTCAATTCTACTATGACCAATTGTAAACAACTAGGATGGATCAAATACTAAATCATACAAACTAAACTATAATCAAGTATGCCAAAAGATACATGGTCTTGGTTTTCAGCATAAAAAATGTAAAGCTTTAACGATTCAAATTCATATATAAAAAATTCAAGGTTTACATGAAAACTTCTAGAACAAAAAAGATGATTATACATTTATAAGACTCTAAAGCATAAAAATGCAAAGTTGTGATTGAAATTAATTTATCAACGATTCTAGGTTTACATAAAAAACTTGAAAATATAAATGTTCGTAATCCATCCATGCAAATGTGGATCGCCAATGAAGGTAGAAGAAGGTGAAAGTATTAACATACTATATCACCCCATATTTTTAAATAATTATGAAATGAATTATTTCTGGTATTTTAAATTATATGTGTGTAGTAATTTAATTAAAATGAAATATTATGTATCTAATAGATATTAATTTATGAGAATAAGATTAATATTTATGTGGCAAATTTACCAAGTGTGTTTATAGTAAATAAAATACGATGAATTGCTAGTATGTCTTAATGAGTAATAACGACGGGATTGTGACGGTATCTCAACTAGAGCTTGTGAGTAGATTATTTTAATGTTGAGGTAGGAAGTTTATGTAGGGTGACTCAAATGGAGATTTTGAGTTCACGGTTGGTTCCGAATAGGTTGAGATAGGTAGAAATGAGTAGCGAGGGGTAGTATTTGAGTTCTAAGGGGCTTTTTAGACTAGCCTGGACTCATGTAGGGGTATTTGTGTCATTTTATTATAAACTAAAGACCTAATTTCGGGATTATCTAGATAAAATATAAAGGTTCGGTGTGTGAGGCAACCCTAATATTAGTTTCAAATCCTAAAAGAGAGAAGGAAGAGAGGACAAAGTAAGGAGAAAGCTAGAAAGGCTAATTTGGGAGGAAAACTCAAGGGATTCTCGCATCGAATCATGACACACAAGATACGTCAGACCCTACAATCATTCCAAGACAATTAATTAACTTTCTTTAAATTAAATTGAGGTGATTCATGTTCATATTATGGTAGGGGTAGAACAAACCATTTTTGGGAGGGGTTTTACAAAAAAATAGATTTTTTGGTGAAATTGATATCATGTGTAGGCTAGATGATTGATTGATGATACAGTGCCCTTTAATATTGTTGGAATCAGAATCATATTGGAAAGTTAAAAATTGAATGTGTTTAATTGGGGATTTGAAACTAAATCTAGGGTTTATATGGAATGTTCTTTTATAAACCCAATCCACGAATTAAATTGATGACATTAGATAAATCATTGATATTTGAATGATTTTTCAATGTTAGAACCATCTAGGATCCATTACCTTAGGTTATAAAAATTTTAATGGAGGTTTGGTATCATATTAAAGGGGTTTGGGTCGAAATTAGAGAAGAGGGTTCGCTGAACAGAGGCAGCAAACCAGTTTGCATGTCCAACCGAACTAGTTCAGATTGCTGGGCAAATTGGTTCAGATTGTTAAGCAAACCAGTTTGGTGTTCTAGAAGGTCCAAGTTTGGTTATGTGATAAATGGATGAATTTGGGAGGGTTCAAATGAATTGATAACCCGTAAAAATCAAAGATATTTATTAAGGTGATTTAAAAAAGTTATAATACATAGGGATGAGTGGATAATTAAAGTTGGACTTGAAAATGTGAGAGAAATAATTAGAGAGTAATTCTAATAATGAATTAGGTGGGATGAATTCATAAAGACCTAATGTACGGGATGGTTGGGTAAGTCCAAGTACTTTAGTGGAGTGATGCAATTTTGTTTAATTAATATATGAGAACTAAAATAAATATAAGTTTTTGGGTGTAGACTTGGTATTATAGGCTGGTGCTTTGAGCGATAATCACGGCTTAGCTGAATTTGTATTGACATGTATATACGAGTATAGATACAATATATATACGAATATGAATAATATCTGCGTGTATGATATTTATGTGAAACATACCCCTCTAGTGCTATTAGCGGAGGTTGCGCGATGTGGGTGATCTTCCCTGGAGAAACACAACAGACTAAGTATTGGCTCTAGGTCATAGCGCTACGCATGTGCCCTTATAAGGGTTGAAGTTCGAGGTGAGGTAATTTTGGGTATGGTTATGACTCACTATCGAAGGACTGTGGTCACCTCCAATATGTTTGCAATTTTATTGAGTCGGTGTCAGAGTCCGACCGTCGGTAACCAGGATGAAGTGGGTATGCTCCAGATGATGATAACATTGTAGAGAAAGGCATCCAATGAGTTAGTACTCGGGGGATGGTATACAATGAGTTAGTACTTGGGGGAAGGCATCTAATGAGTTATTACTCGGGGATAGTACCCAATGAGTTATTACTCGGGGGATGATGACTATACGTGACATATGTATGTTTATTGTAGTATATCTTTATGTATATAATAGCGTGGTTAATTATATACGAGCTTAACACATTAAGAGTGAACATTTGTATTTTTATTATAGTATCTCATTACCTATATAATAGTGTAGTTAATTTTATACAGGCTCAATACATTAAGTGTGGATGTTTATAAATAACAGGAGTGAAGTTATAAGAATGATAAATAATGCAATGATTAATGAAGCTGATGAGAGAAATAACTAAGAGTGATGCTATTTCATAGGTGGTTAGTAATTTTAAATGTTTATAACAGTGATGCTAAGAATGAACCGGATGAGACTCCGATTTTATTTTAATAAAGGACTGATCATCCGTGATTGAAATAGGCGAGGTGTCACACATACAACCGGGGAATAGTGATAAAATTGAGATGGGATTAAAAAGAAAAGAAGATAGTGATACCTAGGCATGACACCATCGGGTTGAATTCCGTGTTCGAGGCAATAGAGTTCCCGACACGAATTTCCAACCCGAATTCTAGCTTTTCCTATGCTATAGAGGATTGAGGGAAAAATGGCGTAGAGGGTGTGAAACTAGGTGTTTCGTTTTGGGAGGGGAAAATGTGGGAGAGAAATGGGTGAAGGAAAAAATATACGCGTTTATCTATCTTCTGGGAAATGTTAAAATAATTTAACCAGAATTTAATTTTTTTTTTAATTTGTAAACTTAAATTACTGACACTCAAAATTAAATTAGTAATGAAAAATTATTGTTAGAAATTCCTAAATGTGGGAGAGAAATGGGCCAGGCCAAATCGATTCGGCTCTGCAGAAGTTCCTAAATTTGGTTATGGAGTCTTGGAGTCCATTTTCCTTTCCAACTCAAATCCATTCAAACCAACTTATTTATTGACACCAACACAACATAAATGCTACTAACTACTTCAACCACTATCAATAATCATCCAAATTATTCTTCAATGGTTCAAAACCAACATTTACACAAAAACCCTAAACTAATCAAACCATGATCAATACACCATTATCACTACAAATCATTTATCTTAAACCACAAATATCAAGTAGGAAACTTGCCTCAATCTAGGAAATGCAGATTTTCTTTGTGTAGTGGCAAGAATTCCTCCTCAATCTTCACTCTCTTCTACTTCCTCTACACTTCCTCTTCCACTCTCAAGCTCTCTCTCAAGGTATAGAAAATGAAATTAGGGAAATAGAAGAATTATTAAGACTAAGTCATGCCATTAGTCAAAATCCCAACTTAATTGATCAATATTGCGATAAAATAACACGCAACTCCATATTTGAGGTATAATCAGTCAAAAGTGCCAAAAACCTCAAAATACAACATGGCCCAAATTTTGACTATCTCGCACGTTCCGGAATCAACTACAATCTCCAAATTATCATTTGGACAGTTTATATTTCATTTTAAGTTCCGGTCTCATTATTAAGCCAAATATCATTTTAATTCATATGACATTATAAAACATAACATGGAAATATTCACCTATAGTTACGGTAAATATGAAATCTCATAGTAAACATTTACTTTTCTTCATTAAATTCCTACTCAATCCATATCCCAACATTTTATATCTAATTATCGAACCTAGTAAATAAATGTAAAATATGTTCTCATAAGCGAGGGTTATTACATACTCCCCCCCTTATGAGGGAATTTTGTCCCCAAAATTCAAACGTACCTTATAAGAAGAGATGTGGATACTTCTCCCACATGTCGTCCTCATGCTCCCACGTTTATTCTTTCGCATTGTGGTGACTCCATTGGACTCTCACCAAGGGCACCAAACGAGACCTCAACTTGCGCTCCCCATACTCAAGAATAGCATCCGGTTGTTCTTCATATGAAACGTCGGGTTGCAAATCAATATCCTCGAAAGGAATGTGCCAAAGGGCACCTTCACATCTTCTATACTTCTTCAAAGAGGAGACGTGGAATACATCGTGAATTTGTTGCAAAATCTCCAGCAAGGCAAGTTGGAACGCCATGGGACCGACTTTCGCAATAACTGGGAAAGGTCCAACAAAATGAGGCGCCAGCTTCCCTTTCTTCTCGAAACGCCTAATGCCCTTCATTGGTGACACTCGCACCAAGACTTGGTCTCTAATCTCCAACTCCACGTGTCTTCTACCCGCATCGGCATAGCTCTTTTGACGGTCTTGGGCTATCCGAATGCGATTTCGAATGAATTCAATCTTTGAAGAAGTGTCTTAGATCATTTCAGGTCCAAGAAATTTTTTATCACCCACTTCCAACCAACAAGCGGGCGACCTACAGGTCCGACCATAAAGAGCTTCATAGAGCGCCATTTCGATAGTGAATTGGTATGAGTTGTTATAAGCGAACTCAACTAATGGGAGGTATTATTCCCAACCACCTTTGAAATCAAGCATGCACATACGGAGCATAACCTCCAACATCTGGTTTACCCTTTCAGTTTGGCCATCTGTTTCAGGATGATATGAAGAGCTTAACTTCAATTCGGTCCTCATTACCTCTTGGAAACATCGCCAAAAGTGGGATACAAATATTTATCTCGGTCAAAAATGATGTTTAAAGGTACCCCATGAAGTCTAACGATCTCCTCGATGAATAATTGGGCATAGCGAGCGGTATCGAAATCCGTACGCACGGGCAAGAAGTGTGCCAATTTAGTCAAGCGATCGACAATCACCCAAATCAAATCATGACCCCTCTGTGATCTAGGTAAGCCCATAATAAATTCTATCAAAATGCTTTCCCATTTCCACACTGGAATCTCCAACAGTTGCAACAAACCTGTCGGTCGCTGATGGTCGATCTTAACCAACTGACAAGTAGTGCATTGAGATACAAACTCCGAAATGTCCCTCTTCATGCCGGGACAACAATACTGATGGCGCATGTCTTGGTACATCTTGTCCCCACCAGGATGTACCGTAAATTTTGACCCGTGAGATTCCGCCATCACCGCTCGTCTCAAATCCCCTTCTTCCGGAACAATAAGTCTTCCATGCAAGCGTAGTCCACCCTCAGAACTAATCGAGTAGGACTCTGCTCCCTCAGACAATAATTGGTGTATATGGTCTTGACAACCCTTATCTCTTCCCTGGGTTTCCTCAATTCTTGCCACAATTGTAGGAGTAACGGTCATTACCGATATAAATGCTCTTACCACTGCATCCTCCTGACTGAGCTCTTTCCACTTAGCTTTCCATACAACCGCTAAGTCTCCCTCGAGCTTCCTACTCAAGGCATCCGCTACTATGTTCGCCTTTCCCGGATGATAATGGATATCAAATTGATAATCTTTCACGAACTCCAACCAACGACGCTGATGCATATTCAAATCCTTCTATGAAAATAAATATTGCAGCGATTTATGGTCCGTGAAAAGACTAAACTTCTCCCCCAAGAGATAGTGCCTCCATATCTTCAAGGCAAAGACAACTGCGGAGAACTCTAAGCCATGCACCGGATAATTTCTTTCGTGAGGCTTTAGCTTACGAAAGCATAAGATATAGCCAGTCTTTCTTGCTGAAGAACACCTCCTAACCCTTGAAGAGATGCATCGGTGAAGACTAGATATTCCAATCATAGTTTTAGCAATGAAAGGACTAGAGACGAAGTCAACCTATCTTTGAGCTCATCAAATGAAGCCTGACAATAATTATCCCAAACAAATCTCACTCCCTTTCGGGTCAAATTCGTCAAAGGGATAGCGATTTTTAAAAAGCCCTTAATGAACCGACGGTCATAACCCGCTAAGCCCAGAAAACTACAAACCTCGGTGGGTGTCGTGGGCTGACCCCACTCCCTCACTGCAATCACCTTGCTAGGATCCACCAATATACCCTGGGACGACACAACATGACCCAGAAACTGAACTTCCTTCAACCAAAAGCCACATTTCTCAAACTTCGCATACAATTGGTGATCCCTCAATCTCTGCAGGACCAACCATAAGTGAGTAGCATGGTCAGATTCTATCTGAGAATAGACTAAGATGTCATCGATAAATACAATTAAAAATTGGTCAAGGAAATCTCGGAATACCCTATTCATGAGATCCATAAATATAGCGGGGGCATTGGTTAGTCCAAAGGGCATAACCAAGAATTCATAGGATCCGTATCGGGTCAGAAATGCAGTCTTGGATACATTTTGATCCCGTATCCTCAATTGATGATACCCCGTCCTCAAATCGATCTTAGAGAAGTACTATGATCCCCTAAGTTGGTCAAATAGATCATCAATGCGAGGAAAAGGGTATTTATTCCGGATGGTGACATTATTCAACTCCCTATAGTCCACACACAACCGGAGAGAACAGTCTCTTTTCTTTACAAATAATACCGGAGCACCCCATGGAGAAGTATTATGCCTAATAAATCCCTGTTCCAATAGCTGCTGAATTTGATCTCTCAACTCCCTCATCTCCACAGGAGCCATAAGGTAAGGATCTTTCGCAATCGATCGAATTCCTGGCATTAAATCAATCACGAACTCTATCTCCTGACTTGGAGGTAATCCCGGTATTTCCCAAAAAACATCTTCAAAATCTCTAACAATCGGAAGAGAATTCAGGGGAACAACTACATCCTTAGATGCATCCTCCGCAATATAATATAAATAAGCACTCGTGCCTTGAAACTGAGAAAACTATACTCTTCCCGTAATAATTTACTATCGCACGGTATTTCACTAGCCAATCCATTCCCAATATTACATCATACCCGACCATGTCGAGGACGAGTAAATCGGCCTCAAAGAACAAGTTACCAAGGTTAATCCCTATGTTTTTACAAACAAAGAAAATCAATGAACCATCACCCATAGAGGATTCAACGCTAGTGAAAGTACTCTCGGCAGACTTTATCAAATCAGTAGTTTGGGCAAAACTCCTAGAAAAGAAAGAGTGTGTAGCACCCGTATCAAATAGTACCCGACCCATATGCCCTTGGATGAGAAAATTACCCTCAATCGCTGGCGGTGCCGGAGGGACTGGAATAAGCATAGCCTCCTGAATATGGTAGACCCGTCCATACTGCAGTTGCCCCTACTGAGGAGGATCAATCGAATTAGGCGTCTGGGGCGGAAACTGTACATACGGCTGTTGTGGAGCCCTAGGAAGATGCCCTCCAACCAACTGAGGACACTCCCTTTTATAAGGGACCAACTCTCCGCACTGAAAACATATGTTCACCACATTCTCCTGGTTCTGCCCTTGATTGTTTCGTAACTTCCCCGAACCTCGGCATTGCTGGCCTCTGCCTCCATTCCCACCTCTGCCTCCTTATTGTTGTTGTGGTCCACCTTGACCCGGTCTCCTGTTATTGCCACCCGCATTAAACCCACCAAAGCGCGGCGTTTAGACAAATCCCCTTACTGGGGGTCCCTCTCCTTTTGCTTACTCCCCGAGGATTGGGACGAAGAAGATGTTCCCCCTCTAGTCCCATTACCTCCCGGTTTTCCCACTGGCCCCATTGCTGCAGCCTTCTTATTATTTTGCACAAATAGTCTATGCTCTTGATAATGAAGTAGAGAAGCATTCATCACATCCCCAAAGGTTAGTAAAGCCGGGTTTCCAAGAAAATGTTTTTTTATTCGCCAATACAAACCTCCCACAAATTTGGAGATTCTTTTCTCTTTTGGAGTCACTTCACCGGGCACAAAACTTGCTAGCCGGGTGAACTCCTCTTCATACTCTGCCACGGATCTCTCCCCCTTAACTACATCTTAAAGCTTCCTTTGCATCTCCCTTTGAACTGCGGGAGGGAAATACTTTCCATCAAACAGGGCCCAAAAATCAGTGATCGACATCGTATCCCTTTGCTCGGGTGTAGTCATTGACTCCCACCAATGTAAGGCTGATCCGACAAGCTTAAAAGTAACAAGGATTTTCTTTTTCTCCTCACTACATTCTACCATTCTAAGATGGCGTTGCATGTCTTTCTTCTACTGATTTTCCATTATCACATTCGAACCTCCATCGAATTTCGGGGGATGGCCTTTCAAGAAAGACTCTCTAACTCTTTCCCACGGAGAAGGTCCCGTAGGAACTTGTGCCTCTTGCCCCCATGGTTGATCTTCTGGCATTTGTTGTACCACTGCAGTCATCGATGCATTAACATCTTGGGCCACTATGTTTGCCACATCTGCGGCACTGATATTCCCCGGCGGTGGCGGTGGAGGACCAACCTCATCCTCTACAACTCTATTACGTCGAGCGGGACTTCCTCTCTTAGGCGGCATCTGAGATAGAGAAATAATAGAGTTAGGATGTTATATAAAACAATCTATCTAGCATAATATTGCAACCAAAAGCAATAAAATAGTCCTAACATGAAGCTCTATATCAAAGAACGCTACGGTAAAACGTGACAAGTCCGCATAGATCCTAAAGACTTTAGATACTGATGCTGTGATACCATCTGTGACAACCCGGTATCCGAAATAAGGAGTCATGGATGGAAATCATTCTCAGCATCGTAACAACACAAAGAGTATACGGAATAACCATACAATATTCCAGAAAATGGGTTATCAAAAATTTTAGTTTTGTAATTTAAAGAAAGCATTTTCAACAACCCATAATAGAAAAGAGGGTGGAAACTCCCACAAGCATATATATATAAACCAACGATAAAAGGAAAGGACTGAATGAAACATAGGTCAATGAAATACATACAATATACAATAAGTTTCATGTGTTACATAATACATCCATTATACAATTACAACAGTTTGGGCCACACGCCTGAGTAGGGACTGATCATAACTAGAAAACAATAAGGAAGGCGTCTACACAAAATGTCCCGTGATACCCGTAAAATGTCACGGATTCTCAAAACACTGGAATAGAAAGATCATTACGGGCTACCTTGCGGCGGAACACCTGAGCGGATATCATATATAGATGCACAACAAGAAAGAAGGACCGGTCAGAGCCCGATTTTATGTGATTACCAGATAAATGACAAGTATGACAATGACGAACAGATAAGCATGGATGATAAAGGTAATATTCTATCATGGTAGCAATAAGATAAAATTAAGACAATTTAATGATTATAAGGGAAGAATCTATTATATATGCAATTAAGAAGACTTATCAACCGTTTTCATCTTTCATCCTTTTCATTTTATCTCCTTCCCATTCCTCATCAGGAATGCAGTTATAATCATGTGCACTTTATGGCACTAATCTCAATTGTATACTCTTTGTGGCATTAATGTTCCATCGAGTCCAACTCGATAATTAGAATAGTTATAAGTATATAAATATAACGATTCTAAGACCGCCCGTTCGGGTTTCCCCACTGTGCGCGCCCCTAAATAACCATCATCTTCCAGGGCCTATCATAAGACAACACGGGATCCTATCGAAACGTCGGGAAGCGGCCACATGCCTGCGGGGTAGTCAATACCACACCCGGAATCTCCTACCCATCGCAGAAAATATAAAATAAGCGCTCATATGTCCTAGGACTATATCCACCCTGCATTCATTAGCAGGGGGCTTCACCTCACGCACGGACTTCCCTTAAAATGGTATTTAGAGAGGTGTGTATCATCCATTTTATTAATTTCCATTACCTGATTTAGTAAATTATCATTTACTTTGTCCATTTTACATTTTATCAAATGCATTAAGGTTATCCGGAACTATACGTATTTCGTATCAGCCTAACAACCTCGATAAATAGTTAGACTCCCCAAATTATTTTCCAAATCCTCCTTTTTGGCTTCATAATAGACCATCAAGTCAAACCAAGCTCACAATAACTCCTAAAGTCTCCAAATTTGACTCTAAGATCTCCTAGGCTATTATAAAACTATGCGAGAGAAGTAATGCCTGAACATTACTTTCAACCCCCCTCTAGAATGAACCCTAGATGAACCCCTTCGAGTCTAGGATGTCGACCAAACTCAAATAATACTCTAAGACCCTATATTTACTTCATTTAAGAAGGTCCCTAATTACTAATCCTAAAGAAAAGGGTTAAAAGAAAAAGAAAACAAAATTTCAAATGAAGGACTTCCGAATCGATTCGTCCTGGCCGAATCGATTCGGCAAGAAATCCTGGCTTTCTGCATAAATGCCGAATCGATTCGGATTGGGTGAATCGAATCGGTCGGGGAAATGGGGTTCCTGCATAATTTCTGAATCGATTCGGACCAAGCCGAATCGATTCGGTTCACCCAATACGAATCGATTCGGCATTTATGCAGAAAGCCAGGATTTCTGGCCGAATCGATTCGGAAGTCCATCATTTGATTTTTTTTTTCTTTTTCTTTTAACCCTTTTCTTTAGGATTAGTAATTAGGGACCTTCTTAAATGAAGTAAATATAGGGTCTTAGAGTATTAGTTGAGTTTGGTCGATATCCTAGACTCGAAGGAGTTCATCTAGGGTTCATTCTAGAGGGGGGTTTAAAGTAATGTTCAGGCATTACTTCTCTCGCGTAGTTTTATAATAGCCTAGGAGATCTTAGAGTTAAATTTGGAGACTTTAGGAGTTATTATGAGCTAGGTTTGACTTGATGGTCTATTATGAAGCCAAAAAGGAGGCTTTGGAAAATAATTTGGGGAGTCTAACTATTTATCGAGGTTGTTAGACTGATACGAAATACGTATAGTTTCGGATAACCTTAATCCATTTGATAAAATGTAAAATGGACAAAGTAAATGATAATTTACTAAATCAAGTAATGGAAATTAACAAAATGGATGATACGCACCTCTCTAAATACCATCTTAAGGGAAGTCCGTGCGTGAGGTGAAGCCCCCTGGATAATGAATGCAGGGTGGATATAGTCCTAGGCCATATGAGCGCTTGTTTTATATTTTTTGCGATGGGTAGGAGATTTCGGGTGTGGTCTTGACTACCCCGCAGGCATATGGCCGCTTCCCAACGTTTCGATAGGATCCCAGGTTGTCTTATGATAGGCCCTGGAAGATGATGGTTATTTAGGGGCGCACATAGTGGGGAAAATCGGACGGGCGGTATTAAAATCGTTATATTTATATACTTATAACTATTCTAATTATCGAGTTGGACTCGATGGAACATTAATGCCACAAAGAGCAAAGTATATGCCACAAAGAGCATACAATTGAGATTAGTGCCATAAAGTGCACATGATAATAATTGCATTCCTGATGAGGAATGGGAAGGAGATAAAATGAAAAGGATGAAAGATGAAAACGGTTGATAAGTCTTCTTAATTGCATATATAATAGATTCTTCCCTTGTAATCATTAAATTGTCTTAATTTTATCTTATTGTTACCATGCTAGAATATTACCTTTATCATCCATGCTTATATGTTCGTGATTGTCATACTTGTCATTTATCTGGTGATCCCATAAAGCTGGGCTCTGACCGGTTCTTCTTTCTTGTTGTGCATCTATATATGATATCCGCTCAGGTGTTCCGCCGTAAGGTCGCCCGTAATGATCTTTTTATTCCAGTGTTTTGAGGAGCCGTGACATTTTGCGGGTATCACGGGACATTTTGTGTAGACGCTTTCCTTATTGTTTTCTAGTTATGATCAGTCCCTACTCGGGCGTGTGGCCCAAACTGTTGTAATTGTATAATGGATGTATTATGTAACACATGAAACTTATTGTATATTGTATGTATTTCATTGACCGACGTTTCATTCGATTCTTTCCTTTTATCGTTGGTTTATATATATATGCTTGTGGGAGTTTCCACCCTCTTTTCTATTATGGGTTGTTGAAAATGCTTTCTTTAAATTACAAAACTAAAATTTTTGATAACCCATTATCTGTAATATTGTGTTGTTATTCCGTATACTCTTTATGTTGTTACGATGTTGAGAATGATTTCCGTCCATGACTCTTTTGTTATTGGAGTATCGAGTTGACCACCCCTTATTTCGGATATCGGGTTGTCACATGTGACATCTTATTGTGCTCAACTATAGATATGTGAAAATTTTCTACTTTTGAGTATGCATATTAAATTAGAATGCCAATAATATTTTAAATAAGAGTATATGATGAGTATTACACTTAGTTGTGAACAAAGGGTGAATAGATGAATATGCACATAATTTATAAGCTTGGTTGTAATGGTGTTATACAAATATTACTTTACGATGATGTATAAAACAAGTGTGTCAGTAAGTTATGAAACATGAGTAGGTATCTTAAAATCATACTGATTATATTCAAATAAGAATATTAAAGTAGAATACAAGTGAAGTTGGTTGGGTAAAGTTGTTCAAAAGTTAGACGATTAGACCTGGAAACAACAGAATGGTATGAATATGCGAATAGGAGATCGGGTATTGTATACGTTGAATCACGTGGAGTGTAAAATAATGATATTAAGGTATAAGAAAAACAAATGTTATATTTTGTACACGAATTAGAAGTTGGCTAAAACAATTATTATTTTAAGGCATGTAGGGTTAAAGACAAATTCATTGGAATTGAGTTAAAGGAATTTTTTGGGGAAGATCTATAATATTATATTTTATGATATATTGTATATTATAATGTTATATAATGGTTAACATTATGTAAGAGGTTAAGATTTATAATAAAGGTGAAATGAGAAGATTAGTAGTTGTTCTAGATGTTTAAATTTAATATGTGAAATGGTCTAAAATATAATGAAATTATTCAATTCCTAGTTAATATCTCACAGTTGATCCGGATACGAGTTCATAGTTAATCATGTTGAGTGGAAGAAAAGAGTAATGGGTGGTGATATGTACGTCTTTAATAGTATGAGTACATGTAGTGGATATTAATCTTATGATGTTTTAGGATGCTTATATGAATAGTAAAGTTAAGACAATGAGGTAAATAAATGGGAAGTTTAAAATATTGAGGGGTCCTCTTAAGAGTATGTGGTGTGTGTTTTGATAACGAGTTTCTTGTAGGATGAAATGTGAGAGTTGTTTATGAGAATTGAAGATGTATTTAAGAATGAAGGATGGCATATAATTAATATCTAGTGTAAATGATAACTTAGTAGGAGTTATTAAATAAGAGAAGAGAAAGTGAATGTTTACTTTTACTCAATATCAACAACATCTAAGGGGAGTTGGTTATGGTAAAATATAAATGAAGTATGACGGGGTGTGACGACTTTATGCTAACGCATAATTAGGACTGAATGGGATGTTCATAGTTAATAAATAAGTGGGATCTAAACTTTAAAATAATGATGAATAAGGAATAATGCATGATTATGAGATATATGCTAGTTGGATTTGTATATCAGGGACTAGTTTGGGTGGATATTGAGTTATATTTTGCATTGTACATATGTGTTATCAATAACGGTATGAGGTTTAATGAATAGGATTTAAATTATACGAAGTCACCAAGAAGTATGCGTAAAGATAATGCACTATGTGATATAACATAATATGATACATCAAGGTACTTATACATGTTATTGGAAAGGAACACGACATATAATAGTTAGAGAAGTAGTGTGGGGTTGGTAAGTATGGTTAAGATTTTAAGTTGTTAGGTTATGTTGAAGACGTAGGTTACTAAATTGGTAAAATAAGTGTATTAATGATGTTGCATAATGAATCTTCTATATTCTTTCCCACAAAATGCATAAGAGTTTTTTGGAAATATTTTCAAGACATATATACATGTTATATAGTGTTTCTTTAAGAATAATGTTGATGAATGTGAAAAATTAGTACTGTCATTAAAGACTAGGGTAAGATAATGATTGTAAAATTATTGTGCCGAGTAGATGATTTATTAAGGTCGTTGTATGTTTAGTTAAATAACTATCAAATAATATAGTGAGAAGTTATATTGAGTTTATAGTGCATAAAAGCACAGTATACATGAAAGTGAATATGAAATGTTGGTTAAAAATAAACATTTGGTGAATGATTGTTCATTATCGATATATGAAAAGTAGTGTGACTATATTTAGATTAAGGATTGTAAGAATGATACTTAGCATACTCTTGAACTTCAGAGATGATGCTGATACTATTTAGAGTTAAACAAATATATTTGGTATTGAATAGAAGTTGGAGAAATGAAGTATAAAAATCTAGTCTTGCAATAGAATATTTGATGATTTGAAATATTGTGCGATGATAGGGATAGATTATAGGTATGAAGGATGAAATATAAAAAATGATATTAGGTATATTAAGAGTGTGTACTCATTGTGAATAAAAATGATACAATAAATAAACTAGTACGCGCGAGTATTTGACATACATATATGAAGGCGTGAAGTAATTGTGAGTTGGAAATTGGTTTTTATTGATAAGAAATCATCAAACGATTATCATTACGAATAAATGATAAAGAAAATAAAGCTATTATGAAGAAAGAGAAATGTGATAATTGTGTATATTAAGTAATATCTAGAATGAGATTCCGATGAGAAAGAATGAAAGTTATGCTATTATATATCATAGTCAAATTAATTAAGCAGGATGATACATTAGTGAATATTACAAATATAGTTGAATTCATTTTTTAACAAGGAGGTTGATATATATATATATATATATATATATATATATATATATATATATATATATATATATATATATATATATATATATATATATATATATATAAATAAAAGATGATGATATGTTTCATTTAAGTCAAAACCTAGAGTTATAAACAGATGAATGATTTCATAAAGTGGTGCATGATTGATTACATTTTTTGTTATTAATGACGGATTAAGAGTGTGTTTATATATAAGTTATAAGTTAAAAATATGCATAACTGTCATTTGATGATTATATTGATACGTAGAGTGTTTGTAGAAATTGAGGATGTGGGAGAAGGAAATATAATTGTGGAGAGGGGAATCTTTTTAATTCGGAAAGATTATAAATTGTTGTGAAGAATTAAAGACTATCGAATAAATGAGCATAATTTTTAATTATGTGATAAATATTAAATGATATAACGTCATTATACAAGGTCACCGGAAATGATGTATTCTTATGTGAGACTGTATTATTAAAATGTCTTAATGAAAATATTATTTGTTGATGTGTTGTGGGACTGAGCATAGAGGACTATAATTTTAGAAATATGTAGCGATGGTTGATTATATTTATGCAGGTATGAGAATTGAAGCAATGCTCATATAAGATAATATGAAGTGATACCTGTTAAAAGAAAAACATGATTTGTGTATTCAAATACCATTTATGGAAGACGATCCCCTGTTATTAACAAACAAGTTGTAGTCTTAATCTAATATGTTAAATAAGAGAGTGCTATATAAGATGTTGAGATTGAGAGAAATAGTAATGAAAAAATTATGGCCATAGCATATAGGTTGTATTTATCTATATAGTTTGTCTAGTTTACATGATGTGTTTCATGTATCAATGTTTTATAAGTATTTGACGGATCCATCGCATCAGTTGAAAACTCGACTTGTTGAATTAAAAGAAAATTTATTGTACATTGAGGTGCCGATATAAATTATTGATCATAGGGACCAAGTATTAAGGACAAAGTTATTACCTTAGTTAAATTGTTGTGGATGAGTCATGGAATTAAAGAATAAACTTGGGAAGTTAGGATAGCATGAGGAAATAGTGTAACGCCCCAACTCGAATTTATGGGTTACCCATGGTGAACCCGATCCAACCCGAGCGTTAGGTGTGAAGTACAATGAAACAACCTATATAATGTTGCTAGTCTAGTTTTATTTAATTAACATTTCACTTGTTTAGCATGAAATTTTCATTTAAATGAAGTTATGTGAGGGACCCGTGGAAAGCGTCCCAGGAATCCAACCATACAAAGCTATTAACATAAAATAAAAAGAATACTTACATGTGCAACGCTCTCAAAATAAGGAACCGCACCCAATGTGTCGTAACAAAAATGAGGGAATGAGACAAATTCGCATTAGGAAATTACAACAACGCAGTATAGAATCGAACGGCAGAAAGGAGACTCTAACACGTTATATCTATGTGCGCATACAACTACCATATACATATATACACATGTATATACTTATATGCATGAAACCGTTTCTATTCCAAAAATGTTGTTTACCCAGATTAATTTACCTTAATCTTGTAAAAGAAATTCCTTTTATTTTACTTGACTTTTATTCCTCGATTTAACACACCCGACTAAGTACTAAAAACCAATAAACTTTGTTTAAGGAAAATCATTTCTTTTCCCGAAATTACCCCTCCATTTTTACCGATTCACTTTAGCATTTTTTTTAAATCACCCTTTAAACACACGCAAACGCTGGGTTAGAAAATACTTACTTCCATTGAAAACCTTTCATAAATGCACACTTGTGTTAATTATGGGTTAAACCTCTTTAGATTTCTTAACTATCCATTTAATCCCTTCACTCTACCATTCATTTACCTTATGGGTATTAATCAATTTCCTCATTTTTTATCCACTTTATCCTTTATCAGAACATTTATTAATTCATTCAAGTTCGGTTGTCTTTTCACATATTCACCACACAACCCATCTCTTGATATGTTCCATTTTCATTATCTTTATCTCATAATCTTCCAATATCCACATATTTTAACGGTATCCACACTGCCTGCTATGCTACCATATACTCTGGCCAGTGATTTTAGATATTTCACCCCAGGGCTTCGAGCCCTCCTCAATTATCTCAGTGTATTCCGAGTCCTTATTAATATGTTTTACCATTTAACAAATGTCCTCATTATTCCACTTTTCCTTTTTCCTCGCCGAAGACAAGTTGTATGTGTAAATCATCAATTATTGGAATTGTAGAAATCATTTTTTTTCCCGACCGAGCATACAATTATTGGAATTGTAAAATCATCAATTATTGATAAAAACTTTCACATCCTTTGTATATGTACGGATATGCTCATTCCTGAGGCAATATGTGTAAGCCATCTTGTTTTGTATATAATTCCCTTCTATTCAAACATCTATACATTTCTGTATACTTTATGGAATTGAGTGATTCCAGATGGAGATGAAACTAGACTCATATGTACGATTTATATCCGAAAATGATAACTAAACTCTTTATAGTTAGACTTAGGTGATGTTTGTAAGTTGGTGCATAATTTATGTTCGCATAATCCATTTACATACAACCCAAGTTTGATAACCCTTTTAACATAGCATATGAACTCTAAAAATTATGAAACTTCAACTGAAGATTACTCGGTATGTTTATTGAAAACTAGTTGAAAATCATAGAAAGTTATGGTGTAGAAAAATTATGAAAATTCCTAAAAGTTTACTGCACAATAAAGGAACGCGTAGGACACATTTAATATGTTGCAAAGACAATAAAGGATCTTGTATGACAAATTCCGGGAAGAAGATTGCATAAGAGTTAAAGAACAAGTACATTTCATTTACCTTAAATTTTACAGTTATATCTCAAACACAATTAACTAACATATTTCGCATCGCAACAAATCATTCAATATGACAGAAAAATATTTACAGAAAAACAAAATTCATGCTACACAAGCTCCCATAAACTTCATCGCATACACTATATGGACACAATTAAGAGAAGGCGCCTGGAAAAGATAGGAGCAATAAAGAGAAAAGAATGTTTCAAACTATCATTATGTGACCCTTTATGATAGAACATAAAGCACAAATGGACTCAAATAATTCAAGCATGAAGAATAAAATTAATCTAGATGAATCGTCCTAATAAACTTCAAGTGTAAAAGGTTGTGATAAAATTGAAACCATCTACATGCCAAGTGACCAAAATAAGTAAAAAGACCATTAGTTGAATTCCTTTTACAAAGCGGAGGAATTAATAGAAATATTATAAAGATGTCCATCAATGTCAGAAACGAATCCCCTCTCCATCATTTCCTCTCTAGCAATGTCATAGGTTATTCGATTAGGGACCAAAACCTTCTCTAACATCTCATTAAGAAATGCATTTTCTTCTTCCAGCTTTCCCCTGTCACAAAATCCCTTAATCAACATGTTGTCTGTGACAACATTTGGACACCTTCATTCTTTCTCTATTCATCTCCTTCAATATAAAGCTTCCCTCGTGTTTCTTTCCCTATAATGACCATCAATCATAGTATTGTATGTTACATGAGTGGTTCTCAAACATCTCATAAAGAATCTTTATTGCAATTCTCAACTCTCCCCTCTTGTACAATGCATCTATGCGTCTATTGTATGTTACAACATCATCTCTCAAACCCTTCTCCTTCATTTCATCTGCGAGTCTACTAGCTTCTTCAATGTTTCCCTCTCTACTAAAAGCACTAAATAAGAATCTATATGTTGAAACACTGGCACAAACCATCTTTTCCACTATCAAACAACACAGCTCAACTACATCTTGCAATTTCCCAACTTTATAGTAACCATCAATTAAAGTATTAAGTGTAAACACATTGGGAGTCAACCCTTGTTTCGCAATATCATCCAATAACTCTCTAGCCTCCTTTATCATTTCCTTCTTACAAAATCCATTTATAAAGGCATTATAAGTAACAGTATTAGGCTTCAAACCCAACCCCACCAATTCATTCCTCAAACAAAGAGATTCATCAAGTTTACCAACACTACACAACCCATTGATGAGAGAATTATAAGTGACGATGTTACGTTTCAAGCCCTACCCTTCCATTTTTTTGAACACTTTCACCGCTGCAGATAAATTTTCATCCTTGTAAAACCCATCAATGCGAATGTTATAAGTAATTTCACCAGGGGAAAAATTCTTCGACACCATTTCCTTCAAAAGTGCATCATCTTTGTGTGACACCCCGCCTAATTAAATACCGGGCGATCACTCCTTTATTAAATTAAAATCAAGGTGAACAGTTGGATCATTCTTAGCATCACTGTCGTTCCAATTTAAACACCCTAATTAATTAAGCTAAGTGTCAAAACCATTTTTAACATTCCTTTCAAGTTTTATTTATTTATTTTATTAAACAATCAATCCAATAATTTAACATTCAACAACTGGCTACTAACAATAAAACTTAAAGTAAACCATCTAGAATATAATAAATCCCAAAGTGACAATACTAGAAATAGATGAAGTACAATATGCAAATAACAACTGAAAAATGGAAAGGGCGACACATGCCCCAATAATGAACATGCTAGGAGTAGAATCAAATGGATGGAGTCGTCTAAACAACACGTCTGCAACTCCCACCTAAGCTGCAGCTCGTTCCTACCAAAGGACCCTATGCAAGACGCCCCTGTGGCTGGGCACCTGTAATATATAAATATATATATACAAGAGAGAAAGAGAAATGGAAACGGGTCAAAGCCCGATAGTGTATATGATTTAAAAATTCGTTTAGCAAGTATTTAAATTTATTACAGGCTAATGCAACAACATATTAGTGCGACACTCTTTTGAGAAATTCTCACCTCTCTTCTAATGTGCACACCTATCGCACTAACCTTCCCAATGGTCTATCTCGTCATATACCACACTATCTTTCCCCAATGATTTAACTTATCTTAGGTTATTCGTAGGATTTACAACTGAACAACACAAGTATTTAAAATGTAAGATTTCAATTTGTAACCAAGGTTCTCCTTTTAACTTTATTAATCAATAAAGTTTTCCAGTGTCATATTATACTTTCTCAAAACAATTATTTGTAATTTGAGTCATCATCCATGTCCTACATATCAAATCACAGTAGGCAGTTCTAGATTTCAGAATTTCATATATATATTAATTACTCGTATAATATATATATCATAACAGCACCCCACATAAAAACTATGGTGCGGGCATACTCTGCTATCCAATCCCCGTATCAATCGTACTAAAGGGAATACAAGTTCGGAATCACTCTCGAACTGTATAAATACATACCCAAACAATATTGAGGCGAAGCATAGTTTCCAAGTCCAAGAGGTCAGTACATACCCTCACGTCTCTTAGGACCGTGACTACCGATTTGATAGCCTGTACCTAGGATTCCTATCTTCTAGGGTACGAGTAAATATCCCCCATAAGGCACACGAGATAAGATCATCCCAGCGCGGTAACCTCAGGGATAGAAAGTAGCGCGGGCATGATTTTCACAAGTATATAATATATGCATACACATTCATATAAATATACCACTTTTATTATATCAATTTAGGTTTATCCCATAACCCACATTCACAACATTTATCCTTATTTTCCCATTATTATTTATCAAGTATAATGGTTCGTTTCTAACTTTAATTCGAAGGGTTTTTCCAACTTACTATGTAACCCTCATAGACTCTATTCTTCCAAATGTACAATTCAGTAGATATCCATTTATGTTCCAACGTAACTTTCTCTTACGTGTCTCTCCCCTTTAATATATACTTACATTATCCCTTATGCAAAATATCCAAAAAATATAGATTTCGCCTTACATTAAAGGATTTTGAATTTTATTTTCAAAGATGAGAATTTCAAACGGTTTCGAAATCGGAATTAAAATGGAGTTTTAATTGAATTTTTATTATCTCTAAGAGTCCTCAAAACATAAAACTGTCTAGCAAAAAAAAATATTAAAAAATATTGAACGGTTCGATCGAGCTGAATTTTTTTCTGTAGCTTCCTCTCGTCTTCAGCTAATTCTCTATAAAATTTCATCCATTTCCAACGGTCCGATCGTCCGAAATAAATATTTTAGTGTTTGTATCTCATTAGAACTCTTTTCTTAATCAAACTCTTAATCCTTTACATGACAAAGGGTTTCCAGAATATCATATAAATCATCACTACATGAAAATTTCCCATCTCAAATTGGGTTTTTCTTCCATAAATCTCATCCTAATAACTCCTAAACTAATATGGATGATGCATAAACGAAATAAGCAAGATAAACACTTGCCTGGGATTTTTTCAGAAATCTGGTTTGGTGTTGAATTTGGTGTGGTTGCGTTCCCCGTCTCGCAATCTACGCATTGGCGGTGGCGGCGGTGCAAACGGGTGAGTTTTGAGCCTTGGAATGCCTTGAGAGCTCTCTCCTCTCCTCTCCAATGGCCGTTCTAGTGTTTTGAGTTATCTAACCCTAGGAGATAACCTAAACATCTGATATAACCCCTTTAATTTTCGTGGGTTTAATTACCCAAAAATACAAAATGAATAAAATGCCCTCCCGGGGTACTAATTAGCCCTAAAAATGACCCGAGACCCAAATCAAACCCCCGGGTATACTTTTCTGACTATCTCGACCCTTTCGGACGCGTTGGCGCACTCAAAATGACCATACGAATAACCTATAAAATATTCACTTTTATTAATCCACATTTAGTCCCAACATGACACAGGCGCGTCCCGACTTAAATTTTCACAATTGTCATTTTATTCACACGTGACAATATTATAAAAATAAATCTCATATATTACTATACTCATCCAGTAATATGCAACAAATAATATATTCCCAATAATTACTAACTCTTGTCACGCTAGTAAATATTTAAAACAACATTTCGGATTAAAATTAAATTAATTTATCTCAATTAAATTTAATAAATCCTTAAATTTAAAAGCCATGAAAATACGGGGTATTACATACTTCCCTCCTAATAACGGAATTTCGTCCCGAAATTCGGAAAATAAGGCCTACCAGGTAGCACAATTCTGGATATCCGTGTCAGTACGCAAACTATCTACATTGTACGACGCTCAATCACTATAGCTTTTTCCTCACAGCAACATTGTTTTACATTCTCATTGGAGACACTTCACATTGCACTCCCAACTGACAACATTTGAATAGGTTACGTCTATAAGTTATAAATTCCATTATCTCATTATCATTAGGAGGTTGCACCTCACTACATGACAACTACTCGGATTTATTCATACACAAATTCCCATTCTGAGAAGATCATATGAACATTTGACCACTCTTGACTGCCTAAAACAGTCGTGGAATTCCACCATAGTTATCGGATATTTTCTCGACCGATCCAAAAATTCTGATTATCTACTCTCCTCTAAACATACAGAAGGAGAGTAGTCGAGGTTCTTTCATAACAAAACCTTAATAAGTACCTCATACGCGACAAACATGTACGAGTGCTTCTACAGAGCATTCTTGAAATCATCGTACCAAGATTCCAAAATCTCCTTCACGTGGCTCCACTAATCTTTAACCACCATGCGCTTATTCCATGGCTAAGGGTGATACATCCTACTCGACATGAAATCTTATCTCCATTGGTTCCTGAAATCCCATATCAAAGGTGGGATTCACCAATCTCATCCTGATTCAGAAATTTATACTGTGTTGGACCATGCACTGGCGCGATCCTTCCTTTCAAAGGGAGTCTGGGGCATACTAGTTAATATTGTAAGCCAGCCCAAAGGAATACCAATCACTTCCTTCTCGGCGACTTAATTCACATGTTCGGGATAAACCCTTGATCTTGTTTTGAGGATGGCAACCCATCCAAGAACTTTACCGACTTTACCAACCTCTTCCAATTTCAGGAATTTTCGATAAACACAAAATTCTTTGGTTGATTCTCCTCTTTCAACCAAACCTTACCTATGGGCAGTGCATGTAGAGACTAATCACTACGTCTCGATTCTTCCCTTGAAATGTCTCACATTAAGTGACACGTAATTATCCCCTTCCTTCCTTGGAGTATGCCGAAAGTTCCGACCCGTGCTCTTCTCTCCACGAAGCGCACTTCTGGATCTCTTATACTATACTAACATCATTACTCTTTGTATGCGCAAGTCGCTCTCACACTTGACTATTAACAACTCCGCTTTGGGTGTTCTTCATAACAATTAAATTCTACTCTATTCAAGGAATACCAATTCTTGAATGGCTTCCCACAGCCTTCCAATCAAGTTAGGGCGTGCTATTCTAATTGCACACTTATGTATGGATTATCGCCCCTCATGTGACGTTTAATCCACTCTATCACTTCCACTTCGTTATACTAGTCCCACACACATATATTTCACACGTCTATTACCACGTCCCTTCGACTCAGACTATTTTAACTGTAGTTAACCAAGATGCCCACATTTTTGCAACACTCCGATCGCCCTGGGAGAGCGAACGGCGTGCTACTCATCTGTAGGACTAACTAAATTCAACGGAATAGAAGGAATAGGGCATTCAAATTCCATGACAATAAAAGAGGAATAATAATTCTCAACCTTCCTTAGATAAGTACAACAATTTTCCCAAATAGGTACAACAACCAAAATAAATCACTATCGCTCTATTCATCAAAATAATTACAGGTCATCTCTTTTGTATAATATAAAGTTCTTTCCAGATAATTCATGCTAAAAATCATTCCAACTCTTTATTCACCTTGTGTTCTGTACGTGGTTATGACATTTGGGTACTCTCAATCACCCTAGAAATCAAAATTCTTAAATTCTCCTTATCATCGTTCCACCCCTCAACTCGTGGGGATAACTTTCAATGCTTTCCTACCACAAAAATTCGGTTCCAATGACCTTAAAACAAAATTCAACTTCCAACTTACATACATAATTACTTGATCCCATTTCGACCAGGGTACCGAACTCATTGAATAGTGACCAAACGTCTCCCTATTTCCAACCTTACGCTAAGTTTCATGCGTGGGATGTCTCGCAAAGCGAAATCCAAACAAGGAACCCCCCCGATACACTACTACCTAGCATTATCGGTTATCGAAATTCGTTAGGTCCTCCTTCCATAGTATATACCCCTTTATTCCGTCCCTTGACAGAAAAGTTATAATTTCTCCCGTAATTATGCTTAACAAAGAACATTTCACCAATTTCACTATCGTCCCGTATTGGTTGATGGTAATTACATTCTATAAACCTCGGATACATACGATCGAAATTCTTTAAATTTACTTTTTCTAACATTAGGGGTATAACTCTTAACTCCCACATCTCTTAAGGATAAATATAACATTGCACTCTTCCTATCACTAAGTCTGGAGTGCTAAACATAATACCGAGTCAAGTCTTTTCGCTCAACGGTAAATCCCGGTACATACTGAATCATACTGACAAAGTCTATACATACATTGTTTTCGAATATCTCGAGCCCACTATCTCCTCCAAAGTCTCTAGGATAGATAATATAAGTGCGAGTCCAACCTTCTTACAGGTAAAGCCTCGCCAAAACAAAACATGTTGCACTAATGGAACTACTCCGATAGCCTTGCAATAAATGCCCACTATCATACTACCCATTTCTATAACATTTTAACAAAGATAATATCATACTCGTGTATCGCATCACTACAACGAGTAACCTCAATAAAGTATAAAACACTGTTAATATACTCATTCATCCCCCGCGGATAGCACCAAAGAAAAATCCCGCTATACGAAGGAAAAATATTCACATTATGGTAACATTTATAATGATATGCATTAAACTCGTCTCACATGCTAATCTAGCAATGAACAAAATATGGTGACTCGCTCGTGTCACATAAACACGCCGCATCCTCTAAGGATACAACTTATACATCCATCCTGGAAATCGTCTTGACTGCACAAATGGTTTTCGGACGTAACACGTCTGCCCAAACCAAAACAAAATTATTTTTAATCGTCGTCCTTTACTAGGCACCGTATTCTTGTCCCTTTTTCTCACTTTGTAACATATTATCGCGAGCAATTTCACTCCGCACCAAAATACCTCAACACATAATCCACTTATCACCTGTCCTACTAACCAGGTTAGGATTTTCCTTCTCTCGGACTTTAGTAGACTCGATTCCTGTTAGCCATTCCGGTTGTTCCCTTAGCTTTTTAGGCCATAAAGATCATGTTACTATCTATAATAGTACTTACGGAATTTACCATCACTTCGTAAGAATTTAACTATCTGAAGCATTTAAATGGTTTTCCTGATGTGTATCCACATCCTTTTGTGGTGCTATACCACCACCGTTGTATTCAGTTTTATTCTCGACTAAATTCTTCGATTCCTTTAACTTCCCCCACAAAGAAGCGTTATCATATATATTGACAAAATATGACATTGTCAACCTCTGAATCGGTCGTCCATCAGAATTTCCTCCTCGAGTATTATCAACTATTATTACAATTTGGTCTCCCACTTGGAGTCGTTTCCTCCACTAGTATTTACCTCTTTCGATACAAAATTTGCTAACGATTAGGATTCATATCCACAATTGGACTTCTGACATGCCCTCCTGCGATGAGTTCAGAACCACGTTTGCTTCTCATCCTGAACAGTTGAGGAAGGAACATACGGTCAACACTGTACCTAAGGTTCTCCTATAGGCATAGCATTCCACTTCTAAAATTGGTGGTTGACTCCAACCATTATAATTTCGTCCCGAAAGCCAAGAAAATTTTCTCTAAATTTTCACTTTCAGTTTGCCACACTCCGTCCTATATTTAAGCCTTTGGATACTTTACCTCCTTTGGTAAACACATACAATTTTCGCATTTCTAAAATTTCCCACTGACAGTCTCTACACGTTTTTGTAATACGTTGGGTAAGTTTACCGTTGCACTTCATTTGACTATAACAGCATTTGAAAATCATTGTTGCACCTTAGTCGTCTTTCTAGTCGTGGCTTCTTGTGCCATAATGGAGGTGACCTCGACTACGGTAATCATCCTCGAATATATTTCATAATCTCAACTGAGCCCTGCCTCCTGATGTCCGCTTAACGGTCCTCTTCAGACATCCGTCATCGCTCGGCACACGCACACATCCGAACAAAATTAGAATTCACTAGTGTATACACATTATAGCAGGAGAACGAAATCTCATCAAATGAATCGACAATCCTAATCATAGGGCTCTATAACAAACAAAGCAACGCTGAAAGCATAATAAGCCGTACAGATCCTAAGGACACTAGAACCTGATGCTCTGATACCACCTGTGACACCCCACCTAATTAAATACCGGGCGATCACTCCTTTATTAAATTAAAATCAAGGTGTATAGTTGGATCATTCTTAGCATCACTGTCGTTCCAATTTAAACACCCTAATTAATTAAGCTAAGTGTCAAAACCATTTTTAACATTCCTTTCAAGTTTTATTTATTTATTTTATTAAACAATCAATCCAATAATTTAACATTCAACAACTGGCTACTAACAATAAAACTTAAAGTAAACCATCCAGAATAT
Source organism: Sambucus nigra (assembly GCA_949130495.1). Lineage (NCBI taxonomy): Eukaryota > Viridiplantae > Streptophyta > Magnoliopsida > Dipsacales > Adoxaceae > Sambucus > Sambucus nigra. The sequence goes on along the minus strand of OX422214.1, from coordinate 103,539,468 downwards.
AATAAATCCCAAAGTGACAATACTAGAAATAGATAAAGTACAATATCCAAATAACAACTGAAAAATGGAAAGGGCGACACATGCCCCAATAATGAACATGCTAGGAGTAGAATCAAATGGATGGAGTCGTTTAAACATCAGGCATGCAACTCCCACCTAAGCTGCAACACGTTTCTGCCAAAGAACCCTATGCAAGACACCCATGTGGTAGGGCACCTGTAATATATACATATATATATACAAGAGAGAAAGAGAAATGGAAACGGGTCAGAGCCCGATAGTGTATATGATTTAAAAATTCGTTTAGCAAGTATTTAAATTGATTACAGGCTAATGAAACAACATATTAGTGCGACACTCTCTTGAGAAATTCTCACCTCTCTTCTAATGTGCACACCTATCGCACTAACCTTCCCAATGGTCTATCTCGTCATATACCACACTATCCTTCCCCAATGATTTAACTTATCTTAGGTTATTCGGAGGATTTACAACTGAACAACACAAGTATTTAAAACGTAAGATTTTAATTTCTAACCAAGGTTCTCCTTTTAACTTTATTAATCAACAAAGTTTTCCAGTGTCATATTATACTTTCTCAAAACAATTATTTATAATTTGAGTCATCAACCATGTCCTACATATCAAATCACAGTAGGCAGTTCCAGATTCCAGAATTTCATATATATATTAACTACTCGTATAATATATATATCATAACAGCACCCCACATAAAAACTATGGTGCGGGCATACTCTGCTATCCAATCCCCGTATCAATCGTACTAAAGGGAATACAAGTTCGGAATCACTCTCGAACTGTATAAATACATACACAAACAATATTGAGGCGAAGCATAGTTTCCAAGTCCAAGAGGTCAGTACATACCCTCACGTCTCTTAGGACCGTGACTACCGATTTGATAGCATGTACCTAGGATTCCTATCTTCTAGGGTACGAGTAAATATCCCCCATAAGGCACACGAGATAAGATCGTCCCAGCGCGGTAACCTCAGGGATAGAAAGTAGCGCGGGCATGATTTTCACAAGTATATAATATATGCATACACAATCATATAAATATACCACTTTTATTATATCAATTTAGGTTTATCCTATAACCCACATTCACAACATTTATCCTTATTTTCCCATTATTATTTATCAAGTATAATGGTTCGTTTCTAACTTTAATCTGAAGGTTTTTTCCAACTTACTACGTAACCCTCATGGACTCTATTCTTCCAAATGTACAATTCAGTAGATATCCATTTATGTTCCAACGTAACTTTCTCTTACGTGTCTCTCCCCTTTAATATATACTTACATTATCCCTTATGCAAAATATCACAAAAATATAGATTTCGCCTTACATTAAAGGATTTTGAATTTTATTTTCAAAGATGAGAATTTCAAACGGTTTCGAAATCGGAATTAAAATGGAGTTTTAATTTAATTTTTATTATCTCTAAGAGTCCTCAAAACATAAAACTGTCTAGAAAAAAAATATTAAAAAATATTGAACGGTCCGATCGAGCTGAATTTTTTTCTGTAGCTTCCTCTCGTCTTCAGCTAATTCTCTATAAAATTTCATCCAATTCCAACGGTCCGATCATCCGGAATAAATGTTTTAGTGTTTGTATCTGATTAGAACTCTTTTCTTAATCAAACTCTTAATCCTCTACATGACAAAGGGTTTCGAGAATATCATATAAATCATCACTACATGAAAATTTCCCATCTCAAATTGGGTTTTTCTTCCATAAATCTCATCCTAATAACTCCTAAACTAATATGGATGATGCATCAACGAAATAAGCAAGATAAACACTTGCCTGGGATTTTTTCAGAAATCTGGTTTGGTGTTGAATTTGGTGTGGTTGCATTCCCCGTCTCGCGATCTAGACGTTGGCGGTGGCGGCGGTGCAAACGGATGAGTTTTGAGCCTTGGAATGCCTTGAGAGCTCTCTCCTCTCCTCTCCAATAGTCGTTCTAGTGTTTTGAGTTATCTAACCCTAGGAGATAACCTAAACATCTGATATAACCCCTTTAATTTTCGTGGTTTAATTACCCAAAAATGCAAAATGACTAAAATGCCGTCCCGGGGTACTAATTAGCCCTAAAAATGCCCCGAGACCCAAATCAAACCCCCGGGTATACTTTTCTGACTATCTCGACCCTTCCGGACGTGTTACCGCACTCAGAAAGACCATACGAACAACCTATAAAATATTCACTTTTATTAATCCGCATTTAGTCCCGACACGATACAGGCGCGTCCCGACTTAAATTTCCACAATTGTCATTTTATTCACACGTGACAATATTATAAAAATAAATATTATATATTACTATACTCATCCAGTAAGATGCAACAAATAATATATTCCCAATAATTACTAACTCTTGTCACGCTAGTAAATATTTAAAACAACATTTCGGATTAAAATTAAATTAATTTATCTCAATTAAATTTAATAAATCCTTAAATTTAAAAGCCATGAAAATACAGGGTATTACACTTTGTACAATTTTCCCTCCCTTCCTTTCTTGAAATACCATCAATTAACGTTTTATAAGTAACCACCAACTGTTTAAACCCCCTCATCTTCATATCCTCGACAACATCCCCTGCCTTGTCCAATTTCCCCACCTTAAAAAACCCATTAATCATTGTATTGAAAGTAATCACATTAACCTCAATTTTCCTCCTAATCATCTCTTTATACACAAAATCAACACTCCCAATTTTACCCCCTTTCAGCAAAGAATTCAATAATGGATTACAAGACAAAATGGATAACTCTATCAAAAGCTTCAAAACCCACATTTTTCTTTAAATTTGTAACATACACCAGTATCAACATATCGACAATAACTGAATTAGCACAAAATTAACCGCTTGATGTCGAGAGTGTGTGTAAACTGGAAGAACACGAGTGGATCTCATTCTTAACAAAACTATGCAACAAAGCCCAAAATTTCCCATAGTTTTTGGCATTTACAAATGAATTGAAGAGTCTGCAGTAATGATCAAGGTTATGCGAGAGCTGAATTTCTGTGTGTGACCATTTGAAATAGGCAAGAACCACATCAGAATCAGCTTTCGAGTCAAGTAATAGTTAAAGGAATTGGTTGGTGTTTCCACTTGGGGTTAGCATTTTGATGTGCGACCAATGTTGTTTAGTTATAAGCTCGAAAACCCTAGATATGTTGAATGTTTATGAAAAGGGAAGGCTCGGATCTTGAGAACATAGCCTGGTGTGGGTTAGGAGGAAGTGATTTAGTTGAAAAACCCTAGTGTGAGAAATTCGTGAACGAATCAAGAAATTCATACTAGTATATCGTTGGACTGTGCATACCGACCTTATGATGCAAACCTACAAGCATAAACAACGATAATAAATTTCATTAACGAATGAGATCAACATACAATCACATATAAAATGAAAAGAAGATTTACATCACCATAAATGTTATATACAATTCCAAACATCTTCTATACATGGAAAACCATAAACATGTGCATTGAGATTTCAAGTAGAAAAAAGGCCAAAAAAAATGAATAAGTGCAGCAAAAGAAAAAACATTTTAACATTGCACAATTTGATTGAAACTGAGAATTTGACAAAAAATAATTTACTATTAAACTCCGCAACAATTAGAAACTCCCATATACAAGTCAATAGATAAAATGTAACTTGCCTTAGAATTTAGGGATTTTTTTACTCTGTCACCCCACATTTTGCAACGATATTTATGTTTGCACCCCACTTTTTTATTTCTTTGTGTTTGCATCCCACCGTTAATTTTTTAAAAACTAACCATCTTACACCTATTTTTTGTTATTTGTATTTGCACCTCACTTTCAAAGCTACTTTTTTTCTAAAAAAAAACACTGTTATAAATAGATGTTGTAAAAAAAATAAAAACTACTTTTAACTATTTTTTAATTTTTAAAATTAGAAAAAAAAACATTTTAACGATTTTATAAAAAGAGTATTAAAAAATAAAAATAAAATATATCTTAACCATTTTGGAAAAAAAAAATAAAAACTGTTTTAACAATTAAAAAAAATTATTTGTAAAATATATACAGTTGTAACTGTTACCCGTTTTTACTTTTGTGTTAAAAACTGATTTTTTAAAATTTTAAAAACTCCTTTATAAAAGGCACAAAATTGTTTTATAAAAAAATTGCTTTATTAATAAAACTGTTTTAAATGTTAACAAGTTTATTTTCTCATTAAAAAACTATTTTTTTTATAAAGAACTACATTTTTATAACGTTTTCAATGTTATTTATTATAAAAATTCAATACAGAAACAGTTTTTACAAATAAAAAAATTCTATATAAACAATTTTTCTATATAAAAAGTTTTTTATTATTATAAAAATCGTGTCTATATAGAATTTTTTATAATATACTATTTTTTTAAGTAGTTTTTTATAAGAACATTTTTTATAATTAAAAGAAACTTGTTAATATTTAAAATATTTTTATTAATAAAGCGTTTTATTTTATTATAAAACAGTTTTGGACTTTTTATAAAACAATTTTTTTAATTAATAAAAAACACAGTTTTTGATAAAACAATTAAGCTGTTTTTATTTTTTTTAAACGGTTTTTCATTATTTTAAAACAGTTTTTCATTATTTTAAAACAGTTTTTTAAATAATTAAAACTTTTTTTATATTTTTAGATTTGTATTATTCCAAAACAGTTAGAAAAGATTTTTTATATAATTTTAATAAAAACATCTTTTTATTAAATAGTTAAAGTTTTTTTAAAAATTTTATAACGTTAAAAAAATGGTTAAAAGCAGTTTTTATTTTTTTTGAAAAACACCTTTTATAAAACGGTTAAATTTTTTTTTATTTATTTTAAAACATCGATTTATAACAGTGTTTTGGAAAGAAAAAAAAATAGTGTTGACAGTTGGGTGTAAACAAAAATAATAGAAAATAAGTGTAAGATGGTCATTTTAAAAAAAATGACAACAACTAACAGAAAACACTAACAGTGGGGTGAAAACACAAAGAAATAAAAAAAATGGAGTGCAAACACAAATATCGTTTTAAAATATTGGGCGACAAGTCAAAAAGTCCCTAAAATTTAACAAGCATACATAAAAGATTTACACCATAGGGGTCAAACTCAAAGTTTGATTAGGAATTTGCAGGATGACTTCAAAATTGAATGTCGGGTACCTTATTTAACTCATATATTATTCTTTACCCTTTCTGTCCAACAATAAAGTCATAAAAATATTTAAAAACATAGTATAGACATGGCAATCGAGTTTTTTGAGTCGTATTCGTGTAAGTTTTTATCGTTTTTGGGTCCAATCATGTTCGTGTCTAAATGAGTGACTTTTTTATCGTATTGAAAAATCATCTTCTAATCAAACTCGTTACCATGACATTACTCGTTACCTTAGCGTGTCGTGTCGTCATCTTCCCCCGTTATCACCCATTAAAGATAATGAATAATTTTGAATTATATACAGGTAGACACATTAGCACAATCTATACACAATCAGTTCTATTAATTCATTAAGATTCATAGAACTCTCATTTAGTAAAATTCACTGGGATCAAATTGACATCAAGCAACATAAACACTTTGAAAGACCCCACATTATTTCTTATTTACTTAAATTAATGAATTTTAATAGGTGAAGGGGGTCAACATCAAACCTAACCCATATTGTGTTTTATGGGGTTGGCAATGATATGACATGAAACCACTTAGGGTTAAGCCATGTGTCAATTCGAGTCGTGTCTCGTTTTGCCATACTAGTTATATAGATTAAGGCTCTATGGAATAGGGCATTAAGTACCAACCCAAAGCCACCATTCAACATTAATAACAATCTAAGACCCGCAAATTACGATGAACATTGGCATTTCACACAACACGAATCAAAATAATCACAAAAATTAGTGAATTCAACTCAAACCGTGAACCGGTTCTCATCAATATGAAGGCTAAAAATAGTAAAACCATACAATAAATTCATGTGTAGACTCTTTTGTATTAAAAAACAATCACAATAATATAATAAAAAAGCCAGTATACGCACATATATATCTATATAATCAAAACTATATTTACAATGAAATTAGTCAAAAAGGAGACTGAACTTTGATGTATAATAACTGAGAACAAAATTTTGATAAAAAAACATATAGCAGTTAAAAAAATTGTTCAAGCCCACATCACATTAACCCTCATTTATGATTGAACCATGAGGTTATTTGATTGAACATTTCCCAGAAATACTAATATCAACAATGACTTCAACAAATATGAAACACCCAATATAAAAAAAAGTTTAAAAAAATAGTCTTCTGCTTGAAATTAATGGTTCATAAAAAATAATCTCTATCAAATATTCATCACAGTATGAGACACTGGCGGTGGACCCAAGCTTTTTGGTCAGTGGGCATGAAAATTCTTGACTCATGGTCGGGGGTTCGGAGGCAGGACACTTGAAGCGAAAATTTTAAGCTTATTTTTAGTTTTTTAGCCTATTAATTTTTAATAATTAAATGACAATAATTATAATCAGCAAAAATATTCACCAAATTTCCAACAGATAAATTTATCAAATAAATATTACAGTCAATATTAAAGAACAAAATAATAAAACAAAAAGGAAGAGGAATATTTTTTAGAGTATAAAGAACTTATTCAAATTTTAGCAACCAATAGAACTAAAATACTCAAATGATCCCTCAATTAAATTACTCAGCGCAACCCGAAACACAAGAACTAAAAACACACAATAGAACTAAAATATTCAACTAATCCCAATAATACTCAACTTATTTCAATATATATTACAAGGGCCCGTTTGGTTGCGTAAATTATTTAATTTTATAAATTGATCAATTTGAAATGAAAAGATTGTTGATGTATTGATTTTAAATGGGTTTAAATCTAATTTGTGGTGTGTTTGGAAAAGAAAAATGGAGTTATTTACTTTTTATGTGTGTGTGTGTGTGTGTAGAGAGAGAGAGAGAGAGAGAGACTAGTATGGTGAGAGTAATTTAGGGGAGTGGTGTGATCGAGTGCGAAAAGTAGCGCGTGTAAAGACGCTAATCGTTGTTTTCGTTTCGCCAACTCAATACAAAAACCTAAGTTACTACTACACTTGCGAGGCAAGCACAGCGGTAAGTCGGGTATCGAAAATCCACAGAGACAAGATGTTAGAATTTAAGTGATTTAATACTTCAAAATAAAAGTGTAAAAGATGATTACAAACTAAAAGGAAAAGTTAATCTAGGCAATGTGTTGAAACTAGATTATGAAAGCGAGTAAAACTATAGGTTGCGTCGAATATCCCTCACCCGAGTTAATTAGTATAAAATGGTCATATGGGTCGACGAGTTATTACAAATGCATCTCGTTTTGACAGTTAATTAAATCAAGGGTTTTTACGCCCTAAATCGTCATAAAAGCCTAATAAGATTTTGGCGTCAACAAATATCCCAGAAATTACGCGCGAAAGGTCGTAAGCACGGGACATACATGATATGCCCCGTCAAATCTCCTAGGCGTAATAACTAGGACAACGCACTCGAAATAGACCCGTAAACTCCATCACCAAAGCAAAGCAACGCGTCAACCCGAGTGAGTTCAATTCAAACACAACCTAATTTAAATTACCTAGAAAGCATGTTAAAAATGCGGTAAATGGAAAGCGGTAAATAAACGCGGTAAATCTATACTAGAAAGCGTGTAAATCAAAGCATGTAAATAAAGCGAGAAAACCTAAATTAGAAAGCTTGTGAATTATACTACAACAATGGAAATAAAGGAAATACAACTTAAATTAAATGGAGAGGATGATGAATAGTCAACTTACACAACAAATGGGGTGTCAAACCAAGTATAAATGAAGAAGAACCATCCAAAACCCTCAAAACCCTAACTATTCTAACCTAAAATCGTGTATATCTGATATTAAAACCAAAAATGGGTTTATATAGTGAGTGGGAAAAAGTAAGGGAAAAAGGAAAGAAAGAGGAAAGTGCCCAAAATATCTGGCACTACCGGTCGACCGGTCGCAGGGGCGCGGTCGACCGGTCCCTTAAGCCAAAGTATACTGTCTCCTTCCCACGGCAAAAGTTGAAACCGCGGTCAACCAGTACCAGGGACGCGGTCGACCGGTACTCTGTTTTCAGGCTGCATTTGGTCCATGATGAGGGGGAAAAGGTCCATTACGGAAACGAGCCTAGCTTCTTCGTCCGAACTCCAAACGACGCACCGTTAGCGGCCACACGATGCTAACTCAATGAACTACGCATCCATGGAATTTCCAAGAGCCGAATAAGAAATGTGAATTGACTAAAATGCCCTTGAAGTAGCGTCCAGCGACGAAACTTCTCCGAAATGCAACGGATTCTCACTTTTAGCGTTCCAATACCTACAAAAGCACAAATAACCCCTGCAAAGCATGTATATATCCAAATCCAAGGTTTTCTGGTTAATGAGCATAATTATGGGCATTTAGGACCATAAAAGAGCTAGAATACATAAGGATAACGGGCGGAAATATACAATATTCGATACGAATCACACCCCCTAACTTACACATTGCTAGTCCCTAATAATGAAACAAAGAAAACCAGACCACAGAGGGTGGTACAAAATGTATATATGCATCGAAATATAATTGCCACTTTCGTAGGGAACACGATTGCATTTAGCATATGCAATAAGCCGTTAAACCCCTAGGTTACCCTAGTGGACGAGTGTCGTCTCGTGAGGGTTTTCAGGGATGATACCCACAAACATCACATGGTTTCCTCAAAATATGCCCAACCCAACATGCGACAAGCCCAACAATGGCGAAAAGGATTTCATACGCATTATTAGCAAAGTGAATGAATTCACACAAAAGTCCAAATTATTAACATTATAGAATGCACCTCATAGAATTGAAACCTTAAAATGTGGGAGGGGAGCGAGCATATGCAAAGTGTGATTTGGCGAAAAACTTATATAAACCGGATAATCATTAAAGAAAGCATATATTCAATCCTCACAGGCATTACGCTCATCAAGCGAATTCACTCGAAACAGGGAGGTAACACACGGAACATGCGGGCTAAAGAGTAAATGTAAATGAAAACTAGGCCGCACAAATGTCACAAACGAAGAACGCAATATATGAAATTAAAAATTGTAATCTCAATGAATGATACTGCTCATTAAAGGAGGCGAAATGTATTTTCAAAGATTATCAGAACTATTTAAACCTTTGAATTACATCTACTTAAGATCACATAGGACTTGTATAGGGTTATAATGTAGGCTAGGCTAGAGTAAGAAACGAGGGAATGTATGTACGGATTCAAAGTGTTCGGGATGAAAACTCGGGATAATGGGAAAATGCAGACAATATCAAAATTACAAAACAAGTTCCAAAAAGGCATTAGATATATCATCGGGGAGAGTAATCAAAGCTTATTGAACTATATACAACATATACAAACTTCTCTTTCTTTTTCTTTTCTTCTTTTTCTCATTTTTCTTTTCTTTTCTTTTGCTTTTTGCTTTCTCTTTTATTTCACTTTTTTCACTACTTTCTTTTCTTTACTTATCAAACTCTCATATGCCAAAATTGCAACCGACATCACAACCACATAATTCAATCCCAAGTAACATTCCAAATAAAGGTATGGAAAGTGTATGTATGGTTTAAAACTCAAATGTAGAGTTGGTTATGGGAATGGGGTTATGAAATGAAAGGCTATATTTAGGCTCAAAGAGGTTAACGAGGGTAAACATATAAGGGTGAGGTCAAGGCTAATATGGGTGATATATCAAAGAGGGCCTATGATCATTTCGCAAAGTTTACGCAATTCTCGAATCAAAATAGTATATGAAAATCATGCTCAAGTAACACATTTCAAGTATGAACTCAATTAATGAACGGTGAAATGAAAGAATAGAGAGATTACCAACGAATTCAACGTTTTCAAAGAGGAAAGAATAGTGTATACACTCACAAACGACGAAAGGTACAAAGCTTACTCGGTGTAAGTATATACAATGCAACAAAAGATTACCGAGTTATAAAAATCTTAAACCAAATCAATATAACAATAAAAGTGCATGTGCTCATGGGATTAAAGTTTATTTCATGAAGTTATTCATAATATCAATAATCGAGACTAAAGTCTAATAACTTCTAAAATCGAGAACATGAATCATTGGGCTGTCTATTGGATCGGTCAATTATTATAATTTATCATCGGAAACAAAGGCAAAATGCCCAAAAAGGAGAAAAAAGAAAGAAAATCTTTTTGAAATTTTTAAATTTTTCTAAGAAAAGCATACTAAGTAACTAACATGTGAGCAAAAACATGGACTAAATAAAGAAATGGATAGAATATCCCACACCCCCTAACTAAAAACTTGACATTGTCCTCAATGTGAATTAAGAACCAAGTCAAAGAGAGGAAAAGAGCGATATTACCCAAAAGTGGAGCGATCCCCATGAGAACAAGTCCAAAGAATCTACAAAACAAGTTAGTACCGAGCATAGCAAAAACAAATAACAAAAAGTTAACTAATTACACTAGACTAAATTAACAAGGAAAGAAAAAAAAATAAAAAGAAAGAAAGCTAACTATATACAATCTACTATTTAGACTTCACACTAACTGTACACTAGAAGTCTAAATAGATGAGGGTCCACCATAAGAACGATTTGACTTTGGAGGATAACTGGTGTACCCTCACATACAAGCATGCCCTCTGAAAAATATGAATTCCATTTTAATAACGGAAGGCATGTGTAAGGCGGAAGAAATGAACCATCGCCAATTAAAAGTTTTGGAGGGACGATGGGGGGTTTGGATTGAACGGGTGACAAAAACAAGTGGGGACCGAGAAAAGCCGAATATCCTCCCAAGGATTTTGAAGTTGGAATGGGAGGCGGCACACACAAAGGCAAAGATGCGATTATGGAGGGCGACTCGAGCAAGTAGTCCTCATCGGCAATAGGGTTTAAAACATAAAAGTTTGAAACCGAATCATCGGGTACTTGTTCCGGTGGGGTAATAGAGAATGAAAATGGGGATGAAAGAAATTCAAACTCATGAGATGAATCATCATCGCATGAAGTTGGAATTTCAAAGGAAATAATATCATTTTCAATGAAATGTTCTTCTTTGGGGGCCAAAGAAGAAATCATTTCATTGCAAATAGATATTATGTCATTTTCATCCTCACTTTCAATATCTATTACGAGATGGGCAAAGTCTAGAATGGATTGTTCCAAAGTAGGTACAAGTACCTCATTTGGTTCAAAACATTCCTCGACTTCAAAAGTCTCGGAAGCAAAATCGTTGTCGGACTCAAATAATATATCCAACTCATGTTCCCATGAACGATTTTCTTCCCGATAGCGATTTTCAATTTTCTCATTTTCATACATACGCAAGCCCTCACCGAATGTCATAGGTCGAGGTGCGGATGCATTAGAATGGGAACTTTGAAAATTACCATCGGACTTAAACGAAAACTCATTATTATAGGAATTTTGAAAACTATTGCAATTCGTTTCAAAATTCCTATTATAAGGAGGTAAAGGCCCAAAATCATTATCATCATCATCAAAATTCCAATAACCTAAGTTTTGACTTTCGTTATACTCGCCCAAAGTAATATGTGAATTTGCAAATTTTTGGGACTCTAAGTATTCACCGAAAGTCATAGGTTTGCGAGAATTTTGAGAATTATGACAAGGATTACCGAAAGAATTGGAATAAGACATGCTTACCCCAAAAATGGCTCAAGTGGCGAATTCCACAAAGTAGGTGCGCGCGAAAAAGATTCGAGCGTTTCTAAGTGCTCAAATGTGGAAGTCCTACAAAATATTAGCAAATAATACAAATAGAAAGAAAATACTATGAAATACTAAATCAAATAAAGTCTAAAACAAACTAGTCCCCGGCAACGGCGCCATTTTGATCGAGTGCGAAAAGTAGCGCGTGTAAAGACGCTAATCGTTGTTTTCATTTCGCCAACTCAATACAAAAACCTAAGTTACTACTACACTTGCGAGGCAAGCACAGCGGTAAGTCGGGTATCGAAAATCCACAGAGACGAGATGTTAGAATTTAAGTGATTTAATACTCCGAAATAAAAGTGTAAAAGATGATTACAAACTAAAAGGAAAAGTTAATCTAGGCAATGTGTTGAAACTAGATTATGAAAGCGAGTAAAACTATAGGTTGCGTCGAATATCCCTCACCCGAGTTAATTAGTATAAAATGGTCACATGGGTCGACGAGTTATTACAAATGCATCTCGTTTTGACAGTTAATTAAATCAAGGGTTTTTACGCCCTAAATCGTCATAAAAGCCTAATAAGATTTTGGCGTCAACAAATATCCCGAAAATTACGCGCGAAAGGTCGTAAGCACGGGACATACATGATATGCCCCGTCAAATCTCCTAGGCGTAATAACTAGGACAACGCACTCGAAATAGACCCGTAAACTCCATCACCAAAGCAAAGCAACACGTCAACCCGAGTGAGTTCAATTCAAACACAACCTAATTTAAATTACCTAGAAAGCATGTTAAAAACACGGTAAATGGAAAGCGGTAAATAAACGCGGTAAATCTATACTAGAAAGCGTGTAAATCAAAGCATGTAAATAAAGCGAGAAAACCTAAATTAGAAAGCTTGTAAATTATACTACAACAATGGAAATAAAGGAAATACAACTTAAATTAAATGGAGAGGATGATGAATAGTCAACTTACACAACAAATGGGGTGTCAAACCAAGTATAAATGAAGAAGAACCATCCAAAACCCTCAAAACCCTAACTATTCTAACCTAAAATCGTGTATATCTGATATTAAAACCAAAAATGGGTTTATATAGTGAGTGGGAAAAAGTAAGGGAAAAAGGAAAGAAAGAGGAAAGTGCCCAAAATATTTGGCACTACCGGTCGCAGGGGCGCGGTCGACCGGTCCCTTAAGCCAAAGTATACTGTCTCCTTCCCACGGCAAAAGTTGAAACCACAGTCGACCGGTCCCAGGGACGCGGTCGACCGGTACTCTGTTTTCAGGCTGCATTTGGTCCATGATGAGGGGGAAAAGGTCCATTACGGAAACGAGCCTAGCTTCTTCGTCCGAACTCCAAACGACGCACCGTTTGCGGCCACACGATGCTAACTCAATGAACTACGCATCCGTGGAATTTACAAGAGCTGAATAAGAAATGTGAATTGACTAAAATGCCCTTGAAGTAGCGTCCAGCGACGAAACTTCTCCGAAATGCAACAGATCCTCACTTTTAGCGTTCCAATACCTACAAAAGCATAAGTAACCCCTGCAAAACATGTATATATCCAAATCCAAGGTTGTCTGGTTAATGAGTATAATTATGGGCATTTAGGACCATAAAAGAGCTAGAATGCATAAGGATAACGGGCGAAAATATACAATATTCGATACGAATCATGGTGCATTTAAGATTCATGGTGTAATTATAAATTGGGCAATTTCAAGATTTTGGTGAAATTAACTAATTTAAGTTTTTGTGAATCAATATGAATTGGTTCATTTTTGAATTTGTTCATTCTTGTAACCAAACACTAATAATAATGCAATTCATGAATGAGTCCATTTTAAATTGACTAATTTATAATTTTGGGGACAACTAAACAGGACCTAAAGGAATTTAACAAATATTTTGATTTTATAGTGTATAACAAAAGGATAGAAAACATAAAATAAAAGAAGAAAGTAAAAAACAAAATTACTACAAAGAAGTGTGTTTGTCCAGGTTCGGTGACGGAGATAGAGAGAAAATGGCGAGCAGACGGAACTCCGACGGCGATAGAGAGTGAACGGGGGCGGGCTGCTAGTGACGAGAGGGGAGAGAGTGCCCTAGGGTTTTTCGAGGGCTAGTCCCAGATAACTTAATTTTTTAGCAGCCAATCGTGTATGTGTTTCATTTCGTTGTAAGTACTAGTTGTAAGTCAAATAGAACGCGGGAAAAAGAGTCTCATTTTGACTATAATAATTCTAGAGCTTGACACGTAATACGGGACACAATTTGTAGACACAGTGAAGTGTCACATTTTTATTGATTTGTGTCTTGACATCACTGTTTCAGAGTCTATTTGGAGTTCGAACATGATTCAATACAAGTGTGACACTCCAGTGTGTCTACAAATTGTTCCTCGTATCATGTGTCATTCTAGAATATCACTTTTACAATAATACCCACTTTAGAAGAGGGAGCCAAAGTAGCAATCGAAAAAAATGAACTTACAAAACCGATTTGCACAATTATCTCTTTAACTACCCCACTTGTTATTAAACTGTCTCCCGCGATAAATAGTTCAGTCTATTTCAACCAAAATTTTGCATATCTACAAATCGATATTTGTTGCATCAGCAAAGATCAAAATGTCTGTGTTTTTTAATTTTGTTGTTTTCTTCTATTTTTTGTAAAAATAATTCTATCAACCTTATACAATTGTTATTAATGACCGTGCAATTTTTGGCCCCCAAATTCTTTCCTTTACCCAATTTTAGACAATTTTTTTACACAATGTTATTGAATGACTATACAAGTTTTGGCCCTCAAAATGTCTCTACTCTTGCCTTAATAAACATAATTCATTACATTTTTATTTTTGAATTTGTAAACATACATTGTTGAATGACTATGTGAATAGTTATTTTACACAATTCATAAAAATAAGGAGCCATTAAGGGACTACGGCCAAAATAAAAAAACACCTGGGGTCATAGGCATTTTGTAAGGACAAATTTCTAAATAGTGTCAATTTGTATGTATTGGCATTATTTAAGACCAAAACCATTTTGAGTCGTAGGATATATTTTACTTGTCACGGTTCCTATAAAGCCTATGACATAACGACAAAGCTTCAAAGATAGATCATGTCGTAGTTTTGGGGCACGTTTCAAGTCTTCACATTGGTTTTTCGAGATACTATCAGGTATGGAAGCATAATGGTTTATGGATACTTAGAATATTTTCTTAAGGAGGTTATTTTATTTAAATGATTTTAAACTATGTTTTTATTTTTTTTTGACTTATTTATTGTTTAGAGTCGTATGAAACATCTCCTTTACTTTGGATGGATCAAACGACTTAAACAGACGTTCAAACGACATGTGGAAGTCATTCAAATGACATGAACTTCTCATTCTAACGAGATGGCCATTTCGTTCAAATGACATGCCAATATCGTTCTAACGATGCGCTAACTTAATGTTTTTATTTAAGGCGTATTTTTCTCAGAAAATCAAGTGTGCAAAATATACAAAATTACACAGAACCCGTAAGTTTTTTGCATTTGTTTACCAAAGGTTTCCAAAGATAAAAAACTCCCTTGATGTTTACAAGATCCGAGTTTACATAACCATACATTATAGAGATCTTGTGTTTGCACCATTGTTTGATTCTTCCACTTTAGAAGAACTCGTTTCATGCGGTGGAATTCGTATGTGTTGATTGTGAAGAAGAAGAGATGGACTTTCGATTCGTAGGTGGTTGATGAGGCTGTATCGATGGATATCGAGCAATACATGGACTTGTGTGTTGTGGACCTAGCGTAGGTGGAATCCTACGTTGCACTGTGGAGTAGCGGTTGAAGAGAAGAAGAGGAATAAAGGCTTGTGAGGATCGATTCATTGTGTAAGACTAATTTCTTCCTTTGTAAATTTCGTATCATGGTGATTGTCTAGCCGTGGCCATCTGAGGTTTTTTTCTGTTGTGGTTTCTTCATACATCGGCGTGTTTTATGATCATTCTTTACTTTATCTTTCTTATATCACTAGATTCATGTTTAGGGTTTAAAGAAGATAAAATTGGCTTAGTTGATATAGGTTCACAAAATTGATGAGTAATAAAATTGGAAAAATTATTGAAAAATTATTTTCACCTAAAGCACACACTAAAAGGGTCCCATACAAATTGGTATCAGATAGGATTGCACTAAGTTACTCTGTTAGATCATTTTTATGCTTTTTGGGTGATTGTTTGTTTTCTCTCTTGGTTTGTTTTTTCTCTTGATGGATTCTCTGAGTTTCGATGAATTAAATCTTTTGAATTTGAAGTTTGCAGAAAGAATTGAAATTTTTGAAGAAGAAAATTCTTGGTTTAAAAATATGATTGAATATTTGCAAATGTTTCAAACTCAAAGAGATAGCATTCATGAGAAGTTTAGTTCTTTATATGATGACTTTAAATCTTTAAAAGTGTCCAAGGAAGAGAGTGAGAATATAGTCCTTGTTTTGGAGAAAGAGTTAGAGAACGTTAAAAATTCAAGGGTTTGTGTTAGTGCCGACGAGGATAAAAATGTTTTGATTAATGATTTTAAGGCCCGAGAGAAAACTCTTAGGGATAAGTTTTCTCACATTGAGGGGGAGCAAAATAACCTTCTAGAAGTAATTGAAAATTTTAAAACTTGAGGAGTCTAACTCTTTGCTTGAGAATAATATTTTGAAGTTAAAAGATGATCTAAAAGACTCAAGTAGTGAGTGTATTGACTTATCTTGTTCCGATGCTTCCGTTGCCAAAGCCAAAACCATTGTTTGCTTTGACAACAAATTCCAAGGACGTTAGAAAATGTCAAACCTTAGGTAGCATTCCTCGAGTTTACAGATGTTCCCATTGTGGTAGGAAAGGTCACCTTAGGTTATTTTGTTTTGATCTTAGAAGAGGTCATAGGAAGGTGAAGTCTAGTGCACCATTTATTCCCAAAACCCGATGCGTTAGGTACACATCTATTTGGGTTAGAAAATCACTTTTAGAGGCACTACATGGTAGGCTAGTTGATTCTCGTTTACTTACACAAGATTCTTCTCTTGCTATATCTTATAGATAATTGTGTTGGTTTGTTTATCATTCGCTACTTTTGCTTCATGATATATTTTTCTAGTGATATGACATGGGTATCATTTTGTATTATATTTTCCTTTATTTTCTTTCCTTTATTTTTTTATTTATTTTTTTGTAAAGAAAAAGACTTTATTAGAAAGAAAGTGAAGAAAATCCCTTCACTGGTGGCTTACAAAGCATGTAATAGAAAAATCTGAAATGAATCCAAATAAATATCTAGATTTTACACATTTAAAGGGTCTAGCTTTAAAAGCGATTATCACGTCTTCATGGACCATGTCTATAATCTTTGAAGCTTTCATAACCTCACCTTCATATTCCTTTATATTTCGAGCACACCAAATCCTCCAACAAATGTAGCAAGGTAGAATAATTGATAGTAAGATTTTATATTTGTAATACCCCGTATTTTTGACGATATTTATTTTTGGGATTAATTAAATGAGAATTAATTGGGAATTAATCCGGATAAAATACTAGCGAGATGTGAGTTGGTATTTGAATGTATTGAGTATATATGATGATATATGAATATTGAATTATGAAATTTGTCGCGAGATTGATATACGGAAATTTGGACATTTTATTGGGATGCGGGTGACAGTCGCGTCAGGATATAATTATTTTATTTATAAAAGTGAATTTAAATTCTATTAACCGTATGGTCATTTTGAGTGCGCCAACGCGTCCGGAAGGGTCGAGATGGTCAGAAAACACTAGCCGGGGGTTTAGTTTGGGTCCCGGGGTATTTTTAGGCCATACCGGCATCTTATAAGGGTAGTTTGGTAATATTGTATTTTTGGAATTTTATAATGACGAAAAATAGGATTTATAATCTGATTTGGGTAACTAACCACTAAACCCACTACCAACCATATTGACCCATAAGACTACGGGGAGTTTTAAAATTTGGTTTTCTAAGTCTCCTAAACAAACCCTAGCCACCCTAGCCACCTTTGGAGAAAAAGGCTTGTGGAGAGAGAGAGAGAAGGAATCCTGCAGAAAAAGCTTCATCAAATCAACACCAAATTCAGAGACACTCGAGGCAAGTGATTTAATTCTATTTAATTCAGAGAATGTTTCTTCCATGTTAGATAAATTGAAAGATTTACATTTGTCCTTGGAAGTTAAATAAAAACTCATTTTAATTGGACTTAGAACTCGAATTTTGAGGACAAATTGCATGTAGAATAGTATGGAGATGATTATTCTGATGTTAATATATGTTGGATGTAACAAAAACGGATCTAGAATGGACTTATTGAGGATTTAAAATTCTAGGGTTTATGTTCTTGAAAATTTGGGGGAAAGGGTAGAGATTTGATGAATTAATGATGTTTAGGATGTGTTAATTCCTTAAAAGATGTTAGTATATGACCTTAGTATGTTTTAGGATGATTGGAGACCTTAAAACATTGATTGGACGAATTTTGGTTGAGATTTGAGGTGTTAAAATTGGTGAAAAATGAAACTGGGGAAATCTGGGCCGAAACTGGTCCCTCGTTAGAAGACCTCTCCAGGTCGTTCGAACGAGCTCGTTCGAACGAGCTTCTAACGAGTTGACCAGTTACTTCTACCGAGGGGAAATTTCGTTCGATAACTTCATTCAAACGAGATCTCATTAGAAGGAAGTTCGTTCGAACGAACTGAATCTCGTTCGAACAGCCTCGTTCGAACGAGACTTCTAACGAGCTGGCAGTTTAGGCCTTTTGGCCTGTTTTGATTTTTGGAGTCCCGTAAACTTGTTCGAGGATAGAGATAACATCCCTTTGATGATGTATTGGTATACTGGGGACATTTGGGATATAATGAGGAGTAAATTATATAATTGTGGAACGAATCAAATGAACATTATGGATTGAGACGTGAGTGCCTACTACGACGTGAGAATAAATTATGGCACGTATAAATATGGACCGGGATTATATAAGTTGTATATATATTAAGATGGTACGAGAATGCGATATGTACTACAATTAAACTAAGGTGATTACTAAGATGTGTGTTACTTAGTATTGATATATGATTTGTGTGTATGACATACCTACCATACTTGCTATCACGGGAGGTTTGCGTTCGCTTAGGGCCCTCTAATCCTTGTGTTGCCCGGATTTAGACTGGTTACCTCGATGAACATAGGTCAGAGAAGGACTTATTGGGATGTTTATAAGCCTGTTGTTCGTGGGAGCGCAGGTATGTGCGTGACCCATGTGATGTGGCTGTGTTCGCCTCCATTATTTGTGATGTTGTTATCTATGAACTATTCCTGAGAGATTCGGAATATGTGATCCTTATGTACGTGATGTACCGGGATGGATAGCAGAGTATGTGTGCACCACCGCTTAGTCTCGGGGTGCTTATATTGTATATTTATGTTGTGGAAAATATACACTTAGTAAAATGAGAACTTTCATATGGTATTGTGTGTATAACTATGGAATAACATAAAAGGGATAATCTATAACGAGTTGTATTACTTTTATATGAGAACCTGAATTTACGTTAAGGCCCTAGTTATTAAGATCGTTATAATGTTAATGGGAACCGAGTAATAAAGGTAGAACCTATGACAGCCTAGCTAGATATGATGTCACTTAGCTAGTGGTTAGTGTCATTTTAGATGGGTACTTATGTTAGGAGTGCACAGTTAGACGAGAGGTGAGAATTTCATGTGAGTGCACGTCCTAACATGTATTTTGCATTTAATGTTTTAAATGTTTTTAAAGCACTTGCAGGTTTTTAAAATATCTCCACATTCGGGCTCTGACCCGTTTGCTTTCAAATCTATTTTCTTATAAAACCATTTTAGGTGCCCAGCCACAAGGACACCACGCATAGGATTCTCATTCCGATGACGAGCTGTAGGTGTTTGTGGAAGTTACAGGGATTTTCTTTTAGACGCTTCTATCATTTGGATTCCATGTTCAGTATTCCTCAGATGTAGGGCATGTTGCCCAAATTCTATTAGAGGCATTTCCATTTCAGTTTTTCAGACTTTGGCATGTATTAATTCAGTACTCAGTATTTCGTTACTTATTTCAGTTGTGGGATTTGTTGTGAGGAGTTTTCCTCCGGATTTATTTATATCATGTGATGGTTATTCTAGTATTTGTTATGGTCAATGGTGATACTATTCTTGCTTTAAAATCTTTTGATGCATGTTAATCAGACTTTAATTAAAATTTGACAACTTACTTTTTAAATACTAGGTGGTTAGTAATAATAAAATGTTTTCGACAGTGATGCTATTAACTGAGCCAACTTGGCATTTTGATTTAATTCAATAAAGGAGTAGCTACCCGGTATTTAATTAGTCGGGGTGTCACAGGTGGTATCAGAGCATCAGGTTCTAGTGTCCTTTAGGATCTGTACGGCTATTATGTTTCCGCTAAGTTTTCTTTTATATAGAGCCCTATATTTTAGGACTGTTGTACTCTTTTTGTGTATGCTTAGTTCTTCAGCTATTTTAAGTTTATAAACTGTGAACTTATAAACTTTATTCTTATTTCAGATGCCTCCACGACGTGCACGACGAGTTTCCAGGGATGCAACGCCAGAACCCCAGCCCGCTCCAGTTCAGGGCATGATGAACGCCGCTGAGGTTGCAGCCATTGTAGCCCAAGCGGTAAATGCCGTAATTGCCGTAGTTCAGCAGGCACCACCTCAAGCCTCGGTTACCGCGCCAGTACAGGAAAATGCATTCCCGTCTACTTGGGAACGTGTACGTGATGCTTTTCAGAAAGCGCATCTGCAAGAGTTTGCGGGTAGCTCAGATATGGTAGTCTCGAGCCAGTGGAGGAAGGATATGCAGAGGCACTTGAGGATGTATGAGTGCACGGAAGTTCAGAAGAAGGTGCTAGCAACTTTCAAGCTAGTTGGATCTGCGCTGCAGTGGTGGGAGTCTATTACCACCGTGGAGGAGAGGGATACTCTCACTACTCAGGATTTTTGGGTGCGGTTCGACCGCAAGTACTTTTCGTCAGCTGTTCACACGGAAATGAGGAGGAAACTGATGAATCTGAAGCAAGATGGTAAGATCGTGGCCGAGTATGAGGCCGAGTTCACGAATCTGTTGAATATCGTTTCAGATGAGATACCGACAGAAAAGAAGAAGATTGAGAAATTCACCGACGGGTTGACATGGAGGATCTGTCAACATCTGTTAGGGAACCTTTCTTTGGCCACTTATTCTGATGTGGTTAACGCTGCTTTGCTACATTGCCAGGATCACCGCTTTCATATGGCTGATGGCAAGAGATCGGGAGAGTCTAGCCATCAGGGCAGGACTGGAGGACATGGTGCTAGTGGGGCACAATCTGTTCAGGGGTAGAGACAGGGTGAGCAGGGTTCCCAACAGGGGGATCAGAAGAGGTTCAGATCAGGGAACCACAGGCACACACAGGGAGGTTTCTGTCAGGGCCATCAGGGTCCAAACGGCCATCAGGGCCAACAGGGGCAGAATGGGCAGCAGTTTCAGCAGGGCCAGCAGGGCCAAGGGAGGAACGGTAATGGCCACCAGGGCCGGGGACAGCAGGGGCAGAGAGGAGGGAACTTCCCAGGGAAGTGTTTTGTTTGTGGCAAGACTGGCCATAAACGACAGGATTGTCCTGATAGGGGCAGGGCCCCACAACAGCAGCAGCAGGGTGCTCGCCAGGAGCCGCAGAGGCCTATGTTTCCCGTAGCTCTCCCCGCACCTCCACAGATGGCAGCATTGCCACCCATTCCAGCAGTCCCAGCTCAGCAGGGGCAGCTACACTATGGACGTGTCTATAACGTCCACCAGGCAGCAGTTCCACAGGCACCTCCCGCGATTGAGGGTACGTTTCCTATCCATGGCACTATGGGTCAGGTATTGTTTGATACGAGGGCTACACATTGTTTTATAGCTACACATTTCGCGAAGGCTTTAGGATTGTTAGCCACAGCGGAGAGCACAGTGACGTGTGTCGACTCACCATTGGGGAATGGGTCACTTATATTCTTTATATGCCGGGGAGTGGGGGTAGAGATTGGTGGTTTGGTATTACCTGCAGACATATTGGTATTAGATATGCATGTGCACGATGTGATTATCGGTATGGATTGGCTCGTAGCTTATAGGGCCATGATTGATTGCTTCAGCGGGAGCATTGTTTTTGCCATTCCGGGGCAAGAGATGTTTGTAGTGGCGATGCCTCGCCCAGAGGGAGGTTCGACCGCTCATCTGTATTACATAGAGGAGGATACCTCTAAGGAGGTTGTGATTCCTTTAGATTCGATCCCAGTTGTCAGGGAGTATTTGGACGTGTTTCAGGAGATACTAGGCCTACCCCCCAATCGAGAGATAGACTTTGTTATAGACCTATTACCAGGTACGAGACCTATCGCACGCGCACCGTACCGTATGGCTCCAGCCGATATGAGGGAGTTACGGGATCAGATTGAGCAATTGTTGGGTCAGGGGTCTATACGGAGGAGTACTTCACCGTGGGGTGCCCCTGTGTTGTTCGTGAAGAAGAGAGATGGTTCACTGAGATTGTGTGTGGACTACCGAGAATTGAATAAGGTCACGATACGAAATAAGTATCCGTTGCCTCAAATCGATGACTTATTCGACCAGTTGAGAGGAGCTTCTTTCTTCTCAAAGATTGATTTGAGATCGGGATACCATCAGTTGCGTATTAGGGAGGAGGACGTCTCGAAGACTGCGTTCTTATCGAGATATGGTTCTTACGAGTTTCGGGTTATGCCTTTTGGTTTGACCAACGCTCCAGCAGTGTTTATGGACTTTATGAATAGAGTGTTCAGGGATTTCCTAGATCAGTTTGTCATTGTCTTAATTGATGATATTCTGGTTTACTCCCAGACAGAGGAGGAGCATGCCGAGCATTTGAGGCAAGTTTTGCAGACACTTCGTCAGAACGAGTTGTATGCAAAATATGAGAAGTGTGGGTTTTGGTTGAAGGAGGTCCAGTTTTTGGGACACATTATTTCTGACCGGGGGATATCTGTTGATCCGGGGAAGGTATCCGCAGTAAGGGAGTGGGGACAGCCCACGACACCGATAGAGATTCGTAGTTTCTTGGGCCTAGAAGGATACTACAGGAGGTTCATTCGGGGATTCTCAAAGATTGCGGGTCCTTTGACACATCTGACTCGTAAGGGTGTGCCATTCACTGGAGTGATGCTTGTCAGTTGGCATTTGATGAGTTGAAGGATAAGTTAACCTCAGCACCTGTGTTAGCATTACCGAGACTGGGAGTTGAGTATTTGGTTTACACCGATGCGTCTTTGCAAGGAATTGGAGGTGTATTACAGCAGGAGAGACAGGCCATAGCTTATGTTTCCCGTAAGCTTAAGCCTCATGAGAAGAATTACCCCACGCATGATTTAGATTTGGCGGCAGTGGTATTTGCCCTACGGATTTGGAGGCACTATCTTTTGGGGGAGAAGTTCCAATTGTTCACGGACCACAAGTCCCTACAGTACCTGTTCACACAGAAGGAGTTGAACATGCGACAAAGGAGGTGGCTTGAGTTTGTGAAGGACTACCAGTTCGATATCCAGTATCACCGGGGTAAGGCTAACGTGGTAGCAGACGCGTTGAGCCGTAGGCCAGCAGATGAGGTGGAAGGGGTGTGGAAGGCAAAGTGGAAGGAGTTAGGACACCAGGATGCAGTGGCCCGATCTTTCATGTCTGTGATGACCGTTACACCGCAGTTTGTCACGAAGGTAGTACGGGCACATGCTAATGACTCGTTCTGTCAGGAACAGATAGTTCAATTACTAGCAGAGGGAGCCGAGTCCTATACCATTAGCTCAGACGGGGGATTACGCTTCAATGGGAGATTGGTGGTTCCGGAAGGGGAGGAATTGCGACACGAGGTAATGGCAGAGTCGCACGGCTCACGGTTCGTGGTACATCCCGGAGGTGATAAAATGTACCAAGACATGAGACGCCAGTATTGGTGGAGCGGTATGAAGAGAGATAACGCTGTGTTTGTTTCGAAATACGCCACTTGTCAGCTAGTAAAAGTGGATCATCAGAGACCGACAGGACTTCTACAGCCGTTGGAGGTTCCGAGGTGGATGTGGGAGAGCATATCCATGTACTTTATCACAGGGTTGCCTACGTCGCATAGGGGTCACAACTCCGTTTGGGTAATTGTGGACAGGTTGTCCAAAGTCGCTCACTTTTTACCCGTAAGGACTGACTACACTACGGGACAGTATGCCCAGCTCTTCATTTCAGAGATTGTGAGACTTCACGGTGTGCCCCTAAATATCGTGTCTAACAGAGACAAGATATTTGTTTTGCGGTTTTGGGAAAGCTTCCGGGAGGCCATGGACACGGAATTGCGGTTGAGTACGGCTTATCATTCGCAGACCGATGGGCAGACCGAGCGCACAAATCAGATGTTGGAGGACATGCTACGCATGTGCATTATTGACTTTGGAGGTGGATGGGAGCAATACCTTCAACTGGTAGAGTTTTCTTATAATAACTCCTACCAGTTCACTATTGGCATGGCTCCGTTTGAGGCGTTGTACGGTAGGCCTTGTCGTTCCCCAGCATGTTGGTTAGAGGTGGGGGACAACAAACTACTTGGGCCGGAAGTGATTCAGGATACTTCGACAAGGATTGAGTTGATTCGGACTCGCATTCGGGTAGATCAAGACCGGTAGAAGAGTTATGCTGATGCGAAGAGATCTTTCAGAGAGTTCCAAGTGGGGGACCAGGTTTTGCTCAGAGTATCTCCTATGAAGGGGATTATGCGTTTCGGGAAGAAGGGGAAGTTGGCACCATGGTATGTGGGGCCATTTCCTATCATTGAGCGGATTGGACCAGTTGCGTATAGACTCGGGTTACCGGAGCATTTACACCGAATTCACGATGTGTTTCATATTTCCTCGCTAAGGAAATATCTCAGGGACGATTTGGCTCATTCTCACATCGCATTGGAGGAGATTGATTTACAGCCTGATAGCTCCTACGAGGAGGGGCCGATTGCTATTTTGGACCGAAGTGAGAGGAAGCTGCGGTCAAAGATAGTTCCGTTAGTGCGTGTTCAGTGGCGACATCACAATGTCGAGGAGTCCACATGGGAACGTGAGGATGAGATGCGCGAACGTTATCCAGAGTTGTTTTTATCAGGTACTTTCTAGTTCCGAATTTCGGGACGAAATTCTGTTATTAGGGGGGAAGTATGTAATACCCCGTATTTTTAATGATATTTATTTTTGGGATTAATTAATAAATGAGAATTAATTGGGAATTAATACGGATAAAATACTAGCGAGATGTGAGTTGGTATTTGACTGTATTGAGTATATATGATGATATATGAATATTGAATTATGAAATTTGTCGCGAGATTGATATACGGCAATTTGGACATTTTATTGGGACGCGGGTGATAGTCGCGTCAGGATATAATTATTTTATTTATAAAAGTGAATTTAAATTCTATTAACCGTATGGTCGTTATGAGTGCGCCAACGCGTCTGAAAGGGTCGAGATAGTCAGGAAACACTAGCTGGGGGTTTAGTTTGGGTCTCGGGGTATTTTTAGGCCATACCGGAATCTTATAAGGGTAGTTTGGTAATATTGTATTTTTGGGATTTTATAATGACGAAAATTAGGATTTATAATCTGATTTGGGTAATTAACCACTAAACCCACTACCAACCATATTGACCCATAAGACTACGGGGAGTTTTAAAATTTGGTTTTCTAAGTCTCCTAAACAAACCCTAGCCACCCTAGCCACCTTTGGAGAAGAAGGCTTGTGGAGAGAGAGAGAGAAGGAATCCTGCAGAAAAAGCTTCATCAAATCAACACCAAATTCAGAGACACTCGAGGCAAGTGATTTAATTCTATTTAATTCAGAGAATGTTTCTTCCATGTTAGATAAATTGAAAGATTTACATTTGTCCTTGGAAGTTAAATAAAAACTCATTTTAATTGGACTTAGAACTCGAATTTTGAGGACAAATTGCATGTAGAATAGTACGGAGATGATTATTCTGATGTTAATATATGTTGGATGTAACAAAAACGGATCTATAATGGACTTATTGAGGATTTAAAATTCTAGGGTTTATGTTCTTGAAAATTTGGGGGAAAGGGTATAGATTTGATGAATTAATGATGTTTAGGATGTGTTAATTCCTTAAAAGATGTTAGTATATGACCTTAGTATGTTTTAGGATGATTGGAGACCTTAAAACATTGATTGGACGAATTTCGGTTGAGATTTGAGGTGTTAAAATTGGTGAAAAACGAAACAGGGGAAATCTGGGCCGAAACTGGTCCCTCGTTAGAAGACCTCTCCAGGTCGTTCGAACGAGCTCGTTCGAACGAGCTTCTAACGAGTTGACCAGCTACTTCTAACGAGGGGAAATTTCGTTCAATAACTTAGTTCGAACGAGATCTCGTTAGAAGGCAGTTCGTTCGAACGAACTGAATCTCGTTCGAACGAGACTTCTAATGAGCTGGCAGTGTAGGCCTTTTGGCCTGTTTTGATTTTTGGAGTCCCGTAAACTTGTTCGAGGATAGAGATAACATCCCTTTGATGATGTATTGGTATACTGGGGACATTTTGGATATAATGAGGAGTAAATTATATAATTGTGGAACGAATCAAATGAACATTATGGATTGAGACGTGAGTGCCTACTACGATGTGAGAATAAATTATGGCGCGTATAAATATGGACCGGGGTTATATAAGTTGTATATATATTAAGATGGTACGAGAATGCGATATGTACTACAATTAAACTAAGGTGATTACTAAGATGTGTGTTACTTAGTATTGATATATGATTTGTGTGTATGACATACCTACCATACTTGCTATCACGGGAGGTTTGCGTTCGCTTAGGGCCCTCTAATCCTTGTGTTGCCCGGATTTAGACTGGTTACCTCGATGAACATAGGTCAGAGAAGGACTTATTGGGATGTTAATAAGCATGTTGATCGTGGGAGAGCAGGTATGTGCGTGACCCATGTGATGTGGCTGTGTTCGCCTCCATTATTTGTGATGTTGTTATCTGTGAACTATTCCTGAGAGATTCGGAATATGTGATCCTTATGTACGTGATGTACCGGGATGGATAGCAGAGTATGTGTGCACCACCGCTTAGTCTCGGGGTGCTTATATTGTATATTTATGTTGTGGAAAATATACACTTAGTAAAATGAGAACTTTCATATGGTATTGTGTGTATAACTATGGAATAACATAAAAGGGATAATCTATAACGAGTTGTATTACTTTTATATGAGAACCTGAATTTACGTTAAGCTCCTAGTTATTGAGATCGTTATAATGTTAATGGGAACCGAGTAATAAAGGTAGAACCTATGAGAGCCTAGCTAGATATGATGTCACTTAGCTAGTGGTTAGTGTCATTTTAGATGGGTACTTATGTTAGGAGTGCACAGTTAGACGAGAGGTGAGAATTTCATGTGAGTGCACGTCCTAACATGTATTTTGCATTTAATGTTTTAAATGTTTTTATAACACTTGCAGGTTTTTAAAATATCTCCACATTCGGGCTCTGACCCGTTTGCTTTCAAATCTATTTTCTTATAAAACCATTTTAGGTGCCCAGCCACAAGGACACCACGCATAGGATTCTCATTCCGATGACGAGCTGTAGCTGTTTGTGGAAGTTACAAGGATTTTCTTTTAGACGCTTCTATCATTTGGATTCCATGTTCAGTATTCCTCAGATGTAGGGCATGTTGCCCAAATTCTATTAGAGGCATTTCCATTTCAGTTTTTCAGACTTTGGCATGTATTAATTCAGTACTCAGTATTTCGTTACTTATTTCAGTTGTGGGATTTGTTGTGAGGAGTTTTCCTCCGGATTTATTTATATCATGTGATGGTTATTCTAGTATTTGTTATGGTCAATGGTGATACTATTCTTGCTTTAAAATCTTTTGATGCATGTTAATCAGACTTTAATTAAAATTTGACAACTTACTTTTTAAATACTAGGTGGTTAGTAATAATAAAATGTTTTCGACAGTGATGCTATTAACTGAGCCAACTTGGCATTTTGATTTAATTTAATAAAGGAGTAGCTACCCGGTATTTAATTAGTCGGGGTGTCACAATATTTTTCCTCTTGAGTTTTATATTTTCCTTTTATTTGAGTCTTACTGGAAAAAAATACAAAAAGATTTTTGGTTTTATATATTTTTGAAAATACAAAAAGATTTTATTTTGGGGTCAAAAATATTTTTCTGAAAAACACAAAAATATTTTTGATTTTTTTTATGTGTCGTGAGTTTACACTTAATGTGGCATATTGGTGTGCTTGGACCCCCATCATTCCATATTTTCTTGTGGCTAGTACATTTGGTCATGATGTTGGATACATAGATTGATCTTAATCATTTGTTTAATGGGGTTGTTTCGAGCTTGATTTACATTTAGATTTATGCACACACTTGCACGATCTTATTTGAATGATTGACTTCTCATGCATATTTGAGTTTGGTGAGACATTATCCTCTTAATTTTGTCATTTACACGCATATTAGACTTAGGAGGAGTTGTGCATGTATGAACCATTTGCCCGTGAGATTTATATTGCATCTTGAAAAATGTTGAGTGTTTACGGGAAAGGGCTGCGAGAGATAGGCTGACTCGTCGTGAAAACCACCGTTTAAAAGAGTCCAAGAAAAAATTAAGCCATCTAAAAGATTATATTTTGCCAAAAATGGGCCAATGGAAAATCTCCTCAAAGAGAAATTATATCTTTAAAAGGAAAATGAGAAGAAATATCTCCTATATTTGAGGGTGTTTTAGCTAAAGATCAAACGGGCTTGCACAGACAAGACCTATGTTGAAAAGTCGTGTCATAACACTATTGTTTGTAGAATCGTTAAAATTCTGGACTTGTGTGCATGATGTTTGTTTAGTTCATTAAGTGCAAAGTTTAATTGTCACATATGGCTAAAACATAGATTGATGATATTTAGCGATCAATTATAGCTTCTTGAACGTATCTTTGTGTTTGGATTATGATTATGTGTTCGTTACACCCATACATTTCATTCCATGTTTGAGCTATGTTAACGCATAACTCACGTGTTTGTTTTTAGTATGTTTTGCTACTATTTTCAGACTTCGATATGCTTTTATCATAAAAATTTTACGTTGGGAAGATCCTACATATTTTTTTATCTGGAATTAAGGATTTTTTTAAGTCGTTAGGACAACTTCTGGCTGTCGTTAGAACGACATGTCCCTATCCTTCGATGAGTGGATCAAACAACGTATCGAATGAGCTAGAGTTGACGTCAGGTATGGTCATTAGATAGGTCGTTCGATGGGTCGTTAGAAAGGTTCTTCGAGCAACGTGCTATTATTTTGGGTCATTTCTTACATGGATCGAATCAGTCGTTCAAATGACATGGCTTTGTCATTCGAACGACAATGGTTGAATTTTTGTCCTTCGATCTGTTTTTGTACCTCTTTGATATATATATTATGATATTTCACTGATTTGGTACTTCTGGGTTGTTTTGGACAGTTTATATGCAGTCGATATTTAGTATTCATGCTTTGATTCTTACACTTCATTGATTTTGTTTAGTCACATCAATCCTGATATTGATGATTCGTATTTGTGACGGTTTACTAGCTATGATTTGACATATATTGATTTTTTAGCTATTTTCTCTTATTTAACTAGATATGCTTCATGTGATATATTCATGCTAGATATTCGTTTATATGTTTATTTCTCTCACTGATTGTCTATTCGAGATAAAAAGGGGGAGATATTGATATGTGATGTAGGGGGAGATTTTAGCTAGTATTTTTATATTGGTATCTTATTGATTATATATCATTTGTTCCTCCATACTTCACATAGTATTTTCTTGTTTCGTGTGTGTAGTGATTCGTCTGAGATTTGAGATTTTGTGACTACATTACATTCAGACGTCCATGTTGTCGATCCAACATTTGTTTACTAGATCATGTCCTGCATTTTCTTTTTGGGTTTATGGGATAGGATTTAGGTCATTCGGCTGGATAACCCAGCTTAAGCATTTCACTTTTTTGGTTTTGTCTGGAAAGAGCCAAATGGAGAAATTTATAAAGACAAATTTTCAAATAGTTTCAATTTAGATGTATTGGCATTATTCCGGACAAAAACCACTTTGAGTCATAGGATAGATTTTACTTGTCCCGGTTCTCAAAAATCCTATGACATTGTGTTGAAGACGTAGCAGCAAAGCTTTAAAGATAGATCATGCCGTAGTTTTGGTGCACGTTTCATGCCTTCTCATTAGTTTTCCGAGATACTTTCAGGTATGGATGCATAATGGCTTATGGATACTCGGAATATTTTTCTAAGGAGGTTATTTTATTTAAATGATTTTAAAATATTTTTTATAAGTTATTTATTATTTAGAGTCGTATGAAATCTCCTTTAGTTTGGATGGATCAAACAACTTAAACAGTCGTTCAAACGACATGTGGAAGTCTTTTAAATGACATGGACTTCTCATTCTAACAAGATGACCATTGCATTCAAACAACATGCCAATATTATTCTAATGATGGTCCGACTTAATGTTTTTATTTAAGGCGTACTTTTCTTAGAAAATCAAGTGTGCAGAATATAGAGAATTTCACAGAACCCATGTGTTTTTTGCATTTGTTTACCAAAGGTTTCCAAGGACAAAAAATTCCTTTGTGTTTACAAGATCCAAGTTTACATAACCATAGGTTATAGAGATCTTGTGCTTCACCATTGTTTGATTCTTCCACTTTATAAGAACTTGTTTCGTGTGGTGGACTCCATACGTGCTGATTAGGAAGAAGAAACGGTGGTCTCCGTGTTCCAATTTGTAGGTGATTATTGAGGTTGTATCGGTGGATACCGAGGCATACGTGTACTCGTGTGTTGTCCACCTGGCATAGGTGGACTCTTACGTTGCACTTGGAGGAACAGTTGAAGGGAAGAAGAGATGTTAAGGGTTGGGAGGATCGAGTCGTTGTGTAAGACTAATTTCTTCCTTTGTAAATTCCATATCATAGTGATTATCTGGCCGTGGCCATCCGATATTTTTTTTGGTTGTGGTTTCCTCGTACATCGACGTTTTTGTGATCATTCTTTACTTTATAGTGCTTGTATCACTAGATGCATGCTTAGGGATTAAATAAGATAAAATTATCTTAATTGATATTGTTTCACAAAATTGGTGTGTAATAAGATTGGAAAAGTGTGACACCCCGCCCAATTAAATACTGGGTGATCAGTCATTTATTTATCTATATCATAATATCAAGTTGGTTCAGAATGTGCAACACTGTCGTAAACTTTATTATTAACATTAACCACCTAATATTTAAAAGGGTTGATGTCAAATTTTATCTTTTAATTAATATAAACCAAATTAACGAATAACTAAACATTCACCATTCAAAACAATCTCATATGAAATAAAATAAATGGAATAATAAATGTGACTTAAGAGAACACTTCCATCCTAAATACTAAATACAATAATCTAACTAAATAATCCAACAACTGAAAGGAAAAAAATAACTAAATCCACGATGTCTGAATGTATAAATAGAAAAAGGGTAACATTCCCTAACTGAAGTAAATAACTAAAGATGACGAAATGATAATTATGGAGGCGTCTCCTACTAAGGCCCTATAACTTGAACAACAGCTACAGCACGTCAAATGAATGGAACTCATATGCTTGGTGTCTGTTTTAACCCCGTACTTTTATGGATATTCAAATTACATAAATGGGTGTAATTTGGAAATTTGAGGAATAATAATTTTTGGAGTTTATGAGGGATAGATGATTTCCAATGTGTGTTATATTTACTTTTGGGACTAAGTAAATAAGTCGAATTATTTTAATTATAATATGAGTTTACACCAAATTTAGTGTGTATATCTCATATTATAATTAAAATAAATTTGGGAATATTTGAGTATGAGTTTACAAATTGATGTATTGTAAAATCTAAATGATTTCTAGTGTTAAAACCATGTTAATGGCATATAAAATTGAATTGAAATGGGAGAAATGACAAAAGTAGGGTTTTAATGGTTTTAAGGTTTAAACCTAAGAGAAATGGTTTAATACCATAAATAAATTGAGGTGTTAGTTATAAATCAGTGTTAGGATGATTATAGAGTTGTTGGTTGATATTAGAAACCATAAAATGGAAGTTGGGTTTATATTTGGGTATTTTGGAGATTGAGAAATCACCCAAACAGTGCCCTTCGAATAGGGAGAATCGATTCGGGTCTAGACCGAATCAATTCGAATAAGGGGATATGTAAGGCTGTCTCAGGACGAATCGATTCGGATTGAGACTGAATTGATTAGCCTTTGAGGACTTTATTGCATAACACTTTCCGAATGGATTCAGATGTAAACCGAATCGATTTGCATTGAGGGCGTATAGATTCGCCTTTGTTGAAATTAGTAATTTTCCTTCTTTGAGTTTAGGGGGAGTTAAATTGCAATTGGAGAAGATTATGGGGGGTATATCTATGATATTAGGACTCCTAGATCATGGTATTGAGGGTGAGTAAACCTCAGAATGAAGGAGAGGACCTCGATTTAATTTAGTGTACAATCCGGGGATGGACCTAGTGAATGTTCAGGTCGGGCAACATTCGAGAGAACTATTCGGCATGTTTATTTGGATATATTTATGGGGTTAGAATGTATATGGGCTGAATACATTTGAGTAAATCCTAGAGTGCAATTAGGATGAATTATAGGATATGGGCTAACGAGGATTAAGCGACTATACGATATGTCTATTGACGACTATGATTATAGGTAATGCGATACCTATAAGATTTAAATAAGTTAAGAGTATACTTATTTAATTAGTATGAATTGGTATATTCGGAGAGTATATAAATCCTTAAAAGTGATTAAGGTGAGATTTATATATTAAGTAAGAGAATACTTATAACTTTAGTATCCTAAATGTGTGAATACTTAGATACTATTACAAATGTGAACATTCGCGGTTATTGGCTATCGCTATGAGAGTTTGGCAATATTAGCCAAACGTATTGAGAAGTGATATAGATTATATATACGACGTTGTTACAGTATATATAATATGATACGGAAATACATATATATGTGTGTGTGATTGGTATATTTATATCTTAGAGGTTGTTCCCCGGGCTTCCCCAGGCATAGGGTTGGAAAACCAGACTATATATTTTCTCTAGTGCGATCCAGGGAGGTTGCGCGATGTGGGTGAATCCCCTGGCTTGAGGAGCAGGGAGAGTATTTCCCCAGGTCATCTCGTCTCGTGTACGAGTGTCATGTGTGTATTCCACTTGCAATAGGTAACATGATCACCTCCATCGTTAGTATAATATTTATTTTACATGTATAGGAAACACATTGATCTTAAGGTTATTATAAATTAAGGCAAGTGTGGCATGTGACGCTGTTTTAGGAAGGTTGTAGTGAGTTAACCACGAGAAGATTGGTGGGTCAACTTTATGAAGGATTGGATTTCCAGGTATAGGAATAATTGAATCTTGCAAATATTATTGAGAATTCCCAGGTGTTAGCACTAGGCCAAGAAAGTGAGGTCCATTCTTAGAGAGAATGTTACGTCTGTGACGTTTATAATGGATGTACAGAAAAGCGCGGGTCAAAAGGTTTATGGGCACCTTGATAAGTTGGTTTTATATACCGCCAAAATAAAAGGGGCGTAGTATATAAAGCTGAAGAATATTCTTTGGGGCAGTTATAAGTGAGATTGAATTTTTTCGGATAGAATGTAGCAGGAGGTACGCGATAATCCAATTGTATAAGTGCAATAAGAGGTAGTATGCCCAAACTAATCAATGAGACTGACGTGAATAGTCAAGCGCTAGTGTAGTTTCCTTTTTGGGGGAAATCCTATGTCATGGTACGGACGAATAGAGCATTTTCGGGGATACGACTTTCTAATAAGATCGATACGTTAGTGCAGTGATTATAGGCTCGTTCTTTTTATATACGGTTATAGAAGAACTAGGTGCACTGTCACGTTGAGTGCCATTGGTCTAGTACCATTCGACTTTTGTGTACTAGGATGTGGTGTGAATGGAGATCCTAGGTTTGTAGCACCGATCGTATTTGAATTTCGGGGACGAAATTTCGTTGTAAGGGGGGAGAATGTAATATCCCGCACTTTATGGATATTTAAATTACATAAATGGGTGTAATTTGGAAATTTGACGAAATTTCGTGAATAATATTTTTTGGAGTTTATGAGGGTTAGATGATTTTCGATGTGTGTTATATTTACTTTTGGGACTAAGTAAATAATTTGGATTATTTTAATTACATGTCGCAGTTACGTAAAGCGACAAAGGATAATATTTTAATTGGAAAGCTCGTATTAAGATGTGTTAGGTTTAATTAGTGAATCTTAGTTAAGTGACTCAGATGGATATTTTGAGTGTGCGATCGGTTTCGAAATGGTAGAGATAGTCAAAATAGAGTATCTGGGGGCAGTGTTTAGGTTCCGGGGACTTTTGGACTAGTAGGGACTCGCAATTGAGTAAAAGAGTCATTTTTGGGTTTATAAGGGATAAACCCTTATTCTTTCTTATAAAGGCATAAGAGAGAGAGAGAGAGACAGAGAGAGAGAGAGAGACAGAGAGAGAGAGAGAAAAGAGAAAGAAAAGAAAGAGAAAGACGGAAAAAAGAGAGAAGAGGAAGGGGATTCCGGCCCAAATTCAGCGGGATTCCACTCGAGGTCGTCAAATTTTATCCACGAGGCAAGTGTTTACTTGCTTTATTTAATTTAGTATGTATATCTCATATTATAATTGGTAAACTATAAATTTTGGGTTAGAACCCTTTAAATAAATTTGTGAAAATTTGAGTATTAGTTTACAAATTAATGTATTATAAACTCTAAATGATTTCTAATGTTAAAACCATGTTAATGGAGTGTAAAATTGAATTGAAATGGGAGAAATGACAAAAGTAGGGTTTTAATAGTTTTAAGGTTTAACCTTAAGAGAAATGGTTTAATACCATAAATAAATTGAGGTGTTAGTTATAAATCAGTGTTAGGATGATTATAGAGTTGTTGGTTGAGATTAGAAACCATAAAATGGAGGTTGGGTTGATATTTGGGTATTTTGGAGAATGAGAAATCGCCCAAACAGGGCGAATCGATTCGAGTCTAGACCGAATCGATTCGAGTCTAGACCGAATCGATTCGCATAAGGGGATCTGTAAGGCTATCTCAGGCCGAATCGATTTAGATTGAGATCGAATTGATTCGCCTTTGAGGACCTGCTTGCATAACACATTTCGAATCGATTCGGATAGATACCGAATTGATTCGTTGTCCCGAATCGATTCGCAATGGGGGAAAATCGATTCGCCTTTGTTGAAATTGGCAGTTTTCCTTCTTTGAGTTCACGGGGAGTTAAATTGCAATTAGAGAAGATTATGGGGAGTCTAACTATGATATTAGTACTCCTAGATCATGGTATTTAGGGTGAGTAAACCTCAAAATGAAGGAGAGGACCTCGGGTTAATTTAGTGTACAATCCGGGGGATGGACCTAGTGAATGTTCGGGTCGAGCAACATTCGAGATAAGTATTCGAAAAGTGGATTTGGAGATATTTATGCGATTAGAATGTATATGGGTTGAATACATTTGAGTAAATCCTAGAGTGCAATTAGGATGAATTATAGAATATGGGCTAACGAGGATTAAGAAACTATCTGATACGTCCATTGACGACTATGATTATAAGTAACGCGATACCTATAAAATTTAAATAAGTTGAGAGTATACTTATTTAATTAGTATGAGTTGGTATATTCAGAGAGTATATAAATCCTTAAAAGTTATTAAGGTGAGAGTTATATATTAAGTAAGAGAATACTTATAAGTTTAGTATCGTAAGTGTGCGAATACGAATGGGAACATTCGGGGTTATTGGCTATCGCTATGAGAGTTTTGCCAATATTAGCCATATGTATTGAGAAGTGATATAGATTATATATACGACGTTGTTACAGTATATATAATATGATACGGAAATACACATATATATATATATATATATATATATATATATATATATATATATGTGTGTGTGTGTGTGTGTGTGTGTGTGTGTGTGTGTGTGTGTGTGTGTGTGTGTGTGTGATTGGTATATTTGTATCTTAGAGCCTGGTTCCACGGGCTTCCCCGGGCGTAGCGCTGGGCAGCTAGACAATATATTTTTTCTAGTACGATCTAGGGAGGTTGCACGATGTGGGTGAATCCCCTGGCTTGAGGAGCAGGGAGAGTATATCCCCAGGTCATCTCGTCCCGTGTACGAGTGCGATATGTGTATTCCATTTGCAATAGGGAATATGATCACCTCCACCGTTGTGTATGTTTACCATGACCATGAGTGTGTCTGTCTTGGTACCCTACTTGAGTGAGTAAACCCGGATTTGGATACGCACTATGAGACTGCATTATTGAGTTATAGCTCGATGGGATGGTTATTATACTTTTGAATTTGATAGGTATAATTATATTTGTTGCGTATAGTATATTACTTATATATGAAGATGAGATATCATATAAAGTAAATGTGTATAAAATGAATAGAATGAACAAGAGTTGTTCCCCTTCCAATAGATTTATATCCGGACTTATATGAATGTGAATCATAGGTTTTAGGGAGAGCTATATATATACAGGATTTTATAATATGCGTTATGTAATGAAGGCCTAATGGATCTCGACGATCAACATTCTCATGTAGTAGTGTATATGCAGGGTTCCTTGTTTGGATTTCGCTTTGCGAGACACCCCACGTACGAATGTAGTGCAATGTTGGGAATGGGGAGAAGTTAGCCCTTAGTACTCGGGTTTATGAGGATTCTTTTAGAAGGTGGGCGAAATACATTAGTTAGGTCGGGTAGCTTAACTAGGTTGTTTAAAAGGTATGCGATAGGTGTGCACTATTAGAAGAGGGGTGGGGGGTATCTCATGAGAGTGCGATACCAATTTAAATATGAGAGATTTCATATTTTTAAATAATGCATTTATGCACTTGCTAAAAATATTTTCAGACTCGGGATCTGACCCGTTTCTCTATTTTTCCCCTCTTTTGTTATATATGTATATATATAGGTGTCCTGACACAGGGACGCCTTAATGATGATTCCTTCGAGTCAGATGTTGGCTGCTACAGCTGTGGATGCATGCAGGTTTATTTTTAGACGCTTCTATTCTTGTGATCTAGATATGAAGCATTGTAGAAACATTCGGTCCGATAGCCCAACTGTATTCATTTATTCTTTTGCCGCCTTTCAGTGCGACATTCGATTTGGTTATATTGTGTTAAACCGAGTGTTCTGTTATTTTATTTCATTACATTTTCGCATATATAAACTGTGTGGATGTTTATTTGAATGGTTTGTAAAAAAAATATTAGTTAAATAAAATTTTGATGTCGGCCTAATAGGTTATTAGTAATTAAATTGGTTTTCGGCAGTGATGCTAAGAATGAACCATATGAGACTCCTGTTTTAATTTGGTATAGGATTGATCACCCGGTATTTTATTAGGCAGGGTGTCACAGTGTCCCTGTGGCTGGGCACCTAAATAATTTGACAAAAGGAAAGAGATTTGCAATAAATGGGTCAGAGCCCGAGTGTAAAATATTTAAAAAATTAGCAAGTATTTAAATATTGCAGTAAAGCAAAATATTATCTGCATGCTATCTTTTCGAGCACTCACTTGAGATCCTCACCTCTCAACTAACGTGCACGCCTAAGGCACCTCTAAACCCATTCTAATTTTTTTTTACACCTAACTAGACTGTAGACATAATACTTCCAATTACTACCCGCAATACAAACCCGTATTTCCTACGCAAGACCATGTTAACCGTTTCTACAACTATTATCTCAATTTGGGAAGTATTCTTAAATCAAGTTAAGTATTAATCTACTTAAGTTATTCAGGAATTTTCATAATGTTTCTAATCCACATATTATCATACAGTAAGTAACATTACGTGTGTGTGTGTGTGTATATATATATATATATACATATACTAAAAGGCACCTCTAGGCTCAACTACTGTGCCCTCATACTCTGCTATCAAGTCCCGGTACATCTCGCACTGAATAAGGACAATGGGTTTGGAATCTCCCATGAACCACAAATTACAAAACATACATATTGGAGGCAAACATAGTTCCAAGACTATGGGATACGCATATACATACGCACCCGTATGACCGTCATCACTATCATTCTCACAGATATCTCGTACCTAGGTTCCATGCTCTGAGGCACAAGTCAAATATCCCCCGAAGGCTCCTCAATTATAACCGTCCCCTTTATATAACCTCCCGTGATAGAAAGTATGGTAGGTATTTCATACACATAATAAATATCACTATAGGCATTCATGCAACCTATCAAGTTCATTAGGTATACACATAACCCAATCATTTAAATTATGCGTAGTATTACTCTCGTTACTACTTACATTCTACTTACTAAATCACGAATACTCTCTCACTCGTAATTTTTGGGAATAACTCGTCGCTCCAATTATCATAACGTATTATACCCAAATTGGTGTCCCAATAATCCCGCACTACCCTGAAATCCAGTTCATACTGTTAATCATCACTCTTAAATGAACATGCCACCCAGATTTAAAACAGAAGAAATTTCCCATAAATCAAAATGTCATTCGAACTAGAAGTAATCTCGTTTAAACAAGATAGCACGTTGTTAGAACGAAGTCATCGCACGCAGCCATCTCGTTAGAACGAGATCCAATCTCATTCGAACGATATCAATCTGCAAGGCCCCCAACCTGCACCTACTACGTTTTTCCATCCATTAACACCTTAAAACCACTACAGTTCAGTCCCAAACTCCCCCAGTTGATTCCAAACTATATTTACACATGAAGGGATGATTTATACTATCCTAAAATCATTAAATCATGAATAATTAACCTTTAATTCCAAAATCCACAAATTCAGATTCATAGAACCCTAATTCATAAATTTTCAATTTAAACCTTCTAATCCCATATTTAATCATAAATTATCATCAT
The DNA here is from genome assembly GCA_949130495.1 of Sambucus nigra. Classification (NCBI taxonomy): domain Eukaryota; kingdom Viridiplantae; phylum Streptophyta; class Magnoliopsida; order Dipsacales; family Adoxaceae; genus Sambucus; species Sambucus nigra. The sequence goes on along the minus strand of OX422214.1, from coordinate 103,500,437 downwards.
AAATTTGAGGTTATTCTACTCACTACATGAACAATTAACCTCTGTGTCAAATGAGACCTAATATATCATTTAATCATAAATTTTTCATCAATTGACATGATTTTTCAAGGGGATTCACTACTTACACTAACATGAACATTGTTCATACAAAAATTAGTTAGCTGACGTGGACCAATTATGATAAGACACGTGTCGTTCAACATGGCATAATTATATACACCGAATAACTTAACATGCCGAGCTACTCAGAATACCGAGAAACTATCTAGGAAGACCAAATGACCAAGACAAATTCAGTGAATATTCTTACTATGTACCGATACATATGCCTATCTAATGATGGCGTATTGTCTATTCATATGGGTAGCCCAAGGGCAATAAATACATTGTAACAACCTCATAACGGGGTAAGTTATCATAAGCAAAGATAATAAAGATTAAGGCAAGACACCCGACAATATAAAATAGTGGACGTAAGCCATTTCATTAAGGCTGAACCACTTTAAAAACCTCTTGTCTTATTTTTTATTTCATATTTATCTGTGATAAATTAATTAAATCAAATCTAGTTTTTTACATCAACAGATTGACGTCATCTGTGGGAACAACTTTACGTAGCATTTTTCACTAAAAACTCATCAAAAATGACTGATATCCCATAATCTAGCAACATGAACAATGATAGGATTCCCCCAAACCCTTCGGCTCCTCTAAATACACAAGATCTCATTGGGATACTAGTAAATCAATCCAATGGACAAATAACCATACAGGAAACCATGCGACAGTTCATCCAAACTGTCCAAAATGGAGGATCTACCCAGTCAGCACAACATAGCGTTCGTAAAAGCATGCGTCCACCATCCTCAAGATCTAGACACACTGAAGTCTGTCATGCCGAGAATTTAAGTGATCCATCCTATCATCCTGGCTTAACTTCACCTATAAGAATTTTGGATTCTCAGGAAGATGTTACTATATTTCTAGAATGAACAAGTGCCCTGGAAAGGTTGATCAGAGTCTCTTCGTTTGATCGTTTGGGCCCTAGGAGGAACAAAAATCCTCCTTGGATTGCGTTGAGAAATTATCAATGACCAAATGATTTAAGGTAAGGCTCAGCCCTGTCACATCCCAATTCCAGGCATGTAGCTCATACAGAAAGATCCCAAGAGGAAAATTTTACGCGATCTGTTGCTCGTGCAAACAATCCAGAGGATGTAAATGATGCATGAAAAGGTTCTATTCACAGATTGGAAGACAGGTTAAGGGAGATGGCTAAGGCCAAAAATCCTCTCCAAAGAACCTTTATCAAATGATCTCCATTTGTACAAGCAATTGTGGATTTCTTCACACTATGAATATTCAAGGATCCTGTGGTCACGCCTAAATATGATGGCAAAACTGATCCTGTTCTCCACATAAAGCAGTATCAAGATGTAGCAGATATCTTCACGGTCCCAGATGAAATGAGGTTCAGGGCATTCTCAGGAACCATTACTCGATCTGCTCAGATATGGTAGAATAGCCTTACTTGGGGGCAGATTGCAACCTTTCATCAGCTGGCCGAGCTCTTTATAGGAAATTTTTATTTTGGTGCAAAGTCAGTTAAAAGAGTAGCACGTTTGTTGAGCATTGGACAGAAGGAAGGAGAAAGCACTAGGGACTATATCACTCATTTTAACAATGAGAAATTGAATTCATTGACTATGAGGAGAAGACAGACATCATGGCTCCTATGAGTGGTCTTTTACCAGATAAGCTGTACTACACCTTGGCCAAGGATCTCCCCAAATCAATTGCTGAATTGATGACCAAAGCAGCCAAAATTATGAATGACAAAGAAGCTATGGCTGCGAAGAAGAATGCAGAGGCAAAGGCCGAAACTAAAGCTGAAGGAAAATCGAAGAATGTGTGTGGACTTCACAGATCTGAATAAAGTAGTTCCATCCACCGTACATTAGTTTTTAAAGTTCCCAACCAACTTTGGTGTTGGAATTATGAAAGGCGATTAAAAAGTAGCTCGGGAATGCTACTACTCACCTACTGAGAAAGAAGAATTGGAGGGTGCCAGGAGGAAAACTACTACTTATCAAGTGGACGAATCTGATGAGTCTGAGATTGAAACCTCGGACCTTAGAGATGAAACAAAACTCGTTAAAGGCCAGGTCATGAAGGCAGCGGAGAGCATTATTTTGGATGATGAGCGACCAGAAAGAACAACTCAGATCGGTGCTTCACTTGATCTAATATTGAAACAAGAGATGGTAGAATTTATGAAGCATAAAAAATAAGCATTCGCGTGGAGTTACGAAGATATGCCGGGGATAGACCCAGCTTTCTTATGTCACGAACTGAACGTCGATAAAGAGATCAAACCAGTGAAGAAACAAAGAAGAGTCTTCAGTTCAGAGAAGAATCAGGCTATTCAAGAGGAGGCGAAAAAACTATAAAAGGCTTGTTTCATCGAAGATGTCAAGTTTCCTGATTGTCTAGATAATGTGGTGATGGTAAAGAAAAAGAACAATAAGTGAAGAATGTGTGTGGACTTCACAGATCTGAATAAAGCTTACCCAAAAGATCATTTCCCTCTGTCCGGGATAGATCAACTAGTAGATGCTACTTCAGGGCATGAATTGTTGAGCTTCATGAATGCCTACTCCAGATACAATCAAATTAAAATGAAGCCAGGAGATAGGGAGAGTACCAATTTTATCACCCCACGAGGAATATATTTTTACAATGTTATGCCTTTTGGTCTTAAAAATATAGGTGCTATGTATCACCGGCTGATGAACAAGGTGTTTGCAGAGAAAATCGACAAAAATATGGAGGTATACGTCGATGACATATTGACCACAAGCAAGAAAGTAGCGGACCATATAGCTGATTTGAGCCAAATGTTTGACCAGTTGGAGAAGTACCAGATGAAGCTGAACCCGACCAAGTGCGTTTTTGGCATACAATAAGGCATGTTCCTCAGGTACATTGTAAATCAAAGAGGGATTGAAGCAAATCCTAATAAGGTAAAATCCTTTCTAGAGTTATAATCTACAACCACCAAGAAGGAAGTTCAAAGCCTTACGGCGCGCGTTGCTGCTCTCAACAGATTTGTCTCTCGAGCAACTGATAGATGTCTTCCATTTTTCAATGTGCTCAGAAAGACCTTTGAGTGGAACGACGAAGGTGAGAAGGAATTTTTAGAGTTGAAGAGCAAATTGGCAGGCATGGGTCTTATCGCGTCACAGCTGTTGTTCGACCTGGCACTTACAGAATCGAAAATCTAGAAGGAGAATAATTCAAAAACCCTTGGAATGCAGAGCACCTGCGAAAGTACTACGAGTAATGTAACTACACATGTACCCCAATATTTCAGTATGAATGAAAATGATGATTTCCCTATATTCGTTTATGTTATTTTTTTTGGAGTACTAGTGTTACACACTACACTACACTTAAACTCATTTTACTGCAATAAAAATAAATAATTTTTCTCTCAACAATAAAGTTGGTTGGCATCAGTACAAACACCAATAAAGTTGGTTGGCCTCAGCAAACACCAACAAGGTTGGTCGCATCAACATATATTGGTACAACAATCGAACAATCCAAAGCCTGTTTGATTATGGGTGACCCAAGTGGCATCTAAACTATGCAAGAATACGGGTAAAATATCCACTTCCTATGCACCAGGGCAATTATTTACTAAAATGATTGCTACAACTAAGCAGGAACATGGGATAATAATAATTTCATTGCTTAGGCACTTATGGGTGATAAGTCACTAAAACTAAGAAAACATATGGGGCCATGTTCCATTGTCTAGGCAATCACATCAACACGGGACAAATTGTCCCTTTATATATATATATATATATATATATATATACTCAGTGAAGAACAACATCATTATAGTTGATCTCATAAAGATTGACAAGATAAACATCATACAATTAATTTATTTCAAAGGAAACAATATTACAAAGATATGATTTTTTCTTCAATAAACAATCACTAACAAAATAAAAATATCCTATTCTGTTGGTTTCTTTCCTTCAGATTTAGGTTCAGGATCCATTCTAGCTGGAGGATCATCTAAAGAAAAAGAAGAGTTGATAAAGTTTAAATCTCGCAGCATTCTGGTATTTCATGAACTTGGTCGGTCAAACAGATGTGGAGGTCGGAATATCTCAAAATCTTTATGAAGATTGTCGTTACTAAGGTATTTGGAAATCAAACACCGAGGAATGGAACAGACTGGAATCTAGCTAACATCTAGTTTGAAAGGAGGTACTGGAAGATCAAGTAATCTAGGCTCATACCAATTCCATAGATCGGTTCCGGCCTCAACCTTCATCAAAGTTAAGGCATTCAACCACCCCTGTTTGTATCCCTCATTATTGGTCTGCTTCAACCTGGCATCAAGATGACATAAAACTTCGTTATATCCCCCCATCCAAAATTCTTTGGGATGCTTATGGAATTGATAAGTCAATCGTTTAACATGTTGATGAAAACTCTTCACCAAGTTTTCTTTATTCTCCAACGCAAAATTCTGGTTGGAAAGTTGCTCGGTAAGAGTTTGAATTTTTTGGGACATCTCAGTTAAAGCTTGATTTTTTGCCTTTAGTTGAACAACTTGATTTTCTAAGGCCTGTTAAGTCCTAGTCTCTTCAATACTGCTCCGACCAACTCTTGCTCTACCCCGCGAAGAAGATATAGGTCTGACCCATTTCAAAGCTTCTAATTCTTCTCTCAATGAAGCATTTTCAGTCTCCAAAAAAGAAAATCCTTCATCATTGACTGGGAGCTCCAAAGGAAAAGGCAGATTTTAGTTATCTCAGTTATTCTCTTAAAGCAATATTTTCCTCCTCTAGCAGCTTAGCAATGTTTCTATGCTCCTCAACTTCAAGTTTCAGCACACTCTCTCTCTTGTTATGGGATGAAATAAATTTGTCATAACCCCGATCAACACTCAACGGTTGGTACTTCTTCTCATAACCTTCATGCAGAAGAGTAATGACTTCCTTGTATTAAAATTGAAGTTCTTCGATCACTCCTTGGAGATCCTCAATCATTTTATAGTAATCCATTTTATTTGCAACAGCTCGATCAAGTAGACATTTTAAATATTGGTAAGTAGCAATTACTCGCTCAGAGGCATCAGACCTAAGAATATCAATTATTTGTGCTTCAGTGAAATCTGCACGACCAGCTTTGAAGTAATCAGTATACTTCCTCATTAACTTTGTATCATGAGTTGACAACAGTTCCATCCTGGCAATAAACTAGAAAGTAAAAGTAAAAACAGATCAACAATAGTACAGCTATATTGAACAAGTAAAAGAAAAACTCAGAATAAATAACAAAGTCCATTTTATTGATCATAAGAGAAGAGGGTACAACCAAAGGTACAAAAAAAAAGGGAAAAACATAGAAAAGCAACAAATTATAGAACAACTTTATACCTTCTCCTTATTCCCTACAACATCCTCAGTTGATTTTGAGGCAGGAATTGGTTGCTCGGTGGGCATCTGGCGTTGCTCGGCAGAAGTGGTTATTTGCTGAACTTGCTCGGAGGATTGAGGGATAGTGGCAACAGGTGTTTGTTCTACTATCAACAAAGAAGATTAATCAGATCCAACTTCATCTTCTTCTTCTTCTTATTCAATAGCAGGAGGGGGGCCATGAACATGTCTCTGACATAGTTGAGAATCCTCAGCAACATTCAATTCTTTCAAAGATGCAACCCATCCATCCTTGAAGAACTTCAAACTTGCATACTCCATTTGAATATAGGCGAAATTTACAGCTTTGTTCCACCCTTTGTCCCATACAGAGCTAAAATACTTCTTCACAGTGACTTTTCTCTTCCTCTCCGAGGAAGTCTTTTCCCTAAGAAGCTCTTTAATAGACTTCACTTTCTCCTCAAGGTCTTTCTTACGTCGTTTAGCCTCTTCAAACTTGCCCTCAACTTACACCGTGTTAAAAACGACAAACTTTAATTTCTCCTCTGCCTCCTTGGAAGCATTTACATCTTGTTTCCGAGTTGTATTAGCCTCTTGCCTATATATATCAGCCTCCTTGGCAACTTCTTCAGATTTTTGTTGAGCTATCTCAGCAGACTTGAATTTATTATCCCAAGCAGCTCTGTCCTCTTCGTACTTATGTCGGGACTCTACAAAAGATTTTGACAACCCAACAAGGGATTCTTCTACTCCAATATATGAAGTTGAAGCTTTGATAGCCTCATCCTTCTCCAGGATATTATTAAAGTACACCAAAAACTGCAAGAGGAAGAAAAGCACAAATCAGAGTAGGAACATGGTACGAAGAATCAAAATGATAAGTATAGCGACACTTACTGATGCAAGGTGTTGGACTGCCAAATCGGTAACCTTCTCCCAAGGAGTAGACATATCTGCAGCTCGGCAGTCAGGAAGGGTTCCAGATGAGATCAATTTCTTATCCAAGCTAGGGGTAATGAGTGCTGGAGAACTAGCTCTCAAAGAAGGTATCTCAACCCTAGAAGGTTGAGCAGCAGCATCCACGGTCTTCTCAGCAAGACTCCTTCTCAATCTTCTCAAAGGAGCAACTTTAATTAAAGGTGCTGCCTCTTCTTGAATAAGGACAACCCCTTTAATCAAAGGTGTTGCCTCTTTCGGAGGAACATGGGGCTTCTTGCTGATCTCCTTAACAGCTGTGACTGTTCCTCCAGATGGAGCAACATCCTTTTTCTCAGTCCCTTCAGCTGGGACATCATCTTTGCTCTTCTTCTCCCCATCAGCACTGATCTAGTGGAAAAACCGAGCGTCCGTATAATACGCTAGTCGTTGTTACCGGCTTCCAACCTCAATACAAAATAACCTAAACTTGTAACTACACTTCTTAAGGAATATAATGGCGAGTCTGGGTATCGAATCCACGGGGAATTAGGACGTGTGAACGTGACGACAAAGGTAAGGTAGTTTAATCCTAGATTTGATATTAAAATAAAAGAAAAGAAAAAGATGATTGATGGGTTTAAATTCCTAATTGGTGACGAAATAAAATGTGCACAAAAATACTAAGAATTGTAAAGAAATTAGAGTAGAAAATGAGAGAAAATAGGGTGGGGTACAATCCTTCAAACCTTAACAAATTTTCGTATAGAATACTAGAATTGTAAATTAAAAGATTTGACTAAATCGAATCTTTATAGATCCTAAGCATTACATATATAAAGGATCTTGCCCGCATCATATGAAATCAAAGGTAAATATAAAGCGGTGAATGGACAATTTCACTTACATAACGTTCTTAAACATCCCAAGTACCTAGGGCAAGAGAGATTAAAAGGTCGGCTATGTTCGTAAAATTTTCATACACGATTTGGTCAATATTTAATTTACCCTCTATTTTCTACATAGGTAATTTATACTGGAATGAGTTCATGTACCCCAACCCTTGAAAATTTAGCTAGACATGATTTTATGGGATAACAATTTCATAACAATGCATATAATTGTGGATCTAAGAAACATGGTAAAAACAAAAATTATAAAATAAGAAAAGATGAAAATAAAAATTTAGATTAACTAAGAGAATGGAATTTGATACTTGAATTGAATTGAAGAATTGATACTTGAAATCTGCACTAGATGAAATTGAATCCAGAATACTACTTGTTCTTCAAACATACAAACTAGGGTTTTTCTAAGAATATGAAAAACTAAAAAGGATTTCTAAAAAATGACTTTCTCTCCCTAATTTTTGAGTCCCCCTTTTGAATGAATTAGGGCTTGGTCTTTTATAGCACCAAGTTGCACGAAGTTTACATCTAGAATCGCTTGTTGCACAAGTTTTCACCAGCTAATCACCTAAAAATCTGCATAATTAATGACAGCAATTCCTATAGCCAGACCAGTTCTTTTTTTTCCTGACCGGACCGGTCCGGTCCCCACCGGATCGGTTTGGTTCCATCCGGATCGGTCCTGTTCCATTTCTCTTTATCATCGCGCAACTTCAAAACATCGTAACTTCTTCACCGTAGCTCGGATTGAGGTGCCATTTTTTCCAGTGTTCTTGTAATTTAGAGATCTTCAACTTTATAGTTGGCCCCACCTCCGGACTAAGGCTGAAAAATTATGAAAATGCCCTTCAACTCTCCTTTTTGTGCTTTCTTTCACTGTTTTGAGTTCTCCTTCGCACTAACTTGCATGAAATACCTGTAAAACACATGAGAAATACACAAAACACGAAATACTTGCCAAAAGAGGTTAGTAGAATACATACGAGACAAAGCCAAGCTATTTACACTGCACGGGATCATAAAAATACCGAAATTAAGGGAATAAATGTGAGGAATATGTGCCTAATCACACCCCCTAACTTAGAACTTTGCGCGTCCCGAGCAATGTAAAAGAAATTAGTTTAAAGTTCAACTCTTAAAAATTATTTTATTGGGATAGAATACCTTTTTCGCGGGTAAGCGATTGCGTTTAGCGTATGCAACTAGCCTTTAAATCCCCAGGTTACCCTAGTAGGACGAGTTTTGTCTCGTGAGGGTTTGTAGTGAATACACTCACAAAATTCTTTATTGACTCAAATAAATATCAAAATACTTAAAAATTGTACAATTTAAACTTTTCAAAAAATAATCATCATAAATTCATATTCAAATTTCTCAAACCATAGTGTGTGTGTGTGTGCAAAGCCAGAAATTAAACCTCAAATTTCCACCGATTGAGCATTACGTTACTTTCCAAAAATTCGTTTTGATTCAAATTCTTACGGATGCACTCACAAACGAATCACTCGGATTGTGGCTATTTTCTCTCGGTATGCATGATATAAAGAGTAAATATACACAAATTCATGCATACAAAATTGAAAAGAAGGAAATATATGGTGCAAAGATCTCATCATCAGAGTACGGTTATTAGGAAATGGGAACATCACCTCTAATTCACACCATTTAATCTCATATTATCTTTTCATGTCTTAGCTCTCCACGCGGTAATTAATTTTGCCATTCGGACTCAGTTAAGACTTTTTGGGTTAAAAGGTGTAAAGGGTAAAAATTGGGAATGGACGGAATGTTCGGAATTGGAAAATGTCCTTATGATGTCCATTAGTGCTTTTTTGGGCATTTGCTCACTTTTCTCTTTCTTTTTCTATTTTCATATTTTCTTTTCTTTTTTCTTTTCTTTCTATTTTTGTTGGGCATATCTATTTTTTTTCTTGCACCTTTTTGTTGCACTTTTCAGACTTAATGAATATTCCATTTTCGTAATTCCAGGCTATTTGGTTTTTTTCGGGTTATCAAACGAAAGGGAAATATTTATTAGGCTCAACTTGGGTTGCAAAGGGATAATTTTTCGCATCTTTTTATGGCCAATATTTTTGGGTAACAAACGATGGCCTACTTCATCATCCAAATTGCTAATCACATTACCATATGCATCTCGAGATTAATTAAGTTTAGAGATATATTTAGCACGAATTTTGAGACAACATTTCACACATTTCTCATAACCGATAAAAAAAAAGGATTGAGATCATCAACGACTTATTAAAACACTGAAAAGAACTTTGAGTTAATCATAAACTCGGATTGATTTAAAAACTCATAAAAAATTAAAAAGCTCGAAATCTCACCGGGTTTGATCAATCTCCACACTTATTCGTTAAGACGTCAATTTTCTTTCAATTTCCATCTTCGGTCAATTTTGGCTTAGTGTATTTTGATTGTTAACAATTTGAGACTTTAAATAGAATAAAGGTGATGTTTTTGAAAAATTTAAATTCCAATTTTTATTTATTTTGAAGAAAAATATTTTTGGTTTTTTCAACATTTTTCATTTTCATTTTTTTTTGTGAAAAAACACACTTGGAAAGAACATGTGATCGAATCAATGAATCTAAATAATAAATGGGAAGAATATCCCACACCCCCTAACTTAAATGTTGCATTGTCCTCAATGCGAATCAAGAACACGACATAAAGAGAGAAAAAGAAAGATATTACCCAAATGGAGCGATCCCCGATGATTGCGAGTCCATTGAATCTACAAAACATGTTAGAACCAAGCATAACAAAAAAGAATAACAAAAATTTTATCTAATTACTCTAAATGCAACAAGACACTATATAACACTTATACATGACTAAAAAATACAACAAAAATCACCCCATACGCGTCGGGGGTGCGACGACCTCTCATCTCTCTCCACAAATCACCCGACCCCTTTCACTGGGTACGATGCGCTCCTAGTCTCTCCCGTCTTACCATCATAAGTGAATATCCGGAACAAATTGGTCCCGTGCCCATAGATAAATGAAAGACCGGGAGATGCATTATGATAAAGCGGAAAAGGATCCTCTTGTTGCGTAGCACGTGGGTTGGTCTCTAAGTCGGACGAGATTTGAGTCGTATCTTCAAGTACATCCGAAGACTCAAATGGTATGGGTGGATGTTTGGTAAGGAGAAATTCATCAATTCTATTTTCCCACTCGCTTTCGTCTAAATGACGAAATGAGGCCCAGAAAGATTGGACTTCATCATTGAGGCATGCATCCACCTGTCCGAACTCGCGCTCAAACTCTGATAGGATCAACTCCTCTATCTCTCTCTCTTGCTTGGTGTCCTCAACCTACCTTTCGTGCTCACTCGCCGAATTATAGGGTGGTGTGGGTGGGTGGTAATCGAGGAGAAATGTATCGATAATATCCTGCCATTCTCTTTCCTCTAAGTATTTCGACGAGCCTCTCCTGACACACTCTAAATCTCCTATTTCACTCTTGTTCATGGGCTCACTCATGCTCTCTAATGCATTAACTAAACATACCTCTCCTACCTTGCTCTCGATGTTTCAACCACTCCTCTCAGTGTGCGCAACACAACCTTACCCTAATGGCTCTTCCTTGTAAGTTCTTTCTTGCTTGTGTGCTTCCCCCAAAAGATCCAACCCTTGCGGTTCCCCCTCATCACCCTCTTTCTTGGAATTATTAAAAATATTTATTTCGAGGGTCATGTTCCCGAAAGTTAATTGCATACGCCCACTTCGGGTATTGATAAGAGCATTAGATGTAGCTAAAAATGGGCGGCCAAGGACAACGGTAACATGATTACACTACAAAAAAAATAGCTTTTGAGACGGTGGCCTAAGAGTCCTAAAAGATCATTTATCCGTCTCAAATAATTTTTGTGACGCTATTTGGGACGGCTAGGGGGGGTCTTTTTGATAGGGGGTTATAAATACTTTTTGTGATGCCATAGCCGTCTCAAAAGAGTTTTTTGAAACAGGAACAGATCCGTCTCAAAAGGTCCTCATTTTATATGACCCTTTTGAGACGGCACAAGAGTTGTCACAAAAGATTGTTTTTGAAACGAAAATTAATCTGTCTCAAAAGATTACTATTTTAAAAAACCTTTTTGAGACGGCAACATAGCCGTCTTTAATATGTTTTTGGGACAGTTTAATCCATCCCAAAACAGGTGAAGGGATCTTAAAATTTTTGCACCAAAATTTTATGGAGAATAAAATCTACCGCTAAAGTTTAATATAGAATTTAATTACATTTGAAACAACACAAACAACGAATAATCATAAAATGTAATACATAAGATGATTTTCAACCAACAGAACGAATCATTTTCATTCAACAATAAATAGAGTTCTTACAACCATCTTCAAATATTCATCAAAACAAGAATTATAACACTAAGTTCAAATATTTGACTTGACAACAAAAATACATTAATTTATTAATACTCTAAACACGAAATGCTTTTATCAAACTAATTCCGCAACACTGAAGCGTACGACCTCCAAAACCACTAATTAACATTTGCATGTTCTACAAAAATTGTCACCTGCACAAAAAAATATAGTTTCGATTATGTCAGAATTAATACCCCTCGTCAACAATACAATGTGCAAAATGAATCAATATAGTATATTTTCATCATTAACAATATAAATATCCAACTATTATTATTTTTTTAAAAATTCGGCAGAGTCTCCTTTATTTATTCATGAAAACCACAGGTAGCCAACCTGTTTTAAACATCAAAATTGATTCTAAGAATGATATACACCAACAACAGAAAATTTTAACCACCACCATAATAGATTCTCACCACCATAACAAATTCCCCACCGCCATTGAAAATTTAACTTTAAACAAGAGAATTTTTCATTATATATATACAAGTAATTATATGTATGAATTATATTGTATTACCTAGTCGGACTGAATCGTCGAGGTAGTGGAAGCTTGCTGAAGGGTAAAACTTTGGAACAAACTTTGCATTTCACTTCGCATTTCACTTCGCATATCATTCTTCATCTGTAATAAAGCTTGTTGGTTGCGAATCTCTAACTCTTCAAGCTCCTGCAGATGTCGAGTCTCTCGATCTTCAGCTTCTTTCTTTAACTGGTTAATTTCTTCCAATAATAACTGAGATGAACATGCTTTTGTCGACGTTGGCCTAATACCTGCTCCCTTTAGTAAAGCATACCCATGCCCTCCATATCCTACTACATCAGTAAAAATCTTGTTCCGCACTTCTGGATCATTTTGTTGCTCTTCTGGTAGCTCATTTAGTCGTCTTTGAAGCATTTTCTACCAATTGAATTAATGTTATTATTAATGAACATAAAATAATTTTCAAGAACACAATTTATAACAAATATTAAATAAATCTTTCAATCATCTCTTACGAATTAATATTTATACATACCGCTCTATCAAATGATCCATCTTCAACACTAAAAGGTTTATTATTTGGAGCTCGAGTGTCTTTCCACATGCTAATATTGTCGACGGGCTGCCCCAGTTGTATCATCTGAAAAAACAATGTATGTATATTAATACTGTTATATTAAAATCAGAAATATTTATAATAATAAAAATTCCAACCTCCTTGGCTATTTTAGCATGTGGCTTTCGTCCTGTCCTTGAGTAAGCACATTCAACTTCACGGTTCTTAGTGTTTTGATCGGCAATATCCTAAATATTTGAATAAATAAAAATAAAAATTATGATACTAGTGAAGAAGAATGTATGTATAAAATTCTTAATAAATGTGATATTTATACCTTAATCTTCTTTAGACCCCAGTATTTCACCAATTCAGGCCACTGATCTTTTTCGACTCGTTCAGGCGTATAACTCAACTGCTCTTCATCTGTTTGAAACTTATTATAGTGATTCGCCTTCACTCGATGCTTCCATTGCTTCCACACAAGTCCCACCCTTGCAAAGCAGATTTGTTTAAAACCTTCCGGTGCATTTGTGTTATTCTAAGAACAAAAAGAATAAATTAGTTAAAACTTGACAAGCTAATGTACAACAGAACAAATAAATAAATCAAACCAATAAGTTACCTTCACTTCCTTCCAAATATTATCAAGTGCTTCCTCGTCCGCCTCTCTCCAATCCAACATTGTCAATGGAAATAAATTTCCACACCTTGCGTAATAACCTAAATGTGACATCAATTTACTTTCAAGTTTACAAACTGGCTGACAAAGTTCATTCCATTCCAATATCTTCTTTTTGTTATCATTCCATTCGAGCCAAGGCCTTGCCCCCTTTCTAACCCTTTTTTTACTAGTAAGGGTAGACATTGTACCTGGAAAAAAAGTTGATAAATAATGTTTATACATCTTATTCAATATGAATATAAACATAATAGTAATACAAATGGAGATATTCAAACACTGTGTAACACAGCATACCTGTGAGATCCTCACCATCTAAAGCAGATGGAGGATTGGCATTCCCAACTAAATTATCAATCTGCTCAATATTTGGGGAAAGTTGACTTGTAGGTGTTTGAAATAAAGAAACTTGAGCTCTTGAGTTGCGGTGTGTATTATGGTATGTTAATTCAATATTTGGGGAAAGTTGTGGTTGCATCTCTCTATTTCCATAGTCCCTTATGTTGTGTTGCACGGAAGTAATTTGAGATGTCCTCTCTAAATCATTTATCACTGGAGTTGTGACTGGTTGCTTCTCGAGTAGTCTTTCCTATCCTATGAGGTCGGACATAGTCAACCGACGCCGACGCCGACGCCTCAATGTCATGGATCTGTATATTTGCATTTATCATAGCAAGAAGTTACATTTCAGTTATATATCACATTTCAACATCGGTTATAAAACTAATCAAACATGAAACAAAATATAAAATGATCGATCATTACATCAAAATGATCATGTTCATTTCTAAATCATTTCTAAATCATTCCATGTGTTTGAAATAAAGAAACCTGAACTCTTGAATTGCGATGTGTATTCTGTGACTGGGATGCTAATTCAATATTTGGGGAAAGTTGTGGTTGCATCTCTCTAGTTCCATGGTCCCTTATGTTGTGTTGCACGGAAGTAATTTGAGATGTCCTCTCTAAATCATTTCTCACTGGAGTTGTGAGTGGTTGCTTCTCGAGTAGTCTTTCCTCGCCTATGAGGTCGGACATAGTCAACCGACGCCGACGCCTCAATGTCATGGATCTGTATATTTGCATTTATCATAGCAAGAAGTTACATTTCAGTTATATATCACATTTCAACATCGGTTATAAAACTAATCAAACATGAAACAAAATATAAAATGATCGATCATTACATCAAAATGATCATGTTCATTTCTAAATCATTCCATGTGTTTGAAATAAAGAAACCTGAACTCTTGAATTGCGATGTGTATTCTGTGACTGGGATGCTAATTCAATATTTAGGGAAAGTTGTGGTTGCATCTCTCTAGTTCCATGGTCCCTTATGTTGTGTTGTATAGATGTAAGTTGGGATGCCCTCTCTAAAACATTTCCCACTAGAATTGTGAGTGGTTGCTTCTAGAGTGGTCTTTCCTCGGCTATGAGGTCTTACATAGTCAAACAACAACGACGATGCTTCAATGCCACGCATCTGTATATTTGCATTTATCATATCAAGAAGTCACATTTCATTTATATATCACATTTCAACATCATTTATACATAAGTTATAAAACCAATGAAACATGAAAAAATAAAATAAAATACAGTGCAGTGTAGTATAGCGCCAAGGTTATCATTATTTCAACAATCATATACATATTTGTCCAACAACCCAGCAAAGAGAAATTATATATAACATACAGTGCACTAATAGAGCCAAGGTTATGCAACAGACAATTATATATAATATACAGTGCAGTAGAGCAATATCCAATGAGCAACTGATCTATCTTCTGCTGCTGAGTAAGGGAAGTTCCCAACTAGTTATTAAGCCAAAATAGAGTATTCTCCCTATTTGCAATTCTCCCATGAGTATTAAGAGTAATATCAGGAAGAACCTACTTGAATCTAGTCCAAATGGAGGAGATTATATATGAGGGGCCATGAATGGAAGTAGGATTTCGAAGGTACTTCAGGGATTAGTGGCCCCGGTGCCATTGTTGTTTTCATCAATCAATACAAATGTAAGATCATCCAAATCAAGAATGATGCGTGAATAATTAATCAAGTTTTTACATTATATTGGAATACACACTAACAAATTAAAAGTATTGCAGAAACTTTGTGGCTTTGGTACCTCGTGGAACAAATCACAAGCCATTACGAATTAAGAGAAACATTTTTTTGGTTTAGTAAAAAGTCGTAATCAGTTATTAAACACTATAAAAAAATACTTAATAAATAAAATATCAAGATACTTAATAATTAAATGTGAAGCCAAACTGATAGTGGATCTGCATTTTCACCTTTCGAAGTTCCAAAAAATTACCATACAAATATATTTCCAAGAAATATAAATGCAGGTAATTCCAAACCGATAATGACTACTCATCTATTTATAGCTTTGATATCTAATTCAAGTAAATGAACAAAACAGATATTTGTTATGATGAAAGAGCGAGTTCTCAAACAGGGGACATAAAATTAAGAAAGAATACAGATTGAAGAGAGTTATGAATGAATTATCTAGCCCAAGAGACTATCACCAAGACAATAAGGGGGATGCAGTATGCTTACCAAAACAAGAAGGGGGATTAGATGTTAGAAACTTGAAATCAGTAGCAGTTGCAGCCAATATCAAATTGGCTTGGAACTTTAAGGAAGGTAAGATCCTTTGGGCTCAATTCATAAAGAGGAAATACTCGAATTTGGCCTGCCCAAATGGCTCAATGACTTTTAAAAGAATTCAATTAGCTTGGGAGTTAGTGGACTCAAACTCAATTTGGATGAACAATGAATTAGTGTGGAAACTTTCAATCAGTGGTAACTTTAGCTTTGCATCTGCCTATGATCAGGTTAGACCTCATAACCTATCCTCGTTGGTCTTCAAGTTCATTTGGCACCCCAATATTCCCACCAATATGTCTGTCTTCCTATGGAAAGTTCTTTCAAAATGTGCTCTAGTAAAATATCTAATAAAAAATATTGGGGGTAAGGATGGCATCCAGATGTCAGTGCTGTCAATCTGCTATAAAAACTCTCAACCATCTCTTTATATAAGCTCCAATAGCTTCTGAAATTTGGGATGTCTTTAATAAAATCATAGGAATTAATCAATTGCCATACTCAGTTCATGGATCAATCATTCAGTGGTGGCTTAATTCAGGTACTTCTAATCTATTATTTTCCCACCAATGCAAATTCTCTCACCCTTCACAGCATGAGCAATTCTCAAAGCCTCTCCCACGATGATGACTCCGCCTCTATCGCTACCGCCTAATAGAATGTTGGGCGAGGTCATAGAAGTATCAATGGAAGTAATTCGTTATCGTCAGGAGTAACTCCAGAGGCTTCGCGCCATTGGCGAGATGTGTTTTTGTTAGGAATATTTGTGTTGCATTTGATATTGATAGGTCTGACCCTTGGAGTACTTGGGCTTAATAGGTTTTGGAAGAAGGATAGTCTTAACATAGATTAGTACACAACTGGGTTCCTTGAGAATAAAGAAGGTTGGATAGAGGATTACTAGCCATTGTATGATGTGGCTGGTGCAGTTGGGACAGTTCTTGGGTTGACACGGTTGTTGTTTCTTGGTTCACGTGCGAGATGATGAAGTTCACGGTGCATATCTTGATTACCTATCTCGCTGTCATTAGTGTTTGTGTTTTTAGGGAGAACAATTATACCTATCTCGCTATTTTTAGTGTTTTGTGTGTTTAGGGTGCATATCTTGACTACCTATCTCGTTGTCATTAGTGCAAGATAGAGCCACTCTTTGAGATTTAACCCGTCTTTACGAATTATGGTTCATTGTAATTTATTCATCCACTTATATATATAGATGTACTCCAGTTATGTATCATTTTTTGGGGCTGATTTGTTCTGTGTTGTTTAGTAAAAAAAAAGCTATCCCAATCAGTATCATTTGGGAGATTTGGCTTAACAGAAATAAAGCTGCTAAGCCAATGAACTTAAACTTCATAGTGCAACAAGTAATTCATAGAATTTCAGATCTCACCAACCTTAACAGTTTCAAAGGAGAAAATAAAGATATCAGCCAAGAAGTCTTTAATTTTTTTGGAATAAAAAAGCCTTAAAATTCTCCAAGGATCATAAATAATGCTCAATGGGAGAGACCTACAAATGGCAGATTAAAGCTCAATATTTCAGCAACTCATAATCATTAGGCATCTATGGGCTCAGGGGCATATATAGTTGGTCTCTATTTCCAGTTTGTTCCCAATCAACGTTCGTTTTCTCACAAACCAAACACCACATCCCACCCCTTAAACATGACTTCTCGTAACCAAAACCTAACCCCTCGGAGCCCCTTAAATAAAAATGGATGTGCAGGTGAAATGCCTCTGGACAAGCGTAGAAGGATCGGATCTGGGAGGGTGATGGGATCCACAACTACTAGTAAAGGAAGATAAGCTTTAGGATCTGGGAGGCTAATACAACACAAGCTTGCAGCAGTATAATACTAAACTACAAATTGAGCTTGCAACAGCTAATGAGTCAGTTAAACGGGTGGAAAAAGAGAAAGATACTATAGTGGAGAACCTGGGCGTCGTAAGAGGCCATTATAACTTGTTGCAAAAGAAACTTACTTCCTCCGGAGCTTCTCAAGATGAGGCTGTGAAGCAAAGAGTAGCATAGGTAAACGAAGTTTGGATCCTTAGAGGAGAATTGCTGCAAGTAAGGGAAGATCGTGAAAAAAAAGTATCACAAGTGCAGGCATTAAGCATTGACCTGGAAAATCACAAAGAAAGAACTGGTAAATCAGTTGCAGATTTGGATAACTTGACTCTAAAGTCAAATGCCTTGGAGGAGACATGTTCTTTTTAAAGAGAACAAATACATATATTGTAACATCAGCTAATTACTGCGAATGAGAAATTGAAGATGGATTATTTATGTAAAAAATAAAAATAAAATCGAACATTTGAGAGGATTACCCCCAATATCAATTTCTTATTGAAGGGACTTTAAATTAGAAGTGGCTTTGTCCACTCTCTTATGAATTTTACCGTACATATTAATGTTCTAGGCTTTAATGTCTTTTTTAAACTTCTTCAATTTAGTTTTCAAATGAACATGGGGACACCCTACACAACTATCCTATTACAACAATCTGCCACCATAGGCTTTAAAAGATTATAACTAAACCAAGATGATCAGAATCTTAAAGGTGTAGGTTCCATAACTATGTATTTGAGACATTTTCACAATAAAAAGACATGATCAGAACTAGTTCTATACAACGTAGAGACTAAAATAGATGGATAGAAACCACAATGGCTCAAAGATAATTAACTAGAGTTTATATCTCTTTTCTTTGGCTCTGTAACTGTGCCTATGTTAGCTAAAAAGTAGTTGAAATGTATGAAGAGCAAACTAGTAAATTGACATACTTAATTCTAAACCCAACTGAGATAATATTTCCAATACAAACTCATTTTTCAGTACTGTTATAAGATCTCAGCATTAAGACATACAAGACCAAACTAGACCATCCTTAATGTAGTGATAAACAGTGAAGTAGTATTCCACTTAAATTTATATTGAACTGAAGAAGAAACCAAATATTATTAGATACAAATATGCAATGATCAGATGATAATGGTTACTAGTTTTGGATATAATACCCACTACTATCAATACAAAACCAAAATACAAATGCTCCAAATTTAAAAACAAAAATAACTAGTTTAGGACTATATCTCCCTCAAGCATTGCCCCTCTAAATTTCATCTCCATCTTCATCTGCATTTGCATCTTCATGATCATTAGCTTGAGCCACACTAGTGTCAACTATTAATCCATCTCCATCCCTCGACCACCGTAAGTTCTGATCTTCATTTAAATTTTGCATGACAAACGGCTCATCTCCATAAAGCAATAACTCTTCTTCAGCTTCTTGAATTGTCGTGTACCTATCAAATTGGTATCTTGGTGTCATAGGAACAACAACATGCCAATCTGTATCAATACGGTCCAGCACGTAAAATATTTGTTTTGCTTGGGATGCTAGTATGAAAGGTTCATTTTTCAAATGCTTGAAACTCACTAAAGTAAAGTTAAACTCGTCAACTGTTGTACCCATACGATTTTTAACCCAATAACACTTGAATAATACAAACTTTATTCCATTAAGATACTGAACTTCAATAATGTCTGTTAGTTCCCCATAGTATGTAATATCACCCACAATGGGATTTTTATCCTTCCGGCCAGAATAACTCATTTGTTCGGCTTTTATAAAAACTCCTTTATTTTTGGTTTTCTTTCCCCTATCACATTCCTTTGTTCGAAATCTAAAACCTCTAATAATATAAGTGTTGAATCTGACGGCATCCTAAAGAGGACCTAAAGACAATATAAAAGTATAGTACTTATTCATAATTCAAGTATTAATTATGATATTTTCACGTACATAATCACAAAGAAATTGCTTAATTCAATCAAGGCTTTGACAATATGATTGGGCAATACACTTCGCGCTGCTGTTGGAAGTAATTGTTGTATTAAACTATGATTATCATGGCTCTTTAATCCCGAAATATTTCTCTCGCATGTTCACGCACTGTGAAAGGTTCGAAGAGTGGCTGTTAGGAGCTTTAACATACTACAACACTTTTATAAAAATATTCTTCTCTTTGTTACTCATCGTGTACTCTGCTGGGGGGAGGGAGTGTATATTTGACCCTCGTGGTTGAGTATGCAATTCTGATACCCAAATCTTTGAGATCTTTTCGATCTTATAAATTTTCTTTTGTTTTCCCTTTAGTTCCCAACAATGTAAACATGACATTATCGCAGACATTATTCTCAATATGCATGACATCAAGATTATGGAAGATCAGATTATCCTTCCAGTATGGCAATTCAAAAAATATGATCTTCTTTTTCCAACCAAATCTACATTTTGGAACTACCATTTTATTTTTTTCTAACGCCTCTCTTTCCCTCCTTCTAAAGACATCTTCCATCTTATATTCACATTCAATGTCAAGATCATTAAATTGTTGCAATTGAAATATGATCATTCAATTGTTGCAATACTTGCAAGCACGAAAGTTTAACTCGGGTTGGTCATAATTCGACCCTCCCATTAAATGATGCCTTCTGCCTACGAAGATTATAGCGCAAGTCTAAGAATCGATGCCATTATCTAATCGCATTGATTGGTGGTCTTCGTTACAGCAAGGACAAGCAAATGTACCTTTTGTGCTCCATCCCGATAACATGGCATAAGCGGGGAAATCTTTAATGGTCCACATCAATGATCCACGCAACTGAAAGAACTCCTTGCTTGACGCATCGTAAGTGCATACCCCATCAACTCATAGCTCAATTTACTCATCAATCAATGGTTGTAAAAATACATCGATCTTATCTCCGGGTCCTTTTGGTCCATCTATAAGAACAAACCAAATCAAGTTAGGTTGCTTCATGCACAACCACATAGGTAAGTTATAAATAATGAAGATAATTGGCAATGTATTGTGCTTAATGCTCATATTACCAAACGGATTAAATCCGTCAACAGCTAACCCAAGTCTAACATTGCGAATCCTCCCTCGCAAAAGAAGGGTTTTCTCATTAAAAGTTTTCTAAGGAGGAGAGTCAGTGGGATGTCTCATTACACCGTCGTTGATCCTTTCCTCAGCATGCCATTTCATTAGAGGAGCTAAATAGGATGGCCAAAATAATTCATGTAGTCTCGATTTCAAAGGAAAGTATCTCATTTTTTTTACGGATACCTTTGGACCATGAACACCATCAATACTTGAGTCCTTATCTTTATATCGAGAAGATCCGCAAATGCCACACTTTTCATGACCCTCGGTTTCATTACGAAACAATATACAGTTATTTAGGCAAGCATCCCATGTCTCGTACTTGGATCCAAAGTATTATGTTAGCTTGTTGGCTTGGTAGTAAGACTTGGTAATTCTAGCATATGGAAATATCCTCACCAAAAATTTCAATAAAGTTGTCAGAGAACAATTTGTCCAACTATGAAGTTTCTTCATTTGCAAGAGTTCAACAAGGTAATGGGTGAAAAAGAAGCAAAAGATTCTGCAATAATGGCATAATGACCAATACAAAAGAAGATATATGAAAACTTTGACTTATGTTTTTTTAATGGCATGTGTTGTGTTACATTAGAAGCATCGAACTTAGGATGGAGTTGCCCTAAGGTCTTTACACACACACACACACACACACATATATGTGTGTGTGTGTGTGCTGTGGGGGGGGGGGGGGGGGGGCTTGATAAATAAGTTATATTTACACAAAGACATTTCATAATAGGTCCTATCATAAAATTTTTATCCCGATAGGTCCTATTTATACATTTAGTGAATATTCATTATATGTTTATAAATAGGACCTATTGGAGAAAAAATATTTTTTCATGGGACCTGTTGGAGAAAAAAAATGATAGGACCTATTGAACTACATACTTAGTAAAAGGGACTAATTGGTAAAAAAAATCCCATATATATACAGTGGCAGAGCTAGGAATTGTGTTTAGGTGGGGCACTCGAAGAAATTGTCAATGCGAGGGTTCGAAGGCGTTTGCCCCCAAGGCGATTGTTTTTAAATTTTTCACAAGTATTTAAGTTTTTAGTAAAATTTAGCCATATTATCAAATTTAGGCAACTATACATTCAATTGAAATTAAACTAAAATATGAGATTTAGGAAAAATAACTTAATATGAGCAACCATAATACCATTAACAATCCAATAACCTTAAATTAGCCATTCAATAACCTTAAACTGGAAAAATACAACAAACTAAATCTAGTAAAATCACAAATATACTTCGAAGTTTAATATTAATTGTAATTATTAGTTGAATTTATTCACACATTGTAAATTGTATAGTAAAGTCAAACTTGAACAATCTAATATAGCATGATTTTATTTATTTCAAAATTCAAATTGTTCCATCACTCTATAATATTTTGAACAACAAAATTGACTGAGTTGGTCGTTTATGTTGGTTAATTCAATAACTCAACTTTTTTAACTTTAAAAAAAGAATAATGATATGAATATCAAAAACTCTACCAAAATCTTCCCCAAAGTGACGTGGATTCTACTTATTCTCTCACTTACCTATTAAGCGTTGTCTTGTGGTATGGGTCCCGTCAGAGCACAAAAATTTATTGATTTTGGGCATAGCATAACTCTTAGAAAAATACACTAAAACTTAAAAAAATCATATCTTAGGTGGCACCGTGTGTGTGTATACTCACACACACACACTCTTTAGCTATGGCTGCTGCCATATTTAAAAAAAAAAAACTTTTGTGCGTTCTGCCCGCTGCCATATTTAGGAAGAAAAAAAAACTTTCCATAAAAAAAAAACGCAGGTCTATACATAAAAATAAAATTATCCACTTATTAACCTAAAGAACCCAATGATTTCATGCTCAAACATTAATCGAATCAGGTATCTACACTTAAAGACACAAAAAGGGTACGAAATTTACCTTCAGAGCGCCAAAGAGAGATAAAATAGCGGAGGAGGAGGCCGGATTGAAGAGAACGCCGGAGGAGAAGGCCGGGGCCGGAGGAGAAGAAAGCCGGGGGGTGGGTGCGATGGGTTATTAGGGTTGGGCATGGCTCGATTATTTGGTTTTGAGAAGATATTTGTTTTTTTTTGTTTTTTGATGGGAGGTTAAGTGTTTAGAGCGGGAGAAAAATTTTTAATGGGGGGAAGTAATTTTTGTTAGCCGTCTTATTTGGTATATCTTTTGAGACCATAAATTTTACCGTCTCATTTGGTTCATTTTATAAGACAGAAATAATTAACTGTGTTAAAAAGTGACCTTTTTTTAGATGGCTATAATTATTAGTCTAAAAAAATAATACTTTTTGAGACGGAAATAATTAGCAGTCTCAAAAAATAATAGTTTTTGAGACGGCAAATTATATCCGTCCAAAAAAGTATGTTTTAGAGACTATATTTTGTCTGTCTTAAAAAATAGGGTCTTAAAAGCAACTTTTTTTTGTAGTGTTACTTGGGAGAACGGAGGGTTCTTCGTCCCAAATGACAAAATCCATCGGGAAGTAGAAAGTGTCTATTTGGACAATCACATCCTCAATAATTCCCCGAGGAATCTTCACAGAATGATCCGCGAGATGGAGAGTCATATTTGTGGGCTTAAGGGCCCCCAGTTCTAGTTGCCTATAGATGGAATAGGGCATAATGTTAACACTCGCCCCTAGATCTATTAGAACTCTCTCGATTCGGTTCTTCCCCATGATACACAAAATAGTGGGTGCATCTGAATCTTTATATTTTAATGGAAAGTCACTCGACAAGATTGCGCTGACATTTTGGGCCAAAGAGATGTTCTGGTTTACCTTTAGCTTGCGTTTCACCATGAGTAAGTCCTTAATAAACTTAGCATACGCGGGAATTCTCTGTATAGTCTCGAGAAAAGGTAAATTAATTTTTACTTTCTTAAGGAGTTCCAGAACTTCATTACGGGAGGTCGTTTTGGAGTGAGAGACCAACCGTTGAGGGTATGGGGCAGCGGTGGGGGTGATGGCCTTGGGTCCACTAGTGTTTTCCTCCTCCTCACTCTCAATTAAAGGGGCATCTTCGGCCTCTCTTGTGCCGGGCGAAACCTCTTTATCTTTAGATGCATTGCGTGGGGAGGTGACAAATCAACTACTTTCCCACTCCGTAGAGTGGTAATAGCGCTACATTGCTCTCGATGGTCATGGGATGTAGTGCCAACACTGGTTTGTCCTTGGGGAGGTCATTAGCTTTGAGCAGGAAATTTGCCCTTCTCTTGGACATTCGATGCAGTTTGCAACCTTGAGATGCTAGTATGTATTTCATTGAACATTCGATCATACTTAGAACTGTTCTCCTTTTGATATTGGATGAGGTGATTTAAGTTGTCCTCAAGAGATCGCCTCGGTGGAATAACATATGAACCAGGAGATGGTGATTGCATGAGGGGCTGCATATGTGTTACACCAGGATGATTCCTCCAAGATGAATTGTACGCGTTTCCCTGGGGTGTACTAAAATGTCCTCTAACCCCTCCTATAGCTTCCACTTGCTCAGTGTATATTGCCTTGTAAGCAGGTACTGTCGAAAATCCTTTGGTAGAATGACCCGCCGCACAAATGGCACGGACCTCTTCTTTTTCAGCTGAGATGTGTCCAGTAGCTTCTCTAAACCAAACCTCAAGGATGTCTCTTATCCTCTTTTCAAACTGATCAAGCCGACGGTCTAATAAAGTGTCCTTGTCCAATTGATAAATATCAGAAGCAACAGGAGTGTTGGACACTTGTGGATGTCTGTTTTGGCTGTTGGGGTCAGAAACATCCCATGATTGCGAAGTCTTTGCTACGTATTTCAAATGAGCCCTCATCGCTCGAGTCTAATTCCCAAAATGGTCTTTTGCACATTGTCTGCACGAGTTGTTTAGACGCCAAACTAAGCCCTTGATGAAAGAACGAAATGAGATGATGTTTCTCAAACCCATGATGTGGGCAAGCACTAACTAACTCCTGAAATCTCTCCCAACACTTGTCAAAGGCTTCATTGTCATTTTGGCAAAAAGCTTGGATTTGAGCCTTGACAGAATTGGTTTTGTGTTGTGGAAAGAACTTGGAGAGAAACTTGGTTTGCATATCTCTCCAGGATAATACGGAATTCGTGGGTAGAGACCATAGCCAGGTCTTAGCTTTATCCTTTAAGGAAAAAGGGAAAAGCTTTAATCGGATAACATTTTGTGGGCAAGCTTGGTCACCAAACGTCTCTCATGCTTCCTCGAACTCTCTAATATGGAGATATGGTTTTTCAGAATCCATCCCATGAAATGTAGGAAGAATTTGAATCATCCCATTACGAAAGTGGAACTGACCGGCATTATACGGGAGTAAAATGCAACCAGGGGTAACAGTTCGCTCCGAAAATAAAAGATCTTTCATGGGGAGATATGATATTTCTTCCTCTCCAGCACCAACACCAACACTACCGTGCACAGACATATTGCTACCCAACGATTCAGAACCCTCACTCAGTGTTTGACTCAAAAGTGTGGAACGTTGGTAGTATGAGAATTTTCAGAGTTAGCTTCAACAAGGGGATTTTCGTGAAATTAGGTTGGAGACAACAGAGGAGTTTGCATAAACAACTTATGAAAGATGAGATGAGTTTTTTTGTTTTATTTTATTTTATTTTATTTTTTAAGGTCAAATTCGGGATTAACCAACCTAACCTAAAGTCTACCTAACTCCCCGGCAACTGCGCCATTTTGATCAAGTGGAAAAATCGAGCGCCCATGTAATACGCTAGTCGTTGTTACCGGCTTCCAACCTCAATACAAAATAACCTAAACTTGTAACTACACTTCCTAAGGAGTATAGTGGCGAGTCTGGGTATCGAATCCACGGGGAATTAGGACGTGTGAACGTGACGACAAAGGTAAGGTAGTTTAATCCTAAATTTGATATTAAAATAAAATAAAAGAAAAAGATGATTGATGGGTTTAAATTCCTAATTGGTGATGAAATAAAATGTGCACAAAAATACTAAGAATTGTAAAGAAATTAGAGTTGAAAATGAGAGAAAATAGGATGGGGTACAATCCTTCAAACCTTAACAAATTATCGTATAGAATACTAGCATTGTAAATTAAAAGATTTGACTAAATCCAATCTTTATAGATCCTAAGCATTACATATATGAAGGATCTTTCCCGCGTCATATGAAATCAAAGGTAAATATAAAGCGGTGAATGGACAACTGCACTTACACAATGTTATTAAACATCCCAAGTACCTAGGGCAAGAGAGATTAAAAGGCCGGCTATGTTCGTAGAATTTCCATACACGATTTGGTCAATATTTAATTTACCCTCTATTTTCTACACAGGTAATTTATACCGGAATGAGTTCATGTACCCCAACCCTTGAAAATTTAGCTAGACATGATTTTATGGGAAAATAATTTCATAACAATGCATATAATTGTGGATCTAAGAAACATGGTAAAAACAAAAATTACAAAACAAGAAAAGATGAAAATAAAAATTTAGATTAACTAAGAGAATGGAATTTGATACTTGAATTGAATTGAAGAATTGATACTTGAAATCTGCACTAGATGAACTTGAATCCAGAATACTACTTGTTCTTCAAACATGCAAACTAGGGTTTTTCTAAGAATATGAAAAACTAAAAAGGATTTCTAAAAAATGACTTTCTCTTCCTAATTTTTGAGTCCCCCTTTTGAATGAATTAGGGCTTGGTCTTTTATAGCACCAAGTTGCACGAATTTTACATCTAGAATCGCATGTTGCACAAGTTTTCACCAGATAATCACCTAAAAATCTGCATAATTAATGACAACAATTCGCACAGCCGGACCGGTTCTTTTTTTCCTGACCGAACCGGTCCGGTCCCCACCGGATCGGTTTGGTTCCATCAGGATCGGTCCTGTTCCATTTCTCTTTATTATCGCGCAACTTCAAAACATCGTAACTTCTTCACTGTAGCTCGGATTGAGGTGCCATTTTTTCCAGTATTCTTGTAATTTAGATCTCTTAAACTTTCTAGTTGTCCCCACCTCCGGACTAAGGCTGAAAAATTACGAAAATTCCCTTCAACTCTCCTTTTTATGCTTTCTTTCACTGTTTTGAGTTCTCCTTCGCACTAACTTGCATGAAATACCTGTAAAACACATGAGAAATACACAAAACACGAAATACTTGCCAAAATAGGTTAGTAGAATAAATTCGAGACAAAGCCAATCTATTTACACTGCACGAGATCATAAAAATACCGAAATTAAGGGAATAAATGTGAAGAATATGTGCCTAATCAAGCACCAGGGGCGACATTGGCAAAGAGATTAGGCATTCTCCTCTTCTTCGTCATCAGGTCAGCAATAGAAGTACCCAAGTCAGAGGAAGATTCTTCAACAAATGAAGAAGATGCTGGCTTCTACTCAAGATCAATCACCAAGGGAGAAATAAGAGGTCGAGCAATAAAAGAGGAAGTGGTGTTCTTGTAACTCAGCAAATAGGAAGCAGACCTCACGTGTTCCCCAGCTATTGCTTGATACAATCCCAAGATAAATTTCAAATCTTTTATATTAATATCACCCCCTTTTGGGGATTTTCTCTTACTGTCAACTGCAATATAAAAAAATAAATGTCAGTAACATATTTTATCAAACAAAAATAGAGCTAATTTTAAAAACAAAACAACCTATCCCAGTGCCATAAAGTGGACATTTAGGACCTTGGTACACATCTTTCCCTTTTAGGGGGGGTGTTGACAATTTTTCATCACAACCCCATGTTCAAAATAATCCCTATTAGCATCAGGAAGATTGACCACTAAAGCTCTGTTAGAAAACCTAGTTTTTAAATAAAAGGTGGTGTCGCTGGTAACCCATTTATAACAATACATAATTTCAGGAATCCCTAGACGAGTTCCATGAATTTGATTCAACCTATGTAATCCATTAACTACCCTCCATGTATTTGGAACTACTCTTGCAGGAACAATATCAAAATATTTGTAAAATATGATGTGTGTGATAATTGATTAAATTAATTCGCAAGTTTCCAAGTAACCCTTATTCAATTAGAGTCTACTTTTAAATCAAATAAATACAGTCCCTAAACATGCAACTCAATCAACCCATCAAAAATAAAGCATGCAACGTAGTAAATATGTTGAGACACAGATTTCAGGAAAAAAAAACCTTTTGAGTAAAACCTTTATTTCACTATGAATATATAAATCGCAACTTACAATTACATAGAGAAATCTGTAATGGATCAACGCGCAGCCAACCCATAAAGACACGCAGTCTTGAACTCAACACGAGAATACACGCAACATCCTCTAAGGACTCGCAGACCAAACAACAAAGGAAGAACCGCAGCTCTCCTTAATGACACGCAGCCATAATACTTTGTAGAGACTCCCTCAACAATGACACGCAACCCTCGATTGCAAAGATCTCCCCACAAAGGTTGAACAATAGCAAATCTTGTGTTCTAGGGTTCCAAAAGATTCACAAAAGTAATTGGGATTTTTGTGTGTGAATCAAAAAGATGTTTGGCACATCAAAAAATCGAAGTCTTGTTGTGTTTGAACTCTTAGAAACGTTTTCTCAAAGACTTGAAAAATACACCACTGAAATAGGAATATATATATAGGAATTTTGAATCGGTGGACAAAATCTAACAGATCTGTACGAGTTCATCAGAAGCGGATCGGTCTGGTATGACGGCGGATCGGTTCGTTTTTAAAATGGCGGATCGGTCCGGTTATTCAGAAAAATTAAAATTCTTTTAAAAACCTCATTTTGCTTAAAAAAACTTACTTCTTATTTTTATGAAATCATTTTATAAAAATTTCCCAATACTAAGTATGAAACTTTAAGGGAATTAAAAACAAAACTTTACCAAGTTCATTCTCGCAGAGGTTATGATGTTTAAGACGCCTTGATATTAGGATCCATTGATGTAGATGCGATCTCGAATTTCTTCAACGGTGTAATGACGTACGACATACATATTGACAATGGACAAAAATGTCCTTACAATATTGGAAAAATTCCAAACACAGGGGATTAGGAGAGAAAGAAAAACCACCTACTGCTACAAAAATGGAAGGAAACCAATGTCCCTCAGCTAGAGAAAATAAATCAGAGGGGCAAGGAGGTTCTTCCAAAAAAACGAAAGAAGGAATCCCAAAGTCAACCCTAAACTTATCTAACGATTCGATAAGGTAAACCATGGTGGCTAAAATAAAGAAAGAAGAAGGAAGGAAGAAATTCTTACAGAAAATTAAGAAGTCGGCTAAGGAAGATGACAGAAAGAACGATCATAAGAAGAAAAGTGAGATGACAAAAGGTTTGAGAATCTCAATGGCAAAAGGTAGAAGACAATCCGATGCTATCGTCTTTAAATATGTTGCCTTGGAAAACGGAAAAAGTAATGATCACAAATGACAACGATTGCGTTTTCGGCGGCTAATAAAGGAAAAAGAGAGAAGTACCCAAGCGTCCACCAAAAATTTGAAATATTTACAAGTTTGTTATTTCGCGTGATAAGTGCGAAATTTTACAGGTGTTGGAGGTCTGTAATCAAACAAGATAGAATAAACATGCTCGAGCAACTTTTGGGTATAATATTCCAAACGCTCATATCCAACTTCAACTGTGAAACATTGGGGGCTTCTGTTGATATGAAAATTAGTCAGCTGACGTGGACCAATTATGATAAGACATGTGTCATCCAACATGGCATAATTATATACACCGAACAACTTACACATGTCGAGCTACTCAGAATACCGAGCTACTATTTGGGAAGACCAAACGACCTAGACAAATTCAGTGAATATTCTTACTATGTACCGATACATATGCCTATCGAATGATGGCGTATTGTTTATTCATATGGGCAGCCCAAGGGCTATAAATACAATGTAATACCCCCATAGCGTGGTAAGCTATCATAAGTAAAGATAATCAAGATTAAGGTAAGACACCCGACAATAAAAAACAGTGGACGTAGGTCATTTCATTAAGGTTGAACCACTTGAAAAACCCCTTGTCTTATTTCTTATTTCATATTTATCTGTGATTAATTAATTAGATCAAATCTAGTTTTTTACATCAACAAACATATTTAATGCTAATAGAAAGCAAGATTTTGACACTTGCCTTACGAAAGACGGTGTGATCCTTTGGTGTTGTTGGTATGGTTGCGATCCTCATTCTTCGATCTACACGATGGTGGTCTCGGTAGTTGAAAAAGGGCACTCGTGGTGGCTCTTCCTTAGAACTTCTCTTTCTCTTCTCACCTTTTTGGTCTCTCTTTGTGTCTCACTTTTTCATGGCTGATAACATATTCTAACCCACATAGGACACCTTTTATTTTTCTAATTTTCTTCCATTATTTTATTTCAAAAATATGAATTACCAAAATGCCCTCCCCGGGTGCCGGTTCAGCGTAAAATTGTCCCGAAACCCAAACTAAATCCCGAGGTAGACTTTTTGACTATATCGACCCTTACGAACACAATGGCACACTCGAAACGACCATATGAGCGACTTATAAATAATTTTATTTTATTTTCATTAATTAAATCCCGACACGACTGACCCGCGCGTCCCAACTTAATTTCCATAAATGTCGTATTTTTCACTCACAACAACTTTAATATTTTCATAATCATATATTACTTTACTCATTAAGCAATATTTGACATAATTCTCACCAATAAATACTAATTCTCATCACGCTAGTAATTATTTAATTAAATCCAGATTAATTATAAATAAAATTTCCCATTTAATTAATTAATTCCTTAATTAAAATAAAATCTTTCAAAAATACGGGGTTGTTGATACCAAAATTAGTATGCTGATATAGACGAATCACAAGAAGACATGTGTCGATCTACGTGGCACAATAGCAACGAGGAAGTCTATTTCCCTGACCAAGTCAGACTCACTCCGAGCAACAAGTATACTCCGAGGAACTCCAGCTCTCTGAGGAACTCCAATGCTCCGAGGAACTCCAGCTCTCTGAGGAACTCTTGAACGACGAGCAACTAAGGCGGTTCGAGCTGCATCTCGACCACAACATTGATTGCCAGATAATCAACAGTTCAACTATTCATTGAATGCTTATCATCTTGACGCACACGCTTGAAGAGCATTAAATGAGTTACCCTTTCATATGTATATAATTTAATGTATCACCCTTTCAGATTATAGCCTCAAGGCTATAAATATATTGTATTACCCTCATTCAAGGGGACCGAAATTTCTAGATTCTACTTGTAATCGAGAATTCCCAAACACTCAGCAATAACATAACAGTGGACGTAGGCCATTCATATAAGGCTGAACCACTTTAAAATATTATGTCTCATTTATTTATCTGTGATTAAATTATTAGAGTAATCTAATTTTTTACATGAACAGATTGGCGCCGTCTATGGGAACGACTGTTGTTATCGTTTTTCATCAAAAATCATTCATCATCAATGGCAGATAATCCAGAATCCAGCAATCGAAACGCTAGAAATGCTGGAAATCCTCCAAATCCCTCTGCACCTCCAGATCTGGTTGGGATTATGACGAATCTTGCTCAAGGATAAACCGCTATGCAAGAAATAATGCGACAACTCATACAGACACTTCATGGCGGTGCACCTGTACGTTCGGGATAGCTAAGTGGTCAGAGGCAAACCTATTTACTTTCTTCATGATCCAGGCGTACTGAGTCATATCGTAATGAGGAATCTGATGATTTCTCTTATCAACCTGGGCGAACTTCGTCAATAAGGGCTACAGTTACTGATCAACGTATCACTCTCTCTACAGAGATACCCAGTGCCTTGGAAAGACTCTATAGGGTGTCTCCTTTTAGTCGATTAGGCCCTAGGAGGAATAGGAGTCCACCTAAGACCATGTCGAGGAGTTTTCGACAACCATCAGATCTAAGAGAAGGATCAGCACAATCACGACCAGTTGCTCGTCAAGATAAATCTCAGGAGGCCACATCAGAGCAATCAATTGCTCGAACTAACAGACCCGAGGAAAGAAATAATGCGTGGAAGGGTTCCATTCAACGGTTGGAGGATAGATTGGGAGAAGTGGTTAAGGCGAAGAATCCCTTACAATGAACTTTTGTTCAAGGGACACCTTTTGTCCAGGCCATTGTGGGTTTTTCTACCCCATCAAAGTTTAAAGCACCTGTGGTGACCCCCAAATATGACGGAAAGACAAATCCTGTTCTTCACATAGAGAAATATCAAGCTGCCGCCGAAATCTATGCTGTCCCCGATGAGATGAGATGTAGAGCATTCTCAGGAACTCTTACTGGATCTGCCCAGATATGGTACAATAATCTTCCTCGGGGTAAGATTTCAACTTTCTTTCAGTTAGACGAGTTGTTCATTGGCAATTTGTGTTTTGGAGCAAAGCCAGTAAAAAGAGTAGCACACTTGTTAAGTGTTAGACAAAAATCTAATGAGAGTACTAGAGATTACATAACTCGTTTCAATAACAAGAAACTGGAAGTTATAGATTATGAAGAAAAGATAATAATCACCGCCTTGATGAGTGGGTTGTTGCCTAACAAGTTGTATTACACTTTGGCCAAAGATCCACCTATAACTATGTCAGAGTTGATGGCAAAAGCGACCAAAATCATGAATGCCGAGGAGGCTATGGCTGCAAAGAAGAATATGGATAAAGAGACCAAGGTGGAAGTCGACAAATCTAAGAAGAAAGAGCATAAGGGCAATGGCGGTGACAAGCATTCCAAGAATAGTAGGTCATCATGGGAAGTCCTGAAAAAATTCGATAATTATACTCCTTTGAAAATGGGTATTAATCATGTCTTGGAATAAATCAAGAATAGCGAGGAAGTAAAGTGGCCAAAGAAACTGAGGTCAGATCCTGATACGAGGAATAGGGAGAAATATTGCGAGTTCCATAAGGATCATGGTCATATGACCAAAAATTGCATAGCTCTTCAGAACGAGATTGAAACACTCATCCGAAGAGGAAAGATAGCAAAGTATGTTGATCGGGGAGGTGAAAGAAGAAATAATGACTGAACTAGAGAGAGGTCTAGATCTCCTCGTCGAGCAGAGGAGAAAAAGAAGAGAAACCATGAAGATGATCCAGATGATGACCCCGATCTTCCCAAGAAACCAAGGCAGCCAGAACGAGAGGTATTTTCCATATGTTTTGGATCATTTGATTGTAATGTTATTACAAGAGGAGATGCAGGAGGAGGGGACCTTACTGCAGAAAGAAAGGCTTACCTTGGAGAGGCTCAAGCTTGCTCATATATTCAGCGAATAAATTTGGCTGAGGAAGATCACCCGAGGAAGGTAAATAAAGAGAAGCTGGCCATTGGCTTTTCAAAAAATGACCTGGCAGGTGTTCTTTACCCTCACGACGACCCTTTGGTGATCAAAATGAGGATGAAAGAAGTAGTGATTTTAAGGATTCTGGTAGATAATGGTAGTTCAGCATACATCATGTTCTACTCGTGCTTTGACAGTTTAAATTTGAAATTATCTCAATTGGAACCTTATCACATACCTCTATTGGGTTTTGTTGGCGAGAAAGTTTTTCCACTTGGGATGATCAAGTTGGATATATTCATTGGAACTTGGCCTGCTTGTCGAACAGAAAGAATACGCTTCTTTGTGATGGATAAGAATATGCAGTCAGCTTACAACATCATTATGGGAAGAGTTGGTTTGAAGAAGTTCGAAGCAGTCCCATCTACAGTACATCAGTGCTTAAAATTCCCAACAAATTTCGGAGTAGGAGTTGTGAAAAGTGATCAAAAAGTAGCTCGGGAATGCTATTATTCATCTGCCGAGCAAGAGGAGTTTGAAGAGTCAAGGAAATAGACTACTACCTACCAGGTGGATGAAGGTACATAAATTGAAACACTTGATCCCAGAGATGAATCCCAACTTGTAAAAGGACAGGTGATGGAATCTACAGAAAATGTTATTCTGGACGACGAGCACCCTGAACGAGTAACCCAGATAGGTTCGTCGTTGGATGTTTCAATAAAACAGGAGTTGATAACTTTCTTAAGAAACAGGAAGAAAACTTTTGCATGGAGTCATGAGGACATGCCAGGAATAGATCCAAACTTCTTATGTCATGAGCTCAATGCGAATAAGGAGATCAAGCCTGTAAAGCAGAGAAGAAGAGTGTTTAGTCCCGAGAAGAATCAAGCCATACAAGAGGAGGTCGACAAGCTCCAAAAAGCCCAATTCATTGAAGATGTGAAGTATCCAAACTGGTTGGAAAATGTGGTGATGGTGAAGAAGAAAAACAATAAATGGAGAATGTGTGTTGATTTCACCGATCTCAACAAGGCATGCCCAAAGGATCATTTTCCATTGCCCAGAATTGATCAACTAGTGGATGCTACCTCGGGACACGAGCTGCTCAGCTTCATGGATGCTTACTCTGGTTATAACCAGATCAAAATGAAACCTGAAGACAGAGAAAGTACTTCTTTTATTACCCCTAGGGTAACTTATTGTTATAATGTTATGCCTCTTGGTTTGAAAAATGCAGGAGCGACATACCAGCGGCTGATGAACAAGGTTTTTGCCGAACAAATCAGTTGCAATATGGAAGTCTATGTCGATGATATGCTAACAAAGAGCAAGAAAGCTGCTGATCATCTAGTTGACTTAGGTCAGACCTTTGATCAACTGGATAAATATCAAATGAAGCTCAACCTGACGAAGTGCACATTTGGAGTACGAGAAGGAATGTTCCTCGGGTACATCGTCAACCAACAAGGCATTGAGGCGAATCCAGAAAAGATCAAAGATCTTTTAGGGTTGCGATCTCCAACGACGAAGAAAGAGGTGCAGAGTCTTACAGGATGAGTTACAGCGCTCAACAGATTTGTATCCCGAGCAACGGATAGATGCCTTCCATTCTTCAAAACACTTCGAAAAACTTTTGAGTGGAATGATGAATGTGAAAAAGCCTTTCAAGACTTGAAGAAATATTTAGGAGCACCTCCATTGTTGTCCAGACCAGTAATGGGAGAAAAGTTGTACTTGTACCTGGCAATATCAGAGAATGCAGTCAGCTCGGCATTGATCAGAATGGAGAACGGAGTCCAGAAGACAATTTATTACACAAGTAAGGCTTTTCGAGGTGCAGAGACCAGGTACCCAAAGCTGGAAAAATTGGCATTGGCATTAATTGAGGCAAGTAGAAGAATGAGGCCATATTTCCAGACCCATACCATCGTCGTGTATACCGACATGCCATTGAGACAAGCCCTTCATAAGCCAAAAAAATCAGGGAGACTGATGTATTGGGCGATAGAGCTCGGTGAATATGATATTGTGTATGAACCTATATCATCATTAAAAGGGCAGGCTGTAGCAGATTTTATAGCAGAATTTACATATCCTAATACCCCTGAGGAACAAAAGTTGCTCGCTGACCAACCTGCGGATGTTACAGGATCAACAGACATAAGTCCAGATCAACTCTGGTTGGTAAAAGGGCTTGTGGATATAGAAAGATCATCAAACTCAAACCCAGACCAACTCCGGTTGGTAAAAGGGCGAGAAGAGATGGTCGACAAAGAGCGAAAAATACCAGGGGAGGATGAAAGGAAACAGCATATATTTCACCGAGGAACTCTGTCAGATAAGAAATTTGAAGACGAGTTACCTACATGGAGATTATATGTAGATGGGTCATCCTGCACAACAGGTTGTGGGGCATGGATTGTTTTGAAAACCCCAGACAAGATTGACATGGAATATGCCCTGCGATTCCAATTCAAAGCCTCCAATAATGAGGCTGAGTATGAGGCCATGATAGCAGGTCTTAATTTAGCAAAGATTATGGAAGCGCAACAAGTGATGGTATTCAGTGATTCTCAATTAATTGTGAATCAGATGCTGGGAACATATGCAGTTAAAGGAGAATTAATGGTCAAGTATCATGCAAAGACAATAGAGTTGTTGGCAGAATTTAATGCCATTCAGTTGATCAGAATACTAAGAATGGAAAATGCATAAGCAGACGCACTGGCCCGACTAGCATCAGCTACTCGTACCGAACTGCGAAGAACAATACCAAATGAAGTATTAGAAACTCGGAGCATAGATGAAGACCTGACGATGAATGTTATTACCCTTGATTTAGGATCATCTTGGATGGATCCCATCAGGGAATATATTGAAGAGGGAGAATTACCGGAGGATAAGCTCGCTGCAAAGAAATTGAAGTTTAAAGCTGCTCGGTATGTACTAACTAATGGTATTTTGTATAGACGAGGAATTATGGTAGGTTTGCAGAGATGTGTACATCCCTCCGAGGTGAAGGAATTGATTGAAGAGATCCATGAAGGGTCTTGTGGAGCACATGTAGAAGGTCGGATACTTTTACAAAGAGTGATGACGCAGGGGTACTACTGGCCAACGATAATGGCTGATTGTATAGCCTATGCCAAAAGATGTGATAAATGCCAACGTTTTCCTTCCATCCGATGTACTCCACAAGCATTGTTGACACCCATAACTTTCCCTTGGACATTTGCCATGTGGGGAATTGATTTGGTTGGGCCACTGCCAACAACCCGAGGAAGATTCAAGTACCTCGTCGTTGCAGTGGATTATTTTACTAAGTGGGTAGAAGCTGAGCCACTTATTGATATGACATACGAGAAGGTATACCAGTTCATTTGGAAGAACATAATCTGTTGATATGGTCTCCCTCATGTCTTCATCACAGACCATGGAACACAATTCGATAACGAGGAGTTTGCTGCCTATTGTCGTCAATCAAATATTTTGAAGACTCATTCAGCACCATGCCATCCTCAAAGCAATGGACAGACTGAAGTGACGAATAGAACATTACTAAATGGTTTGAAGAAGAGGTTAGATGAAGCTAAAGCTAATTGGATTAATGAGCTACAGTCAGTATTGTGGGCTTACCGAATAACTCCCCGAGCAGCAACTGAAGAATCACCATATATGCTGGGATTTGGAAGTGAGGCTGTAATACCTGCCGAGTTAGGTCTTCCAACACACAGAGTGCTGAATTTCAATTCCCCAGTCAGTGAATTGATGAGGAGATTAGATTTGGACATGCTCGAGGAAGTTAGAGAAGAGGCAGCCATTAGGAATGCTGCTTATCAACAACGAACATCCCTGTTCTACAACAAGAGGGTGAAAAAATGCGACTTAAAAGAAGGAGAATATGTGCTAAAGAAAGTCATTCAGAAGCACAATAAGTTGGAAAAAAATTGGCATGGACCTTACCGAGTTACAGAAGTTGTTCGACCAGGAACTTACCGAATAGCAACTCTAGAAGGAGAGAAATTTAAGAATGCATGGAATGCTGAACACCTACGCAAGTATTATCAGTGATGTAAAATGTAAAGAAGTTCCATCAATATGAATAAAACGATGATATTTCACAATCTTCTCTCCTTTTATTGAAAGCTTTTCGGGGAATACTAGTGTTTAACACTACGCTGCTCAGCACACAACGCTGCTCGGCAGTAAAAAGAAGACGATAGTTCAAACCCAGACCAACTCTGATTGGTAAAAGGGCGAGAACACACCTAATACTCCTTTGGTTAGGAGGCGTACACTAGCTCAGACCAACTCCGGTTGGTAAAAGAGTTAGTGGACATGATAGTTCGAACTCAGACCAACTCCGGTTGGTAAAAGAGCGAGAACACGATAGTTCGAACCCAGACCAACTCCGGTTGGTAAAAGGGCGAGAACACCCCATACTCCTTTGGTTAGGAGGCGTACATTAGCTCAGACCAACTCCGGTTGGTAAAAGAGATAGTGGACATAATAGTTCGAACTCAGACCAACTCCGGTTGGTAAAAGAGCGAGAACACGATAGTTCAAACTCAGACCAACTCCGGTTGGTAAAAGGGCTAGAACAACATCAACATTACTAAAAATGCCAACATGTTTGGTTAGGAAACACGATATGCTCTCAAATGCCAACTTATGTTGGTCGGGAGGTAAGTTTATTACATAAAAGTTCCTCGAAGAACAAAATATTCCAAACTGAATCAAGTATGGTTGGTCGGAGATAAAAATCCACTAACTGTAGTTGGTCGACAAGGAGAAAATATTTTAAACAGTACCAAGTATAGCTGGTCGGGGATAAAAACCCATTAACTATAATTGGTCGACGAGCACAACTAAACAACCTTGGTTGGTTGGAAGAATTTTTAACATTTTTATACTCATTACTTTATTATTAAGTGATCGAGCAATATTACTAATACTTGTAATTTTTTTTTATTACTAAGTTGGTCGATGAAGCACACAATATTGTTATGCAAGCACAAATATAAAGTGTTTGACAAATACAAGAGCAATGCAAATTTGCAAACAAAAATGAAATTCTTTCATTAAAGTCAAAATAAATTACACAAGTTTATTACATTGATATTAAATTGTGTACTAATTATTACATCAGAATTTCCTATTCTATTGGCTTTTTTCCTTTAGCTTTCGATATAGGCTCCTCGCCAGCAGGAGGATCTTCCAAGCAAAGGGGAGAATTAATGAAGTTAATATCTTGAAGCATTCTAACATTCATTAATGAAGGTGTGTCCAGTAGATGCTCGGGACGAGATACCTCGATCTGAGAATGAAGATTGTAGTCACCAAGGTATTTTGCAATTAAGCTCCGAGGAATGGCATGAGATGGGATCCATTCCATGTCCAATTTATAAGGTGGCACGGGCAAGTCTAGTAACCCAGGATCATAATAGTCCCACAGGTAGTGTCCTTGTTCGAGCTTCAGCACGCCCAAGGCATTCAACCATCCCTGTTTATAACCTTCATTATTGGCATTTTCAACGCAAGCATCCAAGTGACAAAGGGCCTCATTGTAGCCTGCCATCCAGAACTCACGAGGTTTGTGGAATTGGAAAGTTATTCTCTCTAACTGCTCGTGAAGGTTTCTGGCAAAAACATCATTATTATTCAGAGCA
Organism: Sambucus nigra; assembly: GCA_949130495.1. Taxonomy (NCBI): domain Eukaryota; kingdom Viridiplantae; phylum Streptophyta; class Magnoliopsida; order Dipsacales; family Adoxaceae; genus Sambucus; species Sambucus nigra. The sequence continues at coordinate 103,461,439 of OX422214.1, read as the reverse complement.
GACTTTGTCGAAGCAAGTTGATCCTCCAGAGTTTGGATTTTCTTGGACATTTCAGACAAAGCCCGATCTTTTGCATTCAATTGGAACGCTTGAGTTTCCAATGTTAATTGAGTACGAGCTTCTTCAACAGTACGATGAAGACCTATTGGTCGTCCCCGAGCAGGTTGAATACTTTGTTCCTCGTCAACATCCTGAGCAACTCTTCCTCGTCCACGAGAACCTCTTCCTCGTCCCCGAGTAGCAGTAGAAGGCCCAACTCTTCTCAAAGTCTCTAATTCTTGCCTCAATTTGGCATTCTCAACCTCTAAAAATGAGAATCCTTCATCGGTGACCGGTACCAAGGCAGTGGAAGATGAAGCTGCAGATTTATACTGTGCCAACTCTTTCTGCAAATTGTTATTCTCTTGCTCCAGCAGCTCAGCGATCTGTCTGCATGCTTCGACTTCACCCTTTAGGGTTCTCTCTCTCACTTCATAGCCAACAAGCATCTTGTCATAACCTGTTTCAGCACTAAGTTGTTTGAGTTTCTTCTCATACCCTTCATGCAAAAGAACTGAAGACTCTTTATACTGATGCTGAAGTTCATCGAGAGTACCTTGCAAATCTTCAATCATTTCGTAATAAGTCGCATTGTTGGCTACAGCACGATCAAGAAGACATTTCAAGTATTGATATGCCTCCACTGCTTGGTCTGAAGCATCATGACCAAGGATATCAGTAATTTTTGATGCACTCAGGCCAGTATGGCCAGCTTTAAAATATTCATGGCATTGCTGCATCAGTTTTGTATCATTGGCAGATAGCAATTCGATTCTAGCCATAAACTAGTAAAGAAGAGAGGGCAAGAGTTAATAAAAGAAGCAGACAGAACATCAACAACGTAGAGGAACAAAAAGGGTGATTTTTATTACATCATCAAAAGGAGTACAGCGTTCAGAATACAGAGTACAAGTAAAATAAAAACAGAAAGAGAATACCGAACAACTTCACACCTTTTCCTTGTCTCCCAAGACTTTCTCGGGAGGCTAGGACGAGGAGTTTGGTTGCTCGGTGGGAACAATGAGTTGGTTGGCAGAAGTTGGGACTTGTTCAGGAGGAGCAGGCAAAGATGAAATCTCCTCGGTGGCTGTCTGATTGGGTTGTGGAGCAAGGACTTGATCACCCACTGTCATTGAAGACTCCTCGGATGCAGCTTCGTCTTTATCCTCATCTTCAATTCTAGGAGGAGGACCGAGAAGATGTTGTTGAAATAGCTCAGAGTCCTCGCTCACCTTCAATTCTTGCAGGGCAGCAACCCAACCATCTCGAAAGTATTTCAAACTCCCATACTGCACGTGGGTCATTATTGCTGCTACCCCCCTATCCCATCCTTTATCCCAATCGGTACGAAAAGATTTTTTCACAGCCACTTTTCTCTTCATTTTCTCCGAGGAGAGCTTCTCGGATAGAAGATCCTTAGAGGCTTTCAACTTGGCCTCCACCTCCTCCTTCTGGCGATTTACTTCTCGCAGAAGGGTTAGCTCTTCCTCAGCCGATTTCAACTTATTTTCAAGCTCCCCAAAGTTTGTGAGCTTCTCGGCATATTTCCTATTCTCTCTCTCCAAGTCTTTTATTTTGTTTCCCAACTGCACCTTCTCTGCCTCAGATGCAGCCAACTTCTTCTCCCATTCACCCCTATCCTCGTCATATTTTTGACGGGAATCCTTCAAAGACTGGGCCAAACCCAGAAAAGCATCCTCCACTCCAGACGAGGAGCTAGAAGCCTTGAATGCTTCATCTTTCTTCACTATGGTGTTAAAACAACTCACCAGCTGAAAAAGAAGGTAATGATAAGTCAGTTCCGAGATACATATATTGACTGAAAGAAAGAAAAATTTAGGATAAGAGAAACTTACTGAAGCAATATGACGAGTAGCTAGGGATGTCAGCATATCCCTAGACATGTTTTCTTCAATTCCTTGGACTTCAGGAATAGTCCAAGTCTTTACCGAGCTCATTGCAGAACTCGGGGGAATAATGGTTGGAACACCAGCTCCACTAGCTTGGAGATGGGGAATGGTTTCAGAAAAACTGACCAAGGAGGATTTCTTCAATCTCCTCAGTGTCACTTCAACAGTTTCAACCAAAGAGGAACTTTTGGTTGGGGAGATGGTGATCACTCCTGCTGGTACATCCTTTTTATTAGAAGCCACTGGGGGCTTCTCGGCAGCTTTCTGAGGAGCAACAAAAGTGGTGGCATCTACTTTCTTTGTCCCCTTTGGGACATCATTCTTGTTTCTCTTTCCATCTCCACCAGAGGAAGTCTCCTCGAAGATAGAAGGAACTCTTCTTTTGCCCATTTTCTGACTTAGAGGAATGTGATATTCTGGTGAAGAATCCTCAGAAGCTGGCAATGGTTCACTAATGCTGACCACAGGACGAGCAGTAAAGGATGATGTATAGCTCCTGTACTGCAACAAGTATGAAGCAGACCTAACGTGCTCGTCTGCAACTTTCTGATGCAAACTCTAGATATGTTTCAAATGCTTTATATTAACTTCTGATTCTTTGGGAGTTTTTCTCTTGCTGTTAACTGCAAACAAATACATAGTGAAATATCAGTTATACATTTTATCAAACATAATGAAATCATAATTTCAGAAATAAAATAAGATGAAAATAACCTATCCCATTGCCATATGGAGGGCATTTGGGACCTTCATATACTTTGTCACCAACCAAAGGGGCATGTTGCCAATTTTTGATAACTACCCCATGTTCAAAATAATCCCTATTAGCATCAGGGAGATTGACTACTAAAGCTCTATTCAAAAATCTAGTTTTTAAATAATAAACATTGTCTAGAACAGCCCATCTATAACAGTACATAATCTCAGGAATTCCTTTACGAGTTCCATGAGTTTGATTTAACCTATGCACCCCATTAACTATTCTCCATGTGTTGGGGGCTATTTTTGCAGGAACAAGATTGAAATAATGACAGAACTCTAAACACAAGGGGTTTGGTGGAAAAGAAAATCCACATTCAGCAATAAAAAGGCTAGGGAACCAATGTCCCTCAGCCAAACGAAAATAATTTGAAGGCTCAGAAAGATCCTCCAAAGTTACCCAAGACGGAATAGAGAAATCAGAACGGAGTTTCTCAAGAGATTCAATAATATAAACCATGGTGAATAAAAGAAATGAAGAAGAAGGAAGAAGGAAGAAGATCTTACAGGAAAAAGGGAGATCTGTTGACAACGAACGAAAACAAGGACGAACGCACAAGAGAAAGAGAGACTATGGAAAACTCGAAAGCAGAAATTGGAAAAGGTAGAAGACAGTGATATTGTCTATGCAGTTTAAATACTTTGCCTTGGGAAACGGCGAAAGAAATGATTACAAAAAGGAAACTATTACGCTACCGGCGGCTAAAAGGACAAAAAGTGCACGAAGATCGAAGCGCTTATAAAAATGCAAAAAGGCGGATTCTACGAATTTGGAAGGAAATTCAAATATGAAATTTTTTTCCTAAAAACCAGGAAGATCATTTAATATTGCCATATACCGAGAAAGAATGTTCCATACTCCTCAAAGTTCGAAATAGGAAACATTGGGGGCTTCTATTGATACCAAAATTAGTATGCTGATATACACGAATCACAAGAAGACAAGTGTCGATCTACGTGGCACAATAGCAACGAGGAAGTCTATTTCCCCGACCAAGTCAGACTCACTCCGAGCAACAAGTATACTCCGAGGAACTCCAGCTCTCCGAGGAACTCCAACGCTCCGAGGAACTCCAGCTCTCCGAGGAACTCTTGAACGACGAGCAACTAAGGCGGTTCGAGCTGCATCTCGACCACAGCATTGATTGCCAGATAATCAACAGTTCAACTATTCATTGAATGCTTATCATCTTGACGCACACGCTTGAAGAGTATTAAATGAGTTACCCTTTCATATGTATATCATTTAATGTATCACCCTTTCAGATTATAGCCTCAAGGCTATAAATATATTGTATTACCCTCATTCAAGGGGACCGGAATTTCTAGATTGTACTTGTAATCGAGAATTTCCAAACACTCAGCAATAACATAACAGTGGACGTAGTCCATTCATATAAGACTGAACCACTTTAAAATATTTTGTCTCATTTATTTATCTGTGATTAAATTATTAGAGTAATCTAATTTTTTACATCAACAGGGGTATTACAAAAAATTTTGAAAAATTGTTTTCACCTCAAGGACACACTAAAAGGGACCCCTACACATTTGAATCATATGTGATTAGGACTAATCACACACAAAAAAAAATTATTGGGGGGGGGGGGGGTGAAAGTAAGTGTAAGTTTGCTTTTCTTTCAAATGAAAATATTTACGTTGCCCACGCCCCATAGTTTCTAAAGCTTTTATTTTGCTGTCTTATATTTCAGAAACTAGGTCTCGGATTTTTTTTTTACAGTATATACAGAAGAAAAAAAGTTGGTGGGTGCGGCCACCCCCTTTGGGATAGGGAAGGTCCACCACTGGCATGAGGGAAAGAGTTTCTTTAAAAACAAATTTATTTGGGGTGGGGGGGTGAAAGTAAGTGTAAGTTTGCTTTTCTTTCAAATGAAAATATTTACATTGCCCACGCCCCATAGTTTCTAAATCTTTTATTTTGTTGTCTTATATTTCAGAAACTGACGTATAGGTCTCGGATTTTTTTTTACAGTATATACAGAAAAAAAAAGTTGGTGGGTGAGGCCACCCCCTTCGGGATAGGGAAGGTCCACCACTGGCATTAGGGAAAGAGTTTGTTTAAAAACCCTACAACCATAGAGCTGGACTTCAATTGTTTAATCACAAAGCAGTTGAGAAAGTTGAGAAAATTGTGTCAAGTGAAAAAATGGGAATTGGAAATTGGGCTGATTGCTCACAATGCACACTTAACTTTTCTTTTATAAAATAGTATATATTTTATATTTTCTGAATTTAAATTGTTTTCTTTTTTAAAAACCTTTTTTATCCTTTATTTTTCTTTACAAACCGTTCACTAGCATGGGCTACCGCTCACATAGAATGCAACACATAATTTCTGACATCCTGCCCAGTCCTTAATACGGATAAAGACTACCATCATGGGGTGTATACACACAAAGAAGTTCTCTCTCGGCATACACTAATATAATAAGCCGGATTTCTTATTCTCGTTTAAGTACTATCATAATTAACTTTATCTCATTACACATTTCATAATTAGCTTACTACTCCAAGCTATAGTAACAATATACTCATACCCCACCCGACGAGTATTACAAATTTCAAGTCCCAAGTAACATTATCTTAGTCAATACTTTATAATTGGAAACTTGTTAATTATATATGCAGGCTTACATCTCATAGGGATTCTCCACAATTAAAGCTACTTTAAGTCTCAAGAACTAGTTCTATAAAAGGCCGATCCTACTTTAGCATATTAATGGGGTAATTCGTCTCATATTAAACAATTAGTACTAAAAAGGCTCAACAAGTCTCCTTATGTGTCGATAAAATAAATTAGTTTTTCCCAATTTTAACCCCGACTAATTATTTATCTTAGGTCAGTATATTAATTCAAATTCAAATTAATTAAAACAATGTAAATATGATGAAAATTAAATAACCAATTTGATTTGTTCATAATCAAATTAATTAAGTCAATTTTACAATTTACTGATTAATTAAGTAGGTCAAAATTTCTTATAAGGTGATAGCAATTAACAATGACAAAAAATAAAAGTAATCATACAAATAGGGAGACGATCATTTAACGTGGAAACCCTCTCGAAAAAATTACATGCACCCACCATACACAAGTCCACTAGTACAAAAAAATTAGGGATTACAAAAGGACAGACACGACTAATGTTCCGAACTTTAAACCTCGCAGTACTAATTCTGTCAATCATCACCACAACTTTGACTTAACAACCACCACTCTCGGGTCTCGATATCCACCGATGTATGAAATAGATGTATCTGCTCGAATCTCCACCGTAGCTTTGATTCCTAGCTCACCAGTCTCGCATACGTGCCGTGGATCGTAATCCTAGTCAATCGGCTCACAGATCTCCAAAACCTCCTCAAGCTTTAATCACAACCAAAGTCAAAACCTCCACAGAGTTTAGAATGAAATTGTGGGAATTATGTTTTAGAAAACGCCATTAAAATATGTGATTTAATGTGAAGGGTTTTCTAAAACATCAAAAAGAGAACAAAATGCCAAGCAATTGGCTTGGGAACTTTTAGGGGTTTTTTACGCACAAAAGTTCTCAGCAAATTTGAAGCTTCCGTGTTTAGTATGTGGATATAGACGAAAAATATGATTTGAAGAATGATTCTACGCAGACTCATTTTTCGCTATGTGATTGTATTGGTTCGTGTTCGGGATTCACTCATTACGATTCAAAATATGAATCAATACAGATACGACATGACAATGCATCGTACAAAATAAGTCAAAATACTAAGTTGGTCTAGAATTACACTTTTCAGAACCAGTGCACAAGTGAGCAACGGAAAGTAAAGGACATTCAAAGGTTTATTGTCTTACATGAAAGAACTAGGGGTGAATTAGAGAAATATGTTTTAATTTGCATTAAGCTGTAGTAAGAACTAGGGGTGTCTTAGTTAAAGATGTATTAATTTGCATTACACTGTAGTATTGACACTATGAGTTGTATCGGGGATATTCATTCATGTCTAGTCGTTAGGGGAGATGTGCAGTTCAACTGACTTATGCCCCCTGTAATCTCCGTATTGTGTTTTTCAAACAGTGCAATTTACCAAAAATACAAATATAAGTCGTAAATTAATGCTAGAAACCAACTTGCAGCATGCCAAATTAGAAACCTCTTAATGGATAAACAATCCAACCCTATCGAGGACGAATACAAGTCCAGCAAAGGGAAACAATATGGAATCCAGTAGTAACCAAAGAATTTGCTGGTACCAGTAGTGTGTCTTTCTCGTACTTTCTACATATAATATAACAGTTTGAAACTGTTCAGTGCTTCTACAAATTAAATAATCGTAAACGAAGCATAGATATAATTGATGCAACATTTTAGCCGAACCCCATTCTGAAAGACTAGCATAGAGAAAAAAAAAACAATTATGTAGGAGATAACTGAACTATTTCTGCAAAAACTGAAGGGAAAACTACCAGCTCAAACTGGCCAGATTCACCCTATGCATGATGGTAGTGATTCAACTAGTATAACAACACTTTTCCAGCAGAGTTCACCATAGCCATAAAACCTCCACCTGGACTAAATCCAAACAGCGGGGATAATGCAAGGTCCGATTCTGTGGAGGCCAGTCAGAGGAAACCGTAAACAAAGGAACATGAATCAGCTTCAAACTGTTATTCTTCTTGCTCGAACTAATTTCTCAAATATGAGCATTATTATTAAATTTCATAAAATCCGCTTTAGTAGTCAGATTCTCAATGGTCTTCATCAGTTTTCGCTTTCCCCCCTAAAAACTCCTCTCTGTTGTAAATATTCACACTCCCACTATCTGAACCAGCTGCAAACGAATTCCCACGGGTAAGTACAAAGAGAGGTACTGTTTATACAACCTTCATCAATACCCTTGTGCAAACACGCCCTTGTTCTCAAATCCCAATGATAAATCTGGTCATTGCCACCCGATGTTCACAACTGTTGACCATTATCGGCAAATGCTAAAGAATGGACAGTTCAGTTCATTTTGAGTGTTCGAATTAGTTCTTTCGTTTTTGTCGATACTAACAAAATATACCCTTCATTGCCAACAAATTAAAGCGATTGTTTTAGAATCAGGGGAGACCTCGAAACTTCCAAGCTCTTTTCCTCCCTTCCAGTTAAAGGCCCTATTTTATCTATCTTCGCCTTCGCTCGATCAAACCTTTAAAAAACTTTCTTCCTAACACAATAACCTGAGACCCATTAGGTAAAAAGGACGCCTTTCGAATAGGGCAATCATCGAAGAAGATGCTTTGTATTTTGGGGTTCCGTTTGCCATCAATCAGAAAAAATCTGAGTCATTTATCTAATCCAGACGCGAGAAGCAACTGGGAATTTCTATGGAACTGGACTGAAGTAACTGGGCCATTTGAAGGATCCTCTGCATTTGCATCTACCAGTCTGGAGTACTCTAGCAGTCAAGGTAATAGCTTTGTGCTTCTTTTCACCATAAGATCTTCACTACTTAGAATGATATCTTCGTCCTTGTACCCATGGGCCAAGACTGACCCATTTTCTTCATCATCAGAGCTGTACTTTCTATCTCGAGAGTCAAGTTGGGCCCAGCTGAACATGCTGAGCCCTTAACCTTGATACATAAACCGAGCCAGATATTAGGCTCTCATTTTTCTTCCTTTCTGAGCTTTCTCAGTCTGTTACCTCTAGAAATATTGATACCGGTTGTCTCCCCCTCTTCGTCCACCCACAAGAGTTTCCTTTCCTTTCCTGTTCATTAATAATTTCCTTGGGCAATTCTGCATCCTCTTCATAAATAGACACTAGAGTATTAGCAAACCGATCAGTAAAGAATAAAGCAGAATTGTCAGCCTCCTCTCTCACTTGTTCCTCAGCGTCCTTACTGAACTCAACTGGGGAGTACAATGAGCCAAACAAGAAGTTTTCAAGGATTTTCATTTCCCTTTCTTGCACAATTTCCAATGGCTTGTCCTCTTCATTACGTTTTCTCTTTTTCTTCTTAGTTTTTGAAGTATATAATCCCAACCAGATTCGTGTCCGTCTGGTATCTCAGGTTTCCGTTCTGCGAGTGAAGGCTCATCAGGGGTCATCCTCTTGACTTAGTCCTTGGGGATGACAATTTGAAAAATCAAACTCATAATTGCAAGCAAGGCGGCTACTGCAAAATGAGACAAAGCATAACTACACAGATTCTTTGATTCAAGTTTATAAAAAGGCTACATAACAATTTATTCTAACTAGGGCCTTGTATGATAATGTTGCTGTTCCTAAAACTCCAATCCCATGCAGAAACAATTTGTAAAAACAAACATCAATCTAGGGATACTTCAACAAGTTACGCTAAACCCAGTGCAACGTACATCTATGTATGTTACGGATTTTATAAAATGATACATCATTTTTTGGTTTGGAAGAATGTATTCAAAAATGATTGAAGCAGCTTAAATAGTTGACTCCTAGGTTTGAATTGAGTTTAAACTATTTAGGGTCGGTTTGATAGCACAAAAATTTCAAGGCAAATTCCCCAAAGTTGAAAAATTCTGGTATCTTTCAGTTTTTACGCTGTTTGATAGCCTTAATTTGTCCTGAAATTTATTTTCTATGTACAACACGCCTTAAACACAATTTGCCACCCTATGGTGAAATTCAATTCTTTGGAAGGGGGTCAGGTTTTTGTTTGCCACCTTTGGGGGGCAAATCACTTAAAACCATTTTTTTTATAACTCTACATATTTCATAAATATATATTGTTAATAAATATATAAATATATATACTTCGTATATTTTAATATATATTCGTATATTTTATATATTTTAGCACATATATGTAAAATATTTTAATATATATTCGTATATTTTATATATTTTAGCACATATATGTATATTGGGTATATTTCGTATATTTATATATATTTCATATATTTATATATTTCGTACATTTATATAATTTATATAATTCATATATTTTAATATATATTTATATTTCGTAAATTTTTTATATTTCATATATTCCTTATATTTATATATTTTGTATATTTCATATATTTAATATATTCCTTATATTTAGTATATATTATTTACAAAACATATATATATATATATATATATATATATATATGTATATTCCATATATATGTATATTATATATATGTATATATATAGAATATACATATATACATTACATATATACATATATACATATATTATATATATGTATATATATATATGTATATATATAGAATATACATACATATATTATAGAATGTACATATATACATTACATATATATAATATACATGTGTATACATTATATAGAATATACATATAGAATACAGAATAATGTATATGTATATGTATACATTCTATATAATGTATACATATACATTATTCTGTATTCTATATGTATATTCTATATAATGTATACATATGTATATTATATATATGTAATGTATATATGTATATTCTATATATATACATATATATATAATATACATATACATATATATTATGTATATATTCATAAATACATAATATATATGTATATATATATATATATTATATATATGCATATATTCATAAATACATAATATATATGTATGTATTCATATATACATATATATTATTTACAGAATATATATATATATATATTCAGTATATATATTTTGTAAATAGTATATATTTAGTATATTCAGTATATAATATAATATATATTCATATATTCCGTAAATAATATATTATATCTTCATATATTTAATACATTTAATAGATTTTGTACATTTAATAATATAAAAATGATTATTATTATACATACTAAATATATAGTATTATATATTATATACATTTAATAAAATTATATATTATATACATTTAATAAAATTATTAAATGTATATAATATATAATACTATATAGTTAGTATGTATAATAATAATAATTTTTATATTATTAAATCTACAAAATCTATTAAATGTACAAAATCTATGAAGATATATATATTATTTACGGAATATATGAATATATATTATATTATTTACGGAATATATATATTCCGTAAATTATTATATATATTCATATATTTTGTATATTTTATCGGAAATTAATAATAATTTACGGAATATATATATATATATATTCCGTAAACAACTTCTCCACATTTATATCTATTTTTCAACTTTTGTGTTTGATAGAAAATGTGGAAAATTGATGATTTTCCAACTTGTATCAAACAGACACAAGTTGAAAAATATTCATTTGCCTTGAAATTGTTTGTCCAGGAATCAAATGTTCTGGAATCATTTGCATTTTCCCAGTTTTCTATCAAACGGACCCTTAGAGTTTCAATTAGTGTGGAACTTATGCAAAACATTTTTCTAGTTGAGAACCACTCTATGGTACATCATCAAGCGTTGCCCAAAGAAGACCAATCGGAGTTCAAGAAGGGTAAGATGGTAAGTTCAACTAGGCCTGGCAAATGGGCGGATAAAAAATGAATATTGATAAATTTGGACTTGGTAGGGGCGGGTCAAGAAGGATAATCGGGTCGGGTCAGGTTGACCCGTTCCCCCCACCCTCATGTTTTTCATAAAATTAATCCTAATTTGTTTCATTAGTATGCATTCACATCCTCTTGATGGAAAAAAGTGAAATTCTTAAACTATCATTAACAATAATGATTATAAAAAGTTAAACATACTACACACAGCACCCAACATTAAAAACTAAATCTTTAGATGACTATATTCAATTAACAACTACAGCATGGTTTAATATAGGAATTCATGACCTGTAGCTAAATCTTGAGATGACTATCAATATTTATAAATATTCATAACAAAATTTATAAAGTCTACTACAATATAGTTCAAATTACAATAACAAATAATAAAGTCCAATACATTCCATCAAAATAATAAAGTCCCAACATTAAAAACTCCAATTATAAAATTCTTTACACAAAAATTCAAATAACATAAATCAATAGACTTCAAACGCAACACATCCAAATATCTAAATGTCCAAACTTTTCATGTTAAACCATTAATATTAATTAAAAAAAACATTGATATAGTCTACAAATATTAATTAAAAAAAAATCTTACAGTGGAGCGAAAATGTTTTTTTTTTGTGGGTGGGTGGGGGGGGCTCTAATACTAGCGATCAACCTGCAATAAAATTGTATTTTAAATATATATAAAAAAATTGTAATGAATGTTTAAGGCTATTTCTCTCTACCATAAATCCTCGACACATTAGATTTCGTTGTATTCCTTGCGATGGGTTTTGCATCCGGGTGGAAGAAGTTCCCGTTGTGGGTTTTTCTCGTACATCGTGGCGTTGTGTGGTAAGTTTAATTTTTATCTTGTAAAAATCACATAGATGCAAGTGTAGGTTTAAAAAGATAAAAATTGTTTTAATCACAACAATGGTGTCAGTGTGGTGCCAATTAAGTTTGGGTATTTTAAGTTAATTTAATTGAAGTCGGCTTAATTTATTGGCAAAATTCATGCTTACGTTTGTTTGACATAATTTTAACTTGGATTGAATTAATTTATTTTAACTGTGTTAAAAAGAAAATTCAAATATTTATTTGTTAAGTTTAATTTAATTTGAATTTTGGAGAAATTAAAATTTGAGGACTTTAATTGTTAATCTTGAAAGAATTTGTAAATTTGGAATATTGTGTGAACTATCTTACTTGGAATTTAAAAAATTAGGGATCAAGATCATATCTTATAATTTATAGCCCCTTTTCAAGTGGTATCAGAGCAGGAATGCTAAGTTATTGCGTTGAGATCATTTTTGGGTTTTATTATGAAAAATATGGGTTTTTCCATTTTTTTTTATTTTTGATGGTTCCAACTATGCGTATTGAAAAGCGCGTATGAGGTCGGCACTTAAGTCCTTAGATGAGTGGGTTTGGCAATTGGTAGTTAGAGGGTGGTCCCCACCTGCGTGTCTAGAAGATGATGAGCGTGTTCCTAATCCCATAGATATATGGAGTGAGGATGAACTAAAACTTGCAAACTTTAATTCCCATGGTTTAAATGCTCTATTTAGTGCGGTCACACCGAATAAGTTCCGTCAATTTATTACGTGTGAAACATCTAAGGAGGTATGGGATATTCTCCAACTCACCCATGAAGGTACAAGTGTCATTAAGCTTCAAAACTCCAAAACTTCATCACTCAATTCGAAACCATTAAAATGTTAGAAAGTGAGTCTTTTGATGAGTTCTATGCTAGGTTATCCTACATTGTGAATTCGTCTTTTAATTTGGGAGAAAAGATACCCGACAACCATGTCATAAAGAAAATTTTGAGGTCCTTACTCGAGAGGTTTAATCCTAAAGTGATCGTGCTAAATTATTTAGGCACTTTAAACTCTACGAAACTTGAGGAGCTTATACACTACACCAAAAACAGCAATTTGGCACACCCTGATATTAAAAATTTGGCACAGTTTAAAACTGTGCCAGATTCTGGCACGGTTTAATGACAATCTGACACACTTTAAAACAGTGCCAAAATTTGGCACTGCTTTAAAGTGTGCCAAAATTGAGTACACTTCACTAAAATATAAAATACCCCATGTTTAGTTTCCCTCTCCTCTCTCCTCTCTCATCTTCAATCTCCAGCTCCCCCTCTCTCTTTCTCTCGACCAAAACGCACCGCTCCCCCTCTCTCTTTCTCTCGACCAAAACGCAGACCCTCTCCCTCACTGGTCATCGGCTCCGACCCCGTCGCTCTATTTGCTCCGGCATCAACCCCATCACCTGGATCAATCAGAAAGTGTCGACCCACCACCTGAAATTCGTAAATGAAGATTTTATTAATTTTGGTGGAATTACTTTTACTGGGTGTTGTCGTTTTGAGCTTAAGTTCTGGTTCAGCACGGGTTTTCGTTTGGGAATACTGGGATTGCTACTCATTTTTTTAGAGCATTTCGTATTGAGGTAACAAATGGCTTTACCCTTTATACATACATACTTATTGTTATACAGTTATAAGATAATACATATATATATATACATATATATTCTCCTTCGCTTCCTGCTATTGTATCGCTCAAAGCGTTTGGGTTGTTTGGTGTGTTTAAATCGTTAATAACTTAAAAACTGATTAAGTGTTTGTTTAATAACTTAACATCTGATTAAGACTTTGGTACTGTTTGTAGTTGGGATTTGGTTGCTATTGTGTTAAATCAAGATTCTTTTTTGTTTAAAATCAAATCTTGTGTTTAAACTTAAAATTTGATAACATACTAGTGTGGTTGAGTTTTTTTTATTTGATGTGTTCAAAACAAATTTCTTTAATAAAAAAAATCTGTCGTTTTTGCTGTTAAGACAAATTTACCTGATTATACCATCTAGTTGAACAATTTATGTTCACTTTATTTGTAGGGGTTAATCATTTTTTTACTAAAGATTAATTGTTTTGGGTTGCATGTTTTAGATCTGTCAGTCTGCTTAATTTTTTTTGGACTAAATCCTTGGATTGAACAAATCGGACCAGGCATAAACCTCTATCAAAGATTGCAATCCACAAGGCAGTTTCTGCTCTCTTTAAAGCCCATCCTATTCTTCTAGGCTTGAAGGTAACATTGACTTTGCTTTCACTAACTGTATCCAACTTGGTTTGCATAATTACACAAACATGTGCATACAGTATTTATGTTTCTTTTATTAGTTAGTATTTTTCACATTGTGCATTTGTATGTAACTATTAGATGGTTATTTGTAACTATTAGGTGTGGTGGGTCTATTAATTTTACTAACTGGATCTGCTTAGTTTCTTGTACATATCCATTGCATATATGGATCGTTACTTTGACTATTTTCATTTCCCTTATAGATGAATTTGGATATGTTATTAATGGTGCAAGGGCTTATTACACCAATAGAAGGTAACATAGTTATCTATTAATTATTTTTCAATTATATTTACACTCATAATTAGTTTGCTTACAAATGATGGAATGACATTACTCGTTTTGATTCATGTGAATTCAGTATGAATTATCTGCTCATGTTTTGTTTCTTATTAAAATTAAGCATAAAGTTTGATGGGATTTTCACAGTCAGCCTCCACTCGTGAGTGCCATGGTTTTTGACATATACAATCGAACGGGTGATATGGATTTGGTTAGAAAGTCTCTCCCGGCCCTGCTCAAAGAACACAACTTTTGGAATTCAGGTACTAAAAAGATTTTTCCCCACTGCACCTTTTAATTACATATCCTCTTAATTGCCATTATATGCTATTATATTCAACATATGTATTTTTTATCTTGCGACTAATTTTACTTTTGTCTTGATGGTTGTCACTGCTTTTGTTGTTGAAGGAATTCATAAGGTGACCATCCAGGATACTCAAGGATTCACTCACACTTTGAGTCGGTACTATGCAATGTGGAATGAACCTAGGCCAGAATCTTCAGTTATTGTATGTTTTCATTAACTTTTTCTTCTTAAAGAATGCCCTCAGGTACTTTAGGATAATATTAACTTACACTACTTCTCATAGGACAAGGAAGCTGCTTTCAAGCTCCCAAGTATTTGTGAGAAACAACAGCTATATTGTGAGCTGGCTACAACTGCTGAATCTGGATGGGATTTTATCACAAGATGGATGATGTAAATATATCTTTTCCCTTTAATATTGTCATCTTTTGGTGGATTGAAGTCTGTCTTAACATAAACCTTTTGAAATTACATGACTTGATTTTATATTTCAACATAAACCTTTTGAAATTACATGACTTGATTTTAACCAAAATAATGAACTTTTTAATGAACCTAATAAGACATTAAAAACTAACCCAATCAATTTTAATTCCTCTTTGTAATTGGTCTGCGCCAGCGACAATGGACACGCATGTTTTTTAATATACACACACATGACCCCCCCTCCCCAATCTGCCGAACATACCCACACACCCCTCCCCAACCCTTTGCCCTCGCTTCCCTCTACCCGCTGTCACCCACAACCAGCCCCGCCCCAAACATAAATCCCATACCCCCCGTGAACCTCTTTGACTACATATTTAGTCGACAGCTTGCCCCAAGAAGATAACTTCAGCCTTCAAAGATGTCAACCAATTCAGCCTTCAAAAGATCTGATCTTATCATGCTTTTATTAAGTAATACAGTTGTTTGCTGAAGAAGAACAAGAACACGTGGGAGATCATTCCGGGTTGTGTTGTGACGTGATGAGACTTGAGCTTAATGTGATTGCTTGCTTAGTCGTATCAGTGACTAAGGCAAAAACATAAGGCAGCAGACCAAAAAAGCAGGTCGGTGTGGCCAAAAAAGCAGCAGGCCAAAAAAGCAGGTCGTATCGCGGAGAAGATTCACAAACTTAAATCAAAAGTAAAACGTAATAAATATAAAACGTAATAAATATACATCGAACACATGTGCTTGGTTTGTGGCCTTTCTCAATTACTTACTCATTTTCACTAATTCTTCATGTATGCCAAAATTGAAAAACTGGTAAATAAAACAAAAAACCAAGAACATTTCACAAGTCAGAAAATTAAGTCACATGTTGTAAAATGACTACTTTCCCTACATAATGGTTAATATATCTTTTTAAAATATAATTTTTGTATTGCAGGACCTTTTTGTGTCGGGACTGATACAACATCAGCACACTGGTGAAAGCCAAAGCGGAACTCGAAGAAGTGATTGGAAAAGGGAAGATCTCAAGTTGTTTGCACAAATACGCAAGGATCAAGAATGAGGGAGCTTATTCGGAGGATCTCAAGTTGCGAATAAATTTGGTAAGTATTTTATATTGATGATAGAAGATTTTATAATATAGTTCACCTTTACCAAAGTAAATTCTTCATTTAGTTGTGTGCGCGTGTGTGTGTTGTGTAAGATGTGTGTCTTAAGGCCTTAATAAGTGGTTGACATGGAGGAAGGGGCTATATATGGATTTATATACTATTTTTAGATGTTAAATCGGTGGAAGGGATTTATTGGTGGTTTAGCTGCGGCTTTTGTGCTTGTTGTTGTTGTTGGGCATATGTTAATATTAAAATAAGTTGGATTTCATGAATAAACAAAGGAAACTCTGTCGAAATTTTATGAAATAAGTAAGTGTTCTAAATTGATTAAGGCTAGCATACAACATTTGAAAATTGAACATTGGTGAATGAAAATGTAAAACAACTAATAAACATACCAGAATGAGACACGCATAGTCACGAACACCTCGCACGGGATCAATGCGACTCATAGGAACCGACCGCGTAGTCACGGGGCTCCCAGTTTGAGTGTACGACGTAAATTTGCAAAATATTTAGATTTAAGCATAAAAACATGCAATTGAAGGGTGAAAACGTAAAACAACACAAAAAAATCTCGTAGGAGGCACGAACAGGAACTGACCGCGTAGTCCCGGGTCTCTCGGTTTGAGAGTATGATGATAATTTGCAAAAATCAGCACTTAAACTTAAAAACAAGCCGTTAAAGGGTGAAAACCCAAACCACCCCCCAAATGACCCCGTAGGGGGCACGAGCACCTCGCACGAGACCAATGTAACTTGTAGGAATTGACCGCGTAGTCCCGGATCTCCCGATTTGTGAATAGGACGATAATTGCAAAAATCAACACTTAAACTTAAAAACATGTCGTTAAAGGGTGAAAACCCAAACCAACCCCCAAACGACCCCGTTGGAGGCACGAACACCTCGCACGGGACCAATGTAACTTGTAGAAACTGATCGCGTAGTCCCGGGTCTCTCGGTTTGAGAGTATGACGATAATTTGCAAAAATCATCACTTAAACTTAAAAACAAGCCGTTAAAGGGTGAAAACCCAAACCACCCCCCAAAGGACCCCGTTGGTGGCACGAACACCTCTCACGGGACCAATGTAACTTGTAGGAACTGACCGCGTAGAACCGGGTCTCCCGGTTTGTGAATATGACGATAATTTGCAAAAATCAGCACTTAAACTTAAAAACATGCCATCAAAGGGTGAAAACTCAAACCACCCCCCAAACGATCCCGTAGGGGGCACGAACACCTCGCATGGGACCAATGTAACTTGTAGGAGCTGACCGCGTAGTCCCGGATCTCCCGGTTTGTGAATATGACGATAATTTGTGAAAATCACACAGTTAAAAACATGCCATCAAAGGGTGAAAACCCAAACCAACCCCCAAACGACCCCGTAGGAGGCACGAACACCTCGTACGGGACCAATGTAACTTGTAGGAACCGATCGCGTAGTCCCGGGTCTCTCGGTTTGAGAGTATGATGATAATTTGCAAAAATCAGCACTTAAACTTAAAAACAAGCCGTTAAAGGGTGAAAACCCAAACCACCCCCCAAACGACCCCGTAGGGGGCACGAACACCTCGCACGGGACCAATGTAACTTGTAGGAATTGACCGCGTAGTCCCGGATCTCCCGATTTGTGAATAGGACGATAATTGCAAAAATCAACACTTAAACTTAAAAACATGCCGTTAAAGGGTGAAAACCCAAACCAACCCCCAAACGACCCCGTTGGAGGCACGAACACCTCGCACGGGACCAATGTAACTTGTAGAAACTGATCGCGTAGTCCCGGGTCTCTCGGTTTGAGAGTATGACGATAATTTGCAAAAATCAGCACTTAAACTTAAAAACAAGCCGTTAAAGGGTGAAAACCCAAACCACCCCCCAAACGACCCCGTAGGGGGCACGAACACCTCGCACGGGACCAATGTAACTTGTAGGAATTGACCGCGTAGTCCCGGATCTCCCGATTTGTGAATAGGACGATAATTGCAAAAATCAACACTTAAACTTAAAAACATGCCGTTAAAGGGTGAAAACCCAAACCAACCACCAAACGACCCCGTTGGAGGCACGAACACCTCGCACGGGACCAATGTAACTTGTAGAAACTGATCGCGTAGTCCCGGGTCTCTCGGTTTGAGAGTATGACGATAATTTGCAAAAATCATCACTTAAACTTAAAAATAAGCCGTTAAAGGGTGAAAACCCAAACCACCCCCCAAATGACCCCGTTGGTGGCACGAACACCTCGCACGGGACCAATGTAACTTGTAGGAACTGACCGCGTAGAACCGGGTCTCCCGGTTTGTGAATATGATGATAATTTGCAAAAATCAGCACTTAAACTTAAAAACATGCTGGCAAAGGGTGAAAACTCAAAGCACTTCCCAAACGATCCCGTAGGGGGCACGAACACCTCGCACGGGACCAATGTAACTTGTAGGAACTGACCGCGTAGTCCCGGATCTCCCGATTTGTGAATATGACGATAATTTGCGAAAATCACACAGTTAAAAACATTCCATCAAAGGGTGAAAACCCAAACCAACCCCCAAACGACCCCGTAGGAGGCACGAACACCTCGCACGGGACCAATGTAACTTGTAGGAACCGATCGCGTAGTCCCGGGTCTCTCGGTTTGAGAGTATGATGATAATTTGCAAAAATCAGAACTTAAACATAAAAACAAGCCGTTAAAGGGTGAAAACCCAAACCACCCCCCAAACGATCCCGTAGTCCCGGATCTCCCGATTTGTGAATTGGACGATAATTGCAAAAATCAACACTTAAACTTAAAAACATGCCGTTAAAGGGTGAAAAACCCAAACCAACCCCCAAACGACCCCGTTGGAGGCACGAACACCTCGCACGGGACCAATGTAACTTGTAGAAACTGATCGCGTAGTCCCGGGTCTCTCGGTTTGAGAGTATGACGATAATTTGCAAAAATCATCACTTAAACTTAAAAACAAGCCGTTAAAGGGTGAAAACCCAAACCACCCCCCAAAGGACCCCGTTGGTGGCACGGACACCTCGCACGGGACCAATGTAACTTGTAGGAACTGACCGCGTAGAACCGGGTCTCCCGGTTTATGAATATGACGATAATTTGCAAAAATCAGCACTTAAACTTAAAAACATGCCGTCAATGGGTGAAAACTCAAACCACCCCCCAAACGATCCCGTAGGGGGCACGAACACCTCGCACGGGACCAACGTAACTTGTAGGAACTGACCGCGTAGTCCCGGATCTCCCGGTTTGTGAATATGATGA
The DNA here is from genome assembly GCA_949130495.1 of Sambucus nigra. NCBI lineage: Eukaryota > Viridiplantae > Streptophyta > Magnoliopsida > Dipsacales > Adoxaceae > Sambucus > Sambucus nigra. The sequence continues at coordinate 103,441,662 of OX422214.1, read as the reverse complement.
TAATTTGCGAAAATCACACAGTTAAAAACATGCCATCAAAGGGTGAAAACCCAAACCAACCCCCAAACGACCCCGTAGGAGGCACGAACACCTCGCACGGGACCAATGTAACTTGTAGGAACCGATCGCGTAGTCCCGGGTCTCTCGGTTTGAGAGTATGATGATAATTTGCAAAAATCAGCACTTAAACTTAAAAATAAGCCGTTAAAGGGTGAAAACCCAAACCACCCCCCAAACGACCCCGTAGGGGGCACGAACACCTCGCACGGGACCAATGTAACTTGTAGGAATTGACCGCGTAGTCCCGGATCTCCCGATTTGTGAATAGGACGATAATTGCAAAAATCAACACTTAAACTTAAAAACATGCCGTTAAAGGGTGAAAACCCAAACCAACCCCCAAACGACCCCGTTGGAGGCACGAACTCCTCGCACGGGACCAATGTAACTTGTAGAAACTGATCGCGTAGTCCCGGGTCTCTCGGTTTGAGAGTATGACGATAATTTGCAAAAATCAGCACTTAAACTTAAAAACAAGCCGTTAAAGGGTGAAAACCCAAACCACCCCCAAAACGACCCCGTAGGGGGCACGAACACCTCGCACGGGACCAATGTAACTTGTAGGAATTGACCGCGTAGTCCCGGATCTCCCGATTTGTGAATAGGATGATAATTGCAAAAATCAACACTTAAACTTAAAAACATGCCGTTAAAGGGTGAAAACCCAAACCAACCCCCAAACGACCCCGTTGGAGGCACGAACACCTCGCACGGGACCAATGTAACTTGTAGAAACTGATCGCGTAGTCCCGGGTCTCTTGGTTTGAGAGTATGACGATAATTTGCAAAAATCATCACTTAAACTTAAAAACAAGCCGTTAAAGGGTGAAAACCCAAACCACCCCCCAAACGACCCCATTGGTGGCACGAACACCTCGCACGGGACCAATGTAACTTGTAGGAACTGACCGCGTAGAACCGGGTCTCCCGGTTTGTGAATATGACGATAATTTGCAAAAATCAGCACTTAAACTTAAAAACAAGCCGTTAAAGGGTGAAAACCCAAACCACCCCCCAAACGACCCTGTAGGGGGCACGAACACCTCGCACGGGACCAATGCAACTTGTAGGAACTGACCGCGTAGTCCCGGGTCTTCCGGTTTGTGAATATGATGATAATTTGCAAAAATCACACTTAGTTAAAAATATGCCGTCAAAGGGTGAAAACCCAAACCAACCCCCAAACGACCTCGTAGGAGGCACAAACACCTCGTACGAGAACAATGTAACTTGTAGGAACTGATCGCGTAGTCCCGGGTCTCTCGGTTTGAGAATATGACGATAATTTGCAAAAATCAGCACTTAAACTTAAAAAAAGCCGTTAAAGGGTGAAAACCCAAACCACCCCCCAAACGATCCTGTAGGGGGCACGAACACCTCGCACGAGACCAATGTAACTTGTAGGAACTGACCGCGTAGTCCCGGATCTCCCGGTTTGTGAATATGATGATAATTTGTGAAAATCACACTTAGTTAAAAACATGCCATCAAAGGGTGAAAACCCAAACCAACCCCCAAACGATCCCTAGGAGGCACGAACACCTCGCACGGGACCAATGTAACTTGAAGGAACCGATCGCGTAGTCCCGGGTCTCTCGGTTTGAGAGTATGATGATAATTTGCAAAAATCAGAACTTAAACTTAAAAACAAGCCGTTAAAGGGTGAAAACCCAAACCACCCCCCAAACGACCCCGTAGGGGGCACGAACACCTCGCACGGGACCAATGTAACTTGTAGGAATTGACCGCGTAGTCCCGGATCTCCCGATTTGTGAATAGGACGATAATTGCAAAAATCAACACTTAAACTTAAAAACATGCCGTTAAAGGGTGAAAACCCAAACCAACCACCAAACGACCCCGTTGGAGGCACGAACACCTCGCACGGGACCAATGTAACTTGTAGAAACTGATCGCGTAGTCCCGGGTCTCTCGGTTTGAGAGTATGACGATAATTTGCAAAAATCATCACTTAAACTTAAAAATAAGCCGTTAAAGGGTGAAAACCCAAACCACCCCCCAAATGACCCCGTTGGTGGCACGAACACCTCGCACGGGACCAATGTAACTTGTAGGAACTGACCGCGTAGAACCGGGTCTCCCGGTTTGTGAATATGATGATAATTTGCAAAAATCAGCACTTAAACTTAAAAACATGCTGGCAAAGGGTGAAAACTCAAAGCACTTCCCAAACGATCCCGTAGGGGGCACGAACACCTCGCACGGGACCAATGTAACTTGTAGGAACTGACCGCGTAGTCCCGGATCTCCCGGTTTGTGAATATGAAGATAATTTGCGAAAATCACACAGTTAAAAACATGCCATCAAAGATTGAAAACCCAAACCAACCCCCAAACGACCCCGTAGGAGGCACGAACACCTCGCACGGGACCAATGTAACTTGTAGGAACCAATCGCGTAGTCCCGGGTCTCTCGGTTTGAGAGTATGATGATAATTTGCAAAAATCAGCACTTAAACTTAAAAACAAGCCGTTAAAGGGTGAAAACCCAAACCACCCCCCAAACGACCCCGTAGGGGGCACGAACACCTCGCACGGGACCAATGTAACTTGTAGGAATTGACCGCGTAGTCCCGGATCTCCCGATTTGTGAATAGGACGATAATTGCAAAAATCAACACTTAAACTTAAAAACATGCCGTTAAAGGGTGAAAACCCAAACCAACCCCCAAACGACCCCATTGGAGGCACGAACACCTCGCACGGGACCAATGTAACTTGTAGAAACTGATCGCGTAGTCCCGGGTCTCTCGGTTTGAGAGTATGACGATAATTTGCAAAAATCAGCACTTAAACTTAAAAACAAGCCGTTAAAGGGTGAAAACCCAAACCACCCCCAAAACGACCCCGTAGGGGGCACGAACACCTCGTACGGGACTAATGTAACTTATAGGAATTGACCGCGTAGTCCCTGATCTCCCGATTTGTGAATAGGACGATAATTGCAAAAATCAACACTTAAACTTAAAAACATGCCGTTAAAGGGTGAAAACCCAAACCAACCCCCAAACGACCCCGTTGGAGGCACGAACACCTCGTACGGGACCAATGTAACTTGTAGAAACTGATCGCGTAGTCCCGGGTCTCTCGGTTTGAGAGTATGACGATAATTTGCAAAAATTATCACTTAAACTTAAAAACAAGCCGTTAAAGGGTGAAAACCCAAACCACCCCCCAAACGACCCTGTAGGGGGCACGAACACCTCGCACGGGACCAATGTAACTTGTAGGAATTGACCGCGTAGTCCCGGGTCTCCCGATTTGTGAATAGGACCATAATTGCAAAAATCAACACTTAAACTTAAAAACATGCCTTAAAAGGGTGAAAACCCAAACCAACCCCCAAACGACCCCGTTGGAGGCACGAACACCTCGCACGGGACCAATGTAACTTGTAGAAACTGATCGCGTAGTCCCGGGTCTCCCGATTTGAGTGTATGACGATAATTTGCAAAAATCAGCACTTAAACTTAAAAACAAGCCGTTAAAGGGTGAAAACCCAAACCACCCCCTAAACGACCCCGTAGGGGGCACGAACACCTCGCACGGGACCAATGTAACTTGTAGGAATTGACCGCGTAGTCCCGGGTCTCTCGATTTGTGAGTATGACGATAATTGCAAAAATCAACACTTAAACTTAAAAACAAGCCGTTAAAGGGTGAAAACCCAAACCAACCCCCAAACGACCTCGTTGGAGGCACGAACACCTCGCACGGGACCAATGTAACTTGTAGAAACTGATCGCGTAGTCCCGGGTCTCTCGGTTTGAGAGTATGACGATAATTTGCAAAAATCATCACTTAAACTTAAAAACAAGCCGTTAAAGGGAGAAAACCCAAACCACCCCCCAAACGACGCCATTGGTGGCACGAAAAAATCAGCACTTAAACTTAAAAACAAGCCGTTAAAGGGTGAAAACCCAAACCACCCCCCAAACGACCCTGTAGGGGGCACGAACACCTCGCACGGGACCAATGCAACTTGTAGGAACTGACCGCGTAGTCCCGGGTCTTCCGGTTTGTGAATATGATGATAATTTGCAAAAATCACACTTAGTTAAAAATATGCCGTCAAAGGGTGAAAACCCAAACCAACCCCCAAACGATCCCTAGGAGGCACGAACACCTCGCACGGGACCAACGTAACTTGTAGGAACCGATCGCGTAGTCCCGGGTCTCTCGGTTTGAGAGTATGATGATAATTTGCAAAAATCAGAACTTAAACTTAAAAACAAGCCGTTAAAGGGTGAAAACCCAAACCACCCCCCAAACGATCCCGTAGTCCCGGATCTCCCGATTTGTGAATAGGACGATAATTGCAAAAATCAACACTTAAACTTAAAAACATGCCGTTAAAGGGTGAAAACCCAAACCAACCCCAAACGACCCCGTTGGAGGCACGAACACCTCGCATGGGACCAATGTAACTTGTAGAAACTGATCGCGTAGTCCCGGGTCTCTCGGTTTGAGAGTATGACGATAATTTGCAAAAAACATCACTTAAACTTAAAAACAAGCCGTTAAAGGGTGAAAACCCAAACCACCCCCCAAAGGACCCCGTTGGTGGCACGAACACCTCGCACGGGACCAATGTAACTTGTAGGAACTGACCGCGTAGAACCGGGTCTCCCGGTTTGTGAATATGACGATAATTTGCAAAAATCAGCACTTAAACTTAAAAACATGCCGTCAATGGGTGAAAACTCAAACCACCCCCCAAACGATCCCGTAGGGGGCACGAACACCTCGCACGGGACCAATGTAACTTGTAGGAACTGACCGCGTAGTCCCGGATCTCCCGGTTTGTGAATATGAAGATAATTTGCGAAAATCACACAGTTAAAAACATGCCATCAAAGGGTGAAAACCCAAACCAACCCCCAAACGACCCCGTAGGAGGCGCGAACACCTCGAACGGGACCAATGTAACTTGTAGGAACCGATCGCGTAGTCCCGGGTCTCTCGGTTTGAGAGTATGATCATAATTTGCAAAAATCAGCACTTAAACTTAAAAACAAGCCGTTAAAGGGTGAAAACCCAAACCACCCCCCAAACGACCCCGTAGGGGGCACGAACACCTCACACGGGACCAATGTAACTTGTAGGAATTGACCTCGTAGTCCCGGATCTCCCGATTTGTGAATAGGACGATAATTGCAAAAATCAACACTTAAACTTAAAAACATGCCGTTAAAGGGTGAAAACCCAAACCAACCCCCAAACGACCCCGTTGGAGGCACGAACACCTCGCACGGGACCAATGTAACTTGTAGAAACTGATCGCGTAGTCCCGGGTCTCTCGGTTTGAGAGTATGACGATAATTTGCAAAAATCAGCACTTAAACTTAAAAACAAGCCGTTAAAGGGTGAAAACCCAAACCACCCCCAAAACGACCCCGTAGGGGGCACGAACACCTCGTACGGGACCAATGTAACTTGTAGGAATTGACCGCGTAGTCCCGGATCTCCCGATTTTTGAATAGGACGATAATTGCAAAAATCAACACTTAAACTTAAAAACATGCCGTTAAAGGGTGAAAACCCAAACCAACCCCCAAACGACCCCGTTGGAGGCACGAACACCTCGCACGGGACCAATGTAACTTGTAGAAACTGATCGCGTAGTCCCGGGTCTCTCGGTTTGAGAGTATGACGATAATTTGCAAAAATCATCACTTAAACTTAAAAACAAGCCGTTAAAGGGTGAAAACCCAAACCACCCCCCAAACGACCCCATTGGTGGCACGAACACCTCGGACGGGACCAATGTAACTTGTAGGAACTGATCGCGTAGAACCGGGTCTCCCGGTTTGTGAATATGACGATAATTTGCAAAAATCAGCACTTAAACTTAAAAACAAGCCGTTAAAGGGTAAAAACCCAAACCACCCCCCAAACGACCCTGTAGGGGGCACGAACACCTCGCACGGGACCAATGTAACTTGTAGGAATTGACCGCGTAGTCCCGGGTCTCCCGATTTGTGAATAGGACGATAATTGCAAAAATCAACACTTAAACTTAAAAACATGCCGTTAAAGGGTGAAAACCCAAACCAACCCCCAAACGACCCCGTTGGAGGCATGAACACCTCGCACGGGACCAATGTAACTTGTAGAAACTGATCGCGTAGTCTCGGGTCTCCTGATTTGAGAGTATGTCGATAATTTGCAAAAATCAGCACTTAAACTTAAAAACAAGACGTTAAAGGGTGAAAACCCAAACCACCCCCCAAACGACCCCGTAGGGGGCACGAACACCTCGAACGGGACCAATGTAACTTGTAGGAATTGACCGCGTAGTCCCGGGTCTCTCGATTTGTGAGTATGACGATAATTGCAAAAATCAACACTTAAACTTAAAAGCAAGCCGTTAAAGGGTGAAAACCCAAACCAACCCCCAAACGACCCCGTTGGAGGCACGAACACCTCGCACGGGACCAGTGTAACTTGTAGAAACTGATCGCGTAGTCCCGGGTCTCTCGGTTTGAGAGTCTGACGATAATTTGCAAAAATCATCACTTAAACTTAAAAACAAGCCGTTAAAGGGTGAAAACCCAAACCACCCCCCAAACGACCCCATTGGTGGCACGAAAAAATCAGCACTTAAACTTAAAAACAAGCCGTTAAAGGGTGAAAACCCAAACCACCCCCCAAACGACCCTGTAGGGGGCACGAACACCTCGCACGGGACCAATGCAACTTGTAGGAACTGACCGCGTAGTCCCGGGTCTTCCGGTTTGTGAATATGATGATAATTTGCAAAAATCACACTTAGTTAAAAATATGCCGTCAAAGGGTGAAAACCCAAACCAACCCCCAAACGACCTCGTAGGAGGCACAAACACCTCGTACGAGAACAATGTAACTTGTAGGAACTGATCGCGTAGTCCCGGGTCTCTCGGTTTGAGAATATGACGATAATTTGCAAAAATCAGCACTTAAACTTAAAAACAAGCCGTTAAAGGGTGAAAACCCAAACCACCCCCCAAACGATCCCGTAGGGGGCACGGACACCTCGCACGGGTCCAATGTAACTTGTAGGAACTGATCGCGTAGTCCCGGATCTCCCGGTTTGTGAATATGACGATAATTTGTGAAAATCACACTTAGTTAAAAACATGCCATCAAAGGGTGAAAACCCAAACCAACCCCCAAACGACCCCTAGGAGGCACGATCACCTCGCACGGGACCAATGTAACTTGTAGGAACCGATCGCGTAGTCCCGGGTCTCTCGGTTTGAGAGTATGATGATAATTTGCAAAAATCAGAACTTAAACTTAAAAACAAGCCGTTAAAGGGTGAAAACCCAAACCACCCCCCAAACGATCCCGTAGTCCCGGATCTCCCGATTTGTGAATAGGACGATAATTGCAAAAATCAACACTTAAACTTAAAAACATGCCGTTAAAGGGTGAAAACCCAAACCACCCCCCAAACGACCCCATAGGAGGCACGGACACCTCGCACGGGACCAATGTAACTTGTAGGAACTGACCGCGTAGTCCCGGGTCTCCCGGTTTGTGAGTATGACGATAATTTCCATTCATATATGTAATTTTTTTATTTTGAGTATTTTGTTTTGTAATTTATTGGGTTACTAATATCGTATCTTTTTTGAATTCTATTTTTTTTGCAGGATAACAGTTTATCTTTGGCTTTTATTCGCGTGGAACACAAAGAACTCAATGGTTTACAACAAGGGATTTATTAATGAATCCATTTTTTTGTGTCATGACCGTACGGTCTTTTGTTGTTTTATTATTGACTTTTATGGCCATGAGGGCTTTTGTAAGTTAATTGTTATATTTTGTGGCCGTGTGGGCTTTATGTTAGGCAGGTTTTGTATTAACAGGTTTTGGAATGTCCAGAAAATAGAGGAAACTCTGCCCAATTTTTTTTGGGCCTGTGAGCAATTAAAGACTTGTAATATTTTGAAGTTTGTATGTACATTAGCTTATTAATAACGCGCAATATTATTAATTTGTGAATTTTGTGCTTTCAAATATTTTTTTAATTAAAAAAGTGGCACAGTTCAAAATCGTGGCAAAAGTGTATCATATTTTGGCACGGTTTTAAATTGTGCTAATTTTTTTTTAAACTATGCTGAATCTGGCACAGTTAAAAACTGTGCCAAAAGTGTGCCAGAAGTGTTCCTATTTTGCTGAATCTGGCACAGTTAAAAACTGTGCCAAAAGTGTGCCAGAAATATCAAATTCTGGCACGGTTTAAAAGTGTGCCAGAAGTGTTCCTGTTTGGCGGATTCTGGCACACTTTTAAACCGTGCCAGAAAAAAATTCCCATTTTGGAACACCTGATTCTGGCACAGTTCAAAACCGTGCCAGATTTGATCTGGCACAGTTTTAAACCGTGCCAGAATCCTGTTTTTGGTGTAGTGATAGGTGACTTACAAACCTAGGAACTTGACATGTTTACCTCCAAGGATGATAAGAAGAATGATAAGGGCATAGATTCGAAAGCCTGGAAGGAGAAAACACCGATTTCAAATGATGAGTTTGATATCGACTTCAATGATATGGCTATGTTTGCTAGGAAGTTTACGAAATTTCTTAAGGTTAATAAAGAGAGCATTAAAAATGATTATAAGGAATTTGAAAAGTCTAAGTTTAACAAAGACAAGAAATTCGCTAAAAATCGTAATAAAGATCTTAATAGGGACGAGTCGAATAGATATTATGGTTGTGAAGGTTATGGCCATAAGGCATTCAGGTGTCTCACTAAAGTAAGGAAGGAGGACAAGAAACCAATTTCTTATAATGCCACCCTTAGTGATAGTGAACAGGAAGAGGGACACGATTCCCCCATTGAGCACAACATCACTGCGTTCATGGAAAGTCATGTGAGCATTGACAATGAATCTTCCCATGAAGATATTCCTTTACACGACACTTCCGAGGCCGTTAGTTATGGATCCCAGGAGTTTAATGGTAGAGAGAGTGGAAGAGATAGTGATAATGAAGAGGAGGAAGAGGAGAGTGAATTTCAAGTAGCCTTTCGAGAGTTATAGAGGAATTGTTAAAATTAAAAATGACAGACTTGAAGTTAAAAGCTAAAATGATAGAACGTGCAATAGCTAATAATGAAAGTGTTTTAATTGAAGATCTTAGGGCACGTGAAAGATCTCTCCATGAGAAGCTTGAGTATGTTGAAGGTGAGGGAGATAGCCTAAGATGTTTAATGGAGGCTATGAAGAAAGAGCTTCTTGAGTTTGAAGAGAGTATGTGTTTACTTGAGTCTCGAATATTAGAGTTTAAAGAGAAATTGAAAGACTCAAGTTGGGTCAGATTTGATTTAGAGTGTAGGTCGTAGAAATTATATAAAATCTTAGGCACCATCCAAATTAAAGATGACATGGGTGTTATTGGCTTTGATACTCACCATGCTTCCACTAATAAATCCAAAACCATGATTTTGAGAGAATCGAGTAGGAACACTAGAAAAGATCAATCCTTTGGTAATACTTATCGTCGTGTTTTCACTTGCACACATTGCGATCGAAAGGGTCACCTTAGGAAGTTTTATTTTGATCTTAGAAAGGCTCTTAGGAAATCTAAGGGTAGAGTACCCAAAGTCACCAAAATTCGAGAGCATTACTGTCACGACCCCGTACCAAAATAGTAGTGGGGAACGAGTGGTGCCACCAAGGCAACAAATATTCTGACTTAAATTATTTCCTTAATTAAATGCAACGAAAATACAATTACATGGTTATGAATCGTAAATACTGAAATTAAATGAATTACGTCATCAGAGCTTTCTAAAAGGAAACTTCATTTATATTACAAGTAACAACGAGTTACAACTTAAAACAAAATTTAAAACTTATTACAAGAGAGCCAAACATGCTCTATATGATATAACAAACTTTTTACTTGACCAAAAGAGCTCTAAAAGCTGAATCTTCCATATAGTCCTTTTTCATTCCCTCCAAACCTACTTATTTCCTGAAAAATGGTTAGTTATACAATATCATCTAAAATTCGAGTGAGGTTTAATCTCTAGACATTCCAAGGTTTTGTTCGGAAAATTGATACCTGTTCAAATCCAAAGAGTAGACATATACATATATGGATAGGAATTTGATGTATAAAATTTGAGATGACAGTATATAGAAATGAATAGCACAGAATATAACAGATGCGACAAATCAATTTTCAATATCTTTTTTTTTCAATCATATCATTTTAATGTTCAAGTACACTCTAATACCGTATTCTAATACCGTATTATTCTCCGATAGTTGAGGGTCAATCGAACTTAATCGTCATAATGCCTTATTTAGGGCACACCGGCGATAACCCAACTGGGAAGGTCAGTCAATAAAAGAGGTCCCTTAGGCAGAATCTTATTTCCAATATTCAATATCATTTTCAAAACTCTTTTTAATCAGTATGTCTATATGGACAAATATAAACATATCATAAGGAATCAATCATCGGCATCAGATGAATTTTGAGATAAATCAGTTCAAAATATATATATATAGTTTACATAATATCATATAATTAAAATGCACAAGGAATGTCAGAGTACTCACCTAAAAAGAGGTTTGAAGTTACAGGTATCGGGTCTTGGATCACTAAGACAAAATTTCTTCTTAAACTTCCTCGTACTTTCTCTCACTATTTCTCTCTAATCTTTTGAATGAATTTCGTGTAATAAATGACCCCAAGGGATTTATTTATAGTTTTTCAAAGTTATTTGGGTGTTAACACGTGTCTAGCTGACCAAGCCTTTGCAACGGCGAGTCAGCGTTGAGGTGTCACGCAACGGAGGGGCCTTGCAGCCTTATTTCACCAAACTGCGACATGTGTTTTATCTTTTCCTCTAACGACGACACATGTTTTAGCTTTATCTATTTGGATGACATGTGTAAGCTCGAGGTGTCAAGCATGATGTGGAAAGGTGTTAGGGGTATAATGGTCATTTTACACATTAAGGGCATTTTCGTAATTTTACACCATACATTTTCAATATTTCTTAGAAGTCCTTGAAAATATTTTCTTTAAAAAATGTTCCTTTTTATATTTTCATTTTCATCCCTAAAACTTTCTTTATTTAAAATTAAGTCCCTAAATTTTCATAAAATTACATTTTCTACCCCAAAACTTATCATTTAGCTTAGGATATGCTATAAGACTTTGATTTAATCCATTTTGGTGAAGAAGGAGGTTATTTCAAAGTTTTTAAGTTAGCCAAACTATTATCCCCTTTTAACCCATCAAAATATAACACATGGTGTGGTAATAAGATAAAATACGACTTTAAGGATGGACAGATTTGTAATTTTGATATAACTTCTTGCTCAGACCTCCGTTTAACATACCGTTTATTGCGTTAAAAACCTAATTCATATATCTACAACTTTTTAGGTTTTACCTCAAGTCAATTGTTATATTATAATGGTGAAAACTAGTCTCCAATATGAACATTCCTACTAAAAACTTTAAAATTTTATGTTTGTAACTAATTTGATATTTCATGATTTATTAAGGGAGGATTAGAGTAAAATAATAAATTAACATTATTCATATCACATATGAAATAATAAAACATTTAAAACTACATATAAAAGTGGGGTCATTACATTGTACCCCCTTAATAAAAAGTTTGTTCCCCAGACTTTACTTACATTAATTCCCAAACAAGTATGGATATTTTTCCTTTATTTCATCTTCCCGCTCCCATGTTGCTTCTTCAATGGAATGATTATGCCATAACACTTTGATCAATGTAATTACCTTGGTTCGTAATATTTTATCTTTATGGTCCAAAATTTCTATCGGATGCTCAATGTATGACAAATCTTCTCTAACTTGAAGAGGTTCGTGACTTAGGATATGCGTTGGATCTGGGACGCATTTCTTCATCATTAACACATGAAACGCATTATTCACACTAGAGAGTTCAGTAGGTAAGACTATTCTATATGGAACAACTCCTATCCTTTCAAGGATTTTAAAAGGTCCCATGTATCTTGGACTCAACTTCGCTTTCTTCCCAAATCGGATTACTCCCTTTGCTGGTGATACTCGTAAGAACACATAATCTCCTCTTTGGAATTCCAAATCTCGTCGACGACTATCAACATAACTCTTTTGACGGGTTTGAGCGATTCGAAGTCGGTCTTATATCAATTTCACTTTCTCTGTTGTGATCTGGATCAATTCTGGTCCCAATAATATTCTTTCTCGAACTTCTACCCAATATGTAGGGGAACAACACCTTCTACCATAAAGTGACTCATACGGAGCCATTTTAATACTTGCTTGATAACTATTATTATACACAAATTCCACTAATGGTAAATGATCATCCCAATTCCCTTTCAAATCAAGTACACATGCCCTAAGCCTATCCTCTAGAGTTTGAATGGTTCTCTCAGATTGTCCATCCGTTTGAGGGTGAAAAGCGGTGCTGAAATTCAATTTTGTTCCCATGGCTATTTGTAGTATTTTCCATAAGCGAAACACTAATCTAGGGTCACGATTATAAATAATTGAAACTGGGGTTCCATGAAGCCTAATAATTTCCCGCACGTACAACTTAGCTAACTTTTCTAAAAAATGAGTAATATTAATGGCAAGAATATAAGCAGATTTAGTTAACCTATCAATAACTTCCCAAATCGAATCATTACCATTTGAACTCCTTGGTAAACCTATCACAAAATCCATAGTAATATGTTCCCATTTCCACTCAAGGATAGGTAGGGGTTGCAGTAATCCTGATGGTTTTTGATGTTCTGCTTTTCCTTGTTAACAAACCAAACATTGACATATAAATTCAACTATCTCCCTCTTCATGTTATTCCACCAAAATACTTCTCGAAAATCCCTATATATTTTTGTACATCTGGGATGAAATGTGAATCTTGAGTAATGACTTTCCTCCAAAATTTGACTCTTTAATTGGGCATCAGATGGCACACACACTCTATTGCTAAATCTCAATATATCATCTTGTATCACAAATTCAGTTCTCTTACCCTCGATGACTTCTTCTCTAATCTTCTTCAGTTGTGGGTCATTTCCTTGTGAAATTTTGATCCTTTCCATCAACATGGGTTGTACTTGTAAGTTTGCAATCATTACTCCTTTGCTATAGATACATACATCTATTTCCATACTTCTCAAATCCCTTAACAAAAGGTTCCTGATTCGTAACGAGGCATGTTAACTTTATTGTAGACTTCCTACTTAAAGAGTCGTATACTACATTAGCTTTCCCAGGGTGATAGTGAATATTTACATCTTAATACTTGATCAATTCTAACCACCTCCTTTTCTCATATTTAACTCTTTCTGAGTAAATATATACTTCAAACTCTTATGATCGGTATAAAGCTCACAAGTCTCACCATACAAATAGTGTCGCCAAATTTTAAGAGCAAAAATTACAGCTGCTAAATCTAGGTCATGGGTTGGATAATTCTTCTCATGGATTTTTAACTTTCTCAAGGCATAAGCTACTACTTTTTCATTTTGCATTAGCACACATCCCAAACCATTTTTAAAAGCATCACTATAAATCACAAATCCCCCTCTCCCGGAAGGAATAGTAAAAATTGGGGAAGTTACTAATCGATTATTAAGTTCTTAAAAACTATTATTAACTACCTTAGACCATTCATATTTCACCTTGTTCTGGGTTAACCTAGATAGAGGTTTGGAAATACTAGAAAATCCTTTAACAAATCTTCGATAATAACCAGCTAATCCAAGAAAACTACGAATGTTTGTCACATTAGTTGGTCTAGGCCATTCCAGTATAGCTTTGATCTTTTCAGGGTCAACCGACACTCCCTCCTTAGAAATGACATGTCCTAGAAAAGAGACACTGGGCACCCAAAACCGACACATCTTTAATTTTGCATATAATTTCTCATTCCTAAGGATTTGCAACACTATCTCTAAATGCTTTTTGTGTTATTCAATACTCTTGGAATAAATAAGGATGTCATCAATGAAAACAACCAAACATTGATCCAAATATTTCCTAAACACTCTATTCATCATATCCATAAAAGCGGCTGGTGCATTAGTCAGTCCAAATGGCATCACAAGAAATTTGTAATGACCATATCTAGTACGAAAATCTGATTTTGAAATATCATCCTCCATAATCTTCAATTGGTGATACCCTGGCCTAAGGTAAATCTTTGAAAATACTTATGCACCTTGAAGTTGGTCAAAAAAATCATCTATACGAGGTAAGGGGTATTTATTCTTAATGTTTACCTTATTTAGTTCACGATAATATATACATAACCTCATCGTCCCATCCTTCTTTTTAACAAATAACACTAGAGAACCCCAAGGGGATACACTTGGTCTAATAAACCCTTGTCTAACAAATCTTATAATTGAACTTTTGACTCCTTTAGTTCTAAAGGTTCCATGCGATAAGGTGGTTTTGAGATCGGTATAGTTCCAGGAAAAAGGTCAATCGTAAACTCTATTTCTCTACTAGGAGGAAGACTGGGTAAATCATCTGGAAAAACATCTGAAAAACGTTTAGCTATAGGAACCTAGGATCTTTCATTTTCAAATCAATAACACTTGTAAGGAATCCTATACTTCCCTTCTTAAGAAAACTACAAGCTTGCATTGCAGAGATAATATGTATGGGAGATAGGATGCCAATTCCTTCAAAATTAAATTCTGGATGGTTGGGAATTTGGAAAGTATCTCTCTTCTCAAAACCATCTACCTTAGCATGGTACGATGCTAACTAATCCATCCCCAAAATGACTTCAAAATCTCTTATGTCTAAAATTATCAATTTGGAGAATAGTTTATGACTACTAACATCTATATGGCAAGACTTATATACTAACGTTCCCATTAATAACTCACCCGAAGGAGTAGAAATGTGTATGCTATGATTCAAGGGTTCAACAATATTATGAAAAAGATTAATAAAATGCACATACACAAATGAATGGGTAGAACCAGGATCAATTAAAACTTGAAAAGGTTGTGCACATATAGAAAGTGTACCTGACACTACTGCATTAAAGGCTTTTGCATCAGAAAGATTAAAAACTCTAACTTGTCTGTCATGATCCTTATTGTCATTAAAAGTCTTTGTCGGCGCCTTTCCTTTGTTTGGTCAATCTCTTATTTTATGTCCATTTTTTCCACACCCAAAGCAACTTCCTGTCTCCAAGTAACATGGTTGCCCTCTATGAATATTACCACACCGTTGGCATCTATCAAAATTAAAGGGTTTGTTTTCTAAAGGTTGTCCTATATTAGGTATAGTCCTAAAGGGTTTGTTATTGGGGTTCCTTCATCTTTGTTCTCCAAACTTCCTCTTCCCTTCTCTGAACCTGATTATATTCTTCACTATACTTCTCAGATATTGTTGCCCTAGCCACCACGTCATTATATGATGTCAACTTCAACATGGAAATTCGACTACGAATATTCAAAATCAACCCACGTTCAAACTTCTTAGCTTTTAAAACATCGGTTATCACAACATGAGGTGCAAAATGAGATAACTCAGTAAACTTTGCCTCATATTGACTAACCATCATATTTCCTTAAACCAGACTCATGAAGTCATCTGCTTTTTGGTCTTACACCGTTTCAGGAAAGTATTTCTCGTAGAAGATCACTAAGAAGTCATTCCAACCTATGGGATTATTCCTTTCCCTGTGTATTCTCTTAATCATTATCCACTAATGTTTGTCTTCACCTTCTAGTATGAATGCTCCAAATGAAACACGTTGTTCATCTGTACACTTAAGAACATCGAACATCTTTTCCAGTTACATTACCCAATTTTCTGCTTCAATGGGGTTAGGAGTACCTTTAAAAGATGGCGGGTTCAATTACTTGAACTGTTCAATAGTACAACTACTTGGTTCAAGATTCCTTGGTGCTCCATTATTCACCTGATGTTCCACAATTCTTGCTAAACTTTCAATTGCCTTGTATGCACCTTTCAATCCTTCCATATTTTAACCACTAGTTCCCACAGTTGATCTCGTCTTGGTCATTTTCTATAGCCATGTCCAAACATAAGATGTATTATACTATCTCAAGATTGCAAATTAGAAGAACAATTATATATAAACAATTAGATGTAGACTGTAAGACATATGGAGGGTTATCACATAAGTCGGATATTTAGTCCTATATCCTATGCATGGAAACTTAAAACCGATAATGTTTGAAACTTATTTTCAGTAGTCTATGGGTCCATAACATATGCTCTTATACCACCTCTGTCACGACCCCGTCCCAAAATAGTTGTAGGGAACGAGTGTCTTGACATGCCATAAAGGTAACAAATATTCTGACTTAAATTGTTTCCTTAATTAAATGCAATGGATATACAATTACATGTTTATGAATCATAAAATACTGAAATTAAAGGAATTACGTCATCAGAGCTTTCTAAAAGGAAACTTCATTTATATTACAAGTAACAACGTGTTACAACTTCAAACGAAATTTAAAAATTATTACAAGAGAACCAAACATGCTCTATATGATATAACAAACTTTTTACTTAAAATAACAAAAAGAGCTCTAAAAGCTGAATCTTCAATATAGTCCTTTTTCATTCCCTCCAAGCCTACTTATTTCCTGAAAAATGGTTCGTTACACAACATCAACTAAAATTCGAGTGAGGTTTAATCTCTAGACATTCCAAGGTTTTGTTCAGAAAATTGATACCTATTCAAATCCAAAGAGTAGACATATACATATATGGATAGGAATTTCATGTATAAAATTTGAGATGACAGTATAGATAAATGAATAGCACTAAATATAAGAGATACGACAAATCAATTTTTAATATCTTTTTCTTTCAATCATATCATTTTAATGGCCAAGTACACTCTAATACCGTATTCATCTACCGTATTATTCCCCGGTAGTTGAGGGTCATTCGAACTTATTCGTCACAATGCCTTATTTAGGGCACACCAGTGATAACCCAGCCGGGAAGCTCAATCAATAAGAGAGGTCCCTTAGGCGGAATCTTATTTCTAATATTCAATATCATTTTCAAAACTATTTTTAATCGGTATGTCTATATGGACAAATATAAACATATCACAAGGAATCAATCATCGGCATCAGATGAATTTTGAGAAAAAATAGGGTCACAAAATATATATATATAGTTTGCATAATATCATATAATTAAAACGCATAGGGAATGTCAGATTACTCACCTAAAAAGAGGTTTGAAGTTACAGGTATCGGGTCTTGGATCACTAAGATGAAATTTCTTCTTAAACTTCCCCGTACTTTCTCTCACTATTTCTCACTGATATTTTGAATGAATTTCATGTAATAAATGACCCCAAGGGATTTATTTATAGTTTTTCAAAGTTATTTGGGTGTTGACACGTGTCTAGCTGACCAAGCCTTTGCAACGGCGAGTCAGCGTTGAGGTGTCACGCAACGGAGGGGTCTTGCAGCCTTATTTCACCGAACTGGGACACGTGTTTTATCTTTTCCTCTAACGATGACACATTTTTAGCTTTATTTATTTGGATGACATGTGTAAGCACGAGGTATCAAGCATGAGGTGGAAAGGGGTTAGGGCTATAATGGTAATTTTACACATTAAGGGCATTTTGGTAATTTTACACCATACATTTTGAATATTTCTTAGAGGTCCTGGAAAATATTTTATTAAAAAAATGGTCCTTTTTATATTTTCATTTTAGTCCCTAAAACTTTCTTTATTTTAAATCAAGTCCCTAAAGTTTCATAAAATTACATTTGCTACCCCAAAACTTATCATTTAGCTTAGGATGTGCTATAAGACTTTGATTTAATCCATTTTTGGTGAAGAAGGAGGTTATTTCAAAGTGTTTAAGTTGGCCAAACTAGTATCCTCTTCCAACCAATCAAAATATAACACATGGTGTGGTAATAAGACAAAATACGAGTTTAAGGATGGACATATTTGTAATTTCGGTATAACTTCTTACTCTGACCTCCGTTTAATACACCGTTTGTTGTGTTACAAACCTAATTCTGATATCTACAACTTTTTAGGTTTTACCTCAAGTCAATTGTTATATTATAATGATGAAAATTGGTCTCTAATATGAATATTCCTACCGAAAACTTTAAAATTTTATGTTTGTAACTAA
The DNA here is from genome assembly GCA_949130495.1 of Sambucus nigra. Taxonomy (NCBI): domain Eukaryota; kingdom Viridiplantae; phylum Streptophyta; class Magnoliopsida; order Dipsacales; family Adoxaceae; genus Sambucus; species Sambucus nigra. The sequence continues at coordinate 103,423,432 of OX422214.1, read as the reverse complement.
TTTGATATTTCATGATTTATTAAGGGAGGATTAGACTAAAATAATAAATTAACATTATTCATATCACATATGAAATAATACAACATTTAAAACTACATATAAAAGTGGGGTCACTACAATTACGCTTCACTTGTGTGGGTTATGAGATCCTTTTTGGAGGCTTTACATGATAGGATTTATGATTCTCATTTACTTGCACATGATTCCTTCCTTGATAAATCCAAAGATTGATTGTGCTAGTTTTGTTTACATACACTAGCTTTTGTGCTTCATGATAGATTTTTGCTAGTTGTATGTTTATTTGTCATTTTCTTGTCTTTGCTTCATCTTATATGTGTTGCTAGAATTATGACTTGTGTATCTTTTGTATTTTAATTTTATTTATTTATTGTGTCTTATTTGGAAAATACAAAACGATTTTTTTTATCTTTTGAGTTGCCCTTTTTTTGTTTGTTTAAAAAAAATTGAAGAACTCAAAAAGATTTGCTTTGTGTATTTTGGTTTTGCACAATTTTTTTGGCATATACTTGTGTTTGAATCCTTTATCACCCCCTACTTCCATGTGGAAAGAACTTTTGGCTAAGATTTTCAAACCATAAAGTGTTCTTTATCATGCTTGCAAGGATTAGTTTGACTTTGACCTGCTTAATGGATTCTCTCTTTATATGCATTTCTCACACATGCATGAGCTCTTTGAACTTTAACTTCACATGTGTATTTGAGCTAAGTGAAATGTTCTCCTATCAATTTTGTCATCTACATGTTGTTATGACTATGGAGGATCTGTTCATGTAAGAACCATTTCTTGGATTTTAAAAAATAATAGAAAAATATTTATCCATTATAGTTTGTGTTTATCAATGGAATCAGGATGCGAAAGATTACTTAACTTTGCGTGAAGAGCCTCCATTGAAATATGGTCTAAAAAATGTGGCATTGATAAAAGTTACCAAGGACAAGGAAAGTGTGGGATTGTAAAAAGTAGGCAAGGCATATTTAGTTTAGTTTGTTATGTTTATTCAACAGAAAATAAAATAAATATTATCTTTGAGGGAGTTTGGATGGAAATATCAACGGGTTTGCACAATAAATCCTAGTTATGTGTACTTTGTCATGACGCTATTAAGTTATAGAATCATCAACATTTTAGGCGTGTATGCATTGTTCATGTTTGTTCTTTGAGCTCACTTTATCTTATCACGTAAGGCTAAATCTTAATTGATAAAGTTTTACAATCAAATGAGAACTCCGTGAACATATTTAAGTGATTAGGTCATAATTCTTTAGTCTTTAGTTCACACACATTCACTTCTGTTTACCACATGTTTATTTAGGAACATTTATGCCACATGAGTGCGAAAACTTAATGTATATTGTGTCTTGTGTGGTGTTTATACCTATGTATATGTGCGTGTGCGTTATTGGTATCTTATATATATATATATATATATATATATATATATATATATATATATATATATATATATATAATATTTCTTTTATTTTTGAGTCTTTGTATTGCTATCTAGTCTATTTATGCTTCTTGTTGATATATGTATCCATCTTGTTTCAAATGATATCCCATGCTTACATTAGTACTTACTTTCTAGTTGATATCTTTTTGTTATTGCATCGTAGATGGTATATATTAATCTTTGTATGGATTAGTTGCTCATTTAGTGCCATGTTGCTTTATTGTACTTGTCACTCTATACACCATTGAATTATATACTTGTTTTTTCATTATTCCTATCCCTTGTTTTATTTAGGGGGGAATTTGTTTAATTGGGGAGAAATAGGTTATTTAATGCACTTTAAACTTTGTCTATTCTTGATCAAAAGGGGGGAGAAATGGTATCAAAACCTTTTAATTTTAGGAGATCTAAATTGAGGGAAGAAATTTTTCTTAACTAGGTCATGTTAGATAAAGGGGGAAATTTATTTATGCACTTTATATTGTCATATTCCCTAGATGTTTAATGGCGTGTTTAAATGTGCGGGTTTTCATCTTTAGTTGAAATCTTTTGAAGCGGTAAATCTTATCAACTATGTGTCAGTCAAGTGTATGTATTTTTTTTTTAATTTGGGTGGGATTGTGTCCTTTTAGAAGAGCCTGACGGCCCATAGGATTTTTTTATTTTGGTTTGGTCCCGGAATAGCCCAAAGGGAAGATTTGTAAGGAAAAATTTTCAATTTAGTCAATTTGTAGTGTTAGCTTCATTCCAGGAAAAGATAATTGAGTAATAGGTTAGAAGTCAAATGCATCCTTCAAGCCCATGATGTTTAATTTAAAGACATAGCGGCCAAAAAATTGAAGATTACATAATTGCCGATTTTCGCTCCATGCTTCACGTCATCAACATTTCATTATTTATTTATAAGGTCTCTAAAGGTATGAATGCATTAATATGAATTGGCACATGGAAATTTATTTTGGGTGTTATATTTTTTCTAAAATTATGTTGAAACTGATGTTATTTTAAAGAAAAATATTTTTTGGGTGGTCGTTCGAACTGTAACAACCCATCTTTTTGGGGATAATTAAATTCCATAATTGGGTATAAACTGGAAATTTAAGGAATTTTTCGGAATAGTGATTTTTGGGATTTTCAAGGATTAGATTATTTTCGATGGGTGTTACATTTACTTTTGGGATTAAGTAAATATGTCGAAGTATTTTAATTATATGTCGCCGTTGAGTAATGCGACAAAAGGTAAGATTTTAATTGGAAAACCCGCAGTGAGATGCAATGGGTTAAAATAGTGAATTGCGATCAAGTACCTTGGATGGAAATTTCGACTGCGCAGTGAGTCTCGGAATGGCCGATATAGTCAGAATAGAGTATCCGATGGTAATGTTTAGGCTCTGAGAATTTTTAAACGAATAGGGACTCGTAATTGAGTAAATGAGTCATTTTTGGGTTTTAAGGGATATAAACCCTTTTCTCCCTATAAAAGGAGGGAGAGGGGGAGAGAAGAGAAAGAAAAGAGAGAAAAGATAGAGGAGAAGAGAGAGAGGAAGAAAGGGAGAAGAAAAAGGGAGACTCCAGCCAAACTCCGCGGGATTCGGCTCGAGGTCGTCGGATTTTATCCACGAGGCAAATGTCTACTTGATTTATTTACATTTGAGCATAAATCTCATATCTTAGTTTGGTAATAACAAACCCTGGAGATTTTGGGTTGGGTTTTCGTGGATAAAACGGGTTTTCGGGAGTTAAAACGAATAAACCCCAATAATTTTTCCAATTCAAGAAACTTACGATTTAATCGAAATTAGTTGTTGGTTTCGGGTTCTAGGACGTTTAGAACCCATTTTATATGTGTATATATTGTTGATCGAGGTTGGGGGACGTTAGAGACGAAGAAGAAAGCTTGGGAGAAGCTTTAATGGCCGAAACAGCTTCTCGGAGAAGAAGCTTCCGGCGTGATCGATCGATCAAGGGTATAGGATCGATCGATCGACCATCGATCAATCGAGGGCCACGGGTCGATCGATCGACCCTTCAGGAAGTTTGGCAATTTTTCTTAGGGTAAATTGGATGGGATGAATTCCAATTTTTAATTGATTCTAGATTATTTAAGAGAGGAAATAAGAAATCTTTTAGGACTAAATGGTCCTCCAATTGAGGAAATTTATGAGGGCTAAGTGAGGGTTTTAATTGTGTAACCCTAAGATGTTATTTTCGAGGAAAATAGATAAGTTGAGGAATTAAAATGTTGGGGTCCCTAAAATAGGGTGGGGATCCCTAAATGATTAATTGGACGAGATGTAGTCCTTGGGTTTGTGGGAAGGAAATTCACTAACTATTTAATTTTAGGGTATTCGGGGACGAATATCAATTGGGATAGTTTCAGTGGCCATTTTGGCCTATATGATTATACGTGCGGGATAACATAATTATGTTGATGATGGTTGAGGGAATCCTATGAGATTATTAGGATGAATTAGAGAATATACTTATTTAGTTAATGTAAATTGGTATATTTGGAGATATCCACTAAATCCTTAGATGGGAATAAGGTATTTATTATTTATCAAGTGAGGGAATACTTTCGGTATAGTACCATGAGTATGTGAATGTATGAATATAATTCTTTGAGAGAATCTTTGGGATTATTGGTCATCACTATGTGTGATTTGCAATTATGGCCATTTATATATATATATATATATATATATATATATATATATATATATATATATATATGATTAAAGTGTATATATTGTATGAGTACATATATATCTGTATGTGATTGGTATATGTGTATTTAGAGGCTGATTCCATGGGCTTTCCTTTGGTATAGGGTTGGAACAGCCAGATTATATATTGCTCTAGTGCGATCCGGGGAGGTTGCGCGATGTGGGTGAATCCCTTGGCTAGAGGAGCAAGGTGAGTATAATCCCCAGGTCATTATCGTCCCGCGTTCGAGTGAGATGTGTGTAACTTCACTTACAGGGGGAACATGACTGTTGATGTAAAAAATTAGATCACTCTAATTATTCAATCACAGATAAATAAATGAGACAAAGAATTTTAAAGTGGTTCAGCCTTATAGGAATGGCCTACGTCCACTGTTATGTTATTGCTGAGTGTTTGGGAATTCTCGATTACAAGTTCTATCAAGAAATTCCAGTCCTCTTACAATGAGGATTGTACAATGTATTTATAGCCCTGAGGCTGTAATGTGAAAGGGTAATACATTAAATGATGTACATATGAAAGGGTAATACATTCAATGCCTCTTAAGCGTGTGGGTCTGAATGATAAGCATTTAATGAACAGTCAAACTGTTGGTTATCCAGCTATTAATGCTTTGTTTGAGGTGCAGCTCAGACCGCCTAAGTTGCTCGGACCGCCTAAGCTTCTCGGTATTCAAGAGTTCCTCGGAGAGTTCTTGTTCCTCGGAGCGTATGAGTTCCTCGGGGAAGCAGTGTTCCTCGTTGTAGTGTGCTTCCTCGGAGCGTGTGGGTTCCTCATAAATGTTTGTTGTTTCCACGTAGACTGCCACGTGTCTTCACTTTATTGAGCCATGTCAGCAGATTAAATTTGGTATCAACAGAAGCCCCCAATGTTTCATAGTTCAAAATTTTAGGAGTAGGGAACATTATTTCTCGGAATATGGTAGCTTTAAATGGTCCTCTTGATTTTTAGGAGTGTTTTCTTCGTATTTATTTCACTTTCCAAATTTGTAGAATCAGTATTTTTTGAATTTTCATAACCGCCTCGATCTTTGTGTACTTTTTATCCTTTTAGCTGCCGGTAGCGTAATCATTTCTTCTCGCTTCGATTGCCGCGCCCTTTTTGTTCCTCTAGCCGCCGGTAGCGTAATTGTTTCTTTTTGTAATCATTACTTTACCATTTCCCAAGGCAAGGTATTTAAACTTCACAGACACTCCCATCGTCTTCTACCTTTTCAAATTTGTATCTTCGAGTTTTCCGTCGTCTCTTTGTCTCCTGTGTATTCATCTCTTCCATCATTCGTTGTCATCAGATCCACTCTTTTTCTGTAAGATTTTCTTCCTTCTTCTTCATTTCTTTTATTCATCATGGTTTACCCTGTTGAATCTCTTGATAAGTTTCGCTCTGACTTTTCTATTCCCTCTTGGGTTGTTCTGGAAGAGCTTTCTGAGCCTTCTGATTATTTCCGTTTGGCTGAGGGACATTGGTTCCCCAGCATCTTTATTTATGAGTGTGGATTTTATTTTCCACCCAATCGTTTATGTCTGGAATTCTGTCAATACTTTGACATTGTTCCTGCAAGAATAGCCCCCAACACATGGAGAATAGTTAATGGGGTGCATAGATTAAATCAAATCCATGGAACTCGCATAGGAATTCCTGAGATTATGTTTTGTTATAGATGGGCAGTTGGTGATAACACCTTTTAATTAAAAACTAGAATTTTAAATAGGGCCTTAGTAGTCAATCTCCCTGATGCCAATAGGGATTATTTTGAGCACTGGATTGTCATAAAAAATTGGCAACATGCTCCTTTATCTGGAGATGAAGTTTATCAGGGTCCCAGATGCCCTCCTTATGGCAATGGGATAGGTTATTTTTATTTCATTTTACTTATTTTGAAATCATGCTTCTTTTGTGTTTGATAAAATGTGCCATTGATATTTCAATGTTTATTTATTTGCAGTTGATAGCAAAAGAAAGTGTCCAGAGGAAGCAGATGTTAATATAAGACATTTGAAACTTATCTGGAGTCTGCATCAAAGTGTTACCGACGAGCACATTAGATCAGCCTCATATCTACTGCAGTACAAGAGCTACACCACCTCTTTTACTGCTCGTCCAGTAATAAGTGAATCAGAGCCAGTACCAGCTTCCACCAGCTCCTCGCCTGAATCTCACGTCCCTTTAAGCGAAAGGATGAAGAGAAGAAGACCTCCCACTCTCTTCGAGAAACCTGCCTCTAGTTCTGGAGAGGCAAAAATAAGTAAGGTTGATGTCCCAGGGGAGGGGACAAAGAAGAATGATGCACCTTCCTCGGCTGCTGTTGTGAAGGTTGCCGAGAAGCCCGTAGTGGCTCCGAGCAGGTCTGCTGCTCCTGGAAAGGTGATTGTAATATCATTGACCAAGGGTTCTTCCTTGGTTGAATATGATTATGTTCCCCCGAGGAGGCTGAAGAAGAGCTCCTTGGTCAATTTGGCTGACACCATCACTCAGCTCCCAACCACTCGGACTGGGGTTCCTAATTTTGTTCCTTCGAGCTCTGCCATGAGCTCGGTAAAGTCCTGGATCATTCCTGAGGTCCAAGGTACTGAAGAAAACCTTAGTCGGGACATGGCCACTTCATTAGCTGCTCGTCACCTTTCTTCTGTAAGTCTTCTTACTTTGAACTTTTCATATTTCCTTTGTCATTTATGTTTCTGAGTTGCTTTCTTTTTCTTTTCATAGTTGACGAGCTGCTTTAATATAATTCTGAAGAAGGACGAGGCGATTAAAGCTTCATGCTCCTTGTCTAGTGTAGAGGGAGCTCTGGAGGAAGCTATGAAGTCTCTAGAGGACTCTCGCCATACATATGCTATTGATAAGGCTGTTTGGGAGAAGAAGTTGGCCTCCACCGAGCAGGAGAAATCTCGAGCTGTTGATGTCTCCAAGGAGTTCGAGAAAAAAATGAATAGTCTGGAGAAGAAGAATAAAGAGCTTGAAGATAAGCTCAAAACTGCTGAGGAGCTTGAGGATAAACTCAGGATTGCTGAAGAGGAGTTGTCTCAACTTCGAGAGGTAAATCGGCAGAAGGAGGAGGCTGAGAAAAAATTGAAAGCTGTTGATGACCTGCTGTCCGAGAAGCTTTCCTCAGAAAAGTTAAAAAGGAAACTGGCTGTGAAGAAGTCCTTCAGGGCTTGCTGGGACAAGGGGTGGAACTTTGGATTGGCTTCCATGGTGTCGCAAGTGGACTATGGCAGCCTCAAATACTTTAGGGATGGATGGGTTGTCGCCCTTCAGGAGATGAAAGTGGATGAAAATTCCGAACTCTTTCAGCAACACATCCCTGGTCCCCCTCCAACTCCTGAAGACTTAGAAGAGGACGAAACTACCTCCGAAGAGTCTTCTATGGTGATGGGAGATCATCCCCCAGCCATCCAACCTGCTGCCGAGGAACTTCAGCAAATCGTTACTTCATTCGAGCAACTGTTGGCGCTCCCCGAGCAACTTTCCATTCCCTCCAAGCAACCTACTTTCTCGTCCCAGCCTCCCGAGAAGGTTTTGGGAGACAAGAAAAAGGTGTAGAGTTGTTCGGGTTTATCTTTACATTTATTTTTCTTTTGTCAATTGTAACCCAGCACATGTAACTCTGAACTTTATGATCTAATAAAACTTGGACTTTTTTGCATACTGTTGTCTATTTTCTATTCATACTCCGCTTGTACTTCTTATTATTTATTGCTTTTTCTTTCTCTGCTAGTTTCTGGCCAGGATGGAATTACTATCTGCCCATGATACAAAGCTGCTACGACAATGTAATGAATACTTTAAGGCTGGTCATACAGACCTGAGTGCAACACAAGTCGTCGACATCCTCGGCCAAGATGCTTCATAACAGGCAGTTGAAGCATACCAATATCTGAAGTGTCTTCTTGATCGAGCAGTGGCCAATAATGTGGCCTATTATGATATGATTGAGGATCTCCAAGGCACCCTCGAAGACCTTCAGCTACAATACAAAGAATCAACTGCCCTGTTGCATGAGGGTTACGAGAAGAAGTACAAGCAGATCATTGCCGATAAGGGCTACGAGAAGCTTTTTGCTGGCTATGATGTAAGGGAGAGAACCTTGAAGGGTGAGGTCGAGGAGTGAAGACAAATCGCTGAATTGCTTGAGCAAGAGAACAACAACCTGCTGTCACAATTGAAGTCTGCAACTTCCACTTCAAAGGCCTTAATCCCAGTGACTGATGAGGGATTATTGTTCTTGGAGGTCGAGAACACCAATTTGAGGGACGAGTTGGAAACCTTGAAGAGGTCTGGTCCTTCCACATCTTCTCGGGGATGAGCAAGGGCTCCTCGGGGACGAGCAAGAGCAGCTCGGATTCCTGTCGAGGAACAGAGGACTCAATGTGCCTTAGAGAACCAGGCCTTACAGTTAATGGAGAAGAACCAGGTGTTGGCTGAAATGTCAAAGAAAATCAGGGACTTGGAAGAGCATCTCTCTGAGAAGAAATCTACTTTGGACAACAAGGAACTCTTCATCAAAAATCTCCACGAGCAGCTAGAGAGGCTAACATATCAGTTCCACAAATAGCCCAGGGAGTTCTGGATGGTTCGATACAACGAAGATCTCTATCACTTGGACGATCGTATCCAGAATGCCAATAATGAGGACTTCAAGCAAGGCTGGTTGAATGCCTTAGGTGTGCTGCAACTCAAATAGGGTCATTACCTGTGGGACTACCATGATCTCGGGCTACTCGACTTACCTGTACCATCGTATAAATTGGATATGAGTTGGATCCCTGGACGGGCCATTCCTCGAAGCTTGATTTCAAAGTATCTCGGTGACTACAATCTCCATTCAAATGCCGAGATATCTCATCCCGAGCATCTCCTAGATCGACCATCCTTGATGAATATCCGGATGTTATAGGATCTCAACTTCATAAATTCTCCTCTGTCTTTAAATGATCCGCCTACTGGCGAGGAACCTGTGTCAAAAGCAGAGGGGAAAAGACCAGTAGAATAGGAATTTTGATGTAATAGTTAGTATACATTTCAATATCAATGTAAATTTCATTTCATTATCAATGTAATTTGTTTTGAATTTAATGAAAGACTTTCATTTTCATTTGCAATCTTAATTGCTACTGCCTTGTAATTATCAAACACTTTATATTTGTGCATGCATATCTGTTAAAACGATAACAATATTGTGTAGTTTGTCGATCAACTTATTGTCGAATAGCTTGAATTTATGGTAGTCATTTGGCAAAAACAATATTTTGTTTCTCCACCAACTTAGTAATAATTACGAGTATAAAAAATGTTGCTCGATCACTTAATAATAAAGTTATGAGTATAAAAATGTTACTCGATCACTTAATAATAAAGTTACGAGTATAAAAAATGTTGCTCGATCACTTAATAATAAAGTTACGAGTATAAAAATGTTTCTGACCAACCAAGGTCATTAAATTTTACTTGTCGACCAACTACAGTTAGTCGGTTTTTATCCCCGACCAGCCATAGCTAGTAGATTTTTGTCTTAAATGTTTCCGACCAACCAAGGTCGGTAAATTTTCCTTGTCGACCAACTACAGTTGGTGGGTTGTTGTCCCCGACCAGCCATAGTTAGTCTTTTTGAAATAATTTTACTTCCCGACCAACTCAAGTTGGCATTTTCGAGAACATATTTACTTCCTAACCGACATAAGTTGGCATTTTTAGGAATACTTTTATTTCCCGAGAAACAAATAATTTTAATTCTAGTAGGAATACAAGTTTTACTTCCCAGAGGAATACAAGTAGCTTTACTTTCCGGAGGAATATAGGTAGCTTTACTTCCCGGAGGAATATAGGTAGCTTTACTTCCCGGAGGAATATTAGTAGCTTTACTTCCCGGAGGAATATTGGTAGCTTTACTTCCCGAAGGAATATTGGTAGCTTTACTTCCCAGAGGAATATTGGTTTCTCGACCAAGCTTAGTTGGCATTTTCAAGAAAAATTTGAGTGGCCTAAGCTTTGCCGAGTTTTGCCCCGAGTAGTGTGTAGCACTAGTATTCCCCGAAAAACTTTCAATAAAAAGAAAGAATTCGGAAAAATCTCTTCATTTTATTCATCACTGATAATACTTGCGTAGGTGCTCTGCATTCCATGCATTTTTAAACTCCTCGCCTTCTAGAGTTGATATTCGGTAAGTTCCCGGTTGAACAACTTCTGTAACTCGGTATGGTCCATTCCAGTTTGCCTCCAGTTTATTGTGCTTTTGAATGAATTTTTTCAGCACATAATCTCCTTCTTTCAGGTCGCACTTCTTCACCCTTTTGTTGTAGAACAAAGCTGTTCGCTGCTGGTAAGCAGCATTTCTAATGGCTTCTTCTTCTCTAACTTCCTCGAGCATGTCTAAATCCAATATTCTCATTAAGTCGCTGACAGGGGAATTGAAATTCAGTACCCTGTGTGTTGGGAGGCCCAACTCGGCAGGTATAACAACTTCACTTCCAAATGCCAGCATATATGGTGATTCTCCAGTTGCTACTCGGGGAGTAGTTCGGTAAGCCCAAAGTACTGACTGTAACTCGTTGATCCAGTTTTCTTTTGCATCATCCAATATTTTCTTCAACCCATTCAGCAGCGTTCTTTTTATCATTTCAGTTTGTCCATTTCTTTGAGGATGGCCTGGTGCTGAGTGGACCTTCAAAATATTTGACTGATGACAATAGGCAGCGAACTCCTCGTTATCAAATTGTATTCCATGGTCTGTGATGCAAGCATGAGGAAGACCATATAGACAAATGATGTTCTTCCAAACAAATTGGTACACCTTCTCATACGTCATATCAATGAGTGGCTCATCTTCTACCCACTTAGTAAAATAATCCACTGCGACGACGAGGTATTTGAACCTTCCTCTGGTCGTTGGCAATGGCCCAACCAAATCTATCCCCCACATGGCAAATGGCCAATGTGAAGTTATGTGTGTCAACAATGCTTGTGGAGTTCTTCGGATGGAGGAAAAGCGTTGGCACTTGTCACATTTCTTGGCATAGGCTACACAATCAACCCTCATCATCGGCCAGTAGTATCCCTGCATCATCAACCTTTGTAAAAACGTCTGACCTTCTACATGTGCTCCACAGGACCCTTCATGGATCTCTTCAATCAAATCTTTCACCTCGGATGGATGTACACATCTCTGCAAACCTGCCATAATTCCTCGTCTATAAAGAATATCGTTAGTAAATACTTACCGAGCAGCTTTAAACTTCAATTTCTTGGCCGCGAGCTTATCAATTGGTAATTCTCCCTCCTCAATATACGCCCTGATGGAATCCATCCAAGATGGTCCTTAATCAAGGGTGATAAAGTGAAACACCCCGCCTAATTAAAAACCGGGTGGCCAATCCCATACCAAATTAAAACAGAATATACAGTTGGCTCATTCTTAGCATCACTGTCGAAAACATTAACAACTCACCCAAAACTCAATTAAGCTGGTGTTAAAACCTTTCCAAATTTTAATTTAACAAAATCCATTTCCAGTTTAAGAATAACACAACACATTTTATTCTACAACACAGATCACTAAATAAATATCTCAAAAGAATTTAAATGCAACTGGAATAAACATTCCCAAATAATATAAATCCTTTACAACAATCCCAACAATGTTAAATGTATTAAAACGACACAAATACAATAGTTTAACTCCTCCAGAAAATGATAACTGAAATCCTTTGGGCGACATGCCTTATGTAAGAATATTGTGAATCAAAAAGATGACAAGCGTCTAAGCAAGACCTCCATAGCTCCATAGCTCGACGAAATCAACTACGGTTGGCATCCCTGTTGCTGGACACCTGATATAGAGATACAATAGAAGAGAAAATATGCAAGGAAACGGGTCAGAGCCCGAATGTGTAGATTATTTTTAAAACAGCAAGTATTTAACAAGTGCAATAAAGCATTTATTATGTGCATGTTAGATCCAACTCTCACTTGAAATTCTCACCTCTCAACTAGAGTGCACACTTAACGTTTCCTATTAACCTCCTAGTTAATGGTTCCTCTTTTCTAGTCTCCATATTATAATTCCATTTCCATATCATAATCCCCGTATGTCCCATACCATACGTCACATTATTATTCATTTACATATCTCCTTTATATGATTAGTTTCTCATTAACATGAATCATTACTCATTAATATGAGTTAAGCTTTTCAATTCTTTAAGAATAAACATTTATTAACTTAATTCCATTATCTTTCTCTATTCACCGTTATCTACAATTATCACCGTAGATAGATTTAACCATAATAAATAATTATGTAACCATTTAATCCATTATATATATATTCATATATAATACAGCACCCCGAGTCAAAGCTGTGGTGCAATGCATTACTCTGCTATCATGTCCCATCATCGCATGTCGCTGAATAGGGGACTACAGGTTCGGTAAGATTCCACGAACCACAAACAACAAACAAATTGGAGGCGAACATAATTCTCGTATCCATGGGTTACGACATACCTACGTACCCACAGTCAGCGGACTTATCAACTCCCCGATAAGTCTTTCATAGACCTATGTTCTCGAGCGACAAATAAAAAATCCCATGGATTCATCAGGATATGACTGCCCTCACGCGTAAACCTCCCACCGATAGCAAGTAAGCTAGGTATGTCTTACACATAATCATCAATCAATCAAATAGGTATTATCATACCTATAATATAATATCAATAAGGTAATATCACTACCCTAAGATAATTTCCATACGTAGCATTATATCTCTTTTAAAATATCATATTTATACTACATAAATTAATTATCCTCGCATCCTATAACATCTCTCCACTACCGACGTCGTTAAGGTTCATGCGCGGAGCATCTCGCAAAGCGAAATCCAAACAAGGAACCCCTCCAATACACTACTACTAAAATTTGTCGATCGAGGAGGTCCGAAAACTTAAACTATGCGATCGGGATAGCCTCATAACCTCTTTCAACCAAATGTATTCTAAGCTCCCATCTCATAAGATTCAAATAGGATTTTCCTCAATCATGTATTCAGTAAGAAGTCACTAATATCCTACTGGTCCATAACATCATTCCCCCGAACTACTACAAGTTTAGTTCTCCTTTTTAATAAGGTTAAAATCGATAGTTTCAAATCTCTTATAAACACATATTCTTTCACTTAGGATTAAACCCTCTTGAAAACTTAAGGATACCCAGGTGTTATATTAAATCACCCCTAGTGGTCCTATCTTTAATACTCATACATTTCCATTTTAAATTTAACAAATGAATCTAGCAACCGAAATAACATTCAATATAATTTCCAACATTTAAATCACTCAAATCCAAATCAAACTTAATTCAACTATTATCAAGGGTTTACTGATATCTTCTAGGTCCCATAATCTACAAATAATAATCACCAAAGATCCATAAAAGGTTTGGGATAAGAATCATCATTTAAAAAGAAACAACTTTACCTAAACTGGGGAGGTTGATCGATCGAAGGCAGGGGTCGATCGATCGATCCCTCAGGTCCAGGCCTGCATTTTCTGCAACTACGGGTTTACCAACTTTTGATCAATTAAACCTTCATCTAAACATCCCAAATGTCTTATAAACTTTACTTCATGATATAACAACATATATGAACGATTTCCAGTACTCTAAATATCCTAGAATCATCAAAGGATTGGATTAAAAAGCATGTTTATCTCCTTATTCCCAGAAATTTATTAACATAACCTCTTTAAGAACATGACAATGGTTTCCATCGTTTCTTCAAAAGATTCATGAATAATTCGTGGATTATTATCATCCTAACACATGAGTTAAATTCCTATATCATTTCAGTTTTCCAGAAATCCATTTATTACTCCATTATTTCTTCCAAACAATAATAATCTTCTGTTTTCATATCATTCTAACATGGACAATATACAAACTGAATTTTCCATTATTAAACACTTGCCTTTCTTGTAGGTCTAATCCTTTGGTGTAGTATATCTCAGTTGGTTGTTCCTTCTCCGATCAAACTCCGGTGGTGGTTGGTGGTGGTGAACCTTGATTCTTGTTCTTCTCCTTCCCAAGTGACTTTTCCCTTCCCAAGCACTCTCACACTCTCTCTAGGAAGATGGCTGCTGTTATTTGTGAAGAGGAGATGAATAACTCCCATTCACTTAATCTACCTATTCTTATAATAGTGCCAAATCCGAAACACTATTCATCCCCCCTAGAAAAATGACCAAAATGCCCTTTCGGGTTGTCTATTCATTCCCAAATGACCCGAGACTCAAAATTGACATCCAAATAGACTTTTCTGACTACTTCGAACCTTCCGGACGCAACGACACAGTCGAAATGACTATTAGATCGATAGAAAATAAATTTCCTTTTTAATTTAATAAACTAGTCCCGACACGTCCCATACCGCGTCTGACTAAAAAAAAAAATTTACCGAATTTATATCATACAGTCATATCAATGACATCACATTTCATATATTACCTAAATATCTTTAAGTAATATTCAGAATCATCCATTTTAATATCCACCGTCCGGATAAACCCGAATGAATTAATTAATAAGAAAATCTAATTAATCCATTAATTTAAAATATAACCCATTTTAAAAGTCATTAAAATTACGGGGTATTACATACTTCCCCCCTTATAACAGAATTTCGTCCCGAAATTCAGGAATATAAGTTATAACGGTAAGGTCAACTCCGAGTATAAATCTCACATCGCAAGAAATCCAAGATGTACCGCCCATACAATACATTAACAAAGTCCCTATCGATGGTTATACGCCAAGCCTCACCATATAGTTTCAACTGAATCAGATTTAGACTTTATCTAAACTTCTCTATACCGTCCTCGTATCAGACTTGGGAAAAATGATCCTCTCGTAGTGAACAAATAAATCCTGAAGTCTCAATTACTTACCTTTCCACAATTATTAATATGACAATTCAATCATCCAGGGCGCCCATACACCCTCTCGTACCGCTTTCAATATTAAAAGTTTTGAAAAAGTTATAAACTCGTTTCCCAAAGACCTAACTTATTTCGAGTCCCAACGGTTATCAGTTTCATGCATGGGGTGTCTCGCTAGCGAAATCCAAACAAGGAACCACCCCGATACACTACTTCCTAAAGTAGTCGGTCATCGAAACTCCTAAGGTCCTTAGTTAATAATATATAAAAATTTTGGTTTAAAAAAATATCAGGTTTATCAATTTTAAAAACAAAAATTTGGTTTTTATCGATTTCAAATAGGGTCTACGCATCTACTCTTTTATAGAAGACAAGATGCAGACATATGCTCTCATGTACACAAATCAATTCACGCCGATAGTCGAATCACACTCGGACATGCTCAAGGTAAGTAATCCCATGATACAAATCAAACCCACGTGATAACATGTAATATAAAAGTGTCCCACACCCCTCAGTGAGTCTACATAAATAACAGTGCTATAGGCTAAGTTTAGCAACCCTTTTTCCCACACAACATTAATCGTAACAAAATCACTATACGCTTCATAATCCTTAGATAGAAAACATACCCTCATTCGCGGGTGGTGGTTGTTGATTCCCTGCCTGATGGATGTTGTATACACGGCCGTACTGACCCTGCTGCGCGGGTGCTGCTGGACCGGAGCTGGAGCTAGAAGAACAGCTGGTGGAAACATTGGTACCTGTGGCTCCTGTCGAGCATGTTGTTGCTGAGGGAATTTGTCTTTCTCAGGACAATCTTAACGTTTATGGCCATACTTGCCACACACGAAACATTTTCCCGCAAACTTTCCACCACCTTGCCCCTGTTGACCCCGAACCTGCTGGCCATTTCCTCCCTTCCCTTGACCCTGTTGAGCCTGTTTCTGGCCCTGATGGCCCTGTTGTCCTTGCCCAACACCTCTATCCTCAAATCGCGAATCTCTAGATCGCAAATGCTTAGCATAGTCCCCTGTCTGGGAACCCTGCTCACTCTGACGCTGATGACTCTGCCCCGGATGAGTCCCACTAGAACTGCCCCAATAGTCTTGCCTTGCTGGCCTGACCCAAATCCCCGCTTGACACCTAGATTATGGAAGTGGTTATCTTGACAGTGGAGCATTGCAGCATTAAGAACATCTGCATACGTACGTAGTGAAAGATTCCCCAATAAATGTTGGCGAATTTTATAGTTCAACCCATCAGTGAACATTAGGACTCTCCTCTCCTCAGTAGGTACTTCAGCTGGTACCAAATTAGTTAATCTAGTAAACTCTTTCTCATATTCCGCCACTATTTTCTCTCCCTGTTTCAAATCAAGTAGCTTCCGCCTCATTTCTGTCTGGATAGCGGAAGGAAAATACTTCCCATCAAACCGTATCCAAAAGTCTTGGATAGTCATTGTGTCCCTCTCCTCCATAGTGGTCGTAGCTTCCCACCATTGCAAAGCTTCCCCTACTAGCTTGAATGTGGCTAGTATCTGACGCTGAACCTCAGTGCATTCGATCATTCTCAAGTGCCTTTGGATATCTTTCTTCCATTAGCTAGCAGTCACAACATCTGATCCTCCCTGAAACTCGGGTGGGTGCGCTTTCTGAAAGGCATCCCTCGCTCGTTCCCATGCTATTGGAAACACTTGCCCTTGCGCGGGTGGCACAACCGGTGCCAGTGCGGGAGCCTGATGAATAGCAGCTACAGCAGCATTGACTGCCTGAGCGACAATTGCAGCGACTTCGGCTGCAGTCATTGTACCCTGAGCTGGGGCGGGCTGAGGTGCACGTCGAGGAGGCATCTGAAACGAGAGAACACTATCAGTATTAGATATCTCAAAATAGCTGGAGATCGTAAGCATAAATAGAAAAACAATAATCCTACTCATAGGGCTCAACATCAAAGAACGCTAAGCTGAAGACACAATAAGCCGTACAGATCCTAAAGGACACTAGAACCTGATGCTCTGATACCACCTGTAACACCCCGCCTAATTAAATACCGGGTGGCCAATCCCATACCAAATTAAAACAGAATATACAGTTGGATCATTCTTAGCATCACTGTCGAAAACATTAACAACTCACCCAAAACTCAATTAAGCTGGTGTTAAAAACTTTCCAAATTTTAATTTAACAAAATCCATTTCCAGTTTAAGAATAACACAACACATTTTATTCTACAACACAGATCACTAAATAAATATCTCAAAAGAATTTAAATACAACTGGAATAAACATTCCCAAATAATATAAATCCTTTAAAACAATCCCAACAATGTTAAATGTATTAAAACGACACAAATACAATAGTTTAACTCCTCCAGAAAATGATAACTGAAATCCTTTGGGCGACATGCCCTATGTAAGAATATTGTGAATCAAAAAGATTACAAGCGTCTAAGCAAGACCTCCATAGCTCCATAGCTCGACGAAATCAACTATGGTTGGCGTCCCTGTTGCTGGACACCTGATATAGAGATACAATAGAAGAGAAAATATGCAAGGAAACGGGTCAGAGCCCGAATGTGTAGATTATTTTTAAAACAGCAAGTATTTAACAAGTGCAATAAAGCATTTATTATGTACGTGTTAGATCCAACTCTCACTTGAAATTCTCACCTCTCAACTAGAGTGCACACTTAACGTTTCCTATTAACCTCCTAGTTAATGGTTCCTCTTTTCTAGTCTCCATATTATAATTCCATTTCCATATCATAATCCCCATATGTCCCATACCATACGTCACATTATTATTCATTTACATATCTCCTTTATATGATTAGTTTCTCATTAACATGAATCATTACTCATTAATATGAGTTAATCTTTTAAATTCTTTAAGAATAAACATTAATTAACTTAATTCCATTATCTTTCTCTATTCACCGTTATCTACAATTATCACCGTAGATAGATTTAACCATAATAAATAATTATGTAACCATTTAATCCATTATATATATATTCATATATAATACAGCACCCCGAGTCAAAGCTGTGGTGCAATGCATTACTCTGCTATCATGTCCCATCATCGCATGTCGCTGAATAGGGGACTACAGGTTCGGTAAGATTCCACGAACCACAAACAACAAACAAATTGGAGGCGAACATAATTCTCGTATCCATGGGTTACGACATACCTACGTACCCACAGTCAGCGGACTTATCAACTCCCCGATAAGTCTTTCATAGACCTATGTTCTCGAGCGACAAATAAAAAATCCCATGGATTCATCAGGATATGACTGCCCTCACGCGTAAACCTCCCACCGATAGCAAGTAAGCTAGGTATGTCTTTCACATAATCATCAATCAATCAAATAGGTATTATCATACCTATAATATAATATCAATAAGGTAATATCACTACCCTAAGATAATTTCCATACGTAGCATTATATCTCTTTTAAAATATCATATTTATACTACATAAATTAATTATCCTCGCATCCTATAACATCTCTCCACTACCGACGTCGTTAAGGTTCATGCGCGGAGCGTCTCGCAAAGCGAAATCCAAACAAGGAACCCCTCCAATACACTACTACTAAAATTTGTCGATCGAGGAGGTCCGAAAACTTAAACTATGCGATCGGGATAGCCTCATAACCTCTTTCAACCAAATGTATTCTAAGCTCCCATCTCATAAGATTCAAATAGGATTTTCCTCAATCATGTATTCAGTAAGAAGTCACTAATATCCTACTGGTCCATAACATCATTCCCCCGAACTACTACGAGTTTAGTTCTCCTTTTTAATAAGGTTAAAATCGATAGTTTCAAATCTCTTATAAACACATATTCTTTCACTTAGGATTAAACCCTCTTGAAAACTTAAGGATACCCAGGTGTTATATTAAATCACCCCTACTGGTACTATCTTTAATCCTTATACATATCCATTTCAAATTTAACAAATGAATCTAGCAACCGAAATAACATTCAATATAATTTCCAACATTTAAATCACTCAAATCCAAATCAAACTTAATTCAACTATTATCAAGGGTTTACTGATATCTTCTAGGTCCCATAATCTACAAATAATAATCACCAAAGATCCATAAAAGGTTTGGGATAAGAATCATCATTTAAAAATAAACAACTTTACCTAAACTGGGGAGGTCGATCGATCGAAGGCCGGGGTCGATCGATCGATCCCTCAGGTCCAGGCCTGCATTTTCTGCATTTTCTGCAACTACGGGTTTACCAACTTTTGATCAATTAAACCTTCATCTAAACATCCCAAATGTCTTATAAACTTCACTTCATGATATAACAACATATATGAACGATTTCCAATACTCTAAACATCCTAGAATCATCAAAGGATTGGATTAAAAAGCATGTTTATCTCCTTATTCCCAGAAATTTATTAACATAACCTCTTTAAGAACATGACAATGGTTTCCATCATTTCTTCAACAGATTCATGACTAATTCGTGGATTATTATCATCCTAACACATGAGTTAAATTCCTATATCATTTCAGTTTTCCAGAAATCCATTTATTACTCCATTATTTCTTCTAAACAATAATAATCTTCTATTTTCATATCATTCTAACATGGACAATATAAAAACTGAATTTGCCATTATTAAACACTTGCCTTTCTTTTAGGTCTGATCCTTTGGTGTAGTATATCTCAGTTGGTTGTTCCTTCTCCGGTCAAACTCCGGTGGTGGTTGGTGGTGGTGAACCTTGGTTCTTGTTCTTCTCCTTCCCAAGTGACTTTTCCCTTCCCAAGCACTCTCACACTCTCTCTAGGAAGATGGCTGCTCTTATTTGTGAAGAGGATATGAATAACTCCCATTCACTTAATCTACCTATTCTTATAATAGTGCCAAATCCGAAACACTATTCACCCCCCTAGAAAAATGACTAAAATGCCCTTTCGGGTTGTCTATTCATTCCCAAATGACCCGAGACTTAAAATTGACATCCAAATAGACTTTTCTGACTATTTCGAACCTTCCGGACGTAACGACGCAGTCGAAATAACTATTAGATTGATAGAAAATAAATTTCCTTTTTAATTTAATAAACTAGTCCCGACACGTCCCATACCGCGTCTGACTAAAAAAAAATTACCGAATTTATATCATACAGTCATATCAATGACATCACATTTCATATATTACCTAAATATCTTTAAGTAATATTCAGAATCATCCATTTTAATATCCACCGTCGGGATAAACCCGAATGAATTAATTAATAAGAAAATCTTATTAATCCATTAATTTAAAATATAACCCATTTTAAAAGTCATTAAAATTACGGGGTATTACATAAAGTTCATCGTCATATCTTCATCTATACTCCGACCAGCTAAAACTTCAATTGGGATTGTTCGTCGTAGCTCGGTATGAGTAACTGATGGTAGTCGAGCTAGGGCGTCTTCCCTCGTATTCTCCATTCTTAGTATTCTGACCAGCTGAATAGCGGTAAATTCTGACACCAGCTCCTTTGCCTTTGCATGATATCTGATCATTAATTCTCCTCTAACTTCCTATACTCCCAACATTTGATTTACGATCAATTGAGAATCACTGAAAACAATAACCTGCTGCGCCTCCATAATTTTTGCCAAACTAAGTCCTGCAATCATGGCCTCATACTCAGCCTCATTATTGGTAGCTTTGAATTGGAAATGCAGGGCGTATTCCATGTCGACCTCATCCGGAGTTCTCAAAACTATCCCCGTGCCACATCCTGCAATGCAAGATGAGCCATCTACATATAGCCTCCATATAGGTAACTCGTCTTCAAATTTCTGATCTGACAGAGTTCCTCGGTGAAATATTTGTTGCTTCCTTTCATCCTCCCCTGATATTTCTTGCTCCTTGTCGATCATTTTTTCTTGCCCTTTTACCAATTGAAATTGGTCTGAGCTCGAATTTGATGATCTTGTAACATCCACTTTCCCTTTTACCAACCGGAGTTGGTCTGAGCTTGTGTTTGTTGATCCTATAACATCCACAGGTTAATCAGCGAGCAACTTTTCCTCCTCGGGGGTATCAGGATAGGTGAACTCTGCTATAAAATCTTCTACAGGCTTCCCTTTAAGCGATGATCTGGGTTCATAGACTATATCTTATTCACCGAGCTCTATTGCCCAGTACATCAATCTCCCTGATTTTTCTGGTTTATGAAAGGCTTGCCTCAATGGCATATCAGTATTTACTACTATGGTATGAGCCTGGAAATATGGCCTCATTCTTCTACTCGCCTCAATCAGCGCCACTGCTAACTTTTCCAGCCTTGGATATCTGATCTCTGCTCCTCGAAAAGCCTTACTCGTATAATAAATTAGTTTTTGCACTCCATTCTCCACTCTGATCAATGCCGAGCTAACTGCATTCTCGGACACTACAAGGTACAAATATAACTTTTCTCCCATCACCAGCCTGGACAACAGTGGAGGTGTCCCAAGTATTTCTTTAAGTCTTGAAAAGCCTTCTCACATTCATCATTCCACTCAAAAGTCTTTCTGAGTGTCTTGAAGAATGGGAGACATCTATCAGTTACTCGTGACACAAATCTGTTGAGTGCTGCTACTCGTCCTATGAGACTCTGTACTTCCTTCTTCGTCGTTGGAGATCGCAGCCCTAATGGAGCTTTGATCTTTTCAGGATTTGCTTCAATGCCTCGTTGATTGACAATGTACCCGAGAAACATGCCTTCTCGTACTCCAATTATGCACTTCGTCGGGTTCAACTTCATTTGATATTTATCCAGTTGATCAAAAGTCTGACTTAAGTCAACTAGATGATCGACAGTTTTCTTGCTTTTCGTCAGCATATCGTCAACATAGACTTCCATATTGCAACTGATTTGTTCAGCAAAGACTTTGTTCATCAGCCGCTGATATGTCGCACCTGCATTTTTCAAACCAAAAGGCATAACATTATAACAATAAGTTCCCCTAGGGGTAATGAAAGAAGTACTTTCCCTGTCTTCAGGTTTCATTTTGATCTGATTGTAACCAGAATAGGCATCCATGAAGCTCAGCAACTCGTGTCCCGAGGTAGCATCCACCAGCTGATCAATTTGGGGCAATGGAAAGTGATCCTTTGGCCATGCTTTGTTGAGGTCGGTGAAGTCTACACACATCCTCCATTTGTTGTTCTTATTTTTTACCATCACCACATTTGCTAACCAGTTGGATATTTAACATCTTTAATAAAACAAGCTTTCTGGAGCTTCTCGACTTCCTCCTGTATAGCTTGATTCTTCTCGGGGCTGAACACTCTTCTTCTCTGCTTCACTGGATTGATCTCCTTATTCACATTGAGCTCGTGACATAAGAAATTTGGGTCTATCCCAGGCATATCTACATGACTCCGCGCAAAAGTGGAAATGAATATATCCAACTGTTCGACAAGCAGGCCACGTACCAATGAATATATCCAACTTGATCGTCTCAAGTGGAAATACTTTCTCGCCAGCAAAACCGATGAGGGGTTTGTGGTAAGGCTCCAGTTGAGATATCTTTAGATTTAAACTATCGAAGCACGAGTAGAACATGATGTCTGCCGAGCTACCATTTTCGACCAATACTCTTAAAATCATAACCTCCTTCATCCTCATTTTTATCACCAATGGCTCATCATGAGGATACAAAACTCCTGCGAGGTCATTCTTTGAGAAACCAATGACCAATTTCTCGTTGTTCACCTTTCTCAGGCGATCCTCCTCAGCTAGATTTATTCGCTGAATGTACGAGCAAGCTTGAGCCTCACTGAGGTAAGCTTTTCTCTCTGCAGTAAGGTCTCCTCCTCCTGCATCTCCACCTGTTATAACATTACAGTCAAATGACCCAAAATGTATTGAAAATACCTCTCGTTCTGGTTTCCTTGGTCTCTTGGGAAGCTCGGGGTCGTCTTCTAGATCAACTTCATGGTTTCTTTTTTATTCTCCTCTCCTCGACGAGGAGATCTAGACTTCTCTCTTTCTCGATCGTTATTTTTTCTTTCGTTTCCATGATCAACATACTTTGACAGCTTTCCTCGTCGGATGAGTGTTTCAATCTCATTCTGAAGAGCTATGCAGTTCTTGGTCATATGGCCATGATCTTTATGAAACTCGCAATACTTCGCCTTATTCCTCTTGTCAGGGTCTGCCTTCATTTTCTCTGGCCAGTTTAGTTCCTCGTTGTTTTTTATTTCCTCTAGAACATGGTTGATATCCTTATTCAAAGGAGTATAATTATCATATTTCTTCATTACATCCCATACCGACCTAGTCTTTGAATGTTTGTCATTACCATTGTTCTTATGCTCTTTCTTCTTAGCTTTATCACCTTCGACCTTGTTTTCTTTGGCATCCATATTCTTCTTCGCAGCCATAGCCTCCTCGACATTCATCATCTTGGATGCTTTTCCCATAAGGTCTGACATGGTTCTAGGTGGATCTTTGGCCAAAGTGTAGTACAACTTGTTCGGCAATAGTCCACTCATCAAGGCAGTAATCGTTGTTTTCTCCTCATAATCAATGACTTTAAGTTTCTCGTTATTAAAACGAGTTATATAATCTCTGGTCCTCTCACCAGCGTTTTGTCTAACACTTAACAAATGTGCTACTCGTTTAACTGGCTTTACCCCAAAATAAAGAATTCCCAATGAATAACTCGGCCAGTTGAAGAAAAGTTGAGATCTTACCCCGAGGAAGATTATTATACCATATTTGAGCAGATCCGGTAGGAGTTCCCGAGAATGCCCTGCATCTCATCTCATCTGGAACAGCGTAGATGTCGGCTGCAGCCTAATACTGTTCTATATGAAGGACAAGATCAGTCTTTCCATCATACTTGGGAGTCACAACAGGTGCTTTGAACTTTGATGGTGTTGGAAAATCTATAATAGCCTGGACAAAAGGTGTTCCTGGAACAAAGGTTCGTTGTAGAGGGTTGTTGGCCTTAGCCATTTCCCCTAATCTATCCTACAGCCTCTGAATAGAGCCTTTCATTGCATCATTCCCTTCCTCGGGCCTATTGGTTTGAGCAGCTGATCACGTTGAAGTAGCTTCCTGAGATCTATCTTGACGAGCAGCTGGTCGCTCATAGGATCTATCTTGACGAGCAGCTGTTCGTGATTGGGTAGATCCTTCCCTTAAATCTGATGGTCGTCGAAAACTCCTCGATACGACTTTAGGAGAGCTTCTACTCCTTCTAAGTCCTAATCGATCAAAAGGTGATACCCTGCTTAACCTCTCTAGTGCACTAGTCCTTTCTGGAGAAAGAGTGATACGTTATTCTGTATCTGTGGCTCGCACTGACGAAGTTAGTCCAGGTTGATAAGAAAAATCTTCATATTCCTCATTGCGATATGAATTGGTATGCCTAGTACGTGAGGATGGTGCACGGGTGTTTCTTTGAATACTCCGCAGTCCTGAATGGGTTAGTGCACCGCCATGGAGGGTTTGTATGAGTTGTCGCATTATTTCTTGCATGACGGTCTGTCCCTGAGCTAGATTTGTCATTATTCCAGCCAGATCTGGAATATTTGGCAGAGCAGATGGATTTGGAGGGGTTCCAGCGTTTCGATTGCTAGATTCTGGAATATCAGCCATTTGTGATGGATCGCTTTTGGTGAAAAATGATATTACTAGTCCTTTCCCACAGACGGCGCCAATCTGTTGATGTAAAAAATTAGATCACTCTAATTATTTAATCACAGATAAATAAATGAGACAAAGAATTTTAAAGTGGTCCAGCCTTATAAGAATGATGTACATATGAAAGAGTAATACATTCAATGACTCTTAAGCGTGTGCGTCTGAATAATAAGCATTTAATGAACAGTCAAACTGTTGGTTATCCAGCTATTAATGCTTTGTTCAAGGTGAAGCTCGGACCGCCTGAGTTTCTCGGACCGCCTAAGCTTCTCGGTATTCAAGAGTTCCTCGGAGAGTTCTTGTTCCTCGGAGCGTATGAGTTCCTCGGGGAAGCAGTGTTCCTCGTTGTAGTGTGGTTCCTCGGAGCGTATGAGTTCTTCGGAAATGTTTGTTGTCGCCACGTAGACTGCCACATGTCTTCACTTTATAGTGCCATGTCAGCAGATTAAATTTGGTATCAACAATGACAGCCTCCACCGTTGTGTTTTTATTTACCATCTCCGTTGATGGATTTCGGCTTGGTGCCGTGGTTTAGTATAAAAACCCAAATTTTGGATCGGCACCATGAGACTGCATCCTCGAGTTATAGCTCATTGGGATGGTTATTATGCTTGTGTGTATAGTATATTACTTGTGCATGAGAACAAGGTAATATATATCTCTATGAGAATAAAGAGATAAAAATGATAAATGATAAATTCTCAGTCCGGGAGATATTTCTGGATGTCCATTATAAAGATGAATCTAGAGTAAACCTCAGTCCGGGAGATATTATCCGGATGTATATTAAAATATGTATATTAGAGTAAGTATGTTATGTATATCATTATATAGTATGTATATACGTTGTGTACTGAGGGTTTAATGGATCTCGACGATCGACCTTGCCGCGTAGTAGTGTATAAGGGGGTTCCTTGTTTGGATTTCGCTCTGCGAGACACCCCACGCACGAACATGGCATAGTGTTAAGACTAGGGAGAAGTTTATCCCTTAGTACTTGTGACAACTAGGGTTGTTAGAAGAGGGGTGGCGGATTAGTTAGGCAGCGTAGCTTGACTAGGATGTTTATAGGGATGCGCTAGTTGTGCACTATTAGAAGAGAGGTGAGGGGTATCTCATGGGAGTGCGATACCAAATTTAAATATGAGATAAAACCTATTTTTTTTAAAATAATGCATTTATGCACTTGCTAAATATTTTTCACACTCGGGCTCTGACCCGTTTATCTACTTTTCCCTCTCTCTCTCTCTCTCTCTCTCTCTCTCTCTCTATATATATATATATATATATATATATATATATTTATATATATATATATATATATATATATATATATATATTTATATATATATATATATATATATATATATATATATATATATATATATATATATATATATAGGTGTCCAGACACAGGGACGGCTTTATGATGACCCTTTCGAGTCAGACGTCTGCAGCGGCAGCTGTGGATGCATGCAGGTTCTCGATAGACGCTTCTATCCTTGTAATCTAGATAGGAGATACTGTATAAATATTTGGGCCAATAACCCAATTGCATTTATTTACTCTTTTACCGCCTTTTATGCGGATTCAATTTGGTTGTATCATATTAGAACCGAGTGTTCGGTTATTTTATTTCTTTTTAGTTTCATTTATATAAACTATGTGGATGTTTATATTGTGAGTTGTTTAAAAAGAGTAGTTAAGTAAAATTTTGATGCCGGCCTAATAGGTTATTAGTAATTAAATTGGTTTTTCGACAGTGATGCTGAGAATGATCCATATGCGACTCCTGTTTTAATTTTATATAGGAATGATTGTCCGGTATTTTATTAGGTGGGTTGTCACATGAACATCATCGGGATCTTGTTCGAATGAGATGCCCAGGTCATTCGAACGAAGTTGTTCAAATAAGAATTCAAACGTCGTTAGAATGACATCGCCTGAACGAAGTTGTTCGAACGAGATTAATGTGTTTTTAACTCTGTTTTCTCGTTGGAATCTCGCTTAATAATGTCACTCGAACGACATTCCAAAGTCGGTCGAACGCCCTAGGAAATTTTTGACAGTTTCTGGTAGTTTTCAATTTTCAACTTCCCATTTCCCCACTAACTTTTTACCAATTTTAATATGTGCGGAAACACAATTTTTGTTAAGACTTTTCATAATTTTCCAAGTGCTTTTGAGAGAGAAATTCCTTAACCAAAATCTTCTTTGTTTTTAGGATTCCAAATTTTTTAATATTTACACAAAAACGTGTTTACACCCACATAGTTTGTTTTGATCCAAGTTCAAATATATATAGTTGTTGTGGGATCAACCACTTGGCACCGGGTATTTTTCTCATCCTAAAAAGAGAAAGTTTCCTACGGGGAGTCCGTTATTCGTTCGTGGTGTGCATACAGAGGAGAGACTTTCGTATGTTTGACGGTTCATTCACCCCATCGGTGGATTCTAAGATGATAGTCTATTCTAAAGTTATCGACTAGGCGGAAGTGGAAGAAAGGAGAAGCGTCAAGGCTTGAAGGAGTTGAGTCGTTGAGGCAAGTCTTTTGTCGTGTCTTTGTAAAACCGTACTTAGTGGATTTGTGGCTGGGCCATCCGAGGTTTTTCCCGTTGTGGGTTTTCCTCATACATCGCGGCATTGTGTGTTGTGTTTTATTTTTAACTTGCAAAAATCACATAGATGCATGTGTAGGTTTAAAAATATAAAAATTGGTTTAATCACAACATTGGTGTAAGTTTGGGTAATTTTAAGTTAATTTAATTCAAGTCGGTTAAACTTATTTGGAAAAATTCCATCTTAGGTTTCTTTGGCATAATTATATCTTGGATTGAATTAATTTTTTTTTTTGTGGTTAAAAAGAAAAATTCAAATATTTATTTGTTTAGTTTAATTCAATTTTAAGTTTGGAGAAATTAAAATTTGAGGACTTCAATTGTTAATCTTGAAAGAATTTATAAATCTGGAATATTGTGTGAACCATATTATCTGGAATTTAAAAATTGGGGATCAAGATCATATCTTATAATTTATAGCCCCTTTTCACTTCGTTTCCACAGAGTCTAGGCTCACTACTTGGGTAAATGGACTTTATTAAGGACCCAAAACTAAATAATTAAATTTACTTCCAAATGGGTACTCAGAAATCCCAAATTGCATCCCCCAAATTTATTTTCCACCTCTATTTAATCATTATTAATTACACTAAATAACAATGAGTTCAATCGAATTTAATTATCTCCAAATGAGTAGAATGATGAGGTATTATTTTAAAGTTGATATGGTACATAATATAATTTCCCACATTATGAATACAATACACGCTTGGTAAAATCAATTTGTCACCAATCAGTTTTAACCAACTTCATATTTGTTCCTTGATTTGAGAATTAATTTATATCACACTATACATGATATTAATTTACTACTCAAGTTTTCTTGGAGAATCATAACTTATAATTCTATCAAGTGGTGTCACAATACAAGATATTTATTGGATGCGAATTCCTCCATATTATGATCTCAAACGTGCATACACAATGATTTCCCAACTTGCATAGATTTAGATTCAATAAATTGAATAAATCCCATAACAGCCAAAGAAATAATCGTTCAATCATTCAAATACTAATAACCCTAGGGATTAAGAACCTATGCACCATTTGAAAACCTATGAGATTGTGCAAGTCTAGTTTATTCAACACCTAGACTTGAATCTCACCCGTGATCTTATTCAATACATTTCTGAGGTACCAATCATAACCCTCTTTGAGATATTCGACAAGTTGCTAAACCATCAAACATGTTTCCATAGCTAAGATATATTACTATGATTGTACTTCCAGCTTCATCGATAGGATGTCAACTCCCTATCTAAGATGTGAATTTCTCACTTATACTAGGACCAAAATTCCGATCTTCAGTGATTAGGATGAGCCCAACTCACCAGTCCTACTAAGTCCAATTAACCAACATTTATACAATATATTTATAACAAACATAAGGCATTATCACAAACATGATTCTCGTTTCAAAATGCACCCGAGACACCTTTACTAAAAAATAGATGTCATTAAGGGTTTTAAGAATAAAAAACCTAACAATTATCACTTAGTCTTAAAACCATGCGCCTGTGCATCTAAAACCCATTCCATCTACATGGCTATTAAAATCCATATCTAGTAAGTGCTTTGTGAAAGGATTTTCCCGGTTGTCTTGAGATGCAATCTTGGTCACAATGATGTCGTCTGTCCACAGATCTCCCATATAAAGTAATGCTTGGGCTTAATATGCTTTGTCCTTTTAAAAGTCCTTCAATATTTTGAGTTGAAACTACACCAATATTATCATAATAAAGTTTAATAGCTGATTTTACGAAATGAACCACATCCAAACCACATAGAAAGTTTTGGAGACAAACCTCCTCTTTTGATGCCTCCGAATCTGCAACATATTCAACATTAATGGTAGAATTAGAAATGCATGATTTCTTGATACTCTTCTAACTTATAGATACACCTCCTAGGGTAAATACATATCACGCGATCTACTTTCTAGAATCCCGATCTAACTGAAAATTTGAGTCTATGTATTCAATAGGTACAAGATTGTCCATTAACTAAATCAGAACATAATCTCTTGTCCTTTATAAGTACATGAGAATGTGCTTTACTGCATTCCAGTTCTTCTCAACTGGATTAGATTAGAATCAACTGACCGTGATCACGAAAAAATAGTTGTTCGTTCTTTTACACAGCATAACATACATAAGTCGCCCACTTTCAAGTTATAAGGTATATTCATCATCCTCTCTATCTGATCAAGTGTCTTAGGACAACGATCCTTAGAGAGAATAATTTCATGCTTGAAAGAAATAAATCCTTTCTTGGAATCTTTCATGCCAAAATTTGGGAGAAAAACATCGATATATGCATCTTAGGATAACTCTAGCATCATATTTTTTCAATCACAAAAAAGCTTGATCCCAAGGATGTGACTAGATTTTCCTAAATCCTTCATATTGAACAAACTAGAAAACCACACTCTTATGATAGATAATAAGCCCACGTTATTACGAATTAGGATAATATCATCTTCATAAAGTTCCCAAAATACCACCATGTTTCCATCAAGCTTCTTATATACACAAGTTCCATCGGGATATTGATCAAAACCAATAGATTTTATTTCTTTATCAAACTGGATGTTCCAAGACCTCGGGGATTTCTTAAGTCCATAAAGGGACCTATTAATCTTGTAGAATTTCCTTTCTTTGAAGTTTTCTATGAATCTCGTGGGTTGAATCATATAGATGCAATCATCAAGACTACTGCTTAAGAATGCAGTCTTGACATCCATTTGTCAAATCTCAAAATTGAGATGAGGCACATTGGATAAAGTAATCAGGATAGAATTTAGCATGGATACTAATGAGAAATTTTTCTCATAATCAATCCCATATTTCCGAGTAAACCCTTTCACAATAAGCCTTACATCAAAAGTTTTCACCTTCCCATCTACCCATTTTTTCTTCTTATAGATCCACTTGATTCTGATGGGTTCCCATCTAGAAAAACTACAAGCTCCCTAATATGATTCTAGTATATCAAATCCATGTCAGTGATCATATCCTTTAGTCGAACCTCGAAGTCCTTGTCTTAGAGTTCTTAACTCAAGTTACTAGGATCCGATTTGTGTTCCCTTGGGATCTCATTGAAGTGTTTATCCAAATACACTAACCTATCAAGATGACCCCTAACCCTCCCACTACGGCATGTCTCCACTCGTGGTCCAGTAAAAGTGATGCATGTGTCTTGATCATCAACATTACATCCACTATCGTTAGGTAGTGTACTATCAATATCAGGTCATATTTCATCATCTACGGGTGGTTATTAGTACAAATGACTTTGTCTTCCCCTTTACCTCTTATAAGATAAACATAATCATGGGTTTATACTCTATCATATTATATTCCTGTAAGTTTCGAGCATTTGTATTAATAAATACTCGTTGGTCCCCAGGATCATAAAATTGACAAACTTTTGTTCCTTTTGGGTCACTTAAAAAAAGACATGCATATGCCCTTGATTCCAACTTCCTAAGATCCTTCCTTAGCACATGTGTTGGGCAACCCGAAATTCGAACATATCCTAGACTCGGTTTACACCTTGTCTATAATTCTCTGGGTATTTTTTAAGACTGAATTAGAATAAACTAAGTTCGATAAATTAGTAGTTATTTCTAATGAATAACCCCAAAAAGAATACAACAGATTTGAATGACTGATCAGAAATCTAACCATGCCCAAAAGATTCATGTTCCTTATCTCTTCTATACCATTTTTTCTTAGGGTACCCAATGCAAAAAAATGGGATGTAATCCTCACCTGTGATAAAAGATTTCTAAAATATCCGAAGAGGTACGCACCCCCATAATAATAATGTAGAGTTTGGATTAGTTTACATGACTACACTCCATATTAGCCTTCTACACATTGAACTTATAAAGGCATCAAACTTATGGTGCATAAGGTAAACATATCAAAATCCCGAGTAATCATTAATGAATTTGATGAAGTACTCATAGCCACTTGCCCGGATTTCTATAGGGCCACATAAATTAAAATGAACCAACTCAAACACATGTTTTATTCTATAGCATGTGGCTCCATTTCAAATGAATTCAATTGCCCATTTGAAAACAGTTTTTGAATTACTTTTAAACTAATATGACATAATCGTAAGTGATAAATATATGTTTTGTTCAACTCAGAACGCTTCTTTCTCTTTAAGTTAATTCCATTCAAGTCATTCATTTAAGTATTTAACAGGTATAGTGAGACATGATTTATGACATAAAGATCATTTTCCAATGTGCTAGAAGAGATAAAGGATTTTCCATTTTTGATGTATACTCCTTTATTAAGATAAAAAAAATATTCATTCTTATCTAACAAAGAAACTGTAATCAAATTTCTTCTAATAATATGAACATAAAAACAGTTCTCTAAAATTAACTTTTTATCTCTACCAAAATGTTGATGTAAAAAATTAGATCACTCTAATTATTCAATCACAGATAAATAAAATGAGACAAAGAATTTTTAAGTGGTTCAACCTTATAAGAATGGCCTACGTCCACTGTTATGTTATTGCTGAGTGTTTGGGAATTCTCGATTACAAGTTCTATCAAGAAATTCTGGTCCGGGCCCCTTACAATGAGAATTGTACAATGTATTTATAGCCCTGAGGCTGTAATGTGAAAGGGTAATACATTAAATGATGTACATATGAAAGGGTGATACATTCAATGCCCCTTAAGCGTGTGCGTCTGAATGATAAGCATTTAATGAACAGTCAAACTGTTGGTTATCCAGCTATTAATGCTTTGTTCGAGGTGCAGCTCGGACCGCCTAAGTTGCTCGAACCGCCTAAGCTTCTCGGTATTCAAGAGTTCCTCGGAGCGTATGAGTATATGCCCTGATGGGATCTCATACCGTTAGTTAATACATATCGAGCAACATTAAACTTCAATTTCTTGGCTGCAAGCTTGTCAATTGGTAATTCTCCCTCTTCAGTATATGCCCTGATGGGATCCATCCAAGATGGTCCTAAATCAAGGGTAATAATGTTCATCGTCAGATCTTCATCTATACTCCGACCAACCAACACTTCAATTGGGATTATTCGTCGTAGCTCGGTACGAGTAGCTGATGCTAGTCGAGCTAGGGCATTTGCTCTCGCATTCTCCATTCTTGGTATTCTGACCAGCTGAATAGCGGAAAATTCTGACACCAGCTCCTTTGTCTTTGCATGATATCTGATCATTAATTCTCCTCTAACTGCATATACTCCCAACATTTGATTTACAATTAATTAAGAATCACTGAAAACAATAACCTGCTGCGCCTCCATAATTTTTGCTAAATTAAGTCCTGCAATCATGGCCTCATACTCAGCCTCATTATTGGAAGCTTTGAATTGGAAATGCAGGGCGTATTCCATGTCGACCTCATCCGGAGTGCTCAAAACTATCCCCGTACCACATCCTGCAGTGCAAGATGAGCCATCTACATATAGCCTCCATATAGGTAACTCGTCTTCAAATTTCTGATCAGTCAGAGTTCCTCGGTGAAATATTTGTTGCTTCCTTTCGTCCTCCCCGGATATTTCCTGCTCTTCGTCGATCATCTCTTCTTGATCTTTTACCAATCGGAATTGGTCTGAGCTCGAATTTGATGATCTTGTAACATCCACTGGCCCTTTTACCAACCGGAGTTGGTCTGAGCTTGTGTTTGTTGATCCTGTAACATCCACAGGTTGATCAGCAAGCAACTTTTTCTCCTCGGGGGTATCAGGATAGGTGAACTCTGCTATAAAATCTGCTACAGCCTGCCCTTTTAGCGATGATCTGGGTTCATAGACTATATCATATTCACCGATCTCTATTGCCCAGTACATCAATCTCCCAGATTTTTCTGGTTTATGAAGGGCTTGCCTCAATGGCATATCAGTATAGACTACTATGGTATGAGCCTGGAAGTATGGCCTCATTCTCCTACTTGCCTCAATCAGCGCCAGTGCTAATTTTTCCAGCCTTGGATATCTGATCTATGCTCCTTGGAAGGCCTTACTTGTGTAGTAAATTGGTTTTTGCACTCCATTCTCCACTCTGATCAACGCCGAGCTAACTGCATTCTCGGACACTACAAGGTACAAATATAATATTTCTCCCAAGTATTTCTTTAAGTCTTGAAAAGCTTTCTCACATTCATCATTCCACTCAAAAGTCTTTCTGAGTGTCTTGAAGAATATGAGACATCTAACATTTGCTCGTGACATAAATCTATTGAGTGCTGCTACTCGTCCTGTGAGACTCTGTACTTCCTTCTTCGTCGTTGGAGATCGCAGTCCTAATAGTGCTTTGATCTTTTCAGGATTTGCTTCAATGCCTCGTTGATTGACATTGTACCCGAGGAACATGCCTTCTCTTACTCCAAATATGCACTTCGTCGGGTTCAGCTTCATTTGATATTTATCCAGTTGATCAAAAGTCTGACTTAAGTCAACTAGATGATCGGCAGCTTTCTTGCTCTTTGTCAGCATGTCGTCAATATGGACTTCCATATTGTAACTGATTTATTCAGCAAAGACCTTGTTTATCAGCCGTTGATATGTCGCACATGCATTTTTCAAACCAAAAGGCATAACATTATAACAATAAGTTCCTCTAGGGGTAATGAAAGAAGTACTTTCCCTATCTTCAGGTTTCATTTTGATCTGATTGTAACCAGAATAAGCATGCATGAAGCTCAGCAACTCGTGTCCCGAGGTAGGATCCACCAGTTGATCAATTCGGGGCAGTGGAAAGTGATCATTTGGGCATGCTTTGTTGAGGTTGGTGAAGTCTACACACATCCTCCACTTGTTGTTTTTCTTCTTTACCATCACCACATTGGCTAACCAGTCTGGATATTTAACATCTTCAATGAAACAAGCTTTCTAGAGCTTCTCGACTTCCTCCTGTATAGCTTGATTCTTCTCGGGACTGAATACTCTTCTTCTCTGCTTCACATGCTTGATCTCCTTATTCACATTGATCTCGTGACATAAGAAGTTTGGGTCTATCCCAGGCATATCTTCATGACTCCATGCAAAAGTTTGTCTTATGCTTCTAAGGAAAGTTATCAATTCCTGTTTTAATGAGGCTTCCAATGATGAACCTACTTGAGTGGTTCGATCAGGGTGTTCGTCGTCCATAATGATGTTTTCACTAGCTTCCACCACTTGACCCTTCACGAGTTGAGACTCATCTCTAGGATCCAATTTTTCAATTTCTGCACCTTCATCCACCTGATAGGTAGTAGTCTTTTTCCTTGATTCCTCCAGTTCTTCTTACTCGGCGGATGAATAATAGCATTCCTGAGCTACTTTCTGATCACCTTTTACAACTCCTACTCCAAAATTTGTTGGAAATTTTAGGCACTGATGCACTGTAGATGGTACAACTTCGAACTTTTTCAATCCTACTCTTCCCATGATGATATTGTATGATGATTGAACATTCTTATCAATCACGAAGAAGAGTATTCTTTCTGTACGATAAGCAGGCCACGTACCAATGAATATATCCAACTTGATTGTCCCAAGTGGAAATACTTTCTCGCCAGCAAAACCGATGAGGGGTCTGTGGTAAGGCTCCAGTTGAGATAGCTTTAGATTTAAACTATCGAAGCACGAGTAGAACATGATGTCTGCCGAGCTACCATTATCGACCAGTACTCTTGAAATAATAACCTCCTTCATCCTCATTTTGATCACCAATGGGTCATCATGAGGATACAAAACTCCTGCGAGGTCGTTCTTTGAAAAACTGATGACCGATTTCTCCTTGTTCACCTTTCTCGGGCGATCCTCCTCAGCTAGATTTATTTGCTGAATGTACGAGCAAGCTTGAGCCTCATCGAGGTAATCTTTTCTCTCTGCAGTAAGGTCTCCTCCTCCTGCATCTCCACCTGTTATAACATTAAAGTCAAATGACCCAAAGCGTATTGAAAATACTTCTCGTTCTGGCTGCCTTGGTCTTTGGGAAGATCGGGGTCATCTTCTGGATCAACTTCAATGTTTCTTTTCTTGCTCTCCTCTGCTCGACGAGGAGATCTAGACCTCTCTCTTGCTCGATCGTTGTTTCTTCTTTCGTTTCCACGATCAACATACTTTGATAGCTTTCCTCGTCGGATGAGTATTTCAATCTCATTTTGAAGAGCTATGCAATTCTTGGTCATATGGCCATGATCTTTATGAAACTCATAATACTTCGCCTTATTCCTCTTGTCAGGGTCTTCCTTCATTTTCTCTGGCCAGTTTAGTTCCTCGTTGTTCTTGATTTCTTCTAGAACATGGTTGATATCCTTCTTCAAAGGAGTATAATTATCATATTTCTTCATTACATCCCATACCGACCTACTTTTTGAATGTTTGTCATTACCATTGTTCTTATGCTCTTTCTTCTTAGCTTTATCACCTTCCACCTTGATTTCTTTAGCATCCATATTCTTCTTCGCAGCCATAGCCTCCTCAGCATTCATAATTTTGGATGCTTTTCCCATCAGGTCTGACATGGTTCTAGGTGGATCTTTGGCCAAAGTGTAGTATAACTTGTTCACCAGTAGTCCACTCATCAAGGAAGTAATAGCTGTCTTCTCCTCATAATCAATGACTTCCAGTTTCTCGTTATTAAAATGAGTTATATAATCTTTGGTGCTCTCACCAGCCTTTTGTCTAACACTTAACAAATGTTCTACTCATTTAACTGGATTTCCCCAAAATAGAAATTCCCAATGAATAACTCGGCCAGTTGAAGAAAAGTTGAGATCTTACCCCGAGGAAGATTATTATACCATATTTGAGCAGATCCGATAAGAGTTCCCGAGAATGCTCTGCATCTCATCTCATCTGGAACAGCGTAGATGTCGGCTGCAGCTTGATACTTTCTATATGAAGGACAGGATCATTCTTTCCATCATACTTCGGAGTCACAACAGGTGCTTTGAACTTTGATGGTGTTGGAAAATCTACAATAGCCTGGACAAAAGGTGTTCCTCGAATAAAGGTTCGTTATAGAGGGTTCTTGGCCTTAGCCATTTCCCCTAATCTATCTTCCAGCCTTTGAATAAAGCCTTTCCATGCATCATTTCCTTCCTCGGGCCTGTTGGTTCGAGCAACTGATCGTGTTGAAGTGGCTTCCTGAGATCTATCTTGACGAGTAGCTGGTCGCTCATGAGATCTATCTTGACGAGCAGCTGGTCGCGACTGGGAAGATCCTTCTCTTAAATCTGATGGTCTTCGAAAACTCCTCGATACGACTTTAGGAGGACTTCTATTCCTTCCAAGTCCTAATCGATCAAAAGGTGATACCCTGCTTAACCTCTCTAGTGCACTAGTCCTTTCTGGAGAGAGAGTGACACGTTGTTCAGTATCCGTGGCTCGCACTGACGAAGTTCGTCCAGGTTGATAAGAGAAATCTTCAGATTCTTCATTGCGATACGAATTGGTACGCCTAGTACGTGAGGATGGTGCACGGGTGTTTCTTTGAATACTTCGTGGTCCTGAATGGGCTGACGCACCACCATGGAGAGTTTGAATGAGTTATCGCATTGTTTCTTGCATGACGGTCTGGACCTGAGCCAGATTTGTCATTATTCCAGCCAGATATGGAATATTTGGCAGAGTAGATGGATTTGGAGGGGTTCCAGCATTTCGATTGCTGGATTCCGGAATATCAGCCATTTATAATGGATTATTTTTGGTGAAAAACGATATTACCAGTAGTTCCCACAGACGGCGCCAATCTGTTGATGTAAAAAATTAGATCACTCTAATTATTCAATCATAGATAAATAAAATGAGACAAAGAATTTTAAAGTGGTTTAGCCCTATAAGAATGGCCTACGTCCACTGTTATGTTATTACTGAGTGTTTGGGAATTCTCAATTACAAGTTCTATCAAGAAATTTCAGTCCGGGCCCCTTACAATGAGGATTGTACAATGTATTTATAGCCCTGAGGCTGTAATGTGAAAGGGTAATACATTAAATGATGTACATATGAAAGGGTAATACATTCAATGCCCCTTAAGCGTGTGCGTCTGAATGATAAGCATTTAATGAACAGTCAAACTGTTGGTTATCCATCTATTAATGCTTTGTTCGAGGTGTAGCTCGGACCGCCTGAGTTGCTCGGACCGCCTAAGCTTCTCGGTATTCAAGAGTTCCTCGGAGAGTTCTTGTTCCTCGGAGCGTATGAGTTCCTCGGGGAAGCAGTGTTCCTCATTGTAGTGTGGTTTCTCGGAGTGTGTGGGTTCCTCGAAAATATTTGTTGTTGCCACGTAGACTGCCACGTGTCTTCACTTTATTGAGCCATGTCAGCAGATTAAATTTTGTATCAACACAAAATTTAAAATTAAATTTCTTACTGTTAAAATTGTTGCCTTCCTATAAACCCCCATGAACAAAAATATTTATCTATCACTGATCTCCATGGTTTCCTAAAACCCTTGCAAATAATTTCAACACATGATTAGTGTCTCCCGAATCTACACACTAGGTGCTGGTAGAATGCAGCATAAAACACGTCTAATGACTGAGGAGAAATTGTCATCTCCATTCTTCTCCTTTGCCAAGTAGACCGAGAACTGCTTATTTTAATATCCTGACTATAGACTTATATAACACCCAAATTTCGGTTGCTTACCAGCAACCTAAGGATTAAACACATCTTTAACCACCACAGTTTGTACCTGAGACATTCCCTTATTCTTCTTACATATATGGACAGAAGAAGATGGGTTTTGCTCACCAACCTGAAGAACACCCTTTTGTTTGATGATATTTTCCATGGCCTCGAGTTCTTTAAGTAATTGTGCTAAATATTAGTCAAATTTGTTCATAAAATAATTTAGGCGAAGTTACTTAAAAGCCTCCGGGAGTGATTGGAGCAAAAAATCAATTTGAGATTCCCCATCGATTTTGGATCCAAGGACCTCCAGTTACACTAAGACGGACATCATCTTTAGAATATGGACCCTTATGGTAATACCATCAACAATCTTTGTGTTAACCAACAATCCCATTGCATCCAGTCTTGTGGCATGTTCTGATTCACAAATATGTCTCTCAGGTTCGAAATCATGTCGTAAGCACTTGACATATTCTAATGGTGGTTCTTCAACACATTGGTTATAATGGTCAATATGTCGCAACGATTCATTTTATCACCTTTCTACCACTTTTGATAAGCCCTAACATCCTCTTTGGAACCCCCTCATTAGGCATAACAGGGAATGGTTCGTTGAACAAACTTGTAATCCTATGTAGTTAAGATAATGTATAAGTTTATTTTCCAGTCAATAAAGTTCATTATAACCAATTTGTTATGTTTAAGATTTAAGCCAATAGGTTGGATGTGGATCCAATTTTGAAATATAAGAATCATTAATTGAAAAAAAAATTCAAATTAAATATTTTAGAATTTAATTTTATTATACTTTAATTTTTCTTCCCTCTTCCTTTAATTATAACTAATCTCTCTAGTCATAGTTCCTTTGTGAAGTAAGATTTCTCAATGGGAGATTACATCACGTCACCCTGAACTAAACATATTTTCACCTTTCAATTATGTTCTCGGGATAGTGCATGAAACTTCTTGTAATACCCCGTAATTTTTTGGTATATATTTATTATTAATTACGAAAATAAATTTATAATTGGGAATAATTATTACTTGTGTTAAATGATAATAATAAATTCAGAATTTATGTGATAGATAGATTTTGGATGTTATATGACTTTAGAACCACATGTTAATTAATTGGTGGAATTAATTATATGATAGTTAACTATGTGAGGTGACTCATAAAATAATTAAGTTGTGAATTTTGTTTTACGTTATGAGGTATTACCATTCATTGTGATATACTACCATTTGGATCGCACTCTAGAGAGGTATGGAGGCCTAAAAATATATTTTTAGTGCTTTCGATTGGGCCCGGGGGCAGGGATACCTTTGGTCCAAGTTCTAGGTTAGTCCTGGTAGTGTTCCCAAAATTAGGCCTTTTATGGTCCTGCGGGATTAATGGTATTTAAATAAAGTTAAACCTCATTAATCAATTACTTTACACAAAGAAAACATAAACCCTAGTAGCCTAAGAATTTAGGAGATCATGAGAAGATCTTTGGAGAGCAAATAAGAGATCAAGAGGACAAATCACTCATCTTTATTATCAAATAAGAAATCTCTTGCTTTATCATCGTATAATTTGTAACCTCTTTAAGTCTTAATTGCTGTTTAATTGTATTTGGGATTAAAAGCATGTTTAGGGAATAATTGTATTTAGGTTAAAATAAATTAAAGTTATGAATTGTTATTGGATATCAAAATTTTGATTTTTTTTATAAGTTTGTGCTAAAAAACCCTATTCATATGTGTTTATATGATTCTGATGTAAAACATGCGTTGGAATGTTTTCATGTACGATTTATGTATTTGGTATGGAACATAATTAATAAACGGAGAAACAAAATTTGTTATTGAATCTACAATTATTTGTATCAAAAGTGGGATTGTTGGGCATTACAATCAAGTTTGGGATTGATCATTATGATTTGAGGATTATAATTAGGATTCTATAGGAGTAATCAAAGTTTGATTTGGAGTAAAAAAGCAGGTTTATAAATATTAATGGAAGGTTAACTTAGGGATAAAAATAGAGAAATCGCAGAAAAGTGGAGAAGAGAAGGAGACTCCCTCTATAGAGGGGCTCTATGCTCGCTATAGCACCTACGGCCACTATATCGGCTAGAGTTTGGACATTAAGGCAGGGGGTTAAAATGGTCAAGGGAACTATCTTTTATTTTAATTTCTTCCTTCCTTTTCTTTGGTTTGTCCCCTCATTATTATCTGTGGGACTTTGTGGTTTTGCCTGATTAGAGTTTATATATGTATGTATTATTAGAAGATATATATATATATATATATATATATATATATACCATTTGAATTACATAAAATTCTAAGGGTATGTTTAATTAAGGTTTAGAAGTAGTAAATCCATAGTTAATTGGAAATCCGATTTTAGGGATTTGGATGGTACTTGGATACACAAGTGCGATGCACAATTCTATGTATATATATTGTAAATACATATGAATTGTGTGTTGATATGACCATACCGTATTTGGGTCATGGGGAATCTATTATTTGGGGTTGTGATTTAAATGTTTTGGGCACTGGGTACTACATTCCTAGATGATATAGCAGGTTTTGTGGATGTCCATATATTTGATCATGTGTTCAGTTGGTCATCGCCTTAAGACACGAAGATATAAATTACTTCATCCATCATACGAACTTGGTATGGGACTAGTCTATGGTGTAATTTCACGGTGAACCTTCATTATTTTGTGTGTGCATGTTTTACATTCGTAATATGAAGGAGTCTTTATGGGTTTACCAATAGAGGCACGAGAAGGTCCCCAAATGTTTATTCATGCATGTAGTTGTATGAGACTAATAATATATTATGGTATTGTACAATGATGGTCATTTTAATTAAAATACACTATGTTTTTATGATTTCGTGTGTATATTAATATTCGACTGACATGAGTTGGGGTTGGAATTGGTTATGTACTCTATTTATGTAGTTAGTATTATCTCGATGTAGTTGTGAGGTTATGCAATAATTTATTTCTTAGTTTAGTAGATGATAATTTTAGTGGTAATGCTTTGGGTTAGAACACTCATGTAGTGATTTCACTTATGATGAGGGGTGAGGTAACTTTTGCAAGTGAGTGTCGATGTGTTGGCATGATTACATCAATGAGTCGTATGATTATTACTGCATTGATATAGTAAGATACATTTTTCAACTTTTTGGGTTGCGACCCAAAATATTATAAAATGTTTTCAAGGTGTTCTTAGATAGAAGTATCATGGCTGAGCAATTCAGACTCATTTCATTCAGAGAGTGTATGGACCATATTGGTATCGGTTTATTTATTCAGTAAATATTATTTATTGGAGTTGAGACAATGTCATTTATTTATGTTGGGTGGGGAGACATTTGAATATTTCAATTTTTATTATTTTATATCATTGCATGTTATGAATGGTTTACATTTAAGTTCAATTTTATTGTTGTCATTATCATAATGCTGAGAATGATATAAGTTGTTTTAATGTGCCTTATCTTTGGTGTTGAGACTTGGCCATCTGATATGTGAAAAATAGGGGGGTTACACTTTGGTCCTACATAATTGAATAGTCGGCGACTTTTGGCCCCACGGCTAATGATAGTGACTCCAATGTGAAGGATATCATTGGTTGTATTTAAGTGTGTAGCATTAGTTCACCCGTTGAAATTAAAAATGCTCATGTAGAACTTCCTCGCTGGGGGGACCAAACTCACTCATATTTAATTTCAAGGAACTATCACTTAAGAGTTTTGAAAACACCATGATTTTATGATTAATTCCATCTGTTGGGGAGGAAATATCGATGCTAACACGAGGAATTAACCACATCACATTTTCAAAACACCAATGGAGACCATGAGGTTAATGTTGAAACTCATATCCCACTTAATGCTTTTAAAATTTAGGGTATTTTTAAAATAATATTAATTCAATTCTAAATCATCGAATTAAGTCATTGGTAATTTTCAATGTAATTATACAAATTAAATTACTCGATCCCAAAATTTAAATTTTCCAAAAAATTATTTTAAAACTAAAATAAAACATAGAGATCAAAATTTTATTTGTACCTTATATTAATTACCCAATTAAATTAAATTTAGAAAAGAATAAATAAATACAAATTTTTCACAAAAAAATGTGATCTAGACCGGTCTTAAAATTAAATCCATGTTGTCCATAAAATTGACTTTCCATAATTAATAAATTAATCAACAAACAAATTTATGCAACAATTAATTAAGAGATGATAAAGATACAAATAAACACAATCACATGAAATTTAAATCAGTAAGTACATAAAGCCCCTTTCCATCATGGACTAGACTTCTTCCTTGAGTAGAGTCCTAAAGGGTTTAAAACTCTTTGAAAATGTGTACATCCCATCATTGCTTTGTAAGATATAGACTTAAAGAAAAAAACAATCTCCAAGAAAAATACCCCGATCCTCTACATACCCACAGTCGCGGCTACAAACCCCACGGCCAGAGAAGACTTACACGTGATCTCGAATGTG
Source organism: Sambucus nigra (assembly GCA_949130495.1). Taxonomy (NCBI): domain Eukaryota; kingdom Viridiplantae; phylum Streptophyta; class Magnoliopsida; order Dipsacales; family Adoxaceae; genus Sambucus; species Sambucus nigra. The sequence continues at coordinate 103,380,848 of OX422214.1, read as the reverse complement.
GAGATCACAGTCGTCGCTTGCTTAAGCTATCATCTTCCTATGGTTAAGGATTTCTTCATCTTCTATTAAAACTATGTCGTTTTATAACACCCCAAAAAAGTAAATCCCCGGAGTGCCACTCAAAAGTAAAAATACGACTAATTAAAAACCTTTTTCAAAAACATTTAATAATTCCAAATGACTAAATAAAATATTTATAGAAGCATATACAAATAAATAAACTCTTTATTCTCATTAAATCACAAAAGTCCTTTTTACAATTTCTTTTAAAAAAAAATGTACAATGCGTTGAAAAAATAAATATTAGAGATGTCTACTTGTCCCTGTAACCTAAATTTGATCGCGCTGCAACAATCAACACAATAAATTATTGCTCAAATGAAAGCATGTCATGCATATATAAACTGTAGGGGTGGGTGGAAAACTCAGTGGTCTAGTATAAATTCTCCAAGTGAACTACATGTACTCGTGTGTGAACATATATAAGAGTGTACACATATGAACACTCACTGTCATCCTAAGAATAAATATCACATTGTAGGATCTCACTGTATCACTACACATCACAATTCCCCCATATATCAAATTCCCACTGCACTTCCCTTAATACAACGTGGACTCTCAATCACCTCTTTCATAAATTATTATTCTATCACTCCACGACCCGAAACCCAACATAATCTCCTTCATAATGCATGATGGGGTGCTCCCTTCATCATCCACACAATGACTCAATAGTCCACAATAAAAATCCCAACCAGTCCATGGCATGGCACATGCTATAATATATAAGAAAAATAGCCGAAAGCCTATCCAACGGGTGATTTGGCTAAAGGATTCCTTAGCATCATCCAACAACAATAATAATATCAATGTTTAAATATAACATCTTTATCAATATTATACGAACTAGGTAATTATTAGTCTATCAAATTTCACAACCCAATCACATGCATAATATCATCTAATTACTAATTTCCCAACTATTCGACATGAAAACAATATCACATAATCACGCGTGCAAGAAGGATGATCTTATACCATTGAAGCGACCCGTGAACCAATTAGAAGATGACATTTGGCCCTAAATACACGCTTGCAATATGGTCGGCCATGGTGAATAAGAAGGTTAGATGTTCAGGTGGTCGGCTCAACCCAGGTTAATAAAAAGGTTTAACTACATCAGTTGAAACCAGTAACTGACACAATTAAAATAAGGATATACTTTTTCACTAGGTGACATCAACTTTTTGATAAGCATGTACATGGAGAATATGTGAAAATATTTTCCCTCACGTGCCAATAACAAACTTATAATTATTCTCTCACTATGCATGTAAAGTGTTTACTCACCTATAAAGGTGAGCCACGTGTCCTACTGTCTTTTCTCTCCTCTAACAACCTATACATATAACACACTCACCTCATATGAGTAACTTATGACACTTTACTTTACTTTTATGCTACCTAATTTTAAAGAGAACTTGAGAGCTTGTACTTTGTACACTTCAATGGTGTCTACCCACTAATCAATAATAATCACTCGCACCTGTGGACATAGGCACCAAGTTGGGCCCAACCACATAAATATGGTACTTCTCCTTTCTCCCAATACTCTCTAGTTTATTCTTGTGTTAGTGTCTCACTAATTCAGTCTCTTATTTTCTTATCTGCTGGTAATTAGTATATTTTGCTAAGACAAATCATTTACCAATTTTTAGTGATAACCGATCGATGTTGTCTGTGAGAATTGGATTGCCATGTTATTTTCCACCATTTTCAATTGTTAGGGATCGACTATACCATGACACCCCGTAAAATCTAATATATATTGATCATGCCTAAATTAAATAATATGAGAGCCATAACAATTGAATAACATTCTAAGCATGACTGAAAATAAATAAATATACTAAATATAATAATTAGATGGATAAAAAGAAATGCGCACATAACTTTGATACCATAACGTAAGGAAACTATCCCCAAACTCCATCAAAGTCTGAGTGTCCAACCCAAGAAGTTATATCATATACAAGACAACTACCATGTATTGTAATAAAAACTTTATCAAGTAAAAAGATAAAAAAATAAATCGGCACACAGGTTGTCACACCTATATCTTAAGAAGCAAGGAGAGGATGATATGATGATGATGATAATGATAGTGGATCTGATCAAGGTTGGGGTGGTACGAATAATTTGAGCCCTGAAAATGTTAAAATTCTCAATGTTAATAGCAAGTCTAAGAAGAATAAGAGTATAATTACAATTGAAATAAACCATAACTATACACATGCCTCTCGTATTTTAGTTTCTTTTAATTTTATATTCTATACCCAAATCAATCCTATATATCCATACATATAATGTCCCGATCCCCATATTAACCCATGATTAAGTCTTATTATGCACTTAATTCTATAAAGGTGTGTTCATTCATTATTACACAAAATCACTAAAGTGTATTAAGCACGTGAATCCATAACAAGTGAAAATAGTAAATAGAATAATTTCAACGTAAATAACCAACTAAGCATAGTATAGATAATCTCCACATTTACTACAAAAATTGGTATGTACAAATCAATGGCCTCTACTCAAGCCTGCACATAAAAATCAATGGGATCTAACTTCCCACACATAATGAATACCTATCCTTATCACCTTCAAGGATCACCCCCGTACTAGGTAAGGTTTTAGGTCATCCCAAACCTAAAACCCCGTCGAATCAAAGGGTATAAATCATACACATGCACATCAATAGTATAGTCTACCATACCCAAGACTACACGAAGGAATCTCTCCATGAACCCTCTCGATGCAGGATACCCAAACGTATGACCCTGGGGTAAAAATGACAAAGGGAATAGCTCGTCTACATAGGGATGACAGAATAGTTCACATCGTATTTGCCCCATAGTGATATCCCCCTAGTATGATTATACATGGGTACGAACTCTTGGTATTCATTTCACATATAACATAAGATAACAATTCATACTAAAACAGGAAATTAGATTACAATTTTTTTCACCAATTTTCTCAATTAATTACTTTTTTATAAATTAAGGTTTTATCCCAATTCCACGACATACAAATCATCTCAATCGTATAATTAAAACAAACAATTTAACTCAAGCATTAACCAAAAATCTAGCGAAAAAGAAAAAATCCATGTACAAATGTCCCTAACCCAAAGAATCCAAGAACTGGCTCGTAGATCGATCGACCCAAAATTTCCACCCTTTACCCATTATGGGGTACATCTTTTCCAAACACATTTTTCTTAATTCAAAACTCCATGGATGGACCAAACTCTTTTAGTTATGCCCCAAAAAACATCTAAACCATTAATATTCATCCAAATAATAATTACAATCCCAATATAACATCAAACATTCAAATTAATTCAATATTCAACTAAATCCCCAATTATCATATTCAAAAACCCTAAAAATTTAAGTAAGTTCAATTACTTCAAGATTCAATTAGATGATTGCATCTAAACAGAGGACTTTTGATTGTTGTCATAATTAAACATGTTCGATTCACTAAACAATGGGTCTTAAGCCATATTCATGTGAGTTTTGGATCAAATCAAGAGTCATTAATACTAATTAAAAATTAATTACCTTAATTACAAAATTAGGGATTTAAATCTTATTTTTACTCATCTTTATTCTAGATTCATATGAATAGGCATAATCTAAAGCAAAAGAGAGTCATATTATTATTCAAATTAAATTTTCCTTGAGAAATTTGATGAGAAAGTGCCTCCAAAATACTCCAAGTTCTCTTTCTCCTTTAAGAATCTTTCTCTCTCTACAACTGGGTCTCCCAAAATTGATGATTAAGATAATAAGAAGCTCTTAAGTCTTAGTAGGATTTTTATTCATCTTAACTAAACTTGGGCCTCCCTAGTGGTACATATCTACTAAGTTTTACTTATCATACTAAATAGCCTTAAAATCCAACTAAACCTTAGATCCCATAAATTGGGACCAATTTCATTAGTTCCTATAAAAATTGCAATTCATTACTATAAATTAAAAATTAACCTTTAAAATATTTTAAACCCTCTAATTTCCCAATTCCATTAGATTTAAACCCATATACACCTTTAATATAAAAAGGACCAATTAACATCCACAATTCATTATTTTATTTGTTTGTTTGGTGTAACACGACATTATAGTCGACTACTTCATGACCATTAGAACTCGACACCGAGGGGGTAATCCAAAAAAGGAAACCCTCAATACCAAGTCCCGAACCATTCCCTAGTTTTTCATAATACATAGTTATATTAAAATCATTATTTAATTTTTATTGTGTCTTAATTTCAAGTTATTCATATAACACACACACACACACACACACACACACACACACACACACACACACACACACATATATATATATATATATATATATATATATATATATATATATATATATATATATATCATTGTTCTAAAAAAACCCGCCTAGGCTTGAGGCTTGGGAGAAATGCCCCGCCTTAAGCTTTTTACGCCTTATTCTTGGTAAAACCCTTAAAGCGCACTTTTTTCTAAAAACAACACTGCTTTAATGAAACGATATCACCTTTTAAAGAATTTTTTACTAATCGGACCATTTTCTATTCCACAATAATCAAATAGTATTTTAATTTTCATATATTCAGACATACTTTTCTGATATGTACAATTTTAGTATTTTAATATCCTTGTTATGATTAAAAAAATAATAAATATATTAAAAAGGCCTAAATGCCTTTTCATGCCTAAGGCCCGCCTAGGCTTCTAAGGCTTAAGGCTTGTCCTCCACGCCTCGATCACACGCCGCATTTTTTTAGAACCTTGATATATATTGTGACATTAAAACTCAACAAATTACACAAATATATTACATATTTTATTATAAAATATGGGATATTACATTCCTCCCCCTTATTCAATAAATTTTGTCCCCGAAATTCGAAATGTACCCAGATAGAATAACTTTGAATATCTCACCCGCATGCCCCTATCTCTCTTTTTCACATGAACTCGGTATCACCATGATGTTTTTACTAAACCCTCGTTGACGGGATGACCTTTGATTGTAACATTTTCTCATTCTAGTCAAGTATGCACTATAGCTCAATCCCTTCAAGATCTATTTTCTGATACGCAAGATCATATCTGAGAAACTTTCTCAACATGGATGCATCAAACACATCATGCACCCTTTGAAGATAATCGGGTCAAGTAAATTGGTATACCACTAGCCCCACCCTCTCCAAAATAATAAATTAATGTAAGGACAAATTTCCATTTGAGTCAATTTGTATGTATTGGCTTAATTCTGGACAAACCCTTTTGAGTCATAGGTTAGGCTTTGTATGTTGACCTTTGAAGCCTATGATGTGTTTTATTGAATATGTAGTGGTAAAGATTCAGATATTACATACCGTGTCGGGTTTCGTGCCACGTTTTTTCTTTCTATTTCCGAGGCTATCTCAAGTATGGATGCATATAATTTTGATCCTTGGAAATTTAATCTTTGGGTGTTTGTTTTTACAAAATTTTTTGGGCTGTTTTTAAATGTTTTTTTAAAAGAAAAATATTTTTTGTTTTAAAGTCGTTCGAATGACATTATGGTTTCATTCAAATTAGAAAGGAAGTTCGTTAAAATGAACATGAAACGAGATATGTCTGATTATAGAACTAAACTCATTTGAAGCTCGTTAGAACGAGATCAGTCGTTCATTCGAACAAGGTTTGATTTGCTTCGAATGAGTTTGTTGTTTCGTTCGAACGAAGTCTAGTTTTTGTTTGAAAGAGATTTCTCAAAAATTGTGCCACCTAGAAAAATGGGTTTTATATATCAAGGGGTTCAGGAATTTATTTTTAGAGAGACTTTTGGAAAAATAAATTTCCTATACACATCCAAAAGTTCCCAAACCCTAGTTTCATCCAAACTAGTTTAATATCCAAGATTCAATCTTTATATGCTTTGAGATCTTGTTTGTGGGAACCAAGAAGTTTATTCTTTTCATCTTGATTGAGAATTATTTGGTGCGAAGGTTTTCATATCCGATTTTTTTACACAAGGTGGACTCCATGGTGTGGTGTTATGGTGAAGAAGTGGTGTGTCCGTGTTCCATATCCGTAGTCAATTACAGAGCCTGGATCAGTGGATACCGAGGCATGTGTGGACTCACGCGTTGTGGTAGCTGTAACAACCCGTTCTTTTGGAGACCATTAAATTCCATAATTGGATATAAATTGGCAATTTGGAGAATTTCTCGAAATAGTGATTTTTGAAATTTTCGAGGATTTAATAATTTTCGAAGGATGTTATAAATTATTTTGGGACTATATAGGTCGAAATAATTTAATTATATGTCGCCGTGGAGTATAGCGACACGAGGTAAGATTCGTAATGGGAAAAACCCGCATTTATTTATTTTGGGTTAGAATAGTGATTTGCGGTCAAGTACCTCGGATGGGAATTTCGACTGCGCCATAATTCTCGGAATGTCCGAGATAGTCGGAAAAGAGTGTCCGATTGACGAAAATGAGTTTCGGGTAATTTTAGAGGTAAAAGTAACTCGTAATTGGGTAAACGAGTCGTTTTTGGGTTTTAAGGGTTAAAACCCCTTTTCTTCCTATTTAAAGAGGGAGAAGGGAAGAGAATAGAGAAAAAAGAGAAAGAAAGGAAAGAAGAGGAGAGAAATGGAGATTCGGGCCAAACTCCGTCGGATTTCAACTCGAGGTCGTCGGATTTTATCCACGAGGCAAGTGTTTACTTGCTTTATTTATCTTTTTGCATAAATATCTCATACCGTAGTTTGGTATAAACAAACCCTAATGGTTTTGGGGTGGGTTATCGTGGATAAAACGGGTTTTTGGGAGTTAAAACAATTAAACCCCAAATAATATTTCAATTTGTGGAACTTAGGTTTTAATCCAAATTAATTGGTGGTTTGGGGTTCTAGGATGTTTAGAACCCTTAATATATGTGTAGTTGTAGTTGGTTGAGGTTGTAGGACGTTGGGTGAGGAGACAAAAGCTTGGGAGAAGCTTTAATGGCGGAAATCTCCTCGGAGGTGACGATGAATAGTAATCCGTCACCTTTGGGGGCATTTTTGGCCAGGAAAAGAAGTGATTTAGCTTTCGGCCAAAACACGAAAGTTGTAGATCTTTTCGATACGGTCGCGTGGGCGCCGACCGCGTATTTTTATGAATTTTCTACGATTTGATATGATTTTTACAAGATGACAGCTCCGGGTTGAAAGTACCAACTCGGAAATCAAATCGGGAATTGGAAAAATTACGGCTAGAATTAGTGTCGTAGATGTTCGGGATAATTTTTGGGGTAGTTTAGAAACCCCGGAAATGAATTTGGATTGATTTTTGGGTACTTTGGAGTTTGAGAAATCGCCCAAACTGTGACCCTCGAACAGGCCGAATCGATTCGGGTACAGGCCGAATCGATTCGCCTAAGAGGAATTGGGTTTCTGCAATGGGCCGAATCGATTCGGGTACAGACCGAATCGATTCGCCATTTACAGACCTGTTTGCAGAATACTTTCCGAATCGATTCGGATTGGGAACCGAATCGATTCGCCCACCCGAATCGATTCGCTAAAGGGGCGAATCGATTCGCTTAGGTCAGAATTTCTAGTTTTCTCCCTTTAAGAGTATGGGGAGTTGAATTACCAATTTGGAATAGTTTGGGGGTATATATATATATATAATATATACTTCACCTTGAGGAAAATAGTATCATTGGAGATATCCAATAAATCCTTAGAATAGGATTAAAGTATATAGTGATTATTAAAGTAAGAAATACTTTGGATTTAGAATCATGCTAATATCAATGCATGATTATGATTCCCGGAGGGAATCTTTGGGATTATTATCATCGTTAGATGCTATAGGCCACTAAGGCCGTTTATATATATATTCTAGGAAAAATATATAGGATATGTATATACTGTGTGTTTTAGGTATATATATATATATGATGATGGAAATGATTTTGAAAATATATAAATGAATATTTTCAAAATGGAAAGAGAAATGTTTTTCATAATTAATAAATATGGATTACACACCTCTCTAAATCGCTATCATAAGGGAAGTTGCGTTCGTATGGTGAAGCCCCCTGGCTAATGATGCAGGGTGGATATAGTCCTATAGGCCATGTGAGCATTTGTTGTTATATTTTCTGCGCTGGTTAGGAGATTCCGGGTGTGGTCTTGACTATCCCGCAGGCACATGGTCGCTTCCCGACATCTTTCGATATAGGATCCCAGGTTGTCTTGGAGGCCCTGGAAGATGATAGCCATTTAGGGGCGCGCACAGTGGAGAAATCCGGACGGGCGGTCTTAGAATGCGTTTTTATTAAAGCAGTTCATAATAATGGATTTGCTTTAATTACATTTCCTGGATATAGGAAGGGAAATGGGTTATATATAAATGGGCTTCGGTAACACTTCCCGGATGGAAGAAGGGATGTGGAAGCATATGTTTTGATCAAAGCATATTTATGATAATGAAAATGTCTTTGAATACATTTCGTGAATATAAAAAGGGAAATGGGATAATTGATAAAGGAAAAGCTTTTTATGTTAATAAAATTGGCTTTCAAAAAGTGTATGGTTTGTTAAAGCAATTCATGATAATGAATTGGCTTTTATAAATACATTTCCTGGATATGAGAAGGGAAATGGAAGTTTTGAAATAAAAAGGATAAGTATTTATAAATACTTTATGTATCAAGTAATCCTCAGTCCGGGAGATATTTATATTATCCGGAAGTATATTGTAGATGTATGTATATGTATAACTGGGTGCCGAGGGTCTAATGAATCCCGACGATCGACCGTGCCGCATAGTAGTGTATCGGGGGGGTTCCTTGTTTGGATTTCGCTTTGCGAGACACCCCACGCACGAATATGGCACTGTGTTGAGACTGGGGAGAAGTTTAATCCTTAGTGCTCTTATATTATTAAATGTTATGATATATATATTATATATCTTTCTGTACTGAGGGACTGGCGGATCTCAAAGATCGACCTTGCTGCATAGTAGTGTATCGGGGGGGTTCCTTGTTTGGATTTCGCTTCGCGAGACACCCCACGCACGAACATGGCATAGCGTCGAGATTAAAGTGAAGTTTGGCCCTTAGTACATTTGTTTGACTATCTAGGTTAGATAGTGGTTGGGTGATAGACTAGTTTAGCAGGGTAGCTTGACTAGAATGTTCTAGATAGATGCGTTAGGAGTGCACTATTAGCGGAGAGGTGAGGGGTATCTCATGGGAGTGCGATACCAAACTTAAATATGAGATAAAACCTTTTTCAAAATAATAAGGCATTTATGCACTTGCAAAATATTTTCTAAACATTCGGGCCCTGACCCGTTTGTCTACTCTCCTTTCTTTCTCTATACTATGTATATATAGGTGTCCAGACACAAGGACGCCTGGATGGAAACTCTTTCGAGTCAGACGTCTGCTGCAGCAGCTGTGGATGCTTGCAGGTTATCGGTAGACGTTTCTTTCCTTGTACTCTAGATAGGAGATATTGTATAAACACTCGAGCCAATGGCTCAATTGCATTTATTTATTCTTTCAGTACAGCATTCGATATGGTTGTATTATTTGGACCGAGTGTTCGGTTATTTTAGTTCCTTTCTTTTCCATTTCAGTTCATTACGCATTTAATTGTGAATGTTTTAATTTGTGCGCTAAAAAGAGTAGTTAGATAAAAGTTTTTAACGGCCACCTAATAGGATATTAGTAATTAATTGGATTTTCGACAGTGATGCTAAGAATGATCCATATGAAACTCCTGTTTTAATTTAATATTGGAGTGATCGCCCGGTATCTTATTAGGCGGGTTGTTACAGTAGCTTCACAGGGGGACTCCTGCATGTCAGTGTGCGAAGGTTGAGGAACAAAGGTCATTAATTCTTTCGAGGACGTCGAGTTGTTGTGTAAGTCTACACTTGTGTCCTTTGTAATTCCATATATAGTGAAATTTGCATGGCTGGGTCGTCCGAGTTTTTAGCATTGTGGATTTTCCTCATACATCGATGTGGTGTGGTGTGGTGTGGTGTGGTGTGGTTTGATTTATTTATTTTATCTTCTATCACTTCAATTCATGTTTTAGGATAAGATAAAATTTGGTAGATCGTTCTATCATAACAACCTCGTTAAAATTGGTGCAAAATTTTCTTTGGGTTTAATTTGTTTAAGTTTAATATTTAATTTGAAAAAATTAAAAACTGACAATTGGTGTGTATACCCTATCCATATTAGATCCCTTTGGGCATTTTGGGAGTTTCAAATTGATATCAGAGCGGGTACAGTAATTTTTCATGTAGATCCATCTTTTCGTGTTGTTTAGGGTTATTTGGGTATTTTTTCTCTCTCTCTAGAGTTTGTTTGTTTTTCTTGATGGGTCATTCTAGTGATAAGTTATTTGATGTGTTTAGCGATGACGATGACTTAGATATTCGAGATGAGTTTAATAAGCTTTATAATCGTGCTAAAAAATTAGCTCTTTTGAATTTAAAGTTTTCAAAAAGAATTAAAATTCTTGAAAAAAGATTTTTTTTTGTTTTAAAGATGAAATTGATTTTTTGCAAACTATTCAAACTCAAAGAGATATTATTCATGACAAGCTCATGGACATGAACCGTGATTTTAAAATGTTAGAAGTTTCCAATAAGGAGAGTGAGGATAGAGTCCTATTTTTAGAGAATTAATTAGAGGACTCTAAAATTTCTAGAGTTAATATTCATGCCATTAAGGATAAGGCTAAATTGATTAATGATTTGAAGACACGTGAGAAGACTTTTACGGATATGTTTTCTTGAATTAAGGGGAAGAAAGATAACTTTTTAGGAATTATTGAAGGAGGCCCTAAATTTTGAAAAATCTAAATCTTTTATTGTTTTGAAGTTAGAAAATGATCTAAGAGACTCAAGTAGTGTTAATAGTTATGGTACTAGCTTCGTTATTCCAAATTTTTTCCCTGCTAAAGCTAATACCATCGTTTGTTTTAGAGGGTCAACCCCAACCTAGGGTGTTTGAAAAGGTTAACCCAAATGTCCTGTTCCTCTTGACATCTACACGTGCACACATTGTAGTAGGAGAGGTCATCTTAGGCATTTTTGCTATGATCTTAGAAAAGACCTTAGGAAGTTGATGTCTAGTGTCCCCATGGTTACCCAAACCTGATGTGTTATGTATTCATCTATTTGGAATATGAAATCGCTTTTGGAGACATTGAACCTTAGACTTGTTTATTCTCGTTTCCTTTCACATGATTCATCCCATGTTATATCTTACGAGTGATTGTTATAGTGATTGCATGTTTGTCATACACTGGTTTTGTGCTTCATATTACATGTTATTGCTAGTGTTATGACATTTTTATCTTTTGTATTTTGATTTTCTATTTTTTGGGTCTTAATGATAAAAATACAAAAGGATTTTGTTTGTCTTTTGAGTTATTTTTTTTAAATTGGTATCATTTTGAAAAATGTCTAAAAACTCAAAAATATTTTTTGTTGATATGTAGTTTTGTTTTACACATTTGGTATGGCATATTGGTGTGTTTGAATCCATTTCATTCCATGATTTTTAATGCTTCGATTGTTTTTAATCATGCTTCCATGAAGTTGTTTGAAAATGACTTGCTTACTAGATTCACTTTGTATATGCCTCCACACGCACATGCACAAGCTCTTTTGGATTTTAACCTCACTTGATATATTGAGCTAAGTGAGATGTTCTCCCATCAGTCTTTTCATCTACATATCTTTTGCCTATGAGGGGTTTGTGCATGTAAGAATCATTGCCCGTGAGTATATTATTTTTTTTATTGAAAAGTATGAGTGTGCAAGGGAAAGGGCTACGAAAGGAGCAAATCTCCTTTGCGTGATAGGCCATCGTTGACAAGAGCCTAAAGAATTAAGAGGAAATGAAAATATAAAAATTTCTATGGCCATGTTTTGTTTATTGATCATCAACATTGGTATCTTTAGAAGATTTGAGTTAAAAACTGAGATATGTTTTACTTTTGAGGGTGTTAAAAAATAGAAAAAAAAGGATGTTAAAGTTAAAATCAACGGGTTTGCACAATGAATCTTTGTTATGATTAAAATTTCATGACACTATTGATTTGTAGAATCATCAATATTCTAGGCTTGTGTGGCATTGTGCTCGATTGGTAGAATCATCTACATATCTTTTGACTAAGGGGGATTTGTGCATGTAAGAATCATTTCCCGTTAGTACATTATTTTTTATTGAAAAGTATAAGTGTGCAAAGGAAAGGGATACGAAAGGAGAAAATCTCCTTTGCGTGAAAGGCCACCGTTGGCAAGAGCCTAAAGAATTAAGAGGCAATAAAAATAAAAAAAAAATCCAATTTAATGTTTTATTTAGTGATCATCAAAATTGGTATCTTTAAAAGATTTGAGTTGAAAAATGAGATATGTTTCGCTTTTGAGGGTGTTAAAAAAAGGGTATTAAAGTTAAAGATCAATGGGTTAGCACAACGAATCCTAGTTATGATCAAAATGTCATCGAACTATTGATTTGTAGAATCATAAATATTCCAGGCTTGTGTGCAGTGTGCTTAGTTTGATAAAGTTTTGCAGTCAAATTGAACTCCTTGGACATTTTTAATTGATTGGGTCATATTTCTTTTGATTCTAGTTCACACCTATTCATTCCATTTCTCACATGTTTAGACACATTGATACTATGCCAATGTGTAACACTTGTGTTTTGCGTTATTTTGTGGTCATTTATATATATATATATATGTGTTGTGTGTGTCTGTGTGTCATTGGTATATTTTGCATATTTTTATATATATGGTGTAATTTTTTATTTGAGTCTTTGCATTTTCATTTAACCCATATTTTCCATGTGCTTTATCTTTGATTCAATTTGGAATTCTATATGATCGTATTGGTATCTCATGTTGCTTGTTTACATTGGTATCTCATTCTTCATTATTTATTCAAATTATTATCATTAATTGATCATTATTTGGATTATTTGTGCTTGTGTTGCCATGTTGCGTTTATTGCACTTCACACCGTTTGCATGATATTATTCTTTCCTCTTTATTTTCATTGATCTCACATGTTCTCACATTTAGGGGGAGAAATGATTTATGGGTGAGAAATAGTTTTTATGCATTCTTTCATTGTTTATTCTTGAAAAAAACGATGAGAAAGAGTGTCTTTCATTTTAATGTTAGGAGATCTTTATCTTATGGGAGACGTCTTACCTAGGTGGGGATCATTTGACATAGGGGGAGATTTATTCATATGCAGATTTATATTGTTCATATATTATCCTTGGATTTCAAGGTGTGTTTAAGTGTGTAGGTTTGAAACATGCGCCAAAGTTACGAGTGTGAGAAGATACTCAACATATGTGGATGTCAAGAGTTTGTAATTTTTCCTTTTGGGGTTGGAGTTTGATTCTTTTAGAGAGATTCACAGACCATAGGTATTTGGTTTTGGTTTTGTCCCAGAATAGCCAAAGGGAGGGATTTGTAAGTACAAATTTCCAATTGATTCAATTTGTATGTATTGGCTTTAATCCAGACAAAAAAAAATATGAGTTAGAGGTTAGGCTTTGTATATTGACCTTTCAAGCCTATGACGTGTTTGATTGAAGACGTAGAGGAAAAACTTCAGAGATTGCGTATTGTGTCGTATTTTTTGCCATGTTTCGTCTTCATGTTTAAGAGGATCTCACAGGTATGGATGCATGTAATTTTTATCCTTGGAAATTTAAGCTTTAGGATTTTGGTTTTATAAAATTGTTTGGAGATATTTTGAAATGTTTTTTAAAAGAAAAATATTTTTTTGTTTTAATGTCATTGGAACGACATTAGGGTTTCATTCAAACGAGAAAGACACTTCGTTCAAATGAACTTCAAACGAACATCATATGAGTTTTATCTGATTATAGAACCAAACTCGTTCGGAGCTCATTCGAAGATGATTTGAACGAGATCAGTTGTTCATTCGAACGATGTTTGATTTGGTTAGAACGAGTTTATTGTTTCATTCGAATGAAGTCTAATTTTTGTTCAAACGAGACTTCTTGAAAATTGTATTGCCTCGAAACATGTGTTTTCTATGTAAAGGGCTTTAGGCATTTGTTTTCAGAGAAACTTTTGGCAAAAAAATATTTTCCTTATACATATCCAAAAGTTCTCAAACCCTAGTTTCACCATAGCTAGTTTATGATCCAAGATTCAATCTTTATATGCTTTGGGATCTTATTTCTGGGAATCGATAAGTTTATTCTTTTTATCTTAATTGAGAATTTTTTTGTGTGGAGGATTCCATATTCGGTTTGCTGTTTACTCACGATAGACTCCGTGGTGTGGTTTTATGGGGAAAAAGCAGTGCGTCCGTGTTCCATATTCGTACTCTGTTTTTGAGCCTGGATCGGTGGATACCGAGGCTTTTCTAGACTCACCCGTTGTGTCAACTTTGTGGGTGGACTCATGCATGTCACTGTGCAGAGGTTGAGGAACGAAGAGCGTCAAGGCTTGCGAGGGCGTCAAGTTGTTGTATAAGTTTAATGTTGTGTCCTTTGTATGTAACACTTGGTAACTTTAAACTTGTAATAATTTAAATTAATTCGGAATTCGAAAAAATAAAATTTTTGGATTTATTTATTTTTAGTAATTTAAAATGTTGGATTTTAATTATGAAAAGTCAAATTTTAAACGGAATTGAAATTGGGGGAGAAAAGGGGATTATATATATATATATATATATATAATAAAGGAGGAGGGACTTTTTGTCCACTCCAACTGACGGCTGAGATCAAAAGTTGATAAGTTTGGTCTTTATCAACTAACGGTTATGATGAAATCTTTGAGATACAATTTTAGAGATTTGTATTCAATGACTTAGATTCCTTGGTACATCATAAAATGATGAGGGTGTTTTACACAATACTTAGACCCTTTTAAATTT
The DNA here is from genome assembly GCA_949130495.1 of Sambucus nigra. Lineage (NCBI taxonomy): Eukaryota > Viridiplantae > Streptophyta > Magnoliopsida > Dipsacales > Adoxaceae > Sambucus > Sambucus nigra. Next base: position 103,365,822 of record OX422214.1, on the reverse strand, counting down.
TTCGGACCTTTGGATATGGAACTTTAAAAATCTTTGGATATGGAGATTTTTCAGAAGTAGTCTGACTGAAGTAGACAGCCTAAGACATGAGTTATGTCCCACACTTCACTTTAAAAGTCTTGCAGTCATGAGTAAAAAAATTAATCAAGTGGATTGGGCATTCTTTATTCGTGTCTCGAGACAACAAATTCGTGCCCCGAGACAGAAAAGAGGCGTACACCATATTCATCTGTCATTCTCATATTCACCCTAAAAAAATCTCAAGGTCCAAGTAAACATATCCCACCTCCACCGTCAACATCGTAAAAACCCTATTTCACGCATATGTTTACAACTGATGGTTATGGGACGCTGACCTTCACCTCTGCTCATGTTTACAACCACGCATATGGGCACACTTTAAACCATCCCTCAACCCCAGGTAGACATCCGACGATGACCTCCACCTCAGATCTCAGGTACACTCTCTCTTTTACTGTAAGTTTAAATGTTTTTGGTTATCTTCCTCTTCGATGTCTGGATATGTTTATGAGATCTAATGATTTTTGGTTATCTTCATTCGTGGATCACCCATTTTCACCATTTTTAGATGCATTTTCTGATCATCCCTTTTCACCATTTTTAGACGCGTTTTTTGATTACCTTCATGCGTGGATCATCCCATTTCAGATGCATTTTCTGATTAAATTATTAGAAGGGACATATTTTAGATACCATCTCTTCCACAAACTGCTACAGGTAACATCACTCTTCATTTTTGTACAAGGGTGTTATTGGCCCTCACCGGCTCCGGTGGGGTGGGTTTCATCTTGAGAGGTAGATCTCTATTCGTTTATGAATCTCATTTGGTTTCTTGGCACTCGCCGGCTCCGGTGGAGTGACGACATGGGTCTAATTTGGTTTTGGTTTTGTAGTGGAAAAAAAAACCTCGCCGGATTTTCTTGGCCCTCCGGTGGGGTGGGTTTCATCTTGAGAGGTAGAACTATATTCGTTTATGGATCTGATTTGGTTACTTGGCCCTCGCTGGCTCCAGTGGAGTGATGGTATGGATCTGATATGGTTTTGTGGTATAAATAAAACCCATCTTAGATTTCGAATTTAGCAGTTAACCGTGGCCTGTCCCACTATTTTTTGTTTTTTAGATTTCGAATTTAGCATATGGGTTCATATTATTACATTTTTAATTTTTTTTAATTTTTGTTATAGGCATTGATACGCAGAAAAATGTGGACCAAATGAAATTGATGTGAATATACAATACACACGGGCGTTAGTCCCCAACTTCTTGCTCCAGTTTTCAAGTCAGCTTTTTAGAACATGTTTATTCTTTAATTTTTGTTTTGGTGAATGAATGAGTGGATCTGTTTGTTTTGTGTAGATTTTTTTTTTATATATATCCTTCTCAAAAAAATGCTACCTTATTTTTCAGGGGCATATCTCAAAAATTTATATACAACAAATCAGATTCGAGGAACAAAAATGAGTCTCCACGGTCCTCACCTTACGCTCAATCAGACTCGACTAAACAGCCTTCTTTGTGTTAACTTTCAACAAACACATATGTGTACCTGTTACACTCAAGAGCATTATGACGATTTAGGACGTGTGAATGAAAAGCATTTCACTTTTTTGCTTTGTACCTGTTACACTCAAGTCTCAAGTTCAAATATCTGTTTTTACAACGTGAGGTGGGCTTCATGCTAAATGGTTAGTGTAGCTTTTGGTTCTTGGAGAATTTTGGTATTGAATTTTGATGTTATTTAAACATGTTTATGCATTGAAAAAATAAACATAAAAATATATAAACTGATTTTTTATATATAAAAATATTAACGTTTTTAAGGAAAAAAATTTCACCCAAAACAAAACATTTGTATATGAACTGTTTATATATAAATAAAAAATATATAAACTGATTTTTTCTATATTTTTTACATAGACAAAACTATTTATATAAACTAATTTTTAAAACTCTTTATATAAACTGATTTTTAAAAAATATATAAACTGTTTATAAAAAAATTGTTTATACATTTAAAAAATATACAAACTGATTTTTAAAACATATATAAATTGATTTTTATTCTGAAAACTTGATTTTCAACAAAACAAAATTTTTTCGACACAAAAAAATGAATTCGAACATAAAATATCTATTTCGGGAAAAAAATAATTTCCAGCTAAAAAATAATGAAAATAAAACTGATTTTAGTTTAATAAAATTATTTTTAGAAAAAAATATGTTATTCGCCTAATAGAATTAAAACTGTTTTCGTTTAAAATATATATATTTTCTAAAAAAAATGTATTTCTTTTAACATGTAATGAATGGTGGCGTGATACCACATAACAAATCAGTAAAACAATACACGCAGTGGTTAGGGTCTGAATGGTCAATTATATATATAACAGCGTGGGGCTCCAGAAACTTTTTTCAGACAAAACAAGACACAATAAACGTAGCCAACTGTATACTAAATGACGGACATGAAGAAACAAAAAAGATACGTGGCTCAAAGCAATCACCATGTCTGGGAAAGATTGGAAAGCCTATCTCATCCTATTCCTTCGAAATCATTTCAATACAGTGACTATTCATGACCTTACCATAGAGTTAGTGTGTGCCAACTGTAGGCAATCACCATGTTTGAACACATCTTACTTTGAACGGAATAAAGGCAATCACTTTACCATAGAGAGTGTGACAAGTAGGATAGTTTTTTCAGAATAAAGGCCCTCTGACCTTTCTTCATGTCACTTGCGATTTATGGGATAACATGCTTTGCATGGGCTGTATCAAAATAATTTAATGTTAATGTTATGTTATGCAAACATAATTTCATGGTTTGTGCAATTGTTTTGTTTTGGGGCTTTTTTAATGTTAATAATATCGTGCTTTTATTTCATCCACTGTTTTTTTATTACATCATTGGCACAAGTAAACTTAATGTGTCGTGTAATCCGTTATTATTGATTATGGTAATGAATTATTTTGAATCGTATATAGATTGACATGTTAGCTCATTGGACTAATGGATAAGCTATAAAAAATAGTAAGAGCTCCAATAACTTTTTTTATTTTACCAAAATTAATGGGTCCTATTGACGATTTTAGTGGGTCAACACAATCCCAATCCATTAACTATTGTATTTTATCAGTTTGACGTTCCTATAATCCCAATCTAAAACTTTTTTTCAACCGTGCTTGGATGTAATCACTACGAGGAAATAATTGGATCATTTTTATAATCGTGCCATCGGCACGGGTACACCCTAGTATATATATATATTGGGGCGTCTTGGTAGCAAATTAGGGGCGAATCAATTCTGTTGTGCGGCCGAATCGATTCAGTTTAGTCAGGGGGTGTCAGTTCGCTAATTCTTTTATTGTTTTAGTTTAACTCAAATTATTCCATCTCTTTATATATTAATAATAATCTAAGGCTAGGTATGGTACTAGTGGGTATGGCTTAGTTGAGGTTAACACTTTCTAGGTATGGGACTAACTAGTATAGATTACTACGGATGGGATATTTTGGAGTGGGAATAATTTTAGTGTTGTTCCGTTGATTTGTATAACCTAGGCATGAGACTAGGAAGAGATAAATTGTAGAAATTCATCCTATATAATAGGGTAGGACGTGCTTCTCTTTTAGAGACCTTTAGGTATGGGACTGAGGGTGTTTGAGGATTTTATGTTGATAAAAAGGGTGGGGCTAATTTTAAGTATTAACGAGAAACTTTAGAAATTAAGAATAAATGCCTAAGATAATAAACGGGTAATAAAATGAATTTGTGTCGAGAGTATGTGCAAGGCTGACAGTGAAACGGGCCGACTGGCTATAACGACGTGGGTGTAAGTTAGCATCACGAGTTGGTGCAAGCTGACAATTAAACGGGCTGACGGGCTATAGTGACATGTTGTGCATGGGACCTCATGAGTGTGTGCAGAGCTGGTAGTAAAAATGGGTTGACTGGGCAGAGTGAGGGGAATGGGTGTGGTTCAAAACTTTTAGCCGGAGTCCCGTGACTAATATGGTGTAAAACTTTAAGTGGGAGTCCCGTGACTGATTATAATGAAATTGATCGAAATAATAATCTGGTTATTGAATTAAATTATATGGGTAGACTTTGATATAGTCACATTGTTGGACTAAAACTTTGGGGTGGCTTAATTATGTTCTTCAAAAGTTTGTAGTTTATAATTCTCATATATCATTAATTATTTCATTTAAATTAAAATATTATATTGTGGTGTTCATTATGTGTAATGCTATTGTGTGGGTTCCCCTAATTGGGGAGACTAGCTTGGATTCATGCGGTGGGTTCCGACCTATTACATTGACTAACATTTTAGGTTTAGCGCTGGAGTAGCTGCATATGAGTGATTGGAGATATTTTGGAGGTGAAACTGGAGACTTATTCATTTTTGATGTTTTAGTTGTTTAGATTTATTCTCTATTACGGCGCATTTATTATGAGACTCTTGTTATGGATTTGGTGGGCGAGTTGGTTCCACAGTTGTTTACGGTTTTATTCAGACATTTATAGTTGGATCATTTTATTTGGGTTTAGATCTTATTTAGAGTTGGATTATTGTGGAGATTAGTATGGTGATGGATTTAATTATTGCATGGATAATTTTACTTATTGGATAAATCTGATTATTACTTGTGGAATTGAATGTTTATATGTCTCATATATGTCACATGCTAAGAATGATAATTTATTTAGTAATGTTGCGTGTAGACTTAGTGGAGACATACGCTTGGAATTCGCAGTGTGTTACAGATGGTATTAGAGCCATGTTATTAAACAATATTAATTTGGTAGATGTTTAGTATAAATTTTGGGTATATCTAGTATCGATGCAGTGATGTGATCTGATTTGGAGATTTAAGATTGCGATGCCTTTTGGAGATAGAATCGAGTGGTGATTCGTGAGAGGGCATGGTATACCATTATTTTCATAGATATGCGTATACATATAGTTAGGATGTATGTTGTATCTTTGTTCGTAGGCTATGTGTGTGTAGAATTGGGTGTTTGGGTGCCCAATCATAGCATTTTATAGGTAGGCATATATAAGCCTTATTTTATTTGCGCAACTTTACGTTTGACATTTACGCTTTATCGAATTTCGAGGATGAAATTGCTGTGATAGTGGGGAAGTATGTAACACCCAATAATTTTAAACCGGTAACAATTTAAATTAATTCGGAATTCTAAGAAATAAAAACTTTGGATTTAATTATTTTTAGCAATTTAAAATGTTGGATTTTAATTATGAAAAGTCGGAGTTTAATCGTAATTGAAATCAGGGGAGAAAACGGGATATATATATGTATTGGGGGGGGCGTCTTGGCAGCAAATTAGGGGTGAATCGATAGTCAGGGGGGCGACAGTTCACTAATTATTTTAAAGTTTAGTTTAACTCAAATGCTTCCATCTCTTTTTATATTAATAATAGCCTGGGTTTAGGACTTTTAAAACACCTTTTCATCAACTTTTCAACCAGAAATCTTCTCCATCTTTATCGCCTTTCATCTACAAACCCTAGCCCCAAATTAAATCGAGTTTCAACCCAAGTTTTGAAGGCTTGAATTGGTGTTTTCTCGAGATTGTTCAAGAACTAGTCTTTGTTCATTTTTCGATAGGAACTCAACCATCTAATCAGAATTCCATCCAACTTATCTTCCAGTATGGATTCTTATATTCTCCCTCTTTTGTATTATGCGTGTTAAATATTCCCTAAACATTGATTTCCATGTTTTTCTTAAAATAAATTTGTAACGTTAATTAGGGAAAGTGAAATCTAATTTGGGACTATATTTGTGAAAAATCTTAATACGAATTAAGACTTATAACCCTTATATGATTAGGGTAGAGATTGGATTTTGGGTTAATATGAATGTAGATTTGCTTGTAGAAATCGTAGTAATTTTATTTAAATATAAAGTGGACCTGTGCAACCACATAAAATTATGTAGGTAGGAATAAAGTGAATTATTATTGTGTGCTCCATAAACTCACATGATGTTGAAATTATAATTGTTGATTACAATAATTTATGTTAATTACGACGACGTATTAGAGGATTTCGAATTAAAGTAAATTGTGATCGTATGAAAGTTGTGTACTTGTTGAGAAATTGGATTGTGCTACTTATTGTTTTAATTCATGATCGGCATCCCAAGAATGATGGGATGAATGGGTAGTTATTGCTTCCACCTTATTTAGGATGCTTACTAGGTATGTGACTAGTGGGTATGCCTTAGTTTAGGTTAACACTTTCTAGGTATGGGACTAGATAGTGTAGATTATTGAGGATGGGATATTTCGGGGTGGGGCTAATTTTCGTGCCGTTTCGTTGATTTGGATAGCCAAGGAAGAGATAAATTGTATAAATTCATCCTATATAATAGGGTAGGACGTGCTTGTGTTTTAGATACCTTTAGGTATGGTAATAAGGGTGTTTGAGGATTTTATGTCGATAAAAAGGGTGGGGGAAATTTGAGATTTTTACTAGAAACTTGAGAAATTAAACGGGCTATAGTGAGTTGGGCATCATGAGTATGTGCAGGCTGAGAGTTAAATGGGTTGATAGTCAAGAGGGACGTGTCATGCGTGGAATCTCAATAGTCTGCGCAGAGATGATAGTAAAAATGGGTTGACTGGCCATCGTGAGGGAAATGGGTGTGGTGCAAAACTTTAAGCAGGAGTCCCGTGACTAATATGGTGTAAAACTTTAAGCGGGAGTACCGTGACTGATTATAACGAAATTAATTGAAATAATAATCTGGTTGCTTGATTAAATTATATGGGAACCCTATGATAAAGTCATACTGTAGACACCAAATTCTAAGAACACCTAAGTCTCTCCTTAGGCCCCTATCACCTCCCCATGTCACTGCAAACCCTAGGTCGCACTCTGAGTACCGATCTAGAGGCCACCGGGCACTCCCGGGCCTCGAATTGACTCCAATCAACTTCACCGTCAGAGAGAAATCTATTTGAATCTTTAAAGGGCACTAAAACCCCTTTTCAACGGTCCACCCCGTGTGCGAAGCGACATAACCGTTCAGACGAATGATCAATTTTCCCTCAAAAATTGATCCGGAGGCCACCGAGCACTCCCGAGCTATGTTTGACTAAAGTCAAATCTTCAGCTCTAATGAGACTGAATGAATCTCTGAAGGGAACTGAATACCCTTTCCAACGGTCCACACCATGTGCGATTATGACCTACGGTATGGACGAACGATTTGTTTTACTCTGAGAGGTCCCCGGGTGCTTTCAAGCCCCGATTGACCAAGGTCAAACTTTTGAACCGAGAAAAGATCTTTGGAATGTCTAAGTACATCTCCTAAACTTTCTAAGGTCTTCCCGGTGCATGATTCTGACTTACCATGCCATCAAACGATTCATTTTTGTCTGATGATCTCCCGTCTAAAAGACTGGCGTGCGCTTTTGAGCTACATTTGACCCAAAGTCAACTCCTGGACCCGGGAGCGATCCAAAGGAATCTTTAAGGTCTATCAATTACCTTTCTAATGGTATGCCCCATGGATGATTTTGATCAACAGTTTGTGTTCTACGACCATTTTTCCTGGAAGATCTGCACAGGACTGCCAATTGGCAGGTCCAGATCCCTGCCTATCGGCATTGTGTATGGGATCACATGACGATAGTCACCCCATGTGCTAGGCTAATCAACACCCCCTGATCCTATAAATAGAGTCCATGACCTCACTCAAAGGAGGAAGAAACAAATCCATCAGCATTAGTGATCTCAACAACATTCCCTCAAAATTAGTGAAGTTCCTTATGTGAAGTTCCATCCAAGCTTACATTCCCATCCTTTTCATACCCAATTTGGAAAATATCATTCTCCCTTATCAACATTCCTCAACACTCAAGGGAATTCATCCAAGATCAAAGATAAAGCTTCAAAGAAGGTCCAATTCCTTCCTTCTCTCTTGAAATTCCTTTTTTTTTTGCATAATAAACACTAGATTCATAATCTAGTTTTTACTTTAGCTCATACACATTAATATATACACTTTTATTAGTATATTTCACGTACCTTATTTTCTACAAAAATCCCAAAAAGAAAAATAAAATAGGGTTACACCCATAAATTCCGAACGGAATTATCCATCGGACCTTTTTCCGAAACCAAGAAACACATTTTCAACACATACACATATAATAAAATTACATTCATATCTATGGGACAAACCCCACCCCTATGCTAACTTCAAACCACGGGGACTTTGATGCCTTTATAGGCTATGTAGGCGTCTGGGATTAAAATCTGAGACTCGAGTCCAATTTTTCAATTTTCCAATTTTCCAATTTCTCAAATTCCCTAATTTTCTAAAATCTCCCATTTTCATATATATCTATATAATAAAGGAGGAGGGACTTTTTGTCCTCTCCAACTGACGGCAGAGATCAAAAGTTGATAAGTTTGGTCTTTATCAACTAAAGGTTATGATGAAATCTTTGAGATAGAATTTTAGAGATTTGTATTCAATGACTTAGATTCCTTGGTACATCATAAAATGATGAGGGTGTTTTACACAATACTTAGACCCTTTTAAATTTTTCGGACCTTTGGATATGGATTTTTAAAAATCTTTGGATATGGAGATTTTTCAGAAGTAGTCTGACTGAAGTAGACAGCCTAAGACATGAGTTATGTCCCACACTTCACTTTAAAAGTCTTGCAGTCATGAGTAAAAAAATTAATCAAGTGGATTGGGCATTCTTTATTCATGTCTCGAGACAACAAATTCGTGCCCCGAGACAGAAAAGAGGCGTACACCATATTCATCTGTCATTCTCATATTCACCCTAAAAAAATCTCAAGGTCCAAGTAAACATATCCCACCTTCACCGTCAACATCGTAAAAACCCTATTTCACGCATATGTTTACAACTGATGGTTATGGTACGCTGACCTTCACCTCTGCTCATGTTTACAACCACGCATATGGGCACGCTTTAAACCATCCCTCAACCCCAGGTAGACATCCGACGCTGACCTCCACCTCAGATCTCAGGTACACTCTCTCTTTTATTGTAAGTTTAAATGTTTTTGGTTATCTTCCTCTTCGATGTGTGGATCTGTTTATGAGATCTAGTCATTTTTTGTTATCTTCATGCGTGGATCATCCATTTTCACCATTTTTAGATGCATTTTCTGATCATCCCTTTTCACCATTTTTAGACGCGTTTTTTGATTACCTTCATGCGTGGATCATCCCATTTCAGATGCATTATCTGATTAAATTATTAGAAGGGACATATTTCAGATACCATCTCTTCCACAAACTGCTACAGGTAACATCTCTCTTCATTTTTGTACAAGGGCGTTATTGGCCCTCACCGGCTCCGGTGGGGTGGGTTTCATCTTGAGAGGTAGATCTCTATTCGTTTATGAATATCATTTGGTTTCTTGGCACTCGCCGGCTCCGGTGGAGTGACGGCATGGGTTTGATTTGGTTTTGGTTTTGTAGTGGAAAAAAAACCCTCGTCGGATTTTCTTGGCCCTCCGGTGGGGTGGGTTTCATCTTGAGAGGTAGAACTATATTCGTTTATGGATCTGATTTGGTTACTTGGCCCTCGCTGGCTCCAGTGGAGTGATGGTATGGATCTGATATGGTTTTGTGGTATAAATAAAACCCATCTTAGATTTCGAATTTAGCAGTTAACCATGGCCTGTCCCACTATTTTTTGTTTTTTAGATTTCGAATTTAGCATATGGGTTCATATTATTACATTTTTAATTTTTTAAAATTTTTGTTATAGGCATTGATATGCAGACAAATATGGACCAAATGAAATTGATGTGAACATACAATACACACGGGCGTTAGTCCCCAACTTCTTGCTCCAGTTTTCAAGCCAGCTTTTTAGAACATGTTTATTCTTTAATTTTTGTTTTGGTGAATGAATGAGTGGATCTGTTTGTTTTGTGCAGATTTTTTTATATATATCCTTCTAAAAAAAATGCTACCTTATTTTTCAGGGGCATATCTCAAAAATTTATATACAACAAATCAGATTCGAGGAACAAAAATGAGTCTCCACGGTCCTCACCTTACGCTCAATCAGACTCGACTAAACTGCCTTCTTTGTGTTAACTTTCAACAAACACATATGTGTACCTGTTACACTCAAGAGCATTATGACGATTTAGGACGTGTGAATGAAAAGCATTTCACTTTTTTGCTATGTGCCTGTTACACTCAAGTCTCAAGTTCAAATATCTGTTTTTACAACGTGAGGTGGGCTTTATGCTAAATGGTTAGTGTAGCTTTTGGTTCTTGGAGAATTTTGGTATTGACTTTTGATGTTATTTAAACATGTTTATGCATTGAAAAAATAAACATAAAAATATATAAACTGATTTTTTATAATAAAAATATTAACGTTTTTAAGGAAAAAAAATTTCACCCAAAACAAAACATTTGTATATGAACTGTTTATATATAAATAAAAAATATATAAACTGATTTTTTCTATATTTTTTATATAGACAAAACTGTTTATATAAACTGATTTTTAAAACTCTTTATATAAACTGATTTTAAAAAAATATATAAACTGTTTATAAAAAAATTGTTTATACATTTAAAAAATATATAAACTGATTTTTAAAACATATATAAATTGATTTTTATTCTGAAAACTTGATTTTCAACAAAACAAAATTTTTTCGACAGAAAAAAATTAATTCGAACATAAAATATCTATTTTCGGGAAAAAAATAATTTCCAGCTAAAAAATAATGAAAATAAAACTTATTTTAGTTTAATAAAATTATTTTTAGAAAAAAAATATGTTATTCGCCTAATAGAATTAAAACTGTTTTCGTTTAAAATATATATATTTTCTAAAAAAAATGTATTTCTTTTAACATGTAATGAATGGTGGCGTGATACCACATAACAAATCAGTAAAACAATACACGCAGTGGTTAGGGTCTGAATGGTCAATTATATATATAACAGCGTGGGGCTCCAGAAAATTTATTCGGACAAAACAAGCCACAATAAACGTAGCCAACTGTATACTAAATGACGGACAAGACGAAACAAAAGAGATACGTGGCTCAAGGCAATCACCATATCTGGGAAAGATTTGAAAGCCTATCTCATCCTATTCCTTCCAAATCATTTCAATACAGTGACTATTCATGGCCTTACCATAGGGTTAGTGTGTGCCAACTGTAGGCAATCACCATGTTTGAACACATCTTACTTTGAACGAAATAAAGGCAATCACTTTACCATAGAGAGTGTGACAAGTAGGATAGTTTTGTCAGAATAAAGGCCCTCTGACCTTTCTTCATGTCACTTGCGATTTATGGGATAACATGCTTTGCATGGGCTGTATCAAAATAATTTAATGTTAATGTTATGTTATGCAAACATAATTTCATGCTTTGTGCAATTTTTTTGTTTTGGGGCTTTTTTAATGTTAATAGTATCGTGCTTTTATTTCATCCACTGTTTTTTTATTACGTCATTGGCACAAGTAAACTTAATGTGTCGTGTAATCCGTTATTATTGATTATGGTAATGAATTATTTTGAATCGTATATAGATTGACATGTTAGCTCATTTGGACTAATGGATAAGCTATAAAAAATAGTAAGAGCTCCAATAATTTTTTTTATTTTACCAAAATTAATGGGTCCTATTGACGATTTTAGTGGGTCAACACAATCCCAATCCATTAACTATTGTATTTTATCAGTTTGACGTTCCTATAATCCCAATCTAAAACCTTTTTTCAACCGTGCTTGGATGTAATCACTACGAGGAAATAATTGGATCATTTTTATAATCGTGCCATCGGCACGGGTACACCCTAGTGCATATATATATATATATATATATATCATGATTATTTGTGTTTCATCCAACACATATTATCGTTTCCTAATAACGATCAATATCGTGATGAACACTCATATCATACTTTTCACGTATATTATTTTTGGGAACATTCCTATGAATGGCCTCACTCTACCTTATCCATGGTCCGAGTTGAACAAATCCGATATCCATTATATAAAAACGTTCACACACTTCATGGGGATATAAAGGAAGATAATAACACTATCCCATGAGATACCAAAAGGGCAGGATGGGTGCCTAATACCTTTCCATTCCATAGCTTAGCCCTTAACCTTCGAACAATTGGTTTCGTATGCATTAGTTTTTCCTTGATGCCGCTCTCTCCAAGTGGAAACATGTTCTTTTGCCTGTTTTGTACAAAATAGGTTGGCGACTCCATTTCTTCACATTTACTCCCACACCGAAGACGGTCTAAACACCTTCCAAAGAGGGCTGCAAGACCGCGGCACAACGTTCCCGAGGGGGAATATATCTCTCCCCCCCTAGCGCCGCCTGGGATGACCACAATGGTGACTCCGCTGGGGACTATTTTTAAGAGGTCTAGACTCTGGTTTCATGGGTGTTTTATTTTCTTGTGTATTCCCCTATTACCATGTTCCCCTTATTATTCCCTGTACATATATACCTCATGCTTATGCCACTATTCACACACTTTTAGAAATTTTCCATGTACACTTCACACCATGTGCACCTAGGATCATATATATCCACATGTTGAACACACCACCCACTCTCACTTGTTATCCCTGCTCTACTATTTATACTTTTACCTTATTCTCGATTGGGCATGATTAAGAAAGATACTCTCTCAATAAGATACTAATAAAAGAATCATGCATGATACACACAACATCACCAAAGAGCATTGACATTGACCAAATTTTGTGCCGTAACTCGGGAGTCACTTCTTGATGGACGCTGGTCCAGTAGGTTGTAGTTAGCCTAAGTGATATGACTCTCACCCTCCATTGGCCAAGAACCTTTGATGTATATCAAACAATTCACCTGAATCGTACCTCTTGACCGAAGTCATGATGAGAGGTATATCATTGGAAACTCGTTCACGTACGTCGACTATATCGAATTCGGTTTCACACCAACCATCCCCATGAGGTATATGGTGAGGAAGTTCACCTACACTTAGGCATATCAAATGGCTTGTCCACACGTACTGATTGACCTCAAAAGCAAGACATATATCATGGAAGTCACGCCAAAGGGGGGAACAACTTCCAGTTAGCCGAACAAATGCATACCCGCATATAGGTGTCAAACCTAGTAGACACATGTTAGATTGTCGGTTTCAACCCAAAACTCTATCAAAATTTCGGGTCATCCTACCACCCAAATTATCACGCAATTTTTAAAATGAGACCCTGCCCATGAGCCTGGTAACAAGTTCAACCCTAGTTTCTACATATGTTACAGACCTAATTTTTCAAGGCTCGGGTCCCTTTTGGTATTTCTTTTTTGTATCTAGGCAAACTTAATACAAGTGAGAACCTAATAAACATAATAATCATGCTGAGATCCGTCTCTCGTCTTTTCCTCGCTCTTTCCAAAAGTGTCCAAAAACATTTTTCCTCTTTTATCAAAAAATACCAAAAAACACAATTTTTTTTCGGCGGAAATAAAAAAAAAAAAAAAATTGTCCTCATATTTTCCAAAAATGTCAATAATATTTCCCTCATTTTCTAAAAATAACAAATTTCCTTCTTCTCTTATGAAAATAAATACCAATTTTTCTCCTTATCAGTTCGATCGCATACCATTGACCTGGCTCCCTATTGACTTCAGTCTTCAGTCGAATCACCCCGAAGTTCTATCAGTCCCCTTACTTTTTTCGAGTTCGAGATTCAACCGCCTTTCATGGAGAACACTCATTAAGTGCCGAATATACAACCAGATTTGTTGACAGTTCTAACTCAGCCTACTACCAAAACCAACAACCTTGAAATCAAGGTTCATAAGATGCAAAAAAATAGGGTTCTTGTCCCTGAACAACCCGAGGTCCTCTTCCCTCACGCTATGGTTCCGCCCGTAGTTAAGCCTATTTGGGTTACTGGGGAATACCAGCATGCTCCCCGTGCTCCTCCTTATAATAGGCCGCCGCTAGCCCAACATGCTATGACAAACCTTGCTGAGATAGGGACTAACTTACCCGTGACTGTTGACCCGAAAGAGAAAGAATTGAATAAGGTCAAGGAAGACCTAAAGATGTTGACAAGAAACTGAATCAAGTCATTCTTTCTAGGAACTACATGGATTATACCCACTTGTCTCCCTATCCTAAAGCCAGGTTACCAAAAAACATTAAGATGCCTAATATTGAGAAGATTGGAGGTAGTGGACTCCTGATCGTTCATCTTCGTAGCTATCACCGAGCCATGACTCTTAGGGGATTCTGAAGAAATAATGGCCCAGATGTTCCAGTAGACTTTGAAAGATAGCGCTCTCCTTTGTTTTTTTATCCCTTTAGGAATCTAGGATTTGTAGTTAGGAAGATTTTATCCGTGAGTTCACAATACAAGTACAACGAATAGCTAAAAGGTACCCGCGATGACCTATAGCTACTTAGGAAGAACCCCGGGCAATCAGTCAACAAATTCATAGAAAGTTGGAGAGAAAAAGCAGCTACCATGACCAATCGTCCTTTCTAAGAAGAACATGTCAGTGTCATAAAGAAGAACTTCCTTCCCCATATTCGATCAACAATGAGAGGACATTATTAACCTCACTTATGAGCCCTTCGAGAAGCAGGAATGGATATCGAATAAAGTCTTTCCAAGATAGAAGTTGAATCGAGGAAGACCTTTGGACAGTTTGCTCCTAGAAAGTTTAAAAAACTTGCTAGTGCCATGGTTTCTACCATTAACAACATCTCTCAGCCTGCCATTTCATGGGCACCAGAAATTCACCCAAACCCAATCTGAAAGGAATATACTGAGCTTCACGCTCCCCTCTCTAATGTCTACTAGGACCTCTTGAGCCAAAATCTGATCAAACCATTAGACCCCCGTCCATTACCAAACCCACTTACGAAAAACTTTAAACCTGACGCCCATTGTGACTTTCATCAAACTCTCGGCCATACCACCGAATAATGTTTCCATCTCTGAAATGTGATCCAAGGCCTGATTGGCCGGGGTGTCATCACCCCACCAACTAATCCCAAACCAAACACTACCCATAATCCACTCCCGAATCATGCAAATCCCATATTCATAAAAGAAAACTCAGAATTTGACCCATTCACCCAAATCATGTTGAGTAAATCACCAATCACGCCCATATACTCTCCTAAACCTCTCCAAACATGCCCATATACTCTCTCACACCCTACCAGCTTCACCGATCAAGCCTTATCCCTTCTCACCTAAGCATTCATCGCGGTACGCATCCATTCTAGAGGTAAAGATATGGAAATGTCAGAAGTGTTGAACCAACTCTTAAAGTTCAGGTTGAAATTGCCCTCCCAGATGACTATCGACTATCAAAGATTCAGTGGGTTTTTCTTAGAAGCTTAAAAATGGGACCGAGAGTTAGAAAATTGGTTGGTTCCAATCAATGAAGTTAGTCTAGACAACACGGTCCAGAATATGACAATTTTTTTTCAACAGACTAGTTATATTTGTCATACATCCGAGCTACTCGATGCTTTGAAATTATAAGGGCGCCTAGTCCCTTCAATGCTGCATTTCCTTGCCTAATGGGAGGAATTATACGAAGAGGCCATGGAAGTTATGAAATGCATTAACTTTGCATGGAAAGACAATATCGTTGCCACCAGATGGGGGGACAATTTTGAAGATTCAGATGAAGAGCAAGATTCAGAAAAGACTAGTTTGATAACCGACACATGCGGGATGATATCATTAGAAGAGCTACTAGGAGAAATAAATAAGGTGGTTGAACAACCCGATATCGATAAAGAAACATGATTTATTTTTTTCCTTTCTTATATAAACCACATGACCAGATCAGGAAGACATTACCAAATCCCAAACCAGCAACCATTAGCGAGCGATAAAGGAAAGGGTGCCAAGAATCTCCCTGTGCTAGAAATGACCCTTAACGAAAGTACGATCCTCAAGCAATCAAAGAAAACCCAAGACAACATCACTTTATGGGGGCTTTTTATGTCTTTCCAACTGCACCTAAATTCCCAAATCAAGCTACTCATAGGACCCACAGTTCCTCCCTGAATCACTACAAAAGAAGAGGTGAACCTATTCGGATCCTTGACCTCTACTCGAATGCTCTCCTTTTCTGAAGAATAAATCCCCTAGATCGGTCCTCACCACAATCATGCCCTTAATATATCTGTCCAAGTTAGGGGGAAAACTATCCCACTCTCTCTTATCGATAACGGATCAACTGTTAATATTTTCCCGTTGAGGACCCTCAATTGTTTGGGATTGAAAGTGAGCGATCTTGTTCCAACCTCTACCACCGTACATGCCTACGACAACACCCGTTAAGAAGTAATGGGATCTATCAAATTTGTAATAGGGGTTGGCCCTATAAATCCTATCGTTGAATTCCAAGTCATTGACATCCCAACCTGTTTTAATCTACTGCTCAGATGACCATGGCTCCATAGCATCAAAGGGGTGTTCTCTTGCCTTCATTAGAAATTAAAATTCTTCGCCAATGGGTATTCATCACCATGTTGGGCAATGGAGACAACACCAAAATGCTAACACCAGTAATCCGATACTTGAGATACAACACTGGGTGAAAGATATTCTTCTGTCAGGATTCCAAGTTGAACCACTCCTACTCCTAGCTGGGGATGGCTATAAAGATAGGGTTTGTCTGTAATATGACCCTCATGGAAACATCAATATAATTCAAATGTCCAAGAACATGAACTTAATGCCTGGACTGGGGCTAGGGCGAAGGTAACAAGGGATAATTGAACTAATTATGTTGAAGGAGGTCTTTCCTCCCTGTGGCTTGGGCTATCAGCCGTCAGAAGAAGAACTCAAATTGATTCGTCAGCATCGACGATAGAGGAGGATAGAATGCCCCAAAACAATATCGGGAGATTCCCTAAACGTAACATTCATCAAAGAGGGTGAAGATTTCCTTTTCTGCGACCTCCCTGGACCTTGGTATGACCATGTAGACAAAAGGATGAAACTAGGAATGGAGATCTCCTTTCAATACAGCTACCCATGGGTCGAGAGTTCCCAGCACCATGTACAACCACTCACTGAAGAGACCATAGCTGATATCGGGGGTTCTGATGGCAGTGACTCCGAGGATTCTTTCAATTTACAAACACTGGGGCTGACACTCTACATGATCCACTCAGGGGCTACATCGTCAAATCCATCCTGCCTCATCAAAGATGTTGATGCACCTTTTTTCAACTAGCATACTGCACTTGTGCCACCTAGGGGTGTTCGCGGTCCGGTCCGGTTCGGTTTTAAGATTTTTTTTGGACCGGACCGACTTGGTCGGTCCTCTAAAAAAATGAACCGAGACCGGACCGATAATGTCGGTTAACCGACCCTAGTCGGTTCGGTTTTTTATAGGGTCGGTCCGGTCTAACCCATCGGTCCTCGCATTAATGAATTACATCATTTATAATAGTACAAATATACCCGAGTCTATTTTTTTCAAACATTAAAAACTAAAAAATATCAAGATTTGCGATTAAAACAAACCTACTATTGGATTAAACTATAATTTAAACTAATCAAATATTGAAATATATACTTTTACTATTTATTTATCTTATATATATACATACATATATATGTAAAAATATATTATTTTATATACAGTCGGTCCGGGTCGGTCCTAACAGGGTTTTTGAAACTGTAAACCGTGGACCGGACCGACTAGGTCGGTCCACCAAAAAAATAAACCGAGACCGGACCGATTAAGAAAAAAGACCGAAAAAAAAGGGTCGGCTCGGCTCGGTTCGGTTCGGTCCGTCGGTCCAGTCGGTTTTTTGAACACCCCTAGTGCCACCTGCTAATGTTCAACCTAACCCCGATGTTTCCCCCCTTTCCCCTTTTTTGACTGTTCCTCCTAACTCTGATGTAATCGAGACCTCTTTTGATGAGGTTCTCAATGCTGTTTTTCCTATGAATGAAATAAATGAAGATTTTGAGTATCTTGTTGTGCCTTACATTAATTGTCTTGATTCTAATTAAAATCTTGATGATGATGATTTTTTAAATGAACAATTCTTAACTCATTTAAATGAGTCTAGTAATAAACAACATAACCACGTTGAAGTTAATGAAGATGAAAGTATTGTTATTAATATCGGTTCCAGCAGCCAAATGCACAAGATTAGGATAGGGGCCCCCCATAATGAGCATAATTGGGCGCAACTCGAAGAACTACTTAAAGAATTAATAGATGTCTTTGCATGGTCCTACGATGATATGCCCGACATTGACCTTGAGATAACACAGAATAAGATTCCAACTCTCCCGAATTATAAACCAGTCAAACAGAAACTGTAAAAGCTCCGCACCAAATGGTCACTCAAAGTTAAAGAAGAAGTAATCAAGCAACTGAATGTGGGTTTCATTCGTGTGATCGAATATCCCACATGGATAGCCAATATCGTACACGTGCCTAAATTAGGAGGGAAGGTTCGCATGTGTGTCGACTACCGAGACTTGAACAAGGATTCTTTAAAGGATCATTACCCACTACACAAGATCAACATAATTAAGGATAATACGGAAAATTATTCTCTCAAGTCATTTATTGACGGGTTTGCCGGATATAATCAGATCAAGATGCACTCAAATCTCCAAGAGAAAACCGCATTCATCACCCCTTGGGGAACCTTTTATTACACTGTCATGCCATTTGGTCTAAAAAATGTAGGGGCTACCTACTAGAGGACTGCCATAACCATTATGCATGATCTGATACACAATTCGAGGTCTATGTAGATGACATGATTATTAAGTTCGAGACTAGAGAAGGCCATGTTCCCCCTATTGGAAATTTTTTCGAACGACTGCGACAATACCAGATGCAACTTAACCCATAAATTACTAAAGAAAAACTCTTGGGATTCATGGTTAGTGAGAAAGGGATAGAAGAAGATCATGTCAAGCTAAAAGCCATACTTGAGATTCCACAACCTCTAATGGAGAAGGAAGTCTGGGGGTTCCTTAGGAAATTATAGTACATCAGCCGGTTCATCAGCTAATTGACTTCCATCTATGAACCCATCTTTAAACTCCTCCGAAAGGATTCAACCAAAGTCTGGAATAAAGCTTGACAAGAAACCTTTGACCAAATCAAATAATACCTAACCTAACCTCCGGTGCACATGCAGTTGCAGCCTGATCTCCCCTTACTCATATATCTAACCGTAACCGATACTGTCATTGGGGCTTTGCTAGCCCAGTACCTCAAAGAAACCCTCAAGGAGAGAGCCATCTACTATGTCAGTCGAAAGTTGGTTGATTACGAAGTTAACTACACCACCTTGAAGAATGAATGCATCACTCTTGTCTGGGTTACCCAAAAGTTGCGAAGCTACATGCTCGCCTTCCCCATCAAGTTGATATCCCGAATATATCCCATCAATTACCTACTCGAGAAGCCCTCCCTATCCAGCCGAATGGCCCTTTTGATGATGCTCCTAGTTGAATTTTATATCACCTATGTCACGCAAAAGGCCATTAAAGGAAGAGCCATCTAAGTCTACCTTACTGAATACCTTATGGAAGAGGTCGATGTTTGGATCTCTGAGTTCCCAGTGAGAATGTCCTCTATACCTCCCAAGAAGAGCTTCGATGGAAAATGTTCTTTGATGGCGCTGCCAATAAGAAAGGGTATGGCATTGGGATACTCCTAATTGCTCCTGATGACTCTCACACTCCCATAGCCATTAAGATGGATTTTCCTTGCACCAATAACATGACTGAATACGAGCCGTGCACGGTAGGCCTCAAAGTTTCCCTCAAGAAAGGAATTCAATACCTCTATGTCTATGGGGATTCAGCCCTTATCATCGATCAAGTACTTATAAAATGGAAAGTCAAGGATGAGAAACTCTTACCCTTCTATGCCCACCTAGATGAGCTAGCTTCCCAATTCTAAGAAATCACCTTTTACTACCTACCCCGAGAAAAAAATAACATAGCCGATGCCCTTGATACCTTAGCCTCCATGATTGACATGCCCGAGGGAATAGCCATGGCCCCTTTCCTTATCCAAAAATAAGATAAACCAATCCACTCCTACCACATTGATCTTGGCATGGAGTAAGATCCCGAGATAGTCGACTGCTGGTACTATAATATTTGGCGCCTCCTCAAACATGGTAGGTATCCCTGAGGATCTGATAAGAAAGACCAAGAAACTCTTTGTACACTGGCTGCCAAGTACATTGTTTGTGATAAATCACTATTTAAAAGAAACTTTGATGGAACCCATTTGCACTACATCGCAGGGGTTGACATTGAAGAAATGATGCAGAAAATCCACTACGTGGAATGCGGACCCCACATCAATGGTCATATGCTCGCTAAAAAGATCATCCGACAGGGTTACTACTAGACTACCATGGTTCAATATTGCATAGCCTACATTCGAAGGTGCCTCAAATGCCAATAATTTTCCAACCTATAACACTTGCCCCCACAGGAATTGTACACCATGACTTATCCCTGGTCGTTCTCCACATGGGGAATTGACATCATAGGGAAAGTTACACCAAAACTATCCAACGGACATGAGTTCATCCTAGTCGTCATTGACTACTTCACCAAATGGGTCAAAGCCGAGTTGTACATAGTTCTAAATGCATTGAAAGTGGCCAAGTTCATCAAGAAAAATATCATCTTTTGATATAGGGTCCCGCACGAGCTAGTGTCAGACAGTGGGTTACATTTCAAGGGAGAAGTTACAGAGGTGGTCGACGAGTTTGGAATTTAGAGACACAAATCTTCTCCATACTGACCTCAGACCAATGAAGAAGTTGAAGTAGCCAATAAGAACCTCAAAACCATTATCAGTAAGATGACTGAGAGTTGTCGAGATTGGGTCGACAGGATCCCTTACCCCCTTTGGGGCTATTGCACTTCAGTTCGAACCTCTACTGGGGATATCCCTTACTTTTTAGTCTATGGAATGGAAGCATTCCAACCTGTGGAGCTAGAAATACCTTCGCAATGCATCCTGTTTGAAAGTAAAGTCAGTGAGGAAGACTGGCACCAAAGACGTCTCAACGAGTTGCCCTTCTTGGACGAAAGAAGGTTGAAAGCTCTATATCACATACAAGGGTACCATCGCCATATAGCACGATCATTCAACCAGAGAGTCAAGGACCGCGGTGTCCGAGAAGGGAACTTACCTCTCAAATAAATAGTAGATCCCATTTGGGACCCGAGAGGGAAATTTAAGCCTAATTTGAGTAGCCCATACATCGTGCAGAAGATTTTGTCAGGCAGCGCCGCTGTGCTCACTGACCTCGATGGAGAAAAAAATGGAGTATCTAGTCAACCTTGACTATCTCAAGAAATTCTACCCCTAGTCCGAAATCTTGACATTCTACGACTCTCCCCGTATCATTTCTATTCTAAAAAAACCCTGCATTTCCCCTATCAAAACTACGTGGGGCCTAATCCTCTAAAAATATTTTTTGATTTTAAAAATATGAATTTAAAAAAAAATTGCAAAACCCTCACAGGTATGTAGGCATTTCATCCCCTTTAAATGAGCGCGACCCCCTTTTTCTAACAAAATGCTATTTTTTTCTTATCCCCGAGAACGACAGTTCATTTTTACATATACATGAACAAAAGGATTATGTATCCCTTAGCGATTGCATAGATAATTTAAAATGCAAAACTCATCAAGAGGCATAAATAGATGATCAAAAACCTATTTATTTCATTATTTGAAATTTCATTACGATTATATCGGCATACGGAGTCAAACGACTTCCCTTGTTAAGCCTACCCCTACTTTCCTAAAAACCAGAATAAAAATAAGCCCCATTACTCCCAAAATCACCCTCCAATTATTCCAACAAAAACACCATACAAAAACTTCACAAATCCTACTCGTAGCTGCCAGAGGAACCACCCCATCATCACCCGTGTCTTGGGGTCCCCAAACCTCCCCTGCCTGAATGGAGTGGCGCAGACGTTCCATAGAGCGATAAGCCCAGAGTAGCTTGGGGAAAACTACAACACCTCCCTCCATGGTGTCATTTATGGCAAACCACCTTTGCTCGGTCTCCATAGCCAACATCTTGAACACTACCTTCTTTCACAACCACTTCATGTAGTCCCAGAGACATGCCAGCCTTTACCCACAAACTGAGAAAGACGGGTCGACGGACGATGATTCTCCTAGAGAGATCCAATTCGCATACATATATTCTCTGTCAGGTCCTCCACGGGAAAGAAGTTCAGTGTTTGCGATGGCACGATTTGCTCCCAACCAAAATGGCGCAACAACTACCAAGGAAAATAGAAAGAGGTTTGCCTGAGGCCAACCAACGAACATATTGTTACTCCCCAAGTTCCAGAATGGGCAACAACTCCCCCCACTAAGGCACTAACCTGCTCAAGCCTCAAGCCCCATGCTCTACAAACCAGTTCCCCTAACTCTCAATGTCCATGTCTATGCTAATGAAATAACGTGAGAAGAAGTTTGGCACCGTTGGCAAAGGATACTCAGGTGGGACTGCCATACGGAACCTCTCTTACATCCACATGAATATGATTACAATGCTACTCCTCAGAAAGTCAGAACGACCTTCCCTCC
Source organism: Sambucus nigra (assembly GCA_949130495.1). Classification (NCBI taxonomy): domain Eukaryota; kingdom Viridiplantae; phylum Streptophyta; class Magnoliopsida; order Dipsacales; family Adoxaceae; genus Sambucus; species Sambucus nigra. The sequence continues at coordinate 103,343,122 of OX422214.1, read as the reverse complement.
AGGCGTCCAGGCCATTCAAAGTCTCTGCCAGTATCATCGTCATAGGATGGCAATGGTACGCCATCCAAGAAATAATAGCCACAGGTTGGGGATCCTCCAGTACTTCCCCAGTCACCAACAACACTTTTAAAACCCAACTCAGAACAATGTCCCCAACATTGCTACCATCACCCACATCTTGCAAATGCACGGATCGAATCACCACCGGAAGGGAAATAACTAGTTCCACAACCAACAACGTGGCTGCCGAAGGAGAGATATGGAGAAATCCATCCAACAACTATTTAGGAGAACGAGAAAACTCAGGCAAAGCCACAGTAACACTGGGATTTATCCCCATCATGGTAGAAATTTCCTCGTAGGTAGGACAAATTTCATCCAACCCGAAGTGAAAGACATGATCCTCGGGATACCAAAACTCACCTGTCGACATCAGCATATTTCACTCAATGGTCCAGTTACGCCACAAAGAGGCTCCCCGCATGTGGAAAGCGTCATAATCAACATTGTAAGAACATATCACCCCTAAGGCTTCGAGGTAGTTGGCGAACTCAATGCCACCAGGGAGATCCATCTTGCAAAAAGAGAAGATAATGAGGAAATTAGAATTTAAAGAGAAGAAAAATGAAAGTATGAGAAAAAATCCCCATTTACATCGCTATTTATCCTTGAAAACTCTCAAGCAAAGACAAGAAACCCTGCAAAAATTGGAGTAAAACTTGCCCCCACCAAGTACCAAGCAATTTAAGAATCAAAGCTTTGGGTTAATTTGACTGGAATGATATGTCGATAGGCCAGACAAGGGTCATCTCGATCGTCAACCCCCTATTTTGGGAAATTTCCCTTTTTCCTTTTTTGTCAAAATAAAAAAACCCAATAAAAATAATTTTTATCTTAAGAGAATTTTGAATTTCCTTATGATTTTACTTATCCTAATTTTAAAAAAATAAAATCCCTCTCAAATCATTTTTCAAATTCTTTTTATGGTCTCAGCAGCAAAGTAAAAAGAGCATGTGCATTAATCACTGAAACTGGAATTTAATAAAAAAAAATTTAGTTTTATTTGCATATATTTTTCTTTGTTACATTGATGTCTTGCAGGAAAAATAGAAAAATGACGGGACTGAGCCCGAACCCAATTCTCTTTCCATCTCTCTCACCCACTTTTCTCTCTCTCTCTCTCTCTCTCTCTCTCTCTCTCTCTCTCTCTCTCTCTCTCTCTCTCTTATTTCACTCTCTCTAAGATCCTCCATCCCTACGGCGCACCCTATTCACCTTACGGAGAGACAATGTGCCACCACTTTCAGAGCTCGATCCTTCTTCGGATGAGGCATACGATAACAAGTAAGAAGGAACCGAAATCGCATCCTTAATATGGGCAGTCGTTAAAGATATCCAATCCCTAATATCCCTCGGCCATGTGGTGGATACCTAGATGTGCTGCAAAAGAAAACAAAAAGGTCAAATCAGTCAAGTCTAAAAAGAAAAGAAATGAATCAAGAAAGAAAAAGATAAAGAAACACAAAGTGTACCTCAGGTTGAAGGACCTCCTCTGTCAGACCCAACTCCTCTGGGTCCATTGCATTGGGATGATGTTGTAAATTCACCACCCTCCATCAGCTCGTCGGATGTTGTAAGTAGATGAATGCAGTCGTACAAAAGGATCCTCTGAAGATGTCATTGCCGCTGATGTCGTCGCACCACCCGCACTTTGGGAGGACCCCACCCGTTGACTCAAACCCATGAAAGTAAGAGGCACCAAATTGTATATATTGGGAGGCATCAACTAGCTTGATTATAACTCCATATAGTCATACATCACAGTCCTGTTGGTATACGATGAATATGACTCTCCCATAATCACCGCCACCCGGGCATCCTCTGATATCTCCCGCACTCACCTCGTGAACATAGGGGGATTCACCGACAGTACCATAACCTCTTCCTCCATGATATATCAAACTACCCTCTCCCTGAGGTACCAAGAATATCCAAACTCATGCGTTAGCAGACGTCGCATCTGTGCATGTCCCCCAGTCACCCCAGTGTGCTGAATGGCCGTCCCCCAAGGATAAAAGGTCACCTGCAAATCCCCAGCAAGATCAATTTACTCGCTCACTCGTCAGTCCATTCGAGACCTGACGCACTGCCTTCAGAGAGAGAGAGAGACTTCTTCGACTATCGATTGGACCTCCGCCATCGGTACATCAGATAGAAGTCCCCAACAGAGTCATCCTTCAAGGATATAAACTGGGTGTTTAAACCAATCACCTCATAAAAACACTTTTGCAAAGGGCAAAGGCTAGCAAATAAGAAATCAAGAATAAAATGCATGAAGGAAAATGCGAATGCATTAAAGAAAAATGCAAAAAATAAAAAATACCTCCAGAAGATACGTGGCTCCAATAAAAGACTTTTGGTAGCACCGGTTGAATGCATCAAGAGAATAATAAAGGGTAGACAAAGTCAGGCTCCTCCAATCAGAAAGACGGATGTCCGAGAATACCCTCAAAAATGGAAAAAACCACAAGTGCACGACGTTGCCACTCGTCACCACTTGAAAACCTCCTAGTACCAACATAATGAACAAGAGGGTCATCCGACGCACCTGCTTCCCATCGCTCTCATTGATTCTCCTCTTAAAAAATAGCTCCCTCAATAGAGATAAGCAAAGAGAGTCCCCAAAAACCACCCTCTCCACATCATTTAGTGCCATCGTCACCGCCTCCGACATCACCCGCAACGTCCTATCCACCTTAATCTGAGCACCACCATAGTTCAGCCCCAGTAGCTATTGCACATCAATGGGTGTCACCATCATCTAACCGAAGCCAAAATGGAAGGCGTGGGTAGTATCTCACCGCCTCTCCCCCAGAGCACAAAGAACAACTATAGAATGGGGTGTCTCATCCCGAGCAGATGCCAATCTCCCAAAGATAGTTGATGAAACCATCCAGCGCACCACATGTGGAAGGTTCTCCCAAACATCCTTAAGACCCATCATCCCTCGGGTACGTATAGTCGACATGGAGATGTTGGACGGTCGAATGAACAAAGAAAACCATTGTCAAATTCAAGAAATAAAGCAATATCATCAAGAAAAAAAAGAATACCAAAAGTCGTTCAATACTTACATAGTCGCCAGGGTTCACCACCCTAGAAGAACGATGACGTGAGGGATCACATAGAAGAATCCGATCACCCACCATCAATTCAAATGCATCAGATGAATTCTCGTTGCCTAGTGCATGGGGTGCCCTAGCCCTCCACTCCAACCCTACCCAATCATTGGCATTAACCCATGCCATGTGAGTAGTGCAGCTTGATAACTCAGCCATCTTTTGGATTTGGAATGTTGAAACAATTTGCAGAGGGTAATTACAAAATAAGGCGAGTAAAAAAGTTGTGAAAAATGAGGAGAACTCGCCCGCTTTTTATAGAAGGCCAAGGGGTATGCCGATTAACATCTCCCTACCATCACTGATCGGCACTGACCCTCCACCTACTTGAGGCAACCTAAAAGAATGTGCCACTGCCCTTTGGAACCCCTCCATCTATTTCGGTTGGCACCCCCTTTAAAACATCGTACAAAAAGTCCAAAAAAAACCCAGATATCCCCAATTTTTTTCTAAAATCACTAAATTAATTTTAAAACCTTTAGATCCAAGAAAAATGTCTTTTTACATCCCCAGTGGAATTCCAGAAAGAAATTCTCCCCAGAAATGTCTCCAGAGGATGATCCAAAATTCCAAACAATTCCCCGGCTAAAAACCCTCTGATCATTCCCTCTTCCCTAGCAGAACCTGAAATCAAATGCTTCCTCAAACCCCTAGATAAGGATCACACATACCCAGTGGAGTCCCCAAACTTTCCAAAGGAAAAATAATCCCTCAGAATTGGCTTCGACCCTCAGAATTGGTCACTTCTACTTAAGCCCGCAGAATTGGCTTTGACCCGCAGAGTTGGTCACCCCAAATAAGCCCTCAGAATTGGCTTCGACCCTTAAAATTAGTCGTTTCTAATCAAGCCCGCGAAATTTGATTTTATCCATAGAATTGGTAACCCTAAATAAGCCCTTAGAATTGGCTTTGACCCTTAGAATTGGTTACTTCTACTTAAGCCCGCAGAATTGGCTTCGACCCGCAGAATTGGTCACCCCAAATAATCCCTTAGAATTGGCTTCAGCCCTCAGAATTTATCACTTCTACTTATGATCATAGAATTGTCTTTGACCCACATAATTTGTCACCCTAAATAAGCTCGTATATTTGGCTTCGACCCTCAGAATTGGTCACTTCTACTTAAGCCTACAGAATTTTCTTTGACTCGTAGAATTGGTCACCCCAAATAAGCCCACATAATTGGTTTTGACCCTAAGAATTGGTCACTTCTACTTAAGCCTTTGCATAATTGGCTTTGACCCACAGAATTGGTCACCCCTATCTTAAGCCCTCAGAATTGGCTTCGACCCTCAGAAATGGTCACTTTTACTTAAGCCCGTGGAATTGGCTTTGATCTGCTGAATTGGCAACCCTTATCATAAGCCTGTAGAATTGGCTTCGACCCTTAGAATTGGTCACTTCTACTTAAGCCCGCAGAATTGGGTTTGACCTGCAGAATTGATCACCCTAAATAAGCCCTCAGAATTGGCTTTGACTTGCAGAATTGATCTCTTCTAGTTAAGCCCACAGAATTAGCTTTGACCCACAGAATTGGTCACCCCTATCTTAAGCCCTTATAATTATCTTCGACCATCTGAATTGTTCACTTCTACGTAAGCCCATAGAATTGGATTCGACCCACATAATTGGTCACTATAATTTAGATCCTTAGAACTAACCCCAGCCCATAGGATTGGTCGCCTACCTACCTACTCATCACCTCCTTTAGATCCTCAGAATTTACTGCCCTGACATCACCTTAGGTCCTCAGCATCGACCTCATCCCTATGAATCGATCATCCTCATCCCTTAGGTACGCAAAACCGACCTCTATCATGTGGTGTCTATTTGATGACTATCACTTCTTCCAAGCTCACCCGTCGAGGGTCTTTATAGATACCACATTTTAAGACCCCTAGTCTCCCCTTAGGTTCCTAACATGTACCTATCTCACTGTAAACCTTAGGTCGCACTCTGAGTACCGATCTAGAGGTCACCGACCACTCCCGAACCGTGATTTGAATCCAATCAACTTCACCACTAGAGCAAAATCTCTTTTAATCTTTGAAGGTAACAAAAACCCCTTTCCAATTATCTGCCCCATGTGTAAAATGGCATAACCGTTCGGATGAACGATCAGTTTTCCCCTGAAAATTAATCTTGAGGCCACCGGGCACTCCCGGGCTTCATTTGACCAAAGTTATCTCTTTATCTCGAATGATACTGAATGAATCTCCAAAGGTCACTGAATACCCTTTTCGATGGTCAGCTCCATGTGTGATTGACCTATCATACATACGAACAATCTGTTCTACCATGAGAGGTCCCCGAATGCTTCTAAGCCCCGGTTGACCAAGATCAACCTTCCGAACTGAGAGAAAATATTTGGAATGTCGAAATATATCTCCTAACCTTTCCAATGGTCCACTTCATGTCCGATTATGACTTACCATGCGGACAAAATATCTATTTTCGTCCTACGATCTCCCGTACAAAAGATCGACGTGCGCTTCCGAGCCATATTTGACCCAAGGTCAACTACTGGAACCGGGAAAGTTTTGAAGGACCTTTGAAGGTCTCTGAAGTAACTTTCTAACGGTATGTCCCATGAGTGATTTGGATCAACAGTTTTTGTTCTACGATCATTTTTTTGGGAAAATCTTCATGGGGCTTTCAATTGGCAGGTCCAGATCCCTGCCTCTCGGAACTATGTCTGGGATCACATGCCGATAGTCACACCATGGGGTAGTCCAATTGGTACCCCCATAATCCTATAAATATAGTCCATGACCTCACTCCAAGGAGGAAGAAACAGATCCATCAGCATCAGTGATCTCGAAAACATTCCCTCGAAATCAGCGAAGTTCCTCATGTGAAGTTCCATCCAAGCTTACATTCCCATCCTTTTCATACCCAATTTGGAAAATATCCTTTTATCTCATCAACACTCAAGTGAGTTCATCCAAGATCAAAGATCAAGCTTCAAAGAAGGTCCAATTCCTTCCCTCTCTCTTTAAATTCCTTATTTTTACATAATAAACATTAGATTCATAATCTAGTTCTTACTTTAGTTCATGCACATTAACATCTACACTTTTATTAGTATATTACACATACCTTATTTTCAATAAAAATCTCAAAAACATTTAAAAGAGGGTTACACCAGTAAATTTCGAACGAAATTATCCATCGCACATTTTTCCAAAACCAAGAAACACATTTTCTACACATACACATAAATAAAATTCCCGTTCGAATCAATTGGATAAACCCCACCCCTATTCTACCGTCGAACTATGTGGACTTTGATGCCTTTATAGGCTACGCAGGTGTCTTGAATTAAAATCTGAGACTCGAGTCTAATTTTCCAATTTTCCAATTTCTCAAATTCCCTAATTTCTAATTTTCTAAAATCTCCATTTTCATATTTTTATATATATCATGCTTGTTTGTGTTTTATCCAGCACATATTATCATTTCCTAATAACGATCAATATCATGATGAACGCACATATCATACTTTCTACGTATATTATTTTAGGAACATTCCTATGGATGACCTCACTCTACCTTGTCCATGGTCCGAGTTGAATAAATCCGATCTCCATTATATAAATATGTTCACACACTTCATAGGCATATAAAGGAAGATAATAAGACTAGGCCATGAGAGATCGAAATGGAGGGATGGGTTCCTAAAACCTTCCCATTTCGTAACTTATCCCTCTAGACCTTTGAACTATTGGTCTCGTATGCATCAGTTTGTCCTTGATGACGCTCTTTCCAATTGGAAACATGTTCTTTTGCCTATTTTGTACAAAATAGGTTGGTGACTCCATCTTTTCACATTTACTCCCACATCGACAACGACCGAAGAACCTTCCAAAGAGGGGTGCGAGACCACGACACAGCCTTTCCGAGGGGGATATATATCTCTCTCCCCCCGATGTCGTCCGGGATGGCCACACATATAGTTGGACTTAAACTTTGGGGGTCTTAATTTCGTGTTTAAGAGTTCGTAGTTTATATTTTTCGCATATATTTAATTATCTCGTTTAAATTAATATATTCTATTTTGGTGTTTATTATGTATATTTCCATTGTCTGGGTTCACATACTTTAATTGAGGAGAGTAGCTAGGATTCATGCGGCGGGCTCTGACCCGTTACATTGACTAATATTTAAGGTTTAGCGTTGGACTAGCTGCATAGGTGTGATTTGAAATATCTTGCAGGTGCAGCTGGTGACTTATTCATTTTTAGATGTTTTAGTTGTTTAGATTTATTATCTATTCCGTCGCATTTATTATATAGCTCTTTTTTATGGATTTGGTGGGATAATCGGTTCCACAGTTGTTTACGGTTTTATTCAGACATTTATAGTTGGATCATTTTATTCGGGTTTAGATCTTATTTAGAGTTGGATTATTGTGGAGATTAGTATGGTGATGGATTTTATTATTGCATGTATGATTTTACTTATTGGATAAATCTGATTATTATCTTGTGGAATTGGATTTTTCTATGTCTCATATCGATCACATGCTAAGAATGATAATTTATTTAGCAACACCCACTGTAGTCTTGGTGGTAGCCGACTCTAGGAATGCGCGGGGGGTTACATTGTACACTACAGCAAAATGGGTAAATTGGCACCCTTCCAGCGGCTAGCCTTATCACGATCACTGATCGTGACAAAAAAACATGCATTTTTTATCTCGGTCATTGATCGTGACAAGTCCGTGATAAGGACTTGTCACGATCAATGATCGTGCCACGATCGTGACAAGTACAGTTTTCACGGACTTGTCACGGTCAATGACCGTGAAAATCCTTATAATATTTTCACGGTCAAGGACCATGACACGTCCGTGACAAATGTTACAGCAAAAAACCCTTTCCCCTCCTTTTTTTCCCCACCGACTTCTTCCCTCCTTTTTTTTCTCTCTCTCTACGCTGCTCTCCCTCTCTCTCTCTGCTTTCAAGTTAGTTTCTCTCTCTCTCTCTCTCTCTCTCTCTCTCTCTCTCTCTTCCATTTATATATATACATACATACATACATATATATATATATGTGTGTGTGTGTGTGTGTGTGTGTGTGTGTGTGTGGTGGGGTAGGGTGGGGGAAGGGGGAAGGGGTGGGGCAGGGTGGGGGGGAGGGGACAGGGATGGGTGGGGGGTTGCGTGTGTGTGTATGTGAATGTGTGCGGGTGTGTGTGTGTATGTGCGCGTGTGTGTAAATGTGTGTGTAGTGTGCGTGTTTGTGCGTAACGTCCCTTGTAAACAAATTGATTGGTTATTAATTTTTTTAGCAAATTAATATATGATTGCCCCTCATTGTAAATTAGTAAATTAATATATGATTAATTATGAAAGAAGGATTGCCCCTCATTGTAAATTAGTAAATTAATAATTGTATACTTTAATTGTTAGTTTAATTGATGAAAATAATTAATTGAGTAGATGAATTAGAAGGAGTACGAGATACACATTTGTTGTTGACATTGTTGTTGCATTCTAGTGGATCGATGTTGGGTTGGTTAATTTTAAAAGTGGCATGACCACTGGATTATTGTCCATATGGGGGTGGAATTTTTCAACTTTTTTTAAAATTACTTTGTATATCGAACAACATATATATAGTATGATAATTGAATGAAACATACTTGAAATTACATATAGTGCGCATAGATACTAGGCTTATAGTTCTTATGCATACGCATTCAATAGCCCTTAGACCCGTTCGAGAGTTATTACCCCTGTAATGAGATCTCTCGAATTGTCACGTTTGGACAGTTTGGGACTGCATAATTTCTATATAATATTCTTAGTGGCTTAAAGTTGTTAGTTTTGGAGGAAGTTCTACAGTCGTATCCCAATGTTCTCTGGGTACATATTAGATTGACAAGTGTGACTGTTATTTCAATTGATCAATTGAAATAACACTCGCACTTTCCAATAGACGTCGTGTACTTGGAGAAATGCGATGGGCTGTTAAGTATATTACAGAAAAATGCAGTCCTAAATGGGATAGGACCACTTACCCTTTAGAGGAGACGGAGGAAATAGAAATTTCTATTATAAATTGAATTTGAATATAAATAAGACATAATTAAATGAAATATAATATAAATCTAAGTTTCGTTTATACTAATCTATGAATATACGCTTCGTACCTTTAATAGGTGATTAGTTGTGGTAACTGTGATGGGATATCCAAAATACAAAGAGTGGATGGGTGAGACAAATAGAATGGGGGATGTATTTCGCAAGATAGTTATCGGTTTTAGAGTTTTCATGGTGAATTGAGAGTTCCTTTTGTCCTCAACCAACCTTCACAACAACCTTCAACAAGTAGGATAAATGTAGAAGGGGACGACGTAGATCATAATATGTTAGAGGATTTAGTTGATGATGCGTATGGAGTTTATGAAGAAGATGAAGAAGAGAATGAAGTTATTGATGATGTATAAGGTTCAAGTGCTCGTGAAGATATCACGATAAAACTTAATGATGAATACCAAAGTTTAAAATTTAAGGCTACCCAACCGTTATAATCTGGCTATGAGAAAGATCAAACAACTTTACATGCATGGTTGGTTTGCACAGTTTGAAGACGCAGTACGAATTGTTTGGCAATAGCGTGACAGGAATTCTGAAATGGGTGAAGGGCATATTACCCAAGGAGAATACACTTCCAAATAGCTATCCTGTTATGAAGAACAGTTTGAAAGGTTTGTGAATGAAGTATAAATCGATTCATGCTTGTGTGTATGACTTCATACTATATCGAAAGGAGTATGAAAATCTCGATCGTTGTCTGGTATGCGATGAACCTAGATGTGTCCAATCTACTAGTAAGGAAGACACAAGCTCAAACTATCTCCTTCAGGTATTAAGGCGAGGATGATGATGTTTGTTATGATGATGTCGTATGGACTCGGTGGTAGTGGAGGCGACGAGGGCTCCTCGGCCCCTAGGCTCCCCAAATATGGCAAATTGGGGATGACCATCAAGAACAAGTCGGGGCTATTAGTGAGATATCTCAAGCTGGTAAAGACGATCATTTACCCGGGGTACATTAGTTAGAAAGAGGTGCCATATGAGCTCAAGTTTGCTGTTTGGGCGGAACTACATGTAATGTATTTATATTTATATTTATATTCATATGAATATTTCAATTTCAATTTCATTTTATATTTATATTTATATTTATTGCAACTAACATTGTATTTGTTGGACATGAACAATTCAGACTGGATCCAAAGCTACGCGATTCCGTCTTGGAATAGTTGAGGGAGCAACACAAGACGTGGAAGAAAAATATGCAGATTCGGTACTTTGGAAAGACACGAGAGTCCACTATCCAAAGGAAGGAATCCGTCCCGCCGAAGGAACCGATCTCATTGGCACAATGGCAAAAGTTTGTTGACAATGAGAACGGGGAGCAAAAATTGGCATTTCACCAATCGGAGAGGTAAAACTGAGTAAAAAAGACGGACGTGCACTACTCCGGACGGACGTCTTATACCGAGGTAGAGCATAGGATGGTGGTAAGATTTAATTTTTCTATAACTACATAAATATATTATTCTGCATTATTTTACTTTGCGGGGCCGATACTAATTTTACTTTATTTTATTATAGGGGACAGGGAGTGGCCCTGGGGGTAGGCCACATAGTCTTGATACTTATGTGTCTCTTCGGACAAAGAATGGAAAGGACAAAGAGGTGTCCCCGAGCATCGCGGCCACGATTGTAAGTAATCCGATAGTTTACTTTTAATTAATTACGTTATAATTTTTTCATTTACTTATTTTACTAATAATGTGCTTTTTGTCATTTTAGGCAAAGCTTAAGGAAATGCATGAGTCGCAGTCTGATGCCGATAAGGCATCTTTGTCCACAGACGCACTCAACCAAGTGCTTGGCTCTGATCGCAAGGGGAGGACAAGGGGTGATCTCGCGGGTGGCCAAATCTAGGATCATCGGATTGGAGACGAGCGACACCGGGTTGGCTCAAACAGTGGACTCGCATGACGTGAAAAGATATGTTCTCATTCATGAAGCGTTCGTTGGGCGACGGAAAACGCAAGGGGAAAGGGGAGGAGAAGGTTGTGGGGGAGGAGGTGCGGGAGGACGAGGTGCAGGATGAAGAGGATGTGGACCTCGCTGCTTCATCACCGACACGTGCGGACTTTGATGATCCACTTCCCTATTTGGCTCCCTTTGACCAACCGATGTTGACACTTAGTTGGCCGAGCGTATTTATACTAGACATATTTGATGGCTAGCGGATAGGGCGGGGGTTGAGGGACCCGAATATCATCCAGGGAGGATTAGTTCATGAACGTGAGCTGCAAGACATCGAGTCCAAGGTTCTCGTCATGCATGTGATACCTCGGAAGGAGAACTCCCCATTGTGGTTGCGCGAACAATGCGACACGATGTATTTCAGTGGGTGTGTCAATTCGTATATCGTTTGTCCTACTCACCTCCTCAGATTTAACCTTACCCAAGACATGTAGTGACATTATTTGAATTGAATTATTTTTAAGTTGGTACATTTGAATTATATTTGGATTATATCGTGATGCATATTGTCTCTATTTTGAATGTATATTTGCATTATCTCTATTTTATTTGGATATATGATGCTTGAACATGTACAACGTTGCTATAACAGGTACAAATATACTGCTGGGCAGTGGCAGTGGCCAAACTGCCCAACAGATTTTTTTTCGATGCTGCCCATAATTGTCGCAGTCAATGACCGTGATAATTTTTTTAGCATTGTCACGGGCTTGTCACGGTCCTTGATCGTGATAAAACTTGTCGCAGTCAAGGCCCGTGACACGTCCGTGACAATTCTAACGAACTTATCACGGTCAATGACCGTGATAAGTCCGTGATAAAAAAAGTTGTCTCGCACATAATTGTCACGGTCATTGACCTTGACAAGTTTAACTTGTCAAGGTTAATGACCGTGATAATTCGGCAGATTTGATGTAGTGGTAATTCACCGCATAGTCAAATTTGTGTGGCCGATCGTCTAACCTTTTTTTCATTGTGGATTTTTCACGTACATCGGCGTGGTGTGGTTTGATTTATTTATTTTATCGTTTATCACCTAGATACATGTTTTTGGTTAAGATGAAATTTGGTCAATCCTTCGATCGTAACTACCTGGTTAAAATTGGTGCAATGTTATATTTGGTGTTAATCTATTTAAGTTTAACATTTAATTCGAAAAAAAATAAAAACTTACTTTTTTGTGTGTATACCCTATCCATGTTAGATACCTTAGTGCCTTTTAGGAGTTTCAAATAACCTACTTATTGGGGAGTGAATTCCCTTTCTATCCCAATTTGACGAGTCCTATTTTATCGGGGAGACCCTCAATAATAACTTAACCCCCCACTTAAAACTCCAACTTACTCTTCCTCTTATCTGTGTAATCCCTTTGACATTTCTGCGCTACTTCGATGTGCACCCTCGTGAGTATCACCTTCTGAGGTTTCCTAAATAAGTCCGTCCCAAAAAACTTGTACTCTGTTGAGCCTACCCAACAACTGGGTGAGCGGAATGGTTGTCCATATTACCCCTATTATGGTGCCATTCTAATATTCTGTTGGTGACTATTGTTATACACAAACACTACAAGTGAAGAATGGATGTCCCCAATCCCTTTGGGATCAAATATATAGGTTCGATGCATAAATTCCAAAATCTAGTTTGCACGCTCTGTCTGACCATCGGTCCGAGGGTGCAAATCTGTGCTCAAACTCAACTGCACTCCCATGGCATACCGAAATACTTTACAAAATTAGGATAAAGGTGTTTACCCTATCAGACGCAATATCCAATTAAAACCCATGAAGCCTCATAATATCATCAATGAAAAGTCTAGCATAGTGCTCCGCAGTATAATCCGTCCTAACTGGTTGGAAATGGACCACCTTCGTCAACCAGCTAACAATGACCCATATGGAATCATAACCCTGTTGCTATCTAGGTAACCCCGCAATAAAGTCCATGGAGATACTCTCCCATTTCCATTATGGAATCTCTAATTGTTTCAACTCCGCTGTAGGCTTCTGTTGATCCACTTTGATCAAGTGGTACACCGGGAAACATAATCAGTCACATTTTTCTTCGTCCCTGCTCACCAATATGATCATCGAATGTGTTTGGTACTTGTAATCCCTAGATTTTTTGTAAATTAATGATAATCTAGGGGATTAAATTTAAATATAATCATCGTGTGATTAAAATTAAAAAGAAAAAAATGCATAAAGTCGTTTACCACATTACGCGTGTTAAAATTAAACTAAACATTTAAATAGAATGAAAAAAGTATCGAAATAAATAATCGCACTTATAATTATGTCATACTATCATTAATAAATAAAGGGTTCAATATATATATATATATATATATATATATATATATATATATATATGCATACTTGTTACGGCGAATCGATTCGGCCTATAAACCGAATCGATTCAGCACATGATGTTTAATTTTCATTTTTGTTGTTAAACATGGGCAAAGGCATGGGTGTAGGGACCTACCCCCCCCCCCCCCCCCCCTCCCTCCCAACACACAAATTTGACCTATGTTCTCAGCTTACATACTCCACCTAGCATGGGGTGTTGATTATTCAGGGATGGCAAATATTTGGATTGTCTTTGGGGAAGTATAAGAGGGAGATGTGAAGGAATTTTCCTTCACTCCTCATTTTTTGCTGAGTTTAGAAAGCACATAGAACAAGGTTTTAGTATTCTTTGACTATACAAAATAGTATCAAAATTCCTCTACATTCTCTGCATATATCAAGCTTGTAAGGCAATCATTTCACTATTATATTATCAAGTTTAAGGAGGGTGTTAAGGGTGTTTATTTGAAGAAAAAAAGCTTGCAATAAACATGGAATATAAGAAGCTTTATTGGGGATTTCTTTCTACCTCTTCTTCAAAGGATTTACATATTCACACTATTTTCAAACTTTGTAATTAAGCATGCTAGTTATATGTATACTTACATATGATTTACATAACTATTATGCTCATTATAACTATATATGAAAATATATTGTGAACTACGTGATGAAAATGTTTAAAGGATGATGTTGGAATTAATTTTGAATTTCAGAATGTGTAAGGAAGATATTCCCTACAAAATCATGTTTAAACTAGTTATTTCATGGCAAATGATAAATTGGACTTGGTGAAACAAATGTAGGATGCATAAATGTGTTTATTTGATATAATTCCTTCCATTTATGAACAAAATCACATGTAGTTATTAAAAATGGGTTTAATATGTTTAAACTTCATTTAAACAAGCCTTGGAATATGAAATTATAATGTTGGGAAAATTAGCATATTAGTCACATAAAATGACACTATTTTATTTGAAGAAATTTTAAGAAGTTTAAAGTTTGAGGGACTAAAAATGTAAATAGTAAAGTATTAAGGTTCAAAAACAAAATAAAGTTTTATTTAAACATAAAATGACAAAGATACGAAGCCTAAGATAAGAAGATATCAATTTGTAAGGATAAGTCTTGAAGTGTCAAAAGTATGATTTTGGGCCAAAAGTGTGATTTTATGTAAAGTGTGGATTTAGTAGTTATATTGGCAAACTTAAGTGTTGTTTGGAAAAATTAGTTTTAAATGTAGTAATATGAGCACATAAATTAATAATAAGTACTGTAAAAGGGTGAAAAGTCAATAAGTTGGAAATATAAGCCTTGAAATGACAAAAGTGATGTTTTAGTGCAAAAATGTCATTTTTATAAAACAGTTGGACTTATGAGTAAAATTTCTAAACTAATGGACTCTAGTTTAAAGATTTGGATTTTATGTGGTGAAAACTTATATTTTGTAAAGTAAAAGTAAAAAAATCATTTTTAACAAAGTGTACAAAATGCAAGTTTACAAGCGTGTGTAAATGGTGAAAAGTACAATAAAGCACGTAAATAGGTACTCGGACATAAAGATTAAGTTTCACACGGAATGGTAATTAAAGTTGTTTTCAAAAGAAAAAATATTGTGCCTAAGATTAAATGAATACATACTTTTTATAAAGTATGAAACATAGAAATAAAGTGTACTGGGACTTATCTCGTCCCAATTATTTGGCCGCATCGACCGGTAAAAGGAAATAAATGAAAAAGTGTAAAAAGTGAATAAGGAAAGAAAGAAAGGAAAAAGGGTTACAAAGATGTAACAAGTAAAAGGCACTCGGAGCTAACCGAGAAATTTAAGGAGGGATCGGATCCCTATGGTGTGGCTTGATGCTTAAACCTCTAACAACTGATCAATAGCATATTCTGGCATTATGGGAGTCGGTGAAAGGTCATAAAACACTCATAGATTGGTACCCCTATTAATCAAATGAAAAGGCGATTGTGAGCATGCCGCTCATGAATGTAAATACAAGTTTATGAAACAACTTGGAAGAATGTGAAAGTACGTTAGTAGTTAAATTAATGGGATACGGTTATTGTTGAAGGAAAGATTAAGTGTAAGTGGGCTCACACCCAGGTTACATAGTCTAAACATTAATTTCATGTCACGTTTCATTTTGCATGAGCACGCTTAATCAAATGATGGATGATTTCATAATTGCATAAGTATACTTTATATGTATAGATATTCTTCATATGTATTTCTCTGCTAGTATTTTTCCTAATGGGTCCATGTCCATACCCCACCTTTGCCAAACCCACCCAGGTACGTCATGGAAAGATAAAGGTAAGGAACCCGTGAGAGGCAAAGAAGGAGTTATGTTCCAGTATAACTTTGTTTACTATTTACTTTTGATATGTAATTTAAATGAAACTTTTGATTATGTCATTTGGAACTATTTGGAAGTATTTTAATGTGGATTCATAATAAGACAGAATGACATGGACTTTCTTTAAATTGTCATTTACTCAATGAAATTGGCAACTCTTTTATTTAAAGTGTTTGTACGGACTTTATAAGCTAAACATTGTCTCATTAATTAATTAAAAGGGATTTTACGACACAAAAATGTGAAGGCAAGATTTTATATACATGGAGGATTTTTTTAATGGAATCAAAGTACAAAAAGGTTTTTCGTAATTGACCCTCGAAATTAGGGCGTCAAAACTTGGTATCAGAGCATAGGTTACGAGTGTGTCCGAGAGTATGCTTATGTTTCAGTTCTTTTTATAATAGTTATATATATATTATATTCCATTATAAACTACCATTACTTTGTATAATGACTACACATAGAGGTGGCAGATGCTCTGGTGGAAACACCAATGAGATGCGCCAAATGGCTCAGGCAGTCAGGTAGCTAGCTGACTCTCTCTCTCTCTCAACAGTAAAAGGCAATGATAGCTCAGCGGAGAGTATTAGGGTGAATAATACATTAAACGAGTTTATGAAACTCAACCCCCTTTATTTTTCTATACAGCAGGGGCTGAAGAGGCTGAGTAGTGGCTGCAACATGTCACTCATATTTTTTAGGTTCTTAGAGTGGCACTAGGATATTGGGTCCATGTGGCCACATTTCAATTCACGAACCAGAACCAAAAATGGTGGATGTCCAATCAATCATTTAAATTTCAATTTAAACGAATAGTTATTAGATACACATGTTAGGACGCTGACATTCCCTTGAGTTCCTCACATCTCATCTATAATGCACACCAACTTTGCTACAAAGCCCACTTAGACATACTACCCAATCAAACTACGTTACCAGTATCTAATAAACCTCAAACCTGTCTAGCTCACCCGTACTGCCCATATATTATACTATCTAATACCATCAATTACCATTAAGTCCATAGTCAAGTTTCTCCTTAACTTACACATACCTCCCATACAGTACTCTATCGAATTAATTAATAATTAACATCTCTCTTATGTTATTATTAAATCCTAAGGTACCATTTAACATATGTTATTGTTCAAGCCTTACCATTTAAGTTTGTCTACTTCAACTTTATTTTAGATATTCACTATTTATCCTCTTACTATTCACGCATTAGTAGATTCATCATTATTTAGATGCACACTATCTAATCTCCTTACTATTTACTCCTTAGTAGATTAATAGTTCTTTAGGTACATACAATATCGTCTCACTACTATCACACATAAGTAGATTTATCATTGTTTAGATATACACTATCTAATATCGCAACTATCACACATAAGTAGGTTGAAACATTCATATATATATATATATATATATATATATATATATATATATATATATATATATATATATATATATATATATATATATATATATATACCACCGTGATGCACATTCGTGTACTCTACTATCAGTCCAAGTACCTCTCATACTAAATCAAGGAGTCTCGGTTCGGTTCTCCTCGAACCATTAATCAAAGCAACACATATTGGAGGCAAACATAGTGCTAAGTCTTTGGGACTGCACACATACCTAACGTACCCAAACGACCTGCCACCTTCACCATTCATCTCACATAGCTATCCACTAACAACACTATATTGTGGGGTACAAATCCAGACCTCACTAGAATCATCAAGGTAGGATTTCCGACTACGCGAGACCTCCGTGATAGCAAGTAGCGTAGGTATGTTCACATACACACAAACACATATTAGGTATACACACAACCTATCCATATGTATATTCAGAATAAGCATACACACAACCTATATCCATAACCCGTATAGGTATACACTCAACCTATAAACAATAATTCATATAGGTATACACTCAACTTGTAATAATAATCCTTACGTATTATATCACTCATAAATAGTCAACGATATTATTTCACAATTATAATTTACTATCCTATGCTTCCTAGTCTCACTCACTACTCGAAGGTTTCCTAACTGTCACTATAGTTATTTCAATAGTTAAACTATCTCTAACCTACTAGTATAAATCTTAGGTCAACATTTACTATCCTCATAACCCAATTAATCAATTCCCGATATGCAACACAATCGGTTAAATCTCATAGGCTCTAGTATAATTTTATCATCATTATGAATAAGCCTAAGCCTCGACTATAGGTTTATTGAAATTCCCAAAGTCCTCGTATAGTTCATAAATGATTTTATACCCCAATTTAATTTCTGACCATCGATTTCGATCTCGGACGCCCTTTTGTAGAAAATTCATAATATGAGGTCGGAACCCATATGATTGTAGAGAAAATATCTACATATTTCATTTTTGGACAATTAGGTAAATCGAGCAGGTCTGATCTCGACATCGAATCGGTTTAGCCTGCTGCTGAATAGAGAACCTCCTTCTTCTTTAACTCGTTTTCCTCCATTTTTACACGCCATACCATCATGAAACCTTCTGGAAATCTCTCCCATCCTAACCAAACATCAAATATAAGTCTATGGACTATTTCTAACGTAAATTTATCATCAAAACTTTACAAAATTCAACTAAGATTTAATTAAGATCTTTAATTGACCAAAACCCTAGATTATGTGTTCTACAAGTTTATTCCTCAAGAAACCAATATTTAATTCATTTTAATCACCCCAAATCTTCTGATTTCGTGTCATGAACATAAAGGAATATCTCTACATGCATTCCTATTTCAATTCATGAATTAAACCCACCCAAAACCACATTAATTCTTCCCAAAACATGACATCAAACCCTATTCTACATGGGTATAATAACATCCTTAAAATAAATTTCCATTTAAATACTTGCCTCTCAATAGCATGTCTAAAATTCATTGGGATGATGGTGTAGTGGTTCTCCCCTCACTCCGATGTCGATTCCATCGCGTTCAGGGCGAAAAATAGTGTAGGATTCTTGGTTCTCCCCTTCTATTCCTCTCCTATGTCCTCTCTTCATTTATCTTTGTGTTAACCATAGCTTTATCTCCCTAATGGTAGATATAAAATTAATATTTTCAGAGTTTTCTAAACCTCAAACTCCCGAATGATCGAAACACCCTTGAGCGGTGTCGGGTTGGTCCAAAACCATCCTGGGACCCAAACTATACGCTCGAATACACTCTTTTGACTATTTCAACCCTTTCAGAACCAACCATGACCTCAAAATCACCATCCAAGTCACTTTATAATGTCATCTTAATTCCACCTCAAAATACGACACACGTGAAATTAAACTTAAAATGAATTGATTTAACCTCAATCACCGAATTAAATAATTTCTCCAAATTAAATAATTTCCAAATCATTGATTTAATTAATTCCTAAATCATCAATTTAATTAAATTCTATATCCTTTGAAATACGGGATATTACATACTTCCCCCCTTACAAAGGAATTTCATCCTCAAAATTCGAATCAGGCTAGCACTCAAAGGTTTCGCCACAACCTTAATAATATACTCTTAAGATCACTTTATATATTTCTACCATCCCGTACTCATGGATAATATAACATTTCCTCTTCCAAGGGTGCCCATACACCCTATACTCGTACATAGTTTCACAAATGCTAACCGTATCCACTATCCTTAAAGCATATTATAACTCTCACTCATAATTATAACAACTTTTATTTATAATAACCAAGGTACTAAACCCATGTCCTAATGACCAAACATATCTCCACTTCCAACATTGCGTAAGATTCATGCGTGGGACATCTCACAAAGTGAAATCCAAACAAGGAATCCCCACGATACACTACGGCCTAACATTGTCGGTAGTTGAGATCTATTAAACCCTCAGTCCATAACACGCACTCTCAAATCCCTAACTCTTGACATAATGGTATACTCGTCAACATTTATGTTACAAAAGACAACATATATCATGAAGCTCTTACTATCACTAGTTTCTTAGCACAAATAATCACGAGCTATATCTCTTTACTCGATAGAAGCCAATATACCCTGAATCACATCAGTAAACATCCCTACTCATCAGGATCAAATATAACTAGACAACGTACACACAAAATTCTATTACACACTACTTTATAACATATATAGGCTCAACCCTCTTTTAGGTGATACATAGAAGAATAAATCATATCCTGGGACAGTGAACACGAGATCTCACTATCACAATCTACTATCGCTCAACTCATCGCTAACCAGTCAAAACTAGAAAAGTAGTTTACTTTATTCTCATAACTATCGAAAGTAATAAACTATCACATAATATAAATGTTCTCTTAGTGCACACATCCGCTCTCTCTCATAGGTGATACCAAAGAATCTCGCTACCCCACGATATTTATACATCATAAGGCTATTATGGCCAACACATCCATAAAATTCGACTCACTCGCGGATTATAATGATCCAAAATATTACTTTTGATGCATCCATGTCACTCAAACAAATCCCATACTCATAAGGATAAACCAAAAGTTTCTATATCCATTTACCATCTAGCTTTCCTGTTCAACAAGTCCCTGAGCCTAACTCTCGTGTTAGGACTGACCCATGATCTAATGTATATCCAGGATCTCATCATGTAGTTGCACCATGTCTTTCTTTGGGAAATCCATTCCTTTATGCTCTACACACCCTCAAGTGAAATATTGGCCCAAAACTTTCTCTTCCTCAGAGCACGGCCTTGCTAGCCACCCCCATTTCTCCCTTGGACCTTACGACCATGAGAAATGGGATGCTACTGCTACTAAGGACCTTGCTGGTCCTTCCTGAACCCACCATTCTCATGTTGGAAACCTTTAAAATCTAAATCTCTTAGTTCAATTTCCTCGTAGGAAATTTTGTTCTCGTTACTAGTGTGCCTCATTGGCATCGTTCCCATTTACTTTCACAGTCTGAATGGTCTCACTATTTTGCCGTGGATAAGTTCAATACAGGTGGTCCTTATCTCTAAACATAGGATACTTTTAAGTTCCACCCCCTTACCTCTGGCCTCACTATCTATATCGGTGTGTCCTTCTCTCGAACTTAGTAACCTTGACCTTGATTGTTACCTTTGTTGTCCCTTTAGCTCTGCTGGCCTTATGGAACTCGTTTCTGGCCTGAATGACCCTAATTGAATTCACCGTCACTTTGTGGGAATTCGTCTAATCTGAATAATATAAATGGGTCCCCTAATGGGCATACCCTCCTGTTTTGTTACCTATCGTTGTAAAATTCATTCTTTCTTCTCGGATAGATTTTGTAACCCCCTTGGATCCCTTCTCATGGAAGCATTAATGTAAACCCATAAACATATGACTTTTGACGACCTCAACACTAGTCACCCTAGCTGGATTTCCCCTCCATGCTTGTATATTCTCATCGCGGGTCCATTATCAACTTACGAATCCCTTTATCATTCTTCATATCCCCTTCGTCAGGTACAAAGTTTTTCCAAATAGGTCATCGTATCTCTCATAATCATTCAATATCAACTTCTTTATATGGGGTGACTAACTCATGTCGCCATACCGCTTCTCCTAGGAGAAAAAAGGTTGCCCTAAATTTAGTCATGGGTGTCACTGTACTACACCCTACACAATTGCCTTTGGATTACCTCCATCCATTGGTCCATCATACTTCCTCTCTTTCTTGAATTCTTATAGGTGACTCTTCGAAAGAGTCCCCCCTAACTCTCGCCCTTCCTATAATGTTGGGTGAGCCTAAAATAATACCACCATTCTCTATGACTGTGCTTGAGAAAACTACTATCCATGACCAAATAATAATCGTGGTGACTTCTATCGTAATCACCATTATTAGAATACTCTATGTGTTTTGCCTCTCCTCTCCTCCTACAGTCCTTCTAACGGTTCTCACTGGTCATCCCATATTTCTCGGTGTATGAAGCTCAACTGAACTCGTATATGAATCACATCAACTATACTTAATAGCAGGAGAACTAAAGTCGCATATGTAGAGGAATACAACAATCCTATAATAAGGATCTATGTCAATGAACACTATACTGAAACGTTAAAAGCCGCACAGATCCTAAGGACACTAGAATGTGATTCTCTGATACCATCTGTGACACCCCACCTAATTAAATACCTGGTGATCAGGACTTCATGAAATTAAAAACAGGATTCCCATTTGGTTCATTCTTAGTATCATTGTCAAAAACATTTTAAACATTTACTAACCACTTAATATTCAAAAATTTGGTGCCAGATTTTATCTTTTTATTAAAAAAAATAGTCCGTGGAAACAAATACAATAACTAAACCATCCATGTAATAATAAATAAGTTGAACAATCATTTGATAAATAACTGAAATAAAAAATATTGAATAAACCATCGGTTCCCAAATACAAATAAAAGACCAACATAAAATACTCTGAATACATAGTATAACTTACATAAATAAAAAATAACTGAGGGCTAACACTCCCGAATGAAATACTGAACCTCACCCTACACTAGAAATGAAGTAACTAAAGTGACTAAGTTTAAATTCTGCAAGCATCCACAAGTGCTGCAACTACTTATCCCTGAAAAATATCAACTTTCTTGGCGTCCCTGCGGCTAGACACCTAAAAGGTTTTGGAAAAAGTTTTGCAAGTACGGGTCAGAGCCCAAGTAAAAATCATTTGAAAATATTTAGCAAGCATTTAAATTTCAATTTAAATGAACAGTTATTAGATACACATGTTAGTATGCTAACACTCCCTTGAGTTCCTCACCTCTCATCTATAGTGCGCACCTAACATTGCTACCAAGCCCACCTAGTCATACCACCTAATCCAACTAGGTTACCATATCTAATAAACCTCAAATTAGTATAGCTCACCCATACCGCCCATACAGTACGCTACCGAATACACTTAATTACCATTAAGTCCTTAGTTAAGTTTCTCCTTAACTTACCCGTACTGCCCATAGAGTACTCTATCGAATTAATTAACAATTTACATCTTTCTTATGTTTTTATTAAATCCCAAGGTACCATTTCACATATATTGTTGTTCAAGCCTTACCATCTAAGTTTCTCTACTTAAACTTTATTTTAGATATTCACTATCTATCCTCCTACTATTCACACATTAGTAGATTCATCATTATTTAGATGTACACTACCTAATCTCCCTACTATTTACTCTTTAGTAGATTAATGATTCTTTAGGTACGTACAATCTCCTCTCACTACTATCACACATAAGTAGATTTATCATGGTTTTGATATACACTATCTAATCTCAATACTATCACATATAAGTAGGATGAAACATGTATATATATATATATATATAACATCCATCAGAGTTACCACCATGATGCACATTCGCGTAATCTACTATCAGTCTAAGTACCTCTCGCACTAAATCAATTAGTCTCGGTTCGGTAATATCTCCTCGAACCATTAGTGAGAACAACACATATTAGAGGCGAACATAATGCTAAGTCTTTGGGGCTGCACACATACCTAATGTACCCAAATGACCTGTCGGCTTCACTATTTATCTCATAGAGCTATCTACTAAAAACACTATATTGAGGGGCACAAATCCAGACCTCACTACAATCGTCAAGGTGGGATCGCCCACTACGTGGGACCTCCGTGATAGAGTGTATTGTAGGTATGTTCACATACACAGAAGCACATATTTGGTATACACACAACGTATCCATATGTATATTCATAATAGGCATACACATAACCTATATCCATAATCCGTATAGGCATACACTCAACCTATAAACAATAATCTATATAGGTATACACTCAACTTGTAATAATAATCCTTACGTATTATATCACTCATAAATACTCAACGATATTATTTCACAATTATAAATTCATATCATATGTTCCCGAGTATCACTCACTACTCGAAGGTTTCCTAACTGTCACTATAGTTATTTTAGTAGTTTAACTATCTCTAACCTACTGGTATAAATCTTTGGTCTACGTTTACTCTCCTCATAACCCAATTCATAAATTCCCGATACGCAACACAATGGGTTGAATATCATAGCCTCTAGTCTAATTTTATCATCATTATGAACAAGCCTAAGCCTCGACTATAGGTCTATTGAAATTGCCAAAGTCCTCATATAGTTCATAAATGATTTTATACCCTGATTTAATTTCTGACTACCGATTTCGATCTTGGATGCCCTTCCATAGAAAATTCATAACAAATTAAAAAATACGAAAAATTTAAGGTCAGTGTCCACTTAATCGTAACTAAACGATATACAAATTTCAATTGGAGAATCAGGTCAATCGAACACACCCGGCCTCAACATCGAATCGGTCCATCTTGCTGCTGAATAGCGAACCTCCTTCTTCTTCAACTCGCTTTTCCTCCATTTTTACACTTCAAACCTTCATGAATCCTTATAGAAATCTCTCCCTTCATAACCAAACATCAAATATAAGTCTAGGGACTATTTCTAACATAAATTTATCATAAAAAATTTATGAAATTTATTCAGGATTCAATTAAAATCTTTAATTCACCAAAACCATAAATTATGTCTTCTACAAGTTTATTCATCAAGAAACCCAGATTTGATTCATTCTACTCACTCTAAATCTTCTGATTTCAAGTCATGAACATAAAGGACTATCTCTACATGCATTCCTCTTTCAATATATGAATTAACCCCACCCAAAACCACATTAATTCTTCCAAAAACATGAAATCAAACACTATTATACATAGGTATTATAACATGCTTAAAATAAAATGCCATTTAAATACTTGCCTCTTAATAGCAGGTATGAAATTTATTGGGATGATGGTGTGGTTGTTCTCCCCTCACTTTGATCTCGATTCAGTTGCATTCGGGCAAAAAATAATGTAGGAAGCTTGGTTCTCCCCTTATATTCCCCTCTTATGGCTTATCTTCCTTTAGCTTTATGTTAACCCTAGGTTTCTCTCTCTAATGGAAGATGTAAAGTTAATATTTTTGGAGTTATCCAAACCTCAAAATCCCTAATGACTAAAACACTCTTAAATGGTGTTGGGATGGTCCAAAATCATCCTGAGATCCAAGCTATACGCCCGAATACACTTTTTCGCCCTTTCGGAACCAACCATGACCTAAAAATCACCATTCGAGTCAATTTATAAAATAATCTTAATTCCACCTCAAAATACGACATGTGTGAAATTAAACTTAAATTGAATTGATTTAACCTCAATCACCGAATTAAATAATTTCTTCAAATTAAATAATTTCCATATCATCAATTTAATTAAATCCTAAATCATCAATTTAATTAAATTATATATCCTCGAAAATACGGGGTATTACATACACTAACATTAACGAAGAATGGAATTACTTCAGATGGTTTAGAGCCTTATGCCACAAGATACCTAATACCGTATGGTCTTGGAATATCCAATTGTGCGGCAATTTCCCAACGTAATTCAAGAGTATCTTAAAGGGTTAACATTGCAAATAGAGATTTACTTTCTGATATAGACACATTTAGGTGTCTCGACGATTTTTATTCCTTCGCATTGTTTGGATTTAGTTGAACTTAACGAAATGAAGATTTAGTTAGAAGATTTATTATTCAATGTCTTTATTAGGCCGAATGTGTCACCGTGGGGTGCACCAGTTCTTTTTTACAATAAGAAGGACAATTCACTAAGACTTTTTGTTAACTACAAGAAATTGAATAGAGTCATAATTAAGAACAAATATCCCATGCCCAGAATTGACGATCTATATGATCAATTACGAGGCGTTGGTACATTTTTAATGATAGACCTTCGGTATAGTATCATCAGTTGTGGGTCAGAACTGAGGACATTCAGAAGACACCATTTTGAACAAGATACAGTCATTATGAGTTCTTGGTTATACTGTTTGGGTTAATGAACGCAGTTGCAACATTTATGGACCTAGTGAATCGGATTTACCACTCGTACCTGGATCAGTTTGTTGTGGTGTTTATTGATGACATATTAGTTTACTCAACTTCAGAGGTGGACCACGAGGAGCATATACATGAAACTTTGTAAGTACTTTGGGAGAATAAATTGTTGGCAAAGTATAGTAAATGCGATTTCTGGATGGGCGAGGTCAAATTTCTTAGCCATGTCATTCAGGACAAGAATTTTCCATGGATCTAGCTAAAGTTGAATTAGTGCTAAATTGGGAGTAACCGAAGACGGTCATTGGGATAAGAAGTTTCTTAGGACTCATCAGGTATTACATGCATTTCATCCAAGGTTTCTCTCAAATTAATTTTCATCTCACTGGGCTAACACAGAAGGAGGTTCATTATGAGTGGACAAATGAGAGCGAGTTAGCATTTTAGGAATTAAAAGTACGATTGACTACGACATCTATCCTTATCCTCTTCAAAAGAGGAAAGGGCTACTCCGTATACTATGATGCATGAGGGGAATGTTTAGGATCAATATTGATGCAAGAGAAGAACGTAGTAGCTTATGTGTCAAGGCAATTAAAAATTCATGAGAAGTACTACCCAATGCATTACCTTGCTCTTGGACTAGTTGTCTTTGCTCTTAAGATTTAGAGATATTGCCTGTATGGCGAACGGTTCAAGGTGTACTCAAATCATAACCGTCTATAACACATTTTCATTAAAAAAAATTGAATCTCAAGTAAAGACAATGGATAGAGCTCATGGAAGATTACAATTTTGGTCTCCATTACCACCCACGAAAGGCCAATGTTGTATCTGATGCATTAAGTTAAAAATGAGGAGTATCTTTGGCGAAAATGAAGTGCTATCGTCATAAGATGACTCAAGACCTTTAGAGATAAGAATTGAGGGTTAAGTGGGGAGAGCATCATGCCTACATTTATAGGATGGTGATAAGATCCATCGTACAACAGAAGGTGCTTGATGCACACGCTTGTGATGATGATTTAATGAACTTTCAAAATTGTATTTTAATAAGAGAACCAATCGAGGACTTATCGCTCGATAAGGATAAAAGATTAGGTTCCGAGGAAGGTTTATAGTTCTAAGCATTAAGGATCTCAGGGAAGAAGTCATGGTAGAAGCACGCTAGTATTATTTCAGCGTTCACCAAGGCAGTGAAAAGAGGTACAGGAATTCATACAGAGACTATTGGTGGTCAGGAATGAAAAAGGATGTCGCGCTTTTTATGGCAAAGTGTCTCACTTGTCATCAAGTAAATGTCGAGCACTAAAATCCAGCAGGGTTATTTTAACTACTACTGATAGCACAATTGAAGTGGGAGCACATAATGATGGACTTTGTTACTGACTCAAGTAGGCCATGATGCGATGTAGGTTGTGGTGGACCGACTTATAAAGTCAACACATTTGCTTCCTATTAAAGTAATGACTAATGTGCCCAATCTTTCCAGACTCTACATCCAAGAGATCATGAGATTTCACCGTGCACCTTTGCCCATTTTTTCAAATAGAGATCCAAGGTTTGTGTCCAAATTTTGGAATAAACTGCAGCAAGAGCTAGGAACAAATATAAATCTCAGCACATCCTATCATTCACAGTCTCATGGAAAATTTGAGAGAACTATCCAGATGCTCAAAAATATGTTGAGGTCTTGTGCTATCGATTTTCAGGGTCGTTGGGATGATAATCTATCATTGCTAGAGTTCACTTACAATAACAGTTTTCACACTAGCATTGGGATTTCACTGTTTAAAGCTTTCTACGGGAGGCCTTTCCGTTGACCAATTTGTTAGGCATAGGTTGCTGAGAAACACATCTCAGGGTCAAAAATGTTTGAAGACGCCACTAAAAAGATTCAAGTCATTCGGTTTAGACTTAAAACTGCTCAGAATTATCAAAAGAACTATGTTGATGTTCATCATTTCGATTTAGACTTCACTATGGATGATCACATATTTCTAAAGATCAGGTCTAGGACAGGGTTTATGCAACTTGGTAAGAAGGTAAATTTGGAACTAAGGTATATAGGACCCTTCGAAATCTTGAATAGGATTGGTCTAGTAGCACACTGTTTGGATTTATTGCCCCAGTTGTCTAGTGTTCACAACATTTCCATGCATCAATGTTACAAAATTATATTTCAGATCCATCTCTTGTGATCAATTTAGGTCAGTTAGATCTCCAGGATGTGGTCATCCATGTATTCATATGCGTTGTGATACCTAGAATGACTCTAAGGTAGGATACTAATCTTGTGGGAGATATCTTCGGGTAGAACCATGTGATAAGGTGATTATCTTTTTATCGAGGAATGTGAAAATTGCATCAGCTTAGGCTAGGCTTGATCTCAAATTGTTTGGGAAAAAATAGGTTGTAAATCCTAAAGTAGGAATGATCAATGTGATGAATTCATGGGTAATATTGCAATATTTGGTGAGGATCAACCACATCGAGGGTTTGTTTAAGTAGACATGATGGGAACACTGAGATTTTTTTAATAAGATCTTGGGGTTGTCGCGGCCAGATTAGAAATGGTGGCCAATCAAAGTAAAATCCTTGGGTTTTAGACCGTGGGGTGGGAAATGTCTAAGGTTATGAACTGATCGTAGATGGACATAATATGAATTGCGATAAGTCAAGAATTTCAAGGACGAAATTCCCTAAGGAGGGAAGTTTATAGTACCCCTCCCTGAGAAATTAAATAAATTTAATATGTTTATACATGAGAAGACTCAATTACGATTATATGAATTTGTGGGTGACAAATTGGATCATAGATGAAGAAAAATTACGGGTTTTGGATTGGCATGAACTACATAAGGATTTTAGGGTTTTATTTAGTTATAAATTAGTTAGTCCTTCTTAAAAGATTGGGAAACTATTGGGACATATGTGAAAGGAATTAAGAGAGATTAACACAAGTTAAATAAATATGTGACAAGAACTATTATCTCGTGACACAAATTGGGTTCCATTAGGAGATTTCGAAAGATCTGTGTGGGCATATTCGAAATCTAGGAAAATGGCCTCTCAAACGACCATGGAGGTCGCTCAAATGAATAGGGAATGTCCCTTTAACGACGGGAAAGATCGTTCGAGCGACGGGGAAAATACTCATTCTCTCTCTCTTTGCTGCCAACATCTGATTCGTTGATCCACATTTTTGTGTCAGCTGGAGGAACGTTCTGGGAAGAAACAGATGAGATGTACACATCGAATTAGGAGATTATCTTGAGGATGAAGGAATTGAACCTATGACAGCAAACCAACGAAACTTGTTACTGTCAAGATAAGATAGATGGATTTGCAATTATGCGTCACGATTCGAAGGTTAACCATTGAGATTAAATCAGGTAGCGTGGGTTACTGTTTTATAAAAATTATTTTGGGTATAAAGGGAAGAGTTTGGACAGCAACCCACACGCGGGATATGTCTCCTCCATCTATCTAAAAGGTTCCTCTCGACTATCTAAAACCCATCCAACTTTCTTAAGTGTGGTGCCTACACTCGAACTATTAAAATACTCATTTCCCCATTTGCGAGATAGAGCTACGAATAGTGGAGTCATTTTTGGGAGTTTTAAAATAAAGATGAATATATGTTGACGTATTCTTGGAGCAAGAACAGTAAGTGTTGAAACATTTTGGGGGATTGTTGGAACTTCCACGGAGTGCTGTTTGATGGAGCTATTGTGACTCCCTTTAGGTTAGGGTCACCTTTAAAGGTGGGGGAGTCACCCACCTTCATCACCACCACCATCTTTACAGACTATTTAGATGGGATAATCTACTCTTATGTTGAGACTTTATTTGATAAATATAGTCTTATTGTTGTGGATGATTAGGAGTAAGATATTCATGAAATAATGTTGGGGTTGTTAGCAAACTGAAAATAGACATTTTTATGGAATAAAAATGTGAGAAAATATTATTTGTGTATATTTTCTAATAAAACTGAAAACAGACATTTTTATGCACAAAAAAAGATAAGAGAATATTGTTTGTGTGTACTTTCTAATAAAATTGAAATAAACATTTTTATGGAATAAAAATGTAATAATGTCATCTTGGTATATTTCTAGTGTAAAAGAGATAATAAACATTTTTATGGAATAAAAATGTAAGAAATATCATTTTGGTATATTTCTGGTGTAAAAATAATAATAAACATTTTATGAAATAAAGTGTGTGAATGATATTCATGTTGTTAAAATATTTATGAATTAAATATTTTTTTTTTAGTTTCGTGCAAAATGGAGACTTTATGAGCAAGAAGTAAAATTGGGAGTTTAAGGCGTAGAAGGTGTTATTTAATGTGTTAAAGATGTTAAAGTGACAAGTGTGAAAATTGGGCAAAAGTTTGATATTTAACAAGTCTTAAAATGGATAAAGTGTTTAAAATGTTAAGTTGTAGGCTTAATAACCATTTTGAGAAATAACACCTGTTAAGGAACTAAATTGCAAGTTTTGTAAACAAAGGGTAAATTGGTAATTTACTTACAGTGGAACATTTTTATGAAATAAAAATGTTAAAGAATGTTTGTTCACGTGTGAAAATGAATTAAGTCCTAAGCATGAATGAATTAGTATAAATCACATGTGTGTGAATAAGGGACTTACAGAAGAAAGGAAACATTTTTCCGAGCGTTAATGGGAAAACGGTCGGTTAAGTCTGGGTTTTGGCTTCGGCCGTGTAAATATAAGGAAATGGAATAATGTGGGCATTTTGTAAAAATGTTAAAACACATGAAAGTAACTCGGATGACACTGGGATACAACCAGAAGGGTCTGGATCCCTTGGGTGAAAAGCCCTAAACCACTAGCTAGAGCATATAGTGCGCATAGTCGTCAGTGGAGCCTGTGTAAGTATGCAGTTAATTGGAAGATTCTGAAAAAAAGATAATAGGAATTATGGAGCATATTAAGAAATGGGTTGTGTGGTAATGTCTTAATACAACCTAACTTGAATGGATGGATAAATGTTTCAGTAAAGAGTAAATGGACAAGTAAATGTTTAAATCTATTAATGACCATAAGATAAGATAAAATGGGATAAAATAAGAGGATAAATGGGCGATTAAGCAACCGAGTTGTTAAACACATAAGTTCATAAGTAAAGTATTGAAAAGGTTTTCAAATGATAAACAAAGTACATTCTAACATAGAGAATGTGTGTCTTGACACGGTACCTTTCAAAGAAGATACTAACGTGCATATAAATGAGTTAAAGGAAGTAATTTCGGTAAAGAAATATATTTGGGTAAGTCAAATATAATGGTTTCAAGTGTTGAATCGGGTGTACGAAATAACATGAAAGAAGTATAACACAAGAAAGCACTTTTTAAGATTGAGGTAAATTAATTTGGTCAAGTACGATTTTCGAAAGTAAAACGTTTAATGTATTGAATATATATATATATATAGAGAGAGAGAGATATTTATATTTTCGCATGCATGTGTTATAGCGTGTGACCATTCCTTTTTGCCCTTCATTTCGATACTGCTTGTATATTCCCACTGGGCATTAGCTCAGACCCTCGCTTTTTTATAATAGGTTGAGTGAGGGTTCGTATTTTAAGGGAGTTATACAGGTAGGTGTACTTTATTTATTTTACGTTAGCTAGCTTTGTTTACTTGGACCTCGGGGTGCTCCCTTTGGGTCTCATATGTATTTTATCTTGAAACTAGTATCGTATGCTAAATAAGTGAAACGTTAATTAAAAATAAAACTGGACCAGCAACATTATTTAGGTTGTTTCATCGCACTTCACACCTAATATCTAATTCAAACCGAGTTTACTCACGGGTATCCCATAAATATTGGTCGGAGCGTTACAATTTGTCTTTGTTGAGCCTTAGTTTATCACTTACCATTGATGAGTCACCACTTATAGCCGTCGTTCATGGTATATCCTTTCTGGACAAAATCTCTTCTTAATATGCAAACCCATTTATTTCTTCAAATAGATTTTATGGGGCCTAATTTGTGCATTTTTAGTTAGTATCTTTATATAAACATGATTGAGTTTTTTAGTAAGCAAACCCGTAATCTTTTTTTAGTTGTTCTCGTTGTATTAACACAACCAATGTTGAATTTCACATGAATTATGTTATTTTAAGTGGAATTTACTTCCATTTTTATGTGTATTTTATGCAAAAGAAAACAAAGAAATCTCTATTCACTTATTTATTTAATACATAAGAAGGATTGTTTGTTTTACTATTGTTATTGGTGTGTGAGGTGATCAACTTTTATTCTATGGTGCCTGTGTTGAGGTGAATGTTACTCATCTGAGAGAACAACGGGGAGGTTGTGATTGACTAGCGAATGCTAAATTTTTTCCAAGGTCATTTTTTATTCTAATTAATATGATAATCAATCAATTGATCTCGGGCTCCCATATTTTAAATATGTATAATTGTTTTTTGTTCTTATATATGTGTGTTATAGATTGAATTGTTTGTTAATTTTGAATTTGATGTCTCAGGTATTACCCATTCAATGTCTAAATATCTGAAGTGGTCTTATGTATTTTTATTCACCTTTATCGGCTTATATAGTGTTTAATTTGCTACTCAAATTGGATTTGGGTATATGTATTTGGTATATAAAGCGAACTCAGTGAGTTTTAGAGGAGAAATTAGAGGGATAGTTTATGTTTTGTCTCAGTCCAAATTGAGAATCATACTTAGTGTCTCACATTAAGTTTATGTGTTGTACTGATCATATAGAAAAGTGCTCTAATGTTATTATTAAACTACATGTCTGCCAATTTTCGTGGTGTTAAGATGATTCATGTTGTTTTTTACCTATTCACTATGTTAATATTCTAAAATTAGTTTTTCCCATATAATGATGTGACGATTGGCATTTCTCTATAATATTAATGTTAAGTCCGTAAGTATAAAATTCTATCATGCTTACTAAAACAAAGGATAATTCGGCGTTGTTTATTTTCTTGCAAGAGTACTCAACTTTACCACCCTCCAAACCAACTTCTATATAAAGTTTGATTCATGTTATCTTATGTGTTGGATCTTTCCTGAGTTTAGTTCAAGTATAAGTTACAATTTGTACCTATATTTACCTAAGATATTTGATGTCTATTCACCTTGAGGATCATGTGCACTGATTTAAGGTTTTGTTATTACTAACAATCTCATATAAGTGAATTCCTATGCTTCTTTTGATTGTGTTTTCTTTATCTATTATGTTTTCGGTGTGCAGAATCTGTTACTTTATTTAAACGTTCAAATATGTTTAACATAAATCAGTAAGGGGAATTACCCCTCGTTTCAAGAGGAATGCATCCTAATACTTGCAACTTAAAATTG
The DNA here is from genome assembly GCA_949130495.1 of Sambucus nigra. NCBI lineage: Eukaryota > Viridiplantae > Streptophyta > Magnoliopsida > Dipsacales > Adoxaceae > Sambucus > Sambucus nigra. The sequence goes on along the minus strand of OX422214.1, from coordinate 103,309,808 downwards.
AATGAGAGCTTATAGGAATATGTTAGACAATGATTTATTATGACTTATAGTATATCATTCCATTACAAACAGGGTACAAATAAGCTTTATTGAACTTTGGGGATGGTTTTTTTTGTATAAACAACATTGGGTTTTGTTATTATTTATGGAGGATTGGTAGATTTGTAATGGCTTTGGTAGATTTTGTTATACTTTTTGTGGATCATTCTTGTTAATATCTGATCTCTACCAATGTTCTATTTTTTATTTTGCAATGTCTTTGTTCTTTAGTTGTTATAATGGTTTTATTATTATTTTTTCTTTACTTCACTCATAGGAAAACATACTAACTTTTAAATTCATTCCATTAAGGCCATGTCAGATTTTCAAAAGTTCGTGCTTGGGATTTCCGCGTCTAAATCAGAGACCAACGGGCTTCAGCAAATGTTGTACTGCTATGATCCGAGTGTGACACCCCGCCTAATAAAATACCAGGCGATCACTCCTATATCAAATTAAAACATGAGTCTCATATGGATCATTCTTAGCAGCACTGTCGAAAATCCATTTAATTACTAATAACCAATTAGGCCGGTGTCAAAATTTTAATTTTACTACTCTTTTTAACAATTACAAAATTAAAACATCCACACAATTTTGCGGAAATGAAACTGAGATGAAATAAAATAATCGAACAATCGGTCAAAATATACAACTATATCGAATACTGTGCTAAAAGAATAAATAAATGCAATTGGACCATTGGCCCGAATGTATATACAGTACCTCCTACCTAGAGTACAAGAATAGAAGCGTCTATCAAGAACCTGCACGCATCCACAGCTGCTGCAGCCGACGTCTGACTCGAAAGATGTGTCATCCAGGCGTCCCTGTGTCTGGACACCTATATATATATATATATATATATATATATATATATATATATATATATATATATATATATATATATATATATATATAATAAATATAGCAAGAAAGGAAAAGTAGATAAACGGGTCAGAGCCCGAGTTTTGAAAATATTTAGCAAGTGCATAAAGGATTTATTTTTAGAAAAATAGTTTTATCTCATATTTAAGTTTGGTATCGCACTCCCATGAGATACCCCTCACCTCTCCACTAATAGTGCACTCCTAGCGCATCCCTCTAAACATCCTAGTCAAGCTACCTTGCTAAACTAGGCTATCACCCAATCACTATCAACCCTAGATAGTCCAAGCAATGTACTAAGGGCTAAACTTCACCCCAGTCTCAACGCTATGCCATGTTCGTGCGTGGGGTGTCTCGCAAAGCTAAATCCAAACAAGGAACCTCCCCGATACACTACTACGCGGCACGGTCGATCGTCGAGATCCGCCAGTCCCTCAGTACAGAAATATATATATAAATATATATACCATAAGAATTTATAATATAAGAGAACTAAGGATTAAAGTTCTCCCCAGTCTCAACACACTGCCATATTCGTGCGTGGGGTGTCTCGCGAAGCGAAATCCAAATAAGGAACCCCCCCGATACACTACTATGCGGGAAGGTCGATCGTCGGGATCCATTAGACCCTCGGTACTCGATTCATCCATATATACATATTCATATTACAATATACATCCGGATCTATCTCCCGGATTGAGGATTTATATACAAGTATTTATCAATACTTTTCATTTTCTCAAAACTTCCCATTTCCCTTTTTATACTCAGGAAATGTAAATATAAAAGCCAATTCATTATCATGAATTTCTTTAACCAATCATATACTTTTTAAAACCCAGTTTTATTACCATAAAAATGCTTTTTCGTTTTATATCATCCCATTTCCCTTTTTACACTCAGGAAATGTACCCAAAGCCATTTTCATTATCATGAAAGTGCTTTGATCAATCATATTCTTCCACATCCCTTCTTCCATCCGGTAGTGTTACCGAAGCCAAACCTTTATCGCATTTCCCTTTTTATACTCAGGAAATGTAAATTAAAGCCAATTTATTATCATAAATTGCTTTAATAAAACTAACACCGCCCCTCCGGGTTTCCCCACTGGACGCGCCCCTAAATGGCTATCATCTTCCAGGGCCTATCAAACAAGACAATCTGGGAACCTACCAACGTCGGGAAGCGGCCATATGCCTGCGGGAAAGTCAAGACCACACCCAGAATCCCCTAACTAGTGCATTAAACAATAATCGCCCATATGGCCTATAGGACTATAGCCACCCTGCATTCATTAGCCAGGGGGCAACACCATAATGCACGCAACTTCCCTAATGATAGCGATTTGGGGAGGTGTGTAACCATAATTTATCAATTATGAAAATCATTTACCTTTTTCCCATTTTGAAAATATTCATCAATATATTTTCAGAATCATTTATATCATATCATATATACATAATCACATAGTATTTATATATATACCATATATTCCTACCTGAATATATAAAAATGGCCATATTTGCCAAACCATCTATCAATGACCCTGAATCCCAAAGATTCTCCCAAGGAATCATAATCATGCATTCATATATGCATGATACTAAACCCGAAGTATTTCTTACTTTAATACGTAATACATACTTAAGTCTCATCTATGGATTCATTTGGATATCTCCAAATATACTAATTCACTATAAGTGAATTTACATATATATATATATATATATATATATATATATATATATATATATATATATATATTCCAAATTCACCAAGTCCTTTAGGACATAACCCTCTATAATACTCTAATTTAGAAGGTCCTTAAACTTTAAACTCAAAGAGGAGAAGTAATACTAATCTTCAAAATCTTGGGCTGAAAACAGGGCACCGGTCGACCGGTCCTAGACCCCCAGTCGACCGGTCCTGGACCTCCGATCGACCGCGGGTTGCAAATAAGCCTACGAAACAAAGTAGTAGGCCCTTCCTTCTTGACGCGGTCGACCGGCCTTGGGCGCGGTCGACCGGTCACACTAGTTCCCCAAAACTAAATTCCTCAAATCCATTATCTAACAATCCAAATTCATTATCGGGGTTTCTAAACTACCCTAAAAATTATCCCGAATATCTACGCAATTAATTCTAGCCATAATTTTTCCAATTCCCGATTTGATTTCCGAGTTGATGATTTCAACCGGAGATGCCATCTTGTAAAAATCATATCAAATGGTAGAAAAATCAGAAAAATACATGGTTGGTCTCCACGCGCTTGTATCGAAAAGATCTACAACTTTCGTGTTTTGGCCGAGAGCTAAATCAATTCTTTTCCTGACCAAAATGGCCCCCTAAAGTCACGGGTTACTATTCATCATCTTCTCCGAGACGATTTCGGCCATTAAAGCTTCTCCCAAGCTTTTGTCGCCTCACCCAACGTCTTACAACCTCAACCAACTACAAATACACATATATTAAGGGTTCTAAACATCCTAGAACCCAAAACCACCAATTAATTTAGGTTAAAACCTAAGTTCCACAAATTGAAATATTATTGGGGTTTAATTGTTTCAACTCCCAAAAACCCATTTTATCCACGATAACCCACCCCAAAACCTTTAGGGTTTGTTTATACCAAACTACGGTATGAGATATTTATGCAGAAAGATAAATAAAGCAAGTAAACACTTGCCTCGTCGATAAAATCCGACGTCCTCGAGTCAAATCCGGCGGAGTTTGGCCCGAATCTCCATTTCTCTCCTCCTCTCTCTCTTCTCTCTCTTTTCTTTCTTTTCTTTCTCTTTTTCTCCCTATCCCTCTCTTTATAAAGAAAGAAAAGGGTTATACCCCTTAAAACCCAAAAACGACTCGTTTACCCAATTACGAGTTATTTTTACTTCTAAAATTATCCGAAACTCAATTTTGACAATCGGACACTCTTTTCCGACTATCTCGGACATTCCGAGACTCATGGCACAGTCGAAATTTCCATCCGAGGTACTTGAGTGCAAATCACCATTCTAACCCAATATAACCAAATGCGGATTTTCCAATTAAAATCTGATCTTTTTGTCAATTTTTCTCCACGGCGACATATAATTAAATTATTGCGACCTATATAGCCCCAAAAGTGATTACAACATCCATGGAAAAGCATTAAATCCTCGAAAATCCCAAAAATCACTATTTCTAGAAATTCCTCAAATCTCCAATTTATATTTGACTATAGAATTTAATTGTCTCCAAAAAGGCGGGTTGTTACATACTCACCCCTTACAACGGAATTTCGTCCTCGAAATTCAAATACAACCTACACCGCCATTCCTAGGATCACTCCAAATCCTAATATCTCAAAGGGAATGACTCTAACCCAATGGCTCCAAACCATATAACATACGGCTACCATGGACGTAAAGTGACTATATTAGCGTCACACAACACTCATCATTACTAGTGTCTCACGGAATAAACTTCAAATTTACATACCACTCCCCTTCTATTTCAGGCGGTATATAAACCAACTTACTAAGGTGCCCATACACCTTTCTAACCTGTGCACATCTGCACATCCATAGTGAACGTTCAACACATAACACTCTCTCCGAATAAGGATCTCCTTTCCTCGGTGTAATACTCACATATGGGTCCTCCGAACTCGTGAAGTTCATTTTCCTAACCTCGGCACCACTAACTATCGAATTTATGTCCTAATAATACTAAAGTCTATGCGATGTCCTACCTACGCGGAACGAATATAATCCTAAGTATATCCCTAGTGCCTAAGGCCTCTCTCAACTCCCGACATTTTCTTGGTTTCATGCGTGGGACGTCTCGCTAAAGCGAAATCCAAACAAGGAACCCTCCCGTTACACTACTCCCTCGCGTAGTCGGTCATCGAGATATAGAGACCCAAGACACACCAACGGGATGTCCTAAATCCTGCCTACACTAAACTACGAACGCATTTCTACTATCTCATCCTTCCGCCCATACGGAAGGAAACCTAATCAATCGAACTGCCCACTTTCTGTAAAAGTGTCACGAACATCATACCCAAAACATACCTTCTCAAAATTTTCCTTTTCATTAAGGCCTGACCATAATCCTCAAATCAATTTCTCAAAGTCCAACCTCACCCATCCTCTTGTGGCGAAGGGACCACTTCAGTGCTTTTCCATAGCACAATATTTCCATAAGTATATCAACATCATGTGGCTCATATCCTATAGTGGTTCATCCACACTACAAGACCTTCCCACAAAACCAACATCCTTGCATCATATAACAGCTCTCCACTCCCGAAACCGTTAAGAGTCATGTGTGGAGTGTCTCGCAAAGCGAAATCCAAACAAGGAACCCCTCCACATATTGACACTTGACTTCGTTGGTTATGGAGTTCCGTTATTTCAACATGCAACCTGGATATCCCTATCCCCTAATCCAACAAAAAGGTGGTCTGAACTCCCATTTATAACTAAGAGTCACCCCACCTAGCGCCCATACTAATATTCAGTCCTCGCGCAAAACCCGTGATGTGCTTAATCTTACAGCTCAACAATAATCCTGCGGCCTTAAATCATATATATATAAGGTCGCCATATACACAAAATCATGATAATGAAACCTCTTCTCATCGAAGTTTCGTATACCCGCAATAAATAAGGTGAACTCAACCTATATCTAGTTGAGAAATCACAACATTAACCCGTTCCCTCCAGGAACCATGGACACGATAGTCTTGCCATCATTAGCCTACTATCGCTCCGAAATATCAATAACATAATATGCTCACCATATCACCATACTCGTATACACATATAAAACGAGTATCCCAAACCAGTTATATATATATATATATATATATATATATATACACACAATATATCAACACCCACCTCTATAGCGAATGAAGGAAAATAAAATTCCGCTATCGCGGAAAACACATGAACATACATGATATTAGGTTATCGTGACCGCCATAACTCAAATTACACACACGAGTCTAGGGCTAACGAACACCGTGACTTTATCTAGCCACGCCAATTATACCTCCTCGATTGAGGTAAAACTCATAACAATAACTTCACCCTGCTCCTTACTATCATCTTACTAGCCCGCTTAACTTATTCGTTAAAAGGAAACTCCACTACGATCTTCAACCTTAAAGCTCAAACTAAGCCCCACCTCTTGCCGCCATCCAAGCCCCGCATACGATTCTCAAACGAGCGCGTAAAAAATTACTATAATCTTATAATATGGTAGGAGAACGAAATCTCACAAGAGAAATCAACATTTCTGGTCCTGAGACTCTATAACAAATCGAGAGCAATGCTGAAAACGTAGTACGTCCGCACAGATTCCTAAGGACACTAGAACCTGATGCTCTGATACCATATGTGACACCCCGCCTAATAAAATACCGGGCGATCACTCCTATATCAAATTAAAACAGGAGTCTCATATGGATCATTCTTAGCATCACTGTTGAAAATCCATTTAATTACTAATAACCTATTAGGCCGGTGTCAAAATTTTAACTTTACTACTCTTTTAACAATTACTAAATTAAAACATCCACACAATTTTGCGAAAATGAAACTGAGATGAAATAAAATAACCGAACACTCGGTCAAAATATACAACCATATCGAATGCTGTGCTAAAAGAATCAATAAATGCATTTGGACCATTGGCCCGAATGTATATACAGTACCTCCTATCTAGAGTACAAGAATAGAAGCGTCTATCAAGAACCTGCACGCATCCACAGCTGCTGCAGCCGACGTCTGACTCGAAAGATGTGTCATCCAGACGTCCCTGTGTCTGGACACCTATATATATATATAATATAGCAAGAAAGGAAAAGTATATAAACGGGTCAGAGCCCGAGTTTTGAAAATATTTAGCAAGTGCATAAATGCTTTATTTTTAGAAAAATAGTTTTATCTCATATTTAAGTTTGGTATCTCACTCCCATGAGATACCCCTCACCTCTCCACTAACAGTGCACTCCTAGTGCCTCCCTCTAAACATCCTAGTCAAGCTACCTTGCTAAACTAGGCTATCACCCAATCACTATCAACCCTAGATAGTCCAAGCAATGTACTAAGGGCTAAACTTCACCCCAGTCTCAACGCTATGCCATGTTCGTGCGTGGGGTGTCTCGCAAAGCGAAATCCAAACAAGGAACCTCCCCGATACACTACTACGCGGAACGGTCGATCTTCGAGATCCGCCAGTCCCTCAGTACAGAAAGATATATATAAATATATATACCATAAGAATTTATAATATAAGAGAACTAAGGATTAAACTTCTCCCCAATCTCAACACACTAACATATTCGTGCGTGGGGTGTCTCGCGAAGCGAAATCCAAACAAGGAACCCCCCGATACACTACTATGTGGTAAGGTCGATCGTCGGGATCCATTAGACCCTCGGTAATTGATTCATCCATATATACATATTCATATTACAATATACATCCGGATCTATCTCCCGGACTGTGGATTTATATACAAGTTTTTATCAATACTTTTCATTTTCTCAAAACTTCCCATTTCCCTTTTTATACTCAGGAAATGTAAATATAAAGCCAATTCATTATCATAAATTGGTTTAACCAATCATATACTTTTTAAAACCCAGTTTTATTATCATAAAAATGTTTTTCCGTTTTATATCATCCCATTTCCTTTTTTACACTCAGGAAATGTACCCAAAGCCATTTTCATTATCATGAAAATTCTTTGATCAATCATATTCTTCCACATCCCTTCTTCCATCCGGTAGTGTTACCGAAGCCAAACCTTTATCCCATTTCCCTTTTTATACTCAGGAAATGTAAATTAAAGCCAATTTATTATCATAAATTGCTTTAATAAAACTAACACCGCCCCTCCGGGTTTTCCCACTGGACGCGCCCCTAAATGGCTATCATCTTCCAGGGCCTATCAAATAAGACAACCTGGGAACCTACCAATGTCAGGAAGCGGCCATATGCCTGCGGGAAAGTCAAGACCACACCCAGAATCCCCTAACCAACGCAGTAAACAATAATCGCCCATATTGCCTATAGGACTATAGCCACCATGCATTCATTAGCCAGGGGCATCACCATAACGCACGCAACTTCCCTTATGATAGCGATTTAGGGAGGTGTGTAACCATAATTTATCAATTATGAAAATCATTTACCTTTTTCCCATTTTGAAAATATTCATCAATATATTTTCAAAACCATTTATATCATATCATATATACATAATCACATAGTATATATATATATATATACCATATATTCCTACCTGAATATATGAAAATGGCCATATTTTGCCAAACCATCTATCGATGACCCTTAATCCCAAAGATTCTCTCAAGGAATCATAATCATGCATTCATATATGCATGATACTAAACCCAAAGTATTTCTTACTTTAATAAGTAATACATACTTAAGTCCCATCTATGGATTCATTTGGATATCTCCAAATATACTAATTCACTCTAAGTGAATTTACATATATATATATATATATATATATATATATATATATATATATATATATATATATATATATATATATATTCCCAATTCACCAAGTCCTTTAGGACATAACCCTCTATAATACTCTAATTTATAAGGTCCTTAAACTTTAAACTCAAAGAGGAGAAGTAATACTAATCTCCAAAATCTTGGGCTGAAAACAGGGCACCGGTCGACCGGTCCTGGACCCCCGGTCGACCGCGGGTTGCAAATAAGCCTACGAAATAAAGCAGTAGGCCCTTCCTTCTTGACGCGATCGACCGGCCTTAGGAGCGCGGTCGACCGGTCACACCAGTTCCCCAAAACTAAATTCCTCAAATCCATTATCCAACAACCCAAATTCATTATCGGGGTTTCCAAACTACCCCAAAAATTATCCTGAACATCTACGCAATTAATTCTAGCCGTAATTTTTCCAATTCCCGATTTGATTTCCGAGTTGATGATTTCAACCCGGGGCTGCCATCTTGTAAAAATCATATCAAATCGTAAAAAAATTAGAAAAATACACGGTCAGTGCCCACGCGACTGTATCGAGAAGATCTACAACTTTCTTGTTTTTTCCGAGAGCTAAATCAATTCTTTTCCTGGCCAAAATGACCCCCTAAAGTCATGGGTTACTATTCATCGTCTTCTCCGAGACGATTTCGGCCATTAAAGCTTCTCCCAAGCTTTTGTCTCCTCACCCAACGTCCTACAACCTCAACCAACTACAAATACATATATATTAAGGGTTCTAAACATCCTAGAACCCAAAACCACCAATTAATTTAGGTTAAAATCTAAGTTCCACAAATTGAAATATTATTAGGGTTTAATTGTTTTAACTCCCAAAAACCCATTTTATCCACGATAACCCACCCCAAAACCTTTAGGGTTTGTTTATACCAAACTACAGTATGAGATATTTATGCAAAAAGATAAATAAATCAATTAAACACTTGTCTCATGGATAAAATCCGACGTCCTCGAGTCGAATCCGGTGGAGTTTGGCCCGAATCTCCATTTCTCTCCTCTTTTCTCTTCTCCTCTCTCTCTTCTCTCTCTTTTCTTTCTTTTCTTTCTCTTTTTCTCCCTCTCCCTCTCTTTATAAATAAAGAAAAGGGTTATACCCATTAAAACTCAAAAACGACTCGTTTACCCAATTACAAGTTATTTTTACCTCTAAAATTACCCGAAACTCAATTTTGACAATCGGACACTCTTTTCTGACTATCTCGGACATTCCGAGACTCATGGCGCAGTCGAAATTTCCATCCGAGGTACTTGAGTGTAAATCACTATTCTAACCCAATATAACCAAATGCGGATTTTCCAATTAAAATTTGACCTTTTTGTCAATTTTTCTCCACGGCGACATATAATTAAATTATTGCGACCTATATAGTCCCAAAATTGATTACAACATCCATGGAAAATCATTAAATCCTCGAAAATCCCAAAAATCACTATTTCGGGAAATTCCTGAAATCTCCAATTTATATTTAACTATAGAATTTAATTGTCTCCAAAAAGGCGGGTTGTTACACCAAGCATATTGCAATCTCTTGGATATAGAAGAATTAATGATGCTTTCCATATGCAGCAAAAAGAGACATTGGTTCAGGATATGGTTGTCTCAATGTCATCTGATAAAGCTGTGTGGGATGTTATATTAAACACCATGGCAGTTCAATATTTCAAGGGATCACACACCGTGAGCTAGACTACTAAGGTGTTAAACTTTATTTTATACCCTATATTGCGAGTTTTGTTTGATTTTGGTTGTTAAAATGTCGATGGCTTTTATATTTTGAATTACTATGGATTTAAGTTTTTGTGTGAGTTTGGGTGACTTTAATAATAAAGATCTCTAATATGTGTATATTTTGGTATCTCTTTTCTTTTTCATATTCCTTTCTGGTATTTGTTGATTAAAGATACTCTGAATACAATAATTTATTTTTATCTCAAAAATGCCCCAACATAGATACAAGTAATTGGAATGGAAAGGTGATGGACAAGAATTTAGTGTAGAGTGTCCATCAAACCAATAGATCCACCCAGTTTGCTTAATTCTGATCATTATCACCATGCTATCTCAATTGAACCTTTTATGTCAATGAAAAAAAATAAGCATTTAGAACCTGTATAGAACCTGAATATGTTGTTTCTAATTCAACCCGAATAGAACCTTTTATCTCAATTGAACTTGGATTATTTAATTCAATTAGAACATTAATTGTTGATTAAATTATTTTAGGTATTAGTACACTGGTTGGAAATTACTAAGTAAGAATTTTTAGACATTTTATGTTCATTATTTTTTCTTCACTCAGTTACTAACATTAGTTGTTTAAGTGTTACATTATCTGTGATTTGTATTTCTTTAGAACATTTTGATATTTACAAGGAACATATATAACTCTTAATCTTTATTTTGTTGGTATCGAATTTGTTAGCATATTCCAGTTGCTATTATGTTGTAGGATTGGGGTTAATGCAGTAAATGTCGCATGAATGTGGAGTGGGGACATGAGAATAATCGTGTGCCACGTGAATGGTGAATTTCTTTATCGGGGCAGTTCAAAGATGATGAAATTATGGAAAGATGGAAAAACTAATTTGAGAAGTTATTAAATAGAGATAATGGGAGTAGATTAGATGTAGAGGAACTTAGTGAGACTAGAGAAAATATATTTTTTCACAAAATTAGGACAACAGAGGTTAGGATTGCTCTAAAAAGATGAAAATAGAGAAGGATTTAGAACCAGATGGAGTATCATGGGTTAAAAAATTATTTAATAGAGTTTTAATGACTAATAGGATGCCCGATGAATGGAGAAAAATTATTTTAGTACCTATTTATAAATGTAAAGGAGACATACAAAGTTGTTCAAATTATCGTGATATTAAGTTAATGAGTCATACAATGAAACTTTGGGAGAGAGTGGTTGAATAAATATTGAGATTAAAGACAAAAGTATCTGAGAATAAATTTGGGTTTATGCCTGGGAGGTCAACAATGGAAGCAATCTATTTATTAAGAAGATTAATGGAGAGGTATAGGGAGAAAAAGAAGGATCTTCATATGATTTTTATAGATTTGGATAAGGCATATGATAGGATACCCATAGATATAATATGGCGGGTTCTACATAAAAGAGGAGTGACTCACATATATATTGATTTGATCAAGCATATGTATGATGGTGCGATGACTACAGTAAGAACATCAGCCGGAAAAAGTAGTGAATTTTCAATTACGGTAGGTCTACAGCAAGGTTCAGCATTAAGTCTTTATCTTTTTGCTCCTGTTATGGATGAGTTAATGGGAAAAATACAAGATGAGGTGCCATGGTGTATGCTATTTGCAGATGATATTGTTTTAGTGGATGAGACTAAGACGACGATTAATGCTAGGTTGGAATTGTAGAGAGAGACTTTAGAAACAAGAGGATTTAAAATAAGCAGAACTAAAACAAAATATGTGAAGTGAATTTTAGAAGTAATAGGAGGACAACTGGAGATGTGGTGAAATTTGAGGGTCAAGAGATACCTAGAAATTATCATTTTCGTTATTTAGGATCAATTATCCAAAGAGATGGAGATATTAGTGATGATGTTACTCATAGGATTAGAGCAGGTTGGGCTAAGTGGAGAAGTGTTACTGACATTTTGTGTGATAAGTGTATACCTTTGAAGTCAAGAGATAAATTTTATAGGATGGCCATTAGACCTGCCATATTATATGGGTCAGAGTTTTGAGCAACCAAAAACAAAATGTGTAGAAAATGAGTGTGGCGGAGATGTGAATGCTAAGATGGATTTGTGGTAAAACTCGAAAGGATAAAATTAAAAATGAACAAATTCGTTAAATGGTGAAAGTAGCTCCTGTAGAAGATAAATTGAGAGAAAATTGACTTAGATGGTTTGGACACGTCAAGCATAGACCAATGGATGCTCCTGTAAGGAAGAGTGGTTTAGTTAGTATTGATGGTAGCACAAGGGGTGGAGGTAGGCCTAAACTGACTTGGCGGGATATTATAAAAAGGACATGATGTCATGTGGTTTAACCGAAGATATTTCACTGGACAGAATGGAATGGAAAAATAGGATTCATGTAGCCGATCCCAAATAATTAGGAAAAGTCTTTGTTGAGTTGAGTTGAGTTGAGTATGCTTTGGTGGTAAAAAATGTCCTCAGCTAACGTTGGTATGACAAGTAGATGGAAGCATATAATCGTTTTGAACTTTTGATGTGTAATTGTAACTATTAAATTGTGGCTTTGGGGGTTTTGTAATTGTTCAACGAAATATTGTTAATTATTTTACAATTCTTAAATAGGGTGGATATTCCTATAAATAATGAAAAATTATGACCAAAATTTATAAATTGTTTACACTTATTTGCATTGTAAAAAATCTTTTTGACTTCAATTACTTAAGATTCAATATTTTTGTAAAAAAAAATGTTGTTGGACTATTTATTATTTGTTAAGAATGGTGGATAGTTCTATAAATAAAGGATATTATGACAAATGTTTTTAAAAAACAATGTTTTTATTAACAAATTTTTTATCATTTTGCAATTACATACTTTGGAAATTTTTGTTGTTTTGCGATTACGTATTTTAGAAATTTTCTTTATGCCTTCAGGCACGGGCATTCCACTAGCGTGTGTGTGAGTGTGTATGTAGGCAAAGAAATTCGTACCTTTCAGGGAGAATCGATTCGACCTCGAAACCGAATCGATTCGGAACCTTCTGTCTCATTTTATTTTCGGTATGGGAAAAGGCATGGGCGTAAGGACCTATCCCCCTAGAATTTTTCCCATGTTCTCAACTTACCTACTCCACCTAGCATGGAGTGTTGATCATTGAGGTATGGGGAACCTTTGGATTGTCTTTGGGGAAGTATAAGAGGGAGATTTGAAGGACTTGTCCTTCACATTTCACTCCTCATTTTCTATTGGGTTTTTGCAGCACCTAGTGTAAGATTTCATTCTTTCTTAAGTCTTAAAAAATAGTAACCAAATTCCTATACATTCTCTTCATATATCAATCATGTCAGGCAATCATTCCACTATTAAATTATCTTGTTTAAAGGGGGCGTAAAGGGTGTTTATTTGAAGAAGAAAAGCTTGCAAGGAACTTGGAATCTAGGAAGCTTTATTTGGGATGTCCTTAAGCCTCTTCTTAAAAAGATTTATATTTTCAAGAGGTAGAGGTTCTACACTATTTTCAAGTTTGAAATGAAGCATGCTAGTTATATGAATACTTACGTATGATCTGCATGACTATTATGCTTATTGTCCCAATATATGATAATAAATTGAGAAATATGTGATAAAAATGGTTAAAGGATGATGTTGGGATTAAGTTGTAATTTCAAAATGTTTAAGGAAGATATTCCATGTAAAAATCATGTTTAAACTTGTTATTTCTTAGCAAATGATAAATTGGACTTGGTGAAAGAAATGTAGGATGCATATATGGGTTTATTTGGTATAAATCATGTCATTCATGAAAAAAAAACATATGCAATTATGGGAAATGGGCTTCATATGTTGAAAATACATTTAAACATGTCTTGGAATATGAAATATTAAATTTTGGAAAAATCAGCATATTAGTCACATAAAATGAAGATATTTTATATGAAGAAAGTTCAAGAAGTTTAAAGTTTGAGGGATTAAAAGTGTATATAATAAAGCATTGAGGTTAAAACATGAAATATAGTAATATTTACACATGAAATGACAAAGATACAAAGGCTAAGATAAGAAGTTGTCAATTTGTAAGAATAAGTCTTAAAGTGTCAAAAGTATGATTTTTGGGCACAAAGTGTCATTTTATGTAAAGTATCAATTTAGTAGTAATATTGGCAAACATAAGTGTTGTTTTGAAAATTTAGTTTTAAATGAGGTAATATGAACACATAAATTGATAAGAAGTAATGTAAAATGGTGCAAAGTCAATAAGTTGGAAATATAAGGTTTAAAATGACAAAAGTGATGTTTTATTGCAAAAGTGTCATTTTAATAAAACAATTGGACTTATAAGTAAACTTTACATACTAAAAAAATTAGTTGAAAGAGTTGTATTTTATGATGAGAAATCTCATATTTGGTAAAGTAAAAGTAGAAGAATCATTTTTAACAAACTATACAAAAGTCAAGTTTACAAGTGTGTGTAAATGGTGAAAAGTACAATAAAGAGCATACATAGGTACTTGAATATAAAGATTAAGTTTTACATGCAATGGTAATTAAAGTTTTTTTCAAAAGAAGAAATATCGAGTCTAAGGTGAAATGAAAATGTGCTTTTTATTAAGTGTGAAACATAGAAATAAAGTGTGTTGGGACTTATCTCATCCCAGATATATGGCATCGTTGACCGGTAAAAAAAATAAAGAAAAAAGAGTTAAAAGGTAATAAAGAAAGAGAGAAAGGAAAAAGTCTTACAAGTAAGAAAATATTACATTTGAAATCTAGAAAAAAAGCCTTTGATCTCTCCTCTCTCCCTAGTGGCCACTAACCCTAATTAGGGGTTGCATGGCCATGCAGCCTAATACAACCCTCATGTCCAATTCCATTCTTCCAAAACCTCCTGACTCTCCTAATGTATGGGAAAAATCTTTTTGCTTCAGTTGTTGCTAGAAAAGTTTCCAATGAAATATCTCTAAAAACACTTTCTTCATTCAAAGGTCAACCATCCATATTCTTCTCTGAAGAAGATATTATTGATCTTTCCTCTCCTTTCAAGTTCTTCATTGTTGGAAAATTCCCACATGGCAGGCCATCACTAGATTCCATTCGTAAGATCTTCCTATCACTGTCTCTTCATACATACTATTTTATTAGATTGCAAGATAATGAACATATTATCATCAGGTTACCTAATGAAGAAAACTTCACCAGGCTTTGGATAAGAGACATATGGTATATTATAGGTTTCCTTATGAGGAATTTTAAATGGCACCTGATTTTAAAATTGACATGGAAAGTAGCATAGCCCCTATATGGATTAATTTCCCAAAACTCCCTATTCATTTCTTTGCTAAAACCTCTATTTTCTCGATTGCATAGTTGGTTGGTAAACCTCTTCAATTAGATAGCTCAACAGTTTCTCTTAACATACCTAGCTTGGCTAGGGTCTGTGTTGAAATGGATATTACCATTGATCATCCTACCAGAGTGTGGATAATATCAGGTGATAAAGGTTTTTGGCAAAAATCTCATATGAAAATGTCCCTCTATATTGTCCTCATTGTCTCAGGAAAGGCCACAACAGTGATAATTGTTTCATTAAAGCTACCAAAATCTCAAAAACTCAAGCCACTCTCCCTAAAAATCCCATCATTTTGGAAAAAGCCTATGTAAGAACCTCTAGTAAACCAAGTCACTGATGATCAACGTATTCAAGAAGTCATTCAATATCCCCTTATAATTTGTGTTGGAAAAAATGAAGGCTCTTTAATCAAGGAGGCTATGCCAGATGCCAAGACTACCCCAAGAATTGAAGCCCAAGATCCTATCAAAAATCCCTCAAATGTTTTCAGGCCTATAAAATTGTGCAACAAATAGAGAAGATTAAAAAAGGTTACCTTTCTTTCTATGAATCTATGGTAGTGTACAAAGTTAATCCTTCTCCTAGAGGAACCGACTTACCATATTTTCAGATATTTCAACTTCCTAATGTTATTTCCCTATCTGATATTGAATATCAATAGCTTATATGATCCTCATTGAGGAATTAAAATTGTTTTCTTCAAACAATGAAAAGTAAATAGCTAGGGATAAGCTATTGAGAAACAAATCCAAGAAGAAGTATGTTAATGCCGGTGATCAAATTGCTACTAAATTCTTGATGGAGAAAACTAATCCTAAACCTTTGCCAACATTTGATCCTCTCTTTAAATGAATTAAAAGATCCTCTTCTAAGAGGAACAAACACTCGTCCTCAACTCTTTATTAATGATAAACCTGATCTATTGGAATGCTAGGGGATATGTAAATGATGCTACTTTCAGGAGGATTAAACACCTCTAGAAAGCATATAAAACTCATATTTTTCCATATTAGAGCCCATGGCTTCTGATAATCATATTGTCAAACTTAAATTCAATCTCAATTGTGAAGAATCCATTAGTAACATGTTTAATAAAATCTGGATTTTTTTTCTAGATTTGGGGTTGTTACAAATACTGTAAAGGTTAATGAACATTCATTTTCAGTGTGCTTAACTCAATGTCAATTTCATGTCAAAGTCCTTTTCACATTCATGTAATACCCATTACTTTCGTGTATTTATTTTTTATATTAAATTATCGGGTGTGGGTGATTTAATATAACTGAGAATTAAACCAAGGATTTAACATAAATATTGATTTGGGTAGAATAGTTAATATTTATGAGAATTGCACATTTACTAGTGTGATATGGTAAATATAGTCTTATTGTATGTAATTTAGTCGTATATGTGTGTATCGGCAGCAAGAATTAGCTATTTCTCAACCGTGGCATATTTTAGTGAGTTATATGAGGTTGGGAGATGGTTTTTATATTTTGAGTTTCGGATGAAACTTTGGAGGGCAAGATTGATTCTCGAAGGGCTGAGAAAGTCAAAATGACTACCCTGGGGTTTTTATTTGGGTTCCAAAATCTTTTTGACTAGTTTGACTCGAATTGGGGTATACGAGTCATTTTTATTTGTGCATTATTATTTAAAATTGGGATTACTAATAGTAGGGGTTATTAGGCTTAAAAGAGTTAATTAATCTCAATTAAAAGAAAACCCATTTAAAACAAAACGTGAGAAGAAGAGAAAGAAAAGGGGAAGCTGGAGCACCTTGGGAACCTTGAACAATTTGTGACTTTGAGGAAGAATCAAACCCTACATCTTTGAGGCAAGTGGATTAAATTCCTAAATGCTTATTTATGTGATTTATTTCATAATTTGTGGAAAGATTTTGGTAATGTTAATAAATAATGTTAAACCCTAAACTTTAGTGTTGAAGTTTAGCCTTTGTTGTGTGTATATGGGTATGAAGGTGTAAAAATGGTGGAATTTATATTTTGGGTGGGTTATGATGATGAATTATTGTAGAAGAAGGGTTTATTGGATAAATAGGAAGATTTTGTAGGATTTATAATTGCACAGTCCGGAACAGTTCGTCTACGAAGGATATCGAATCGGTCTGGTAATTAAAAAAATTCTGTCAATTTTAAAGAAACGGACCGGTTCGTTTTTGGGGACCTTCACTTTGGTCCGTTACTGCAGTTTTAAATTCTAGTTTTATTCCTCTTTAATTGATTTTAAACACTTTGGAACCCTTTAATATTATTTGTTAAACATGTTTATGGGGCATAATGTGGGTATGATATGACTCAATGGAAGGGCTACTTCGCGGCTATTACGGAGGCATATTTGAGAGGGTATTATGTTGTTTCCTTTTTGTAAGTCCTCCAAGGTGTGGGGATTGTTTTGAGGATGGTTACGGGCTAATTAGTGAGGGTTCATGGGTCCTTAATGAAGGGAAATTTGAGGAAAAGTCATAGGTGTGACTGATTATCAACAATTAAGTAAGTGAATAAATTATAATATGAACTTGAAATGATTGTCGGAATCATTAGCTAGTGTAAGGTACGATATTTACATATAGCTAGGATTATTAAGATATACATTCTAAAATGTGACGATATGTATATATGATGTGAATGTATATTGGGTGAATATGATATATATTATGTGGTACATACCCCTCTAGTGCTATCATGGGAAGTTGCGCGATGTTGGCAAATCCCCTGCCTCGAGGAGCAGGGAGAGTATAGTCCCCAGGTCATAGCATCCAACATTTTTTCGCGTGTGAGGTAGGGGTAAGACATGTTATGTATGATTCTTCTTACCTTTAGGTAAGTAACTATGGCCGCTTCCCATACGCTTGGGTATTGGTTCTATACCAAGTCGGTGTGAGAGTCTGACCACTGGTAACCCAGGATGATATGTGAGTAATTCCTTGGTAGATGATAGCATTGTAGAGACTCTTAGTATACGTCTACGATTTGTGTTATGTATTTACCTACTTTTACAATATGTGTGCTATGTACTGACCCTTCTAGAATGAGATTGGATAAGTATGCTTTTATGTTTGTAGAGTAGAGTTTAGGTGTTCGTGCTATGGACTGAGGGCCTAACGGATTTCCATGACTACCAATTTTAGGTAGTAGTGTATCGGGGGTGGGGGGGGGAGGGTTCCTTGTTTGTATTTCACTTGCGAGATGTCCCATGCACGAATTATAGCACCATGTTGGAAGTGGGGAATGTTTGGTCATCAGTACATGGGGTATTTGAATTTGCATAGTTAAGGGGAAGGACATCTAACTATGATAATAAGACATAAGTACGCTAACGGGAGTTATGCGTAGGCTTGAGGGGATAGGATCCATAGATTTAGTGGGGTAGCTTAACTTAAGATTTAATGTGTACATTTAGGTGAGCGTTGTAGCCGAGAGGTGAGGTCGAGTCTCAAGGGAGTGCGACTCCACATAAATTATGAAATCTTGCATTTTTAATTATTATGCATTTAATTCACTTTCTATAACTATTGTCAAACCCAAGGCTCTGGCCCGTTTACATCTTTTCTCTTGCATTATATATTGTGTAAATTAGGTGTTCCTTCCCAAGGACGCCAATGATGGTTATCCGTTCTAGATTTTTTGGGAGCTATAGCATGTGCAGGATGTTTCAAGACTTTTGTTATGGATGCAAGTCTTTTTACAATTTAGCTAAAAATTCACAATTGTAAATCGGGTGTGTATACCCAAAGGTAATATATGTTGATCCCTTATATATTTGTCTCTTGATATTATATGGTCTGCTTCCCGACAGCATATTCGGGAATATTCTTTTGCATGATTACTCATAGTGTGTTAATGATCTAATCACTTATTTGTCTATTATGTTTATGCAAGTAGTTTGTGAATGATTCATTGTCGGCACACTTTCTAAAAAGAATTTTTTTTGGCACCTGTTTATTTTATATAGGGTGGTTACTAGTTATATTTATATTCTGTAGTTGGTGCTGAGATTGATACACTTGAGATTCCTATTTTATTTTAGTATAGGGATGGCCACCCGTTATATTGAATAAGAGGGGTGTCACAATAAAATTATGCTAAATGCTCTAAAGAAAAAAGACAAGATATATGGGAATCTTTAGACAATTTAACTGTTGCATACGATAATATTCCACATTATGTGATAGGGGATTTTAATATAGTGAGCAACAAGTTTGAGAAATGTGGAGTCTCTACCATTTATTTCCAAGCTTGTGACCAATTTAATGATGCTTTCTCTAAAAATAATCTCATTGAATTGGGATGCTCTGGTTCAAAATGTACATGGTGTGACAACATAATTGGGACTGAAACAATTTTTGAAGGACTTGATAGAGCTCTATGAAATTCTTTTTTGAAGAATGTTATTCCAAACACAGGTTTTACCCACTTAAGAAGAACTTGCTTTGATCACTGCCCTGTATTAGTTTCAATTTAAACTCATTTGATAATAAGCCTAAGATGTTCAAGTTTAAAAAAAATTGGTTCTTTCATAAAGAAATTAAAGAGGTTATAAAATCCTCTTAGGAGTTATCTATTTATGGTAAGCCTCTTATATCCTTTCCTCTTCAGCTTCAAAGGATTAAAATTGATTTAAATCAATGGAATCAATCCACCTTCAAGAATTTATTCCAAAAAGTGCATGACATGGAGGACTTGGTTCTTGATGATGAACATAAACTTCTTCTTTACCCCTCTGAATCCAATAGATCCAATGCTAGTTTTGTTAAAGCCAATCTCATTGAAGCTAAAGAAGTTTATTGGGATAAAAAAGGCAATGTAAAATGGTTAAAATAGAGAGAGATAAACACCATATTCTTCCATGCTTCAGTGAATCAAAAGAGGGTTAATATGGTTATTTCTCGTATCTTAGATGACAAGGGAAACAAAGTGAAAGATCCTAACTGCTTGGGCAATATTTTTATCAATTTCTTCAATTACATGCTCACTTCTGAGTCTGTGAACAACAACTATGACTTTTCCAGGTTCATAACTTGGCCAGTTGCTTCTGAAATGAATACTTCCTTCTCTAGCATACCTGATGAGCATGAGATTTGGGAAATTATGAAATAAATGAATGTTGATAGTGCTCCAAGACCTGATGGTTTTGGGAGGAGTTTCTATGTTAATTTTTGGGAGATTACAAAAATTGATTTTACTCAGGCTATTAAAGCTTTCTTCCTAAGTGAAGACCTACCCAAAAGATGGACTTGAACTCTTATCATTTTAATCCCCAAAGATTGGAATCCTAATCCATTCTCTGATTATTGACCTATCAGTCTATGTAATTTCTTATACAAAGTGTCCTACAAAATTATCATAGTCAGACTTTCTCCCATCCTTCTTAACATTATATCCCCCTCATAATGTGGCTTTATAAAAATTAGGAGCATCCTTGACAATATTATCTTTGCAAAATAAATGTTTTTTAATGTGGGAAAAGAGAATTTTATTACAAACACTATTATTAATCTTGACATGGCAAAATCTTATGATAAGGTTCAATGGTTGATCCTAATTAAGGTATTAAGGTAGTTAGGTTTCAATGAATTATTTATAGATCTTATTTGGAGGTGTATTAGAAATAATTGGTTCTCTATTTTGGTTAATGGAGAACCTCATAGTTTTTTCAAATCTTCTTGAGGTTTAAGGCATGGAGATCCCATTTCTCTTTCTTTGTTTGTTCTTTTCTCTGAGATTATATCTAAAGGACTGCATTTCCAAATGCAAAGTATCTTGATTAAGAACTTTTCTCTCCCTGGTGGTAGCCCCATCATATCTTACCTTAGCTATGCAAATGACTTCATCATTTTTACTCATGGTTGCAGCAGAAGTTCTCAAGCTCTCAAGAAGTTTTTGATTGAATATGAAGAAGAAACTGGTCAAAAAATAAATTTTCAAAAATCCTGTTTTACAGTACATAAGTACACTTCCAGAATTAGGAAACAAGCTATTGGATATAGTCTTGGCTTAAAACTCAAGGAGCATCCCATTTCTTACCTGGGTTGTCTTCATAGTGGCAGGATGAAGATTTCCTATTTCAAGCCTCAAATTCAAAAAAATTAAAAAGAGATTATATGAATGGAAGAACATACAGCTATCTTATGGAGGTAAAATTATTGCTATCAAGATTGTGTTAAGTTTCATTCCTATTCATATTTTAAGTGTCATCGCTCCTCCTAACTCTATTATTAGGCTCATTCACAACTTATTTGCTAACTTCTTATGGGAAGGCAATGCATATGTGGGATGGAACCAATGGATAAATTGGGATACCATTTGAAAATAAAAGGATGAAGGAGCTTTGGGAATTTCAAACCTATTTGTCATCTCATTAACTGCTTCTCTCAGATTTTGGTGGAAATGTCATAATAATCAGTCTTTATGGTATATATATACATACATATATATATATATATATATATTAACTTACAAAACTTATGTATGTCATAAGATCAAAAGATGATGTCATCCTTATGAGTTTTTCTACACTACCTATTTTGCCCCTTATAAATTTGGATTCCCCCTCTTTTGACACACTCCAATTTTGTTCCCCCTTCTCTTTATAGTTCAAAATTGAGGGTAAAGTAGTAAACTTACCCAAACTCTCTCTCATACTCTTCAACCACACACTAAGATTCACTTTAATTTGAATTCCTTTCAGAATTCACTCTCTCTCTCCCCCTACGATTAACCCCAAGAGTTCATCTCTCTCTCTCTCTCTCTGCCCCCTATCATCAATCCATACATCATCTCAAACCCCTTTCTATCCCTTATGATTAACCCAGTCTCTCTCTTACGGTATGTTGTATTTTCTCTCTCAAATTATATCTGATTTATAATTCAAACATGTTCATTGTTTTTAGTGTTTTTTTCTTCCTCCTAGATGTCAGTGTAATATAGATTTTTTTGGTAATTGTTTGCAAAGGGAGTTCCGTTGCTATGATTATGGGGTTTGGGTTAGTGGAGTTTCATGGTTTGAGATGCGATTTTAGGGTTTTTTTTGAAATTTTGGAATCGATTGAGGAAACATAAAAAATAACGCTTTTCTGATTTGTTATTCTAATCGATTTGTATGAATCTTTTGTATGAATCTTTGTGTTTATTTTAGAATGTTGCAGGTACTCATGTATTTCAATTTTTTAAGATCTGAGCCATCTTATTTGAAGATATATCTCCTAAAATTTCCTTATCTATTCATATCAGGTAAGAAGTTCACATTTCAGGAAAATACTAATCCAGTTGTGTTTTTTCAAAACATGGTGTTCAAAATCAACATACTCATAAGATTTGTTTGTTTGTTTTCCAGGTTTGCACTGTAGTTACATGGCAGGTAACCCAATGTTTTAGGTGACCAAGTCTCTTTTTGTAAGTAGAAAATTTAGTTTTGAATTAGTAGTTTTGAAGTGTGAACTTCAATTTCCTTCTTCTTTCTCTTTATGTATCCTTAATACCTCATATATTTGTGTTTATTGTTGAGTGGGATTCTCTTCTTTTGTAATCCGTCAAATATTTGGAACATGAGGTAATGGACATGCTGAATAAGAATATTGGGATCCATGTTGTTCGTTTAATGTGTGGTATTGGGATGATGCTATTTAAAGCTATGTACTTCACATACAAAAGCGTCACGTGTTCTTCATACATGTTAGCTTGAGATTTAACCCAACAAAAAAAGATAGCATTAGGATTATGTTTGGTTGAATCGGTATATTTCTTTCCTTATATTATATCTTTTTTTATTTTATTCAATTTTTTCTTGATGTTGTTGAAAATGTAAAAGTTATTAAAGAATACATTAAGTAGGAGTTTAGGTTAAAATTGCTAATGTGGCTAATTTCTTTGTCGTGATATCTTCTAGGCATACTGCGACGAACAAAATTTTGTCACATGATCTGTAATTTAAACTTCATTTTGAGGACTTCACTTTCATCTATTATTCTTACCCCTTTATTGAATTGTTTTTGTTTGTAATAGACCATGTTTGGGATTAAACATGAAGTACTAAAGAACATGCATTATACCTATTTTGGATTCACTTAATGGGGAGCTTAATCCAATTTTTTGTTATCGAAAAATACTTATTTACATAACAGTATTGTCATCTATTATTTACTTTACACTGTAGCTTCTCGCTTTTTTGAGATGGATGACTACAATGTATCTGGGATGGTTCTGTTGGATGACCTGTATCTTTACATTCTAGAAGATGATTACTTCCTGTTGTGTTCACCAATTTTTTTATTTTATTTTATGAGATCTAACATTTAATAATTATGTTGGTGCTGAAAATGTGACTTTTTACTGAATTTTTTATGAGATCTAACAGTGTTACCGCTAATTTTTTTCTACATGTTGACATTTGTAAGACATTTTAAGAATTATGTTTGTGCTAAAAATGTGACTTATGCTGAAGATGGGTATGTTATGCTTAATTTATATGTTGGCCTTGTTATATTGGCAGTGATCGTTTCATTGAATGATTGTATCATTTTCAATTTGCCTCGGGGGTATTTTAGAAAATACCACGTCGGACTGGGACATGTGAAGGGTCGTTGATCTCAATAGCAACACATCTAACTTTAATGCATAAATATTTTTTAGGTTGTATAAAATTGGATGTTATTGGTTATAAAATTGACATGCACATGCACACATTTTCTTAATGAAGTTGTTTAATCGACTCAGATGTTTAATCGTTATTGACATTTGTTGTTTTGATTTTAGAAATCGTTTTGGGGTTTTGATTTTCTGCAATATTAAGAGTTTTCCGATTAGACATACATGACTATATCAGGTATTGTCTTTATATAATGGCATTCATTTATTCATTCCATGAGAGGTATCAGAATGTTAATTATTTACAGGGGTTTCTTCCATCTGATATGGATCTTGCAGATTTTGCAGCTGATGTGGAGACTACTTGGTAAGATACTTAATGAAGAATCATTTGATATGTAGGGTTTGGATCTATTAGATTGTAGAAAAAATGATTTTTTTACGGAAGGGTCTTAAGTGAAAGTTGAACAACAAGAAGATTAAAATCGACTTCATATAGAAAATAGACATGACACGAGAACAATTTGAACTAAATCTTAATTATAATTCTGGTCCTAATTACAAGGAATATTATAAAACTAGGGATATACATTCAATTGTGAGGGAGAGTAAATAATATGAAATGGGTTATTTGAAAAATAATAAGAAGGTTTTATTGGAGCTTGATTATGAGGGAGTCATTGCAGAATGGGCTGATCAAAGGTCTCCATGGACCACTGGTGAGCGGCTAAAGTTTGACCCCAATAATTGTTGGCCCGATAACATGGTACGTTGGACTAATATGTATATAGTATTGTAAATATGTCATCTTTTGATTAGCAGTTATTGATACGAATGTTTGTATGTGAATTTTGCAGGGTTCATGTGGAACAATACACTATTCGTATGAAGATATGGTAATGTTGAGTGGACACACTACAATAGTGGAGGGAGGGAGAGAAGCAAGGGTCAACGTTGAGTTCCCAATGCTTGACTATTGTTATTATTCATTAACTATTCATGGTTTTCAATTACTTTGAAACAATTAACCCCCAAAAGAGTCGACATCAATTAACTTCTAAGCAATAGGGTCTAATGTATCAAATAATAAATGGGGTTGAATGTATCTAAGCTTAGGTGTATTAATTTCTCACATTCTCATTGATGGTGTTTTCTCTATTTTGTAGTTTCTTTTCAGTAACATTTTTTTTGTATTTTGTTTATTTTTGTACCTGAACGTGAGAATTGATTTGAAATTTTCACAGTACAACTTATTTTTTAGTTTTAGAAATCTACAGTGCTTCAGAAATCTGCATTGTACTGCCCACAACCTTAAAAAATGTGTGGTTTTTTATTGAGATATTGAAGTTCTCTAATTCTAACTCTTTGAATTTGTGTAAGTTTTCTAATTCTAACTCTTTGAATCTTCACAGTACACCCCACGTTGCCTCTTTGTTGTTGCCTACTTCCATGCTACTACCATTCGGTAAACATTATGAAGCATTGGGGTATCCATTGTTCATGGTATCACGCTATCCCTCTGCTTTGCCAACCCTTGCTAAATAAAACATTTAGATGTTGTTACGACAAGATTAAATAATATGATTTGGTAACTAATGAAGTATACAAATCTGAAATCCTCATATAAAATTACAGATTTCAGTAATCCTCATAACTAATGAAGTAATCATCATTTGTATATGGTTTGAAATCCTTATAACCATATACAAATTTTGCAAATATTTCAAATTTGTATACTTCATATTTGTATAACCGTATAACCATATACAAATATGGCAGATCTGAGTATACAAATCTGAGTAACTAATGAAGTAACCATATACAAACTGAGCATACAAATATTGTAGATTGTGAATGTGACATAAAAGTTCAAAATGTGAAATCTGAACTAATGAAGTACTCTGCTATTAAAATGTAAAATAAAAGTTCAAAATGTGAAATCTGAGTATACAAAGGTTGCAATGTGAAGTAAAAGTTGAAATCTCACCCATCTATGTTTATGCTTTAAAATATCAAGAGTGATATTTTATATTGCGAATTGTAAGAAATATATATATATATATATATATAAAATTGTTTCATGACCTTTAGTTTTTAATGGTAATGAACATACAAATGACTTGACTTTGAGACAGAGAGACAAAATGTGCAACTCTTTCTTATGGGGTTCTAACAAATAATTTGGTGGAAAATAATCCTGAGACCATTTTCCTCCAGTGGCAGGAGTGCCAACCAACATGATATATATTACAAACACTAAGCTTCTTATTACTAATGCCCGATTTCCATAGAATCTAGAAATTTTTTCTAAGCTTCTTATTACATCTGCATATTGTGTTATTTTAGTTTGCATATTTCAGTCCAACGTCGGGGTAGGTTTTCTCTTACTCCTTTAAATCATAATATTTTATTGCTATAATTTCATTTGATGTCTCCTTTTTCATTCTAACGTTTCCTAAGACCTTTCGAAGGTGCATATTAGAGATGTTATTTGCCGATCTAAACCATCTGCAGCAATTTTATACATACCCATTGTACAAATATTAACTTTCTTTTTAAAGATGTTGTGAAAACTAATGGTTTAGTTGTCTCCGCCCCTAATATGCGGAAACTAATATATATTATACAACAATATAATGCACAATCCATAACAAGGTATAGGTAAATAAGTCTCGCCGAATAAACCATCGGTTAAAATCCAAACAAAAAAATCCAATAATGCAATCAAATACAAGTCTGAACTGAGATAATAAATCTGAAAGGCCAACACGACCAACTGATACTAAAACTGGAATAGATTCCTACACTAGGAATGAAGAACAAATGCATCTAATCAAAACACTTCAAGCATCCACCCGTGTTGCAACTATGTGTCCCTGGAACAGAATCTCAAGTATGACGTCCCTATGGCTGGACAACTAAAAGGTTTTGAAAATATTTTATAGCAAGAGTTATTACTCAAAACATTTTGAAAATAGTGAGCAAGAGTTTATCACAATTAAAAATTGGTTATTGATTACACATGTTACGTACACTCTATTGAGTATCCTCATCTCTCATCTATAGTGCATGTCTAACCTTCTCTACTTATACCACCTAGATATACTACCTAAACTAACTAGACATAAGTAACTATCTAGACTGTTCAAGTCTATAAGTCCGCGTACCGCCCATACAGTACGCTAAATGAATTAACATTTTTTATATGTTAAGATTTGAAATTAAAATTTCATTTATCGTCCTATTCATTCAATTAATAAAGTTTCAATATTTAATTCATTTCTTTAGATATACCATATTTATCTGTCTACTGTCACACTTAAGTAAAATAATTACAATCGTATATATATATATATATATATATATATATATATATATATATATATATATATATATATATATATTTAACTCGCTATGGTGTGTCTCAAAAGGACCACCGTGAAACAATAAGCATACTCTGCTACTAGTCCAAGTACCTCTCATACTAAATGGGGACTATTGGTTCGGTAATCTCCTCGAAGCCAAAATCAGACAACAAGTAATGGAGGCGAACATATTTCTAAGACTTTGGGATACGCACATACCTAACATACCAAAATGACACGCTGGTGTCGGTAATACACGTCACATAGCGAGCCGCCCTAAGTTCTATGTCCTGGGGCATAAATCTAGACCTCTCTGGAATCGGCAAGGTGGGATCGCCCACTATGCGAAAACCTCCGGTGATAGCAAGTAGTGTAGGTATCTTAACTCATAATATCAATCATAAAGGAACACACACAACCAATATATATGTATTTATAGTAGGTATTTACACAACCTAAATATCATCGTTCATACGTAGTATAAAGCACTTGAATACTCACCGTACTTGCAATTTATGATTATTCTCAATATCGCATTCAATTGAGTATTAATGTCTACTCTAAGGATACTAGTTACACCTTTTAGGTTTCAGTAGCTAAGTCTTACTTACCCTACTGGTCTAAGTAATCAAGCTCACCCATGCTTACCCGAAATTGTATTCTCATTGTCTCGAATTTAATTACGTCCTAATTAAGCCCGTTCAAACATCACTTTAATCCACTAAAACTCAAAGCCCATCATCTTATCATGGGCCTACTATAATATAATTAATCCCACATTATATTTTATCAAAGTGCCAAATGTTTCCCAGACAACAATTTAGGCATTTTAGGCTTAAAAGGAAAAAAGTTCATATCTTCTAGGCAGGCGAATCGATTCGCCCCTTGCCGAATCGATTCGAAATGTTGTTGTATCTCCTTCTTCGTTCGAAAGTTATGTTTTCACCATTTTCAATACTACAACTTCCATGATTCGTCATCAAACTTTAAACTAATTGTCCCTAACCATTACTACATGCATTAGGACCAATTCTAACGTAATTTCTGCATCAAAATATTATCAATAATATTCAAGAATGGATTTTAACCTCTAATCCTTGAGAACCCTAGATTTTCATGTTCTTCTTCTATTATTCATCAAAACCCAGATTTAATTCGTGGATAATAATACATAGTCTCTAATTTATTATCCTCTATAGATATCAAATCTATCTACATGCAAATCCTACCCAAACATGTATTTAAAACAATCTTTTCTTCCAAGAATCATCAATATAATTTAAACCCTAGGCGCATGAGTATTATAACTTCATATTGATTGCAATGAATACTTGCCTCTTTGTTTGTAGGGGATTTCATGGATTAGTTGTTGGTTTGATTGTTTTATTCTCCAATCTTCCTTCCCAAGGTGTTTGTGGTGCAAGAACACACTCCAAATCCCTCCAAATCTCTCTCTTTGGCTTCACAATTGTTTTCTATGTGTATCCAATGGCTTATATGAGTTTTCTAACCTCTAAACCCTAGCCTCCAACCCTTATAAGATGATTTAGTGTTTGTAAATTCGTAGGTCACTTAACCCCTTAATGTAAAATGACCAAAATACCCTTCGTATGGTGCTGGTTTAGCCCAAAATTGCCCTGTGACTCAGTTGACATCCCTGGGTATACTATTTTGACTAATTCGACCCTTCCGGACTCATTCATGACCTCAAAATCATCATCCGAGTCACTCTATATAAATATCCCATCTCGACCCAAGTTAGTCTACAGGCGACTCCCGATTGAGATAAATTCCAATTATGCCCATATCACTCGCTATGGCGTAATTTAATAATCATTAATAATTTACTATTCACACGCAGTAAATTTCATTTCATAATATTAATCAGCATCTATCTCTCATTTAATATTTAATAATTATATTTATTATTCAATCATATTAAATTACATCACTCGTGTAATTTAACTAAAACGTATTTCTCCCAATTAGTTTCCAAATTAATTAATTTTCAAATACACAGAAATACGGGGTATTATATACTTTCCTCCTTACAAAGGAATTTCATCAGCGAAATTAGGACATACCTGTAGTGAATAACTCTAGCTACTACTTTCGCATGTCATCCTTCCACTCCTATGTCGACTCATCAATGTCGTGGTGTCCTCACTGGACTCAAACTAGTGGCACCACCCTAGACTGCAACTTATGCTCACTACGATGTAGAATAGCCACGGGCCTCTACTCATACGAGATGCTTGGATGAAAATCAAGCTCCTCAATTGGAATGGGCCAGAAGGCTCTCTCGCTCCTATGGCACTTCTTCAATGATGTCAAATGGAACACATCGTGTATCCACTGAAAATGCTCTGGAACTCCCAATTTATGTGCTACTAGTCCCAACCTCTCAATAATAGGGAACTGGATCACATATCTCGGTGCTAGCTTCCGCTTCTTATCGAACCTCATGACCCCCTTCATGGGAGACATTTGAACCATCACTTGGTCACAAATATCTAACTCGATGATCTCCGACCATATAGTATCCCACAAAATGACTTATACCCTTCCGGCTCTACTATCTCTAGGTTAGGACAGCCCCCACCTTTAGGGGTGACAATTTCCTAACCACCCGTGTCAAACCTCCAACCTTCAACCCACAGTGACATGATTCTCATTACGTTTATGGCCTTTCACTAAAAGGTGCAGTTTACTCAATCCCTATTGATGGACCATAAATCACTTTGGGTACTAGAAACTTGTTATTTCCCCACCCCCTTATATACCAAAGGGTTCCCCATAGATAATAAACCGCTACGAGGTATCATACGTAACTCTACTAGCCGAATCAATACTCTTAATTACTTAGAAATCTAGAATACACATTTCTCGATTTCTCTTACGACTGAATCTATTTTCGTCTACCCATCAACTTATGGGTGACACGTCTAGAACGATATGCAACTTCGTCCCCATTACCTCCTGACACTTCCTATCAGAGGTTGGACTGAAAGGTCTTATCATAATTCGCAACAATTTTGGATAGCACCTAGTTTCGTTTCACTTCTTTTCTTCAAGTGAAGAGTTAGATATGCTACTCGATAGTATATCCAACTTCAGAATAATAAATATTCTCCTCGGGTTAATCCATTTTGTAAAACTGATGGAAACCCTAACCTCTCCGCTATTTGAATGTCCCAAATATGAATTTCTCTATTCAAATTCATCAATCCCGTCACTATGAACATCGAAATTATAAAAAGACTAGTTGATAACCTTGGATCAACCTTTTCCCATCACTAAATGGTGTATTTAGAGCCAACTCCACCATGTTCCATTCAAGACCTTAATTATGCATAGACCACTCTAGGCATTTGAATAAGTGAGGTTGTTCTCACCTTATTTCAACTCCACCCCAATTTTGATAGTCCTCCTTGATATACACATAATCTGACTATCCCCTTTATCAGACGGATTTCGGTCCATCCTTCATGTCCAGTTATTATTACTTATCTCCACATTCCTTTGTACTAGATGATTTAAAAATCTCCTAACCAGGGCGCCTATACACCCTATAACCCGTGCATATTTTCACAAATGTCACAAACGTTACATATGCAGTATATTTACCTCAAACTCGCCTCTCGCACTCTTGGCATGTATATATCATACTGGTATTGCCGATTAATTCACAAATCACCATTTATTTCTTCTCCATATTGTGACACACCGCCTAATAAAATACCGGGTGATCAGTCCTATACCAAATTAAAACAGGAATCTCAGTTGGATCATCCTTAGCATCACTGTCGAAAACTTTTTAAAACTTACTAACCACCTAGTATTCCAAAAGTTGGTGCCAATTTTAACTTTTTAATTACACAAAATAGTACATTCGGAAATAAATATAAACCATTCGCACCACTGAATAAAACTCAACTGAATAATTAATTTCCCAACTTGCCAAATAAACCACCGGCCACCAAAGAAATAATTCAATAAAAATATTCAACACCGGAATAAACAAATCTGAAAACAGAACTGAAAGTCTGGGCGACATGCCCTAAATAAAACTAATACGGATACATGATTCCTACTCTAGGAATAAATGAACGATGCGTCTAATCCAAACTCATGCTAGCATCCACATATGTCGCAGCTCCTTGTCCCTAGAATAGAATATCAATCCTGGCGTCCCTGTGACTGTACACCTAAAAGGTTTTGAAAATAGTTTTATAGCAAGGGTTATAACCCGAAACATTTTGAAAATATTTAGCAAGTGAATTAACTGCATTAATTTAAAATGCATGAATGCGCTTCATATTTAAGTTAGTGTCGCACTCCCTTGTGGACATTCTCACCCCTCCACTATTGTGCACACCTACCGGTTACCTTAACCCCACCTAGTTGTACTACCCCGTCCAACTAGTCCTGGTATAACCTTCCCTTGCCATACTACTCTAACCCGAGTATAATAATTCTTTAATTATAAGTCATATCACAATTAACTTAATTAATTCCTCTTAAATAGTATCATATAATTGTGTCACAAGTTATATAAAGTAAATACATCACACACTGTATTATTACCCGTATATAATATTTACTACCATTATATACGTACCTTTACCACAACATCCACACATATAACATACGTATATCCATCCCTTCGAGTATACCCTCGCCGGATGACTCCCTCTAAAATGCTATCTCACTAGGTGTGCTCACAAAACCTAGTTCCCCAAGTTGTAATCGCTCACCAACTTGGTCCAAAATATAAATGTAGTGGATGCGATCATATTCCTTCCCTGAAAGTGAGATAAATCCCTCACCCATATATACCGGACGCTATGACTTGGGGATATACTCGCCCTACTCCTCAAGCTAGGGGATTCACCCACATCGCGCAACCTCCCTTGATAGCATGAGAGTATATAAATTGAATAAATATCTAGTCACTGATATTTAATATCACACACAATATATACACGTATATATATACTATCACTACACCGTATATATATAATACAAACCCCGACTTTACCGTGTACTCAAAATCCCATACACTACCTGTAATTTGATATCATACACAATATATACACGTATATATATACTATCACTACACCGTATATATATAATATAAACCCTGGCTTTACTGTGTACTCAAAATTCCGTACACTGCCTGAAATTTCCGGAGTCTGTGGCCCGATTCAACGTAATTAATTTTCTCACTTAATAATTTATCATCTTCCCGAGTCTATGGTCCAACTATAATATAATTAATTCACACCTCAATTAATATTATACTTTCCCCGAGTCTATCGTCCGACTCTAATTAAATTAATTAACACACCCATTAATTTAATACCTCCCCGAGTCTATCGTCCGACTCTAATTAAATTAATCAACACACTTATTAATTTATTAACTCCCCGAGTCTAAAATCCGACTCTAATTAAATTAATTATTACACCCATTAATTTAATAACTCCCCGAGTCTAAAATCCGAATCTAATTAAATTAATTATTACACCCGATAATTTCATAACTACCCGAGTCTACAATCCGACTCTTATTTAATTAATTTATACATTAATTAATTAATACAAATTCGAGTCTGTGGTCCGACCCTCATATAATTAATTTACACATTAATTAATCAACACAAATCCTAGTATGTGGTCCGACTCTAATATAATTAATTTACACATTAATTAATATACCAAATCCCGGGTCTACAACCCGACCCTAAACTAATTAATTACAACATCAATTAATTTAATACTTTTCCGAGTTTACCCTCTGACTCTACCTTCATTAATTATCACATCCATTAATTTAATAACTTGGTGTCACCCAATCATTATCCCCGGACTCACTTACTTAGCCCATAACTTAATATTTCCTGAGTCTATGTTCCGACTCCAAATTAATAACTCTCTCTTAATAATTAATTTAATACTTTGATATCACTTAACCAACATACCCAGACTCACTCACTTGGTTCATTTTTACATCTCATAATTTCATTCTCACATTTTCGCCCACAATGTGTCACACATTCATCTCCATAATTTCCCCAATTATATTTACCTATAACTATCAACATACCCGGACTTGCCCACTTGGTCCATAATTAAATATTTCACCCCAATTCCTTTATTAATGTAGCGTCACCCAACTACAATACCTGAATATTATTCCTCGGCCCAATATCACTACTTATGAATTATTTCCCCAAATTCGTTCATCTCATGTCATACTGTTCGCACCCTCCTAAACCCAATTATATCACCCTATAATTGTTAAGGAAATATGTGTCCATATGAATTTATCACTAAATAAAATTAAGGGATTAAATTTTAAATAAAATCCACTTTATAAACAAACTGGCCGAACTGTCAAGTTCCTGGGATCGTCGATCGATCGATCCCCCTGGGTCGATCGATCGAGCAGGTGATCGTCTTCCCCGGCTTGTTGTTGCAGCCATTAACGAATCCTTAAGCTTTTGGTTTCTCCCAAACCCTTACCCATTTCACAACCATCATATTCTCCACACCAAAAAAGGTTCTAAACACCCTAGAGACCTTAATCCATCAATAAATTTATACAAAACCCTAAGTATATCCGATTTGGGTTTTCCACCCGGGTCTGTTCTACCAAATCCGAACCTACCATATTCAGTCCATGTAATCACTATACATATTGTAATCCACTCTACAATTTAATCTTAAAATATCCAAATCATAACTTAGCATCCATTGAGTAATTAATTATGCCCATTACTCTAAATTCATAAAAACCCAATTTTAATCTTGGTTACACACCCAAAACGAATTTTCATATACACACACTATGATATGAATTGATTATCATTACTTGAGGAATCACAACAGTTAACCACTTGCCTGGAATTATTCGTAGTGTCTGATCCATTGGTGTAGTCCCTTAATTTGGCTCCAACATCCCTAAATTGGCTCTTGATTTGCTTTCCCCCAATTTTCCTCTCAAACCCTAGGTTTAGAGGTGTGTTGACAGTCGTTCCCTAATCTCTCAATCAACTTAAAAATACTAAATCCCGTTTTTGGCCATGTGGGCCTAATTAAAAAGGCCCAACTCACCCCATGTGGGCCCGGCTATGCCCAAAAATACCCCGACACCCAATTACTACCCCCGGGTACTCTTTTCTGACTATCTCGACCCATCCGGACGCAACCGCGCACTCTGAATTTCCATTCGAAATACTTTTTGACATTTCCAAATTTTGACCTCAAAATGTGACACACGAGATTTTGAACCATTAAACTTAAAAGTCGCCAATTATAAATAATTCGACTCACTCAATTAAATTCTCCAACTCATGAATTTAAGTTTCTCCCATTAGAATATTTTTATAACTCCCAAAAATAATTAAATATTTAATCCTCAAAATTACGGGGTGTTACACATATTTCCCCAACCATCAACTGGTGGTTCCAAGATTTTCTCAGTGCTTATTTCACAGAACTTCCCATCTCCACACATTCAATAATTATCATTTAAATCAATGCCTTAGCATCATATGACTTCTCTTCACTCCTATCGTTTATTAAGTCTTATGCGCATATCATCTCACAACAAAGTCCAAAAGAACTTTTCCCAATGCACTATTTTATGGCCTTGTTGATCATCGTAATCCATGGTCCCAAAGAGATAACTAGGATATCACAAATCATATCTCCTGATATATAAATCAGTTCGTCTCTGCTCATGACTCTCAAGGCGTCACACGAGGTGACGCTCTCATAATCACTAAGTTCTCAGTGCATAAATAACAATGAGCTAAATCTCTCTGCTCGATGATACCTAATATACCCTGATTCACACCAGTAAAAGTCCCCATGCAATCGGATTAAATGTAATGAGATAACTATACTCACCAAAATCTACAATACAGTACGATATATATGCAGGCTCAACCATCTTTCAGGTGATGCCTCGCAAATAAAATATCTCACTCTGGCATAGCAAGCAGGATAGTCGTATATGCAGTATCCTACCGTTCAAACCCTCGGTATCAGTCCACTACACAATATAATAGTATACTCTCCTCCCATAACCCTCATAAGGAGTAAACTACCACATAATGTAAACATTATCTTTGTGCTCACACATTCTCCATTACATATGGAGCTAAAGAGGTTCCTATTACCTAATGGTAATTAGGTACAAATATAGTATTATTAACAATACTTCCACTAAACTCGTTTCACATGAGAATTTGGCCCTAACAAACCACTGTGACCTGCTCGTATCACACGAAATAAAATCCATCCACCCTGGTATAAAGTTCATATCCTCAATGGTCAACTACTATGGTAGTTCAATAGGTTCTTGTACATTACACTATCGTCCCAACGAAAAACTATAAAATCTTTGTATAATTGTTTATCCTACTGGGCATCTTGCTAATGTCCCCTAACTCACTGCGGGAAAGATTCACACGTGTTCTCACTCCATACACATGAGACACCTCGCTGTGCCATTCTACTCTCACTGGACCCACTGGACATGTTGGGGTTATCCTTCTTACGAACCTGGTAGCCTTGACCCTGATTGCTACCTCCTTTATCCCTTTGGCTCCGTTGGCCTTATGGGACTCGTTATTGGCCTTGATGTCCCTGACTAAATTCACCCTATCCTGGTAGGAATTATATTACTCTTTGATATGCCCAAAGTGTACCCTCGTACCCATAGTCACTAACCTCGGCATGTCTCACATTCGAGTTGACAAGAATCCTACAACAGCCATTTCGGGAAGGTCATCTACTGGAAGGTCGGCTCCTCATTGACCAACCTCAGCTGGGCTGCAGCCAAGGTTGACAACATCCTATGGGGTCAAGCTATTGCCAACATCGTACTATGCCTTAGCTGATATTGTAGCCTAACCTCGACCAGTCTCCCAGACCGAGGTCATACTGATGATTGATAGGACAAAGTAACAATATCATACTTCCCAACCTCGTACTCAGCCAGGCCGAGGTTATTACAAATGATGTCACAAGTCTGAGCACACGCAAACAGATGAAAGACTTGTAACACGTGGGCTAAGAAGTTATAACTAAATCATTCCCCTCACGTGAGGTAATATTTAGTCATCATTATCTACATTGTATCAGCTAGGTGTCAACAGGACACTGGTTCGATTCTCATATACATGCTCATTACATGCTTGGGATACACAAAACCCCCCAAGAACTATATATACTTGTCTTATCCTACATTGTAAGGTATTCGAAATTGCAACCCTAGCAAAAACTATGTTTGTATACACAGTAGAGAGAGAAAATGAGAGATTGTATCACAGGCCATTAATGCTCCCATTTTAGTGACTTTTACTCACACACTCACAGTGGACGTAGGACAGATTGGCTGAACCACTTACATACCAGTGTTTCTCCTCTTTTCTTCACCTCATTCTACTAGATATATATACACTTGTGCTTCCATTGTTATTACTAGCTTGAGCTTATCAACACCTTATTTGGTGGTGGTGTTTACATCATCATCATTTTGGCATCGTTTGTGGGAACAAAAGTCTATATCTCTTGCTTTTTGAAGCTTGGACTTATCGAAGACTCTAGTTGTGCACCAGTCGTCCCCCATTGCGTGGAGCTGTTTCACCATTGAAAGAGATACTCAAAGGTATCAATATCTCTAGTGTCTTCATTTACTAGCTCTCTAGTCTCTTTCCACGGCACCAGAGTTACCACCTCCATCATCTGGTGTTGGAAGTCTTAGTTCTAGTCAAGAACCACCCCAGTCCGAAATGACTAAGGTGTCAGCATCTTTGAAGTCCTTAGCTGCAACTCAACAAGCGATGCAGGAACAATTTGCCCAGCTAGGCCAAAACATAATAATGAGACCACCTGGGGTTTCACTAGAGATGATAACTCCGATAGCTACTCAGTCAAATCATGAGGCCAGAGGACCATCCCTGGAACCACGAAAGGACCTACCTACTCCTTCGCAGAGGAGGGATGTTGCTAACCCTAGGCATTTATGCCTAGGGAAGCAAGGAAACCCTTTCCCTGAGGATAGGTATCATGACATTGAGGCAGAGGATACTCCGACAGACTGTTGGGCGCTGTATGGGGTCTCAAGCAACACTATATGTCCTATCCAGCAGAGCCGAGGTCATTATGAGAGACAAGACTGTGATGCACGCCAAAGAGGATCAACTTTTGATCGCTTGAGTAGAGGGTCGGCCTTTAAAAGGCTCGACCTAGTTAATGATCTAAGGGAAAGGCTATCTAGATCAAGAAGTATTGCTGGCTCTAGAAGGGAAGGAGGTGATTGCCATCCCCATAATGGTCGACCCCCACACGGCCGATACTTTGGTTAGGTGGAGGTCAACAGTCGAGGTTGTGCAGTAGCTGGGGAACCCTCAATCCACCCCTTAGAGGTGGATGGGGAGAACCTCGACCAAGCCGACGCTGCTAAACCA
The DNA here is from genome assembly GCA_949130495.1 of Sambucus nigra. Classification (NCBI taxonomy): domain Eukaryota; kingdom Viridiplantae; phylum Streptophyta; class Magnoliopsida; order Dipsacales; family Adoxaceae; genus Sambucus; species Sambucus nigra. Next base: position 103,271,835 of record OX422214.1, on the reverse strand, counting down.
TGGAACGACTCTATTCAAAGGCTGGAAAACAAAATTGGATATCTCTTGAAAAGTTGAGACTCGTTCTAGAGGAGGTATTCAGAGGGTTCCCCATTTATGGAAAGGATTGTCAACTTCCCAACCCCTGTCAAATTTAAACCTCCAATGGTGTCTCCTAAGTACGATGGAAGTACCAACCCAATCCATCATATTGATATGTATCAGTCTGCAACTTACATCTATTCCATCCCTGATGAGATGAGGTGTCGATCTTTCTCAAGCACTTTGACCGGGGTTGTGCATATCTAGTTCACTTATCTTTCTAAAAATTCAATTGAGAGTTTCAAAGGTCTGTCCGAAAGGTTCATTGAAAACTTTTATTTTGGGGTAAGACATCAGAAGAAAACAACCCATCTATTGTATGTCAAGCAAGGTAAGAATGAAAGCCTTAGCGATTACATCGCGAGGTTCGATAAGGAAAAGTTAGAGGTGGAAGATTATGAAGAGAGCATAGCCATGACAGCTCTTATTGGGGGTCTGCAGAAGGGAAATCTATTATGGAAACTAGCCGAGGATCCCCCTAAGTCAATGGCCGAGTTGTTGGCTGCAAAATACGAGGAATCTATCGCTGCAAAATACGAGGATGAAAGGGGGAGCAGCAGTGGAGGAAAATTTCAGAAGAAAAACAAAGACGGTAAGAAAAGATCTGCATACATTAAATTCTCAGACTACACTCCTCTGATTGTAAGTTGTAAACAGATCCTCAATGAAGTAAAGAATGATAGATCTCTGAGATTGCCAGAGAGGCTAAAAGATCCTCCACACAAGAGAAACAAGAACTTATGATGCAAGTTCCATCAAGATCATGGCCATTTGACTGAGAAGTGCTTTGCTCTAAAGGATGAGATTGAAAAAATGTTCTGAAAAGCTCATAAAGTATGTGGATGGTAGAGCTTTAAAGGGGGGAAGAGATGACCCTAAAAAGAAAAAAAAATGATAAATGCTGGGAAGATACCCCTACCAGAAGAGCTGATGCCTCAGATGATGATGACGATGACCTTGATCTCCCACCAAAGGATGAAAATATCCCAGTAAAGAGAGTCAGTATGATCTCATTTGGTGTGAATACTATCTGTGGAGGACTATGAAGGGGTGGCTCAGAGGTTTCTGATCGCAAGGCTCACGTGGCAGAGGCTAAAGTAGTTACTAAGGTCGAGTTTGTGAATTTAGCTTCTATAGAGGTTAAACACGAGAAGAGAAAGATGGTATATATGGACACCCTCATAGTCAAATTATCACGACTTGATTTAAAAGGTATGTTAGTTCCCAACGATGACCCTTAAATCATCACCACAAGGGTGCATGGATGCGAAGTTCAGAGGATCCTTGTAGATGGGGCCAACTCTGCAGATGTTATGTTTTGGCCCTGTTTCAAGAGCTTGGGTCTCAGTCGAGCAAGGATTTTCCCTTACCATCACCCTTTAATTGGTTTCAGCAAGGAAAAGGTCCATCCATTGGGAATGTATGAAATGGATATGAGAATGGGAGATGAATGGCCTAAGAGGTTGACCAGAAAAATTAATTTCTTTATGATGGATGAAAATGTCTTCTTAGCCTACAACCTCATCATGGGACGAGTGGCCCTCAAGAAATTTGAGGTCGTTCCTTTAACGGTCAACCAAATACTAAAATTCTTGACTCCCAATGGTGTAAGGGAAGTGCAAGGTGACTAAACATTGGTACGAGAATGTTACTTCAACTCTGCAAAAGAGAGAGGGGCTCATAAGAGGGCAACAACCACTTAAAACATTGAAACCCCTGACCCCATAGACGAAACAAACTCAAGAAGGCAGAGGCTGCAGAGGACTTAGAATCCATCATCCTCAATAAGGACGAGCTAAAAAAACCCATCCAAATCAGCAAGGCTCTAAAGCCTGAGATTAAGGAGGAGCTAGTGAAGTTGTTAAGGAAGAGACAAAGTATCTTTGCCTAGAGACATGCAGATATGACAGGAATGTATCCTCAGATAATGTGTCATAACTCAATGTTGTAAAGGATGACAAGCCTATTAGGCAGAGAAGAAGAATATACTCAAAAGAGAAGTATGAAGTCATCAGAGAGGAGGTTCGAAAGCTTGAAGAAGCTAATTCATCAAAGAAGTTATCTACCCTGAGTGGTTATCTAACGTTGTCATAGTACCCTAAGAGTAATGGGAAAGGGAGGATCTGTGTAGACTTCACCAATTCAAACAAGTCTTGCCCAAAGGACAATTTTCCCCTACCTTGTATAGATCAGATGGTGGATGCCACAACTGGACATAAGCTCATGAGCTTCATGGATATATACTCCAGGTATAATCAGATATTTATGGACTCGACTGACTCAGAGAAGACATCCTTCATTATAGATAAGGGGACCTATTTCTATGAGGTCATGCCCTTCGACCTAAAGAACGTAGGGCTATATACCAACGTCTTATAAATAATATGTTCAAAGATCAGATAGGTAAGACCATGTAAGTTTACCAAGCTGATATGTCGATGAAGAGTCTGAAGGTCGACACCCATGTGACCAATCTTGAAAGAAATTTTGACACCATGGACAAATATAGAATGAAGCTCAACCCGGATAAATGTGTCTTTGGGGTAAGAGAAGGAAAGTTTTTGGGATTCGTCATCAATCAAAGGGGAATAGAGGCTAACCTTGAGAAGATCAAGGCTTTAATAAAAATTAAGACACCCGGAATCATCAAACACATTCAGAGGCTGACCGGACGAGTGGCTCCACTTAACAGGTTTATATCTAGAGCTACAGATAAATGTCTTCATTTTTTTAAATTTCTTCGAAAGGCCTTCGAATGGAATGAGGAATGTGGCATAGATTTTAAAGAATTAAAGTCCTACCTCGGTTCCCCCTGCTACTATCCCGAATAATTAAGGTTGAGAAGCTATATGTATACTTAATTGTCTCAGAGTCATCCATCAGTGTTGCAATAGTAAGATAAGAGGATTGAGTGCAGAGACTAGTGTACTTCAACAGTAAAGCACTTCAAGGGTCTAAGAAGAAGTACCCCTGGATTGAAAAGTTAGCCCATACTTTGATACATGCTTCTAGGAAGATGAAGCCATACTTATAGGCTCACTCCATGGTCGTCCTCACTGATTTCCCACTAAGACAGGTCCTTCATAAGCCTGAGAAGTCAGGAAGGCTAATGACCAGGGTAATCGAGTTGGGGAGTATGATGTTGTTTATCAACCCAGGTTTTCCATCAAGGGCATGCACTCGCAGATTTTATGGTTGAGTTTACCTGGGCTGAGGTTGAGGTTAAAAAGAATCAAGATGCTACATATGTGCCAGTAGAGAGAAACATCGGTCGAACTTCGGACGAGGCCGAGACAAGTACTGTCAGATAAAGAAAAGTTGAGAATGAATAAGAGAGATACCTCTTCAGACAGGGGACCCTAGCTGAGGGAAAATTCTCTTCATATGAAACCATCTGGAACCTCTTCATTTATAGGTCATCCTGTGAAAATGGAAGTGGAGCAGGGCTGATAGTGTCGGTGCCAGATGGTACAGATATTGAATATGCGCTGAGGTTCAACTTTAAAGATTCCACCAATGAGTCAGAGTACGAGGCATTAATAACATGTCTCTCTCTAAATAAATTCCTCAATGTTGGCCAGCTCCTAGTCCATAGTGACTCAAGATTAGTCGTGAACCAAATCCTAGGGGTGTATGCCGTCAAATATGAAAGGATGGCTAGATACCTGTAGAGACTAAGAACGGTGCTACAAAACTTTAAAAAAGTGAAGATAAAGAGGATACTTCGACTAGATAATAGCCGAGCTAATGCACTAGCGAGGTTGGCCTCAGCAACAAAAATAGACATAATGAGAACACTTCCAGTAGAGATTTTGCTCAAGCCAACAATCGAAGAGGAAGAGGTTGCTAAACCTTTCTTAAATATGAGTTCAGGGGCCTCATGGATGGACCCTCTTATCAAATACATCATAGAGGTACTACTACCAGAATCAAAGCTGGAAAGGAGGAAGATAAGGTCCAGAGCTACAAAATTCTCTATTGTAAATGATGTCTTGTATAAAAAGGGATTCTTGCTCCTTTTCCTCAGATGTGTCCACCCTTCAGAGGTTCCACACATTTTTCACAATGTGCATGAGGGTTCTTGTTCAATCCACATAAGAGGGAGTCCATTGGCTAAGAAGATAATTACTCGGGGATACTGGTGGTCGACCTTGGCCAAGCACGCAATCGTATATATGAAGAGATGTGATAAGTGTCAGAGGTTCTCCACCATTCCCCATTAGCCTCACTAACCTTTTACTTCAATTAGCTCCCCTTGACCATTTGCAGTATGGGCATTGATTTGGTAGTACCCTTGCCAAGAGATGTAAACAACTATCAGTTTTTAATAGTGGGAATTGATTATTCTCCAAATGGGTAGAAGCCGAGCCAATGATCACAATCACTTAGCAGAAGACCTACCAGTTCATCTGGAAAAATATCATATGCAGGTATGGTCTTCCAAATACCCTCATATTAGACAATGGAACCCAATTCAAGAATATTTCCTTGGAAAGATACTACGATAGAGTAGGCATCAAGCATTTCTTCTCTTCTCCTGGACAACCCCAAGCAAACGGCCAGACTGAGGTCACAAATCGAACAATCCTTGATGTGATAAAAAAAGGTTAGAAGAGGCCAAAGGAAGATGGGTAGAGGAAGCATATGTTGTGCTTTGGGCCTATAAGATGACAGTGAGGACACCCACATGGGAAACTCCATTCATGCTAGCCCGCGGCTCAGAGGCTGTTATCCCAACAGAGATAGGGATGCCCACTCATAGAGTTCAGATATATAACCCTCAGAGGAATGGGGAAGAGAGAAGACTTGATCTTGATTTGATTGAGGAAAGAAGAGAAGATGCAGAGATAAGACAAGAATCCTATCAGCAGAGAAGTGAGAGGTTCTATAATCAGAGGGTAAAGTAAAGGCCAATAGTTGTGGGAGACCTAGTCCTCAAGAAAATGTGGCAGAAAACTAATAAGCTCCATTCCAAATGACATGGTCCCTATAGTTGTACCAGGTAACTATCGGCTAGAAAATCTTGAAGGAGAACCTTTCTCATATCGTTGGAATACCGATCACTTAAAGAAATACTATTTATGATGTACTTGTCCGTGACAATTTTTTATTTGTCATGTACTTGTCACGGTCCAAATTGTGACAAGTTTAAGTATTTTTCACGGGCTTGTCACAGTCTTTGACTGTGATAAACTTTTCATCATCAAAGACCGTGACAAGTTCGTGACAACTCTAATGAACTTGTCACAGTCTTTGACTATGACAAGTTTGTGACAAAGTCAACTATCACCCCCAAACTTGTCATTATCAAAGATCTTGACAAGTTTGACTTATCAATTTTTTTACCGTGACAAGTTGGTAGTTTTGGTGTAGTGTTCCATAAAATATTTAACATCAAACCCTTAGAAAATACACCATTTTCCCCAAACAAAACCACTTATTTATTTCAAGAAACCTTTGAAATATGTGTTCTTCATTTATCTTGACCAAATGACATTTTCCTACATTTTTATTCCATAAACATGTTAATTATTTCTTTTACTAGAAAACCCATCATCATGTTCATAATAATCTTACTCTTAACATTTAACAATAACAAGACTACAAATGCACAAAATAGAGTCTTTAATCTAAGAGTATATTTTTCCCCACTCAATAAAGATCCATCAAAGGTAGAAATGGTGTAGGGGGAGTAGCCCCCACCTCCAAAGTTGGCCTCAAGGGGTCATCAAAAGAATCCTCCAAAGTCTCTGAAAGGTGCTCTGTGTCCATCCCCGATCCTCGCGGCGGGAGAGGATCCTTGGTCCCGTGCGTCCCTCTCGGGAGCGCTTCGGTCGGCGTTGTTGATGAGGTGAAAAATATAGAAAGATGGAGTCGACATTCTATTTTACTCAAAACAGACAAAAGAAAATGGAGTCATCCCAAAGGACAACATCCAAAGACATACTGATACATACGAAATCTAAATGATTCGAAAAGGGTTCGGAGGCTAAGTTACGAAATGGGAAAGTGTTAGGCACCCATTCCGCCCTTACGGTCTCTCATGGGTTGTTGCTATTTTCCTTTATTTCCCTGTGATGTGTGTGCATGTGTATACGTAGCGGAGATAGGAATCATCGACTTGTATTATGGAAGAGATAAAGCAAGTCATCTATAGGAATGTTCCTAAAAAATAATATTAGGAAATAGGATTTATGCGATTATCCTAGCGTCGATCATTATAAGGGAATGATAACGCATGTGGAATAATACGCCACTAAAAACAAATATATGTATACATAAATATATAGACTCTAAGAGAGTTAAGTTTAAAGAACGTAGAAAAATTAGTAAAAAAGTAGGAAAAAGACTCGAGTCTCATGTTTTACCCCGAGACGCCTACGTAGCCTATGGAGGCATCAAAGTCCATGTACTTTGTATGCAAAATGAGGGGTGGGATTTATCCCATGAATCCAACCGAGGACTTCTCTTATATGTGTGTGTGTGTGTGTGTAAAAAAAGTGTTTTAGTTGTGAGAAAAGTGTGAGAATTCCGGTTTGGAGTTTATGAGCAAATCAACCTTTTCTTGTTTTTTGGGTTTTATTTATATGAAAATAAGAGATGTGCAATAATAATAGATAAAAAGTATAGTAAGATATGTGAGATGATAGAATAAAAGTGCTAAGTAATAAAATAAGTTAATGCGAATTTAGGGAAATTTTAAGAGAGAGCTGAAAGAGTTGGACCTTTTTGGAGATCTTGAGCTTGATCTTGGATGTTGGAGAGCAGCCCTTGCACTTGGATGATTATGGAGGGTAATTAATTCGACAATTTTGAAGAAAAAAGGTGATGAAAGGTGAAGGTTGGAAAGGGATTTGGACGTTGAAATCACGCTGACTTCGAGAGGGGTTTTCTGAGCTTGCTGAGAGTAATGGATCTCTGATTTTCCTCCCTTTGAATGAGGTTAGGCCCTCCTTTTTATAGGCCCCGATCATTGTCGATCGTCATAGCCCTGGTCCTACCAATTGGTAGGTGTGTTTAGGCACACTGCCAATAGGCAGGGTTTTGAAGATGCCGTTTGGTAGTGTCTTTGAGGTTCCTTCAAAAAATTGGTCGTAGAGTGCAAACCGTTGATCCAAATCGTGTACGGGGTGAACCGTTGGAAAGGTATTTCAGATACTTTCGAAAGTACTTTGGACTGCTCCCAATTCTGGGAGTTGACTTTGGTCAAACGTAGCCTAGGAGAGTTCGGTGACCTCCTAATCGAGTTTCGGGGGAAAATGGGTCGTTCGTCCGCACCGTAAGTCAGAATTATGCATGAGATGGACCGTTGGAAAGGGGATTAAGTTCCTTTCAAAAATTCATTCAGTCTCATTCGAGATGAAGAGTTTAACTTTTGGTAAAATAGAACCTGGGAGTGATTGATGTCCTTTAGGTCAGTACCCGGGGTATGACTTAGGTTTGTAATGATGAAGGGAGGTGCTAGGGACCTAAGGAGAGGTTAGGGGGTATTAGAATGGGGTGTCTACAGAGCCTCTCGACGGGTGAGTTTGGAACAAACGAAAGCCATCGAATAGACACCACATGATGCCTTTAAAAGAGGATGACCAGGGGGTCAAGGTCGATTCTGAGGACCTAAGGATGAGGATGACTGATTCTGTGGGTCGAAGCCGATTTTGAGGGCTTGAAGATGAGGGTTACCGATTCTATGGGTCGAAGTCGATTATGCGGTCTTAAAGGGGCATGCTGGGGATGGTTTTAAAGGAAATGATGACCAAAGATTTAGGTCAATTCCGAAGACCTACAGAGATGATGGGGGTGACCAATACTACGGGTCGAAGCCAATTTTGAGGGATTAGGTTATGATGACCGATTCTACGGGTCAAAGCCAATTCTGTGGGCTAAGGATGAGATGACAAATTCTGCGGGTCGAAGCCAATTCTTCGAGCTTAAGGTAAGATGACCAATTCTGCGGGTCGAAGCCAATTATACGGGCTTAAGGTGAGAAGACCAATTTTGCAGGTCGAAGACAATTCTGCAGGCTTAAGTTGAAATGACCAATTTTATGGGTCAAAGCCAATTCTGAGGGCTTAGGTTTGAAATGACCAATTCTGCGGGTTGAAGCCAATTTTGCGGGCTTAAGGTGAGATGAACAATTCTGCGGGCTTAAGTTGAAATGACCAATTCTGCGGGTCGAAGCCAATTCTACGGGCTTAATCTGAAATGACCAATTCTTCGAGTCGAAGCCAATTCCGTGGTCTTAGGTTGTGATGACTAATTCTACAGGTCGAAGCCAATTCTGAGGGCTTAGGTTGTGATGACCGATTCTGCGGGTCGAAGCCAATTTTGCGGGCTTAAGTTTGAAATGACCAATTCTGCAGGTCGAAGCCAATTCTGCGGGCTTAAGGTGAGATGAACAATTCTGCGAGTTGATGCCAACTCTGTGGGCTTAAGTTGAGAAGTTCTTGGGGAACTCTGCTAGGAAAATTACCTCGTGATTTTGATTTGAGCTAAAGAGCTGATTGCTGGGTAAATCCTTGTGTGTCTTCTGGAGACTTTCTCATGGGAATAACCAATTTGATACTGGGGAAGTGATTAGGTGGTCCAGGGTTTGGATGCATTTCTCAGGGAAAATCGAGACCTTTGGGGAATAGGGTATGATCCTGAAGTTTTGGATGTTGTCGGGGAGAAATTCTCTTGTCTTTTGAGAATTAAGCTGGGGAAATAGGGGTTATGCTCGAAGAAGTGCGAAATTTTCTTGGTGAAAATGTTCTAAATCTTTTTCGAGATTTTTACGAACTTTCTAAGGATTTTTTAGGGTTTTCTGGTATTTTCTGGGAATTTTATGTACTAAAATTTAAGGGGGGTGTCGGTCGGCATGGTGTGGAGGGTGCCATTTAGTAGTGGTACAGACTTTTGGGTTGCCTCAAGAAGGCAAAGGGTCAGACCTTTCATTTTGGCTTCAGGGAGATGTCTGTGACTCCCATAGATGTGCAGCAGCTGCTGGCGCTAGATTGCGATGGAGAGCAGATAGAGGTGGATCGCTCTTTGCGGGTGGGGCCGGAGGCGGTGCACACGGCTCTTGGTGATGTGGGGAGGATAGTGTCTGGGGAATCCATCCGTCTGTCACTACTGAAGGATATTTTATTGGGCAGAGTGATCGATGTGGAGGACGGGCTGCAGGTGAGACAGATGACCCGGTTGTTTATTTTGCTGGTGTTGGGGGGATTTCTTATGGCGTCGAGCGAAGATGTTGGCCACTTATGGTTTTTACCATATCTGAGGATATTGTTGAACATCTCCCTCTATGATTGGGGGAGCATGACTTTGGCGACCCTTTAATTCTCTTTGGATGCATTCAGTTGGTGTTTCTGACAGACTTTCACTGGAGCCATGTATCTTCTTGAGGTATGCTTTAATTTTGTGCATTTTCCTTTCATGCATTCACATTTTCCTTATGCACCTCTTTTGATTGCGAATTATTATGTTTGGGAAACATGGTTCTATGAGGTGATAGGGTGTAATACCCAGGTGATTGCTTTGAAGGACGAGACTCCTAGGGATTTTTGCCGGTTGCATCGATGGCGTAAGGCCAATCGGCAGTCGACGAGGTCTCTCTCTTTGGATGCAGTGCTTCAGGTCTTGAATGGCTTGACTAGTGATAGGGTGAGACTTCTTTCTTCTTCAGTCTAAGACCTTTGTGTGCTCTGATTTTTTATTTGACTCATATCTGCTGGGGATTTTTCAGGTGACCTTTTACCCTTGGGGGACGACCGTTCAGGACACAAGGTTGACTGGAATAGATGCGCAGATGAGGCATTTGCTGGTGCATGATTTTGGACACTCTTGTTATCTCGGGGAGAGGGTGGTTCGACAGATTGCTGAGGGGGAGGTGGTGGTGCCACCTGTGAGGCCCCCTATGTCTATGAGGCGGGGGCGGCTGCTGTCGGAGGATGCGAGGATCGCGGTGATGGTTGGAGAATCCTACCTGTTGTACACCGATGCGGTTGTGCCTTATGATTATATGCACTTTTTGATGATCTAGCTGATGGCGCCTAATATATATGATGCACTTCCCTTCCCTCCTGTGGGTTCGAGTCGGCCAGGGGGGTCCTCCCACAGCGGTGGCGGTCCTTCGACATTTGCGGCGGTGGCGACATCGAAGGTTCCCTTTGTGCGGATGCATACTCCTTCATACAATATCCGACAGGCTGATGGAGGGATGGTTACTATGTTGCATAGTCCTCATGCAATGGATTCGGAGGAGTTAGGCTTGACAGAGGAGGTCCTTCGTTCTCAGGTATACCTTTATGTTCTTCTCCTTTGGTTTCTTTTGATCTTCTTTGCTTGATACTGATTCTGCCTTTTCTTACAGCACGTTCGGGTGTCCATCACTTGGCTGAGGGATATTAGGGACTGAATATCTTCAGCGACTTCCCATATTTAAAAATGTAATTCCTATTCCTTCTTGCTTGGTGTCGTCTACCTCATCCGGGGAGGAGTCTGGTTCAGGTAGCGGTGGTGTGGCATATCATCGTCGGGGAAAGAGAGCGCGTCGCAGGGGTGGAAGCTCTTAGGGGAAAGGACAAGTGAGAGAGAGAGAATGTGGGTTCGGGCTGAGTCCCATAATTTTTCTTTTCTTTATTTCATGCAAAATGATTTAACACAGAAACATATCTATATAATGCAATGAGGTTTTTTTATTATCTTTTGTTAATGATGAATGAATGAATGCATATGCACTTTTTACTTTGCTACTGAGACCGTAAGTATATTTATTTTTTAGGATTTTGAAGGAAAGTTTTATCCATAATGAGAATTTATATAAAGATGAAAAGGGGATTTTTGACATTCTATTGAGAAAAATAATTTATTTTCAGTTTTCTGAATTTTGACAAAAGAGGAAAAAGGAAAATTTCTAAAAATAGGGGGTTGACGATCGGCAAGCACCTTGTCCTGCCTATCTGCAGATCAGTCCAGTACCATCAATTCAAAGCTTTGATTAGTACCCTCTTCATTCTTTGGTACCTTATGGGGCAGGATTTCCTCCGATTTCTGCAGGGGTTATGTCTTTTGTGGGAGTTTTCAAGTATAAAAGAGGGGTAAGAGTGGAGTGTTTTTCACACACCTTCATCAATGTTGGCCTGGATATTGAGAGTTGGGAGAACTGGTTCATGGAGCATGGGGCTCTAAATCTCTACTGGTCAGTACCTTGGTGGGGGCAGATGCTTCCCATTCTGGAACTAGGAGAATACCCGTTTGTCTGACTGGTTGGTCTCAGACAGACCTCTTTTTATTTCCCCTGGCGGCTTCTGCGCTAATTTTCCTGGGAGCAAATCGTGCCACCTCGGACACTAGACTTCTTTCTGGTAGAAGAATTGACAGAGCATATGCGCATGCGTATTGATCTTTGTGGGAGAGTCGACGTCCATCATCCCGTCCCTCTCAGTATGCTGGGAGAGTTTGGCACATCTCTAGGGATTATATGAAGTGGTTGTGGAGGAGAGTGGTTAGCAAGATGTTGGTAGTGGCGACTGGACAAAGGTGGCTTGCCTTATCTGATACCATGGAGGGAGGTGTGGTAGTTTTTTCGAGGCTGTTTCGAGCTTATCGGTCCATGGAGAATCTGCGTCACTCTATTCAGGCAGGGGAAGCTTGGGGACCCCACGATGTAGATGATGATGATGGAGTGGGATCCTCTGGTAGATGTGGGTAGGACTCTTTGAGAGTTTATTTTGTACCGGGAAATAAGTTTGGTTTGGCTTTTTAGGAAGGTAGGGAAAGGGATTTATCCGTTCCTTTATATAATTGTATTATAATTTCTTATTAGTGAAATAAATAAGTTTTTGATCATCCAGTTGTGCCTTTTGATGAATTTTGTATTTTGAATTATCTATATCGATCGCTAAGGCATACATAATCCTTTTGTTCAAATATATGTTAAAGTGAACTATCATTCTCGGAGATAAGAAAAGAATAGTTTTTATAAAAAAGAAGGGGTCGTGCTCATGTAAGATGTATGAGTTGTTTACGTACCTCTGGGGTTTTTGAAAAATTTTAATTTTTATGAAAATGGTTTTTTTGCAGAGGATCAGGCCCACGTAGTTCTGGGTAGAGGGAAGTGAAGAGATTTTTTTAAAATAGAAGGGAGATGAGAAGAGTCGTAGCGCGTCGAGTTTTCAAACTAGGGGTAAAATTTCTTGAGACGGTCCAAGATGACTGAACGAGCCATCTCTTCTCCATCTAAGTCGGTGAGCATGGCGGCACCACCGGACAAGATCTTCTTCACAATGTATGGGCCGCTCCAATTGGTCTTGAATTTCCCTCTGGGGTCCCAGATGGGATCTACTATTTCTTTGAGGGCTAAATCCCCTTCTTGGACACCGCGGTCCTTGACTCTCTTATTGAATTAACGTGCTATTCGGCGATGGTATCCTTGTATGTGATATAATGCCTTCAGTCTCCTTTCGTCCAAGGGTGAAAGCTCGTTGAGGTGGCTTTGATGCCAGTCCTCCTCACTGACCTTGCTTTCAAGCATGACGCGTAGAGAGGGTATTTCTAGCTCCACGGGTAGGACTACTTACATTCCATAGACTAGAGAGTAAGGGGTAGCCCCAACAGAGGTTCGTATTGAGGTTCAGTAGCCCCAGAGGGCGTATGGGATTCGATCGGCCCAATCTCGGCAACTTTCGGTCATCTTGTTGATGATGTCTTTGAGGTTCTTGCTAGCGACGTCAACTGCACCATTGGTTTGAGGTCGGTAGGGAGAAGATTTATGTCTTTAGATCCCATACTCGTTGACCACCTCTGTGACTTCTGCCACAAAATGCAACCCATTATCTGACACTAGCTCGTGCGGGACCCCATATCGACAGATTATGTTTTTCTTGATGAATTTGGCCACTTTTTTGGTGTTCAGGACTGCGTATGACTTGGCTTCGACCCATTTGGTGAAGAAATCAATGGAAACCAGGATGAACTCATGCTCGCTAGAGGCCTTGGGTGTAAGCTTCCCTATGATGTTGATGCCCCAGGTGGATAACGTCTAGGGATAAGTCATGTCGTATAATTCTCGTCGAGGCAAGTGTTGAAGGTTGGAGAACTATTGGAATTTGAGGCATCTCCGGACATAGGCGGTGTAATGCTGGATCATTGTGGTCTAGTATTAGCCTTGTCATATGATCTTCTTAGCAATCATGTGAACGTTCATGTGGAGTCCGCATTCCCGATCCTCACGGCAGGAGAGGATCCTTGGTCCCGCGCATCCCTCTCGAGAGCGCTTCGGTCGGCGTCGTCGATGAGGTGAAAAATGTAGAAAGATGGAGTCGCCAGTCTATTTTACTAAAAATAGACAAAAGAAAAGGACGTCATCCCGAAGGACAAAATCCAAAGACATACTGATACATACGAAACCAAAATGATTCGAAAAGGGTTCAGAAGCTAAGTTAGGAAATGGGAAGGTGTTAGGCACCCATTCCGCCCTTACGGTATCTCATGGGTTGTTTCTATTTTCCTTTATTTCCCCGTGATGTGTGTGCATGTGTATACGTAGCGGAGATAGGAATCATCTAATTGTATCATGGAAGAGATAAAGTGAGTGATCCATAGCAATGTTCCTATAAAATAATATTAGAAAATAGGATTTATGCGATTATCCTAGCGTCGATCATTATAAGGGAATGGTAACACATGTGGAATAATATGCCAATAAGAACAAATATATGTATATGTAAATATATAGAATCTAAGAGAGTTAAGTTTAAATAACGTAGAAAAAGTAAGAAAAAAGTAGAAAAATGACTCGAGTCTCAGGTTTTACCCCGAGGCACCTACCTAGCCTGTATAAGCATCAAAGTCCACGTAGTTCGTATGCAAAATGAGGGGTGGGATTTATCCCATGAATCCAACTGGGGGCTTCTCTTATATGTGTGTGTGTGTGTGTAAAAAAGTGTTTTAGTTGTGGGAAAAGTGTGAGAATTCTCGTTTGGAGTTTATGAGCAAATCCTCTTTTTATTATTTTTTGGGTTTTATTTATATGAAAATAAGAGATGTGCAATGATACTAGATAAAAAGTATATTAAGATATGTAAGATTAGAGAATAAAAGTGCTTAGTAATAAAACAAGTTAATGCAAATTTAGGGGAATTTAAAGAGAGATTTGAAAGAGTTGGACCTTCTTGGAGATCTTGAGCTTCATCTTGGATGTTGGAGAGCAGCCCTTGAAATTGGATGATGATGGAGGGTACTTAATTCACCAAGTTTGATGAAAAAAGGTGGTGAAAGGTGAAGGTTGGAAAGGGATTTGTATGTGGAAATCACGTTGACTTCGAGAGGGGTTTTCTGAGCTTGCTGAGAGTAATAGATCTCTAATTTTCCTCCCTTTGAATGAGGTTAGGCCCTCATTTTTATGGGCCCAGAGCATTACCGATCGGCATAGCCCTGGTCCTGCCAATCGGTAGGTGTGTTTAGGCACACTTCCGATAGTAAGGGTTTGGAACCTGCCGTTTGGTAGTGTCTTTCAGGTTCCTTTGTAAAATCGATCATAGAGTGCGAACCGTTGATCCGAATCGTGCACGGGGCGAACCATTGGAAAGGTATTTTCGAGACCTTCAAAATTCCTTTGGACTACTCTCGAGTCTAAGAGTTGACTCCAGTCAAACGAAGCCTAGGAGCGTCCAGTGACCTCCTAATCGAGTTTCAGGGGAAAACGGGTCGTTCGTCCGCACCGTAAGTCAGAATTGTGCATGGGATGTATCGTTGGAAAGGGGATTCAGTGACCTTCAAAGATTCTTTCAGTCTCATTTGAGATGAAGAGTTTGACTTTTGTCCAAACAAAACCTGGGAGTGCCCAATGGCCTTTAGGTCAGTACTCGGGGTATGACTTGGGTTTATAATGGTGAAGGGAGGTGCTAGGGACCTAGGGAGAGGTTGGGGGGGTATTAGAATGGGGTGTCTACATGATCCTTACAAGATTCCAAGAAAGACCCACTTCAAACTCCATGGAAGCTCCATCTTCATCTTTGCCAAAATTCCAAACAAGACCTTAGAAATTCATAGCTCTACGTAAAAAAATGGTGGAAATAGGTATAAAGGTTTCAACTATGGAAGAACACATGTGATAAATGGTGGTCTATCGTGGTGGAATGGTGGAGGAGGTGTGGTTTATGGAGGGAAGAGATGGAAGAACCATCCAATAATGGTGGAAGACCACCATTCTTCCTCCCTATATCTTCTTCAATATTTTCCCACAAATGAGCCCAAATAAGCATTATAAACAACCCCAAAACCCTAAGAATCACGTTTTTATCCATTTGGACTCACTAGAATTTGACAACTCAACCATCCAAGGTCCACAATTGTGATAGCCCACAAAGGCAATGTCAATAAATAATTTTGAGACGCGTTGTTCGAATGACATGCCTCTCATTCGAACGACTTCTCAACCTCATTCGCTCTTGGCTTCGTGCGACCTTCCCCCTGTAAGTTACTGGCATGTCATTTGAAGCCCTGCATCTTACGAGATCCATCTCGCTTCTAATGACACTGGGATATCCTTAGAATAACACCCTTAAGTCGTTCCTCAATATTTTCCATTTTGTTGTTTTCTTCAATTTCACTCCATAATTTCCCTATAATTATCTTCAATCCTCATTCCATCATAATTTATACAAATTTAATTGAATTACTGGGAGAGGATATTACACCTGTAGAGACTTTCTAAAATCTAGGAGGCTAGGAAGGAAAGCATGAAGCAACTAACTCAGAGCATCATAGCTGGGCAAAATCATACATAATTGAATCATGGCATTCCTATAGTTGGAGATAATTTAAACTGATGGAAAGAGATGTCGTCTCCATCCCCACATAAGTACGGGATGTGAGCACACTGTGAAAGATCTTTGGAGAACCTTAGGCAACTGGATCTGGGTTTAGTTGGTGAGAGAACTAGGTCTGGAAGAAGGAATAGGTCTTATGGGGATGACCAATCATATAGGCTAGGAAGAACCTCAATAATCCGATCGATGGAAGATAATCGAACCTATATTATTGAGCGACCTAGTGTGTTGGATATGATAAGTCGGGGGAGTGGTTTTTATCATTTGGGAATGAATCCAAGACTAGGAGAAGGACATACATGAAGAGAATGTATGGAGGAATTCTAAATATTAAAACCACGAAAGTCACCTCTTGGTGAGATCTAGGCACAGTGCGAGAGGCTCAGTTGTGTTCGTGAACACTTCTAAATATGGGTAAAGTTCAGCTAAAATCTAGAGATGAGTCAAGAAGGCAGGGAGGATTGAGAAGGACAAACTTATAAAGAAGGTCCAACCATGGGAATGTTCCATTCAAAGCTTGGAATATTAGTTAGGTGGCCTAATTAAGACTAAATCCCTTTTGTAGAGTGTTTATGTGCAGGGATCTCCTTTTGCAGTAGCAGTCATGAGTTACCCAACCCTAGTGAAATTCTAACTATCGATAATAATGCACAAGTATGATGGGAAAGATCGACCCAATGCACCATATAGAGTAGTAACAGGATATTTTACATATATATTTCATTCGTGATGAGATGAGATGCATTGAGTTGTTCAGTACTCTAACTGGATAGGCCCACATATGGTACAATGAGATCCCAAGGGGGTAGATGACTAGTTTTAAACATCTAGGCGACCGCTTCATTAGAAATTTCTTCTTAGGTATGATACCTGGAAAGAGGGTTACTCAAATACTTAGTGTCAGATTAGGGCAGGGTGAAATTACGAGAGAGTATATCACCAGGTTCAACACTGAAAAGCTGGAGGTAGTGGATTAGGATGAACAAACATCAATTACTACTATTATGAGTGTTTTGTTTCCTGGTAAGATCTATTGGGCATTGTAGAACCAATATCTGAATACCAGGGTCGAACTCTTGGCTAAAGTCAGGGAGATTATGAATGCTCAGGAGGAAATGGATGCGAAGGAGTTCGGTCACAGTAAGTATGATGCTAGAGGAACCTCAGACAGATGGGATAAATATATGCATGAAAATTAGATACAAGATAGGCCCAAGGAGTATGATGAATACAAACCTCTTATTATGGGGGTGGGTCCACCACATTCTCAATGAGATATAAGGAAGTGAGAAGATCAGGTGGCCAGAAAAGATGAAGATCCGCACTGGAAGTAGGGATAAGAGCAAGTGGTGTGACTTTCAAAAAGACTACGGCCATACAACAGGTAAGTTTTTATCCTTAAAAAATAAAATTGAAGCCCTGATTAGGAGGGGCAAGCTGACAAAGTATGTAAGCAAGTCAGGTCGAGTTGCCAAGCCTAAGTGTGATCTTAAGTCCAGGAGACTATTAAATTCTCTTCGCAAAGGAAAATATGACAAAAAATATGGGCGGGATGATAAAGATTCAGATGAAGGAAACGATGGTGAGTTGCCCAAAGAGCCTAAGGAGAAGATATAAAACATTAGAATAATTTTGTTTGTTATTCATTTCATCATTGACGGAGAAGCAGAAGAGGTGAGGGAGCTATAAAAAGGAAACCATACCTCAACAAAGTGAAGATTTTCAGCGTGATTGGTCAGAATGAGGTGAATTTGGCCAAAGCCATCGAGAGCCTGTCGTTCAGCCATTGTTGCATGGGGGAGACATTAACCTTATTATTGTTCTAGACTATGTCCATTAAAGGGAATTTATGGACAACAGTTTTTCTACTGTCGTGTCCCTAGGCTTGACTGCTAAGATGATTTTGGTGACAATTAGTCTGGCTACGGACACCTAGGTAGAAACCATAGTCCTATAGATGAATTACCATTGTCACCCTAGTATTACCATACTAGCGAAGACATTTAACGGTATTGATGACTGGAGAGATGATCGTCATACCTTTATGTGAGGCATCATCATGATGTTGTACATGTGGTTATCAGAGAGGCTCCGTATGGTTGTGCCCCTTAAAAACCCTCTAACTAGGGTTCCAATTCTCTTCATGCGGTATTTTGAGGATTTCGATCCTTTTGTGGAAAACTGGACCGAATGTACATTGTAGAATTGAACTAGATGAAATCACCAGTTTGTGACATAATGGGTTGAATTACAAGTCATTTTGCAGTTGGATAACTATTGTTATGCTCAGTTAGTAGGTTTCCTCCAGACCTCCTTAACGACTTATGCATAAAATGGGTTGAGAAAAAATCGTCCATCAACACATAACCAGTTTCTTTCCTATGGAGGACTTGGTTGAAACACTGGGTATGATTTTGGGGCCTTTTTGGCAGCATCGCAGGTCACCTACCCATCCATCTCAATCTGTTAGGGAATCTTTGGTTGTGTCAAGGTATTATTTGCGATGGTTATGGAAGGAATTGGTTAGGAAGGTTAGTGCCGAGGAGATAGGACATAGGTATCTCATGATAGCTGAGGTTATGGACGGGGGTGTTGTGATGTCGCCTAAGTTTTATAAGTCATATTAGCATATTGAGCGCAAGAGGATAAGTAACAAGAACGGGGACTCTTGGGAACTTTCAGGAGATAACAACGGTTATTTTGGTGATGGTGTGAGACCTTCTGGTACTTAAGATGGGTTGTGAAGCTTTGATGGTTTGGTTTTGTTGTTTTATGGCTTGGTTTGTGTTTGTATATGAATTTGGGTAGGCTATGTTAGGCGGGAGGTGTCTATGTGATAGGTAAGGGTTGGTAGGTAGGTTTGGTTTGGTTTGGTTGTTTAATAACTTGCTTTCTTGTTATTGATACTTCATGTAATCGCCATGTTTAAAATCAAAGAAGTAATAAATGATGATTCAATATATTTTTTTCTGGATTTGGAAAACTTTCATTTTATTCGAATTATCTATACTGACCATAAAGGAATACATAATCCTTTTGTTTATTTAAAATGATGAGAGAGGCTTGTGTTTCTTTCTTGAAGAAAAGAATGGTATTTTGTGAAAGAGAAAGGATAGTGCCAAAATTTACTTTATGGGCTTCCTACAAAACTCTATGGGGATACAAAAAATCTGTAAGTTTTGAAAGGTTGTTGAGAGTATCGGGTCCTACGTAGTTCTTATCGAGGAAGAAGATAAGATATTTTTAAAGAATAGAATGGAGGTGAGATATTCGTAGCGCGATAGGTTTTGGATTAAGTGTAAAACTTCTTAAGAAGATCTAAAATAACTAGAAACACCATTTCTTCTCCATCGAGGTCCGTGAGCATAGCTGCGCCACCTAAGAGGATTTTATTCGCAATCTATGGTCCACTATAATTAGGCTTGAATTTCCCTCCTAAGTACCATATGGGTTCTATGATTTCTTTAAGAGAGAGGTCACCTTATCCCACAGTACAGTATTTGACTTTTCTATTGAATCATCATTCAATGCGATGATGGTACCCTTGTTTGTGGTATAAATCATTTAGTCTTTTCATCTGAGAGTGAGAGTTAGTCATAACGACCTTTTGCCAATCAACTTCTCTGACTTGACTCTCAAGCATAACCCGCATGGATGGTATCTCAAGTTCAACATGCAAGACAACTTCCATGTGTACACCAAGGAGCAAGGGCAGCCCTAGTGGGCATTCTGACAGACGTGTGGTAGCCCCAAAGGGCATAAGGGATTTGATCTTCATAATCCCTACAACTTACTGGCGTCTTGATGATAATGGATTTGAGGATTTTGGTTTTAGCTTCGACATCCCCATAGATTTGCGATCTATAGGGAGAAGACTTATGTAACTGACTATATATTCCTCGACTACCTCTGTGACTTTAACCTCGAAATGGAGCCCATTAACTGATACCATCTTATTAGGGACCCCGTAGTGATAAATGATATTCTTTTTTATGAACTTGACCCCTTTCTTCATATTCACAACTTCATATGATTATGCTTGAACTCATTTGGTAAAATAATCAATGGCAACCAGGATAAATTCATGCCCATTTGATTCCTTGGGAGTGACTTTCCTAATAATGTCGATAGCCCAAGTCGATAAGGGACACAAAAAAGTAATGTTGTACAGATCTTGAGGAGGTAAGTGTTGGAGATTGGCAAATTGTTAGTATTTGAGGCATGTTCTTACATAAGTAGTTCAGTCTTGGACTATGGTGGTCCAATAATAGCCATGTCGGACAATATTCTTAGTAAGAATGTGACCGCTCATGTGAGGCCCACATTCTCCGATGTGGAAGTTTTTCATCACTTATTTAATATTATCACTTACTATGCATTGCAAATAGGTTCCATCAAAGTTCCTCTTGAATAAATCATTATCGTAATTGATGTAATGGTATGCAATCTTGTTAAGGGTCATGTGGTCTTTGTTACCAGTGCCTTGAGGATACCGACCATGCTTGAGGAGGGAATAAATATCATAATACCATAACCCAAACTTATCTTAATCTTCTCTAGTAGGGAGATCGATGTGGTAATAGTGAGTTGGCATGGATTGCTTCTGAACTTGGGAGGGGGCCATTATTATTTCCTCTGGCATGTTGACCATGGAGGCCGAGGTTAGCAATGCATCGGTGAAACTATTTATCGAGTAGGAAAGGTAGTGGAAGGTGACATCCTTAAATTGGTAAGAGAGTTCCTCGAGGTGAGCATGAAAGGGTAGGATCTTCTCGTCTTTGACTTTCCATTTCCTTAGGACTTGTTCAATGATGAGGTTCGAGAATCCAAAGACATCAAGGTATCATATTCCTCTCTTGAGGGCAAACTTAAGGCATGCGTTTCATACCTTATATTGTGTTATGTTATTGGTGCAAGGGAAGTCCAACTTGATCGCGATGGTAGTGTGAGAATCATCGGGTGCGATCAGGAGTATACTAATGCCATATCCCTTCTTATTAGAAGCCCCACCAAAGAACATAGGCCATTGGATATCTTCATGGGAAGTACAAAGGATATTATCACAGAGGAATTTGGAAATCCATACATCGTCTTCACTGTCAACATGGTAATCAGAGACGATCCTTCTTTTGATGGCCTTTTGCATGACATAGGTGATATCAAACTTAGCTAGAAACAACAACCAATGGGCTATATGGCTTGATAAGGTAGGATTTTCTAGCATTTATAGGATCATTAAAGACACTAAATTAATGGGGAACGCAAGCATGTGGTGTCAAAGTTTATGAGTGACCCAAATGAGGGCGATAAACGCCTTTTCCATTGCGGTGTAGTTCACTTCACACCCTGTTAGTTTTTTATTGGCATAGTGAGGGGCTCTTTCTTTGTGGGATTCTTCGATGTATTGGGCCAGTATAGCCCCTATCACGGTGTCTATAATAATAAGGTACAATAGAAAGGGTAGACCAAGTTGTGGTGACATGAGCATCGACGATCGGGTAAGGTATTGCTTGATTTTATTGAAGGCTTCTTAACATGCCTCATTACATACTCTGATCGAATCCTTTTGGTGGAGCTTGAAGATGGTCTCACAGATCAAAGTGGACTCACTTATGAATCTCCTAATGTACTGGAGTTTGCCAAGGAAACCACAAACTTATTTCTATGTCTGAGGCGCTAAAATTTTATAGATTGCCTTGCATTTAGCAGGGTTTTCTTCGATCCCTCTTTAGTTGACCATGAAACCTAGGCGCTTCCCTTTGTGACACCGAAAATGAATCTTTACGGGTTGAGGCTCATCCAGTATTGTTAAACCCATTCAAAGAACTTCCTTAAAGCCAACGCGTTAACTTCTCGAGTTTTGGATTTGATGATCATATCGTCAATGTAGACCTCAAATTCTTTGTGGATAAGATCATCCAGGATGGTTGTAGTTGCTCTGTGGTATGTACCCTCGACATTTTTTAAACCGAAAGGCATGTCACCGTTAACATTTTGGACGAAAAAGTGAGTCATGTGTGGTGCACATGATCACTTTTGAGCATATTTAGGTTCAAACCAATATAAAACTTTCACTAAATTAAAATTATAGAATAATTCATTTAAAAAACTATTTAAAAATATGAAAATTATTGAAAAACATTTAAAAAAAAAGATTTCCAATTTAAAAAAAACATATTTCCAATAACAAGTAAAAATGAATAAAAATAGATTTCTAATAGATAAAAAACCATTTCCAAAAATGAAAAATACATTTGCAATTTACAAAAATAGATTTTCAATTAAAATTAGGAAACACTTAAAAAATCTAGATAAATCATCAGAAAAATACAATAATTTATTTAAAAAATATAGAAATTACTAAAAATACATAAAACATTTGCATATACATATACATACACACATACACATAAAACGTTTGAAAATACTTAAAAAATGTTTGAATAATATTCAAAAAAAAGTTTACATTATGGAAAAAAAATGTAAAATTACATTAAATAAAAAATATGAAGAAAATATAAATTACAAAAAATATTGAAAAAAGTTTTAAAATTATGGAGATAATAGAAAAAATATTTTAAACTAAAAATTAAAAAAAATAAAATTTTTAGAAAATTAAAAAGCTGAAATTTATATAAAATTACAAAATTACAAAAACTGAAAATTACTAAAAATACTGAAAAAAACCTTTAAAAATTCTTGAAATAGTAGAAAATAATTTTAAAAGTTTGACAAAAACTGAAAATATTGACGATTATAGAATATTAAATCATAAACTTATTTTCACATATTTTTTTTGACAGAACCAAAAAAAATATAAATAAAATATTTTCGCAAAAAACATATTTACTGAACAAAAAATCAACACCTCAAAAAAATTCACTCCAAATCCTTCTCCTTCTCCACCCGAACACCTCAAAAAAACTAACTCCAAATCAAAATTACCGACAAAACTCAAATCTGGGAACCTCCAAACCTACAACTCCTTCAACCATATTTACATAACCTCGAGATACATTTATAAATTTGGGAACCTCACAATCTTTTTAAAGTTAAAACTTATAAAATCTATGAAACATAAATAATCAACACCTTAACAAATTTACGGAATTTTTTTTTTCAAACAAAATACACAACCAACAAATCCTTCCCCTACTTCACTCGAATACTTAAAAAAAACTCTCCCAAATCAAAGACAACCTTCAAATTGAAACTAAGGAAAATCAGATCTAAAGTCAAAAACATCATATCTTGACTTTAACCACCATGGGTAGATGAGAGAGAGAGGGACTATGGGTATGCGATGTGCATATGGCTGTGTGTGTCATATTTCTTATGTGTTTAGGCATGTGTGTGTATGTGTGTATGAGAGAGAGTGAAAGATGAAGATAAGAAGAACACTTGCTATCATGGCTTCTCTCTATGGGGAGAGAGAGAGAGAAGAAGAAGAAGAAGAAGAAGAAGAAGAAGAAGAAGAAGAAGAAGAAGAAGAAGAAGAAATAGAAAGAGAAAGAGAATGGGAAGACATTATAAGGAAGATATATTTACAAAATGTAACATCCCGAGAGGTGCTACTGAAAAAATACTAATAAATTAAAGTTGTTTTTTCAAAACAAGTACCATTTAGATTGAACATAAATTTGGGGAAACATAAATAATAAATCGACTGAATAAAATATCTCAATTTTATTAAATCTCAAATGTTCTTTTAAAAAACAATTTACAATAAACAAAGAGGTACATTTAAATTTTGAAAATAAATATCCAGAGCCTCTATCGACGATCCCAATCCCAACGATAACAAAAATATCATCTCGTGTCAAACCTAAAATATAACAAACTATTGGGGGTGAGCGAGAAACTCAGTAGCTCGTATAAATGCTCCAAGTGTAACTACACATACTCATGTGTGAGTGCATCATATACAAGAGTGTATCCAATATGAAAATTCAAATTAAAATAACAATAATATAATCATAATCTAGGATCTCATTGTGAGCACTACATAACCCAAGAATCCATATCAGAATCCCCTCCGCACTTCCCATAGTATGGTATGGACTACTGTCAATTGTCCTATCAATTATCCCGAGAACAATCCAATGACATCCGAAATAAATAATATAACTCGGGCACACGACCCATCATAACCTGTCATCATCGCCATAAAATTTTGGCATCACTGCCATAAAATCATGGCATACTCGTCAACTGGGTTCCATGGTTTATGTAACACCCCCTAATTTTGAGGACATTGAATTATATTATTTTTGGGAGAAATAGAACTTATTTAATTTGGAGATATTTAAATTTATGGTTTGGAGAATTTATTTAAATCGGAGGATTTATTTAAATTGGTGAATTGAGGTTTAAGTAATTCAGTTTATTTTTAGAGTTCGCGTGTGTCGTATTTTGAGGTCGATCTTGGAGAATGTAATAAAGTATTTCAGATGACAATTTTGAGTGCACGATTGATTTCGGATAGGTCGAGATAGTCGAAAAAGAGTACATTGGGGCAGTGATTGGGTCTTGGGACATTTTTAGGCATAACCGGGCTCACACGGGGGTGTTGTGACATTTTAATTTAGCCCACAAGTCAAATTTTGGGATTGACTTTGAAGACAAAGATTTAAGAGTTTGGGGTGAACACAACTCTAAAGAAAATATATTATAAAACACAAATTAAAGAAGTGTTGGCAGACACAATTCTAAAGGAAAAAGTCTAGAGTAGAAAAAAGGGAGAAAGGAAGGAGATTGTGGAACCAAAGGAATTTGAGGGTGTTCTTTGTGGACTCATCATCAACACCAAAGGAATCGGACTCTACGATTATATACAAGAAAGTGGTTAATTTTCTTCAATGTAAATTTGTGATAATCAATATCATAGTGGGTGTGATTAAATCCATTAGTTTTGGGTGGAGTTGACACATGAATCTCGGTTTGTAGTTTTATATAAATCCTACGTGATAACTGGATATTTAGAGAAATTTATTTTTGAGTTTTGTGGAGATAAAATTATATACGGTATTGTTGATCAATAAATTATTCGGGGTTTAAATCTTGAAGAATAGGTTTGAATTATGGGTTTAAAGTAGTAGAATTTGTAATGATTTATGTGAATTATCTGTGCAGAAATTCTCGATTTCGAAGTTTTAGTTGGTCAATCATGACGGACGAAGATGGAGGAAGAAGAGAGAGAAAATATCAGGAGGTCATTTGAGCAACCCAGCTGGTCGTTCGTGCGACAGCCTCTGTGGCTCAAACGACGGGGCTGGTCGTTCGAGCGACGTGTGGTGACGTGGCAGTCCGGCTGATTTGTGATCTTGGATGGTTTGGGATAAATTTTGGACAAAGGGTTATCTTTAGTGAGATATTATAAAGGAAATGTTTATACCTAGGATGTGAGAGATAGGTTTTAAGGATTATTAAATTTCAAGGGTGTCAAATTTATTTTTCAAAAATTTGAGTGAGAAATTATAAGAAATAATTTATGGACCGAGGGAATGAGTCCAGATATTTTGGGAGAGTGTCTCCATATTAGTAAAATTAATTAATTAGGTGCAAAATTAATTAACTTAGAGTCGGGATAAATTGACTCGGATGAATTTTAGGCTTGTGCTACGAGTGGTTAGGCACAGATTTGGCCGGGTAAATTTATTATAGGGATATATAATAAATTATGAAATATTAAGTTTATTAAGGGGTAACTTTAATAGTGGAATTTTGAGGAATAGGTTCTAAGGGATGGAATTTCAAACCGAATGAGTGAGTCTCGGTATTTTAGTCGTGTGACACAACTTGAGTGAAAAATAAATAAATGTAAAATTTATTTAAATTACGAGTCGGTATAAAGATTTAGGTATTTTAGGCTAGTGTTATGGTAATTGTGCATGGATTAATCGGGATTAATTAAATATACATATGCGGTGATTGTGTAATATATATGTGTGCTTTAGAAATATTGGTGTGAATAATATTTATAGGAATACATACCCCTCTAGTGCTATCACCGGAGGTTACGCAATGTGGATGAAATCCCTGGCTTGAGGAGAAGGGAGAGTATAATATCCTGGTCATTACGTCTATTAGAGGTGAGGCGCTTTGGGTATGATTCGGTTTCACTCTCGGTGGGAACTATGATCGCCTCCACTACGTTCATTTGTGTTTCACTGATTCGGGGAGCGAACCGAGTCGGGGTGTCCGGATGGATGAGTATACCTGGGGTGATAGCATTATAGAGAACATCCGATGAGTGTCGACTCGAGATGATGGATTTATTTACGGCATGTGTGTGAATGTTGTAATATAGTGATATATATATATATATATATATATATATATATATATATATATATATATATATGGTGTAGATTTATATACTGGTAGAATACATAGTGCAATTGTATTATATATGATGCGTATATAGAAAAGTATATATTTTATATATAGGCAAGTTATATGAATTGAATACTATTATTTATATATAACTAGTGAGACTGTTATATAGGTGCATTTAAAAGTGATCAATTAAGTTAATGCGATAAATAACTTAGGAAGAAATGTTACGACTTACTCGAGATAGAGTAGGATGTCGGGAAGTTCAGAACAAGACTAGTTAGATGGGATAGAGTAACTAGGAGGGTTAGACAGGAAGCGTTAGGTGTGCACTCTAGATGACGAGTGAGTAGCATCTCAAGTGAGTGTGACACAACTTAGATATGGAGAGCATTGATGCATTTTAATTCACTTACAAAATATTTTCAAAAGGACTTTGGGCTCTGACCCATACTTGCAAAAATATTTTCAAAACCTTTTAGGTGTCCAGCCACAGGGATGCCAAGCTTGATTATATGTTCTAGGGATGCATAGCTACAGCAAGTGTGGATGTTTGCAGGACTTGGGCTCACCCGCTTCAGTTATTTCATTCCTAGAGTAGGATGCAATTAGTATTTCATTTGGGTATGTTGCCCCAGTTATTTCATATATTTCAATCAGATGATGTATTCAGTTTATTATTTGAATTTAGGATTTATGGCCAATGCTTTATTAGGCAGGCTTCTTATTTATTTATTCAGTTTTGATTTAGACTTAGTGATGGTGTGAATGGTTTGAATTTTATTTTTTTCTCATGTTGTTATTGTTTAATGAAAAGTAAAATTGGCACCAAATTTTTGAATACTAGGTGATTAGTAAGTTTTAAAAAGTTTTCGAAAGTGATGCTAAGAATGAACCAGATGAGATTCTTGTTTTAATTTTATATATGACTAATCACTCGGTATTTTATTAGGTGGTGTGTCACAGATGGTATCAAAGTATCAGTTTCTAGAGTCCTTAGGATCTGTGCGGCTTATTACATTTCAGCCTAACATTAGTTTATGTAGAGACTTATTATAGGATTTTTGTATTCCTTTACATATATGATTTACATTCTCCTGCTATTAAGTATATATGATGTGATTCATATAAGAGTTCAGTTGGGCTTCATACACTAAACAATTTTGGATGACCAGTGAGGGTTGTTGGAAGGACTGCAGGGGTGAGGCTCAGCAGAAGCCATGGAACATTCTAGAAATGGTGATCACGATAGGAGTCACCGCGTCAATGGAAAGAGATAACCCAAAAGTAATTATATAGGTTGGAGTTCATTGGCACCCCAAATTTAATTTTGGGAAAAATTTTGGCTCATAGGAGCGGTGTTGTAGTGATGGGAGTCATTCACCATAACTATGGAGAGATACCATGTATAACGAAGAAGTTGGGGTGAGGTTTGAACGCAAATCCTCTCATCAACTATTTAAATAGATATGTGTCTTATGTATAAAGAGTCGGAACACATGTATAGCTATTGTTCGTAGTGAATCGGGGGACATGAATGGGATGCCCAATAGGGGAAATCGTTATAAGATTTTTTTGGTTCGGTTGGAACGGGGGTTCTATGTCTACGAATTATTGGAACCACAAGTGCTATTAGCAATTGGAAGTATGAGTTTTATTTCGGGATGATTGGGGTCTATTTTGTGTGTCAAGAGCGAGTAACGGTAATTTTATTGGTACTATATTTGCATGAGAAACGGGTTTTGTAGAGGTATCGTTAATATTACTATAGTAGTTTATATTCATCGTTGAGTAAGTGAGACTCTCCTTAGTTCCACTTATAGGGGGTAGGTGTGGACACTGACAGGATATATTTTATAAGGATGGCTCGTTTTGAGAGGTGATATTCGAGGTGTGGTTTTATCCTAGGTATGGACTGTTAAGCGATGGTGGGCTGTTACAGCACAACTATCGTGTTTAGTGTTCCAGGACCGAATGTGTATTTTTGCGATGTCTCACTAGAGAGAGGGTCGAGCTCACGCTGATATTTTTATGAATTAGTCTTCAGGGAGTACAATTGTGTAGTTATATTGGATTTAGGTGCATAGGGACTTTTACTAATGTCATTCAGGGTACATCGGGTGTATCATTGAGCAGATAGATTTAGCTCATTGTTTCGTATGTGCTGGGAACTTAATGATAGTGAGAGCTTCGTATCGTGGGGTACCTGGAGAGACATGGGCATAGACGAATTGATTTATGAGTCAGGAGACAGGATTTGTGATACCTTAGTTATATGCTTTGGACCCACGAATTTAGATGATGGATAATGCTAGTGAGTAGTACATTGGGAAATGTTCTTTTGAGATTCGTTACGGGATGTTACACGCATGGACCTTAATAAACGTTGGGAGCAGTCAGATGTTTTTGGATGCTAGTACATCGATTTTAAATGATAAATTATTGAGCATATAGAGGAAACACTTTAAGCTAAGAGCTATTATGATATATGGCCTATAGAGCCGGTAGTGCTTCGAAGAAGGCAATTAGAAAACGTTTGCACCACAAGTTAATGGGTGGGGCAATATCGAGATGAATTGGATTTCAATTTGTGGGGAAATAGATAATACCTATATGATATGGCCATGCCGAGAATGTGGAGTTGAGTTTGAGATAAGTATGTTACGTGCGAGACATTAGAAATAATTATGCTAGGATGTTTGTATTACTAGTGAGATTTCTACTTTCAAGAATTATGGGAGTAGGGTGTATGTTTTCTAAGCTTCTACTGGTTAGCGATGGTTTGGAGCTATGGTGGGTAGTTATAATTAGACTTGGTGTTCGCTATACCAGGGTGTGGATTATTTTTTCTAGGTATCACCTGAGATAGGATCGAGCTTACATATACAATTATATATTTTAAAATGTGTTGCATGATAATATGCCTGTATTGTTAATTTTGATCTCATGGAGTAGGGACGTTTATTGATGAGATTCAAGGGTGTATAGACTTATTATCGAGCAGGGAGATACAGTTTGGGATTTTTTTGCGCAAGGAAACTAGTGATAGTAAGGGCGTGGTATTGTACATTGTCTTTTGTAACATAAGAGTGGGCATGTATTCTTTTATGTCGATAGGCGGGAATTTGGGGTTATGTGCTATGGATTGGGGGCCTAACGGATCTCAGTGATCAATAATGTTAGGTAGTAATGTATCCAGGGGGTCCTTGTTTGGATTTAGCTTTGCGAGATATCCCATGCATGAAACTCAGCACAACATTGGAAGTGGGGAGATATTGAGTCTTTAGTACATGGGTTGGGTACCTCGGTTATTGTTCATGTATGTAGTTATAACTGTGAGATAATAGTTATATTATGATTCCAGATTGGTAAAAGTCGGGTATTATATGTGCGGTTGAGCACGGGTATAGGGTGTATGGGCGCCCTGGTTAATTAATTTCAGCTTAATATTTTTTTTTCATCTAGAAGTAGCAGGTATAGATGTAGCAATCTTAGAGATATGTGATTAATGAGATGTTCAAAGCTTGGAGTACTAGGCTTATCTTAATTTCGAGGACGAAATTCCTTTGTAAGGGGGAAAGTATGTAACACCCCGTAATTTTGAGGACATTGAATTATATTATTTTTAGGATAAATATAACTTATTTAATCTGGAGAAATTTCAATTTATGGTTTGGAGAATTTATTTAAATCGGAGGATTTATTTAAATTGGTGAATTGAGGTTTAATTAATTCGGTTTATTTTTAGAGTTCGCCTTTGTCGTATTTTGAGGACAAATTTGGAGAATGTTATAAAGTATTTCAGATGACAATTCTGAGTGCACGGTTGATTCCGAATAGGTCGAGATAGTCGAAATAGAGTACCTGGGGGTGGTAATTGAGTCTCGGAGCATTTTTAGGCATAATCGGGCTCAGATGGGGGTGTTTGGGCCATTTTAACTTAACCCACAAGTCAAATTTTAGGATTGACTTTAGAAGACCAAGATTTAAGAGTTTGGGGTGAACACAACTAAAGAAAAGATATTATAAAACACAAATTACAGAAGTGTTGACAGACACAATTCTAAAGGATGAACTCTAAAGAAGAAAAGGGGGAGAAAGCAAGGATATTGTGGAACCAAAGGAATTTGAGGGTGTTCTTTATGGACTCATCATCAACACCAAATGAATCAGACTCTACGATTATATACAAGCAAGTGATTAATTTGTTTCAATGTAAATTTGTGATAATCAATTCATATCATAGTGGGTGTGATTAAATCCATTAGTTTTGGGTGGAGTTGACACATGAATTAGGGTTTGTAGTTTTACATAAATCCTACGTGATAACTGGATATTTAGAGAAATTTATTCTTGAGTTTTGTGGAGACAAAATTATATACGATATTATTCATCAATAAATAATTTAGGATTTAAATTTTAAAGAATATTTTTGAATTATGGGTTTAAAGCAGCAGAATTCGTAATGATATGAATTAACTGTGCAGAAAATCTCAATTTTGAAGTTTTAGTTGGTGAGTAATGGAAGACGAAACTGGAAGAAGAATAAAGCGAAAATATCAGGAGTTCGTTCAATCGCCCCAGCTAGTCGTTCGCGCGACAACCTCTATCGCTCAAAAGACGGGGCTGGTCATTCGAGGGACATGTGGTGACGTGGCAGGCCAGCTGATTTGTGATCTTGGTTGGTTTGGGATAAATTTTGGACAAAGGGCTATGTTTACTGAAATATTAGAAAGGAAATGTTTATACGTATGATGTTAGAGATAGGTATTAAGGATTATTAAATTTGAAGGGTGCCAAATTTATTTTTCAAAAATTTAAGTGAGAAATTTTAAGGAATAATTTCGTAATACCCCGTACTTTTAAGAATATTTAAATTATATGAGTCGGTGTAATTTAGTAATTTTATAATTTAAAGTAAATGAGGTGGAGTAATTATATTTCATGTCACAGGTGAATAAAAGTGACAAGGGATGTTATTTTATTCGAAAAACATGTGTGGAGATGTGTTGGGTTTAAGACGTGAATTTTTGTTAAGAGACTCGGATGGGAATTTTGAGTGCAAGGTTGGTCTAGGAAGGGCCGAGATAGTCAGAATAGAGTACTCGGGTAGTGTTTGGGTTTCGAGGACTTTTTAGAGCAGTAGGAACTCGCATTTGTGTATACGAGTCAATTTTGAGTTTAATAAGGGGATAACCCTTATTTTCTCTCTTATAAGTCACAATAGAAAGAGAAAAGAAGAAAAAAAAAATAAAGAAAGAAGAAGGAAGAGAAAGAAGGAAGAAAAGGGAGAAAAATAGGAGATTTCGGCCAAGATCCGTTGGATTTCCGCACGAGATCGTCGGATTTATCCAACCAGGCAAGTGTTTAACTGACTTTAATGATTTAAGTGTGTTTATTTTTCATATTATAGTTGGTGATGAAAACTATAAGATTTTGGGTTTGGGATTCTTGCACAAAAATGGGTTTTTGGGAGATGATTTCATATGATTCTGATGTGATAATAATCCTACATGAAATTTAAGTTAAAATCCATGTTAATGGTGTAAATTATGGTGAGAAATTGGAAGAAACGAAAGTTAGGGTTTAGTTAAGAAAAAGGTTGATTTTCTTGATTTAATTGATGAACCCCGTGAATCAATTAGTGTGCTGGGTATATCTAAGTGTGTATATGTTCATAATAATGGTTGGTGGGGGTAAAAACCATATATTTTGGCGTTTGAGAAGAAGATGAATTCCTGAACTGATCAGATCGCCGGATCGATTCGTTTTATTAGTCATCGGTTCGGTTCGGTTCGTTTTTGGGTTACTGGACTGGTTCATTTTCGGACCATGGTCTCGGTTCGGTTATAACAGAAAAATTTGGAAGATTTTCTTGGACTAAAAAGGATTGGAGTTGAATTCCTTTTGGAGATGAATGGTAAGGAATACAATATAGAGGGCAAGGACCTCTAGATGATGAAATGAGTGATGTGTGACCCTTGGGACTTGTGGGAATGAAATCCGGGGTATAAATTTTAGGACTGTTTTGGAGCGACATTCGAGGAATTATTCAGTGGGTCCGTACATATATATTTATGCGTGTAGAATATATATGTTTATTATATATGGATAGAATATATATAAATGAGTAAATCCTAAGGTGTGAATATGATGATTTAAGAATACTAGCTAAACTTGATATGCTAATATTCGGAAATTTATTTATGTGAGAATTCTATCATAAGTGAGTGAATACTTATGGGATTAAAATATTTTGTGTGTACACTTATTGATTAATACGAATTGATACATTCTGGAGTATAGGCTAATTCCACGAGAGATAGGCATGGATAGTCAGATTTGATGTGATATATATATACGGGCAGAATAAAGAATGAAGTTGTCTCATAACTTCTGGATCATCCGGGAGTATAAAATTCGGAATAAATATGTGAAATACGTATATAAGTATGAGAATATTATATACGATATAAAAAGAACTCAAATGTGAATAGTGTGAATAAATAGTGAAAGGTTTACTTAATGTAAGGATAAATTATAAATGAGAGATTATAATGTATAAGCTCGGGCGATGACTTAGAATATTTTATTTTATGTGGGTACGAGATACCGTATGGTGACTTGGGAGTTTTGTGACGTGCTAGTTAGGTTTGGTAGCTAACTAGGGTTTTTTTAAATACATGCGTTAGGTGTGCACTGTTAGATGAGAGGTGAGGGGTATCTCATGGGAGTGCGACACCAGTTTAAATATGGAGAATATCATATTTTAAATATAATAGTATGTTAAACACTTGCTAAAATGTTTTTTCAAAACCCGGGCTCTGACCCGTATCTATCTTTCCTTTTTCTTCTTCGTTGTTATATTTTTAGGTGTCTAGACACAAAGACGTGTGGATGACTATCCTTTCGAGTCAGATGTTGTTGCCGCAGCTGTGGATGTTGGCAGGAAATTATTTAGACGCTTATATCCTTGTGATCTTGATAGTAGGTATAATTTTTTATATTAGGGCATATTTCCCAATTGTTGTCTTTTATTTTATTTTTGTCATTTTAGTTTGAACACATTCGATATGGTTGTATAAATGTTTACCGAGAAGTTATCGATTATTTATTTATTCATTTCAGCGATTTTTTATATCTTTGAATGGTTGGATTTCTTGTGCGGTTAAGTTAAAAAGATTAGGAAGTTTAAAATTTGACACTAGGACTAATAGGTTATTAGTAATAATATGGTTTTCGATAGTGATGCTGAGAATGAAACCATTTGAGATTCTTGTTTAATTTCATATGGATAGATCACCCGTTATTTTATTAGGCGGGGTGTCACTGGTGGTATCAGAGCATGAGGTTATAGTGTCCTTAGGAATATGTGTGGACGCGCTATGTGTTCAGCGTTGTTTTCTATATAGAGCCCTGTGCTTAGGATTGTTGATTCCTATGGTGAGATTTCGTTCTCCTTCTATAATATATAATTATAGTGAACCTTATATGCGTTCGGGTGTGCTTCGTATGCAGAATAATGAAGGACGACAGTGAGGGAAGTTGGGAGAATAGAAGGAGGCAGAGCTCAGTTAGAATTGTAGAATATTTTGGGGATGATGATCGTAGTCGAGGTCACCCCTATGGCTGCTTAGGAATATGGGGCTATAAGGACTTCTAGGTGCAATATATTCTTTCAGGTATCGCTATAGAAGAAAGTGGTGCCAAACTAGACTCGCCCAGCGTGGTTCGAATAGGAGAGAGTTAGTGGGGTCTTTAAAGGGGACCACATATTGGAATTTCAGAAATGCGGAGATCGTGTGTATGTTAGCCAATGGATGTGAGATACCCATAGGCTTTGGCATACAACAGAGTGTAGTATACCCAAAAGTGAAAATTTGGGTAAAAAGTTTCTTAGCTCATGGGAGCAGTGTTGTAATGGTGAGAGTCAATCACCATATTTTGAAAAGTGAAATATTATGTTAATAGAAGGATCTTAGGTACGGTTTGATCGTAAGTTCCTTCATCTTTTGTTCAAAAATAGATGTAGAATAAATTCTGAATTTATCACAAGAGGGCTGGACAGAGGCCTTGTCTAGCGAACTTTGTACCTGACGAGGTAGGTACAATAGAGAAAGAGTCCGCAAGTGGGTGATGGACTCACGAGAGGAATCACCAGCACTCAGGGGAAATTCTACTTGGAAGGTCGATGTGGATGGCGACTATGTCGTGTTTTGTCAATGAAGAGATAAATGCATCTTTATGAAGGGAGCTAAAAGAGTCAAAATATTTTGTTAGGGGGTAAGATTAGATGTAACAGTGATAGTGAGACACCTTACGGGAAGACCCATAAGGGGACCCGTTTAAATGATTCAGATGGATGAATTCCTACCGAGTGATAGTGGATTTAGTTGGGACTTATAAGGTCAATAGTGTGTTTCTTAGGGCTAGTGGACCTAAGGGAACGACAGGGTTCGCCATTAGGGTTGAGGCTACCAAGGTGAGAGAGACGGACAACCCTAATACAGCCAACGTGGCCGGAGACAAGTGGATTATATGGTGAGGTATTTTGATGCGGAGAGTAGGACCTCATGCATTGTTTTTTCCCCGAAGAGAGTAAAGGGACAAGAGTATGGTGCCTAGTTGGGGCAATAATTAAGATAGTTTTTGGTTTAGTTTGGACAAGCGTGTCATGTCTAGGAACCATTGGAGCAGCCAGGGTGATTGGCAAGGTCAAAATATGAGTTTTAACCTCGGGTGAATGAGGTATTCCTTATGTGACACGAGTGAGACACGATATCTTTATTAGTAATAGGTTCGCGTGTGGGACAATTTTAGTCTGTATATCGATAAAATTATTATGTTTATATATTTTCTGTGGTATAGCGGGGTTATTTTTGGTTTCATCCATGGGGAAGCGGGTGTAAGCAGAGTGGTATATATTTTATTGGAATTACTCGTTCTAGTGATATGCTATACGAGTATGATATCATCCTGAGTATGGATTAGTTAGAACGATAGTGGGCTGATATTGCAAGGCTATCGTGTTTGCTGTTCCAGGGGAGGCGTGATTGTTTTGGCGATTACTCACCTGAAAGATGGTCGAGCTCGCATTTATATTGTATTATGATAGAGACTTCAGAGAGTATTTTTGTCTCGAGATATTTGATCCTGGTGTGTAGTGAACTTATTAATGTTATATGAGGTATATTGGATTTATTGTTGAGCGAAGAGAATTAACTCGTTATTATGTTTAGCGCTCAAAACTTGGTGATATGGAGAGAGCATTGTTATATCACTCCTTTAGAGATGTGGAAGTTGAGATTTATATTTATATGTATGAGGAAAGGATTTTGAGAGTCCCGATTATGTGTTTGAGGTTTATGGAATTTGATTACCGCCAATGCTGAGTGATAGAGTATTGGGGAAAGTTCCGTATTTAAATGCTATTGCGTGATGAGATACGTATGAATTTTGATAAACGTAATGGGGCATCAGTTTTGAACGTTTATCAATGGAAGTGTAAATAAAACACTCTAAGCTGAGAGATATTATATAGTATAAGGTATGTGGAGACGGTAGTGCTGTGAGAGAGCACTAAAAATTTGTTCTTCTCACCACGAGTTATAGGGTGGGACGATGTCGAGGAGAATTAAATTTTGATTTATGGGGTGACTGAGAATACCCATGTGTTATAGCCACATCGAGAATGCGAGGACAGTTTTGAGGAAAGTGTGATGTTTTCAGTGTTGTGCAATTATGCATAGATAATAGGGTGTGTGGGTGCCCTTATTAGCTAATTTCTAATCATCCGAGATAGGAGGACGTGGAAATAAATGTGTGGAATTATAAACAAGATGAAATGGCTTGACGAATTTACCGTCGTGTGAGAATTACAATAATCCAAGTATATGTGTGCAATGGGAATTGGCACACCCGAGATGGGTTGAAAGGCTGTGGGAAGCCATTTATTCGGATGGCTCTTGAGAAGAGGAAAATCCAATTATTGTGGGAAAGTTGAGTTAAGTCCTACTTAGTTGAATGTTGATAATGGCTTATGAGTAAATATAATGTCAATCTCTATAAGACAAACGGGATCAGAAATGCGCATTGTGGCAAAAGTGCAGGGGAAGAAACTTTGGTACCCCAAGGAAAAAAGGGGAGTATAAAGTACCACTTAATGTGAGATGTTATAAGTGGAAGTTGGTGTTGAGCGGAACATAGTGAGATTTTCTCCGAGTGAACCACCCATAGATGAAAATAAGTTGGTTCGAGATGATCAACCAGAAAATTTTGTATCAAACTGATGTTTCCAGTGACGGAATGGGCAGACAGGCTGGTAAATAAGGATTACACCGATGTAAGGTGTCACCCTATATTTTTATAAATTAGGATGAAAATCCTTTAACCCCACCTTCGATAGGGATTTTTGGGAAACAGTGGGGATGATGTTTTGTTGTGGGTAAGCCGTGTCACCTCTGACCCGATAAGTAGAAGGGAGATGTTTGACGACTAGTAAAGTGGTATGAATGCGACTCTGGAGTCACCTCAATTAGTTTGCTTATGCAACTGACCTAACTTATAATTGAAGTAAAGCATGGTACGGTAATTAGGAGAAAAAATTACTGATTGGTAGAGTTGTGTGTAGTCACTCGTACTTGGTTGTCGTGGACAAGGTGCCTATTAAGGTTTTGTGTGGGAAAGCATGAACATTCTCCCTATGGTTGTTTAGAGGTGAACGAATAACTATAATTTCAGATGGGACATGATTTAGAATTCGTTATTGAGAGGGGCATTAACCATAAATTGTTTTGAGGTGACTTTTGAGCGTCATAAGAGTTACGTCGCCATGAACTAAAATTT
This sequence comes from Sambucus nigra, assembly GCA_949130495.1. Taxonomy (NCBI): domain Eukaryota; kingdom Viridiplantae; phylum Streptophyta; class Magnoliopsida; order Dipsacales; family Adoxaceae; genus Sambucus; species Sambucus nigra. The sequence goes on along the minus strand of OX422214.1, from coordinate 103,234,759 downwards.
GAAGGACTGACAGGAGTGGTCAGATGTTCTTATGGTTTCTCTCAGGATGGGAGTTTTGTATTGGAATGGATATGGGAAGCTGGCACTTAGTGATGTGAGGCTTTCCAATCGTATTAAGGTGATTGATCCAGTGATATTTATGCTCGTCTTATTTGGATGTCATTGGTAGAAGCACAATGCGTGATATGCCGTTATTGAGGTGAGAGCTTATGATTGATGGAGTGAATCAGTACGAATCCTTTAGACAGGTTGGTACCACTAGTGGGCATATAATGGAGTGACCCTTATGTTAGTATGATTTGATTCAAGGTACTAGAGCATGTGGTGAGGTTGAAATCCAAAGTCTTTAGTACCGGTCTTATTTAAATTTCAAGGACGAAATTCTCTTGTAAGGGGGGAGAATGTAATACCCATACTTTTATCGATATTTAAATTACATGAGTGGGTGTAATTTAATAATTTGAGGATTTAAAGTAAATGAGATGGACTAATTATATTTTATATCGTAGAAGAATAAAAGCAACAGGTGATTATTTGGAAAACACGTGTGGAGATGTGTTGGGTTTAGGACATGAATTTTTGTTAAGTGACTCGAATGGGAATTTCGAGAGCACGGTTGGGATCGAAAGGGCCGATATAGTCATAATAGAGTACCCGGGGGTAGTGTTTGGATTCCGAGGACTTTTTGGAGAAGTAGGGACTCACATTTGTGTATACGAGTCAATTTTTGGTTTAATAAGGGGGTAACCCTTATTTTCTCTCTTATAAGTCACGAGAGAAAGAGAAAAGAGGAAAGAAAAGAAACAAAAAAGAAGGAAGAGAAAGAAGGAAGAAAAAGGAGGAAAAAAGGAGATTTTCGGCCAAGCTTCAACGAATTCCAACACGAGATCGTCGGATTTATCCAACCAGGCAAGTGTTTAGCTTGCTTTAATGATTTAAGTGTGTTTATTTTTCATATTATAGTTGGTGATGAAAACTATAAGATTTTGGGTTCGGGATTCTTGCACAAAAATGGGTTTTGGGGATATAATTTCATATCATTTTGATGTGATAATAATCCTACATAAAATCTAAGTTAAAATCCATGTTAATGGTGTAAATTATGGTGAGAAATTGGAAGAAGTGAAAGTTAGGTTTAAATTAAGCAAACGGTTGATTTTCTTGGTTTAATTGATGAACCCCAATTATAAATTAGTGTGTTGGGTATATCTAAGTGTGTAGATGTTCATAATAATGGTTGGTAATGGTAAAAATCATAAATTTTGGAGTTTGAGAAAAAGATGAACTCCCGAACTGATCAAATCGTCAGATCAGTTCGTTTTATTGGTTATTGGTTCGTTTCATTTTTGGGTTACCGAACCGGTTCGTTTTTTAACCATGGGTTCGGTTCGGTTATAACAGAAAATTTTGGAAGGTTTTCTTGGACTAAAAATTATTGGAGAATAATTCCTTTTCGAGATGAAAGGTAAGGGATCCAATATAGGGGTGAGAACCTCTAGATGATGAAATGAGTGATGTGTGACCCTTGGGATTTATGGGGATGAAATCCGGGGTATAAATTCTAGGAATGTTTGGGATGAACGGCATTCGAGGAATTATTCGATGGGGCCGTACATATATATTTATGCATGTAGAATATATATGTTGATCATATATGGGTAGAATATATATATATATATATATATATATATATATATATATATATATATATATATACGGGTAATAAGATAGTATATATATGATATGATTATAAAATTTATCTGTGTGTGATTGATATATTTATGTGAAGCATACCCCGCTAGTGGTATCATGGAAAGTTGCGCAATGTGGGTGAAGCCCCTGGCTTAAGGAGCACGGAGCGTATAGTTCCTAGGTCATGGCATCCATTTTTATATTGTGTGATTTTTATTAGGGGTGAGACGTGGTGGCTATGTTTCATTCTCATTTCCGATGAGGAATTATGATTGCTTCCCATACGCTGTGATTTCGTTTATACCAAGTCGGTGTGAGAGTCTGATCGTTGGTAACCCATGACGGTATGTGAGTAATTCCCTAAAAGATGATAGCATTGTAGAGACTGCATCTATTAAGTTATAGCTCTGAGGGATGATTATTATACTTATACAGTGTGTGATGTATAAGTATGAATATACTTTATGTGTATAGTATATTGTCTATATATATGAGATGTATATATATATATATATATATATATGGGCAGAATAAAGAATGAAGTTGTGTAATAACTTCTGGATCATCCAGCAGTATAAAATTTAGAATAAAATATGTGATACAAGTATATAAAGATGAGAATAGTATATACGAGATAAAGAACACTCAAATGTGAATAGTGTAAATAACTAGTGAAAGTTATACATACTGTAAGGATAAATTATAAGAGAGAGACTATAATGTATAAGCTTGGGCGATATCTTAGAATATTTTATATTATGCGGGGTACGAGATAGCGTATGGTGACTTGGTAGTTTTGTGAGGTGCTAGTTACGTTGAGTAGCTAACTAGGGTGTTCTAAAATACATGCATTAGGTGTGCAGTGTTAGATTAGACGTTCGGGGTATCTCATGGGAGTGCGACACCAGTTTAAATATGGAGAATATCATATTTCGAATATTAAAGTATGTTAAGCACTTGCTAAAATATTTTTCAAAACTCGAGATCTGGCCCGTATATATCTTTCCTTTTTCTTCTCCTTTGTTATATTTTTAGGTGTCTAGTCACAAGGATGCCTGGATGACTATCCTTTTGAGTCACACGTTGCTACCGCAGCTGTGGACGTTGGCAGTAAATTGTTTAGGCGCTTCTATTCTTGTTATCTGGATAGGAGGTATAATTTTTATATTCGGGAATGTTTCCCAACTGTATTCTTTTGTTTTATTTTTGGCATTTTAGTTCGAACACATTCGATATGGTTGTATAAATATTTTACCGAGAAGTTATTGGTTATTATTTATTCATTCATTTCAGTGGTTTTTTTTATATATTTGTATGGTTTGATTTTCCGGTGCTGTTAAGTTAAAAAGATTAGGAAGTTTAAAATTTGACACCGGGACTAATAGTTTATTAGTAATTAAATAGTTTTTCGACAATAATGCTGAGACTACAACCATTTGAGATTCTTATTTAATTTAATATAGGATTGATCACCCAGTATTTTATTAGACGGGCGGCCACAAGTTTATGGACCGAGGGAATGAGTCAGGATATTTTGGGAGAGTGTCTCCATAGTTAAAGTAATTAATTATGTGCAAAATTAATTAACTTAGAGTCGGGCTAAATGGACTCGAATAAATTTTAGGCTAGCGCTACGAGTGGTTGGGCACATATTTCGCTGGGTAAATTTATTATAGGGATATATAATAAATTATGAAATATTAATTTTATTAAGGGGCAAATTTAATAGTGGAATTTTGACGAATAAGTTCTAAGGGATAGAAATTTAGACCGAATGAGTGAGTCTGGGTATTTTAGTTGGGTGACACAACTTGAGTGAAAAATAAATAAATGTGAGATTTATTTAAATTACAAGTCGGTATATAGACTTTGGTATTTTAGGCTAGTGTTACGGTAATTGTGCACGGATTAGCCGGGATTAATTATATATATATATATGTATATATGTGTGTGTGTGTGTGTGTGTGTGTGTGTGTGTGTGTGTGTGTGTGTGTGTGTGTGTGTGTGTGTGCGCGCTTTATATATATTGGTGTGAATAATATTTATAGGAACATATACCCCTCTAGTGCTATCACAGGAGGTTATACGATGCGGGTGAATCCCTTGGCTTGAGGAGCGGGGCGAGTATAATTCTGAGGTCATAGCGTCTATTAGAGGTGAGGTGCTTTAGGTATGATTCGGTCTCACTCTTTGTGGGAACTATGATCGCCTCCACTACGTTTATTTGTGTTTCACTGATTCGGGGAGCTAACTGAGTCGGGGTGTCCGGGTGGATGAGTATCCCTGGGGAAATAGCATTATAGAGAACATCTGATGAGTGTCGGCTCGAAAGGATGGATTCATTTACGGCATGTGTGTGAATATTGTAATATAGTGATACGTAAATTTGGAGTAGATTTATATACGGGTAGAATACATAGTGCAATTGTATTATATACGGTGCATATATAGAAAAGTAGATATTTTATATACAGGCAAGTTATATGAAATGAATAGTATTATTTATATATAATTAGTGAGACTATGATATAGGTGAATTTAAAAGTGGTTAATTAATTTAATGTGATAAATAACTTAGTCACGACCTACTCGAGATAGAGTAGGATGTCAGAAAGTTCAGCACAAGACTAGTTAGACGGGGCAGAGTAACTAGGAGGATTAGACAGGAAGCATTACGTGTGCACTTTAGATGACGGGTGAGTACTATCTCAAGTGAGTGCGACACTAGCTTAAATATGGAGAGCATTCATGCATTTTAATTGTTGCATTTTAATTCATTTGAAAAATATTTTCAAAAGGATTTTGGGCTTTGACCCGTACTTACAAAAATATTTTCAAAACCTTTTAGGTATACAGCCACAGGGACGCCAAGCTTGATTATCTGTTCCAGGGATACGTAGCTGTAACAGGTGTGGATGCTTGCAGGATTTGGACTTAGCCGCTTCAGTTATTTCATTCCTAAAGTAGAATGAAGTTTGTATTTCATTTGGGCATGTTGCCTCAGTTATTTCATCTATTTCAGTCAGATGATGTATTATGTTTATTATTCGGATTTGGGATTAATAGCCGATGGTTTATTCGACAGACTTCTTGATTATTCATTCAGTTTTTTATTTAAACTTAATGATGGTGCAAATGGTTTAAATTATATTTTTTTGCATGTTGTTATTGTTTAATGAAAGATAAAATTTGCACCATCTTTTTAAATACTAGGCGATTAGTAAGTTTTAAAAACTTAATGGCAGTGATGGTAAGAATGAACCAACTGAGAATCCTGTTTTAATTTGATATAGGACTGATCACTCAGTATTTTATTGGGCAGAGTGTCAGAGCCTAGTCTTTAGATAATAAATAAAATCATATTCGACAGCATACCCCGTCCAACGGGTCATATGAATAAGGAATGCCTGTGAATTCTCCAATAACAATCATCACAATATCAATCCCTACTTTGAAATAAATGTGACACCCTCCCTAATTAAATACCCGGTGATCAATCCTTTATTAAATTAAATCAGACTATCAAGTTGGTTCATTCTCAACATCATTGTCGAAATACAATTTCTTTATTAATTCACCTAATAAATAATTAAGCTAGTGCCAAAAAAAAATTCATTTTTAATGTAATTAAAACCATTCTACAATACGAAATAATAATAATCAACATCACATCACAACTAAACTACATATAACAAGAATAAATGTGACTGGAATAACTCTCCAGTTAAAATATCTCATTACGAACAAACCAAAACAGATATCGACAAATAGAAATGAAATAACTAGAATCCTGGACGACATGCCCTAAATGAAAAAAAATACTACAAATATGTGAATCAACATAATGGAAGCATCTAACAAAGTTCGCACCCCTAGTAGCGGCTATAATCCGTCGAGACATCCATATTCTATATCGGCATCCTTGATACTGGACACCTTATGTAAAAGTTACAATAGAGAAGAGAATATGAAAGGAAACGGGTTAGAGGCCGATTTTAAAAGTTTTTAAAAACATCAAGTGAATAAATGCTTTAGTTCACAATTATTATATACATGTTAAATTCTTGGTCTCTCTCTTGAGATTCTGTAATGACCCATGTTCATATATAGTTTCCAATGTTGTGTTATTTCATATGTGATATGTGATATGGATAATGTTAATTTATTATTTTAGTCTAATCCTCCCTTCATAAATCATGAAATATCAAATTAGTTACAAATATAAAATTTTAAAGTTTTCGGTAGGATTGTTTATATTAGAGACTACTTTTGACCATTATAATATAACAATTGACTTAAGGAAAAAACTAAAAAGTTGTAGATATATGAATTAGGTTTGTAACACAACAAACGGTGTGTTAAATGGATGTCTGAGCAAGAATTTATATTGAAATTATGAAATAAGGGAAAATCTGTCCATCCTATAAGTCATATTTTGTCTTATTACCACACCATGTGTAATATTTTGATTTGTTGAAGGGGAGGCTGGTTTTTCCGACTTAAACACTTTGAAATAATCTCCTTTTTTCATCAAAATTAATTAAATCAAAGTCTTATGGCATATCCTAAGCTAAATGATAAGTTTTGGGATAGAAAATATAAATTTATGAAACTTTAGGGACTTGATTTATAATTAAAAAAGATTCAGGGACTAAATTAAAAATATAAAAGGACAATTTTTCAAATAAAATATTTTCAAGGACCTCTAAGAAATATTAAAAATGTATGGTGTAAAATTACTAAAATACTCTTCATGTGTAAAATGACCCTTATACCCTTAATAACTTTACACCTCGTGCTTGACTTTTGCCACCACACCTTACACGTGTCATCCATATACATAAGGATAAAACACACTTCATTCATTTAAATAAGGCTAAATCACTTGTCATCATCGGGTGAAATAAAGACTGCAACATAGCCTCGTTACGCGACACGTCTACGTTGACTCACCAAAATGGAAGCTTAGTCACCCAGACACATGTCAACACCCAAAAAACTTTGGGAAATTATAAATAAGGCCTTAGGATCAATTCTTACACAAAATTAATTTCAAAGATCAGAGATAAATAGTGAGAGAAAATACGTGAAAGTTTAATAAGAAGTTTTGTCTTAAGAATTTACGAGTGATCCAAGACTCAGCATCTGTGACTTTGGACTTCTGTTTGAAGTGAGTACTCAGTGACATTCCTTGCGTATTTTAATTATATGATATTATACAAACTATATATATTTTATGAAATGATTTTATTCTCAAAATACATCTGATACCGATGATTCCGTCGTTTGTTATATGTGTATATCTCTCCATATATACATCTGGTTTGAATTATGAAATTATTGATTCGGCCTATGGAAACTCTCTTACTATGTTGGCCTTGACTACTGGGTGGAAATATTTGGGTGGTACCTTCCCAGCTGGTTTATCGCTGGTGTGCCCTAAATAAGGCGTTGTTTCAGATATCAGGATTTTCTGTATGTGTTGTTATCAAGTGGAAACATCTGATGACACTATCTGTTTATCTGGGTATTAGAGCATACATAACAATTAAAAGAAAATTTAATAACTGATATATTACTCAAAGTGTTTTATCTATTCTATTCTGAACTGCTTATTCTGAAAATATATGTACTGTCAGTTTGTTGTATATATTTACTGCAAGTTACTGTCCATATATGTATATGCCTTATGTTGTAAATTGAATAGGTATCAATTTTTTGAAAAACCATGGTATGTCTAGAGATTAATTCTCACTCAGCTTTTAGCTGATGTTGCATAAATAACCATTTTTCAGGAAATAAGTAGGTTCGTGGAGGGAACGAAAAAAGGACTGTGTTGAAGATTCAGCTTTTAGAGCTCTTTTCGTTATTGTAAATAAAATTTTTGGTCTATCATTTAGAGCATGTATATCAATTTTGGAATAATCTTTAAATTTTGTCTTAAGTTGTAACTCGTTGTCACTTTTAAAATAATTGAAGTTCCCTTTAGAAAGCTCTGATGACGTAATCCCTTCATTTTTAGTATTTTACGATTCATAACCATGTGATTGTATTTCTGTTTCACTTATTTAAGGAAATAATTTAAGTTAGAATATATGTTGCCTTGGTGGCATGTCAAGACACTCATTCCTTACTACTTTTTGTGGTCAGGGTCATCACAGAGGTGTTATCAGAGCATAGTTTATGAAACTGTAGACTACTGAACATAAGTTTCGAACGTTATAGATTTCAAGTTTCCATACATAGGATATAGGATTAAATATCCAAATATAGGATTAAATATCCGACTTATCTGATAACCCTCCATATGTCTTACAGTCTGCATATAATTATTTGTATATAATTGTTCTTCTAATTTGAAATCTTGAGTTAGTATAATACGTCTTATGTTTGGCCATGACTGTAGAAAATGACCAAGCCAAGATCAACTGCGAGAACAAGTGGTTCAAGTATGGAATGAGTGGAAGGTGCATACAAGGCGATTGAGAGTCTAGCAAATATTGTCGAGCCTCAGGTGAATAATGGAGCACCAAGGAATCTGAAACTAACTAGTTGTACCATTGAGCATTTCAAGAAGTTGAACCCACCTTCTTTTAAAGGTACTCCTAACCCCACTGAAGCAAAAAGTTGGGTGATGCAGATGGAAAAGATGCTCGATGTTATTAAGTGTACCGATGAACAAAGGGTTTTATTTGCAACACTTATGTTAGAAGGTGAAGTCGAACATTCATGGAGAATGTCTTAGAGAATACACGAGGAGATAAATACTTGTATATGTTGGAATTACTTTTTGGTAATTTTTTATGAGAAATATTTCCCTGAAACGGTGAAGGATGAAATGGCAACTGAGTTCATGAGTCTAATGCAAGGGAATATGATGGTTAGTCAATACGAGGACAAATTTACTGAGTTATCCCATTTTACACCTTATGTTGTGATAACTAATGTTTTAAAAGACAAAAAGTTTGAACATGGGTTAAGGTTGAGTATTCGTAGTAGAATTTCCATCCTAAAGTTGACATCGTATAGTGACGTTGTGGCTAGGGCTACGATAGCCGAAAGGGATGGCGAGGAGTACAATAGAATTAGAGATGGTAAGAGGAAGTTTAGGTAATAAATAGGGAAGAGCCCAAATAATAGAAATAATTTTGGAAGTGCATCCAATGTTGGGGGAGCTAGTGATAACAAACAGTTTAATAACAAGATATATCAGCGTTGTGGGAAGATCCATGGAGGACGAACTTGTTACAAGAATATGGGAGCTTGTTTTATTTGTGGACAAAAGGGACATTAGATAAAAGTCTGTCCAACCCCAACAAGGATTCCGATACAGCCTTTAGGTGAAAAACAAGGAACAAGGTAGAGTTTTTTCACTTTCTAATACCCAAGCTTCTAATGCAGTAGTGTCAGGTACACTTTCTATATGTGCATAACCTTTCAAGTTTTAATATATCCTGGTTCTACCCATTCATTTCTTTATGTGATTTTTGTTAATCGCTTTCCTAATAAGCCCGAACCCTTGAATCATAGCATGCATGTTTCCACTCCTTCGGTAAGTTGTTGATGGGAACATTAGTATATAAGTCTTTCCCTATAGATGTTAGCAGTCATAAACTATTCACTAATTTGATAGTTTTAGACATAAAAGACTTTGAAGTCATTTTAGGGATGGATTGGTTAGCATCGTATCATGTTAAGGTAGATTCTTTTGAGAAGAGAGTTATTTTTCAAATCCACAACCAACCAGAATTCAGTTTTGAAGGAATTGGTACCTTATCTCCCATGTGTATTATCTATACAATGAAAGCTTGTAGTTTTCTTAAGAAGGGATGCAAGGATTCCTTAAAAGTGTTATTGATTTGCAAGTAAAAGAACCTATTTTATAAGATATTCCTATAGCTAAACATTTTCCAGATGTTTTTCCTGATGATTTACTTTATCTTCCTCCTAGTAGAGAAATAGAGTTTACGATTGACCTTATTCCTGTAACTATACCAATCTTGAAACAACATTATCGTATGCCACCTTTGGAATTAAGGGAATTAAAGGTTCAATTACAAGATTTTTTAGACAAGAATTTTATTAGACCAAGTGTATCCCCTTGGGGTGATCCAGTGTTATTTGTTAAAAAGAAGGATGGGACAATGAGGTTATGTATACATTATCGTGAACTAAATAAGGTGAAAATTAAGAATAAATTCCCCTTACCTCGTATAGATGATTTATTTGAACAACTTCAAGGTGCACAAGTATTTTCAAAGATTGACCTTAGGTCAGGCTATCGCCAATTGAAGATTAAGGAAGATGATATTTCAAAATCAGCTTTTCGTACTAGATATGGTCACTATGAATTTCTTGTGATGCCATTTGGACTAACTAACGCACCAGCTGCTTTTATGGATATGATGAATAGGGTGTTTAGAAAATATTTGGATCAGTGTGTGCTTGTTTTCATTGATGGCATCCTTATTTATTCCAAAAGTATTGAAGAACACAAAAAACATTTAGAGACGGTGTTACAAATCCTTAGGAAGGAGAAATTATATGAAAAATTAAAGAAGTGTGAGTTTTGGTTGCCTAGCGTTTTTTTAGGACATGTCATTTCTAAGGAGTGAGTGTAGGTTGACCCTCAAAAGATCGAGGCTATACCTAGACCAACTAATGTGACGGAGATTCGTAGTTTTCTTGGATTAGTAGGTTATTATCGAAGATTTATTGAAGGATTTTCTAGTATTTCCAAACCTCTATCTAGGTTAACCTACAAGAAGGTGAAATATGAATCGTCCGAGGAAGTTGAGAATAGTTTTCAAGAACTTAAGAATCGATCAGTAACTACCCCAATTTTAACTATTCCTTTCGGGATAGGGGGATTTGTGATTTATAGTGATTCTTCTAAATATGGTTTGGGATGTGTGCTAATGAAAAATGGAAAAGTGGTAGCCTATGCCTCAAGACAGTTAAACCCACATTAGTAAAATTATCCAACCCATGACCTAGAATTAGTAGCTATAATTTTTGCTCTTAAGATTTGGAGACATTATTTGTATGGTGATACTTGTGAGATTTATACCGATCATATGAGTTTGAAATATATTTTTACCCAAAACGAATTGAACGTGATACAAATGAGGTGGTTAGAATTAATGAACTATTATTATTTGAATATTCATTATCACCCGGGAAAAGCTAATATAGTAGCTGATGCTTTAAGTAGGAAGTCTACACCAAATTTAGTGTGTCTTATTACAAGCCAGGAAGCAATGTTGAAGGATTTGAGAAGTATGAAAATAGTTGTACGTATTTATAGTAAAGGAGGAATAATCGCAAACTTACAAGTACAACCCATGTTGATGGAAAGGATCAAAATTGCACAAGTAAATGACCCACAACTGAAGAAGATTAGAGAAGAAGCTATTAAAGGGAAGAGGATTTAATTTGCAATACAAGATGGTATATTAAGGTTTGTAAATAGAGTGTGTGTGCCATGTGATGCCCAACTAAAGAGGCAAATTTTGGAGGAAAGTTATTACTCAAGATTCACATTTCATCCCAGATGTACAAAAATGTATAGGAATCTTCGAGAAGTATTTTAGTGGAATAACATGAAAAGGGAGATAGCGGAATTTCTATCTCAGTGTTTGGTTTGTCAATAAGTAAAATCTGAACATCAGAAACCATCAGGTTTACTACAACCCCTACCTATCCCTGAGGGGAAATGAGAACATATTACTATGGATTTTGTGGCAGGTTTATCGAGGAGTTCAAATGATAATGATTCTATTTGGATAATTATTTATAGGTTAACTAAATCTCCTCATTTTTTTGCCATTAAGATTACCCATTCTTTAGAAAAGTTAGCTAAGTTGTATGTGCCCCAGTTTCAATTATTTCTAATCGTGACCCTAAATTTGTGTCTCTCTTTTGGAAAAGCCTACAAGTAGCCATGGGAACACAATTGAATTTCAGTACCACTTTATATCCTCAAACACACGGACAATCTGAGACAACCATTCAAACCTTAGAGGTTATGCTTAGGGCATGTGTACTTGATCTGAAGGGGAATTGGGATGATCATTTACCGTTTGTAGAATTTATATATAATAATAGTTATCAAGCAAGTATTCAAATGGCTCCGTATGAGGCACTCTATGGAATAAGGTGTCGTTCCCCTACATGTTGTGTAGAAGTTGGTGAAAAAAATTATTGGGACCAGAATTGATCCAGATCACAACAGAGTAATTAAAATTGATACAAGACCGACTTTGAATCGCTCAAAGCCATCAAAAGAGTTATGTTGACAATCGCCGATGAGATTTATAATTCCAAAGAGGATATTATGTGTTCTAACGAGCATCACCAGCAAAGGGAGTAATCCGATCTGGGAAGAAAGGGAAGTTGAGTCCAAGATACATATGACCTTTTGAAATCCTTAAAAATATAGGAGTTGTTGCGTATAGAATAGCCTTACCTCCTGAACTCTCTAGTGTGCATAATGTGTTTCATGTGTCAATGATGAAATTATACGTCCCAAATCTAATGCATATCCTATGTCATGAACCTCTTCAAGTTAGAGAAGATTTAACTTACATTGAGCATCCAGTAGAAATTTTGGACCATAAAGAACAAATATTATGAACTAAGGTAATTCCACTGGTCAAATTATTATTGTGTAATCATTCCATTGAAGAAGCAACATGGTTACGGGAAGATGAAATAAAGGAGCGATATACATACCTGTTTGAAAATTAACGTAAGTAAAGTTTGGGGATCAAACTTTTTATAAGCTGGGTACGATGTAATGACCCAACTTTTATATGTTCATATATAGTTTTAAATATTGTATTATTTCATATGTGATATGGATAATGTAAATTTATTATTTTATTCTAATCCTCCCTTCATAAATCCTGAAATATCAAATTAGTTACAAATATAAAATTTTAAAGTTTTCAGTACGAATGTTCATATTAGAGACTACTTTTGACCATTATCATATAACAATTTACTTGAGGCGAAAACTAAAAAGTTATAGATATATGAATTATGTTTGTAACACAATAAACGATTTGTTAAACGGAGGTCCGAGTAAGAAGTTATACCGAAATTACAAAATAAGGGCAAATTTGTCCATCCTTTAAGTCATATTTTGTCTTATTACCACACCATGTGTAATATTTTGATTGGTTGAAGGGGAGGTTGGGTTTTCTGACTTAAACAATTTGAAATAACCTTATTCTTCATCCAAATTAATTAAATCAAAGTCTTATGGCATATCCTAAGCTAAATGATACGTTTTGGGGTAGAAAATATAAATTTATGAAACTTTATAGACTTGATTTTAGATAAAGAAAGTTTCAAGGAATAAAATGAAAATATAAAAGGACCATTTTGTAAATAAAATATTTTCAAGGACCTCTAACAAAATATTGAAAATGTATGGTGTAAAATTACTAAAATACCCTTCATGTGTAAAATGACCCATATACCCTTAATAACTTTACACCTTGTGCTATACTTTTGCCACCACACCTTACACGTGTCATCCATATAAATAAGGATAAAACACATGTCGTTCATTTAAATAAGTCTAAAACACGTGTCGTCATCGGGTGAAATAAAGACTACAAGATAGCCCCGTTACGCGACACATCAACGCCGACTCACCAAAATGGAAGCTTAGCCACCCAGACACGTGTCAACACCCAAATAACCTTGAAAAACTATAAATAAGGCCTTAAGATCAGTTCTTACAGGAAATTCATTCCAAATATCAGAGAGAAATAGTGAGAGAAAATACGGGAAAGTTTAACAAGAAGTTTCGTCTTAAGAATTAACAAGTGATCCAAGACTTAGCATTTGTGACTTCGGACTTCTGTTCTAAGTGAGTACTCTTTGACATTCCTTGTGTATTTTAATTATATGATATTATGCAAACTATATATATTTTATGAAATGATTTTATTCTCAAAATACATTTGATACCGATTATTTCATCGTTTGTTATATGTGTATATCTCTCGATATATATATCTGATTTGAATTCTGAAATTATTGATTCGACCTATGGAAACTCTCTTACTATGTTGGCCTTGACTACCGGGTGGAAATATTTGGGTGGTACCTTCCCAGCTGATTTATCACTGGTGTGCCCTAAATAAGGCGTTGTTTCAGATATCTTGATTTTCTGTATGTGTTGTTACTAAGTGGAAACATCTGGTGACACTATATGTTTATCTGGGTATTAGAGCGTATATGGTCGTTAAAAGAAAGTTTAGTAACTAATTTACTTCTCAAATTCTTATATCTTTTCTATTCTAAACTATCTATTCTGAAAATATATATATTGTCAGTTTGCTTTATATATTTCACTGCAAATTCCTATCCATATATGTATATGCATTCTATTGTAAATTGAATAGGTATCAATTTTTTGAAAAACCATGATATGTCTGGAGATTAATTCTCACTCGGCTTCTAGCTGATGTTGTATAAATAACCATTTTTCAAGAAACAAGTAGGTTCATAGAGGGAACGAAAAAGGATTGTGTTGAAGATTCATCTTTTAGAGTTCTTTTCGTTATTGTAAATAAAATGTTTGATTTATCATTTGGAGCATGTTTGGTTCTTTTGTAATAAGCTTTAAATTTTGTCTAGTTTTAACTCGTTGTCACTTTTAAAATAAATGAAGTTTCCGTTAGAAAGCTCTAATGACGTAATCCCTTCATTTTCACTATTTTACGATTCATAACCATGTGATTGTGTTTCCATTGCACTTATTTAAGGACAAAATTTAAGTTAGAATATATGTTGCCTTGGTGGCAGGTCAAGACACTCGTTCCCTACTACCAATTTGGGTCGGGGTCGTGATAGATTCTCACCTCTCATCTAGTGTGCACGCCCAACGTAACTCCAAATTATTCTAGTTACTATTACCACTTTCAGTTTATTGTAACACTATGTCAACTAACCATGGCCCTTATATTTCCCATGTATATCCTTCGCAATATATGTAATAAATATGTATTAATTCATTTCTTAATATAAAGTGTTCTCAAGCTTAATTAATTTCAGATTCCACTATCTCTCATGTCTACTTAAATAAAAATAGATAGTATCACAAGTATATATATATATATATATATATATATATACAATACTGCACCCCGAGACACAGCTGCGGTGCATGCATCCTCTACTATCTACTCCTATTACATCTCGTCATTGTATAAAGGACTATTGGTTCAGTATATTCCTCGAACCACAAATATCAAAACACAAATATTGGAGGCGAACACAGTCTTAAGCCTTTGGGCTTCACACCGAAATGACCGTTCAATACCATTGTTTTCATTAATGGAAATCCATCATAAGTCCTATGTTCTGAGGCAACAAGTCAAAAATCCCCCCATAAGGCTGATCGGGATATGACTGCCCTCAACGCTTAAACCTCCCGTCGATAGCAAGTAGGATAGGTATGTCATACACATAAATCATTATAGAGGTATTCATTTCACCTATTTACATATCATTAGGGAAAACGCCCAACCCATATAATAAATCACATATGTAGTATAGTTTATCTCTCGAATATCTTATGTATTTAAGCTATGACTTTACCTCTTAAGGTACCTCCCAGATCTTTTCTTACCACTCGAAGTATATCGTTTTATTCCTGAAATAAATTCAGTAGGTAAACATCTACCCCCTATTGGTCTAGGTCCGTATCATCCCCGAATTTTTATGAATTTATAATTCTCCAAATTAGGTTTATTTACTAACTATCCTTAATTTAATTTAACCCCATAATTAACTTTTTAGGGTCAAGTCCACAAATATAATATGGCCTACTGGTGTCCCATATATTCCCCTTTTTATTACAATTAAGTCCCATAATTAAATCAAGAATAATCCCATCGAAATAATTACAAAAGGGAAAAATTATCAAATTTTGGGCAGCCGAATCAATTCCCTTTCGTAGGAAAATCATAACTAATTCTAAAAAAATAAAAAAAATATGAGGTCGGTGCCCACACGATCGTAACGAAAATATATATCTTTATGTCCAAAACCATGGTCATTTTAATGAGATAACCATCTCATTCGAACGAGATACAATCTCGTTTGAACGAGTTGTACTGTCGTTCAAACGACCATTCCTCTTTTCTAACCTCCGCCTTCCTTGAATTTTGTGCTTTCAAGACCCCATTTTAACCCAGAAATAGTACACAAATCCCAACTTCAAATGATCCCAACCTTCCAAGAATCAATCCCAATTGATTTAACCAAGTATATACATGATTTATAACGTCAAAACATATCAAAATCATCATGGAGTTTTGCTGAATCTTGCTAAACTTATTTTTAATTCAGAAAATCTACATTATATAATTCTTTCTCAAGAACAAGTATAAACCACAAATTTCCTCATCAATTAAACCTAAAATTTTGGGGTGTTAATTCTAATTTCATCAAAGCAATAATCCTAAATGATTTCCATTTTAAGAATTATATCAAAATCATCAAATTTTCATCTTTGATTCATAGTTTTCTTGAACGTTTATCTCTTTTAATTTAACATGGATATTATACTCACTAATTGGAACAAGAATTACACTTGCCTTAGTATGTAGGTCTGATCCTTTGGAGAAGATATGTGTAGGATGTCCCCTCCTCTTTTTCGCTCACTTTTTCGCTAGTGGTGCAAGGTGGTGTAAGGTGCTTGTCCCTTAGTTTGCTCTCAAAACCTCTTACTCTCCTCAAAGACCTTTCCTTTGTTTTTGGATGAATGAACCTAAGTTCTCTAATATCTTCACTTATATAATAAAACCCAATTTTCGTAGTTACTATTCACCTCTCGAATAAAATAACCAAAATACCCCTCCGTGGTGTCCTTTTGGTTCCAAATTAACCGAAGACCTAAATCAAAACTCGGGGTAGAGGTTTTTGCCTATTTCGACACTTTTGGAGTCAACGGTGTACTCGAAACGACCATTCGGATGGCATAAAGATAATATAATTTTCATTCCATTTAAATATAGTCCCAATACGACTCACACACGTGTCCCGACTTAATTACCGTAATTGTCGTATTCACAACTCACAAAAATTTATAAAATCATAAACATATGTAAAGTCATAATCATATATATTACTTTTAATCACTAAGTATTATTCAATATAAATCACATATTACTTTATTCTCAAGTAATATTTAAATCCGGATTAATTTTCAATTATCCCATAATTAAGTCTAATTAATCCCATTTTAAAAGTCGTTAAAAATACGGGGTGTTACATACTTCCCCCCTTACAACTAAATTTGGTCTCGGAATTCAAAAAAAGTATACCAGATAAGAACAACTCTGGCTATATGTTGCGCATCGCATCCTCGCGCTTACAAGTAAACTACTTCGTACCGCACATACAGTATGCTATCAAATACCCTTAATAATGAACACCTCACGTAGGTTCGTTTTAAACTCTAGCTTACATTGTCATGTAGGTTATTGCCTTCTACTATTTAGTAGATTAATATTTCTTTATATGCATACGATCTTGTCTCGCGACGATCGTACACAAGTAGGTTTTCTTGTGTAGTATGTATTTTACACACATTATATACTAAGTATCAACTCATTTCTAATCTTTGCAATAGTACATGGTCCCCCTCCTTTAACTAACAAGCAGGAGAACAACCAGATTTACCGTGCCATACCTCAACTGGCATCATGCCCGAAAGTGAACTTATATGAGTTATTGTACACAAACCCCACTAGTGGAAGGGATTGCTCTCATCCTCCCCTAAGATCCAACGGTACACATATAATTTACTCTCCAATATATGATTAGTCCAGTCGTTCTGCCCATTCATCTGTGGATGATAGGACGTACTCAATCACCACTCGGTATCTATGGCCTCGTGAACACTTTCCAAAAATCGAAAGATAAAGATCTTTCCCAATCGGACACGATATCAAGCGGTACCCCATGTAACCTCACTATCTCAGCTATAAAGATCGACGCATACTATCCCGTAGTACGATCAGTCCTAACTATCATAACATGAGCTACTACGGTCAACCGATCCACTATCACCCATATAGGATATAGGATTGTAACCCCTCTAGGAAGTTGTTACCTTTGCGATAAAATTCTTGGAATGCATTCCCATTTTGCTGGTTGACAAATCCCTACTAGTTTGGGATGGTCCACTCTTTACCAACAAACAGGTGACCTATTACAAAACGAATTTAGCAACATTTCTCTTCATTGCATCCCATCACCACTGTCATTTATAACAAGATACATCTTATTAGGGCTGTAAATTGGGCTAGGTGAGCCAGGCCTAGGGTTGCTCAGGCTCGAACCGAACTCACTTACCCATGCTCAAGCCCGAGCTCGGCTTGAATTATTTTTTCCCACCTAGGCCCGACCTCGGCTCATAAATATTAGCGGCTTTGGGCCCGATTTCAATTTGTTTTGTTAAAAAAGTTTGAATTGATTTTTTTGCCTTGTATTTCCATCATGGACAAAATTGTACATTAAAATCTAATTGATATTTCATGAAATAAAATATATAATTACGAAATGTATTAAATTAAAACAAGGAAAATAAGAGTGAAAACCTATATATGCCTATTAAATTTCATACATTTAGCAAAATTTGATCACTAATAAAGGCCTATTGTGACTTGAGCATTTATTAAATCAAATACCCATATAAGATAACAATAAAATCACAAAATTGGAAATCACATGTAATCTAATGTATTATGACAAGTGATTTTTTTTTTAAAAAAGTAGTAAATGAAATAAAAGGACGAAACCTAATTAAAAATGTGGACATAAATATGTGATATTATATAAATTATTTATTTATTTATGTATTTATAAATATGAAATTCGAGCTTCGGGCCCAATTCGGGCTTGGCAAAGTTCGGCTCAATATCGGCCTGAAATTCATTCGAGCTTGAATTTTGGCTCAGGCTCGGCTCGGCTCAAACTCAAATAAAGTTTGGCCCAAAAATAGCGAGCCGAACGGGCGGGCTTCGGGCCTTGGATGCTCAATTTACAGGCCTATATCTTATAATCTCTCAAATGTACCTTTAACCGTGATCCATGTGACTTTGCCTCACTGCGTGTCACAAGTCCTTTCCCCACTCTGAAAACCAGTTTCTTATGAAACATAAGCTTTTGAAAAATCTTACGGAATAAGCTTCGTCTTCCCTGGTTAAATGTTTTCGAATTCACATGACAATCATAATCCACTGCCTGATTCAATCACCTAGGGTGCCCATACACCCTATGTCTCGCACATTATTGCAACAATGATATGTACCACTCTTAAACCAATTCTCACGCACTTGGCATGCTGATAGGGTAGGAGTACACTCAACCACCCCATTAGTCATAACTTAATCACTCTTTAAGTAGAATCATTGTTTTATTCATAATTATACCAGGACTAGACGACGCTGTCAGCCTAAAGTCGTAATAGAATTATCAGCTCTCAATGATATTCATGTATATGTATAATGACCAAAATACGAAACCTATGAACTATCGACCAAACTTCTATCCAACTCCCGACGTTTGCTAGTTTCATGCGTGGAATGTCTCGTAAAGCAAAATCCAAATAAGGAACCCCCCGATACACTACTACCGTACATAGTCGGTTGTCGAGATCTGTAAGGCCCTCAGTCCATAATATGTACCTTCGCAAAATATCTGTATATTAAAAAAATGTGTGTATGTCCCTTAGAAATAACATGAAACATGTAGATCTCACTATCCCAACTTCTTGGTAAGTTATATCTCATTGTTTGATAAAGAACACAATGTATCCTGAGTCACATCAGTAAATAAATCCCTACGCACTGGGATCACATATAACTAGACAACATACTCACTGAAGTCTACGATAACATGAAATTTACACACACACACACACACACAGATATATATATATATGTGCCCAACCCTAATTCAGGTTGCGCCTCACCAAAGTAATATTACTCACTCAAAATATCCAGCACGATAGTCTTATTACTCAATCTACTATCGTTCAGACATTTGATAATTAATCACTACACATTACCATAATAAGATATACTTTTCTAACTCAATTTAGTAGAAAATTATAACGATAAAATATGTTAATAGTGCCAACCCAACTCACTCACGGGTGACATCAAAAAGCCCTTTTACCCATTATAAATACATTTGTAACCAGACTGTTAAAACTAACGTACTCACTAAAATCGACTCACATGCGAATTTTAGTGTTAACAATTCATATATATGTTGTGACACATCCATGTCACTTGATTTAATCCTTTACTCACAAGCATGAAACAAAACTTCATCGGTCTAGCCTGATCGTAGGGTCCTTACATGCACTTCTCACGTCCAAAACAACCCATGACCATCTGCAATCGTTATACATTTGGGATTTCATCTAGTAGTTGCCCCCTCCTTGTTGTGGGAAAATTATTCTATTCTGCGGCTTACACGCCCATCACTGAAATGTTGGCCCTAATCTCTAGGTCGCAATTATGGCCTTACTAGCCTCCCATTTACTTCCTGGGTTCGTCGACCCTAAAATATGGTATGCTAAAGTTGTAGAGGACTCCACTAGTCCTGCCTAAACCCACTACTCTTGGGTTGTAAATTCCTGGGACCAATTCTCTTGACCCAATTCCTCCACTCGAAATCTCACTCCTCCAACTGTTATGCCTTACTAGCATAGTTTACTTCCCCAATCGTATCAGTCTCACTTCTCGACGTGGACACATTCAATACTTGTAGTCCCACTCTATACACATAGGGAAATTTACTTGTCGCTGGTCCTACTGACCATTTTCGAATGTCCTTCTCTCGGACTTGGCAGTCTTAGCTCCCAATTGGTATCTCCATTATTCCTTTGGCTCCACTGGTCCTATGGAACGCATTGTCAACCTCTCTGGTCTTTACTGAATTCATCGCCACTTAGTTGAGATTCAATCATATCTTTTTAAATAGTTCCCCTACTGGGTATACCCTCCGGTGATGTTCCACTAATACCGTTGAATTCAATCTTGCCCCTCGGCTAGATATCCCAACTCCCCTGGCTCCTGTAAGGACACAAGTCTCCGATTGAGTCTCAATGTAGTGTTGGCTCAATTTCAGACAAAAACATTTGAGTCATAGGACAGTGTTCAAATTTATCCATTCTAGCCTATGACGTGTTAGTTGAAGACATAGCGGCCAAGATATTAAAGCCTCATCAAATGTCAAGTTTATTATGCCTCGTTTCTACGTCACCAACATTGTTCCATTTCCTCCTAAGGTATGAATGCATTACACACACACACACACACACACACACACACACACACACACACACACACACACACATATATATATATATATATATATATATATATATATATATATAGGATCTTAGAATAATGTTTATTGGGTGTTCTTTTTATTTAAACTGTTCTTTATTTTCAAAAGGTTTCTTTAAAACATCAAAATAAAGTTTCTGGACTAAAAATCAAAATTTTAAGCTGTCTTGAAGTTCATTCGAAATTATCGTTCGAACGAGTTTTTTGTTCGAACGAGAATTTCGTTCGAAAGAGGTTTTCAACGACCTGCCACCGAAACTTCGTTATAAGTATCATTTGAATGAGACTTCGTTCGAACGAAAATCTTGTTCGAACGAAATTTTGCGAGAACAGGTATTTGCGCAGCTTTTGACTGTTTTCCCACTTTTCCCACTTGTTTTCCCCACTATCTTTTGCCAGATTGAATATGTGAGGGAACCAACATCTTGGAACTAACTTTTTCACATTCTACATTCTCTAAGAGAGAGTTTTGAGAGCTCAATTTTAAGAAGAAAAATTTCATGTTTTGTGTGTTAGTTTTTCAAGAAAAATTCTTAAACACTTTTGTTTACACCCATCTTTAGTTTATTCCAAGATTCTACATATATATATATATATATATATATATATATTTTCTTGGAGTGTTTGGCACTAGATTTTTACTTTACCAAACTGAAGAGTCCGTTTGGGTTTGCTTCTACATCCCTCAAAAAAGAAGTCTCATTTTTGGTTGTGGCATTCTCACATGGTGAAAGGCATCCTGTGTGGTTGACAGTTGTTCCTACAGCTTCATTGGTGGATTTCAAGTTTATGGTGGTATCCAAAATTTTTGGCTAGGTATAGGTATTTGCAAGAAGACGCGTTGAGGCTTGAAGGAGTCGAGTCGAGTCGAGTATTGTAAGTCATCTATCTTTTAATTGTAATTCCGTACTTAGTGGACTTAAGGCTAGGGCCATCCGAGGTTATTTTTCGTTGTGGGTTTTTCCTCGTACATCATGGCGTAGTGGTTATTTGTTTATTTTATCTTTTGTTGTATTCACCTTAGATGCACACGTAAGTAAAAAGATAAAATTTGGTTTAAATCACTACTTGTTTAATTTGTTGTTAAATTAATTTGGGTAAATGTTAATTTAATTCAAGTCATGAATTTTATTGAATAAAATTTGGTTTAAACTATTTTGCAAAAATGGATTAATTAATTGTTAGGCAAATTTCTAGGACTTGAGTTGAGTCAATATATTTAAGTGAAAAATGTATTTGTTGATTAATTTAATGTCACTTTAAGTTGTATTTTTATTTGAAAGAAATTAAAATTTGGTTTATGTACATGCTTAATTGAACCATCTCACTTCTGCATCTTAAAAGGAAATTACTTTTTGTAAATTTCAAAATTGGTGGCCTTCATTTCAAACAAGTGGTATCAGAGCGGGATCGCTAAATTATTGCTTTTAAGATCCTTGTTGGAACCCGAGGCCCCCAATTTTAAAATCTTCTTACTATTACAAAAAGTAATTTTCAATTTCCTTTTAAAAGAGATGTGTAAGCGAAAGAAGGTTCAAATTAAACAAGTTAACAAATTTTAATTTCTTTTCAAATTTAAATTAAACAAAGTGAAATAAGATTAAATCCAAACAAATTTTAATTTCACTTTAACCAACTTAATTCAACCCAAGTCCTAGAAATTTGCCTAAGTCATATTTTCAATATTTCCAAATTAAGCCAAACCAAATTTTATCAAATTAAATTAAATGACTTGAATTAAATTAACTTAAACATTACCCAAATTAATTTAGCACCAAATTAAACATGTAGTGATTAAAACCAATTTTATCTTTTTACCTAAGCATGCGTTCTAGGTGAGTTTTGCAAAAGATAAAATAAATAATGAATCACTACACTGCGATGTACGAGGAAAAACCCACAACGAGAAAAAATCTCGGACAACCCTATCCTTAAGTCCACTAAGTATGGCTTTACAATTACAAGATAGATTACTTACTTCCTCGACTTGACCCCTTTCAAGCCTTGACACGTCTTCTTGTAAACACCTCCGCCTAGGTGACAACCCCGGAGCTCCACCGGAATCTTGGAATCACCAATGAGACATAGGTACACCGTCAACCAAACATGGTGCCTTTCACCATGTGAGAATGCCGCAGCAAAACAAACTTCTTCTTCTTTGAGGGATTTAGAAGAAAACCTAAACTTCTATTCAATGGGGTAGAGAAAACTAGTGCCAAAACTCCAAGAAATATATATATATATATATAAAGGAACTTGGATAAACAAACTTTCGGTGTAAAACAAAAGTGTTATAAAGATTTTCTTGAAAGAATTAACACTTTAAACAATGAACTTTTTCTTGGAAAGTTGAACTCTCAAAACTCTCTCTAGGATTTGGAATAGTATGAAAAAGTTAAGTAAGAAAACTTGGTTCCCGCACTTAGTTATTCAGGTAAAAAGTTAGTGGGAAAAGAAGTGGGAAAGTGGGAAAACCGCTCAAAAAACTGCCAATTAACTGTTCCCGTCAAAACTCGTTCGAACGAGATTTGCGTTCGAACGAGACTTATAACAAAGTTCCAGTGTGAACTCGTTAGAAATATCGTTGGAAATCTCGTTCGAACACCATTCTCGTTCGAACTACATTCCAGTGGCCAATGTGGGAGCTCATTGGCAAACTCGTTCGAACGACATTCTTGTTCGAACGACAAACTCGTTCGAACGATAATATCGAACGAAAAACCTGAAAGTATAAAAATTCTATTTTAGCCCAGAAACTTTAATTTAGAGTTTTAATGAAACTTTCTGAAAAACAACAACAGTTTAAAATAAAAATTCACCCAATGAAAATTTTTCCAAGCTCCTATATATATATATTCAAAATGCATTCATACCTTAGGAGCAATGGAACCAATGTTGATGACGTAGAAACGAGGCACAATACACACGGCGTTTGATGAAGCTTTATACTCTTGGATGCTACGTCTTCAACTTTAGTATGTCATAGGCTTAAAGGATGGTCAATAACTTTATCCTATGACTCAAAACGTTTTTATCCGGAATTGAGCCAAAACTAGAAAGGACTCAATTGGAAATTTGTGTCCTTACAAATCTCCCCCACTGGCTATTCCGAGACAAAAACCAACAAAAAATCCTAAAGGGTCGTCAAGCTCTACTAGACTGACATAAATGTCCCAACCAAAATAAAAATACAATGGTTGACTCAAACAACCCTAGGATCAATATCTTTGCCGATGATGAAATTTGCCATTTAGAAGAATTCATGCACACTTAAGCAAACTCTCAAACGCATAGGGAATATCAAGAATATTAACTGCAATTAAAATACATAATCCCCCTAAATTAATTCTCCCCTTTATCAACTATGATCAACCTAAGAATATAATGACTCCCCCTAAGTTAAATCTCCCAAACTAAGATACGATTACAATAGGATTAGATACCATATCCCCCCCCCCCCCATCGTTCTCCCCTTTTTTGTTCAGGAATAGACAAAGGCTAAAGAATCAGAACATTAATTTATCTTCCCCAATTAAAGAAAATACACCCCTTAAACTAAAACAAGGGATAAATATAATGGGATAACAAGTTAAACATGCATTAGTGCATAAAGTGATGAGAACGTTAAAGCACATAGGCAACAAAATCATAATTAATCCAACAAATAAGAACGGATACCAACTAGGATGCAAGAAAATGATACCAATATAATACATAAAGTATTAAGCATGTGATATCAACAAAGAATGCAACAAGTTATATACCAATTATGAATTAAAGCATAGAAGGACTAGAAAGCAAGGCAAAGACCAAATAAAATATCATATATATATATATATATATATATATATATACATACTCTAGATATACTAAAGATGCACATGCATATATATATATATATATAAACTCACACATGACACAAAATAAGATAATCTTTTCACACTCGTATGGAAAAAATGTGCCATATGGAAACGGAAGTGTTAGCGTGTGAACTAGCAACAATTAAATTAAAACCCAATCACGTAAACATGTTCACGGAGTTCTCAATTGATTGCAAACTTCATCACATTTGAATATAACCTCATCTGACAATATAAATTGAACTCAATGAACAAACATACACAATGCATACAAGCCTAGACTTTTGATGATTCTACAAACCAATAGAGTCATGACATTGAAAGTACAACTAGGATAAACGGACACTGTACAAACAGTTTATATACCATCCAATCTCCCTCAATAAGCATATATATTTGAATGAATATATCAAACAAACAAATTAGGCCTTGACAAATTATTTTTCTTTTAATTCCATATTTTCTTTTTAGGCATTTGGACAATGTATTTCTTTTAGGTCCAAAGAAACGGTGGCTTACTATTCGCAAATGATAACAAATCCTTTCGGATCCCGTCCCCGTGCACATTTGTTTATAATATTTTTTATTTCTCACAAATCTCACCTGCAACGGATTTTGACATGCACTAGTCCTCCTAGGTCACAAATATGTAGATGACAAGATTGATAGAAGAACACCTCACAAAACTCAAATATAACATGTGACGATTAAATTTCAAAAGAGCTCGTGCATGTGTGAATAGAGGCATATAAAAATAGAATCCATTTAATCAACACAAAATCTAACTACTCCATGTAAGCATGGTAAAGAACATAATAAGGATTGACAATCTAAACCAAAAGTTCTAGCCACATGGGAGCAAAAAAGATGGGATTCTAACACAAGTGTATGCCACATAAAGTGTGTCAAACTAAAATACACACAAAAAAAATCTTTTTGAGTTTTTGAAATTTTTAACCAAAAATAAAAATACATACTCAAAAGACAAACAAAAAATCGTTTGAATTTTTCATTAAGCTTAAATTACCATGAGATAAAACCCAAATGATAAACAAAAATCTTTTTGTATTTTTCATTTAATGCAAACAAAAATGAAGGAAATATAATACAAAAGATAAAAAAAAAATCATTATTCTAGTATGTGATTAAGTATGGAGCATAGACTAGAAAATGATTAAACATGCATACACCTAGCAATGATATATAATATGAAGCAAAAAAAGCTAGAGTATGCAAAGAAAACTAACACATTCAACCTTTAGATTTAGCAAGTGAGGAAGCATGTGATAGTAAATGAGAATCAAAGACCCTATCTTGTAAAGCTACGAAGTCGGATATCCTAACCCAAACTAATGATGAATGACCATCTAGGGGTGTAGAAATCTTGGCTATCTCGGTTGCCTTACATTTGGATTTTCTAGGAACTCATTTAAGATCAAAACAAAATTTCCTAAGATGACCTTTTCGACCACAATGTGAGCACTTAAAGACTCGGCGAAAAGACTTACCAAAGGAGTGATCTCTAAAATCTTTCCTAGGTGATTCTCCTAAAACATTGGATTTGGCTTTATAAGTAGATTTATTACAAGTATCGAAGCCTAAACCACAAGTGTCATTTTTTATTTGGACCATACCTAAGATTTTATCTAGTTTTTCGAACCTACACTCCAAATCAAATTTGACTTTTCTAGAGTCTTTTAATTTATTTTTAATTTTAAATATTAGACTCCAATAAAACATTTCTTCCTTCAAACTCAAGAAGCTCCTTTTGTAAGGATTCCATTAAACCTCTAAGGCTATCTATCTGGCCTTCTACATATTCAAGCTTCTCTCGAAGAGTTCTCTCTCGTGTCCAAAGGTCTTCCACTAATGCACTATCATCAACGAACTTGACACGCTCTCTTAAACTCGCTTCTAACTTCAATTTAGCTCTTTTTAATTTAATAAATTCTTCATAAAGTTCTTGAAAAGCATTTTGAAGTTCACTCACATCAACCTCTTCTTCATTTTCACTCTCTTTCTTTGTCACTCTCACTACCATAAAAAATAAGGGAATCATAAACTTTAACCATGGAAGTGTCATGTGTTTGAATATCTTTATGGGAAGATTCATTATCGGTGCTCACATGACTAGCCATAAAAGCCACAAAGTTGGGCTTAGTGGGGGAATCGGGTCCCTCTTCATAATCACTATCACTAAGGGTTGCATTAAAAGAGATTGGTTGCTTACCCTATCTCCTTAGTTTAGTGGGACACTCTTTTTCCCTATGGCCATACCCTTCACAATTAAAACACCTATTTGACTCGTCCCTAATTAAGCTTTCATTAATAGTTTTAGGGATCTTCTTGGCTTTGTGATGCGTAGATTTTTCAAATTTCTTAAAATCATTTTTAAATTTATCTTTGTTAAATTTGAGAAATTTTTAAAACTTTCTAGCAAACATAGCCATATTTTCCGAGTCACTATCACTTTCACTCTCTACTACTTGTTTTTCATCTTTTTGGGCTTTTAAAGCAACGCCCTTTTCTATTTTCTTTTCAGTTTTAGAGGAAAGCATATCTAGTTCATAGGTTTGTAAATCACCTACAAGCTCTTCTAATTTCGTAGAGGCTAAAGTTGGTAAAGAATTTAAAACGATAACTTTTGGAATAAATCTATCGGGTAGGGACCTTAAAATTTTCTTTACAACTCGGTTGTCGGGTATTTTCTCTCCCAAATTAAAAGATGAATTAAGAATATCGGAAAGTCTAGAATAAAATTCATCAAAAGTTTCTTTTTTGTTCATTATGATGGTTTCAAATTGAGTAGTGAGGTTTTAGAGTCTCGAAGCTTTTACGACACTTGTACCTTCATGAGTTAGTTGTAAAATATCCCAAGCTTCTTTAGCGGTTTCACATGTCATAATGCGATGAAATTCATCCAGAGTGACAGCTCTAAACAAGGCATTTAAACCTGAGGAATTAAAATTTGAAAATATAAGTTCACTATCACTCCATCTATCGGCCGGTTTGGGAACACGTTCATTATCTACTAATTGAGTTGGTGGATACCACCCGTTAACTACAGATAACCAACCCTCTCGTCGATAGATTTAAGTGCCGATTTCATTCGCCCTTTCTAATACGCGTAATTAGAACCATCAAAAATAGAAAATTTTGAGAATGGGGAAAATTTCATTTTAGCCAAAAATATTTTAAAGGATCTTTAACGAAATAATTTATCGTTTTGGCTCTGATACAACTTGTTGGAACCCGAGGGCCCCAATTTTAAAATCTTCTTACTATTACAAAAAGTAATTTTCAATTTCCTTTTAAAAGAGATGAGAAAGTGAAAGAAGGTTCAAATTAAACAAGTTAACAAATTTTAATTTCTTTTCGAATTAAAATTAAATAAAGTGAAATAAGATTAAATCCAAATAAATTTTAATTTCACTTAAACCAACTTAATTCAACCCAAGTCCTAGAAATTTGCCTAAGTCATATTTTCAATATTTCCAAATTAGGCCAAACCAAATTTTATCAAACTAAATTAAATGACTTGAATTAAATTAAATTAAACATTGCCCAAATTAATATAGCACCAAATTAAATATGTAGTGATTAAAACGAATTTTATCTTTTTACCTAAGCATGCATTCTAGGTGAGTTTTGAAAAAGATAAAATAAATAATGAAATACTACACCACGATGTATAAGGAAAAACCCACAATGGGAAAAAACCTCAGATGGCCCTAGCCTTAAATCCACTAAGTATGGTTTTATAATCACAAGACAGATGACTTACTTCCTCGACTCGACCTCTTTCAAGCCTTGACGCGTCTTCTTGTAAACACCTTCACCTAGTCGACAACACGGGAGATCCACCAGAATCTTGGAATCACCAATGAGACATAGGTACACCGTCAACCACACATGGTGCCTTTCACCATGTGAGAATGCCACAGCAAAACATACTTCTTCTTCTTTGAGGGATTTAGAAGAAAACCCAAACTTCTCTTCAATGTGGTAGAGAAAATCGGTGCCAAAACTCCAAGCAATGTATATATATAAAGGAACTTGGATAAACAAACTTTGGGTGTAAAACAAAAGTGTTTTAAAGATTTCCATGAAAGAATTAACACTTTAAACAATGAACTTTTTCTTGGAAAGTTGAACTTCCAAAAACTCTCTCTAGGAGTCGAAATAGTATGAAAAAGTTAGGTTAGAAAACTTGGTTCCCGCACTTAGTTATTCAGGTAAAAAGTTAGTGGGAAAAGAAGTGGGAAAGTGGGAAAATTGCTCAAAAAACTGCCAATTAACTGTTCCCGCCAAAACTCGTTCGAACGAGACTTCTAACGATGTTCCAGTGTGAACTCGTTAGAAATCTCATTGGAAATTTCGTTCTAACATCATTCTCGTTCGAACGACACTTCGAGCGACATTCTAGTGGCCAATGTGGGAGCTCGTTGGCAAACTCGTTCGAACGACATTCTTTTTTGAACGACAAACTCGTTCGAATGACAATATCGAACGAAAAACCAGAAAGTATAAAAATTCTATTTTTAGCCCGTAAACTTTAGTTTAAAGTTTTAATGAAACTTTCTGAAAAACAACAATAGTTTAAAATAAAAATTCACCTAATGAAAAATGTTCCAATCTCCTATATATATTCAAAATGCATTCATACCTTAGGAGCAATGGAACCAATGTTGATGATGTAGAAACGAGGCACAATACACACGGTGTTTGACGAATCTTTATACTCTTGGCCACTACGTCTTCAACTTTAGTATGTCATAGGCTTGAAGGATGGTCAATAACTCTATCCTATGACTCAAACGTTTTTATCCGGAATGGAGCCAAAACTAAAAATGGACTTAATTGGAAATTTGTGTCCTTACAATCCTTTTAAATATTTTTGACAAAAATGGAATTTTCCCCATTTTCAAAATTTCCTATGTTCGATGGTTCTAATTACGCATATTGGAAAGCACGTATGCGTTCGGCACTTAGTTCTCTAGATGAGAAGCTTTGGTTGTCCGTCGTTAACGGGTGGTCCCCACTGACGCAACAAAAATGTGTCTCAAAAGTGCGTACTCTCTAGTATCAAGTGCAAGCCTGTCGCTCAAGTAATAATCCGATAAGTCGGGTATCGATCCTTAGGGAAATAGGACAACAAGGTTGTCACGACGTTGGACAGATGAAGGAATCCTAACTTTTACTCTAAAAAGAAAAAGGAAAAGATTATTGGTTTTAGGAATTTACTACAATTAAATGCAATTTTGAAAATATTTATTTAATGCACTAAAGTATGAATGGAATGCAACTATGCTAAATTACCTAAATTACCGATGATGATTGAATTAAAACTTGAACTATATGATGAGGAAAGCAGGATGGGAATACTATCCCTCAACCCTAGTGTATTGCTGGTATAAAACCAATCGTAAATTTAAATGATTAATTAGACCCAGAATAAAGTACTCCCAAACATTACGTATATGAGGTTCAAGCCCGTACCATACTTAATCAGAGGACGAGTAAATCGGTATTGTGATAGTGATATTCGAATTGCATTCTGAAGCATCCTGGTTACCCTGAAGCAAACAAGATCTAAAGATCTACAATTTTCGTGTTTCTACGTAATACGGTCATAATAAATCGTTAAATTTAGAGGATTAATTTTATACAGATGTAACTACCATATCAGGTTGAGTTCATGTATCCCGGCCTTTAATAACCTAGCGTAACATGATAAAATTAATGAAAACGATTGTTGAATTGCAGGAAATCATGATTAAACTAAGAGAGAATTGAAGAATGATGTAGAAGGAAGATTAAACAGAGGAAAGTAATCAACTAACTTATCAAAGAACTAAAAGCATTAACTAAAATTACTTGTAATCACAGAAGTCTGAACAAACTTCAATCTTGGAAATAGAATTTCAATAAATCTTGGTTTTTACTGTAAAGGGAAAAATTAGATGATTTTCTCATCGTTAAAATGATAATAACTCGGGTTTAAATACCCTACAAAATTCCAAGAGTTTTAGCTTAACCAGGACTCTCCATTGGAGGAAGAGTAAAAAATAAAAATTCGACAATCGGACCAGTTCGGTCCTCCTTCGGTTCGATCTGGCTGGAATTCGGATCGGTTCGTTTATTTCTTAGGCGGATCGATCCGGCACAGATCGGTCCATTTTTTTTCTTTTAGCTTCAATCCGTCTTCGGTCCGGGGTTCTCTGGAAATCGGCATTGCGGATCAGTCCACATTTCCTTTGACTTTTTCTTCTGGCTTTTGACTGCTCATAACTTTCACACCGGGACTCCGATTGAGGTGTTGTTTCTTCCTACGTGCTCGTGAACTTGGTATCTTCAATTTCTCTTTAGATGCCTTATTCGAATTTTGGGTAGAAATTATGATTTTGCCCTTTTGACTTTCCTTCTTTTCTTTTCTCGATTCTCCCGGTTTCTTTCTTTCTTTAATTGACATCAAATACCTGTAAAATCAGTACGAAATACCAGAAACTCGGGGCACTCGTTAGAATAAGTCAGTAGCAAGATTATGAGATAAAATCAAATCTATGATGTTGTTCGAGGTGCTAAAAGTAACTAAATTAAAGGGATAAATTAGAAAGAATTTATGCCTAATCAAATCCCCCTAAATTAGAACTTTGTGCGTCCCAAGCAATGTAAAATAATCCTAACAAGGCTCAACTCCATAAAATCATATTATTGGGATAGAATACCTTTTTTGCAGGCAAGCGATTTCATTTATCATATGAAACAAGCCTTTAAACCCCTAGGTTATCCTTGTAGGACTAGTTGTGTCTTGTGAGGGTTTGTAGAGAATATACCCACAAAATTCGACTCAAGGAAAATTCAAAATACGCAAAAATTGTATAATACAAACATTCCCAGAAAATAATCATCATAAAGTCATGTTCAAGAGTCTCAAATCATAGTGCGTGTGTGCGAAGCCGGAAATTTAATCGCCGATTTCCACCGATTTATCATTACGTTACTTATCCGAAAATTCATTTTGATTCAATTTCTCACGGATTCACTCACAAACAAATCACTCGGATTGTGGCTATTTTCTCGGTATGCGTGATAAAAAGAGTAAATATAATGGACACAAAGTCACGCACATAAATTGAAAGATGAAAATTTTTGGGTGAAAATATCTCTTCATCGGAATACGGTCATAGGGAAACGGTAAACATCATCTCTTTCACGCCATGTAATCTCTTCTATTATCTTTTTGTGTTTTAAATCTCCACGCGGTAACCAGTTTCACAATTTGGACTCGGTTAGGACTTTTTCTGGTTAAAGGTGTATTGGATAATATGGGAAAGGTTGGGAACTTCGGAATTAGAAAATTTTCTTATGATGTCCGTTAGTGCTTTTTCGGGCTATTGCTCACTTTCTCTTCATTTTCTAATTTTTTTCTATTTTTTTCACACTTTTCTTTTCTTGCTATTTTTTGTTGAGCATTCTTCTATTTTTTCTTGCTCCTTTTTGTTGCACTTTTTGAACTTAAATTCTGACTTTGTCCATTTTTCACAAGTTCGGGCTATTTGGGTTTTTCGGGTTGTCAAATGAAAGAAAAAATTATTCGGCTCAATTGGGTTACAAAATGGATGATTTTTCACAACTTTTTCTGGCCAATATTTTTGGGTAACAAACGATGGCCTACTTCATTGTCCGAATTATTTATTAATTTACCATATGCGTTTCGAAATGAATTTAATTTAGATATTTGTAGCGCGTTTTCAAGGCAATATCACACACGTTTTCCATAACCGATCAAAATGAAAGAATTGAGATCATCAACGACTTATTTGGCACTGAAAAGAGCTTTGAGTTAACAATTAACTCGGATTGATTTAAAAACTCAAAAACACTGATAGGCTCGAAATCTCACCGGGTTTGTTAATCTCCACATTTATTCGTTAAGTCGTCAATTTTCACGTAATTTCCATCTTTGGTCAATTTTGGCTTAGTGCATTAGGTTTTTACAATTTGAGACTTTAAACCGACTTTTAATGATATTTTTGAAAAGTTTAAATTCAAATTTTTATTTATTTTGAAGAAAAATATTTTTGGATTTTTCAAAATTTTATGATTTTTTTTTTTTTGGATTTTTGGGCATTTTTGAAAATTTGTGAAGTTTTAGAAATACGAACTTATGACCCCCCTAACTTAGACTTTTGCATTGTCCTCAAGTAAAAAGGACTAAAATCTAAACAAGGCAAAATAAGAAGTGCAATAAATAAAACAAACAAATGGAGAAAATACAGATTTTTATAAAACAGGACTGTGGTACAACAACAGCGAAGAGCATACAACATGTGAACAAGGGAAACAACTAAAAACTGTCACAAACAACCAAGGCTTCACTGGGTGGTGGGTGGGAAGTTCTGGGCACATCCGGTCCATAGGGGTCATAGAAGTAGGATGGCAAAGGCTCGTTGGGATCCCCTTGGCGTCGGTACAAGTCCGCTTAGAAACGAAACATCATGCTTGTATCGTGACGGTAGTCGGTCGAAAAGCTACTGAATCTCCTCTCAAGGGCCGACATATGATTAGTGAGGTCTCTACCCGCCCATTCAAAATCAGGGTCGTCTTCTTCTTTGACCGACTCTTCATCCGCACATACATCACCCATCTCCACATCAGCACCTACTTCTTCTTCTTTTTCTTCTTCTTCTTCTTCTTCTTCTTCTTCTTCTTCTTCCTCACTCGAGGCAGCATCGCCCTCATCATCACTTCCCCGCCTCGCCTGGAAGATGGCTAGCTGTTTGGCGCTCCGCATGCAGGTTCCCTATCCAAAAGTACCGGGGAGGTGAGTACGATCAAGTGTCGCCTCAATGCCGACGTCCTTAAGGATGGAGGTAATCAAACGTGCATATGGAAGTTGTGCTGCACCTTTCTCATCATGGCTGCGACAATGATGTCGGCGTATAGTGTGCGAGCCAGGTTAATGGAAGTGTTGGGATCGAAGAGGTGGTATGACAATGTGGCCTGACGGGGAAGCATCAATGGACGTTTGCAAAATATTTTCACACACAATTTGAAAGGTGAGGCGTGCTTTCTCATTAAGAAGGCCAACAACGACAGTCTGCCCCCTCCATGCAACATTGGGTCCAATGCACTCCATAATCAGTTCTTCGGCTACCGGGGCGACATTCCTTGAGTAGGTGTAGTCTTGAACATCGGGAACGTTGTATTCGCCCAACTTGGCAGTGAGAAGGGCCAACGAAAAAGGTATGCCGGTACCATCAACATATGCTTGAGACTCGAATTGGCCCGTTCGAACAAGGGAGGCATAGAAAAAGAGCGGACCTCGGCTTCCCACATCGCTTCGTACGATTGATTAAGGAATCGGAACCAACCCCTAAGCATGAAGAGGGCGGTGACGGAATTGGGCAGACTTGTCCATTGGATAGCGCGCTCCATGTGGAGTTTGCGATCCGAACCAAAGAACCGATTGCACCACCGATCCTCTTGGCGGGAACGGAATTCACCATGGATGGAGGGTAGGATTTTAGTGGTGTCATATTTGATGGGGGCAGGTCGTGGGGCCATGATAACGGGGAGAGTTTTTTGGAAAATTAGGGAGAGAGAAGAGAGGAGTGAGGTGGTTGAAGGTGTGAAGAAAAGTGGAGGCTATGTGTGGGTATTTATAGGGGAGGGGTGGGTAGGGTTTTGGAAATGGAGGGAAAGGATTTTGAGGGAAAGAGGGAGTGTATTTGGGAGGGAAATTGAAGGGATGTTTATGAGGTAACGAATTGGGAGGTAAGGGAAGGGATTGGGGAGAGGGGGGTGGACCTAGGGAATAGGGGAAATTCTGCAGAAAGCGGACGGATCCGGCTGGTATAGGACCGAATCGGTCCGGTCCTTTAATATTCGAGTTCTTTAATTACCGGATTGATCCGGATCTAAAAGAAAGGAAGCGATCCGGGCTGGACCAGTCCGGCTCAAAAAGAAAAGAACCGATCTGATTTTTGGACTGAGCTGAATTTCTCCCCCTAGCTTAATTGTGATCGCTCTTCTCCGAAAGTTTTTAATTCTCATCATTCTCCCTATCAGTATGGACTCAAAAGTCTCTCGATATCTATGGTTAACCAACTTGACTCAATTTCCCGAAACATGCGAATGCTCTCACCTTATTGTACCCTAATTCGAGGGACTCTCACTACTCACACGACTCTCGTCTACTATACATGAGAATTCAACCCATACGCGTCGGGGTGAGATAACCTTACTGTATCAGCTCACTCTACCCCGTAAACGGGGTCCAATAACCAAACAGTGTCGACTTCTTCCACACATGCCTCTAGATATGGCTTTAGGCGTTGTCCATTTACTTTGAATGTATTTCCCCCTTTCAAATCATCTAACTTAATAGGTTCGTGAGGGAAAACATTCTTCACAACGAACGGGCCAGACCATCGTGACCGCAACTTGATTAGAAAGAGATGAAGCCGAGAGTTGTAGAGAAGCACTTTTTGTCAAGGAAGAAACTCTTTGCGGCGAATGATGTTATCGTGAGCGAGTTTCATCCTTTCTTTAGAAATTTTTCTGTTCTCGTACGCATCATTGCGTATCTCTTCTAACTCATTCAATTGAAGCTTGCGAGCTTCACCGGCCTTATCCATGGCAAAATTCAACTCCTTAATCGCCCAATACGCCTTGTGATCTAATTTCATGGCAATATGGAAAGGTTTTCCATACACAAAGAGGAATGGGGACATGCCGAGAGAATTTTGTATGCGGTACGACAGGCCCATAGCGAATCGTTCAATTTAAGTGACCAATGTTTTTGGGTAGGATTGACTGTCTTTTGAAGAATGTTCTTGATTTCCAGATTTTCTAGTTCGGCCTGCCCATTCGTTTGTGGGTGATAAGTCATTCCAACCTTGTGAACGACGCCATACTTTCTCATGAGCTTCTCGAATGGCCTATTGCAAAAGTGCGTGCCATTATCGTTGATTATTGCTTTTAGAGCACCTAAGCGGGAAAGTAAGTCTTCCTGCAGGAACTTAATCACCACTTTGTTGTCATTTATATTGGTAGCTATAGCTTCCACCCATTTAAAAATGTAGTCTACCCCGACAAGGATGTATAGGAAGGAAACCAAAGGATGGGGGAAAGGACCCATGAAGTCAATACCCCAGCAATCGAAGATCTCAATAATGAGTATGGGGGTAAGAGGCATCATGTCTCGTCGTGTAATAGCTCCCATCCTTTGGCAGCTATTGCAAGATTTGCAAGAATTGTTCACATCCCGAAATATTATGGGCCAATATAGACCGCATTGCAGAATTTTAGCGGCTGTCTTTTTCGTCGAAAAGTGGCCTCCACAAGCTTTTGAATGACAAAATTGGATGACTTTTGGGATCTCGTCATCCGGTACGCATCGTCGGATGATTTGGTCGGTGCAATATTTAAACAGAAAAGGGTCATCATAGAAAAACATGCACGACCAAGTAATAAATCTCTTCGTATCTTGTGGTGTCCAATCAGGAGGGATGGCTCCCGTGACAAGATAGTTCACGATATCCGCAAACCAGGGAAAAAAAGAGGTAGTAAAGAGTTGCTCATCCGAAAAGTATTCGTATATGGGTATTGGATCACTAGGTACGTCAGACGAAAGCCGTGATAAGTGATCGGCAATGACTTTTTCTACTCCTTTCTTATCTTTAATGGAGAGATTAAACTCTTGTAGAAGTAGGATCCACCTTATGAGGCGCGGCTTTTCATCTTTATTTACAAGTAGGTATTTCAATGCCGCGTGGTCGGTGAAGCAAGTGATTGGGGAACCGATAAGGTAGGACCAAAATTTGTCAAGAGCAAAGACTATTACTAGAAACTCCTTCTCGGTAGTGGAGTAATTGATTTGTGGTCCGGTAAGAGTCCAGCTAGTGTAGCAGACGACATGAGCCTTATTGTCTTTCCTTTGGCCTAAAATAGCCCTATCGCATAATTGCTAGCATCACACATAAGTTCGAATTGTAAAGACCAATCCGGAACTTGCATGATGGGAGCGGACACAACCATGGTTTTCAGTTTTTCAAAAGCGCTTTGGCATGCTTCCGTCCACTCAAATGGGTTGTCCTTCATAAGTAGGTTGCTTAAGGGTCTACCGATGGCGCTAAAGTCCTTAATGAACCTTCGATAAAACCGCACGTGGCCCAAGAAGGAGCACACGTCTTTGAGCAATTTTGTTGGGGGTAGATCGGTTATGACATCTATCTTAGTTCTATCAACTTCTATCCCCTTGGATGAAACTATGTGGCCAAGAACTATTCCCTCAGTGACCATAAAATGGCATTTCTCCCAATTTAGCACCAAGTTCTTTTCCACACACCGGGCAAGTACCTTTTCCAATTTTTCAAGACAGAGATCGAAAGAGGTGCCAAAAACTCTGAAATCGTCCATGAACACTTCAAGTCCTCTCTCGACCATGTCGCTAAATAGGCTCAACATGCACCTTTAAAAGGTTGCGGGTGCATTACACAAGCCGAATGGCATACGTTTGTAGGTAAATGTACCAAAACGGCAAGTGAAGATTATTTTCTCCTAGTCAAGTACATCTACCTCAATTTGGTTATATCCGAAATAACCATCAAGAAAGGAATAGTAAGGGGGCTCGCTACTCTTTCAAGCATCTGGTCAATAAATGGCAAGGGGAAATGGTCTTTCCTAATTCTCGCATTGAGTTTCCGATAATCAATGCAAGCGCGCCATCCGGTGGTGGTATGTTGGGGAACTAGCTCTCCCTTAGCATTTTCAATCACTGTCATGCCCGACTTCTTCGGGACAACTTGAATAGGGCTCACCCACTTGCTACCCGAGATTGGGTAGATAATCCCGACATCCAATAGCTTAATTATTTCGGTCCTCACCACTTCTTTCATATTAGGGTTTATCCTTCTTTGCATTTCTCTCGAGGGCTTGATATCCTCTTTGAGATGGATCTTATGGGTTCAAATCAAAGGACTTATACCTTTCAAATTAGTAACGCACCAACCAAAATCACCTTGGTGCTTCCTCAGAATCTTTAGCAATTTACCCTCCTGCTCTTCGTCTAGGCTAGAGGAGACAACAACAGGAAATTTCTCATCCTCTCCTAGGTATCCATATTTAATATGGGAGTGGAGTTTCTTCAACTCGAGGGTTGGAAATTTTTTGTTAGAGGGAACCATGCATGTATCCCTCGGTGGTAACTCCTCGAATCTAGAAACCCAACTTATATCTCTCGCATCCTCGCCCGATGCTCTCTCATCAATTAACTCTCTCAACTCCTCAACCTCCCTCTCGAATGCTATGTACGTCCCCTCACTCTCGTGGTTCAACACTAAACAGGACCCTAAGGCATCTCCACAATAATTTTCCTCGAAATAATCCTCTATGATCTCGTCTATTAGGCTCACCGCATGAAGACCATCTTCTTCCCCCGTTTGTTGGGCGATATGGAAGATGTTAGTCTCTAAAGTCATGTTCCAAAAAGTGAGTTGCATTTTCCCATTTTGAGTATTGATGATGGCATTAGTTGTAGCTAAGAATGGGCGCACAAGAATAATGGGAACATGTTTACTCGAGGTGAAGGAGGGCTCCGTGTCCCAAATGACAAAGTCTAGAGGGAAGTAGAAAGTGTCAACTTGGACGATCACGTCCTCAACTATGCCTCTTGGGATCTTCACGATTCGATCCGCTAATTGGAGAGTGACCTTTGTGAGCTTGAGGTGGCCCAAATCAAGTTGCCTATATATGGCGTAAGGGAGGATATTAACACTTGCTCCCAAATTAAGTAATGCTTTCTCAATTTTATTTTCTCTGATGATGCAAGAAATAGTGTGTGCACCGGGATCTTTGAATTTGGGCGGGAGATCATTAAGTAGGATGGAACTCACGTTCTGTGCTAGGAAGACATTTTTCTTTACCTTCATCCTCCTCTTTACCGTCAACAAGTCTTTGATGACTTTTGCATAAGCTGGAATTTGCTTAATAGCATCAAGGAAAGGTAAATTTAGCTTCACTTGCTTTAGTATGTCTAGCACTTCATCACGGGGGTTTCCTTTGTAAAAAGGGATCAACCTTTGAGGAAACTGTGCCGCGGTGGGTGGTTTCACTACTACCTCGATCTCACAAGTGTCCTCTTTGTCACTTTACTTCAAGGGACATCTTCAGCCTCTTTCGTGCCGGGCAAAATCTCCTTGTCTTTGGTTGCGTCGTGTGGGGGAGGTGATAAATCAACGAATCTCCCACTATGAAGAGTGTTCACAGGTTGACATTGCTCCTGATGTTATGTCGAGGTGGAGCTAACACTAGTTTGACCTTGGGGCGATCTTTGGCCCTGGGCAGGAAACTTTCCTTTCTATTGGATACTCAATGATGATTGCAACTGTGAAATGTTCGCATTTATGTCATTCATCATGCGCTCATGCCTATCATTAGTTGCAGTCTTGGTATTGATAAAGTGGTTGATTGTATCCTCGAGACTTCTCCGCGGTGGAGGGACGTATGCTCCTTAAGGTGGTGGTGCTTGCACATGTCCTTGCATGTGTGGAGCTTGCTGAAAATGCGATGGTAAAGGAGGTGCAACATGTGAATTAGGATTCATCACATCATGTTGTTTCCCATAGCTAAAACCAGGGTGGTTTTTCCATGAAGGGTTGTAGGAATTCCCGTGCGGTGCACCGAAATTACCCTTAAAGCATCCTATGCCACTGACTTGCTCTTGAAGCATCACTTTGTAGGCGCGTATAGTCGGGCATTCCTAAGTTGAATGACCCGCCTCACAAATCGCACACACTTTCTCAACAGGGTTTGGGATGGATCTAGTTGGTCCTCTTCCATATACCTCACGTAAGTCTCGCAGTCCTTTCTCAAGCATATCAAGTCGATTGTCCGCTATAGAATTCTTTTCTACATGAAATAGGTCGGACGCCGATGGAGTGGTGGTCACTTGATGATTTCTATTTTTAGCATTAGGTTCAGATGTATCCCAGGATTGGGTAGTCTTGGCGACATACCTCAGCTGAAGCTCAGCATCGTGGGCGTCTAAGTCGATAAACGGACCACTACCATTGGTTTCAATGAGTTGCTTGGAATTAATGTTCAGCTCATTATGGATAAAGGAAATGATTTGCGTTTTATCAAAACCATGATGGGGACACGACGCAATTAACTTATTGAAACGCTCGTAGCATCGTTCGAATGACTCATTTTCTAATTGTCAAAAAGTTTGAATTTGAGCCTTGATGGAATTCGTTCGATGTGGAGGAAAGAGCTTCTTGAGAAATTTGGATTGTAATTCGTTCCATGATGAAATCGAATTAGGAGGTAAAGACCATAGCCAGGTCTTAGCCTTATCCTTTAGCAAGAATGGGAAGAGTTTGAGGCGGAGCACATCTTTTGTGCAAGTTTGATCACTGAGATCTCGCACGCCTCCTCAAATTCCATAATGTGGGCATATGTCTTTTCTGAATCCATTCCATGGTAAGTGGGAAGTATCTGGATCATCCCATTCCTAAAGAGAAATTGCCCAGAATTATATGGGAGTAAAATGCATCCCGTAGTGATAATGCGCTCGGGATATAAGACGTCTCTCAAAGGGCGATACGGGGCCTCTCCCTCGTCGGCGGCTGCACTACCGTATTGTGACATATTTCTCTCACTCAAAGCCTTTGTATCCTCACTTGGTATACTCCGGGCGCTCTCTCAAGTGTGTCCTAAGAGGGAAAACGACGTGTTATTTGAGATTGAGTGTGACGGTGTGGGAGGTGGAACCCAGAATTGTGGAGCGTTAGGAGTGTGAGGGCTATCAGGGTCATACTCAACTACTGGATTTTCATGAAAGTGGGTTGGAGTATTATGGGGAGTTGGAGTGAGTTCAAAATTTTGCATCAACAGCTTATGAGAGATGATGATGAATCTTTTTGTGCTTTTTTTTTTAATTTTTTTATGTTTTTGGATTTTTTTGGAAATTTTTGGTCAAAGTTTGAGATTGACTCAATCTAATCCAAAGTCTACCTAAGTCCTCGGCAATGGCGCCAAAAACTTGATGTGACTAAGAATGTGTCTTAGAAGTGCG
The DNA here is from genome assembly GCA_949130495.1 of Sambucus nigra. Lineage (NCBI taxonomy): Eukaryota > Viridiplantae > Streptophyta > Magnoliopsida > Dipsacales > Adoxaceae > Sambucus > Sambucus nigra. Next base: position 103,193,735 of record OX422214.1, on the reverse strand, counting down.
TACTCTCTAGGCTCAAGTGCAAGCCTATCGCTCAAGTAATAATTCGATAAGTCGGGTATCGATTCTCAGGGAAATAAGACAATAAGGTTGTCACGACGTTGGAAAGATTAAGGAATCCTAACTTTGACTCTAAAAAGAAAAGGGAAAAAATGATTGGTTTTAGAAATTGACTACAAGTAAATGCAATTTTGAAAATATTTATTTAATGCACAAAAGTATGAATGGAATGCAACTATGCTAAATTACCTAAATTACCGATGATGATTGAATTAAAACTTGAACTATATGATAAGGAAAGCAGGACGGGAATACAATCCCTCAACCCTAGTATATTGTTGGTATAAAACTAATTGTAAATTTAAATGATTAATTAGACCCAAAATTTAGTACTCCCAAGCGTTACGTATATGAGGTTCAAGCCCGCACCATACTTAATCAGAGGACGAGTAAATCAGTATTGCGATAGTGACATTCGAATTGCATTCTGAAGTATACCAGTTACCCTGAAGCAAACGAGATCCAAAGATCTACAATTATCGTGTTTCTACGTAATACGGTCATAATAAATCATTAAATTTAGAGGATTAATTTAATACACATGTAACTACCACATCAGGTTGAGTTCATGTAGCCCGGCCTTTAATAACCTAGCCTAACATGATCAAATTAATGAAAACGATTGTTGAATTGTAGGAAATCATGATTAAACTAAGAGAGAATTGAAGAATGATGTAGAAGGAAGATTAAATAGAGGAAAGTAATCAAATAACTTACCAAAGCACTAAAAGCGTCAACTAAAATTACTTGTAATCACAGAAATCTGAACAAACTTCAATCTTGAAAATAGAATTTTAATAAATCTTCACAGTAGGGTTTTTACTGTAAAGGGAAAAATTAGATGATTTTCCCATCGTTAAAATGATAATAACTCGAGTTTAAATACCCTACAAAACTCCAAGAGTTTTAGCTTAACCAGGACTCTCCATTGGAGGAAGAGTAAAAAATAAAAATTCGACAGTTGGACCGGTTCGGTCCTCCTTCGGTTCGGTCTGGCTGGAATCCGAATCGGTTCGTTTATTTCTTGGGTGGATCGATCTGGCACGAATTGGTTCATTTGTTTTCTTTCAGCTTCGATCTGTCTTCGGTCCGGGGTTCTCTGGAAATTGGCATTGCAGATCGTTCCGGACCGGATCGGTATGCATTTTCTTTGACTTTTTCTTCAGACTCTTGACTACTCATAACTTTCACACCGGGACTCCGATTGAGGTGTCGTTTCTTACTAAGTTCTCGTGAACTTGTTATATTCAACTTATCTTTAGATGCCTCATCCGAATTCTGAGTAAAAATTACTATTTTTTCCTTTTGATTTTCCTTCTTTTATTCCTCAATTCTCCCGGTTTCTTTCTTTCTTTAATTGACATCGAATACCTATAAAATCAGTACAAAATACCAGAAACTCGGGGTACTCATTAGAATAAGTTAGTAGCAAGATTATGTGATAAAATCAAATCGATTATGTTGTTCGAGGTGCTAAAAGTAACTAAATTAAAGGGATAAATTGGGAAGAATTTATGCCTAATCAAATAGAGCATCGGATGAGGACGTGAGAGATGTAAGTTGGGTTTCTAGATTCGAGGAGTTACCACCAAGGGATACACGCATGCTTCCCTCCAACGAAAAATTTCCAACCCTCGAGTTGAAGAAACTCCACTCCCATATTAAATATGCATACCTAGGAGAACATGAGACATTTCCTATTGTTGTCTCCTCTAGCCTAGACGAATAGCAGGTGGGTAAATTGCTAAAGATTATGAGGAACCACCAAGGTGCTTTTGGTTGGTGCATTGCTAATTTAAAAGGGATAAGTCCTTTGATTTTCACCCACAAGATCCATCTCGAAGAGGATATCAAGGCCTCGAGAGAAATGCAAAGAAGGCTAAACCCCAATGTGAAAGAAGTGGTGAGGACCGAAATAATTAATCTATTTGATGCCGAGATTATCTACCCAATCTCGGATAGCAAGCGGGTGAGCCCTATTCAAGTTGTCCCGAAGAAGTCGGGCAAGACAGTGATTGAAAATGCTAAGGGAGAGCTAGTTCCCCAACGTACCACCACCGGGTGGCGTGTTTGCATTGATTATCGAAAACTCAATGCGGGAACTAGGAAAGACCATTTCCCCTTGCCATTTATTGATCAGATGCTTGAGAGATTAGAGGGCCACCCTTACTATTGCTTCCTTGATGGTTATTCCAGATATAACCAAATTGAGGTAGATGTACTTGACCAGGACAAAACAACCTTCACTTGCCCTTTTGGTAAGTTTGCCTACAATCGTATGTCATTCGTCTTGTGTAATGCACTCACAAACTTTCAAAGGTGCATGTTGAGCCTATTTAGCGACATGGTCGAGAGAGGACTTGAAGTGTTCATGGACGATTTCAGCATTTGTGGCACCTCTTTCGATCTTTGTCTTAAAAAATTGGAAAAGGTACTTGCTCGGTGTGTGGAAAATAACTTGGTGCTAAATTGGGAGAAATACCATTTTATGTTCAGCGAGGTAATAGTTCTTGGCCACATAGTTTCATCCAAGGGGATAGAAGTTGATAGAGTTAAGATAGATGTCATAGCCGATTTACCCCCACCAAAATCACTCAAAGATGTGCGCATCTTCTTGGGCCACGCAGGGTTTTATCGAAGGTTCATTAAGGACTTTAGCGCCATCGCTAGACCCTTAAGCAACCAACTTATGAAGGAAAACACATTTGAGTGGACGAAAGCATGCCAAAGCGCTTTTGAAAAACTGAAAACCCTGCTTGTGTTAACTCCCATCATGCAAGTTCTGGATTGGTCTTTACCATTCGAACTTATGTGTGATGCTAGCGATTATGCAATAGGGGCTGTTTTGGGCCAAAGGAAAGACAATAAGGCTCATGTCATCTACTATGATAGTTCAAATATAGCACCCTACCGCGGAATGTATTCTTCTCTATTCAGTTTGCAAGCATACCTCATAGATCATATAGGCCGCGGCCAGACCTCATTCAGGGCGCGGCCAGAACTCACTCGGCGCGACATCCCTTCAGGACCAGATGGTACAGGGTGCAGCCCTGTCCATTATAGGCCACGGTACTCCACCGTATGGTGCACGGCACCCCTCCATCATCTTACAACACTGCTTGCTTTGCAGGCCTCACCCCCTCATCCACAACTACTGCAGACTTGATATACGCCACGTGCTCAGGGCATGTGACTCAACACATTTCCTCATAAATAGAGGACCACACCTAGAAGGAAAGGGGATCGATTCCATACCCGTCCGGGGCAGTCTCTGCAATACAGATTCTCTCTACACGACCTCAACACACGGCTTGGAGTCCACACATCTACATCACATCCACCTCCCGGGCTCACCGGAGTCTCCAATACTGCCACGTATTCACCTTTATTCTCATACTTATACGCCTTTTTAGGCATGATTATATTATACAATGCAACGCACATAATGAGAATGGAGCAACACATTGGACGTAGGCCCATTTTAGGGGCTGAACCACTCTATATCTTGTCTTCTCTCTATTTATTTTCTTTACTTGTTTATTACACACTTACTCTTGACTTGTTGGTATGAGAACGCCTTATGGCCGATTTCTCTAATCATCAGTATGGCGCAGTCTGTGGGAACGAGATATTTCAATCTTGTTTCTCTACATATATGAGTTCTTAAACACCTTATTCGATCCCTGAGGGTCCTATGGATCATCTTTTCATGGGTCAGTTACTGGTTATTGGGCTCCATTTTATATTTGCCCCCTCAAGCGGGTATTTCATATTTCCGGATCTGTCGTTGGGTCTTCATTTGATGGCTCTGGGTTTATTTTACATACCCCTGTGATATTATTCCATCTAGATAATGCTGAAAAGCGTGGTGGACTTTGGTCCCGAAAAGGTGGATGATTAGGGAAGGGTTATATTTACTACCTTTTTGTTATCATCTACCTATGATCTAGGGGTTATCATTGAAATTGTGACGTATTGCACACCGCAAGGGAATTCTCTCATCAATGGACCCTAGTAGGTTTTCTTCACGTGTTGGGGGGAGGATACCAGTTCCTGTCTTATGATCTCTCCACTGCCTAGGCAGGGGAGCGGCCTGTAAGTTCAACAGTCTCTCGTGCCGCGAACCCTACTAGTGCAGACCTATTACAACAGCTCAAAACCACCGTGGGAAGGACTCGAGAGGCCTTCGGATCAACCTTGGTGATTAACATTAAAGGACCGCGGTAGTGCACTTATGTGCCATACTAGCCGCGCCCTCGTCAGCATATCATGGAGCAGTTCAAATTCCCCTTTTCCAATATTCCTGTGATCACTCACTTCTGTTAGTTTTGTCTCAGATTCTATATACTTTATAAAGACTAACAAAAGCAGAAATGGAAGGAGAATCCAGCCAGAGTGCAAAAGTCAAGGATGAGATTGTGCAACTGTACAATCACCTTAATCACCTCTATGATAGCCATGCCTCACTTCAGATCCAGGTCAAGTATCTAACTCAGAGGGTGCTAATGCTAGAGGTCGCGGCCTCTTAAAATATAGGCACAGGTGTGGAGGAAAAAAATCAACCATCTTTGTCTGCCGCGACAGTTAAAGAAGCCGCGGAATCAACCGGCAGAAGTCAGAAAAGGAGAACAGAGAAATCAGAGAAAAAACTGGGCGTCTATACGCCGTTGATTTTCCCAATTGAAGGGATCTTTGAGTTCATCAAAGAGGACAAGCTTTTGAGGTGGCCAGAAAAGTTGAGAGCTCCACCCCACAAGAGGAACAAAGCTACCTGGTGCAAATTCCATCAGGACCATGGCCATGACACAGAGCAATGCTATGCTCTGAAGGATGTAGTTGAAAGGCTAATCGGGCAAGGTATGCTGCAGCGATTCCTGAAGAATGCATAAAGGACCCAGCTGGACCTGACAGAGGCTGCATGTCGCACCTCATCCTTAGCCTTTTCAATTTCAACTATTTATGTTTATGCTTTATGTTTTATTAACAAAGTCATTAGCTGAAGCATACCTACATAAATATATGAATTAGCAAGTTTTTCCATATCTGATATCTCTCTTGGTTTCATAATCTGTTATCTCACAAAAAGACCTTTTGTCTCAAACAGATTCCAGAGGAAGAATAATAAAATTATCTCGAAGGATTATCTTACTTCGGGATGCACTTATGGAGGGATTGCAATCTTAATCAGCTCAAAAGTTCCCCTCGCAATGTGCAACTACATCTTATCTTCTGATGATCATATTCGCGGAAGCATCTGAGAATTCAAGGAGCTCTTATTAGCCACGGGGGATTACAATGCCCGTTCTCAGCTTTTGAAAATCATAATTAGCCGTGAGGGCTTACAATGCTCGCTCTTAGCTTTCGGGATGCGTCAACGAGCCGAGGGGCTTATAATATATAGCTAGGGATTAATTTATATATATCAGCAGCTGTGGGTGGCTTAATAACATAACCCAGCCTGGAGAGGCTTGATAGTGTCTCGCATATTAGCTGTGGGTGGCTTAATAACATAACGCAGCCTGGAGAGGCTTGATAGTGTCTCGCATATTAGATGTGGGTGGCTTAATAACATAACCCAGCCTGGAGAGGCTTGATAGTGTCTCGCATATCAGCTATGGGTGGCTTAATAACATAACCCAGCCTGGAGAGGCTTGATAGTGTCTCGGATATTAGGGCTTGGTAACATGACCTAGACCGAGAAGGCTTGGAAATACCAACGTATGTCTACAGAGGCACATTGTTCAGGTGAACCAGAAATGTGCCGCATCCCACCGATACGGTTGCAGATCTCTAGGAGCCATTCATTCATGAAAGTGCTGAGGCACTAACATCTTGAAGCATGAAAAAATTACAACTGCCACAGCGTTAAATGCCACAGTGGAGGAGAATCAATTGTACCAAGTCTAAGGAAAGGCTTTCTCTACATATTCCATGTTGGTTATGGGATGACAAAAGATAAATGGTTCAGACAACTAGGTGCAACGAAAGCATCTGGGGATCCATGCAATCAGCAAGCTCCAGCCTTGAAATCATGTCCGCGGTAATCAAGTGAAGACATTTACATGACGTGGCATAATAAAGGTCCGTGGCTTACACGCAGCAGCCTTGTGACGCAGTAGTCGATGTCCGAAAGTAAAATTGCACCATTTATGTGGGCGCGGACATTGGCAAATAATGATACTACGAAGAAATGGATCTCTGTCCGCGAACTTAAAATGTTATGTCTATCGGGGCACAGATGCATTTTCAAAAATGAGGCAGTTACGTACAACCATTCATTATAGCAAGCAATGTAAAACATGCAATGTAAAAGAGCAAGGAATATCAAGCAGTCAATCGTAGTGGTAAAAATATGGCCGCATCCTTGGTATTAATAGCCAAAGATTATAGAATGAAGGCCGCAGCCATAACAGAAATTAGGATTACAAAAAGGAGGGATGCAGCCCTATATTAATGATTCAACAGAAATTGAGTTAAGAGGCTGCGTCATCATCATCATCAGCCTCTTCTCCGTCCACGGCAGTCTCTGTCTCTCCGTCCGAAGCCGTTGCCTCTACCTCAGCCCTAAGCCTTGCTCTCTCTTCCGTCGCGGACTTAAGTTCATTGATGCACTCTTGATGTTCGGCATCGTTTAACTTCCAGGCAAGGACCTCCTCCTTAACCTCAGGGAACCTCTTAATAAATCATTGCCGCAACTCCTGGTAGCCGCGGAGGTAGGCCCTATTTTTGACAAGGAAGCAGTCCTTGGAGCCTTTAAATGACTCCACGGCATGATCTATGGCTAGCTGGAGGGTGTCACCATGATCAACTTCCAACTTTTTTATTACCGCAGCATGAAATTCGTCTTTTTGAGCGGACTTGGCTTCCAACTCTTCATACTTCTATTGGAGGAGGGCGAGCTTGGTATTTGAAATCTCCGCGACACGGGCGGCTTCGGCAGTCTGGGCCTGGGAGGATTTCAGGGATTCCGCGACTTGCTTAAAATTCTCCTTCGCTTCCTCCCTCGCCTTGATTTCTTTCTCAAGGTCCATGTGGGCTGCCTGATGAGCCGCGACAGCAGACTTCTTCCCAGCCTCAAAAGAAGAAGTCCGTGCAGCCTGCAAGTCCGCGGCATGAGTACTCTTTTCGGCCTCCTTCAGTTTATACAAGGCCTCGTACTTCCTCTTCTGGACCACCATCACATCCGCGGCCTGAAATAAAAGACGTTAGAAAAAATATGGAAAAATATGAGATGCAAAAGTTAAAGAATGACAACTGGTACGTACCTTCAGAAGGCTATGGAGGCCACAGTCCTCCAGATCTTCATGATCTTCTCCCACTAGCCTATCAAGGTCTGCAGCATCCAAGGCTCTTTTCATTCTCCATGCAGCCTTTGCGGTAGTGTCCCATGAGGAATTAAGGTCAGGCTACCTTAATTGGGGCCTTGGTCTACCATCAAGACAAGACTCTCCGCGAAATTGAGGAGGTGGCAAGTTCGTGTTAACCGCCACAACAGTTGGCGACGGAGGAGAGGATGAATAAAGGGGCACATCGATTGACATCAAGCCCACCGTGGCCAGGTTCTCCCCTATGTCATCATTAAAATGGTCATACGAAAGGTTCTCATCATTAACCATTTGATTCGCGGCAGGTGTTGTAGTTTTTTCGGCAGGTGCCACGACAGAGGCAGCATTATTTTCTTCGAAGGGGGCCGCGACAGGTCCCTTGGACTTTGACCTCTTCCTCTTTCTGCTCCGCGTAATATTATTTAGGACGATTATGTCCTCATCCATCTCCGCTAGCTGCACCGCTAGCAGTTCCATGTCAACTTCTTCACCTGAAAAGGAATAACTTGAGTTCAAGAGAATAAATTACCGCGGAGTAAAAATTATGGTGCAGTTAATTACCTTCCGCGCCCATTTGTCGAGGAATGGATTTGTTTGGGAAAAATCCCGCTTCAAATATGGTTGCTGACGTTACAAGTGTGTCGAACTTCTTGTGTTCAGCAGGTACTTTCGCTCGACAACTCTTTTTTCTTACCGCTTGTTCAAGTGCATATTGTCAAGGGCTATAGAAAGAAAAGACAATTCAAAGGTTAGTGGAAGTTGTGCATATTTTTGAAATGAAAGGACGCGGCTACAGTCTTATTACCTAGTTTTGAGGGATACCCCCACTACCGCGGCATTACATATGTCCTTTCCCTCTCGTTCTCGTCGGGGTGTATCTCCCAGCCTTCTCCGGAGATGTAGAAATATTTCCCCTTCCAGTTCTTCACACTGGTCGGTCTCCCAGTGTAAAGGGTCTCATTCTTGCCGCGGCTTGAGAGGTAGTAGTAGCCCGCGAACTTCACTGAGTTCTCCTTTGGGCGGTAGAAGTGAAAGAACTCCGCGGGAGTGATGTCATTTTTGAACAAATTCTCCCAAAGGACAACTGCAGCGAGAATGTCTCTCCAGCCATTAGGGTCTAACTGTGCTGGGGTCAGGTTCATTGCCTGAAAAAGGCGGCAGATAGGAACTGGAACGGACAGTCGTAGCCCGTAAATGAAGGCGTGCAAAGGGAAGAAAATTCCATCATCGGATAGAACCGTGCATGGTCTTTGGTTTGCGGCAGGGGCTGAGCACGTCAAATTTTTTGGAAATTCGAAGGCCTCAGCCACCTGCTCAACCCAATTTTGGGTCATGGAGCCGCGAATATCAAGCGCGGCCAAGGGTCTCTCAGCCCTCCCAGATATACCACCTTGGTTATTTCTAACAGCCGCGGCGCTGTCTCCTCCACCCATTGGATGAGTACTTTAATGGCTTCCTCTTCCATCGGCGGAGATTAGAAATCCTTCCCAGATGTCGTATCCGCAGATTCTGAGTCAAGTATCACGTAGTTTGGGCAATCTTCTAGTTTGCAAGGCCCTATTGATATTAGGGGGTACGGAAGTAAGCTCGGGGGGAGAGGTCCCAAAGTGCTTTGCCCAAAAGCCTCTCAGGAACTCGTCTGGGTCAAAGCTTATATGGCTGCAGCAGTACCTGAAAAGCAGAGTTTGTAGTTAGGCGCCACAGCCAGTATGATTTGTAAAAGACTTTAAGAAGCCGCAGAAAAATTATTTATAGTTCTTGGAAATGCGTTTGGAATTATTTCCCTAACTAGTTATTAAGGGCGAACTCTACTACATGAACTTATGGGTTCGTACTGTCCCTACTAGCTGCGGCCACCTCCATGTCAGTAGAGGAACTTAGTCTACCACGGTAATAAAGGAGAATTGCTTTGAGGCATTCCTGCCCACGGCCATTCCTAAATTTACAGAGTCAATTCGATGTGCTCTAGTAGCAATTGTAGTTATTTAACATGGATATGTCTTGGGTTCATGGAAGTTTGAAGGCTGTTTGAGACTACAAGGGTGGTGATTTGATGCTGCGGATGATAAGTTAAGGGACCGCGGCCATTTGGCACGGTATGACGCAGAAGGATCGTACCAGTTCACAGGAATGGGTATTGAAATCCTATCAAGTCGCAGCCTCTATCCTAAACAGTTGATTATCTAAATTCTAATCATTTTTAGGATCAAACTCACAAAATACAAAGAGTTTGATTATGAACAACAAGAACAGTTGTATGTATTTCATATGTAGCATATGTGGGAAAGGGAAAAACGTACAAACAAAACCCTAGATTTCTAGCAAATGAGCCAGAAAAAGCAAAATCATATCAAAAGGGAAGAAAACTATAAATTTCAAAGGCTTTTACGAAAGTATAGTGGCTGAGAAATCACCTGGAAATGGAGAAACTTGCAATGCTCAGCTTCAGACCGCCTTGAACTGCCGCACACCGCCTCAGAAGGTTGCCAGAATATGCAAGAGAGAAAGTGTAGAGTTTCGCTCTCGATGTGCTCTCAAAAGTTTTGGAAACGTAATGAAGTCCACGGACAGAAACAATTTATATAAGGGAGCGCGGAAGATGAATCGTCGCTTTGGAAGCACCGCGACACCTAGGATACTGAGCCGCAGTCCCTATTGATCTCCCTTGGCACTACGGCTTGGGGGCTTATTGATAGTACAAATATAGCACCCTGTCGCGGAATGTATTCTTTACTATTCTGTTTGCAGGCATACCTCATAGGTCATACAGGCCGCGGCCAGACCTCATTCAGGGCGCGGCCAGAACTCACTCGGCGCGACATCCCTTCAGGACCAGATGGCACAGGGTGCAGCCCTGTCCATTATAGGCCGCGACACTCCACCGTATGGTGCGCGGAACCCCTCCATCAACTTACAACACTGCTTGCTTTGTAGGCCGCACCCCCTCATCCACAACTGCTGCAGACTTGATATACGCCACATGCTCAGGGCATGTGACTCAACACATTTCCTCATAAATAGAGGATCACACCTAGAAGAAAGGGGGATCGATTCCATACCCATACGGGGCAGTCTCTGCAATGCAGATTCTCTCTACACGACCTCAACACACGACTTGGAGGCCACACATCTACATCACATCGACCTCTTGGGCTCACCGGAGTCTCTAATACTGCCATGTATTCACCTTTATTCTCATACTTGTACGCCTCTTTAGGCATGATTATATTGTACAATGCAACGCGCATAATGAGAATGGAGCAACATAGTGGACGTAGGCCCATTTTAGGGTCTGAACCATTCTATATCTTGTCTTCTCTCTATTTATTTTCTTTACTTAATTATTACACACTTACTCTTGACTTGCTGGTATGAGAACGCCTTATGGAAGATTTCTCGTATCATCATACTACGCTAGCCGGACTCTTATCGAACCACAACTCAATTACTCCACTACCGAGAAGGAGTTGCTAGCAGTAGTCTTTGCTCTTGACAAATTCTGGTCCTACCTTATCGGTTCCCCCATCACTTGCTTCATCGACCACACGACATTGAAATACCTACTTGCGAAGAAAGACGTAAAGCCGCGCCTCATAAGGTGGATCCTACTCCTATAAGAGTTTAATCTCTCCTTTAAAGATAAGAAAGGAGTAGAAAATGTCGTTGTCGACCACTTATCACGGCCTTCGTCCGACATAGCTAGTGATCCAATACCCATAGACGAATATTTTTCAAATGAGAAACTCTTTTCTACCTCTTCTTTGCCCTGGTTTGCAGATATCGTGAACTATCTTATCACAGGAGTCGTCCCTCCTGATTGGACACCTCAAGATAAGAAGAGATTTATTACTTAGTTGCGCATATTATTATATGATGACCCTTTTTGGTTTAAATATTACGCTGACCAAATCATCCGATGATGTGTACCGAATGACGAGATCCCAAAAGTCATCCAATTTTATCATTTGAAAGCTTATGGAGGCCACTTTTCGATGAAAAAGACGACAGCTAAAATTCTGCAATACGGCCTCTATTGGCCCACAATATTTCGGGATGTGAACAATTCTTGAAAATCTTTCAATAGGTGTCAAAGGATGGGAGATATTACCCGACGAGACATGATGCCTCTTACCCCCATACTCATTATTGAGATCTTCGATTGCTGGGGTATTGACTCCATGGGTCCTTTTCCCCGTCATTTGGTTTCCTTCCTATACATCCTTGTCGCGGTAGACTACATTTCTAAATGGGTGGAAGCTATAGCTACCAATATAAATGACAACAAAGTGGTGATTAAGTTCCTGTAGGAACACATACTTTCCCGCTTCGGTGCTCCGAAAGCAATAATCAACGATAATGGCACGCACTCCATTCGAGAAGCTCATGAGAAAGTATGGCGTCGTTTACAAGGTTGGAACGACTTATCACCCACAAACGAATGGTTAGGCCAAACTACCAAATCGGGAAATCAAAAACATTCTTGAAAAGAACGTCAATCCTACCCGAAAAGATTGGTCACTTAGATTGAACGATTCGTTATGGGCCTATCGTACCGCATACAAAAATCCACTCGGTATGTCCCCATTCCTCCTTGTGTATGGAAAACCTTGCCATCTTCCCATGTAATTAGAGCACAAGGCGTATTGGTCAATTAAGGAGTTGAATTTTTCCATGGATAAGGCCGGTTTAGCTCGCAAGCTTCAATTGAATGAGTTAGAAGAGATACGAATGATGCGTATGAGAACGCAAAAATTTCCAAAGAAAGGATGAAACTCTCTCATGATAACATCATTCACCGAAAGAGTTTCTTCCCGGACAAAAAGTGCTTCTCTATAACTCTCGGCTTCATCTCTTTCCGGGCAAGTTGCGATCACGATGGTCTGGCCCGCTCGTTGTGAAGAATGTTTTCCCTCACGAAGCTGTTGAATAAGACGATTTGAAATGCGGAAATGCATTCAAAGTAAATGGACAATGCCTAAAGCCATATCTAGAGGTGTGTGTGGAAGAAGTCGACACCGTTTGGTTGTCGGACCCCATTTAGAGTGAGCTGATACAGTAAGGTCGTCGCACCCCCGATGCGTATGGGGTGAATTCTTGTGTATAGTAGATTAGAGTCATGTGATTAGTGAGAGTCCCTCGGATTAGGGTACAATAAGGTGAGAGCATTCACATGTTTCAAGAAATTGAGTCAAGTTGCGTTGACCATATATATCGAGAGACTTTTGAGTCCATACTGATAGAGAGCATTATGAGAATTGAAAACTTTCAGAGAAGAGCGATCACAATTAAGCTAGGGGAGAAATCCAGCTCAGTCTAAAAACGGGATGAGTTCTTTTCTTTTTGAGCCGGTCCGGTTCGACCCGGATTGGTTCTTTTATTTTAGAGCCCGATCGATCCGGTAATTAAAGAACTCGAATATTAAAGGACCGATCCGATCCTATTCCTGTCGAAACGGTTCGCTTTCTGTAGAATTTCCCCTATTCCCTAGGTGCACCCCCTTCTACCCAATCCCTTCCCCAGCAATGGTGCCAAAAACTTTACGCGACTAAGAATGTATCTCAGAAGTGCATACTCTATAGGCTCAAGTGCAAGCCTATCGCGTTAGTAATAAAATCGATAAGTCGGGATCGTATCCACAGGGAAATAGGACAATGAAATTGTAACGACGTTGGATAAACGAAAGAATCCTAACTCTGACTCTAAAAAGAAAGGAAAAGAGGATTTGTTTTGAGAATTGGCTACAACTAAATGCAATTTTAAAATTATGAAAGAAATGCAACTATTCTAAATTATTTAAATTATTGAAAGTGATTGAACTGAGGTTTGAACTATATGATGAAAGAAAAGGACTGGAATATAATCCCCCAACACTACTGTATTGATGATATAAAACTAATCGTAAATTTGAATGATTAATTAGACCCAGAATTTAGTACTCCCAAGCATTACGTATATAAGGTATAATCCCGCACCATACTTAATCAGAGGACAAGTAAATCAGTATTGCAATAGTTACACTCGAATTGTATTCTAAAGCATCCCGATTACTCGGAAGCAAACGAGATCTAAAGATCTACAATTGTCGCGTTCCTACGCAATGTAACAACCCATCCTTTTGGACACAATTAAATTCCATAATTGAGTATAAATTGGCAATTTGGAGAATTTCTCAAAATAGTGATTTTTGGGATTCTCGAGGATTTAATGATTTTTGATGGGTGTTGTGGTTACTTTTGGGATTAAATAGGTCAATGTATTTTAAATATATATCGTCGTTGAGTAAAGAGACACGAGGTAATATTTTAATTAGAAAACCCGCATTAAGTTATATGGGTTAGAATAGTGATTTGCGGTCAAGTATCTGGGATGGAAATTTCGGCTACGCCGTGAGTCTCGAAATGGCCGAGATAGTCAGAAAAGAGTGTCCGATTATCCAAATTGAGTTTCGGGAAATTTTAGAGTTAAAAAGGGCTCGTAATTGAGTAAACGAGTCGTTTTTGGGTTTTAAGGGGTTAAACCCTTTTTCTTTCTTTATAAAGAGGGAGAGAGGGAGAAAAGAGAGAGAAAAGAGAAAGAAGAGAGAGAATAGAGAGAGGAGGAGAGAAAAGAGTAGAAAAGGGGAGGTTCCAGCCAAACTCCGCGGGATTCGGCTCGAGGTTGTCGAATTATATCCACGAGGCAAGTGTTTACTTGCATTATTTAATTTTGAGCATAAATCTCATATCATAGTTGGTAATAACACACCCTAAATATTTTGGGTCGGGTTTTTCGTGGATTAAACGGGTTTTTCTCGAAAGTTAAACGGGTAAACCCCGAAAAGTATCAATTTGGAAAAACTTAGGAATTTCTTGAATTTAATTATTAATTGTTGGTTATAGGATGATTAGAACCTATTTCCTTGGTATATATATAGTTAGGTGTAGTTATATGTTTGTAGGAGAAGAGATAAAAAGCTTGGAGGTGTTTTAATGGAGGTTTGGGATCGTTGGAGATGATGATGAATAGTGAGGCAGCGACTTTTCGAATCGATTCGACCCTGATTCGAATCGATTTGGCTCTTGCTAAAAAAATAAAATTTGTAGATTTTTAGGATCCGGTCGCGTGGGAGCCGACCGCGTATTTTTCTGATTTTTTTTTATTTATAATGATTTTTCTATGAAACGTTGTCCGATATCGAAATCGTTAGTTAGAACTTATTGGAGATAAATATTAGGGGTTCTCAAATGGAGTGTTAGGACCTCTAAAGAACTTGAGGAGATATGAAAACTTTGGGTTTGTAGGAATAAATCCAAGTATGATTTAAATGGATATTGGATTGAGTTTTGGATACTTTTGGGATTGAAAAAAAATTGCCCAAACACTGCCCCTCGAATAGGCAGAATCGATTCGGGTCTAGGTCGAATCGATTCGCCTAAGGGGATCTGTGATTTTGCAGTGGACCGAATCTATTCGGATTTAGATCGAATTGATTCTCCATTAAGTACATGCTTGCAGAACACGTTCTGAATCGATTCGGATTGGGGGCCGAATCGATTCGCCTACCCGAATCGGTTCGCAATTGGGGCGAATCGATTCGCTTTGGTCAGATTTTCCAGTTTTCTCCTCTTAAGAGTATGGGGAGTTAAATTACAACTTGGGGACTTATATGGGGGATCCTAATTATGATATCGGGACTCCTAAATGATGGTTTTGAGGGTTAGTAAACCTTTAAAAGAAAGAAAAGGCCTTGGATTGGGGTAGGGCATAATACGGGGAACGAACATAGTTAACGTTCGGGACGAACATAATTTGAAAAAGAGAGTTCAGCTATCATTGAGCATAAGTATGTATGTGTTTGAATGTATGTGAGTTAAATACATCTTGGTGAAACCTAGGAAGTGATTTCTAGGTATTTATATCTTTGGGATTAATTGTCATCGCTAGATGTAATTGGCAATTATGGCCATCTATATATATATTCGAGGACGAATATACTATGTGATTAAAGTATATATATGATATGATGTAGATAACTTTTGGAAATGTAAGGATAAATGTTTTCAAAATGGAAAGATAAATGATTTTCATAAATAATAATTTATGGATACACACCTCTCTAAATCGCTATCATAAAGGAAGTTGAGTGCGTATGGTGAAGCCCCCTGGATAATGAATGCAGGGTGGATATAGTCCTATAGGCCATATGAGCGATTATATATTTTTTGCATTGGTTAGGTTATTCTAGGTGTGGTCATGACTATCCCGCAGGCATATGGCCGCTTCCCGATAATTTTTTAGGATCCCAGGTTATCTTGTTTGATAGGACTTGGAAGATGAAAGCCATTTAGGGGCACGTCCAGTGGGGAAACCCGGAGGGGCGGTCTTAGATATGTTAAAGCAATTTATGATAATAAATTGGCTTTAATTACATTTCCTGGATATAAGAAGGGAAATGGGATAAACGGTTTGGCTTCGAAAACACTTCCCGGATGGAAGAAGGGAAATGGAAGCATATGATATGGTAAAAGCATTTTTATGATAATAAAAATGGCTTTTAAATACATTTCCCGGATGTAAGAAGGGAAATAGTATGTTTTAAAACGGAAAAACATTTTTATGTTAATAAAACTGACTTTTAAAAAGTAATATGATATGTTAAAGCAATTCATGCTAATGAGTTGGCTTTTAATTACATTTCATGGATATAAGAAAGGAAATGGAAAGTTTTGAGATAAAAATGAAAAGTATTGATAAATACTTTGTATATGAATCCTCAGTCCGGGAGATAGATCCGGATGTGTATCATAAAGATGAAATTGAATTGGTAAACCTCAGTTCGGGAGATATTATCCGGATGTATATTGTAAGATGTATATAAATATGTATTTATACATTAGTTTTGTACTACGGGCCTAATTGATCTCTACCATTAACCCTGCCAATTTGTAGTGTATCGGGGGGTTCCTTGTTTGGATTTCGCTTCCCGAGACACCCCACGCACGAACTTAGAGCAATGCTGAGAATGGAGAGAAGTTTAGCCCTTAGTACTCGGGGGTAGAGGTTTCTATTAGATGGGGGTATTAGATTAGTTAGGAAGGGTAGCTTAACTAGAATGTTAAGTGCGTTAGGCGTGCACTATTAGAAGAGAGGTGAGGGGTATCTCATGGGAGTGCGATACCAATTTAAATATGAGGAAGGCGGCAGGAGGCGGGGCTTAGTTGAAGCTGGAGGCTAGGACCGTAATAGAGGTCACTTCCTTTGTAGTGATTGCTAAGGATTTTGGGTGGAGACTACTAAAGTATGGTAGTTATGAGTACCGTAGTATCTCCGTAGTAGAGAGTGGTACTAAAGTTGAATTTCCCAGTGAAGTTAAGGGTTTAAAAGGGATCTTACGGACAGTTTTAACCGTGAGTCCCCATGAATTAGTAGGAATGAGAAGAATGTCATTTCAGAAGTATTCACATAAGGATCGGACAGAGGCCAACAGTGAATAAAGAGTAATATGGAGAAGTGAATCTTGTGCCAAGGTGAGGTAGGTACAATGAATAATGAGTCCTTTCGAGGAATGATAGGCTCACTAGAGAAGTGTTGCTAACACTTATGAAGAATGTGTATATTTGAGGACCCCATTAGTGGGCATCCACCCGGGGATTCACCTCAATGAAGGAGTTATAATTGGCGTGGCTAGATAAAGTCGCGGTGTTTCGTTAGCCCTAGACTCGTGTGTGTAATTTGAGTTGTGGAGGTATCGATAACATTATAGAATGTATGTCTATGTGTTTTCTGCGATAGCGGAATTTTATTTTCCTTCATTCGCCATAAAGGCGGGTGTTGATATATTGTATATATATATATTTGGTTGGGATGCTCGATTTATATGTCTATACGAGTATGGTGATATGGCGAGCATATAATGTTATTGGTTGTTCGGAGCGATAGCAGGCTAATGATTGCAAGACTATCGTGTTCGCGGTTCCAGGGTGGAACGGGTTGTTGTTGCGGTGTCTCACCTGGATACAGGTTGAGTTCGCCTTTATTGTTATGGGTAGATGGAACTTCGATGTGCATAGGTTTCATTATCGTGATTTGAATATGTGGCGACCTTATAGATATGATTTGAGGTGTGCCGGGTTAATTGCTGAGCTGTGAGTCTAAGCTCATTATTGATTGCACAGAGACTGAGTGTATTGCGATGTGCTTAGTGGTGTGGCTCCTAGATAGAGTCAGGAGTTCAGACCACATTTTTGTTGAGTGAGGGGATAGGGTATCCCGGTTGCATGTTCGAAAATAACGGACCTCCATGACCGACAAAGTTAAGTAGGAGTGTGTGGAGGGGTTCCTTATTTGGATTTCCCTTTGCGAGACGCTCCACACATGAATCTTAACGGCGTCGAGAGTGGAGATATGTTATAGGATGCAAGGATGATGGTTTTGTGGAAAAGTCTTATAGTGTGGATGAACCACTATAGACTATGAGCCATATGATGATGGTATACTTGTGGAAATATTGTGCTATGAAAAAGCACTAAAATGGTCCTCTCACAATAAGTTGGTGGGTGAAGTAGGACTTAGAGAAATTGATGTGAGTCTTATAGTCAGGTTTTAATGAAAAAGAAAAAGTTTGAGGAAATATGATTTGGGTATGATGTACGTAGTGCTCTTACAAATATTAGTCACTTCGATTAGTTAGATTTCCTTTCATATGGGAGGAAGGATAGAATAGTTGGAATGCATTCGTAGGTTAGCGTGGTAGGATTTAGGATGTCCCGCTGGTGTGCCTTAGGTCTCTATATCTCGATGACCGACAACGCGAGGGAGTAGTGTAACGGGAGGGTTTCTTGTTTGGATTTCGCTTTTGCGAGACGTCCCACGCATGAAACCAAGCAAATGTCGGAAGTTGAGAGAGGCCTTGGGCACTATGGATATACTTAGGATTATACTCGTTTCACGTAGGTAAGGTAACGCATAGACCGTTACATTGTTAGGATGTAAGTTTAGCAGAGTTAGTGGACCCGAGGTTAGGAGAATTGAATTTCGCGGGTTGGGAGGAACCATGTGTGAGTATTACACGGAGGAAAGGAGACCCTCATTTAGAGAGATTGTTATGTGTCCGACGTTCGAAATGGAAGTGCAGATGTGCACGGGTAAGAAGGTGTATGGGCACCTTAGTGGGTTGGTTTATATACCGCCTGAAATAAAAGGGGCGTAGTATATAAAGTTGAATCTTTACGAGATAAAAAGTGGTAGTTATAGACTCATTTCTCTTATTGGTAGTAAGAGAAGCCGTCGAAGTAACGCGTCATTGTTGGGTGATTAAGGGTAGAGATTTAGATGATCGTATAGTAAAACTAGTACTTTGGAGTACACCTTGAGGTAGGTGGAATTTGGTACGGACTATCGTGTTAGTACCTTTTGATTTTGAGGGTACTAAGATGTAGTAGGATTTGTGATCCTAGTTTGGTGATGTAGGTTGTATCCGAATTTTGAGGACGAAATTTCGTTGTAAAGGGGGGAGTATGTAACAACCCGTCCTTTTGGAGACAATTAAATTCTGTAAGGACATAATTCTCATGTCCGTTATCTTACAGTTTTGTATGTCATACGCCGCTACATTCGGCTACATTTGGCACGTCTCTACACGATCACTCACGACGGCCTCTATCCGAATTCCAAGCATCAAGCATTCAACAACTCCTAAATGTGTCCCTCATCTGTCACAACGATTTCACGTTCCTTGATTTTAGGCACAGAATGCGAGTGGAACGCAAGGGAAGTCAAAACAGTGAAACAAGGCTTAATAGTGAAGTTCAAGGGAATTTTCGTAATTTCACATCCATAGTTCGAAGGTCTAGTCAACTGGAAAGTTGAAGAGCTCGCCGCAACGAAGATACTGGAAGAAACGACACCTCAATCCGAGCTACGATGAGGAAGTTATGACCTTTTGAAGTTGGAGAAAATTCCTTGAAGAATGCTCTTTTTTAACCCCATACCAGAATGGTACAACCAAACCGGTTCGGTGTACCCCAGATGGGGTTCGGTGTACCTGTACGCTGATAAGATTTTTAGAGTTTTAAAAAAGCAGAACTCTTCATATTTTTTCCTATAAATATCAACTTCGGGGGAGTTGTTTTGCAAGACTTTAGAAGACGTTTTTGAGAGTTCAAATTACTCTAGTCTTCATATTTTTGAGTCCCAAGACTCATGTTTTGATTCACACAATTGCCAAACCTTTGTGAATCTTTTTGGTAACACAAGAACACATCTTGTGTATTTGTTTAGCCTCAGTGGAGAAGGTATCTCCATACTTTGATCGGTGGATACCGAGCGTAGTCATTCTACGTGTGGACGAGCCGAAGACGACGAACCAACACCTGGAGGGTACTTTCGCTGTCTCTCGTATCTTTGAAGGTTTTCTGAAGGCACCGTGCAGTATAGTCTTGTGGGCGATTATCAGGATTGTATGTAAGTCAAAGGTCTTGTTAACTTTTCAAAGTGTTATAAAAGGTTTTTACCCATTATCTTATTATGGGGGAGATTTGAAATTTGAGTTCGCTCATAAATTGATATATATATATGTTTATCTCATCTTTTCAAACTCGATATGTCACTTGGTATTTTGCTTGTCTCATGTGTGTAGGAACTACATTGATGATCGTTGAATTGCACACCCTGATGAGAAAAGATATGTGATTCCTGAAGATTTGAAGAACAAACGATGTAGACTATTCATTTGTACCTTTTCCAATTTTGGGTTCATGGAAGGGTAGATTTGTATAGGCAATTTTGTTACTTGATAATTCGGATTTTTTATGTATGTACCGGCACAGACATAGGGGGAGATTTGTAAGGACATAATTCTCATGTCCGTTATCTTACAGTTTTGTTTTTCATACGCCGCTACATTCGGCTACATTTGGCACGTCTCTACACGATCACTCACGATGGCCTCTATCCGAATTCCAAGCATCAAGCATTCAACAACTCCTAAATGTGTCCCTCATTTGCCACAACGATTTCACGTTCCTTGATTTTAGGCACAGAATGCGAGTGGAACGCAAGGGAAGTCAAAATAGTGAAACAAGGCTTGATAGGGAAGTTCAATGGCATTTTCGTAATTTCACATACATAGTTCGGAGGTCTGGTCAACTGGAAAGTTGAAGATCTCGCCGCAATGAAGATACTGGAAGAAACGGCACCTCAATCTGAGCTACGATGAGGAAGTTATGACCTTTTGAAGTTGGAGAAAATTCCTTGAAGAATGCTGTTTTTTAACCCCATACCAGAATGGTAAAACCAAACCGGTTCGGTGTACCCCAGATGGGGTTCGGTGTACCTGTACGCTGATAAGATTTTTAGAGTTTTAAACAAGCGGAACTCTTCATATTTTTTCCTATAAATACCAACTTCGGGGGAGTTGTTTTGCAAGACTTTAGAAGACGTTTTTGAGAGTCCAAATTACTCTAGTCTTCATATTTTTGAGTCCCAAGACTCGTGTTTTGATTCACACAATTGCCAAACCTTTGTGAATCTTTTTGGTAACCCAAGAACACATCTTGTGTATTTGTTTAGCCTCGGTGGAGAAGGTATCTCCATACTTTGATCGGTGGATACCGAGCGTAGTCATTCTACGTGTGGACGAGCCGAAGACGACGAACCGACACCTGGAGGGTACTTTCGCTGTCTCTCGTATCTTTGAAGGTTTTCTGAAGGCACCGTGCAGTATAGTCTTGTGGGTGATTATCAGGATTGTATGTAAGTCAAAGGTCTTGTTAACTTTTCAAAGTGTTATAAAAGGTTTTTATCCATTATCTTATTATGGGGGAGATTTGAAATTTGAGTTTGCTCATAAATTGATATATATATATGTTTATCTCATCTTTTCAAACTCGATATGTCACTTGGTATTTTGCTTGTCTCATGTGTGTAGGAACTACATTGATGATCGTTGAATTGCACACCCTGATGAGAAAATATCTATGATTCCTGAAGATTTGAAGAACAAACGATGTAGACTATTTATTTGTACCTTTTCCAATTTTGGGTTCATGGAAGGGTAGATTTGTATAGGCAATTTTTTTACTTGATAATTCGGATTTTTTATGTATGTACCGGCATAGACATAGGGGGAGATTTGTAAGGACATAATTCTCATGTCCGTTATCTTACAATTTTGTATGTCATACGCCGCTACATTCGGCTACATTTGGCACGTCTCTACACGATCACTCACGATGGCCTCTATCCGAATTCCAAGCATCAAGCATTCAACAACTCCTAAATGTGTCCCTCATCTGCCACAACGATTTCACGCTCCTTGATTTTAGGCACAGAATGCGAGTGGAACGAAAGGGAAGTCAAAACAGTGAAACAAGGCTTGATAGGGAAGTTCAAGGGCATTTTCGTAATTTCACATCCATAGTTCGAAGGTCTGGTCAACTGGAAAGTTGAAGAGCTCGCCGCAACGAAGATACTGGAAGAAACGGCACCTCAATCCGAGCTACGATGAGGAAGTTATGACCTTTTGAAGTTGGAGAAAATTCCTTGAAGAATGCTGTTTTTTAACCCCATACCAGAATGGTACAACCAAACCGGTTCGGTGTACCCCAGATGGGGTTCGGTGTACCTGTACGCTGATAAGAGTTTTAGAGTTTTAAACAAGCGGAACTCTTCATATTTTTTCCTATAAATACCAACTTCGGGGGAGTTGTTTTGCAAGACTTTAGAAAACGTTTTTGAGAGTCCAAATTACTTTAGTCTTCATATTTTTGAGTCCCAAGACTCATGTTTTGATTCACACAATTGCCAAACCTTTGTGAATCTTTTTGGTAACCCAAGAACACATCTTGTGTATTTGTTTAGCCTCAGTGGAGAAGGTATCTCCATACTTTGATCGGTGGATACCGAGCGTAGTCATTCTACGTGTGGACGAGCCGAAGACGACGAACCGACACCTGGAGGGTACTTTCGCTGTCTCTCGTATCTTTGAAGGTTTTCTGAAGGCACCGTGCAGTATAGTCTTGTGGGCGATTATCAGGATTGTATGTAAGTCAAAGGTCTTGTTAACTTTTCAAAGTGTTATAAAAGGTTTTTATCCATTATCTTATTATGGGGGAGATTTGAAATTTGAGTTTGCTCATAAATTGATATATATATATGTTTATCTCATCTTTTCAAACTCGATATGTCACTTGGTATTTTGCTTGTCTCATGTGTGTAGGAACTACATTGATGATCGTTGAATTGCACACCCTGATGAGAAAATATCTATGATTCCTGAAGATTTGAAGAACAAACGATGTAGACTATTTATTTGTACCTTTTCCAATTTTTGGTTCATGGAAGGGTAGATTTGTATAGGCAATTTTGTTACTTGATAATTCGGATTTTGTATGTATGTACCGGCATAGACATAGGGGGAGATTTGTAAGGACATAATTCTCATGTCCGTTATCTTACAATTTTGTATGTCATACGCCGCTACATTCGGCTACATTTGGCACGTCTCTACACGATCACTCACGATGGCCTCTATCCGAATTCCAAGCATCAAGCATTCAACAACTCCTAAATGTGTCCCTCATCTGCCACAACGATTTAACGCTCCTTGATTTTAGGCACAGAATGCGAGTGGAACGAAAGGGAAGTCAAAACAGTGAAACAAGGCTTGATAGGGAAGTTCAAAGGCATTTTCGTAATTTCACATCCATAGTTCGAAGGTCTGGTCAACTGGAAAGTTGAAGAGCTCGCCGCAACGAAGATACTGGAAGAAACGGCACCTCAATCCGAGCTACGATGAGGAAGTTATGACCTTTTGAAGTTGGAGAAAATTCCTTGAAGAATGCTGTTTTTTAACCCCATACCAGAATGGTACAACCAAACCGGTTCGGTGTACCCCAGATAGGGTTCGGTGTACCTGTACGCTGATAAGAGTTTTAGAGTTTTAAACAAGCGGAACTCTTCATATTTTTTCCTATAAATACCAACTTCGGGGGAGTTGTTTTGCAAGACTTTAGAAAACGTTTTTGAGAGTCCAAATTACTCTAGTCTTCATATTTTTGAGTCCCAAGACTCATGTTTTGATTCACACAATTGCCAAACCTTTGTGAATCTTTTTGGTAACCCAAGAACACATCTTGTGTATTTGTTTAGCCTCAGTGGAGAAGGTATCTCCATACTTTGATCGGTGGATACCGAGCGTAGTCATTCTACGTGTGGACGAGCCGAAGACGACGAACCGACACCTGGAGGGTACTTTCGGTGTCTCTCGTATCTTTGAAGGTTTTCTGAAGGCACCGTGCAGTATAGTCTTGTGGGCGATTATCAGGATTGTATGTAAGTCAAAGGTCTTGTTAACTTTTCAAAGTGTTATAAAAGGTTTTTACCCGAAAGGGGTTTTTTTCCTCAATTGCTCGTCTTCATTTTACCATGCATGGCTTGAATGATTTATCTTGGTTAGATGCATGTGTAGGGGCTGTTTTAATAGACTCTAATTAAATAAGTGTGCCATCTTATTAATTTGCGAATCGAATCGATATCACACGACGTTTTCAAATTGGTATCAGAGCTTATTTAAGCGATCACCACTCTTAAAATTGGTATCAGAGCGGGTTACGCTAATTTATCGCGTGATCCTGATTTTTCAAGGATTTATGTTTTTGTGATACAATTTGATTTCTCACGTCGTCAAATTGGTATCAGAGCCTGTTGCGCTAAGTTATTGTGTTTTGATTCTGATTTTGCACAAAAATGGCTTTTGATGGTTTTGATGATCTTCGATGTCAAATTTTTGAAAAAATTAATTGGAAAATTCACACGAACTCTTGCTTTAAATCTTCTGTTGAAAACGAATCTGAGAAGTGTTCTTGTTGTGAGGGTGTTGGTCACACGTTACATGAGTGTACCAAAAATTTAAAGAAGAAATTGAATAAATCGATTTCTCATGTTTCTACCCTTAGTGATTGTGATTCAAAAGAAGAAGTTTTTTATGCTTCTAGGCGAGAGTTTCCCATCCGTGTGATTAGTGATGATAGTGAAGGTGATGGGAGTGTGGATGAAAGTGAGGAGGAAAATGTAGATGAGCATGACTTGCAAACTGCTTTCAATGAACTTTATGCTGAAACTTTGAAAACAAAGAAAGAAAATTTGAAATTGAAAGCTCAGTTGAAAGAGTGTGCCATAAAAATAATGATTTTTTAGTTGAAGAACTTAGGGCTCATGTGAAAATTTTGAAAGAGAAGCTTGAGTACGTCGAGGGTGAGAGAGATAGTCTTAGAGGGTTGATGGAGATTATGAAAAAGCAGCTTTTAGAGTGTGAGGATTCTAGACGAGTACTTGAATCTAGGATAGGTGAACTTGAGATGAAATTGAAAGATTCAAGTAAGGTGAAATTTGATTTGGAGTCTAGGTCTGAAAAACTTGATAAGATTTTAGGCACAGTCGAGATCGAAACGGACAGGGGTGGGATTGGTCTTGAAAAATATGTTGCACCCATTCCCACACGTGTGAGAGAGCCTCCTAGGATTGTTAAGAAAGAGGCACCTAATTTTGTTAGGAAAGCACCCCATAGGAGCATCGTGAGAGAACCTCCTAGGATCATTAGGAGAGACCCACCTAGGCAAATTCGGAGAGAGCAATCGAGAAATTTGAGGAGAGGGCCACCTTTAGGTAACACACACCGCCCGATTTACACATCACACATTGCGGTAGGCAAGGTCATATTAGGCGATTCTGTTACAAGCTGTTAAATGAACCTAGGAAGGTTAATAGAAGAATAAATTCGATTCCCAAAACCCCCACACTCCGTTACACATCTATTTGGGTTATAAAATCGGATTTAAAGGCTTATGGTTTATTTGTCCACGATTCCCGTTTGCTTGCACGTGATTCACCCCATGTGAAATCTTTTGGTTGATTGTGGTTGCATGTTTGTCATACACTAGTTGTGGTTTCATGATATATTTTTACTAGTGTGATGACTTGTACTTTTTGTATAAATTCTTATTTTTGAATTTTTTTTGAAAAAATACAAAAAGATTTTATTTTGATAAAATTTTGAGAAAATCCAAAAAGATTTTTGTATTGCACCGTTTATGGATGAACACTTAGGATGACCGAGTCACAACATCATTCCATTATTTTCATGTGACTATTTGATAGTGTTTTGAGACAATAGGTTAATTCATCCATGTGCTTTATAATGTTTGGAGTCATTAAGATGTAATTAAGTGTTACTTTCTACATGTTTGACTCATGTTTCCTTTATTGCACACATGCACGGATTTGTTTGATTATTGTTCTTGTCTTATCACATGTTGGTTGGGTGTTTTCATTTCAATCCTGTCCTTAAAACAAACCAAGCGCGATAATTTTTTATAAGGAAATTGTGCATATAAAAACCGTTTTGTGAGATTGTGTGCTTTGTTTAAGAACGGGGAGGGGCTGTGAAAGGTAATTCTCTATCCTTTGCGCAAAAGCCACCGTTAAAAAGGACCTAAAAAATTGAGGAATTTTAATATCCGAGGTCCAAAGAGGTTAAAAGAGCCCGAAAAAATTTAAAGGCAATAAAAAGATATTCATGCCAAAATATGGGCCATTTAGGTTTTTGCACCAATTCTCCAAAGTTTGAGAATTTAGATTACCTCTAAAAGATAATATTTTCGAGGGAGTTTGGTTGGAGAATTTAAAACGGGTTTGCACGTCCTTGAAATGCTTAAAAATGCGCTACATAGTTTTGGACGTTATTGGTGTGAAAATCATTTGACTTTGATTTGTTGATTTGCATAAGACGATGTCATCTAAATTCAACAAACTTTTACACCTAAGGATACCTTTGATGTTCATTCGTTAGGAGTACACGTATGCATCGTGCACATATGATTGATTGAGTTGATTTACCTATCGAATGTGTTCACACCCATTCATTCAGTTTCCATGACTTGGTAGTTTGAGTCTAAATCCAAGGTGTGATTTTTGTATCATATTTGTTCATATTGGTATCCTATTTGTTCAAATTTGTTCATATTTTTTTTGTATTCCGTGACACCCCGATTTTGCTTATTTGATTCATTCTTCTCATTTGTCTATTTGGGGACATCATAAAAAGGGGGAGAAAGAATTATCTTATTATGGGGGAGATTTGAAATTTGAGTTTGCTCATAAATTGATATATATATGTTTATCTCATCTTTTCAAACTCGATATGTCACTTGGTATTTTGCTTGTCTCATGTGTGTAGGAACTACATTGATGATCGTTGAATTGCACACCCTGATGAGAAAAGATCTGTGATTCCTGAAGATTTGAAGAACAAACGATGTAGACTATTCATTTGTACCTTTTCCAGTTTTGGGTTCATGGAAGGGTAGATTTGTATAGGCAATTTTGTTACTTGATAATTCGTATTTTTTATGTATGTACCGGCATAGACATAGGGGGAGATTTGTAAGGACATAATTCTCATGTCCGTTATCTTACAATTTTGTATGTCATACGCCGCTACATTCGGCTACATTTGGCACGTCTCTACACGATCACTCACGATGGCCTCTATCCGAATTCCAAGCATCAAGCATTCAACAACTCCTAAATGTGTCCCTCATCTGCCACAACGATTTCACGCTCCTTGATTTTAGGCACAGAATGCGAGTGGAACGAAAGGGAAGTCAAAACAGTGAAACAAGGCTTGATAGGGAAGTTCAAGGGCATTTTCGTAATTTCACATCCATAGTTCGAAGGTCTGGTCAACTGGAAAGTTGAAGAGCTCGCCGCAACGAAGATACTGGAAGAAACGGCACCTCAATCCGAGCTACGATGAGGAAGTTATGACCTTTTGAAGTTGGAGAAAATTCCTTGAAGAATGCTGTTTTTTAACCCCATACCAGAATGGTACAACCAAACCGGTTCGGTGTACCCCAGATGGGGTTCGGTGTACCTGTACGCTGATAAGAGTTTTAGAGTTTTAAACAAGCGGAACTCTTCATATTTTTTCCTATAAATACCAACTTCGGGGGAGTTGTTTTGCAAGACTTTAGAAGTCGTTTTTGAGAGTCCAAATTACTCTAGTCTTCATATTTTTGAGTCCCAAGACTCATGTTTTGATTCACACAATTGCCAAACCTTTGTGAATCTTTTTGGTAACCCAAGAACACATCTTGTGTATTTGTTTAGCCTCAGTGGAGAAGGTATCTCCATACTTTGATCGGTGGATACCGAGCGTAGTCATTCTACGTGTGGACGAGCCGAAGACGACGAACCGACACCTGGAGGGTACTTTCGTTGTCTCTCGTATCTTTGAAGGTTTTCTGAAGGCACCGTGCAGTATAGTCTTGTGGGCGATTATCAGGATTGTATGTAAGTCAAAGGTCTTGTTAACTTTTCAAAGTGTTATAAAAGGTTTTTACCCGAAAGGGGTTTTTTTCCTCAATTGCTCGTCTTTATTTTACCATGCATGGCTTGAATGATTTATCTTGGTTAGATGCATGTGTAGGGGCTGTTTTAATAGACTCTAATTAAATAAGTGTGCCATCTTATTAATTTGCGAATCGAATCGATATCACACGACGTTTTCAAATTGGTATCAGAGCTTATTTAAGCGATCACCACTCTTCAAATTGGTATCAGAGCGGGTTACGCTAATTTATCGCGTGATCCTGATTTTTCAAGGATTTATGTTTTTGTGATACAATTTGACTTCTCACGTCGTCAAATTTGTATCAGAGCCTGTTGCGCTAAGTTATTGTGTTTTGATTCTGATTTTGCACAAAAATGGCTTTTGATGGTTTTGATGATCTTCGATGTCAAATTTTTGAAAAAATTAATTGGAAAATTCACACGAACTCTTGCTTTAAATCTTCTGTTGAAAACGAATCTGAGAAGTGTCCTTGTTGTGAGGGTGTTGGTCACACGTTACAGGAGTGTACCAAAAATTTAAAGAAGAAATTGAATAAATCGATTTCTCATGTTTCTACCCTTAGTGATTGTGATTCAAAAGTAGAAGTTTTTTATGCTTCTAGGCGAGAGTTTCCCATCCGTGTGATTAGTGATGATAGTGAAGGTGATGGGAGTGTGGATGAAAGTGAGGAGGAAAATGTAGATGAGCATGACTTGCAAACTGCTTTCAATGAACTTTATGCTGAAACTTTGAAAACAAAGAAAGAAAATTTGAAATTGAAAGCTCAGTTGAAAGAGTGTGCCATAAAAAATAATGATTTTTTAGTTGAAGAACTTAGGGCTCATGTGAAAATTTTGAAAGAGAAGCTTGAGTACGTCGAGGGTGAGAGAGATAGTCTTAGAGGGTTGATGGAGATTATGAAAAAGCAGCTTTTAGAGTGTGAGGATTCTAGACGAGTACTTGAATCTAGGATAGGTGAACTTGAGATGAAATTGAAAGATTCAAGTAAGGTGAAATTTGATTTGGAGTCTAGGTCTGAAAAACTTGATAAGATTTTAGGCACAGTCGAGATCGAAACGGACAGGGGTGGGATTGGTCTTGAAAAATATGTTGCACCCATTCCCACACGTGTGAGAGAGCCTCCTAGGATTGTTAAGAAAGAGGCACCTAAGTTTGTTAGGAAAGCACCCCATAGGAGCATCGTGAGAGAACCTCCTAGGATCATTAGGAGAGACCCACCTAGGCAAATTCGGAGAGAGCAATCGAGAAATTTGAGGAGAGGGCCACCTTTAGGTAACACACACCGCCCTATTTACACATCACACATTGCGGTTGGCAAGGTCATATTAGGCGATTCTGTTACAAGCTGTTAAATGAACCTAGGAAGGTTAATAGAAGAATAAATTCGATTCCCCAAACCCCCACACTCCGTTACACATCTATTTGGGTTATAAAATCGGATTTAAAGGCTTATGGTTTATTTGTCCACGATTCCCGTTTGCTTGCACGTGATTCACCCCATGTGAAATCTTTTGGTTGATTGTGGTTGCATGTTTGTCATACACTAGTTGTGGTTTCATGATATATTTTTACTAGTGTGATGACTTGTACTTTTTGTATAAATTCTTATTTTTGAATTTTTTTTGAAAAAATACAAAAAGATTTTATTTTGATAAAATTTTGAGAAAATCCAAAAAGATTTTTGTATTGCACCGTTTATGGATGAACACTTAGGATGACCGAGTCACAACATCATTCCATTATTTTCATGTGACTATTTGATAGTGTTTTGAGACAATAGGTTAATTCATCCATGTGCTTTATAATGTTTGGAGTCATTAAGATGTAATTAAGTGTTACTTTCTACATGTTTGACTCATGTTTCCTTTATTGCACACATGCACGGATTTGTTTGATTATTGTTCTTGTCTTATCACATGTTGGTTGGGTGTTTTCATTTCAATCCTGTCCTTAAAACAAACCAAGCGCGATAATTTTTTATAAGGAAATTGTGCATATAAAAACCGTTTTGTGAGATTGTGTGCTTTGTTTAAGAACGGGGAGGGGCTGTGAAAGGTAATTCTCTATCCTTTGCGCAAAAGCCACCGTTCAAAAGGACCTAAAAAATTGAGGAATTTTAATATCCGAGGTCCAAAGAGGTTAAAAGAGCCCGAAAAAATTTAAAGGCAATAAAAAGATATTCATGCCAAAATATGGGCCATTTAGGTTTTTGCACCAATTCTCCAAAGTTTGAGAATTTAGATTACCTCTAAAAGATAATATATTCGAGGGAGTTTGGTTGGAGAATTTAAAACGGGTTTGCACATCCTTGAAATGCTTAAAAATGCGCTACATAGTTTTGGACGTTATTGGTGTGAAAATCATTTGACTTTGATTTGTTGATTTGCATAAGACGATGTCATCTAAATTCAATAAACTTTTACACCTAAGGATACCTTTGATGTTCATTCGTTAGGAGTACACGTATGCATCGTGCACATATGATTGATTGAGTTGATTTACCTATCGAATGTGTTCACACCCATTCATTCAGTTTCCATGACTTGGTAGTTTGAGTCTAAATCCAAGGTGTGATTTTTGTATCATATTTGTTCATATTGGTATCCTATTTATTCATATTTGTTCATATTTTTTTTGTATTCCGTGACACCCCGATTTTGCTTATTTGATTCATTCTTCTCATTTGTCTATTTGGGGACATCATAAAAAGGGGGAGAAAGAATTATCTTATTATGGGGGAGATTTGAAATTTGAGTTTGCTCATAAATTGATATATATATGTTTATCTCATCTTTTCAAACTCGATATGTCACTTGGTATTTTGCTTGTCTCATGTGTGTAGGAACTACATTGATGATCGTTGAATTGCACACCCTGATGAGAAAAGATCTGTGATTCCTGAAGATTTGAAGAACAAACGATGTAGACTATTCATTTGTACCTTTTCCAGTTTTGGGTTCATGGAAGGGTAGATTTGTATAGACAATTTTGTTACTTGATAATTCGGATTTTTTATGTATGTACCGGCATAGACATAGGGGGAGATTTGTAAGGACATAATTCTCATGTCCGTTATCTTACAATTTTGTATGTCATACGCCGCTACATTCGGCTACACTTGGCACGTCTCTACACGATCACTAACGATGGCCTCTATCCGAATTCCAAGCATCAAGCATTCAACAACTCCTAAATGTGTCCCTCATCTGCCACAACGATTTCACGCTCCTTGATTTTAGGCACAGAATGCGAGTGGAACGAAAGGGAAGTCAAAACAGTGAAACAAGGCTTGATAGGGAAGTTCAAGGGCATTTTCGTAATTTCACATCCATAGTTCGAAGGTCTGGTCAACTGGAAAGTTGAAGAGCTCGCCGCAACGAAGATACTGGAAGAAACGGCACCTCAATCCGAGCTACGATGAGGAAGTTATGACCTTTTGAAGTTGGAGAAAATTCCTTGAAGAATGCTGTTTTTTAACCCCATACCAGAATGGTACAACCAAACCGGTTCGGTGTACCCCAGATGGGGTTCGGTGTACCTGTACGCTGATAAGAGTTTTAGAGTTTTAAACAAGCGGAACTCTTCATATTTTTTCCTATAAATACCAACTTCGGGGGAGTTGTTTTGCAAGACTTTAGAAAACGTTTTTGAGAGTCCAAATTACTCTAGTCTTCATATTTTTGAGTCCCAAGACTCATGTTTTGATTCACACAATTGCCAAACCTTTGTGAATCTTTTTGGTAACCCAAGAACACATCTTGTGTATTTGTTTAGCCTCAGTGGAGAAGGTATCTCCATACTTTGATCGGTGGATACCGAGCGTAGTCATTCTACGTGTGGACGAGCCGAAGACGACGAACCGACACCTGGAGGGTACTTTCGCTGTCTCTCGTATCTTTGAAGGTTTTCTGAAGGCACCGTGCAGTATAGTCTTGTGGGCAATTATCAGGATTGTATGTAAGTCAAAGGTCTTGTTAACTTTTCAAAGTGTTATAAAAGGTTTTTACCCGAAAGGGGTTTTTTTCCTCAATTGCTCGTCTTCATTTTACCATGCATGGCTTGAATGATTTATCTTGGTTAGATGCATGTGTAGGGGCTGTTTTAATAGACTCTAATTAAATAAGTGTGCCATCTTATTAATTTGCGAATCGAATCGATATCACACGACGTTTTCAAATTGGTATCAGAGCTTATTTAAGCGATCACCACTCTTCAAATTGGTATCAGAGCGGGTTACGCTAATTTATCGCGTGATCCTGATTTTTCAAGGATTTAAGTTTTTGTGATACAATTTGACTTCTTATGTCGTCAAATTGGTATCAGAGCCTGTTGCGCTAAGTTATTGTGTTTTGATTCTGATTTTGCACAAAAATGGCTTTTGATGGTTTTGATGATCTTCGATGTCAAATTTTTGAAAAAATTAATTGGAAAATTCACACGAACTCTTGCTTTAAATCTTCTGTTGAAAACGAATCTGAGAAGTGTTCTTGTTGTGAGGGTGTTGGTCACACGTTACATGAGTGTACCAAAAATTTAAAGAAGAAATTGAATAAATCGATTTCTCATGTTTCTACCCTTAGTGATTGTGATTCAAAAGAAGAAGTTTTTTATGCTTCTAGGCGAGAGTTTCCCATCCGTGTGATTAGTGATGATAGTGAAGGTGATGGGAGTGTGGATGAAAGTGAGGAGGAAAATGTAGATGAGCATGACTTGCAAACTGCTTTCAATGAACTTTATGCTGAAACTTTGAAAACAAAGAAAGAAAATTTGAAATTGAAAGCTCAGTTGAAAGAGTGTGCCATAAAAAATAATGATTTTTTAGTTGAAGAACTTAGGGCTCATGTGAAAATTTTGAAAGAGAAGCTTGAGTACGTCGAGGGTGAGAGAGATAGTCTTAGAGGGTTGATGGAGACTATGAAAAAGCAGCTTTTAGAGTGTGAGGATTCTAGACGAGTACTTGAATCTAGGATAGGTGAACTTGAGATGAAATTGAAAGATTCAAGTAAGGTGAAATTTGATTTGGAGTCTAGTTCTGAAAAACTTGATAAGATTTTAGGCACAGTCGAGATCGAAACGGACAGGGGTGGGATTGGTCTTGAAAAATATGTTGCACCCATTCCCACACGTGTGAGAGAGCCTCCTAGGATTGTTAAGAAAGAGGCACCTAAGTTTGTTAGGAAAGCACCCCATAGGAGCATCGTGAGAGAACCTCCTAGGATCATTAGGAGAGACCCACCTAGGCAAATTCGGAGAGAGCAATCGAGAAATTTGAGGAGAGGGCCACCTTTAGGTAACACACACCGCCCGATTTACACTTGCACACATTGCGGTAGGCAAGGTCATATTAGGCGATTCTGTTACAAGCTGTTAAATGAACCTAGGAAGGTTAATAGAAGAATAAATTCGATTCCCAAAACCCCCACACTCCGTTACACATCTATTTGGGTTAGAAAATCGGATTTAAAGGCTTATGGTTTATTTGTCCACGATTCCCGTTTGCTTGCACGTGATTCACCCCATGTGAAATCTTTTGGTTGATTGTGGTTGCATGTTTGTCATACACTAGTTGTGGTTTCATGATATATTTTTACTAGTGTGATGACTTGTACTTTTTGTATAAATTCTTATTTTTGAATTTTTTTTGAAAAAATACAAAAAGATTTTATTTTGATAAAATTTTGAGAAAATCCAAAAAGATTTTTGTATTGCACCGTTTATGGATGAACACTTAGGATGACCGAGTCACAACATCATTCCATTATTTTCATGTGACTATTTGATAGTGTTTTGAGACAATAGGTCAATTCATCCATGTGCTTTATAATGTTTGGAGTCATTAAGATGTAATTAAGTGTTACTTTCTACATGTTTGACTCATGTTTCCTTTATTGCACACATGCACGGATTTGTTTGATTATTGTTCTTGTCTTATCACATGTTGGTTGGGTGTTTTCATTTCAATCCTGTCCTTAAAACAAACCAAGCGCGATAATTTTTTATAAGGAAATTGTGCATATAAAAACCGTTTTGTGAGATTGTGTGCTTTGTTTAAGAACGGGGAGGGGCTATGAAAGGTAATTCTCTATCCTTTGCGCAAAAGCCACCGTTAAAAAGGACCTAAAAAATTGAGGAATTTTAATATCCGAGGTCCAAAGAGGTTAAAAGAGCCCGAAAAAATTTAAAGGCAATAAAAAGATATTCATGCCAAAATATGGGCCATTTAGGTTTTTGCACCAATTCTCCAAAGTTTGAGAATTTAGATTACCTCTAAAAGATAATATATTCGAGGGAGTTCGGTTGGAGAATTTAAAACGGGTTTGCACGTCCTTGAAATGCTTAAAAATGCGCTACATAGTTTTGGACGTTATTGGTGTGAAAATCATTTGACTTTGATTTGTTGATTTGCATAAGACGATGTCATCTAAATTCAACAAACTTTTACACCTAAGGATACCTTTGATGTTCATTCGTTAGGAGTACACGTATGCATCGTGCACATATGATTGATTGAGTTGATTTACCTATCGAATGTGTTCACACCCATTCATTCAGTTTCCATGACTTGGTAGTTTGAGTCTAAATCCATGGTGTGATTTTTGTATCATATTTGTTCATATTGGTATCCTATTTGTTCATATTTTTTTTGTATTCCGTGACACCCCGATTTTGCTTATTTGATTCATTCTTCTCATTTGTCTATTTGGGGACATCATGAAAAGGGGGAGAAAGAATTATCTTATTATGGGGGAGATTTGAAATTTGAGTTTGCTCATAAATTGATATATATATGTTTATCTCATCTTTTCAAACTCGATATGTCACTTGGTATTTTGCTTGTCTCATGTGTGTAGGAACTACATTGATGATCGTTGAATTGCACACCCTGATGAGAAAAGATCTGTGATTCCTGAAGATTTGAAGAACAAACGATGTAGACTATTCATTTGTACCTTTTCCAGTTTTGGGTTCATGGAAGGGTAGATTTGTATAGGCAATTTTGTTACTTGATAATTCGGATTTTTTATGTATGTACCGACATAGACATAGGGGGAGATTTGTAAGGACATAATTCTCATGTCCGTTATCTTACAATTTTGTATGTCATACGCCGCTACATTCGGCTACATTTGGCACGTCTCTACACGATCACCCACGATGGCCTCTATCCGAATTCCAAGCATCAAGCATTCAACAACTCCTAAATGTGTCCCTCATCTGCCACAACGATTTCACGCTCCTTGATTTTAGGCACAGAATGCGAGTGGAACGAAAGGGAAGTCAAAACAGTGAAACAAGGCTTGATAGGGAAGTTCAAGGGCATTTTCGTAATTTCACATCCATAGTTCGAAGGTCTGGTCAACTGGAAAGTTGAAGAGCTCGCCGCAACGAAGATACTGGAAGAAACGGAACCTCAATCCGAGCTACGATGAGGAAGTTATGACCTTTTGAAGTTGGAGAAAATTCCTTGAAGAATGCTATTTTTTAACCCCATACCAGAATGGTACAACCAAACCGGTTCGGTGTACCCCAGATGGGGTTCGGTGTACCTGTATGCTGATAAGATTTTTAGAGTTTTAAAAAAGCGGAACTCTTCATATTTTTTCCTATAAATACCAACTTCGGGGGAGTTGTTTTGCAAGACTTTAGAAGACGTTTTTGAGAGTCCAAATTACTCTAGTCTTCATATTTTTGAGTCCCAAGACTCATGTTTTGATTCACACAATTGCCAAACCTTTGTGAATCTTTTTGGTAACCCAAGAACACATCTTGTGTATTTGTTTAGCCTCAGTGGAGAAGGTATCTCCATACTTTGATCGGTGGATACCGAGCGTAGTCATTCTACGTGTGGACGAGCCGAAGATGACGAACCGACACCTGGAGGGTACTTTCGCTGTCTCTCGTATCTTTGAAGGTTTTCTGAAGGCACCGTGCAGTATAGTCTTGTGGGCGATTATCAGGATTGTATGTAAGTCAAAGGTCTTGTTAACTTTTCAAAGTGTTATAAAAGGTTTTTACCCGAAAGGGGTTTTTTTCCTCAATTGCTCGTCTTTATTTTACCATGCATGGCTTGAATGATTTATCTTGGTTAGATGCATGTGTAGGGGCTGTTTTAATAGACTCTAATTAAATAAGTTATCCATCTTATTAATTTGCGAATCGAATCGATATCACACGACGTTTTCAAATTCCATAATTGAGTATAAATTAGCAATTTGGAGAATTTCTCGAAATAGTGATTTTTGGGATTCTCGAGGATTTAATGATTTTCGATGGGTGTTGTGGTTACTTTTGAGATTAAATAGGTTGAAGTATTTTAATTATATATCGCCATTGAGTAAAGCGACACGAGGTAAGATTTTAATTAGAAAACCCGCATTAAGTTATATGGGTTAAAATAATGATTCGCGATCAAGTACCCCGGATGGAAATTTCGACTGCGCCGTGAGTCTCGAAATGGCCGAGATAGTCGAAAAAGAGTTTCCGATGGTCGAAATTGAGTTTCGGGGAATTTTAGACTTAAAAATGGCTCGTAATTGAGTAACCGAGTCGTTTTTGGGTTTTAAGGGGTTAAACCCTTTTTCTTTCTTTATAAAGAGGGAGAGATGGAGAAAAGATAAAGAAAAGAGAAAGAAGAGAGAGAAGAGAGAGAGGAGGAGAGAAAAGAGGAGAAAAGGGGAGGTTCCGGCCAAACTCGCGGGATTCGGCTCGAGGTCGTCGGATTATATCCTCGAGGCAAGTGTTTACTAGCTTTATTTAATTTTGAGCATAAATCTCATATCATAGTTGGTAATAAAAAACCCTAAATATTTTGGGTCGGGTTTTTCGTGGATCAAACGAGTTTTTCTCGAAAGTTAAACCGGTAAACCCCGAAAAATATCAATTTGAAGAAACTTAGGAATTTCTTGAATTTAATTGTTGATTCTTGGTTCTAGGATGATTAGAACCTATTTCCTAGGTATATATATAGTTAGGTGTTGTTATATGTTGGTGAGAGAAGAGATAAAAATCTTGGAGGTGTATTAATGGAGGTTTGGGATCGTTGGAGATGATGATGAATAGTGAGGCAGCGACTTTCCGAATCGATTCGGTCCTGATGCGAATTGATTCGGCTCTTAGTCAAAAAACAAAATTTGTATATCTTTTCGATGCGGTCACGTAGGTGCCGACTGAGTATTTTTCTGGGTTTTTTTTTATTTATAGTGATTTTTCTACGAAAAGTTGTCCGATATCGAAATCGTTAGTTAGAACTTATTGGAGATAAATATTAGGGGTTCTCAAATGGAGTGTTAGGACCTCTAAAGAACTTGACGAGATATGATAACTTTGGGTTTGTAGGAATAAATCCAAGTTATGATTTAAATGGAGATTGGATTGAGTTTTGGGTATTTTTGAGATTGAAAAAAAATAGCCCATACAGTGCCCCTCGAACAGGCCGAATCGATTCGGGTCTAGGCCAGGGGATCTGTGATTCTGCAGTGGGCCGAATCGATTCGAATTTAGACCGAATCAATTCGCCATGAGGACCTGCTTACCGAACACTTTTCGAATCGATTCGGATTGGAGGCCGAATCGATTCTCCTACCCGAATCAATTGGCAATTGGGCAGAATCGATTCGCTTTGGTCAGATTTGCCATTTTTCTCCTCTTAAGAGTATGGGGACTTAAATTACAATTTGGGGACTTATATGGGGGACCCTAGTTATGATATCGGGACTCCTAAATGATGGTTTTGAGGGTTAATAAACCTTTAAATGAAAGAAAAGGCCTTGGATTGGGGTAGGGCATAATACGGGAAACGAACATAGTTAACGTTCGAGATGAACATAATTTGAAAGAGAGAGTTCGGATATCATTGAGCATAAGTATGTATGCGTTTGAATGTATGTGAGTTGAATACATCTTGGTGAAACCTACGAAGTGATTTCTAGGGATTTATATCTTTGGGATTAATGGTCATCGCTAGATGTAATTGGCAATTATGGACATATATATATATATATATATATATATATATATATATATATATATATATATATATATATGTGTGTGTGTGTGTGTGTGTGTGTGTGATTAAAGTATATATATGATATGATGTAGATAACTTTTGGAAATGTAAGGATAAATGTTTTCAAAATGGAAAGATAAATGATTTTCATAAATAATAATTTATGGATACACACCTCTCTAAATCGCTATCATAAGGGAAGTTGCGTGCGTATGGTGAAGCCCCTGGCTAATGAATGCAGGGTGGATATAGTCATATAGGCCATATGAGCGATTATATATTTTCTGCATTGGTTAGGTGATTCTGGGTGTGGTCATGACTATCCCGCAGGCATATGGCCGCTTTCCGGGGATTTGTTAGGTTCCCAGGTTATCTTGTTTGATAGGACTTGGAAGATGATAGCCATTTAGGGGCACGTCCAGTGGGGAAACCCGGAGGGGCGGTCTTAGATTTGTTAAAGCAATTCATGATAATAAATTGGCTTTAATTACATTTCCTGGATATAAGAAGGGAAATGGGATAAATGGTTTGGCTTCAAAAACACTTCCCGGATGGAAGAAGGGAAGTGGAATCATATGATATGGTAAAAGCATTTTTATGATAATAAAAATGGCTTTTAAATACATTTCCCGGATGTAAGAAGGGAAATGGGATGTTTTAAAACGGAAAAGCATTTTTATGTTAATAAAACTGGCTTTTAAAAAGTTATATGATATGTTAAAGTAATTCATGCTAATAAGTTGGCTTTTAATTACATTTCCTGGATATAAGAAAGTAAATGGAAAGTTTTGAGATAAAAATGAAAAGTATTGATAAATACTTTGTATATGAATCCTCAGTCCGGGAGATAGATCCGGATGTGTATCATAAAGATGAAATTGAATTGGTAAACCTCAGTTCGGGAGATATTATCCAGATGTATATAAATATGTATTTATACATTAGTTTTGTGCTATGGGCCTAATTGATCTCTACCATTAACCCTGCCAAGTAGTAGTGTATCGAGACACCCCACACACGAACTTAGCCCAGTGTTGAGAATGGAGATAAGTTTAGCCCTTAGTACTCGGGGGTAGAGGTTTCTAGTAGACGGGAGTATTAGATTAGTTAGGTAGAGTAGCTTAACTAGAATGTTAAGTGAGTTAGGTGTGAACTGTTAGATGAGAGGTGAGGGGTATCTCATGGGAGTGCGATACCAATTTAAATATGAGATAAAATCTATTTTTCTAAAAATAAAGAATTTATGCACTTGCAAAATATTTTCAAACTCGGGCTCTGACCCGTTTATCTATTTTTCCTCTCTTGCTATATATATATATATATATATATATATATATATATATATATATATATATATATATATATATATATATATAGGTGTCCAGACACAGGGACGCCTGGATGGCACATCTTTCGAGTCAGACGTCAGTTGCAGCAGCTGTGGATGCGTGCAGGTTTTTGATAGCCGCTTCCATTCTTGTACTCTATTTAGGAGGTACTGTATAAACATTCAAGTCAATGGCTCAATTGCATTTATTTATTCTTTTAGTATGGCATTCGATATGGTTGTATATTTTGATCGAGTGTTCGGTTATTTGATTTCATTTCAGTTTCATTTACGCAAACTATGGGGATGTTTTATTTATAATTGTTTAAAAAGAGTAGTTAAGTAAAAGTTTTTGACGCCAGCCTAATAGGTTATTAGTAATTAAATGGATTTTCGACTATGATGCTAAGAATGATCCATATGAGATTCATGTTAAAATTTGATATAGGAGTGATCGCCCGGTATCATATTAGGCGGGTTATCACACGCAATACGGTCATAATCAAATCATTAAATTTAGAGGATTACTTTTATACACATACAAATACCACATCGGGTTGGGTCCATGCATCCCGAACCTTAAAAATCTAGCCTACCATGATAAAAGTAATGAAAACGATTTTGGAATTGTAGGAAGTCATGATTAAACTAAGGAAAAATTGAAGAATGATGTAAACGGGAAATTAGACAAAGGAGATTACTCACTAATCTTAACAAAGCACTCAAAGCATTAACTATAATTACTCGTAATCACAGAAATCTGAACAATATTCAATCTTGGAATTAAAATTATAATATCTTCAAACTAGGGTTTTTCTGAGAAGAATGGAAAATTAGATAAATTCTCCATCGTTAAAATGATAATAACTAGGGTTTAAGTACCCTACAAAACTCCAAGAGTTATATCTTAACCAGGACTCTCCATTGGAGGAAGAGTAAAAAATAAAAATTCGACAGTTAGACCAGTCCGGTCGGTCGGCCTGGCTGGAATCCAGATCGGTTTGTTTATTTCTTAGGCGAATCGATCCAAAACGGATCGGTTCATTTATTTTCTTTCATCTTCGATCCTTCTTCGATCCGGGGTTCTCTGGAAATTGGCATTGCGGATCAGTCCGAACCGGATCGGTCCTTATTTCCTTTAACTTTTTCTTCAGACTTTTTACTGCTCATAACATTCACATCGGGACTCCGATTGAGGTGTCGTTTCTTCCTACATGCTCGTGAACTTGATATCTTCAACTTCTCTTTATATGCCTCATCCGAATTTTGGGTATAAATTACATTTTTGCCCTTTTGACTTTCCTTCTTTTCTTTCTCGATTCTCCCGGTTTCTTTCTTTCTTTAATTGACATCAAATACCTATAAAATCAGTACGAAACACCAGAAACTCGGGGTACTCATTAGCATAAGTTAGTAGCAAGATTATGAGATAAAATCAAATTGATTACGTTGTTCGAGGTGCTAAAAGTAACTAAATTAAAGGGATAAATTGGAAAGAATTTATACCTAAACAAATCCTCCTAACTTAGAACTTTGCGCGTCATGAGCAATGTAAAATAATCCTAACAAGGCTCAACTATTTAAAATCATATTATTGGGATAGAATACCTTTTTCGCGGGCAAGCAATTTCATTTAGTATATGCAACAAGCCTTTAAACCCCTAGGTCACCCTAGTCGGACGAGTTGTGTCTCGTGAGGGTTTACAGAGAATATACCCACAAAATTTGACTCAAGGAAAATTCAAAATACGCAAAAATTGTATAATTCAAGCTTTCCCAGAAAATAATCATCATCAACTAATGTTCAAGAGTCTCAAATCATAGTGCATGTGTGCGAAGCCGGAATTTAACCGCTGATTTCCACCGATTCATCATTACGTTACTTATTCGAAAATTCGTTTTGATTTATTTTCTCACGGATTCACTCACAAACGAATCACTCGGATTGTGGATATTTTCTCTATATGCGTAGAATTTATGCCTAATCACCCACCCACACATTTAGTAAAAAATGAGCCTGTTCCCAAACCCACCCATAGATGGAGTGAGAATGAATTTAAACTTGCAAATTTTAATTCCCGTGGTTTAAATGTCTTGTTTAGCACGGTCACACCGGATGAATTCCGATGAATTATGACGTGTGAAACCGCTAAAGAATCTTGGGATATTTTATAACTCACTCATGAAGGAACTAGTGCCGTAAAAGCTTCAAAACTCCAAAACCTCGCCACTCAATTTGAAACCATCAAAATGAATAAAAAGAAACTTTTAATCAATTTTATGCTAGACTTTCCTATATAGTTAATTCATCTTTTAATTTTGGAAAAAAATACCCGACAACCGAGTAGTAAAGAAAATGTTAAGGTCCCCACCTGATAGATTTATTCCTAAGTGTTAAATTCTTTACCCACTTTAGCCTCTACAAAATTTGAAGAGCTCGTAGGTGATTTACAAACCTATGAACTAGACATGTTTCCCTCTAAAACTGAAAAAAAAATAGATAAGGGAGTTGCTTTGAAAGACCAAAAGGAGGAAAAATAAGTAGTAGAGAGTGAAAGTGATAGTGACTCGGAGGACATGGCTATGTTTGCTAGGAAATTTTAAAATTTTCTTAAATTTAACAAAGATAAATTTAAAAATAATTTTAAGAAATTTTAAAATTCTAAGCGTGATAAAGCCGAAAGGATTCCTAAAACTCTTAAAGAAAATTTTAATAGGGATGATGTTATGGTTGTGAAGGGTGTGGCCATAGGACTTTTGAGTGCCCCACTAAACTAAGGAGAGAGGGTAAGCAATCAATTTCCTATAATGCAACCCTTAGTGATAGTGATAAGGAAGAGGGACCCGATTCCCCCCACTAAGCCCAACTTTGTGGACTTTATGGCTAGTCACGTGAGCACCGATAATGAATCTTCCCATGAAGATCTACTAACACATGACACTTCCGTGGTCAAAATTTATGATTCCCTTATTTTTTATGGTTGTGAGAGTAAAGAAGAGAGAGAGAGAGAGAGAGAGAGAGAGTGAGTGAAAATGAAGAAGAGGTTGATGCGAGTGAACTTCAAAATGCTTTTCAAGAATTATATGAAGAATTTATTAAATTAAAAAGAGCTAATTTGAAGTTAGAAGCTAGTTTAAGAGAGAGTGTCAAGGTCGTAGATGATAGTGTGTTGGTTGAAGACCTTAGGACACGTGAGAGAGCTCTTCGAGAGAAGCTTGAATATATAAAAGGAGAGAGATATAGCCTTAGAGTTTTAATGGAATCAATGAAAAAGGAGTTTCTTGAGTTTGAAGAGAGAAATGGTTTGTTAGAGTTTAGAACTTTAGAATTAGAAAATAAATTAAAAGACTCTAGTAAAGTCAAATTTGATTTGGAATATCGTTCGGAGAAATTAGATAACATATTAGGAACGGTCCAAATTAAAAATGACACGTGTGGTTTAGGCTTCGATACTTGTAATGAATCTACTCATAAATCCAAAACCAATGCTTTAAAAGAATCATCTAGGAAAACCTTTAGATATCAATCCTTAGGTACCATCTTTTGACATGTTTTTACATGTTCACATTATAGTCGAAAAGGTCATCTTAGAAAATTTTGTTTTGATCTTAGACGAGGCCCTAGAAAATCCCTTCATAAGGCAACCGAGGTAGCCAAGATTCCTACACCATTAGATCGTCATTCGTCATTAGTTTGGGTTAGGAGATCCGACTTTCTAGCTTTACAAGATAGGGTTTTTGATTCTCATTTACTTTCAAATGCTTCCTCCCTTGTAAAATCTAAAGGTTGAATGTGTTAGTTATTTGCATACTTTAGCTTTTGTACTTCATGCTAAATCATCATGCTTATTTAATCATTTTCTAGTCTATGCTCCATGCTTAAGCACATGCTAGAATTATGATTCTTGCTTATCCTTTGTATCATATTTTTTTCATTT
This sequence comes from Sambucus nigra, assembly GCA_949130495.1. Classification (NCBI taxonomy): domain Eukaryota; kingdom Viridiplantae; phylum Streptophyta; class Magnoliopsida; order Dipsacales; family Adoxaceae; genus Sambucus; species Sambucus nigra. The sequence goes on along the minus strand of OX422214.1, from coordinate 103,150,693 downwards.
TAGTTTGCATTTAATGAAAAATACAAAAAGATTTTTGTTTATCATTTGTGGTTTACCCTTTTAGTAATTTAAGATTAATGAAAAATACAAATGATTTTTGTGTGTCTTTTGAGTAAATATTTTTATTTTTGGTTTAAAAATATCAAAAACTCATAAAGATTTTTTGTGTGTGTATTTTAGTTTGACACACTCTATGTGGCATATACTTGTGTTTGAATCCCTATTTTTTCGCTTCCATGTGGCTAGAACTTTTGGTTTAGATTGTCAATTCTTAAAATATTCTTTACCATGCTTACATGGAGTGGTTGGATTTTGTGTTGATATAATGGATTCTATTTTTATATGCTTCAATTGACACATGCACGAGCTCTCTTGAAACTATAACTTTATATGTATATTTGAGCTTTGTGAGGTATTCTCCTACCAATCTTGTCATCTACATGTTATGTGACCTAGAAGGACTAGTGCATGTTAAAATCCGTTGCACGTGAGATTTGTGTGAGACATAAAAATAATATATATAAATGTGCATGGGGAAGGGCTCCGAAAGGAAACATCATCCTTTGCGAGTAAGCCACCGTTTGGAATGGACCTAAAAGAAATACGTGGTCCAAAGGCCTAAAAATAAAATATGGCATTAAAAAGAAAAAAAAAATTCCAAGGCCTATTTTGTTTAGTTGATTTATTCATTCAAAAGATTAAAATAATATGCTTAAATTGAGGGAGTTTGGATGGTATATCAACGGTTTGCGCGATGTTCGTTTATCCTAGTTGTACTTTCAATGTCTTGACTCTATTGGTTTGTAGAATCATCAAAATTCTAGGCTCGTATGCATTGGGTATGTTTGTTCATTGAGTTCAATCTATATTATCACATGAGGTTATATTCAAATGTGATGAAGCTTTCAATCAAATGAGAACTCCGTGAACATGTTTTAAGTTATTGGGTCTAAATTTAATTTTTACTAGTTCACACCCAACACTTTTGTTTCCATATAACACAGTTTTTTCATACGAGTGTGAAGAGATTATTGTATTTTGTGTCATGTGTGGTTTTTATACATAGTATATGTGCGTGTGCGTTAATGATATTTATTATGTACTCATATACGAGGTATTCTATTTGTCTTCGCCTTGCTTTCTAGTCCATCTATTATTCTACTTCATGATTGGTATCTATCTTATTGCATTCTTTGTTGATATCACATGCTTAATACTTTATGTATCATATTGGTATCATTTTCTTGCCTCTTAGTTGGTATCCTTTATTCTTTGTATGGATTAGGTTTGCTTTTGTTGATTATATGCTTTCACGTCCTATGCTTTTGTATGTATTTCTTTTAATTAATTCTATCACCTTTGTCTATTCTTGAAAAAAAAGGGGGAGAATGATAGGGGGAGAAATGGTATCTAATCCTATTGTAATCTTATCTAAGTTTAGGAGATTTAACTTAGGGGGAGAGCGCTATATTCTTAGGCTGATCATAGTTGATAAAGTGGAAAATTAATTTAGGGGGGGTAATTATTTTAATTGCATTTAATATTTTGATATTCCCTATGTGTTTGATAGTTTTCGTAAGTGTGTAGGAATTCTTCTAAGTGGTGGAAACTTTCATTGGCAAAGATATTGATCCTTGGGTCTTGAGTCAAGTTTGGGTGGGATGTTTTCAGTCTAGTTGAGCTTGGCGGCCCTCTAGGATTTTTTGTTGGTTTTTGTCCCGAAATAGCCAAAGGGGGAGATTTGTAAGGACGTAAGTCTCCGATTGAATCTCAATGTAGTGTTGGCTCAATTCCAGACAAAAACATTTGTGTCATAGGATAGTGTTCAAGTTTATCCATTCAAGCCTATGACGTGTTAGTTGAAGACATATCATCCAAGATATTAAAGCCTCATCAAATGCCGAGTTTATTGTGCCTCGTTTCTACATCACCAACATTGTTCCATTTCCTCCTAAGGTATGAATGCATTACATATATATATAGGAGCTTGGAACATTTTTTATTGGGTGTTATTTTTATTTAAATTGTTGTTTATTTTCAAAAGGTTTCTTTAAAACATCAAAATAAAGTTTCTGGACTAAAAATCGAGTTTTTAAATTTTTTGGAAGTTCGTTCGAAATTGTCGTTCGAACGAGAATTTTGTTTGAAAGAGGTTTGCAATGACCTGCCACCATAACTTCATTATAAGTATCATTTGAACGAGACTTCGTTCGAACAAAAATCTTGTTCGAACGAGATTTAGCGGGAATAGGTATTTTGGCAATTTTTGACGATTTTCCCACTTTTCCCACTTCTTTTCCCCACTATCTTTTTCCAGATTGAATATGTGCGAGAACCAACATTTTGGAACTAAATTTTTCACATTCTACATTCTCTAAGGGAGAATTTTGAGAGATTAATTTCAAGAAGAAAAAGTTCATGTTTTGTGTGTTAGTTTTTCAAGAAAAATTCTTAAACACTTTTGTTTACACCCATCTTTAGTTTATGCAAAGATTATACATATATATATTTGCTTGGAGTGTTTGGCACCGGGTTTTTACTCTACCAAATTAAAGAGTTCGTTTGGGTTTGCTTCTACATCCCTTAAAGAAGAAGTCTCATTTTTGGCTCCGGCATTCTCACATGGTGAAAGGCACCATGCGTGGTTGACGGTTGTTCCTATAGCTTCATTGGTGGATTCCAAGGTTCCGATGGTGTCTGGGATTGTCGGCTAGGAAGAGGTATTTGCAAGAAGACGCGTCGGAGCTTGAAGGAGTCGAGTCGAGTTTTGTAAGTTATCTATCTTGTAATTGTAATTCGTACTTAGTGGACTTAAGGCTAGTGTCATCCGAGGTTATTTCTCGTTGTGGGTTTTTCCTCGTACATCGCGACGTAGTGGTTATTTTTTTATTTTATCTTTCGTTGTATTCACCTTAGATGCATGCTTAGGTAAAAAGATAAATTTTGGTTTAAATCACTACTTGTTTAATTAGGTGTTAAATTAATTCGGGTAAATGTTAATTTAATTCAAGTCATTAATTTTATTGAATAAAATTTGGTTTAGTCTATTTCCCAAAAATGAATTAATTATTTTTTAGGCAAATTTCTAGGACTTGAGTTGAGTTAATATGTTTAAGTGAAAAATGTATTTGTTGATTAATTTAATCTCACTTTAAGTTGTCTTTTTATTTGAAAGAAATTAAAATTTGGTTTATGTACTTGTTTAATTGAACCATCTCGCTTTCACATCTTAAAAGGAAATTACTTTTTGTAAAATTCAAAATTGGGGGTCCTTATTTCCAACAACTCCCTTTCTTCTGGGGGCGTTAGCAAACTTCTTAGCAACAACAAACCTAGTCACCTTCATCAGATTTCACATTTTCACTTGAGTATTTAACTCACAAGTTCTTCCATATAAAGAACTTTTCTTATCTTCGATGTACCCCATTCTTCGTTGGGTAAGGAATTCGTTAAGCAAGTTGACTGCTCTCTCGCGTTGGGCTCTCTTACTTCCCCATATGAAATAAGTTTCAAAATTCTATTCATATCTCCATTAAACATCAAATGGAAGATTTCAGACTCAAACCATACTATAATATCCCGCTTTTAGCTTCACACATGCTTCTTTATATCTGATGTCTAACTCTCATCACTTCCCATGAGAAAAAATGTCGCTCAAAATCTTTAAATCCTGGTTGTTACTACACTTCACCCCACACAATTGCATTTGGATTTCTTCCTTCACAAAAGTCCTTCTGACTCCCTTACCTTTCACTGACACTGGGTAGGTTTGTAACAGCACAAACGTCATCCATAACGGTGCTTGGGAAACTACAGCTCCCGAGCGTCTTCTTTATTGTCCACAACCTGAATAACAATTTTGGTGGTTCCTATCTCAAACACCATTTCCTAAACACTATATATCTTAGGATGAGTCCTCCTCCTTCTATTCTTCTAACGACCCTCACTAGTCATCGATGCCCGACCGAGATCGTATAAGAATTACATCACTTATATTTCCTAGAAGAAGCACGAAAGTGGTAATATGCAGAGGAATACAACATCTTAATAATAGGGATCTATATTAAAAACGCTAGGCTGAAATGTAAAAAGTCATACAGATCCTTAGGACACTAGAACTTGATGCTCTGATACCACCTGTGACACCCCGCCTAATTAAATACCGGGTGATCAGTCCTTTATTAAATTAAATCAGAATATCCAGTTAGTTCATTCTCAGCATCACTATAGAAAAATAATTTCTTTACTAATTCACCAAATAAATAATTAAGCTAGTGCCAAAACTTTTCCATTTTTAATTTAATTAAAACCATTCTACAATACGAAATAATAATGATCAACATCACGTCATAACTGAACTACATATAACAAGAATAAATGTGGCTAAAATAACTCTCCAGTTAAAATATCTCATTACTAACAAAACAAAACTAATATCGACAATACTGACATAAGTAATTACAATATTTGGAATATAAATGAAATAACTAGGACCCTGTAAGACATGCCCTAAATGAAAATAGATACTACAGATGTATGAATAAATAGAATGGAAGCGTCTAACAAAGTTTGCATCCCGAGTAGTGGCTATAATCCGCCGAGACGTCCATATTCTATACAGGCATCCCTGATACTAGTCATCTGATGTACAATATATAATAGAGAAGAGAATATGCAAGGAAACCAGTCAGAGCCCAGTTGTAAAAGATTTTAAAAACAGCAAGTGAATAAATACTGTAATTGGAAATTATTATATACATGTTAAATTCTCGGTCTCTCTCTCTTGAGATTCTCACCTCTCATCTAGTGTGCACGCCTAACGTATCTCCAAATCATTCTGGTTACTATTTCCACTTTCACTATATTATAACACTTTGTCAACTAGCCATGGCCCTTATCTTTCCCACGTATATCCTTCACAATACATGTAATAAATATGTTTTAATTCAAACTTAATTAATTTTAGATTCTACTATCTCTCATGTCTACTTAAATCACACAGTAGATAATATCGCAAGTATATATATATATATATATATATATATATATATATATATATATATATATTAACTCTATTATATATATACAATACTTTACCCCGAGACACAGCTGCGGTGCATGCACATTCTGTTATCTAGTCCCAGTACATCTTTTCACTCTATAAAGGACTGTTGGTTCGGTATATCCCTCGAACCACAAATATCAAAACACAAGTATTGGAGGCAAACATAGTCTTAAGCCTTTAGGCTATGCACATACCTACGCACCCAAATTACCATTCAATACCATTGTTTTCACTAATGACAGTCCAACCTAAGTCCTATGTTCTAAGGCAACAAGTAAAAAATCCCCCATAAGGCTCATCGGGATATGACTGCCCTTAACGCGCAAACCTCCCGTCGATAGCAACTAGGCTAGGTTTGCCATACATATAAATCATTTTATAGGTATTCATTTCACCTATTTACATATCATTAGGGCAAACGCACAACCCATATAATAAATCACATATGTAGTATATTTTATCTCTCGAATATCCTACGTATTTAAATTATGACTTTACTTCTTAAGGTATTTCCCTGAGCTTTTCTCACCACGCGAAGTATATCGTTTTATTCCTGAAATAAATTCAGTAGGTAAACATCTACCTCCTACTGGTCCGTGTCCGTATCATACCTGAATTTTCACGAATTTAATAATTCTCCAAATTAGGTTTATTCACCAACTATCCCTAATTTAATTTAACCCCATAATTAACTTCTTAGGGTCAAGTCCACAAATATAATATGGCCTACTAGTGTCCCATATATTACCCTTTTTATTAAAATTAAGTCCCATAATTAAATCAAGAATAATCCCATTGAAATATTTACAAAAGGGAAAAATTATAAAATTTTGCGCAGACGAATCGATTAACCTCCGTAGAAAAATCATAGCAAATACAAAAAAATCAGAAAATATGAGGTCGGTGCCCTCACAATCGTAATGAAAAGCTATATCTCCATGTCCAAAGTCATGGTCATTTGAACGAGATAATCATCTCGTTCGAACGAGATACAATCTCGTTTGAACGAGTTGTACTGTCGTTCAAACGACCCTTCGTCTTTTCCAGCCTCCGCCTTCCTCGAATTCTGTACTTCCCAGACCCCATTTTAACCCAGAAACAGTACACAAATCCTAACTTCAAATGATCTCAAACTCCCAAGAATCAATACCAATGGATATAACCAAGTATATGCATGATTTATAACATCAAAACATATCAAAATAACCATGGAGTTTGGATAAATCATGATAATCTTATTTTAAATTCAGAAAATCTGCGTTGTATAATTTTTTCTCGAGAACACATAAATACCCCAAATTTCCTCATCAATTAAACCCAAAATTTTGTGGTGTTAATTCTAATTTTGTCAAAGGAATAATCCTAAATGATTTCCATTTCAAGAATTACATCAAAATCATCAAATTTTCATCTTTGATTCATAGTTTTCATGGATGTTTATCTCTTCTAATTTAACTTGGATCTTATACTCACTAATTGGAACAAGAATTACACTTGCCTTAATGTGTAGGTCTCATATTTTAGAGAAGATATGTGTAGGATGTTCCTTCATCTTTTCAGATGGTGGTGCAAGGTGGTTGTCCTTTAAGTTCCTCTCAAAACCTCTTCCTCTCCTTGGAAAAACCTCTCACTCTCCTCAAAGACCTTTACTTTGTTTTGGAATAAATGAACCTAATGTGATACCCCGCCTAAAAAAATACCGAGTGATCAGTCCTATACCAAATTAAAACAGGAATCCCAGTTGGTTCATCCTTAGCATAACTGTCGAAAACTTTTTAAAACTTACTAACCACCTAGTATTCCAAAAGCTGGTGCCAAATTCTAACTTTTTAATTAAACAAAACAGTACATGAGAAAATAAATATGAACCATTCACACAATTGAATAAAACTCAACTGAATAATTAATTAAAAAATTTGTCGAATAAACCATCGGCCACCAAAGTGAAATCCAATATAAACATCCAACACCGGAATAAAACAAATCTGAAAACTGAACTGAAAGTCTGGGAAACATGCCCTAAATAAAATAGATACTGATAAATGATTCATATTCTAGGAATGAATAAATGATGCGTCTAATCCAAACTCCTGCTAGCATCCACATATGTCGCAGCTCCATGTCCCTGGAATAGAATATCAATCATGGCATCCCTGTGGCTGGACACCTAAAAGGTTTTGAAAATAGTTTTATAGCAAGGGTTAGAACCCAAAACATTTTGAAAATATTTAACAAGTGAATTAAGTGCAGTAATTTAAAATGCATGAATGCGCTTCATATTTAAGTTAGTGTCCCACTCCCTTGGGGACATTCTCACCCCTCCACTATTGTGCACATCGAACGGTCACCTTGACCCCCCACCTAGTTGTACTACCCCGTCCAACTAGACCTGGTATAACCTCCCCTTGCCATACTACTCAAACCCGAGTATAATGATTCCTGAATATTATAAGTTATCTCACCATTAACTTAATTAATTCCTTTTTAAATAGTAGCATATAATCGTATCACAAGTTATATAAAGTAAATACATCACACACTGTATTATTACCCGCATATAATATTGAATACCATTATATACGTACCTTTACTAAAACATCCACACATATAACATACGTATATCCATCCCTCCGAGTATACCCTCGCGGGATAATTCCCTCTAAAGTGATATCCCACTAGGTGTGCTCACATAACCTATTTACCCAAGTTGGATTCGCTCACCAACTTGGCCTAAAACATAAACTAAGTGGAGGCGGTCATACTCCTTCCCTGAAAGTGAGATAATCCCCTCACCCATATACCGGACGCTATGACCTGAAATATACTCGCCCTACTCCTCAAGCTAGGGGATTCACCCACATCGCGCAACCTCCCTTGATAGCACTAGAGTATATAAATTAAGTAAATATCTAATCACTGATATTTTAATATCACACACAATTTATACACGTATATATATACTATCACTACACCATATATATACAATAAAAACTCCAGCTTTACCGTGTATTCAAAATACCGTACACTAGCCTATAATTTTCTGAGTCTATGGCCCGACTCAACTTAATTACTTTTCTCACTTAATAATTTATCATCTTCCCGAGTCTATGGTCCGACTCTAATATATTTAATTCACACTTCAATTAATATAATAATTTCCTCGAGTCTACAGTCTAACTCTAATTAAATTAATTAACAAACCCATTAATTTAATACCTCCCCGAGTCTATCCCCCGACTCTAATTAAATTAATTAACACACCTATTAATTTAATACCTCCCCGAGTCTATTGTCCGACTCTAATTAAATTAATTAAGACACTTATTAATTTAACAGCTCCTCGAGTCTATTGTCCGACTCTAATTAAATTAATTAACACACACCTATTAATTTAATAACTCCCCGAGTCTATCGTCCGACTCTAATTAAATTAATTAACACACTTATTAATTTAATAAATCCCCGAGTCTATCGTCCGACTCTAATTAAATTAATTAACACACACCTATTAATTTAATAACTTGATGTCACCCAACCATTATCCACGAACTCGCTCACTTGGCCCGTAACTTAATATTTCCCGAGTCTATGTTCCGACTCCAAATTAATTTACTCTCTCAATAACTAATTTAATACTTTGGTGTCACTTAACCAACATACACGGACTCGCTCACTTGGCCCATTATTACATCTCAGAATTTCATTCCCACATTATTCGCCCACAATGTGTCACACATTTATCTCCATCAAATTTTCCAATTATATTTACCTATAATTATCAACATACCCGGACTCACCCACTTGGTCCATAATTAAATTGAATATGTTTCACCCAAAATTTCTCACTTTAAGTCCCAACTCTTAACTTAAATTGTCAATTCCTAGTAGCTATCTTTTGATCCCCTAGCTATTAAATTCTTTTTAATTTTTCACCAATTGAAATTATACCCCAAAAATCCAAACAAAAAATAAGGGAATATATAATCACCAACCCGACCTACCAAAATTTTCCCACTGTCGATCGATCGATAGCCCTTGATCGATCGATCGATCGGCCATTGGCAGTTCTTCTTCCCCATGAAAATTTCCACCATTAATGAGCTTTCAATCTCTGTTTTTCCATTTCATGCTTGACCAAACACAACATAATCTTTAAACCCCTTTATTAAAATAATTTACAACATGGATACAACCATAACTACCCTCTATCCCCACCACAAATAATTGACTCACGAATTGGATTTTTCCATAAATTTTCATGAACTTTGTTCTACAATTCCAGTTCCAGATTTAAATACCACCTTTCTATATTCTGGGTTTCTCATTCAAATCAGATATCTATACTCAGAGATATATAACACACCTAAGTTCTTACTTTGAATCTCATTCAATGGTTCCATGAACAAAAATCCCATTTTTGTATCCATTTATCCCCAAAACGAATTTTGATTTACACATCACTATGATATGAATTTATTATCATCAATTTAGAAATCACAACAGTTAACCACTTGCCTGAAATCGTTCGTAGGGTCTGATTTCGGTGGTGTAGAGAATGGTTGATGAAGAATACCCCAAACTAGCCCTTTAATTTGCCTCCAAAAGATCCCCCAATTGACTTCTTGATTAGCTTCCTCTAATCCTCTCCCAAACCCAAGGTTTAGGATTTTCTGTCTGCCGTTCCTAGTCCCTCAATTAGGTTGAAAACACTAAATCCCATTTTTGGCCACGTGGGCCTAATTAAAAAGGCCCAACTCACCCCGTGTGGGCCCGGCTATGCCCAAAAATATCCCGAGACCCAATTACCACCCCGGGTACTCTTTTCTGACTATCTCGATCCATACGGACTCAACCGCGCACTCAGAATTGCCATCCGAAAATGCGACACACATTAATTCGGACAATTAAACTTAAAGTTGCCAATTATAAATAATTCGGCTCACTCAAATAAATTCCCCAACTCATGAATTTAAGTTTCCCTAATTTAAATATTTATAACTCCTAAAATAATTAAATATTAAATCCAAAAAATTATGAGGTGTTACATACTTCCCCCCTTAGAAAGGAATTTCGTCCTCGAAATTAGGATAAGCCTAGTGCTCCAAGCTTCAAATATCACTCTATAGTCTTGTACCTCTAAGCTCGCTATATTTATCTTTCTTGGTTCTAACAGTAAGTTACACAAGTATGCATTTAAATTAACCAGGGCGCCCATACACCCTATACCCGTGCTTAACCGCACGAAATTTGCCTTAATTAACCCCGCTGCCCATACACCTTATCCCCGTGCTTTATCGCACGAAAGTTACCCGACTATGATAGTCGTAACTCGTAATATAACTTTGAACCCGTAGTCATATCACACACACACACACACACACACACACACACACACACACACATATATATATATATATATATATATATATATATATATATATATATATATATATATATATATATATATATATATATATACTGCCTGGGGTACCCAACTCGTGGACTAACGACTAAACATCTCCCCACTTTCCAACGTTGCGCTAAGTTTCATGTGTGGGACATCTCGCGAAGAGAAATCTAAACAAGGAACCCCCCCCCCTGATACACTACTACCTAACATTGTTGGTCGTCGAGATCCGTTAAACCCTCAGTCCATAGCACGTACCCCAAATACTTGTCTCCTAACACCAAAGTATATACACCTACCCTCATGCTACCATAGACAACATAAAATACCGCGCCCTTACTATCACTAGTCTTTGCGTAAAATAAACCCCGAGCTATCTCTCTTTGCTCGAACATAAATCTAACATATATACACAAGACCTCTATCGCACCACATGAATACAACATATATACACGCATATATAGGCTAGACGCCCTCTCTGGTGATACCTAGTACCACTCATACCCTGGTGTCGCGAACACCAACTTACCGTCACTATTTACAATAATCCAAATCCGCTGCTATCCAGTCGATACTTGGGTAAATCATCAACCCTACTCCCAAAATTCTCGAAAATAGTAACCCCTCGCATAATTCAAATCTTCTCTTAGTGTACACCCCCACTCTCTCGTGGATAGTACCAAAGAACTCCTCTATCCCACGGAAAATATATATATATATATATATATATAATATGGTTGCTATAGCCAGTGCACCCACTAAATTCGACTTACCCGTGAACTCTAGTGAAAACAATTCTTATATTGGGACACCCTCACTGTCACAGAAAGTATTCCCCATTCCCATAGGATAAAAATAGTTAACTCCATATTCTAGCAGAAATGGCTGATCCTCGGGTTCCTGAGCAGCTTCCCCCTGCCCGAACGCACCCATGACTTGTTGTGGTGGCTGCACATCCAGGACCTCGTCCCGTAGTTGAACCCCTCCTCACTGAGGACAATCCCTCTTCATGTGCCCCGCTTCCCCACAAACGAAACACCTCTTAATAAATTCACCCTGCCACTGATCCCTTCCTTGCTGGCCTTGTTGGAATTCTTGGCCATCCTGTCGATAACCTCCAGCTCTAAATCGTTTGGCATGATTTCCCCGCCTAAAATCTTGCCCCTGATCTCCCCCTGTCTGCTACTGGGATACCCCACTGGTACTGTTCCCTCCTGCCTTATCCAATTGGCTAGTTCCCATGACCTTCCCGCTTCCTTTCACGTGGAAGCGATATTCCTGACAGTGCCAGAGTGCTGCGTTAACGACATCAATATAATCTACTAATGCGGAATTACCAATTAAATGTTATCTGATTCTCCAGACTAACCCATCCACAAACCTTACTTTCTTCATCTCTTCATCGCTACCCTCATCTGGTACAAAATTTGTCAATCGAGTAAATGTTTCCTCGTAATCGATCACTGAACAGTCTCCCTGAGTCACCTCTCTAAATTTCCTCCTTATTTCAGTCTCAAATGCTGGCGAAAAATACTTGCGGTTAAACCGCACCCAAAACCCTGCAATAGCTAGTGTATCCCTTTCCTCAACTGCGGTGATTGACTCCCACCACTGTAGCGCTGCTCCCACTAAACTAAAAGTGGCTAGCATTTGCTTCCGCAACTCATCGCAATCTCCCATGCGTAGGTGACGATGGATATCTCTCTTTCTTGACACGCTAGCACTACATCTGAACCCCTTCGCAACTCTGGTCGATGCCCACTTTTGAAAAACTTCTCATACTTGCTTCCACCCCCGACGACCTCGGGTGGGCCTGAACATCTGGTGCCATTAACACTTGTGGTTGATCCCATGGAAAGTACCCTGCCATTGCGACTACCATCGCTTCAACTGCCTGCGCTACTAGTTCAGTTACCTGTGCTGCCAAAAATTAACTCTGGCGGTTGCTGCGATAACTCTTGCTCCTAACGAGACTCTCTAGTCTCATCTTCCCCTGCTGCCCTAGCTACACCCTCTCCTGGGAGGCATCTGTAATGAGAATGGAATCGTATGAGTTCACCCTCAAATATAAATTTGGCAGAAGAACGTAAATGCGCATACGTATAAGAATACAACAATCCTATGATAGGGCTCTATATAAAAGAATGCTAAGCGAAAAAGTGAAAATCCGCACAGATCCTAAGGATACTAGAACCTGATGCTCTGATACCATCTGTGACACCCCGCCTAATAAAATATCGAGTGATCAGTCATATACCAAATTAAAATAGGAATCCCAGTTGGTTCATCCTTAGCATAACTGTCGAAAACTTTTTAAAACTTACTAACCACCTAGTATTCCAAAAGATGGTGCCAAATTTTAACTTTTTAATTAAACAAAACAGTACATACGGAAATAAAGATGAACCATTCACACAACTGAATAAAACTCAACTAAATAATTAATTAAACAATTTGCCGAATAAACCATCGGCCACCAAAGTGAAATCCAATATAAACATCCAACACCGGAATAAAACAAATCTGAAAACTGAACTGAAAGTCTGGGCAACATGCCCTAAATAAAACTGAAACTGATAAATGATTCCTATTCAAGGAATGAATAAATAATGCGTCTAATCCAAACTCCTGCTATCATCCAATATGTCGCAGCTCCATGTCCCCGAAATAGAATAACAATCCTGGCGTCCATGTGGCTGGACACCTAAAAGGTTTTGAAAATAGTTTTATAGCAAGGGTTAGAACCCAAAATATTTTGAAAATATTTAGCAAGTGAATTAAGTACAGTAATTTAAAATGCATGAATGCGCTTCATATTTAAGTTAGTGTCGCACTCCTTTGTGGACATTCTCACCCCTCCACTATTATGCACACCTAACGGTTACCTTAACCCCCCACCTATTTGTACTACTCCATCCAACTAGTCCGGGTATAACCTCCCCTTGCCATGCTACTTTAACCCGAGTATAATGATTCCTGAACATTACAAGTTATCTCACCATTAATTTAATTAATTCCTTCTTAAATAGTAGCATATAACCGTGTCACAAGTTATATAAAGTAAATACATCACGCATTGTATTATTATCCGCATATAATATTGAATACCATTATATACGTACCTTTACTAAAACATCCACACATATAACATACGTATATCCATCCCTCGGAGTATACCCTCGCCGGATGATTCCCTCTATAGTGCTATCCCACTAGGTGTGATCACATAACCTAGTTACCCAAGTTGGATTCGCTCACCTGGCCTAAAACATAAACGAAGTGGAGGCGGTCATATTCCTTCCCTAAAAGTGAGATAATCCCCTCACCCATATACCGAACGCTATGACCTGGGGATATACTCGCCCTAGTCCTCAAGCTAGGAGATTCACCCACATCGCGCAACCTCCCTTGATAGCACTAGAGTATATAAATTCAGTAAATATCTAATCACTGATATTTAATAGCACACACAATTTATACACACACACATATATATATATATATATATACTATCACTACACCGTATATATACAATAAAAATCCCAACTTTATCGTGTACTCAAAATCCCGTACACTAGCCTATAATTTCCTGAGTCTATGGCCCGACTCAACTTAATTACTTTTCTCACTTAATAATTTATCATCTTTCCGAGTCTATGGTCCGACTCTAATATATTTAATTCACACTTCAATTAATATAATACTTTCCCCGAGTCTACAGTCCGACTCTAATTAAATTAATTAACACACACATTAATTCAATACCTCCCCGAGTCTATCGTTCGACTCTAATTAAATTAATTAACACATATATTAATTTAATACCTCCCCGAGTCTATTGTCCGACTCTAATTAAATTAATTAAGACACTTATTAATTTAACACCTCCCCGAGTCTATCGTCCGACTCTAATTAAATTAATTAACACACACACCTATTAATTTAATAACTCCCCGAGTCTATCGTTCGACTCTAATTAAATTAATTAACACACCGTATTAATTTAATAACTCTCCAAGTCTATCGTCCGACTCTAATTAAATTAATTAGCACACACATATTAATTTAATAACTTGATGTCACCCAACCATTATCCTCGGACTCGCTCACTCGACCCGTAATTTAATATTTTCCGAGTCTATGTTCCGACTCCAAATTAATTCACTCTCTCAATAATTAATTTAACACTTTGGTGTCACTTAACCAACATACCCGGACTCGCTCACTTGGTCCATTATTACATCTCAGAATTTCATTCCCACATTATTAGCCCACAATGTGTCACACATTTATCTCCATCAAATTTTCCAATTATATTTACCTATAATTATCAACATACCCGAACTCGCCCACTTGGTCCATAATTAAATTGAATATGTTTCACCCAAAATTCACTTTAAGTCCCAACTGTTAACTTAAATTGTCAATTCCTAATAGCTATCTTTTGAGTCCCTAGCTGTTAAATTCTTTATAATTTTTCACCAATTGAAATTATACCCCCAAAATCTAAACAGAAAATAAGGGCATATATAATCACCAACACGACCTGCCAAAATTTTCCCACTATCGATCGATCGATAGCCCTCGATCGATCGATCAATCGTCCCTTGGAAGTTCTTCTTCCCCACGAAAATTTCCACCATTAATGAGCTTTCAAGCTCTGTTTTTCCATTCCATCCTTGACCAAACACAACATAATCTTTAAACCTTTTTATTAAACTAATTTACAACATGGATACAACCATAACTACCCTTTATCCCCACCACAAATCATTGACTCACGAATTGGGTTTTTCCATAAATTTTCATGAACTTTGTTCTACAATTCCAGTTCCAGATTTAAATACCACCTTTCTATATTCCGGGTTTCTCATTCAAATCAGATATTTATACTGAGAGATATATAATACACCTAAGTTCTTACTTTGAATCTCATTCAATAGTTCCATGAACAAAAACCCCATTTTTGTACCCATTTATCCCCAAAACGAATTTTGATTTACACATCACTATGATATGAATTGATTATCATGAATTTAGAAATCACAACAGTTAACCACTTGCCTGAAATTGTTCGTAGGGTCTGATTCCGTTGGTGTAGAGAATGGTTGATGAAGAACACCCCAAATTAGCCCTTAATTTGGCTCCAAAAGATCCCCCAATTGACTTCTTAATTTGCTTCCTCTAATCCTCTCCCAAACCATAGGTTTAGGATTTTCTATCTGCCGTTCCTAGTCCCTCAATTAGGTTGAAACCATTAAATCCCGTTTTTGGCCAATGGGGCCTAATTGAAAAGGCCCAACTCACCCCGTGTGGGCCCGGCTATGCCCAAAAATACCCCGAGACGCAATTACCACCCCCGGGTACTCTTTTCGGACTATCTCGATCCATCCAGACTCAACCGCCCACTCATAATTGCCATCCGAAATACTTTTTGACATATCCAAATTTCGACCTCAAAATGCAACACACATTAATTCGGACAATTAAACTTAAAGTCGCCAATTATAAATAATTCGGCTCACTCAAATAAATTCTCCAACTCATGAATTTAAGTTTCCCCAATTTAAATATTTATAACTCCCAAAATAATTAAATATTAAATCCTAAAAATTATGTTGTGTTACGCCTAAGTTCTCTAATTTCTTCACTTATATAATAAAACTCAATTTTCGTAGGTACTATTCACCTCCCAAATAAAATGACCAAAATACCCCTTCGGTGTATCCTTTTGGTTCCCAAATGACCTGAGACCTAAATCAAACACCCCAGCTAGACTTTTTTGCCTATTTCGACCCTTCTGGACTCAACGGTGCATTGAAAACTACCATTTAGATGACATAAAAATAATTCACTCTTCATTCCATTTAAATATCATCCCGACACTACTCACACGCACGTCCCGACTTAATTAACGTAATTGTCGTTTTCACAACTCGAGATAATTTATAAAATTATAATCATATGTAAAGTCATAATCATATATATATTACTTTTAATCACTAAGTAATATTCAACATAAATCACATATTACTTTATTCTTAAGTAATATTTAAATCCGAATTAATTTACGATTATCCCACAATTAAGTCTAATTAATCCCATTTTAAAAGTCATTAAAAATACGGGGTGTTATAATAAATTTCTTGTTAAATTCCCATAAATCAAGTGTATATGTATTCTACGCAATTTCTATAACCCAGCATGCTCGTAAAATCAACTAGTTTCGTTACCCTAAACTACACAGCATGAAAATAATGCATAAAAAATGGGTGCAATATCTATTATAGTATACGAGCATATAATACGTATAAATGCAACACATACCATAGATATAACTGCACAATCAAGGTTTAATATGTGTAGCACACTAAATTAACCACGAGATAACGAAACTACCTAAAGAGAGTCAAAATCCACAATTGTAGACCTGTTTTGAAAATACAGAGAAATAAGATCAAAACGTTATCCGAATCTCTTCAGATTTGGATTCTGTATGAAAAATTGGGTTAGGTATATGTTTTGAATTTTTCTCAAATCGCGCCCGAAAGCACTAAAAAAAAGATCTAAAACACCCCAAACTAACTCTTCTCATTCCTCTCGTTTTTGCCTCTTTTGATTTCGTTTTTGACCTTTCGTCCTCCTTTCCTTAAAAATATCCCTAGTATTCCTTATAAACCTCTCCCTCAAAACCTAGCTTGGAGCCTAAGCTAAAGCGTATTATAATATTGCCATTTAATTTAAAATTGTCTAATTTACATATTTAAACCATTATAAAATGTCCAAAAACCATTTAAATTTATATATTTGATTCGATTTCAAACTAAAATAAATTTCTTTTAAATATAATATCAATAAATATATTTCTATTTAAAATTATTACTGAAATCTTATACATTATGCTTAAATGAGCCCTCAAAATAACGGGAATATTATATAAGATTTCAGTAACAATTTTAAATAAAAATACTTTTATTGATATTTTATTTTAAAGAAATTTATTTTGGTTTGAAATCGAATCAAACATCTAAATTTAAATGGTTTTTTGATATTTTATAATGGTTTAAATATGTAAAGTAGACAATTTTAAATTAAATGGAAATATGATAATATGAGTTAGCTTAGGTTCCAAGCTAGGTTTTGAGGGAGAGGTTTATAAGGAATATTAGGAATGCTTTTAAGGAAAGGAACATGAAAAGGAGAGGCCAAAAACGAAATCTAAAGAGGCAAAAATGGGAGGAATGAGAATAGTCAGTTTGGAGTGTTTTAGATCTTCGAGTGCTTTTGGATGAGATCTGAGAAAATTTTAAAACATATACCTGAACCAATTTTTCGTGTAGAATCCAAATCTGAAGTGGGATTGGTCATTCGAATAACATTATGATCTGATTTTTCTGTGTATTAAAAACAGGCCTACAATAGTGAATTTTGGCTCTCTTGGGGTAGTTTCGTTCTCCCCTGGTTAATTTAGTGTACTACACATATTCAACCTTGATTGTATAGTTATATACATGATATGTGTTGCATTTATATGTATTATATGCTCGTATACTATAATCATTAATGCACCCATTTTGTATTTGTTATTTTCATGCCATATAGTTTGGGATAACAAAACTAGATGATTTTGCGAGTATGTTGGGTTATAGAAATTGGGTAGAATACATGTACAATTGATTTATGGGAATTGGATCAGAAATTTATTTCAATTGAGGGAATGATATTATGATGATTATTATTAGAGAATTCATAAGCATTACTTATCCAAACCACCCGCTGGAAGGAGTGTCTTGTTGGCTACTATTTTATTTATTATCCAAAGACTAGGCCATAGAACTCGATTGGCAAGTATGCCAAGATTTTATGGCGGTGATTCCAGGTTATGATGGGTAGTGTGCCCGAGTTATGTTATTTATTTGGGGGGGAGGGGGGTATTGGATTGTTCCGGGAATAATTGACATGGTAGTGGAAGATAGTCCTTACCGTATGGTGGGAAGTGCGGTGGGGATTCTGATATGGGTTCTTGGGTTATGTAGCACCCCAAGTGAGATCCTAGGTTATGATTCTATTATTGGAATTTTAGTTTGAGTGTTCATATTGCATACTCTTGTATATGATGCACGCACGCACAAGTATGTGTAGTTACACTTGGAGCATTTATACAAGCTACTGAGTTTCCCGCTCACCCCATAGTTTGTTGTTTTTCAGGTTTCACGTGAGATGATATTTATAGGATCGTTGGGATTGGAATTGTCGCTAGAGGCTCTGGATATTTATTTTAAAATTTTAAATGTATCGCTTTGTTTATTGTAAATTGTTTTGTAAAAGGACATTTGAGATTTAATAAAATTGAGATATTTTATTCAGTCGAATTATTATTTATGCTTCCGCAAATTTATGCTCGATCTAAATGGTATTTTTTTTTAAATTCTCTAATTTATCAATATTTCTCAGTAGCACCTCCCGGGATGTTACACACAATTGCCCTCCAAATAAGAATCGACTAAAATACCCTCAAATATGATCATGTGCCACACACATGACCCACTTCTAAAGTAGGGGGTTACTTGAAGTGGTTTTGAAAATTTAGGGGGTAAGTTTATAAACTAAAAGTTCGGGTGGTGCAGTGACAAGGGGGTAAAGTTTTGCGGAGCCAAGTGTAGTTAACCATAAAAAAAATATGTTAAAAAAGTAGAAACTTTTATAAGCATAGAAAATTTATTCCATAACATTATACAATATTTGTTTGAAGAAACAAATAATTGCAGCAAACGTTTCAACACATGTTTTACGAACAAGATAACACAAATTAACAGATTGTTTCAACATAATGAGGTAGATAAAACATAATATGAAAGTTATTCATCCTTCCCCAACTAGAATATATTATAATTGAACAAATTCTTTCGATATGGTAGCTCAAACAATAGGGCCTCGTCATCACAATTGTTTTGAAAAAAGCAAAAAATTGCAAACCAACTATTCCTTAGAATATTTTTGCTCCAAAAAGCCTCATGCTTTTTAAGTATGCACATTTCCCTTTTGCTAATATCTTAATTATAGTTTAAACAAGATATAACGTATTTAGGAGTCCAATAATGTGATACATGTTAAATATAAATGTGCCCTTGCCTGAATATTAATATTGATTAAAATTCAAAAAGTCTACAGTAATCATCAATTACCACAGGGCTCTCCGTTGAACTTTATTGTAGGTTCTCATGTGTGGGTTGAGGACCCAACACTATCCTGGATTCATGGACAAGTAGCAAAAATTAGTGGCAAAGAAGTTGAGATCCAGAATAGTGAAGGGAAGAAGTTAAGTGATTTGCATATGATCACAATTCACTATCTTTATGTGTACAATTTCTTTTAATTTGGAGTGACGTTTGTTTAACATAATAGAAAATTACAAACCAATCCATTTCATCAACAGTTTTTTCAAAGAAGCACAACCCCACAAGACTTTCCAAATCGTTCCAAAGATTAGGACTGATTTGGAAAAGGTATTTCTACAATTTTTGTACTCTAAAACTAATACAACAATTTTTAAATACTTAGGTTCTCAAACACTAACTTACCCAATATCCTCTTATTTTTAAAGGTATGCGTTAGCACCCCTTGCCGGCGTTGAATCTCCGGCGGAGGAGAGGGAGGTTTTGTAAAGATTACGAGAGAAAAATGAATAAATAAGTTTGTGTGCGTTCTTAAATGTCTAAAAATTATTTTTCAGGGACTAAATTATAGAAACCCATGTGGAAAATATATTACATTCTTCTCCCGTAATTAGTCCTCACTAGAGGTACGAGTAGAAAAATGTAAAAGATTTTACAAATCAGTTCTAATTTGGATCGATTTGGTAATTCTGATGGGGATATATTTTCTTGAAAAAACGCGTTACGGATGGATTGATTTGGGATAGCCATTAAAATAACTTATATGGGAAACATATCCTCATGGTCTTCGCACATGTAAGAATCACAAATCATGCGCTTATTCGCTTCCATGTGTGACACGAAAACTAGTTAATACATTTTATACACGAAAACTAAAGTGGGAGGATCTACAACAAGAAACCGTTCTAGAGCAAATAAATGGACCAAACCACCTGGGCTAGGAACTGTACATGTAAGCCATTCTGACTAGTAGAACGAATCGAAACAAAATAAGGGCAACTATACATAACCAACTATACAACTCTTAAAATCATGTTCTTAAAAATAAAAGGTATTGAAGAACTGATTTGATCTGCATTTTAAACAGACTATCCTTCAAATTTAGGGATAGTCCATCAACTCACGCTGGAATGGATGTAGGTTCCCATATTTTCTCCTCAACCGATATAGTTATGTTTTCCCATATCAATAACACTTTGCCCTTAAACCAAACATAAAGACGTGTCTCAACCAAAAAAAAATCTAAGTGATTAAAAATAACAGCAAACTCCGCAACAGACTTCAAAATATAGCCAACATTTTTTTATACAAAGGAGGAAAAATGTTCGAAGCATGCGAACTTCAACCAACAACTCCCAAAATACGAAAAATACAATTGCTCTAAATGATACAGTAATAAACCCATCAACATTATGTCTCAGAGGATTTGTTTCTAAATTCAACTGAAACCATGATCTTGATCTTGGTTGCATGCTCGTTTCTTTCAAACTTGGGATAATATCACTAAAGCAAGAAAGTACAAAAGTGGATATCATATATAATCGGTTGGGAGTTTACATTTTTAGTTGAATTTCAAATATAATTAATAGTAAAGAAAACTTAGAAATATAATACTTGTTTTCTTACTTTCCTTTTTCAAATTAAACTACTTCAATTTCACCGATGTCCATTTTCCTTCCAACTTTGACATTGAAATATGTGTAGTATTCAAACTATGGCTCGACAAGAAGAGAAAATGTAGTTTTAGCTTCATAGAACTAGTTCCCAGCTCTTGGAAGCATCTTTACAAACAATATATATATATATATATATATAGTCAAATAGATGCTCAACATGGGCAAATTCAAATCAATGCCTAAATCCAGGTGCATAGAAAGCCATGTTGGACGAATTTATGAAATTGATAAATATGGGTACGTACAATGAAAATATATATCTCAATTCATTTCATAATTTTTCAAATACAACAGATAAACATCAAAATATAAATAAAGTATAAAATGCTTCTTTCCAAAAGAAAAGTACAAGCATGGTAGGTATACACACCAAAGACTCCGATGTGAACTCTACAATATATATAGAGGTTCATGAAAATAATTTTAAAGAAACATTGGCACTATTGGAGTAGTTATATTATTACTTATACTAGGTGGAAACCCGCGCGATGCGCGATTTATGCATAATTTAATGCATAATGAACGAATGCAAGTGGGAAATTTAAAATTAAATTAAAAAAAGTGTCATAGAATCAGAATGGAGAGTAGTAGTGATAGTTAAACCGCATGTACAAATGTTGACAAACATTATCAATGTTTTACATAGAGGTAGACAATAAAGTAGACACATGCTTCCATTTCAGGAGATGTTTGATTTTGACGTCAGTGGAAGGATGTGTATTAAAAGACTATAGAAATGTGTAAATAATTTAAGTGGAGTTTTATTACAACAAAAATGTGAACAATTTATTAAATTTGGATAGAGTTTCCTTTATTTATAGCACTATCAACCTTGTTAAAAAAAGTAAAGACTAAAAAAGTATGTCCTGGACCTCGAATACACATTACAATGATCACAATTATACCATTATGAAACATCACTATAATACAAAAATTATGCTTATGAAGAAAAGTGCAAATATTTTTTTAAAAATTGGGCAGAGTTTCCTCAGTTTATCGGATTATCCACTCTGTAAAAAAATAATCCAACAAAAACAATACCATCACAATTATACAATTGAAAATAAAATAAAATGAACATCTAGTTCAATGAAAACTAAATTTGTGATCTACAATTTCTTCAAAGGGTCTGAGTGAGTTTTCGATGGAAGACGTCATCAAGTATTGAAAATCCTACCACGTCTACGATGTAAAGTTCACAAAGCACAGTCTTTTACCTGAAAAAGAAGAAAAAATCAAACTTTGAACTGAGGATGGAGAATTAATATTAAACTCTGGAAATAAAAAAATTTAGTATATGAGAAAATACAAATTACTATAAGGATTCTACTTTATAACTACAACTAATATACAGTAAAAACAATGAACCATACATAGTTGATTGGGTATTATCTTAACTTAGGGCATCAAAACGCTATAAAACATAATATACTTTACCAAGAGGTGTTCAAATCAAACCATGTTATATGTGGTGGTAGTATTGATGTTCCAACGGTGGTACGTAGAAAGTTAAAGTTGGTGATTAGTGATTCTCTACATTGAAAGAAAAGTCATGGATACTTCAATACTAATTTTAGTTTGTAAATTTATATCGTGCATATCGGATATAAAATCACGCAAGAGTGAAGTAACATAATGAAGATACCTCATTTGAGTTCCATAGGTGATGCATTTCACAAATATGTAAAACAGGGTCATAAAACAATGACACATAACATATTCAATTTTCAACAAAGTATATACCTAAGTTACTCAAACTAAACAGAATAGTTTTGTAAACATAATAGCGTATGGAGTTAGAATGGATAGAAAATGTCACCTAAAGAGAAAGAAAGAAACCTATAGCTCCAAATATAGCAAATCCTGGCCTACAACTATGTGTTCCCTTCGTGGTCGAATGGGTAGCAGGCCACAGTAAGAGAATTCCAGCATAAGTGAGTGACTGTAAGAAAGTAAAAACAAAGAGATAATCTATGAAAATATGAGAAAATAGAGTTAAGGAAAGCATAATCATGGAGAACTTAATTGTGGTTAAGTTATAGAAGTTATAATGTTAACTCTCAAGAAAAACAGAGGTGCGAAGTGGTAGTCATACCTGTGTCATAGAATATGGTCCTCAATAACTGTTTTCCATCGATAATGAGTACATAATAAACAAATTTATTCAATTAAATCAACTATATACATAATACAAATCGCATAAAATTATCACATTACACAAGGCTAACACCTAACCAAATGAATGAAAAAATGTAAAATACAAGTTCGAAGAACACAATAACAAACATGGAGTAGATATATGCCAGCATACAGATAAGAATATGGCAGTAACAGATAAAAGTAGACTTAACAAAATGTAACTCGACACGATAATGTGATATGAATACGTAAAATTTTGTGCTTGCTATCAGGTTCACCCCATAAGACTTGTTAATTCACAAACTAATTTAGTGTTGACCTCTTTCATCCTATTAGACCTTATGGAATATTCATTTCCATAAATACAACTTTGATATTTTCTACATTATAACCATTAGTCATCATTTTCCTTCATACCATATTGCTTTCGAGATTCACAATTCACGAAAGTGCATAGAGCGAAGAAGTTGGTCCCGTGGAAGACCAATCTAGGTATGTTGAATTTTGTTGCTGCCTCAGTTGCCCAAGGGAAAAACATATTAGCCACCAGACAATGAGGTTTGGTTTCGCGAGTAGCTTCTCCACTGTCTATTGAAGCATGGCTATGGCGTTTGAGAAATTCGAGATGAGGTCGAGGGAGAAGACTTGGTCCAATCTTTCGCACCCTTCTGGGTGCTGCTGATTTCAATGCCTTGCATTTTGGCATGGAAATGTCAATTCCTTCTTCCTCCTCCCTCTCGACAGCACACTGATATGTGGTGCTCAGCCCACCTTTGCGCCCTATCTCTGGGTACCCTTATGTCCCTAACTAATCTCTCCTCGTATGCACTCCTATGTTCCTCCCTTCAAATAGATAAATTAATTAGTTCAAGTATATATATAAACACCTAAACTTCTTGCAAAGTTAGGTACCTTTATTGCATTAATGCATTCAAAAAAATGTAATAAAATTGTGCCAATGTCAAATTAATCTATTTGTATAGTTCAAAGATATAGAAAATTATGAGTACCTTCTGCATGGTTTTCCTGGGCTTAGATGCTTTACCTGAGGTTCTTCCGAGAATAAAAGATTCACCTTGCCTGGACTTCTCCTCCATCTCCTCTGTCCTGCTGCCTTGTAGCCATTGTTACTTACGCTTATAAAATGCATACATCTGAAACAAAAAACATATTTTCAACTATTCAAGACAAACAAAAAAAACGTTTTCTAGTGTATCCAAACCCGGTTGTGATGCCCATTGTGCCTGTTGTGTTGTATGTTCAAGGCCCTCAGAATTATGCCTATGGGTGTGCACCAGTGTCACCACGTGCTATGTTATTTCCAGTTCCGGATCCCCAGTTGCATGGTAAAATAATGAGCCAGATAGATTATTATTTTAGTAATGAGAATTTAATT
This sequence comes from Sambucus nigra, assembly GCA_949130495.1. Taxonomy (NCBI): domain Eukaryota; kingdom Viridiplantae; phylum Streptophyta; class Magnoliopsida; order Dipsacales; family Adoxaceae; genus Sambucus; species Sambucus nigra. Next base: position 103,125,834 of record OX422214.1, on the reverse strand, counting down.
AAAGATGCATACTTGCAACAGAACATGGATGACCAAGGTTGGGTTCCTATTAATTTAAATAGCAGGCTTAAAAAAAAGTTACTTATTTGACAGGCAATATTCAGCTCATACTCGAATCTTTGAGAAGTTCAACTATTACTGAAGTAAAGGGTGACCAAGTAAGGTGGCAGAATGATTGGATGAGATGGATAATGCCTCAAGTTCCATTTTTTGTTGTATCAAGTCCTTAGTCTGTTGGGAAGTCTAGTCATGATATGTTGGCAGCCCATCTCCAAAGTGTTACATTAGAAGAAACAACTGTCAAACACGGTAATGTTGAGATGTTCTTTAGTAAATCCCCACGAGTGTACTTCCTGTTGAGTATAAATCTGAAAACCAAATGAAACCACATGAGTTCAAATATCAAATGTACATGTCATATCAAATGATTCGTAATACTTAAAGTGAGGGTGTTGGAGTTCAAATACATTGCCATATCAAATAATTACTAATACTTTAAAAAATACTGTTACAACAAAAAAAATACTAAAGCAATAAAACTACTTAAAGTAACATGAAAATGAAAATATTGACATCAGTAATACAACAAACCACATGATATATTATCTTCCTTATATAGTCTATAATTACCAATCAAACCTATAATTTATTAATCCACTACATTAATGATTGAAGAAAACTCAAAACCTAAACCTCACCTCAGACAACTTTTGAATCCTCCATAGTGGTAAATGCACCTGCACTCAAAACCTGAACCTCACCTCGGATAATTTCCATCACGTTTTTGCAAAATAACCCCCTAAATCATGTATTTTGTAGTCACGATCACGATACTTTCAGAGCAAGCGTCTGAGTACCCTCACAATCATCCTTGCATCTCTTGTACCTTTTCTTTTACCATATCTAGAATGACATCCCTTCCTCATTGCTACCTGCATTCGAACTGCTCGAGATCGTGAGTGAATCTTCCCAGTAGTTAAAAGAGAGCATCAAAAGATTCATGTATGTTCTTCTTGGATACTTTTTCTTACTAACTAAACTTTTATTGTGTATAAATTAAGATGCAACTTTAAAAAAATGTACAGAGATAAGAGTTAAAACATTAATTACAAAGTAATTGATCACCACTTTTTATTTTGCTATTATATACATAACAAATATTAATAATGCTAGAAATTTTGACTTTTCTTTTCAAAGAATATATCTATTGGGAGATGTTTACCAATTGAGGGAGATGGCTTCTGCTTTTTCCTAGCCCCGGGATTGCAATGTGGTCTTTCCAGATTCATCCTTTTGCAGCCACTTGGCAAGATGAAAATCAGAATATTCTTGCCTTTCCTCGACAAAGATGGAAGGCATTTAGACTCCACATAGCAGACACTTGTAGTCATCCACCCATAAAAAATGTGTATTTTCGGTTTGATGAAGTTCCTGCTTCATCATATGGACATTGGGTCCTCTTATTCACTTGATGATCTAGGCCAGCATCCTCAAACTGAACTGATTAAGATAATATATCTACCTTCAGTGGTCGAGAATTTTCGATTTCATAAGACTTTAGTGCATGCCCGACTACATGGTGGTCATTAACCTTGTCTCTGATACATGTACATTGCTTGTGTCTCTAAACATGTCTTGATTGGCCTTTAAGGTGAATTTCTCATCACTTGAAATTAACTATCAACATGATATAAACTTAAGCATAATTTAAGCATAATCTGCACAAAATTGTAGAAAAGATGTAATATCTCCACAAAATTGTATAGCAGATGTAGTAAATGTAGTATAGCAGATGTAATATATTAGATAAAATCTCTTGTAGTAAATGTAATATAGTAGATGTAGTATAGCAGATAGCAGACGTAGCTATAATTGTTGAACTTTTAAGTGTATCTATAATTACAACATTTTCTAAGGGGGTAAAGTTAAAAATTCCACAAATTAGAAAAGGAAGAAATATAACACGTATCACACATCTTTCCCAAAGAAATTAGTTCTTCCTTGTAAAAGTATCAACTTGAACTGAATAAAACATAGAACAAATTATAAAACTGAATAGAGACAAAAATTAATCCTTAATCATAGGAAACAAATAATTATAGAATTAAGAATCTCATGAAAAGTCCTACCTGAAATCTGCAAAAAACAGAAAATAAAATTAATTTTTAACTAACAGGAACGAAGAAATTTATTGATGAAATTAATACGATTTCTAATGTCATCCTGAAATCAAACCATATAAACTTGTTCTCAAATTTAAATAAAAAATTCACTAAACATGAGTTTGAGATATCACTGAATTTAAAAACCAATGAAAAATTCATCCGTTCATCCATCCGAAAAAAGGGTAAATGAATACCCTATTTGGGCGACGGCCCTGCATATCAGATATATAGATAGAAATTTCATTTACCCATAAATCACCACACTATCTGATACAATATTGCATTTCCATACTTATTCGTGACCCATAAAGAAAAAAGATGATCAAAATAAGGAATTTCAGTTGTGTACCTGAAAAGCTACGTAAATTTAATCCATTTCAACACCAATCCCTGATATATACATAAAGACAAATACCAAAAAGTTAAATCTGAGAAGAGAGCGAGACTGAGAAAAGACAAATACCAAAAATCTGAAGAGGCAAGAGAGAGAGAGAGAGAGCTATCCATGTGATTTATAGAGAGCGAGATTGAAAAAATAGACGATTGGGTGTCTGAAAGAAGAAGAAATGCCAAATTTCTAGAGAGAGCTACATGACATAGGTTAAGAGATGGAAGATGAAAAGAAAAAAATAAAATCAAACGAACGAACAAAATGGGTTAATACTCTCAACAATTTCAAAACAGATAATACGAACACGTGGACACTCTCATTGTTAAGGAGCCTTAAATGCATGTATAGCATTTTATATTAGTAAGTGATTCTTTATTTTTTTTAAAAGGCGAAGAAACCCTAGATTTTATTGATAATTAGGAGAAGTACCCTCTCCTAGATTGCTTTCACAAGCTTAAAAGATAAATAATTGTCAAACCAAATTTTGGGGCTCACATCAAAATAAAAATAACATGAGACTAAAACAATTTATGGGACCTATATCTAGTGCCATGAGACCTAAATTATATTCTAGGGATGATTTCTCTCCTCTTTTTTAAGAGCCAAATTTTTTTCAGAATTCGTCTTGGAATGATTTGATTCCACAAACTGGTGTATTTTATTTATTTGGGCTCCGATGTCACCCACCATGATATAATCGTTGTCTTGGTGCTGGGTTTGAGTGGGTCGGATTGCAAAGTTACTTATCTTTCTTTTATGAGGAAGTTGAAGTCCTCATCTTTAGCCCGGTTTCTAACATCTAAGCATTGGGCTTTAGCACTCTTATGGTCCTCGTCCAACAAATTAACACAACTCCTTTCTTTAGAATCAATACATGTTTTGCTTTGGTAGTACGGCCACCAAAGATTCACAATTACCTTTCACATTAGGAATAGATATATTGTTGAGGAGTAGTGCTATAAGTCCCAAATAACTCCCCCAAAACTCCCCCCAAAAGCAATTAATATAGTGTCCTGGCGGGACCCCATAACACAAGGCAATACTTAATAGGCAGGAGAGAGAGTAAGTGGAATCCACATCAGATTTGGGGGAGATTTTGGGAGAGATTTTTGTACTCATATTATTATTCATTGTTGAGATGTTTGGAACAGTCCATCCTCTGTGAAGAAAAATCATCCACGTGGAACTGGAGTTGACGTGTGGCAGTAGATGCCTCCTTAACTAGAGGAGAACGTTAGTAGAAACTTGATTTAGTGGTGTATGGTCCCCAATCTTTCCTAGTATCTCAACAACAGAACGTGTAGAATCCTCTTCCATTTGAATTGGAGTGTGTTCTTTAACATAATTTATTTCAATTTGATTTGCCCGAATTTGTGTTAAAGTAGACTCTAAGAGGGAAACAGCTCCAAGGGGTTAATATTTTGGATATTGCAAAATATTTTGATACTTCACAGTCGGGTGATACATTTGATTAGAATGTTTTTTAGGATTTATCCCTATTTTTTTTCTAGAAATTTTGATTTATTCTTAAGTTGGTGATCAACATGATTCGCATTATTACTACCCATTTCATTTATGTTATTTCTTGGTAAGGCAGTTTTCATAATCATCTTACACACTGAAATTATATGTCATACATATCCACAAAAGTCACAGTAAGGAGGTGGATGCTCATTCTCAAATTTAGAAGGAACGTTACCACATCAAAATCCACCAAGACTAAATCTAGAACCAGGTAAGCGAAATCCAATTCTATTAGAATTCGAGCATACAAACCATATTTTTCTCTAATGTAGCCAGATCAATATGAATGGGATTATCGACACCCCACACAATTTCTAATACAATGCGCGGGTGCTAAGATTCGTCTAGGAGATTTAAAAATCAAACACACGCATGTGCTTTTGAAGAAACGAACTTTGTAAGTGAATATTTTGGACATCGTTGCATAAGTTTAAAATAACCAACCTTAATAGTAAGTGGTCTAATGTAACATACTGATGCCATGGTTAATTTGGAAGTCAAAGAGTCACATCCCACATCGCCAAGGTGAGGGAAAGTAATGGTTTATATATGTAGACTTGCATTATTCCAACACTGAGGCCTTTTAGCTCCACTGGTAAGGTATGTGATTGATAATGCACATGTAAGGGGTTCAAACTGCAGTAACACCATTCACTACACCAAAATGGCTAAATTGTCACCTTTCAGCCGGTCACCCTTGTCAAGGTCATTGACCGTGACAACAAACACGCGTTAATGACCGTGACAAAGAATTATCACGATCATTGATCGTGACAAGTCTGTGACAAATGTAGTTGTCACGATCTTGTCACGGTCAAGGACCTTAACACGACCGTGACAACTTCTGCAGCAAAAACCCTTTGCCTTCCCCCCCCCCCCCCCCCCCGCCGTTTCCCTCCTTTTTACAACTCTCTCTCTCTCTCTCTCTCTCTCTCTCATTTATATATATGTTTGTGTGTATATATGTGCGTGTGTGTATGTATGTGTGTGTGTGCATGTGTGGGGGGTGGGGCAGGGGTGAGGAGGGGGTGGGGTGGGGCAGGGGGGCTGTTGTGTGTGTGTGTATGTGTCTGTGTATGTGGTAGGTGGGGGTGGGGAGGGGGGGCAGGGTTGGGGTAGGGGGTGGGGCAGGGGGTTGTTGTGTGTGTGTGTATATGTGTGGTGGGTGGGGGTGGGGAGGGTGGGGAGGCAAGGTCCCATTGTAATTCTCTTAATATCGTGTTTTGATGATTCTATGAGATAATATATATTGTTTCAAGGTTAACTCATTGTAGATAAAAACATTCACATAGTAAGATTAAATTGAATCCATCCATAGATTCTATAATTACATCCACTAAAATATAATTAATAAATGAAACAGTTTTAGATGAAAGTAAATTAATAATTTGTGCCCATTTCATATGAAAGTAGGATTGCCCCTCATTGTAAATTAGTAAATTGATAATTGTATACGTTAATTGTTAGTTTAATTGATGAAATGAATTAATTGAGTAGATGAATTAGAAGAAGTACGGGATACACATTTGTTGTTGATATTGTTGTTGGATTATTTTGTTTAGTAAATGTTTGCTTAGTTAGTTTTAAAAGTGACATGATCACTGGATTATGGTCCATATGGGGGTGGGATTTTTCAACTTTTTTTGAAAATTACTATGTATTTCGAACAATATATATATAGTATGATAATTAAATGAAACATACTTGAAATTAAATATAGTGCGCATTGATACCAGCCTTCTAGTTCTTATTTGTACGCATTCAATAGCCCTTAGACCCGTTCGAGAGTCATTACCCCTGTAATGAGATCTCTCGAATTATCCCGTTTGGACAGTTTGAGACTGTATAATTTCTGTATAATATTCTTAGTGGCTTAAAGTTGTTGCTTTTGGAGGAAGTTCTGCAGTCGTATCTTAATGTTCTCTAGGTACATACTAGATTGACAAGTGTGACTGTTATTTCAATTGATCAATTGAAATAACACTCACACCTGCCAATCTACGTCGTGTACTTAGAGAACTACGGGGATATGCTATCGAATTTTTTTCAAATCGTAACAATGTGCATGAGCTGTTAAGTATATTACAGAAAAATGCGGTCTTGAATGGGATATGACCACTCACCCTTTAGAGGAGATGGAGGAAATAGAAATTAAATGATGGGATAATTAAATGAAACATACTATAAATCTAAGTTTTGTTTACCTTTAATAGGTGTTTAGTTGTGGTAGCTGTGATGGGATATCCTAAATACAAAAAGTGGATGGGTGAGACTAATAGAATGGGGGGGGGGGGGGTTTTGCAGAGGTGCTAACGAATTTGTGAAATATGCAAAGAGATGTCATAATGATGAAGAGTTTTCGTGTCCGTGTACTAGGTGTAAGAATGGTAAGATGTTTGAGTGGAAAACAGTTGAACTACATTTGTTAAGATCGGGTATGCAAGATAGTTATCAATTTTGGAGTTTTCACGATGAATTGAAAGTTCCTTTTGTCCCCGACCAACCTTCACAACAACCTTCAACAAGTAGAATAGATGTAGAAGGGGACGAAGTAGATCATAATATGTTAGAGGATTTAGTTGATGATGCGTACGGAGTTTATGAAGCATAGGAGAATGAGGTTACTGATGATGTAGAAGATTAAAGTGCTCGTGAAGATAACACGATAAAACTTGACGATGACTACCAAAGTTTAAAATTTAAGGCGACCCAACCGTTATACTCTGGCTGTGAGAAAGATCAAACAACGTTACATGCCATGGTTGGTTTGCACAGTTTGAAGACGCAGTACGGTTTGTCTAGCAATAGCGTGACGGGAATTCTGAAATGGGTGAAGGGCTTATTACCCAAGGTGAATACACTTCCAAATAGCTATCCTATTATGAAGAACAGTTTGAAAGGTTTGGGAATGAAGTATAAATCGATTCATGCTTGTGTGTATTACTGCATACTATATCGAAAGGAGTATGAAAATCTCGATCGTTGTCCGGTATGGGATGAACCTAGATATGTCTAATCTACTAGTAAGGAAGGCACAAGCTCAAAAGTGCCTCAAAAAGTATTGAAATATTTTCCCATTGGGCCTAGATTAAAGCGATTTTTCACAGTACCATGGATTGCAGAGGCAATGACTTGGCATGCTAGGGAAGAAGTAGGGGGTAATATCATGCGTCATCTTATTGATTCTACTGCCTAGAGGAGGATGGATTTTGAGTATCCCAATTTTGCTCGAGAACAACACAACATTCGTTTGGCTATATCAACAGATGGTTTCAATCCATTTCGAAATCTAAGCACCAATCACAGTGTACGTCCAGTGATCCTAGCCCCACTCAACCTCCCTCCTTCATAGTGTATGAGACCTGAATTTTCGATGATGGATTTGTTGATACCTGGGCCAAAGGCACCAAGTGATGACATTGACGTCTACCTGGATCCTTTGGTAGAATAATTAAATGAGTTGTGAGAAGAGGGGGTGCAATCATTTGACTCTTTTAGAAAATAAGAGTTTACGCTGAAAGCTATGTTGATGTGGGCAATTCATGATTTTCCAGCTTATGGGACATTATCCGGTTATGTAGTACATGATTATTTGGGGTGTCCTATTTTTGGAAAGGATACTGAATCTCTTTGTCTATCCTCTAGCTTAAAAAATATATACCATCGCCACTGGAGGCTTTTACCCCCAGCTCATAGTTTCAGATCTGAGAAAGGTTACAATTTTTTAATTGGGCGGGGTTGAACATAGGCTAACACCGAGACAACTTTCGGGTTCAAAAATTGAAAGTAAATCTTTTGAATGTGGCCCTAATATGCCAGGTAAGAATCCAAAATTTAAGAACGTCAAGCATAAGAAGACACCAACTGGGAATGAAACTGAGACAAGAAAGGCATGGTCTCGGAGGTCAATTTTATTTGACTTGCCTTATTAGAAGAATAACTCGGTGAACCATGTATTGGATGTGATGCATGCAGAGTGAAGAACTTCGCTGAACATATTGTGGGTACTTGCCTTGGGGGGAGTCATTCGAAGGATGGAGAAAATGCACAAAAAGACCTTAAATCGTTAAAACTTTAGCCACAACTATGGTTGAAAGAAGATAGTAGGAGAAGGACAATAATTCCCCCTGGTGCGTTTACTTTGACGAGTGGGGAAAGGAAGGTTCTTCTAGACACAATATATAATTTGAAGGGCCCATCTACTTTTTCGTCCAACTTGCAAAAGATTGTGAATTATGCTACTCATGATTTACATAAGTGTAAGTCCCATGATTGGCATGTGATCATGCAATTGGTTCCTCTATTGTTTAAGCACTGTTTATCCAAGCACAAGGATTTGCGTACGGCTATTATGCAAATTAGTATTACCTTCTCCCTCTTGTGTGAGAAGGTAGTCAATCGAGAACACATAGTGGCCGTAAAATTGGTTGTGATCGAAGAAATTTGTGTATTGGAGAAGTACTTTCTCCCAACATTCTTCGACATAAGTGTTCACTTGTTGGTACACCTATGTGACGAGGCACTTCTTTGTGGTCCAGTTAGATATCGGTGGATGTATCCGTTTGAAATATTGATGAAAGTTTTTAAAGATTACGTCAAGAATACGCGATACATTGCAGGATCAATTGCAGAGGAATACATCACCGTGGAGTCATCAATATATACTCGGGAATATATGCCTGACTCGACCAGCGTTGATGACACTGAGGAGTTCGTCGATGATGGTGGTCATGTGATGGGAAAACGAGTGAAATTAACGAGTTTGCAACATGAACAAGTATCTCGTTATCTATTTGGCACACATGAAGATGTCGAAGAATGGAAAAAGTAAGTTTCGATTATTATAATGTTTAACATTATTTTATACATGATTAATTTTGTAATATGCAGAAAATATGAAGCCTGTGAGAACAATAAAAGATGAAAAATAATGGTACAATCAGACAGCGAATTTAGGTTGTGGTTGACACAAGAGGTAATTATAATGAAAATAGTCGTTATATAACGTTACATTACACTCAAATTTTACCACTAATATAATTAATTTATCTATATTCTCAGCTCCTAAAGAAGGGTGATGCGACATCAAGGCTTGCTCATCTAGCCACTGGACCCTTGTTCGTGGAACAAGAGTACAAAAAGTATCATTGAACGGTTACATTTTTGGCGCTAAAGTGTACGAGGAAAGTACAAATGTACAAAACTCGGGAATTTCATACAAGGCTCTTACTTTCTTTCGAGCAAGCGCAAAAGATAAAAACCTCGTTGAAGCTGAAATGACTTACTATGCTGTAATCCAAAATATATTTGAATTGGATTATATAAGCTTCAAAGAAATTGTATTTTACTGTGACTGGGTAAGAGTTGAGGATAAAAATGCTTGTAAAGTTGATCATGTCACCAATTTGATCATGGTTGACTTGTCCAAGTTGAAGAGCAACTACCAAGTGAGCCGTTTGTTTGTGCATTTCAAAAGGTTAAGCAAGTGTTTTATTCGGAGTATATCAACAACGAGCCGTGGTCAATTGTCCAACACGCGCCAAGGCGTCTAAATAGTAGTGTGGATGACTTGGCTGCTCCTACCGAATATCAATCCAATTTTTATGATAACCCGAATTTGAAACAATTTTTCAATTTGTAATAAATATTCCAATTTGTACTAAAATATCCATTTTTAATGCTTTTAATTGATTTGCACTTTATCATTTTCACTCTTGTGTAGTGTGCGTGTGTGGAGAGGACATTAATACATAAATATTCCAACTACATCTAAGTTTTGTTTATACTAATCCATGAATATACGCTTCTTACCTTTAATAGGTGATTAGTACATAGTTATTTGGGGTGTCCTATTTGTGGAGAGGAGACTGAATCTCTTCATCTATCCGAACACTAAGAAATGCCATAAACCTAGGGAGTGATGTTCTATAAATTCCTCCCAACCGTTATGTAGCCAAACATCACCAGTTGAAGTTGTCAATTCCACTTTCCATACCCTACCACTTGGAACCTCTAGCAAAACATGGGAGACCATTGGAAGGTGGAATTGACAACTTCAACTGCTGATTTTTGGCTACACAACGGTTGGAAGGAATTTGCAGAGCATAACTCCATAGGATTATGGCATTTCTTAGTGTTCAGATATAAAGGGAATTATATTTGACACGATTGTCTGGGGTACATTAGTTGGAAGGAGGTGCCATATGAGCTCAAGTTAGCGTTTGGGTGACACTACTGGTAATGTATTTATATTTATATGTCAATTTCAATTTCAATTTCAATTTCGATTTATATTTATATTTATATTTATATTTATCTACATTTGCGGGGCGGATACTAATTTTACTTTATTTTATTTCAGGCGACAGGGAGTGGCCCTGGGGTTAGGCCACATGGTCTCGATACTTATGTGGCTCTTCGGACGAGAAGGGAAGGATAAGGAGGTGTCCCCGAGCGTCGCGGTACAAAATCTCTTTTCCAGCTAAATAGTTTGTGGATTTGAGATAATTGATGGTGATGTTGTTTCTTCTTAAATAGTTTCTATTTTGAATGTATATTTGCATTATCTCTAGTTTATTTGGATATATGATGTTTGAACACATACAACGTTGATATAACAGGTACAAATATACTGTTGGGCAGTGGCAGTGGCCATACTGCCCAGCAGATTTTTTTTCAATTCTTCCAGAATTATCACGGTCATTGACCGTGACAATTTTCAAAGGGGTCAAGGCTTTGTCACGGTTATTAACTGTGACTAAACGTGTCACGGTCAGGGACCGTGACACGACCGTGATAATTCTTACGAACTTGTCACGGTCAATGACCGTGACACGTCTTGATAAAAAAATTTGTCTCGCTCCGAATTATCATGGTCATTGACCTTGACAAGTCCAACTTGTCAAGGTCAATGACCGTGACAATTCGACAGATTTGGTGTAGTGATTTTGTGAATTTAGAGTTAATAAAACCCGATATTATTGTTTGCGATAGTTTAAGTGGATACATTTTTTTGTGAAGGAAGAGTGGGGTGTTACAAAATGGTATCAGAGTCGATGCCTAGCTGGAATAATCATGCCAACTTGTTCGGTGATGTCTTATTTCATCCCAACGAGGAAGTTGGGCTCCCTAAGGGTGTGGATTATAACATAATGGTGCAATGGTTTATTTAGAAGCCAGAGGGTCACATCCCACATTGCATGAGTGGTTGAATGTAATGGTTCATATATGTATACTTGCACTCTTCTAACACCAAGGACTTTTAGCTACACTGGTAAGGCATGTGATTAATGATGCACATATAAAGGGTTAAATCCCCACTAACACCAAATTGTGGATTTAGAGCCAATAAAAAACCCTAACGCTATGTGCGGTGGTTAAAGTGGGGACAATATTGGTGATGTAAGAATGGGGTGTTACATCTAATCATCCAGTCTTTTTTTATGTCCTCTATTAACTCAAAGTATAAATAGTAAAATCCTCTACCTTTTAGGGTGATTATACATTGATGCTGGGGCTTCCATGAAACATTTATATGACCTATGAGTTCCTATTTTGTGATTGGAGTTTGTCCTTTCGCAAGAATTATCCTTCGAAGCAGTCTCAAACTGCATGATTGTAGTGACTCTTGATAAATTTCCTTTGAAATTTTAATGTGTGGTGTATCCTCCTGATATGTTGGTGTGGGAAAGATTGAAAAATACGAGGAAAGTCATTCAAACAACCTGATGTTAGATTGTGAAAACCATGAAAATACATTTTTTAGAACATTAGAAAATGAAACCTTCGGATGAAAGGATGCCCAGAGAATGAGTATTGATTATTATAGGTATTGGAATTGAAGATTCCAGATGAACAATGTGAAGAAGCTTTAGACAGAAGTTATAGCTTATTTTATTACCTATATTCAATTAACGTATATAAATACACTGTTACACAAATCAAAGTTAACAAACGCTTCAGTTACTCTTTCACATATTCCAAGAAGAAAATTCATTCATCAACACTCAAAGTAGAAATTTACAAACTATTAATTTTAGTCTTCACACACACACATACATATACACACACACACACATATATATATACACACACACACACACACACACACACACACACACACATATATATATATATATACATATATATATATATACATATATATATATATATATATATATATATATATATATATATATATATATATATATATATATATATATATATATGCTCACATAAAATATTTGATTCCTAAGAAATTTTCTCCACAAGAATTGTTTGTGAGTAACTCATTCACCCAAGAAATGTAAACACGTGTTTGCCATATAATGAAATAGGAGAATTTATAACTTAAATGTGGAGGAAAACTAACTTTTACACTATTTGGATCAAGAAAAAATGCTTAGGATAACCGCTAAATGTAGTTCCACTAAAAAAATAAGATCAAGAATGGGAAAGAGAAAAATCAAAACAAATTACAATATACTGATCAAAGATGATAAAGTGAAAAAATTCCAAATTATGCAATAGTCGTAATTAGGAAATAACAATAAAGGAAAAGGGAAAGTGGGATCCAGGTTAAACATACAAATCAAATTTTTATTATTTAGTAATAAAATGTTCAAAGTCACCTTAAATATTTAAGGGTAAATTACACTAAGCACCCCACCCACCTCGAACTATTAATTTTTTACACCTAACCCATTTTCAACAAAGTTTCACCTTTTTAAGCATAAATTCATGTTTTATCAACTTTTTTTTATGAAAATAGGTTGGGTGTAAGCAATAAATAGTTCAGGGGGTCTTTGCGTAATTTATCTAATATTTAACTTAATACCAATTCCACACATTCTACCTAGATAATTCTACCAAAAGTTATAAAATACGCACACACACACACACACACACACACACACACACACACACACACACACATATATATATATATATATATATATATATATATATATATATACTGGGGTGTACTCGTGTCGATGGCACGGTGTAAAATTTGCTCCCGATTGTTTGTGATTATAGCACATTCATTCCCGTGTAAATGTCACGGTGAAAAACTTACTCCCGGTTGTTTCGGCTTTCATGTCGTGTCACCATAGCGTGTCTAAATTTAAAAGTGTTTATGTTTTGTAAATTAACTTCTAATGTGCTGATTTAAGGGTTATTTAAATCAAATTTTAAATTGAACATGTCACATCTATATAAATGTCAATTTCGAATCAATTACAACGTACCGATTAAAGCAATAAATTAAATGGCCAAAAATAATCCATTTTAATTGTCTTTATACTGGACTTTAAATGTGAAGCCAATAAATACATAACTTTACAAATATACTAAAAGAAATACAATGTACGAAATTTTTTTATAAAAAAAATTAAAACAAATTTTAAAGAATGCATTGGTTACGCCTCTTCCTGAGGCACGATGACAAGTCTCCCTGGTATGAATCATATGGTCAATTTTCCTGAAGGACGAATACTGTTTTTAAAATTATTTAATCGTGATTAATTTACTTTTATATACTTGACTTTCCCATGCTTATTGTGCCTACAACACACACACACACACACACACACACACACACACACACATATACACACTCACACACACACTACCTCCATCCCAAACTAATAGTTGCTATATTGAAAAACAACGATTTTAAGGCACACACAATCAATAGCCAAGATTGAGAGTCGTTCACTCTCATGTAATTTGATTCACTTACGACATTTAAAAAAATAAAATGGACTATTAATTTGGAATATTCCAAAAGCAATGGAGGATTGTTAATTTTGAATGAAAAGAGTAGTATTTATTACACTCCCACAAATGATTGTCGCCTCTTTATTATCAACAAATATTTTGCTGCCACCGTGTATACCTTTTTGTAAATTTCAAAGACCCATTAACAATGCAGTACGACAATATATAAAAGAACATTAAAATCAACTTGCCAATTCACACCCCACTAACGACACTATATTAAAAGTATACAAATTTATATAATCAGTTATATAAAAAATGATTTCATTACATGCTCAAAGTTATGTGCGAAAAGGTCATAAATAACAATATTTGCCTTGAAATAATGTTGTATGAACAAAATCTTAGTACACACTGGATCTGTACAACTGAATCTAAGCAAATCACAATAGCTGCCATTACCTATTAATTGAACCGAAGTTTATTATAAAGCCATTACGTTAACTTAATCGAACAATAAATTGAATGAATCGATAAACTGGAGCAATAGATCATATTTATTATGTGAACTAGCATGTGACCCGCGCGATGCGCTGGAGTTTAAATAAAAATTAAGTGCTTCAAAATCTATTTAAAACCCGACTTAATAGATATAAATAGATAATAATTGATAACATATAGAAATTTATTGTGCTTAATATTTTACCATGAATGAGTATAAAAAAGTACCTAAAGTCACAATTTTGACAACACGACAATATGATCCAAAATTGATAGGATATGTCTTGAACGTGTCGTATTCATGTAGGGATTTTTTTACATGAAATTCTGAAATGTTGTGCTTGTGTCAAAATAGTGACTCGTAATATAATCATAATAAAATAGATTACACTACTTCCAATAGCGACGTTTGAGTTAGCAACCTATACATAGATATAATATATATACACATATAGATACATATACAAATATATATGGCGAACAACTAGGGTGGAGCCAAGAATACCCGAAGGGGTGGACTAACATCAAGTTCAAAATAATAAAATTAAGCTAAAATTAAAATAAGTCCACAAAACTAAATTCAATATTAGAATTCATTCATTGAAAAAAAAATTCAAATGAAATATTGGTTGATTAGTCTTTAAATATTCAAATTCATCAATTACAAAACAAAAAATTAATAAGTATTTGTCTATAGTTGATTATGTGCCATAATTATTTATAACCTAAGAAAGTGACAAAGGAATTAATATTTTAATTGCTAGAATTAAAAATAAGATTTAATAAATCACCAATCATGCATCCACATAATAAAAAAAAATTAAAATACAATTAAGATTCAATAATTAAGGAATTAAAATTAGTGAAATAACTAAAGCGAGAAAAAATCCCAATTAGGCAATTCAAATGCAAAAGAGAAAACTCTTAATTTTCACCCTAATAGATAATTGAAATGAAAATCGTTAATTAAAAATAATAAGTGAATAGATTTTTATAAAGCAACATAAACTAATTAACCTCACTAATCAATTGTGTGTCACTTAATCAAATTTACATTTGGAGAATACACTTAATAGGTTGAAACCCATATTTCAATTTTTTTGGAAAAAATAAATACCTAAATCAACAATCAACAATCTGAAACCGTGTGTGTGGAACAAATTGGAGTAAATATAAAATAATGGCCAGAAATATTGAAAGAACCACTTTTGGAGACCTCACTGATGTGATCCTTTCGAGCATAATCGGTGGTGTTAATCAATCTACTTGTTTGGAAGATGAGAGATGAAACGAAGTTCCTTCAAAGGTAACGATCGCTTGCCATGTCCACGCAGGTCCAAAACCCCATCCCAATTGCCCCACAAACCTTGGAGGATCTGGTAACAAAAGATGATGGTGTTGGTGTTGTTGATGAAATTTTAGGAGAATCGTCAAGTTTAGATTAAGATTTGAGATTCTTTAGAACGAAAAATCCGACGAGAGTCCCCGACGAGAAGATTAGGATCAGTCTCAAAGGACACATTTATGTCCTTCTCCCTCCAATTATTCCAGATCAATAAACAGTTCAAGAATGGAAAAATATTGGAAACCATTGGTGGGTTTTTCTTATTGAGAAAAATATGGAAGAAATGAAAAATAGAGTTTTTAGATAAGAGGTGTAGAGGGGGTGGGAACATGGAGACTGGGTTTGTTGGGTGAGTAAATTAAGCTTAACATAGATGAAAGTTAGTAGATGGGTGGGAAGAGGAAAAGAGAGAGATCACTATTGCATTAGATAGCCGGCGGGTGAGGATGAGAATAGATAGTTTTCACACGGAAGCTTGAATAGATCATTATTGCATTAATTTACATTTATACCTCTAATACTATCATATTAGAGGTATAATATAGAATATAGAAATGGAGAATGTACAGATATAAAAAATTACTGTTCAATGCAACCCATCTTGATGAACCTTTTGTTTTCACTGTGACTATTGTGCATGTCATAAACACCCAATATTGTTTCCAAGATAGATATAGTAATAAAAATTGAATGAAATGTACATGGCAATTTAAAATTGATCATTCACAAACTAACGTAGCATGTAGACAAAATATGAAGTACTCGAAGAAGAAGAGGTAAAATGTATAAATTTGAATAAAATAAGAACATAATCCTTTTTGTTTGTCATGTCCAAGAAAATATGAATACAACAAACAATAATCTAGAAATATTAACCCACCCCTACTGCCATCAAATCGCCATTCACGTGTACTCAACATTGTTGTATACAGCAAAAACAACAACTAAAGAATTTACTTGAGATTTGGATCTATATCAACTTGTTAAAAAGAAAGGAATGGTTAACGAAAAAGAAGATATTGGTTTGAATCACTTATACACAGTGAGGTTGTGAAAAACTAACTTAAGCTCTGAAAACAAATGAAACCACATCTCGTAAGTGATGCTACAGGTTCCAATAAACCACATCTCGTAAAACCACATCTTGTAAGCAGTTCCAATAAAACCACATCTCGTAAGCTGTTCCAATAAAACTACATGTCGTAAAGCAACTTCAAAAGCTTTCACCAATAGTATCTGTTCTAATAAAACCACATCTCATAAGCAGTTCATCTCATAAAATTATGACTACAACATTTCAATTGCCTTTTTTAAAAAAATAGAGGGTTCAGGTTGGAAAAAAAATGAGGGATTTAAAAAAATCCCCAAAAATTATTGTTTTAATGTGAAGAAACTAAAAGAACACGTATTCGAGAAACAATGCGAATGAAATATTTATGTTGGAACTATTTATGTTGTCCATGACCCGTAGCTCAACTGCAAATTTGACAATCTATGATGCTTAATAAATACTTAATAAAAGTTTAAATTGAAATCTTATTTTGAACGGATATGAATCTTACCTTGTTAGACAACTAACAAAAATCTTTCACCACAAAACACAAAAGTAGAGAGAGAAACACATAGAGGTTGAATACAAAAAAACCTGAAGTCCATGTTGAACATGTTGAAGATGAGAAATATGTTTGCAGAGAAATGGGTTTTACGACCTAACACGCTGTAGAAACATGGTCGGAGGAGCTAAGTTGAATGATTTAGCCATAGCTTACCCAAAATCGGCACAAAAAAAATTATACCATGGCAGAGCTAAAACCGTAGAGAGAGAGGATACCTAACGACGAGAAGAGAGTGAAATGAGAGTTTTAAAGTGAGAAAGAATTGTAGAGAGTTGTGAGTTGGGTGACAGAGGGTGCGCCTTGAGACTTGTGCTCTTGAGCCTTGTACCTTGATAAGGTGTACCTCTTTGACCAAATAATCTTCTCAAGTTCTAAGAATTCACAACTGCTAGATTTGTACTCTTCAAATTCAATCTCAGCCACCAGTTAGCTTATACAAAAAACACCCTCCTCCTTTATATATATATATATATATATATATTAAAACTGCATGCTTATCCAAGATAAGTCATTTCCCTAATCACGTTGGAAATGGTTTACAAATGTGATTACTTACAACACAACTATATGTTACAAAAAGAATGACACATACCAAAAACAAACTTCAATCCATTATAACCAACAATTGAGATCAATGAGAAGTATATAAATTGTTATATCTTACTGAAAACTGTATAATCCTCATATTTATATATACACGTGATATTATAAGTGGAGTATAAATAATATTTAATTTGGCAAAAACAGAGGAACCGTATATGGATCTGTTAAAAAAATCAACTTAACATTAGTTATGGCCTGATTTGAAATCCAAATAATTAAAACCAATAAATTAGAAGAATTAAGCATTTGAACCTGCAAAATAAATCATAAAAAAAATATCTATCGAAACAACGTAAAAAACAAATTCAAGCCTAAAACACCATATATTGCAATAAAAAATCAAAAATCATATTGCAACGGAAAAAAAATGGTTAGAACCTGTGAGAATGAAAGATAAGAGAGATAGTATGAAGGGGCATCAGGATAACTTGAGAATATATGTGTGTGTGTGTGTGTGTGAGAGAGAGAGAGAGAGAGAGAGAGTGAGAGAGAGAAAGAGAGAGAGGTTGGCATTGAAATGAAATAGAGAAATTGTTGGTTGAAATAAAATGTTGTTGAATGAGAAGTCAGTGGGTGGGGGGGGGGGGGGGGAATGGAAAGGGTAAAATTTTTAAATCCAAAAAAAGGGAAATTTGATCTTAACCCTTCATTTTAGTGGGTGATGTGGCAAAATCTGACCCTAATTGTGCTTAGAAAATTCAAACACTTCTCTACTTTATTATATAGATTGTACTCCTCTATTTAATTTTTTTTATAGGTAATCTCATTTCTTAGTTTAGATTAATAATAATCACCTAAGGCCGAATTCTTTTGCAAACTTACTATGTGCACATTGAACAAAATTAAATAAAAAAATATAACAAAACATAATGGATTAGAATTACAAAAAGGAAAAGGGGAAAATGGTTTTATAAGAATATTAACATGAATTGAATTAAGAACTGTATAAGATGGATTACGCCTGGCTTCAACAATAGAGAGACTGAATTAACTTGATTAATGTGAAACTTTTGTTCTCTCCTGTTTTGTCTAGAAAACAAGTTACATTTAATCAAGAAAAGTACTTTTAATTTGTATATCTTTAGAGGAATAAGATACTGAGAGTGGATTTCTAGAGTGCAAATGATTCTGTCTTGGTTTGTGAAGAATAAAATTGCCATCCTGAATTTCCCAAACAACCTTTCATTTAGATATCGAACATATTATTTACTATATTTGGTTGGAGAAAAATAATCAAATTTTTACCGATAAGTGAGTGGATAAAGAATTTACTGCTCTCTTAGGACATCATCGTGTAAGGTTTTTAAAAGGCTATGTTTTCTTCCAAACTGGAAATTTGGTAGTTATAAGGGTGTTGATCAGCGTTTAAAATATTTTACCAAGGCAACCTTTATTTTGTTTATCTATTTTTTTAATAAAAGGAGAAGCTTTATCAGGAAATGTCCCAAACTGCATAATGGACAAAACATCCACCCATCCTGTCATTATGTATAAGAGGTCGCAAAAATACGTGAGGGAAGTATAGATACAAGACAAAAAAGGGTATCCCACCACAACAGCAGCTAGGGCATCAGCACACCTATTGGCTTTGTGAAAGTAAAGAGACAAGGTAACATGCGTAAACCTATGGAATCCATCCTGCACCGGCTGGATCACGTCTTTGTGAGCTGGAACTTACATTGTATTCATGAGGATTATGTAGTAGACAAGTTCACAATCGATTTCAAGTTCAATACTCTTAAACCCTAAATGAGAAGCTAGGTAAAAATCGAGTTTAATGGCCCAAATCTCAGCAAGGACCAAAGACACATAGCCAATGTTATGAGAAAGGGCAGCTAGAAAGTTCCCATGATGGTTACAAAGTATTATACCGGTTGCCGCAATGCCCGTGTCGTGGTTTTTTGGCCCCATCAGTGTTGCACTTTATAAAGTCAGGGAATGGTTTGGTCCAAGCAATGGGAATATTCAGAAGCTTAGGGACTGATATTTGAACCGAGGACTTATGATCCCATAAGTATTGTGACGTTTGTTGAAAAATCGAGTGGAGGATGGGTTCGCATAGGACAGGCTAGTTGCGAAAAATGGCCCCATTTCTGATCAGCCAAAGGGTTCACAGTCCAATGAAAAGTCAAAAAAAGTGTAAGTTTAGTGAGTGAGGTTGAGGCAACTCATGTAACTGATGTAAGATAGGGATAGTAGAAATATCCATGGCTAAATCATGTCTGTGTAGTTGGTAAAATACAGGGAAAGTTATAAAAATATGAGTATTACTATCGTCAAGGCCGCAAAGGGAACAAAGCGGCGAAGATAGACGAGGATAGTAGAAAAGTTGATCTGTTGATGGGAGAGCATCATGCAGTAAAAACCAGAGAAACAGATGTAACTTAGAGAAAGCGGACTCTTTCACAGCCAAAGTCGCGGCAGGGATGGGCAATATTGGATGTGGGTCGGCGTACGCAACCATTGGTATGGGGAGCGAATAGAAAATTCCCCCATTGAATCCGGCCACCAGTAAGGTTCGTCCACCTTCTAGCCCGGAGGAATGAATATGGCCTAGGTGTGAGAAAGGAAGTTAGCTGGAAACCAGCTAGCCAGTCGTGAAAAATCCCACTGGGAGTTAAAAATTAAGTTTGTGTGTGACTGAGCAAGAACCGTGCTGAGAATGTGCAGAAACAACGATTCCAGACTGTCGTTAAGAACCCAAATATGATGACCAAAGGAAATATGGCCTTGGTTGACTCTCCATTTGAGTCATTGTTTAAAAATAGGCTAAAGCTTTAAAACCTTAGTCCAAAAGCAAGAGAAACGAGAATTCCATGTAGTTGTTAAGAGAGTAGCCTGTGGGAAATATTTTTGGGTAACAGTACGAGACCACAGATTCTGTGGTTGGGTAAACAGTTTCCACGGGAGCTTGATCATAAAGGCATCATTTAATACGTTTTCACTATGACTGTTGTGCATCATTTAAAGTATGTAGCTGTTTTATGGGCCAGAGGTGTTGCATTCCAGAAGAAGGATTTGATTTTTTGAGTAAGTGAACTAAGAATTATCTTTGGAAGCGGATAGGCAGACATGTAATATGATGGCAGGGATGTGTAGGCAATATTAATGAGCGTTACACAACCCGCAGACAACAAAAACTTATTATACCAGACAAGGAGCCGACTATCAAGTGCAACAATAGCTTCCTGGAAAAGATGACGAGTAACCCGCCCAGTAAGTAAGGGAAGGCCCAAGTATTTGCCATGTCCCTGATAGCGAGAAATCTGAAACTACTGGATAGTTGTATGGTGAATCCCGAAACATCCCCCAAATGACCCCATGAAAGGCACCAACACCTCGCACGACACCAATATAACTCATAGGAACTGACCGTGTGGACATGGGGCTCCCGGTTTGAGAATACGGTGATAATTTGAAAATTTCTAGACTCGGGCTTAAAAAATGGCGCTAAAGGGGGAAATCCCAAACAGTCCCGTGAGAGGAATCGACACCTCGTGCGAGGACCAACGTAACTCGTAGGAACTAACCACGTGGTCACAGGACTCCCAGTTATATAATACGATGATAATTTAAAAATTCCTTGTCTTACGCTTTAAAAAATGGCGGTTGATGGGGAAATCCCAAAACAGCCCCGAAACGGCCTCATGAGAGGCACCCACACCTTGCATGTGACCAATGTAAGTCGTAGGAATTGACCATGTGGCTCTCAGTTTGGGAGTACGACGATAATTTGAAAAATTTTAAACTTAGGCTTAAAAACATGGCAGTTGAGGAGGAAATCCCGAAACAACCCCTAAATGGCCCCGGGAGAGGCATCGACACCTCGCACGGGACTAATGTAAATCGCGCGTGCAACAAAGATTTGATGGGATTGTTTCTCCTTGGAGTGAGGGATTGGTTTAGAATAGTTCTCGAAAAGCTCACGCGAGTTATGTAGCGGGAATGGTCTAGTAAATTATGGAAAGACAGAATGTAGAGCCCTAAGATAGAATTGCTTTTTATGATAGATACGACTGTTGGTTACACTACACCAAAACGCTCATTTAGTAACAGACTATTTTTTATATTACTAACAATATTTTACCATTACTATTTCTTATAGTAGATTACCGTTACTAATATGAGATAAGTGTTACTAATATTAGTTCAATAATTTAAAAGTCATTATTTTTCTTAAAAATGACTCTCTCCAAAGCTTCAGCAACATATCTAAAACACAAAGCCCTCCAAAATGGCGACCTCGGGTTTGTCAAATCGCGAAGCTTCTCAACACCCAAGTCGCGAAGTTTCTCGACACCTGCAAATCGCGACCTAGGGTTTGTCATCTCCGAAACTTCATCCCAAATCTCTATCCAAATCATGACCTATGGTTCAACCTAGGGTTTGGAAGAGCTGGGTACATTTCTTTCTCTCTCTCTCTCTCTCTCTCTTTCTCTCTCTCTCTCTCTCTCTCTCTCTCTCTCTCTCTCTCTCTCTCTCTCTCTATATATATATATATATATATATATATATATATATATATATATATACATCTATCTATTTATCTCTCTCTATATGTTGTCTTATCGTTTCTGGTGGTTATGGTGGTATGGTTATGTTGTGTACATATCGCCGGAGAAGCTGACGGCGAGAAATTATTTTGTTAGTTATATTTTCATATTGAACTTTGAAATTATGCATTTATTATTATAGATACGCATTTAAATTTTATTATTTTTGTACATAATGTCGGGCGGTAATGAAAGCAACGCTCCAACCAACAACCACAAGTATAATTCTCATCACTAATTGGTTAGTAATACTCAACTCCGCAAACTGTTCACTCTCCAACTCCAAATTATGTTCACTGTCCTACTCCACAAACTATTCACTCCCCTACTCTGAGTTGCAGCAGGCAACGTACCCCCAGTAATCCAATTGACACACCCAACGCTCCTGAAACTGCCAGGTCAGTTGAAAAGAAGCCCATTGGGTTCTATGATATAACCCCACGGGGGATAAGAATCAAGTTCAATAGTTTAAAGCCCACTGTTTGTTGACTTAAGCTTAAAAACATGGTGCTAGAGGGGAATATCCTAAAACGGACCCAAAATGGCCCTGTGAGAGGCACCGACACCTTGCACGGGACCAATGTAACTCGTAGTAACTGACCGTGTGGACTCGGGGCTACCGGTTTGAGAATATGATGATAATTTGAAAATTTCTAGACTTAGACTTAAAAAATGGCACTAGAGGAGGAAATCGCAAAAAAAAAACGGCCCTGTGAGAGGCACCGACACCTTACACGGGACTAGTGTAACTTGTAGGAACTGACTGCGTGGCCACTGGTCTTTCGTTTTGATAATACAATGATAATTTTAAAATATCTAGATTTAGACTTAAAAAGATTGCGCAAGAGTGGGAAATCCTAAAACGACCCCCAAACGGCCTCGTGAGAGGCATCGACACCTCGCACGAGACCAATGTAACTCGTAGGAACTGATCGTGTGGTCACAGGGCTCCCAATTTGAGAATACACTGATAATTTCAAAATTTTCAGACTTAGGCTTAAAAATTGGTGCTAGAGGGGTGAATTTCGAAACAGCCCTCAAATGGCACCATGAGAGGCACCAACACCTCGCACGGCACTAATGTAACTCGTACGAACAAATTGCATGGCCATAGGGCTCTCAATTTGAGAATACAACAATAATTTTGACAATTTCTAGACTTAGACTTAAAAAATGGCGCTAGAGTTGGAAATCTCGAAACAGCCACCAAACGGCCCTGTGAGAGGCACTGACACATCACACGAGACTAATGTAACTCATAGAAACTGATCGCGTGCTCACGAGACTCTCGGTTTGATAATACGAAGATAATTTGAAAATTTCTAGACTTAAGCTTACCAAAATGGCGCTAGAGGGGAAAATCCCGAAATAGCTTCCAAACGGCCTCTTGAGAAGCACAGACACCTCGCATGGGACCGATGTAACTCGTAAAAATTGATCACGTGGCTACAGGGCTTCCGATTTGGAATACGACGATAATTTGACAATTTCTAAACTTAGGCTTAAAAACATGGCGCTATAGGGGAAATCCCAAAATAGCCCCTAAACGATCCCGTAAGTGGTACCGACTCGCACGGGACAAATTTACCTCATAGGAACTGGCTGCGTGGCCATGGGGCTCCCGATTTGAGAATACGGTGATAATTTGAAAATTTCTAGACTTGGGATTTTAAAATAGCACTTGAGGGGGAAATCCCAAAATAACCCCCAAACAGCCCCGTGAGAGACACCGACACCTTGCACGGGACCAATGTAACTCGTAGGAACTGACCGCGTGGCCATGGGCCTCCCGATTTAAGAGTAAGATGATAATTTAAAATTTTCTAGACTTAGGCTTTAAAACATGGCGCTAGAGGGGTGAATCCCAAAATAGCCCCCAAATAGCCCCGTAAGAGGCACCAACACCACGCACGGGACCAGTGTAACTCATAGGAACTGACCGCGTGATCACGAGACTCTCGATTTGATAATATAATGATAATTTGAAAATTTATAGACTTAGGTATAAAAAAATAGAGCTATAGGGGAAAATCCCGAAATGGCCCCCAAACGGACCTATGAGAGGAACCAACACCTCGCACGAGACCAATGTAACTCGTAGGAATTGACTGCATGGCCATAGGTCTCCCAGTTTGAGAATACAGTGAAAATTTGAAAATATCTAGACTTAGGCTTAAAAACTTGGCACTAGAGGGGGAAATCCCAAAACGGCCCTGTGAGAGGCTCTGAGACCTTGCACAGGACCAATGTAACTCATAGGAACTGATTGTGTGGCCACGGGGATCCCAGTTTGAGTATATGGAGATAATTTAAAATTTTCTATACTTAGGCTTGAAAAATTGGGCTAAAGGTGGAAATCTCGAAGCAGCCTCCAAACGACCCGGTGTAAGGCACCGACACCTCGCTGGGACCAACGTAACTCGTAAGAACTGACCGCGTGCCCATGGGACTCCCTATTTTATAATACGACGATAGTATAAAAATTTCTAGACTTAGGCTTGAAAACATGGCGCTAGAGTGGGAAATCCCGAAACTAACCCCAAATGGCCTCGTGAGGGGCATCGACACCTCGCACGGGACCAATGTAACTCATAGAAACTAATTAGGTGAAAATGGGCCTCCCAATTTGAGAATACAATGATAATTTTAAATTTTCTAGACTTAGGCTTAAAAAACGGCGCTAGAGGGGTGAATCCCGAAAGATCCCCCAAATGACCCCATGAAAGGCACCAACACCTCGCACGGCACCAATATAACTCATAGGAACTGATCGCGTGGACATGGGGCTCCCGGTTTGAGAATACGTTGATAATTTGAAAATTTCTAGACTCGGGCTTAAAAAATGGCGCTAGAGGGGGAAATCCTAAACAGTCCCGTGAGAGGAATCGACACCTCGCGCGAGGACCAACGTAACTCGTAGGAACTGACCACGTGGTCACAGGACTCCCTGTTATATAATACGATGATAATTTAAAAATTCCTTGTCTTATGCTTTAAAAATGGCGGTTGATGGGGAAATCCCAAACAACCCCCAAACGGCCTCATGAGAGGCACCCACACCTTGCATGTGACCAATGTAAGTCGTAGGAATTGACCATGTGGCTCCCAGTTTGGGAGTACGATGATAATTTAAAATTTTTTTAACTTAGGCTTAAAAACATGGCAGTTGAGGAGGAAATCCCGAAACAACCCCTAAATGGCCCCGGGAGAGGCATCGACACCTCGCACGGGACTAATGTAAATCGCGCGTGCAACAAAGATTTGATGGGATTGTTTCTCCTTGGAGTAAGGGATTGGTTTAGAATAGTTATCAAAAATCTCACGCGAGTTGTAGCAGGAATGGTCTAGTAAATTATGGAAAGACAGAATGTAGAGCCCTAAGATAGAATTGCTTTTTATGTTAGATACGACGGTTGGTTACACTACACCAAAACGCTCTTTTAGTAACAGACTATTTTTTATATTACTAACAGTATTTTACCATTACTATTTCTTATAGTAGATTACCGTTACTAATATGAGATAAGTGTTACTAATATTAGTTCAATATTTTAAAAGTCATTATTTTTCTTAAAAATGACTCTCTCCAAAGCTTTAGCAACATATCTAAAACGCAAAGCCCTCCAAAATGGTGACCTCGGGTTTGTCAAATCGCGAAGCTTCTCAACACCCAAGTCGCGAAGTTTCTCGACACCTGCAAATCGCGACCTAGGGTTTGTCATCTCCGAAACTTCATCCCAAATCTCGATCCAAATCACGAACTATGGTTCAACCTAGGGTTTGGAAGAGCTGGGTACATTTCTTTCTCTCTCTCTCTCTCTCTCTCTCTCTATATATATATATATATATATATATATATATATATATATATATATATATATATATATACATCTATCTATTTATCTCTCTCTATATGTTGTCTTATCATTTCTGGTGGTTATGGTGGTATGGTTGTGTTGTGTACATATCGCCGGAGAAGCTGACGGTGAGAAATTGTGTCATATGATGTGGTAGGGATGACGAGCGAGGCGGTAGTGTCGAGGATCGTTAATCTGGATGAAGAAGCAAAGATTGCAAGTGAAAGTGTTAAATCTCCTATCAGTATTTGCAAATCTCTCGTTGCTGGTGGCGTCACCGGTGGAGTGTCAGTTCATACTTCGCTCTCTTTTTTCATTATATATTCGGTTATTTGTTCACTGGAATGTGTGGATCATGTTACTGTAGCGAATTGTGAATTGTAATTTATATATCAGTTACTATTAGGTGTTCTGATTTTTTAATTTTGGTGGATCATTCGGCTATTACATTTCTGCTTGTTGTTGTTTTATGATGATTATATGCTGTAGTTTTTGGTCTTTGTTATGTGATACAATTTTTATATATCAAATTACTAATTCTAGTTAAGTTTTCATTACTAATAAGATGTCTCGTATGACATGGATATTAATTCCGTTTTTGGTTTATATATGCGAATGTGATTCAAAGAAATTTGTAGTTAGTTGTTCATTACTAATAAGATGTCGTATCTCTTTATTTATCTCTCTATATATGTTGTCGTATTGAATTTCAAGTGCATGTTTAGTATATACTTTAGGACTAGATGTGAACTTTCAATTAGGGGTGGCCACGGCATCACCGGAGCTTTTCTGTAAATACGGATTCACATTACTAAAATTCCATCACAAGTTTCTTACACAAGAGGTTCAGTCTTCTAATTCATTATTAGTTCATGGTGCGGCCATAGGGTAATTCATTTTATTTAACATGATTCATTTTTGGTAGAGAGCTGATATATTTCTTTGTGTTTTCATGTTGATTCAATAAATAGGATTGGATATATATATGTATATGTATACACATAAACACTTATTTTGCATTTGGTAATTTTACAGAGATCTAATTTTATCATAATGGGTACATTCGAGTGTATATGTATACACACGTCGCTCAGTTTGTACATATATATGCATACACACATGTCCCTCAATTTGGTTCCTATTCTAACTTTCAATCTAACATGCATTTATTTATATGAATATTGTAAACTATATGTTAGTTTTTCTTCTCATTTATCAAAATTTATTTAGGAATTTTAAGGTTTCTTGTTATGTACTAAATGATTTAATTCATGTCTATATGTCAGGGTTTTAATTTTGCAATTCAGGCTTTTATTTTGACCTTTTTACTGTTGAAGGAGGAGGGAAAAGGTAAACATAAGTCTAATTTTGAGTTCTCATTCTTAATTTTGTTCATTCAATGGAGATTGTTATTAATTCATATCGACAATTCCGATTGAAACGGTGCTAGCGTAGTAAAATAATTTCCACTTGAGTTATTTCAGGGTCTAGATTACTAGAGTGAAAAATATGTTTTTAGTGTACCTCTGATAAAATCACATTCTTATAATATAATTTCCTTGTTTATGTAGGGCCAAGATTTAGACAAGTTTAAACAACTGAGAGATAAGAAAATAGTGCGCATACTTGGAAAGGTTAGCTTATTCCGCATATCTCTCTTTTTTTTATGCTCTGTCTGATTGTTGAAACAGTTAAATCACTACACCAAATCCTGCGAATGGTCATGCCCAGTGGGTCACGGCCCAAGTCCGCGACCAGCTGGTCGCGGACTTGGGCCGTGACCCACTCAATATTTGGCGTGACCATATTTATTATCACACTAAATTATCGAGGCTCTAGAAGTGGTCACGGACCAAGTCCGTGACCACAGTGGTCGCGGACTTGGGCCGTGACCAGGTCATGACCATCTTAGAGCTAAACTCGCGCCCAAATTCCCTCCAAGCTTGGTCACGGATTGGTCACGGACTTGGGCCATGACCATAGGCATGACGAAGAACAAAACACACACATTGGGGGTCACGGCTGGGGGCCGTGACCATTTCCTAGCGTGGGTCACGGCTATGGGCCGTGACCATATGCAGTTTGATGGGTCTTTTGATTTGGGTGGTGTTTCTTCTGGTGGGTCATGGCTGAGAGCCGTGACCTGGTTCAATCTTAAAAAAACAAAATTTGCATTGCTTTCGTTTCTTTCATTTTCCCCCAATGAAATACCCCCGCTAAAAAAAACCCTTATCTCCGATTTACTAGCACTATCTCACATATCTATGGGATAGATTATTGGTCCGGTGGGCACTCCGGTTGAGCGAGTCAAGTTGGTCGCGGTTGAAGGGGAACAGGAGAGGACCCAGAAGGAATGACTTAATGCTGCAAGCGACACCTCTAGCCCAAACAGACAATGAAGGGGCGTTACATATGGAAGAGGTGAGAGCGCAGTTGGGAAGTCGGGGGACAGAGCTGTCAGCTCGGGTATGATGAGACCGCCGGCGGTAATGACTAACGACGGCGGTGGTGGACTGTGGCTTGTTTCTCTGGTGATATGTTTCATCGATTCTAATCACTCCTTTCCCATTTCTATCTCACGATATGTTGTTTCACTACAAAGTAAACAAAATCATTTTGTGTATCTGTTGTGATTTCTATGCTTTAATCTATTTTGATTTCTCTGCTTCACTTTAAGATTTTGTGGTTAATTTGATGTTGGATACAAACTGACTATTGTGCCGAATTAATTTTTGAAGCAGAGTGGTATACAACTCTTTTACTACTATGGGGATTAATTTTTTGGAAAAAGTCAGAGGGTCCACAAATTGTTGATTACACTTCTAAAGTAATGCTCCTATTAGGCTATCATAGATATTTTTTTGAAGAGAAGAAACCACTTTTTTACTTCTATGGGGATTAAATTTTTTAGAAAATTATTCCACCTGACATCGAATTTGCGAGTTATTGAATTGAGGTTTCAAATTTATTGATAGAAATGGGTATTTCAAGTTTAAGTAAAAGGATTAATTTTGTGTTTTTTTTGTATTTTTGGGGGATTTTTTTTTAGTATTATCATGTTATACTTTTCCTTCTTCTACCTTCACTGTAATTTCAAAAGAGGGTACACAGATTGTTGGTTAAATGGCAAGCGGGGTTCAACTAACGACGGTGGTGGTGGACTGTAGGGTTTCTTTCATTTCGATTGTTGTAAATGGTCTCAGAAATAGAAAGAAGATGGTAGGGTTCTTTCACCCATACATTAATGACGGCGGTGGAGGAAAGAGAGTTCTTTGGTGTGCAATGAAAGCCATACAAGAAGAAAGTCTGATTTGGTGCCATACAGGAAGAGTTCTTAAACAATAGGATCTCGATTGCATTGTGTACAAGGGTGATGGCTCGAGCACTCGAGCGCTTTGCGATAAATTTACCCTCCTCAGGTACCCCCATCTCTCTAAACAAGCACGTATCAATTTATTTTGTTTTTTTAATTTAATAGTTATATAAACTGATAATATTACTGTTTAACACTATAATTTTAAAACAGGACACTCTCACACTTTAATATTAGGAGGGCTCCTGCTAAATAAAGAATCTTTCTCAGTTTTTTAACTTTAAGTTGTGATTGATTATATACGTATAAAGTGAGGATGCAACCTCAAGTATGATAGCCTAAAGGTCAAGTGGAGGATCCAAGATTTTTGGTAGGGGGCCAAAGTTTTGAGTGTTGTTGGGTTAATTCGAGTTTTATATAAATGATTCAAGTTTGAAGGTTTTCAAAATTGCTTACTTACATATTTCTTATCATTGAAGCATTATGCCTATTCGCAAAGATGAGTGATGTTCTGTATTTTTGTAGAGTCAAATTTCACTAATTCATTTTGAAAGTGGGAATATATACGAATATATCCAATGTTCTACATTTTTTTAATTCATGTCCTGCAATATCAAATGCGTATTTTCTCGGTTTAGATTTATTAAAGTGGGAGACTGACTAGCCACTCTCGCTTTGCTGATATGACTTGGGTTTAATCGGGTATTGTTCGAGACTTATTTATTCGTGAAAGTCTAACTATAAGTTTTTTAAAGCAAGTAAATGAGTTTTATTTTTATTTTTTATGTACTATATGAGTATTTAGGCTTTCGGTAGTTATATATTCTCATCTTTTATATCTGATTTTGTCCCACTTTGTAGGTTATCAATTTGACTATGTAATTGATTGGACTATATTGAAGTATCCTCAGATTGGTGCCAGTTCTAGAGGACGAGTCGGTGTTTGTATAATTTTCTTTCGTGTTTTTTTCTTCTTCCAAGAATGTTACTTATTTAATGCTTTTGTTTTAAAAATTCCAATGGAAATGCAGGTTTAAATGCAGGACCATCTGCGAAAAGGACCTTAGGTACTCTCTCTAAGCATATTCAGATTCGTCCGCGAAATGTCATGTCTTTATATAATTATTCTTCTAATTATTCGATTTAGTATTGTGAGTCTAATTTGAACTTTGCGGAATGGCTATGTTCCTAATTCAACCAAGATTGTAGTTTTACTGGAATGGCTTTTTTGGATTCCGTTAGATTTTTTTTAATAAAGCTAACTATGCTTCTGGGGAATATATTGTATATTTTGTTGGGACTCATTTTAGTATCACTGTGCTATAGCTCCAATTTATATTTCTAAAAAATCTTGTGTTATGCATGCTAGACGGACAGTAAAAAACATTCCCAAGTATTCTCCAGCACAGTTCTACATTGACAATGTGTTGTTTCGGATCAAGGAGAAGAACATTCCCTATTGCTATTCTTGCAGGTTAGATCTGCTATGCTTTACTTTAACAAAATTAGTTATATAATTGATATGCATTATCTATTAAATCTTTTAGATGATAGAAGGAGTACGGGATAATTATTGGTTTTGTTTGGTTTGGCTGTTGGATAATTATTGGTTGTTTCTTGTTGTTGGATATTATGTTAGAAGGAGAATGGGATAATTATTAGATAATATGTTGAAAATATTTTAGACTCCCGATTTGAGAATACGACGATAATTTGAAAATGTGTAGACTTAAGCTTAAAAGCATGGCGTTAGAGGGTAGAAACTCGAAGCATCCACCAAACGCTCCCGTTAGAGGCATCAACACCTTGCATAGAACCAATGTAACTCGTATGAATAGGCCACACGATCACGGGACTCCCGGTTTGAGAATACGAGGATAATTTTGCATATATCAGAATTGGGTTTAAAAACATGGCGTTAGAGGGAGAAAACATGAAACAACCCCCGTACGGTCCCGTGAGAGGCACCAACACCTCTAACGGGACCAATGTAACACGTTGAAACTGACCGCTCGATAACGGGACTCCCGGTTTGAGAATACGACGATAATTTCAAAATATGAGGACTTAAGCTTGAAAACAAGGCGTTAGAGGGTGAAAACTCGAAACAACCCTCGTACGGTCCCGTGAGAGGCACCAACACCTCTCACGGGACCAATGTAACAAGTAAGAACTGACCGTGCGATAATGGGACTCCCGCTTTGAGAATACAGCGATAATTTGAAAATATGAGAACTTAAGCTTGAAAACAAGGCGTTAGAAGGGGAAAACACAGAATAACACCCGTACGGCTCCGTGAGAGGCACCAACACCTCTCACGGGACCAATGTAACACATAGGAACTGACCACGCGATAATGGGACTCCCGGTTTGACAATACGACGATAATTTGAAAATATGAGTACTTAAGCTTGCAAACAAGGCGTAAGAGGGGGAAAACACAAAACAGCCTCCGTACAGTCTTGTGAGAGGAACCAACACCTCTCACGGGACCAATATAACACGTAAGAACTAACCGCGCGACCATGGGACTCCCGGTTTGAGAATATGACGATAATTTGCATATTTCTAGAGTTAGGAACATGGCGTTAGAAGGTGAGAACTAGAAACAGCCCCCGAACGTCCCCGTGGGTGGCACCAACACCTCCCACGGGAGCAATGTAACTCGTAAGAACTGACCCCGCAGCCGCGGGACTCCCGGTTTGATAATACGACGGTAATTTGCATATTTCTAGACTTACGCTTAAAAACATGGCGTTAGGGTGAGAACTAGAAATAGACCCCGAACGTCCCCATGGGTGGCACCAACACCTCCCACGGGACCAATGCAACTCGTAGGAACTGACCCCGTAGCCGCGGGACTCCTGGTTTGATAATACGACGGTAATTTGCATATTTCTAGACTTAAACAAAACATGGCGTTAGAGGGTGAAAACTCGAAACTATCCCCGAACGTCCCCGTGGGTGGCATCAACACCTCCCACAGGACTAATGTAACTCGTAGGAACTGACCCCGCAGCCGCGGGACTCCCGGTTTGAGAATACGCCAATAATTTGCATATTTTTAGACTTAGGCTTAAAACATGGCGTTAAGAGGGTGAGAACTAGAAACAGCCCACGAACGTCCCCGTGGGTGGCACCAACACTTCCCACGGGACCAAAGTAACTCGTAGGAACTGACCCCGCAGCCACGGGACTCCCGGTTTGAGAATACGACGATAATTTGTATTTTTCTAGACTTACGCTTAAAAACATGGCGTTAGAGGGTGAAAACTCGAAACAGCCCCCGAACGTCCCCGTGGGTGGCACCAACACCTCCCACGGGACCAATGTAACTCGTGGGAACAGACCCCGCAGCCGTGGGACTCCCGATTTGAGATTACGACGGTAATTTGCATATTTCTAGACTTAGGCTTAAAAACATGGCGTTAGAGGGTGAGAACTAGAAACAGCCCCCAAACGTCCCCGTGGGTGGCACCAACACCTCCCACGGGACCAATGTAACTCGTAGGAACTGACCCCGCAGCCGCGGGACTCCCGATTTGAGAATACGACGGTAATTTGAATATTTTTAGACTTAGGCTTAAAAACAATGCGTTAGAGGGTGAGAACTAGAAACAGCCCCCGAACGTCCCCATGGGTGGCACCAACACCTCCCACGGGACCAATGTAACTCGTAAGAACTGACCCCCCAGCCGTGGGACTCCCGGTTTTATAATACGACGGTAATTTGTATATTTCTAGACTTAAACAAAACATGGCGTTAGAGGGTGAAAACTCTAAACAGCCCCCTAACGGCCCTCTGGGTGGCACCAACACCTCCCACGGGACCAACCTAACTCGTAGGAACTGACCCCGCATCCGCAGGACTCCCGGTTTGAGAATACGAGGATAATTTGCATATTTCTAGACTTAGGCTTAAAAACATAGCGTTAGAGGGTGAGAACTAGAAACGGCCCTCGAACGTCCCCGTGGTTGGCACCAACACCTCCCACGGGACCAATGAAACTCATACGAACTAAACTCGCAGCCGCGGGACTCCCGGTTTGAGAATATGACGGTAATTTGCATATTTCTAGACTTAGGCTTAAAAACATGGCGTTAGAAGGTGAAAACCCGAAACAGCCCCCGAACGTCCCTGTGGGTGGCACCAACACCTCCCACGGGACCAAAGTAACTCGTAGGAACTGACCCTGCAGCCGCGGTACTCCCGATTTGATAATACGATCGTAATTTTCATATTTCTAAACTTAAACAAAACATTGCGTTAGAGGGTGAAAAATGGAAACAGCCCCCTAACGGCCATATGGGTGGCACCAACACCTCCCACGAGACCAATGTAACTCGTAGGAACTGACCCCGCAGTTGCGGGACTCCCGATTTGAGAATACGACGATAATTTGCATATTTCTAGACTTAGTCTTAAAAACATGGCGTTAGAGGGTGAGAACTAGAAACAGACCCCGAACGTCCCCATGGGTGGCACCAACACCTCCCTCGGGAACAATGTAACTCGTAGGAACTGACCCCGCAGCCGCGGGACTCCCGGTTTGAGAATACGACGATAATTTGCATATTTCTAGACTTAGGCTTAAAAACATGGCGTTAGAGGGTGAGAACTAGAAACATCCCCCGAACGTTCCCGTGGGTGGCACCAACACCTCCCACGGGACCAATGTAAGTCGTAGGAACTGAACCCGCAGCCACGGGACTCCCGGTTTGAGAATACGATGATACTTTGCATTTTTTCGACTTACGCATAAAAACATGGCGTTAGAGGGTGAAAACTCGAAACAGCCCCCGAACGGCCCCGTGGGTGGCACCAACACCTCCCACGGGACCAATGTAACTCGTAGGAACAGACCCCGCAGCCGCGGGACTCCCGATTTGAGAATACGGCGGTAATTTGCATATTTCTAGACTTAGGCTTAAAAACATGGCGTTAGAGGGTGAGAACTAGAAACAGCCCCCGAACGTCCCCGTGGGTGGCACCAACACCTCCCACGGCACCAATGTAACTCGTAGGAACTGACCCCGCAGCCGCGGGACTCGCGGTTTTATAATACGACCGTAATTTGCATATTTCTAGACTTAAACAAAACATGGCGTTAGAGGGTGAAAACTCGAAACAGCCCCCTAACGGCCCTGTGGGTGGCACCAACACCTCCCACGGGACCAATCTAACTAGTAGGAACTGACCCCGCAGCCGCAGGACTCCCAGTTTGAGAATACGATGATAATTTGCATATTTCTAGACTTAGGCTTAAAAACATAGCGTTAGAGGGTGAGAACTAGAAACAGCCCCCGAACGTCCTCGTGGGTGGCACCAACACCTCCCACGGGACCAATGTAACTCGTACGAACTGAACCCGCAGCCGCGGGACTCCCGGTTTGAGAATACGACGGTAATTTGCATATTTCTAGACTTAGGCTTAAAAACATGGCGTTAGAGGGTGACAACCCAAAACATCCCCCGAACGTCCCTGTGGGTGGCACCAACACGTCCCACGGGACCAATGTAACTCGTAGGAACTGACCCTGCAGCCGCGGGACTTCCGATTTGATAATACGACCGTAATTTGCATATTTCTAAACTTAAAAAAAATATGGCGTTAGAGGGTGGAAACTGGAAACAGCCCCCTAACGGCCCTGTGGGTGGCACCAACACCTCCCACAAGACCAATGTAACTCGTAGGAACTGACCCCGCAGTCGCGGGACTCCCGATTTGAGAATACGACGATAATTTGCATATTTCTAGACTTAGGCTTAAAAACATGGCGTTAGAGGGTGAGAACTAGAAACAGCCCCCGAACGTCCCCGTGGGTGGCACCAACACCTCCCACGGGAGCAATGTAACTCGTAGGAACTGACCCCGCGGCCGCGGGACTCTCGGTTTGAGAATACGACTGTAATTTGCATATTTCTAGACTTAAGCAAAACATGGCGTTAGAGGGTGAAAACTCGAAACTGCCCCCGAACGTCCCCGTGGGTGGCACCTACACCTCCCACGGGACTAATGTAACTCGTAGGAACTGACCCCGCAGCCGCGGGACTCCCGGTTTGAGAATACGACGATAATTTGCATATTTTTAGACTTAGGCTTAAAAACATGGCGTTAGAGGGTGAGAACTAGAAACAGCCCCCGAACGTTCCCGTGGGTGGCACCAACACCTCCCATGGGACCAATGTAACTCGTAGGAACTGACCCCGCATCCACGGGACTCCCGGTTTGAGAATACGACAATAATTTGCATTTTTCTAGACTTACGCTTAAAAACATGGCGTTAGAGGGTGAAAACTCGAAACAGCCCCCGAACGGCCCCGTGGGTGGCACCAACACCTCCCACGGGACCAATGTAAGTCGTAGGAACTGAACCCGCAGCCGCGAGACTCCCGATTTGAGAATACGATGGTAATTTTCATATTTCTAGACTTAGGCTTAAAAACATGGCATTAGTGGGTGAGAACTAGAAACAGCCCCCGAACGTCCCCGTGGGTGGCACCAACACCTCCCACGGGACCAATGTAACTCGTAGGAACTGACCCCGCAGCCGCGGGACTCGCGGTTTGATAATACGACAGTAATTTGCATATTTCCAGACTTAGGCTTAAAGATATGGTGTTAGAGGGTGAGAACTAGAAATAGCCCCCGAACGTCCCCGTGGGTGGCACCAACACCTCCCACGGGACCAATGTAACTCGTAGGAAGTGACCCTGCAGCCGCGGGACTCCCGATTTGATAATACGACGGTAATTTGCATATTTCTAGAATTAAACAAAACATGGCGTTAGAGGGTGAAAACTCGAAACTGCCCCCGAACATCCCCGTGGGTGGCACCAACACCTCCCACGGGACCAATGTAACTCATAGGAAATGACCTCGCAACCGCAGGACTCCCGGTTTGAGAATACGACGATAATTTGCATATTTCTAGACTTTAACAAAACATGGCGTTAGAGGGTGAAAACTAGAAACAGCCCCCTAACGGCCCTGTGGGTGGCACCAACACCTCCCACAAGACCAATGTAACTCGTAGGAACTGACCCCGCAGTTGCGGGACTCCCGATTTGAGAATACGACGATAATTTGCATATTTCTAGACTTAGGCTTAAAAACATGGCGTTATAGGGTGAGAACTAGAAACAGCCCCCGAACGTCCCCGAGGGTGGCACCAACACCTCCCACGGGAGCAATGTAACTCGTAGGAACTGACCCCGTGGCCGCGGGACTCTCGGTTTGAGAATACGACTGTAATTTGCATATTTCTAGACTTAAGCAAAACATGGCGTTAGAGGGTGAAAACTCGAAACTGCCCCCGAACGTCCCCGTGGGTGGCACCAACACCTCCCACGGGACTAATGTAACTCGTAGGAACTGACCCCACAGCCGCGGGACTCCCGATTTGAGAATACGACGATAATTTGCATATTTTTAGACTTAGGCTTAAAAACATGGCATTAGAGGGTGAGAACTAGAAACAGCCCCCGAACGTTCCCGTGGGTGGCACCAACACCTCCCACGGGACCAATGTAACTCGTAGGAACTAACCCCGCATCCACGGGACTCCCGGTTTGAGAATACGACAATAATTTGCATTTTTCTAGACTTACGCTTAAAAACATGGCGTTAGAGGGTGAAAACTCGAAACAGCCCCCGAACGGCCCCGTGGGTGGCACCAACACCTCCCACGGGACCAATGTAAGTCGTAGGAACTGAACCCGCAGCCGTGAGACTCCCGATTTGAGAATACGACGGTAATTTGCATATTTCTAGACTTAGGCTTAAAAACATGGCATTAGTGGGTGAGAACTAGAAACAGCCCCCGAACGTCCCCGTAGGTGGCACCAACACCTCCCACGGGACCAATGTAACTCGTAGGAACTGACCCCGCAGCCGCGGGACTCCCGGTTTGATAATACGACGGTAATTTGCATATTTCCAGACTTAGGCTTAAAGATATGGTGTTAGAGGGTGAGAACTAGAAATATCCCCCGAACGTCCCCGTGGGTGGCACCAAGACCTCCCACGGGACCAATGTAACTCGTAGGAAGTGACCCTGCAGCCGCGGGACTCCCGATTTGATAATACGACGGTAATTTGTATATTTCTAGAATTAAATAAAACATGGCGTTAGAGGGTGAAAACTCGAAACTGCCCCCGAACATCCCCGTGGGTGGCACCAACACCTCCCACGGAACCAATGTAACTCATAGGAAATGACCTCGCAACCGCAGGACTCCCGGTTTGAGAATACGACGATAATTTGCATATTTCTAGACTTATGCTTAAAAACATGGCGTTAGAGGATGAGAACTAGATACAACCCCCGATGTCCCCGTGGGTGGCACCAACACCTCCCACGGGACCAATGTAACTCGTAGGAACTGACCCCGTAGCCGCGGGACTCCCAGTTTGAGAATATGACGGTAATTTGCATATTTCTAGACTTAGGCTTAAAAACATGGCGTTAGAGGGTGAGAACTAGAAACATCCCCCGAATTTCCCCGTGGGTGGCACCAACACCTCCCACGGGACCAATGTAACTCGTAGGAACTGACCCCGCAGCCGCGGGACTCCCCATTTGAGAATACGAAGGTAATTTGCATATTTTTAGACTTAGGCTTAAAAACATGGCGTTAGAGGGTGAGAACTAGAAACAGCCCCCGAACGTCCCCGTGGGTGGCACCAACACCTCCCTCGGGACCAATGTAACTCGTAAGAACTGACCCCCCAGCCGTGGGACTCCCGATTTTATAATACGACGGTAATTTGCATATTTTTAGACTTAAACAAAACATGGCGTTAGAGGGTGAAAACTCGAAACAGCCCCCTAACGGCCCTCTGGGTGGCACCAACACCTCCCACGGGACCAATCTAACTCGTAGGAACTAACCTCGCAGCCGCAGGACTCCCGGTTTTAGAATACGATGATAATTTGCATATTTCTAGACTTAGGATTAAAAACATAGCGTTAGAGGGTGAGAATTAGAAACAGCCCCCAAACGTCCCCGTGGGTGGCACCAACACCTCCCACGGGACCAATGTAACTCATACGAACTGAACCCGCAGCCGCGGGACTCCCGGTTTGAGAATACGATAGTAATTTGCATATTTCTAGACTTAGTCTTAAAAACATGGCGTTAGAAGGTGAAAACCCGAAACAGCACCCGAACGTCCCTGTGGGTGGCACCAACACCTCCCACGGGACCAATGTAACTCGTAGGAACTGACTCTGCAGCCGCGGCACTCCCGATTTGATAATACGATCGTAATTTGCATATTTCTAAACTTAAACAAAACATGGCGTTAGAGGGTGAAAACTGGAAACAGCCCCCTAACGGCCATGTGGGTGGCACCAACACCTCCCACGAGACTAATGTAACTCGTAGGAACTGACCCCGCAGTCGCGGGACTCCCGGTTTGAGAATACGACGATAATTTGCATATTTCTAGACTTAGGCTTAAAAACATTGCGTTAGAGGGTGAGAACTAGAAACAGACCCCGAACGTTCCCATGGGTGGCACCAACGCCTCCCACGGGAGCAATGTAACTCGTAGGAACTGACCTCGTGGCCGCGGGACTCTTGGTTTGAGAAAACGACGGTAATTTGCATATTTATAAACTTAAGCAAAACATGGCGTTAGAGGGTGAAAACTCGAAACTGCCACCGAACGTCCCCGTGGGTGGCACCAACACCTCCCACAGGACTAATGTAACTCGTAGGAACTGACCCCGCAGCCGCGGGACTCCCGGTTTGAGAATACGACGATAATTTGCATATTTTTAGACTTATGCTTAAAAACATGGAGTTAGAGGGTGAGAACTAGAAACATCCCCCGAACGTTCCCGTGGGTGGCACCAACACCTCCCACGGGACCAATGTAAGTCGTAGGAACTGACCCCGCAGCCACGGGACTCCCGGTTTGAGAATACGATGATAATTTGCATTTTTTTAGAGTTACGCTTAAAAACATAGCGTTAGAGGGTGAAAACTCGAAACAGCCCCCGAACGGCCCCGTGGGGGGCACCAACAGCTCCCACGGGACCAATGTAACTCGTAGGAATAGACCCCGTAGCCGCGGGACTCCCGATTTGAGAATACGGCGGTAATTTGCATATTTCTAGACTTAGGCTTAAAAACATGGCGTTAGAGGGTGAGAACTAGAAACAGCCTCCGAACGTCCCCGTGGGTGGCACCAACACCTCCCACGGCACCAATGTAACTCGTAGGAACTGACCCCGCAGCCGCGGGACTCCCGATTTTATAATACGACCGTAATTTGCATATTTCTAGACTTAAACAAAACATGGCGTTAGAGGGTGAAAACTCGAAACAGCCCCATAACGGCCCTGTGGGTGGCACCAACACCTCCCACGGGACCAATCTAACTCGTAGGAACTGACCCCGTAGCCGCAGGACTCCCGGTTTGAGAATACGATGATAATTTGCATATTTCTAGACTTAGGCTTAAAAACATGGCGTTAGAGGATGAGAACTAGAAACAGCCCCTGAACGTCCCCGTGGGTGGCACCAACACCTCCCACGGGACCAATGTAACTCGTAGGAACTGACCCCGCAGCCGCGGGACTCCCGATTTGAGAATACGGCGGTAATTTGTATATTTCTAGACATAGGCTTAAAAACATGGCGTTAGAGGGTGAGAACTAGAAACAGCCCCTGAACGTCCCCATGGGTGGTACCAACAGCTCTCACGGGACCAATGTAACTCGTAGGAACTGACCCCGCAGCCGCGGGACTCCCGGTTTGAGAATAAGACGATAATTTGCATATTTCTAGACTTACACTTAAAAACATGGCGTTAGAGGGTGAGAACTAGAAACAGCCCCCGAACGACCCCGTGGGTGGCACCAACACCTCCCACGGGACCAATGTAACTCGTAGGAACTGACCCCGCAGCCACGAGACTCCCGGTTTGATAATACGACGATAATTTGCATTTTTTTAGACTTAAACAAAATATGGCGTTAGAGGGTGAAAACTCGAAACAGCCCCCTAACGGCCCTGTGGGTGGCACCAACACCTCCCACGGGACCATTGTAATTCGTAGGAAATGACCCCGCAGCCACGGGACTCCCGGTTTGAGAATACGACGATAATTTGCATATTTCTAGACTTAGGCTTAAAAACATGGCGTTAGAGGATGAGAACTAGAAACAGCGCCCGAACGTCCCCGTGGGTGGCACCAACACCTCCCACGGGACCAATGTAACTCGTAGGAACTGAACCTGCAGCCGCGGGACTCCCGATTTGAGAATACGACGGTAATTTGCATATTTCTAGACTTTAACAAAACATGGCGTTAGAGGGTGAAAACTCGAAACAGCCCCCTAACGGCCCTGTGGGTGGCACCAACACCTCCCACGGGACCAACGTAACTCGTAGGAACTGAACTCGCATCCGCGGGACTCCCGATTAGAGAATACAACGTTAATTTGCATATTTCTAGACTTAGGCTTAAAAACATGGCGTTAGAGGGTGAGAACTAGAAACATCCCCCGAACGTCCCTGTGGGTGGCACCAACCCCTCCCACGGGACCAATGTAACTCGTAGGAACTGACCCCGCAGTCGCTGGACTTCCAATTTGAGAATACGACGGTAATTTGCATATTTCTAGACATAGGCTTAAAAACATGGCGTTAGAGGGTGAGAACTAGAAACAGCCCCCGAACGTCCCCGTGGTTGGCACCAACACCTCCCACGGGACCAATGTAACTCATTGGAACTGACCCCGCAGCCGCGGGACTCCCGGTTTGAGAATACGACGGTAATTTGCATATTTCTAGTCTTAGGCTTAAAAACATGGCGTTAGAGGGTGAGAACTAGAAATAGCCCCCGAACGTCCCCGTGGGTGGCACCAACACCTCCCACGGGACCAATGTAACTCATAGGAACTGACCCCGCAGCCGCGGGTCTCCCGATTTGAGAATATGACGGTAATTTGCATATTTCTAAACTTAAGCAAAACATGACGTTAGAGGGTGAAAACTCGAAACAGCCCCTGAACGGCCCCGTGGGTGGTACCAACACCTCCCACGGGACCAATGTAACTCGTAGGAACTGACCCCGCAGCTACGGGACTTCCGATTTGATAATACGACGATAATTTGCATATTTCTACTTAGTTACTGATAATTTTAACTCATATATGCAATTTTTCAGCTTGATTAAATTTTTTGTAAAACTTCTTGGTTACTAATATTTTTTTTTATGTATCCTATCATTTGTAGGATTTTTGCACGCGGATTAAACGAAGGAGGCAATGGTCTACAGCATGAGATTGTTTAGATGTTGTGGACAATCAGGATTTTATCAGCCATGCGGGCTGTTATTGTTTATTTTTATGGCTGTGCAGGCTTTTATAATTTTATTGTTGAATTTTATCGTCGTGCAGTCTTTATAATAAGTAGGTTTTACATTTACAGGTTTTGGAATTTCAAGAAAATAGGGGAAACTCTGCCCAATTTTTTTTTTTTGGTCTGTGAATTATTAAGACGTGTAATATTTATAAGTTTGTATATATATTTGTTTATTAACAACGTTCTCGATTCGCAATTTGTGATTTTTTTTTTATTGTTTTGCCAATAATAAATATTTGTAACACCTCGTACGCGTCAAACGTTACACGTAGCAACTGATGGTGCACTCGCAAGACCCCCAATTTTAGGATTGGACCAAAAAAATACATTTTTTTTAAATTATAGTTAAATATGGTCATGGACTTTGTCCATGACCATTTTTATTTTTTCGTCACGCATAAAAATGGTCGCGGCCAAAGTCCGCGACCATTTTTTTCGTCACGGTTGTGGGTCACGGACTTGGGCCGCGACCATTTTTTTTTTTTTGTCACGGTTGTGGTTCGCGGACTTTGGCCTCGACCAATTTATTACGGTTGTGGGTCACGGATTAGGACCGCGACCAATTTTTTTTATATTTTTTTGTCACGGTAATGAGTCGCGGCCAAAGTCCGCGACCAATTTGTCACGGTTGTGGGTCACGGATCAGGGCCGCGACCAATTTTTTTTTTTTTTTTTTGTCACGGTCGTGGGTCGCAGACTTTGGCCGCGACCTATTTGTCACGGTTATGGGTCACGGATAAGGGCCGCGACCCGTCACGACATGGGTCACAAACTAAGTCCGCGACCATCTGCCGTGACCCCTCTCGGCCGTGACCATTTTTTGGTCACGGACTTGGGCCGCGACCCACGAAAATGGTCATGCCCGAAATGGTCACGGCCCAAGTCCGCGACCCACAGCTTTGGTCAGGGATTTTGGCCGTGACCAATCGCCAGTTTTGGTGTAGTGAATCATGCTTAGCATTACAATTTAATGTGCTTTTTAATTATATATCTAGCCACCAACCATCGCAGCGACATCAGCTTATTTGAGGATGAATGGAAGGTCGTCGCTAGTTCTTCCCTTTAGTAACCTTTCTTATTCAGAGAACTTCTTATACATGCTGGATTCATTGTATGTTCAGTTCTGTTATTTCCCCCCTTTCAGTTTTGCATAAAATCGTTATTTTAAAACATTATTTTTTTCTCCCTTCTACAAAGGAATTTAGAGTTTTTTTAGTTAGGTAGTTACAACAACATTGGGACGTATTTATAATTTATACTGACTGATTCGCTTCCTTTCACTAGATTTATTTAGAGAGTGGTAGACAGATAGTTCTAGCTCTATGGAATATGGGCCTCTAATTTAATAATAAATTTCCACTTCACATGCTTGCAAAGGCATGCTGAACATGAAATGAATTGCTCCACAACTTCTTGTAGGCCTCTTGAATCAAGGTGGGCATTCCTTTATTTAAATTAACCAAGGGTAACTTGCATGGGTATCCCTTCTTGTTTGTCATAAATACAGATACCTCTCTTGGTTCAAATATTACATTTACCCTTCTTGTTTAAATTTTACACTTGCCTCTTCTTATGTTTAAATATGTTAAACAGTAAATAACCTTTAAACAAAGCACCCCTGAGGCATTGGATCACATCCCTGACTCTATTTGACAGTGGGGTTGATATTATATAAATGCTAATCATATGGTCATAGTGATAGTCATATATCTAGGCCAAGTAAATGATGTTGGGTCACAGCTTACCTACTTTGTTACATATAGTTGTGTTCATGCTCATCACTATCCTCAATTCTTTGCAATAACATGATTACTAATTTATGCTACAGCTGAGAAGACCAGGTTGCCATGTTCAGCTCCATTATACAATATGACCAATTCAATTGAGGGCCTAACGAGGGACATAAATTTTGGGTCGGCCGAAGCCACCATTATGAACTCGGGCCCCCCGATCCACCAGTCCCTCAACTAACAGCTTCGCCAAGCAATCAAGACTATGGAGCTATTACACCTTCAACTGGGATAAGATAAGGCCAACAACTACATTCAATCCTCACTCTTTTATCTCTCCTTCGGCAAAGACGACTGCATCAACCTGTTTTTAAGCAACTCCTAGGCCACCCACA
The DNA here is from genome assembly GCA_949130495.1 of Sambucus nigra. Lineage (NCBI taxonomy): Eukaryota > Viridiplantae > Streptophyta > Magnoliopsida > Dipsacales > Adoxaceae > Sambucus > Sambucus nigra. The sequence continues at coordinate 103,081,739 of OX422214.1, read as the reverse complement.
AGTTTGCATGAATTATAGTCGGGCAAATGATTAATGAAATAAGGTGCCTATATGATGCCAATATGAGGAGAATAGTGTGCGTGGGGATACTGCCCTTGGGATGCGTACCACACACTCCGTGGGAGGGGTATTTTAATACAACGGGCAGTGATGGTGAGGAAGATGACTGCCCAAATAGTTTTCTGTCATGTTTATCGAACAATCTATGAGTTAATCCATTTGTGTATATATATATAGGGTTATTTGCATTTGTTGTCCAGTTGTTTCAAAGTTTTGCATATATGCACTTTGGGTTCCATTTTCATTTTTTGTCTCTTTCAAAAGAAAAGGTGTCGAAATAGAGTTGTTTTGAGTGAACGTTGATCGCTAGGAACACTTTGCCGTAGAGGCTCCCGTATGCCTTAGGTACTAGCATAGGTAGTGCTAGGAATGGTTTGGACTTGATCGTAAGGAGAGTGGAGACTTGGAGTCTATTATGTCATGTGATGATGAACATTAGAACATATTGCACGTTGAGTATTTGGTGACACTAGTGTCGAGGACCTTGATAGTCTTTCTTGGAGGATTTCTGGGACTTTAAATGGAAGTTGGTGACCTATGAGTTTGAGGATTGAGGAATAGAGAATTTCGAGAACCAAATTCCCCAAGGAGGGAAGTTTATAATACCCCACCTCAGTAAATTGATTAAAATATGCATCAATTATAATTGAGGACGTGTAAATTATAATTAAGAAAGGATTGTGGGTAAAGATTGGAGAAAAATAAAAGGAAGAAAAGTAGGGTCGTTCAAACTACATGAGATTGTCATTCGAACGACATTATATATCACGCGAAGGTCGCAATATGCAGGGCTTCTAATGACATGCCACTGCTTTACAGTGGCAGGTCGCGCGAACCAAGGGATTGTACGACATCCAAAGTCGTTCGAATGACATGGAGAAGTCGTTCGAACAACGTTGATCGAATTTTTAGATCTGATGCCCCTGGTGTGCTGTCACAATTTGTAGTGTCGATCTGGTGTCTGTCAAGCACAGATCGACACAACAACGGCAAAATCGAGATTTTGGGGGGCTTGAAGGGTGTTTTATAAGGGTTTGTTCGGGTGTTTTGGGTTTATTTTTTTGTTGGGAGAAATAGAAGAAGAAGATAGAGATTTAGAGAGAAAGAGGGAGGTGGGTGGTCTTCCACCACCACTCTTCCACCACTTTTATGGTGTATTCAACCCCAAAGGACCCATTTCCACCATGGTTGAATAAGAGCTACGAGTTTTTGGGAGTATTGTTGGGGGGTTTTGGAGATGAAGGTGGAGATTTCATGGAAGTATAATGTGGGTTTTAAAGGAGCTCTTAGCTTGGAGTTTTGGAGGATGCATAGGTAAACCTTTAAGGCCACCTTTGGAGGTGGGGGTTGCTCCTCCTACACCAAAACCACCATATAGCCATTAAAGGTGGGTAAACCTTACTCTTAGTGTAAGAATGTTATTTTACATTGTAGTCTTGTGTTTAGATTATTTGAGTATGTGTAATTAGTTAAATGAGATAATTATTGTGTAGAAGAAAATAAACATTTTAATGAAATAAAAATATTGAAAAGTGTTATTTTTACTAAAAATAAGGAATGGATAAGTATTTCAAGGATTTGAAATAATAAAAGTGGGTATTTATGAAAATGGTGTATTTACTAGTAATTTTGATGAAAAACATTTTATGAAGTAAAATGTTAGCAATTGAAGTGATTTTGTTGGAAAATGATGTTTTGTTGAAACTAAAGAATAAGTAAGTATTTTAAGATGTTGGAATATCGAATATCATATTTTTATGAAAATGGACATTATCTATCAACATTGATGTAAACAGTTTTATAAAATAAAAATGTTTGGAAATAATGATTTGCCTTGGGAAATATTGGGTGAAATATGATATTTCAAGCTCTGGAAAAATAATGTTTTATGAAAATAGACACGGTTGAGATTTTAAGAAAAATTAAATGTCTTTGTGCCTTAAAAAGGGTATTTTTGCAAGTATAATGAATTCCTAAGCTGAATGAATTTTTAAATCATATAGTAGTATTTAGGTTTAATATCCATCTTCTCATGCACATAAATTTGTAGTATTTTGATATTAAGTATATAAACAAGTTTAGAGAATCTTTTGTTGGGTTTAAATAAGAAATAATAAAAGTTAGAATTTTTAGTCTTCAAAGTATGTGTAATTGGTACTAAAAGGTATAATGAGAATGGGTTTAAAAGACTACATGTTAAGTAAGAAGAAATGGCATTTTCTTTAAATGTGGTCTTAAGTATAAGTGACCTTCTTGAACAAAGAAAGTAAAGAAATGTGTGTTTAGAAAAAGTTTGACAAAAGTGTTCATTAAGTGTTAATGGGTAAACATGGAAAAGTTAAAGTGTAGCTTAGTAATGTTAAAGGGATTAACACTTATTGCTTTAAAAATGGATTAATGGTGTAAAAGAATTTTCTGTCTAGTAGAATATTACTCCATGAGTAAAAAGGTGTTAGAGGGTTAAAAACACTTAAGAAGTTAGTGTGGGTAACATAATTGTATTTTTAGGAAATTAACACTTCTGAAAATGGAGCAAAAGGTGATTTTGGAAACAAATGGGTAAAATGGAAATTTTACTTAAAGTGGAACATTTTTATAAAATAAAAATGTTGGAAAGGTTGTTACACAAGTAGTCCAAAAAAATAATATTTTTGGAATAAAAATCAGGGTTAAAGTGTAAGGGACATAAAATGCTAAATTTTCAAAGTGTAACACTAGTTGGGGCGGTAAAGTCTCGGATTTTGGCTTCGATCGGGTAAAAAGAAAAGTGGAATAATGTGGACATTTTAAAAATATTAAAATACATCAACGAAATTCTAATGACACTAGGATAAAGCAAGAAGGGACCGGAGCCCTTGGGTAAAAAGATCTAAATCACTGGCCAGGACATATGGTGCGCATAGCTGACGGTGTGGAGCACGTGGAAGTATGCGGTATAGGAAGAATCCGAAAAAAGAAAAGCAAATTCGTAACATGTCAAGAACTGAGTTGTGGTAAGATGTGTTAATGAAACCTAACTTGAATGAATGTAATGAATGTTTTGGTAAATGTATAATGGAGAAGTAAATGCGTAAATCTATTAATATCCATAAAGTAAAGAAAGGGTAAAGTAAGTGGTAAATGGGTGATTAAGAAACCTAAGCATTTAAACCCATAATTAACACAAGAATTTGTTATAAAAAGGTTTTCAAAGATTAAATGAGTATTTTTAACACGGTGACCGCATGTGTTGAAAGGGTGATTTTTAATGAAAATACTAAAGTGTATTTAAATGAATAAAAAGGGTAATTCCGGTAAAGGAATGTAGTTTGATAAATCATGTGTAATGGTCTCAAGTGTTGAACCGGGTGTGTTAGATAGTGTGAGAAATTCTAAATGTGATTAAAGGAATTATTTTACAAGATTGAGGTAAATTAATCTAGACAAGAAAGGTTTTCGAAAATAAAACAGTTAATACATTGGAACATGTATATATATATATATATATATACATTTTCTCATGAATATGATTGTAGCGTGCATATTGTTGTAGCGTGTGAGCATTTCTTTCTGCCGTTCGTTTCTATATTGTTCGTATAAATCCCACTGGGCATAGGCTCACACCCTCGCTTTGTTATGGCAGGTTGGGTGCGGGTTCATATTTCGATGGCGTTATACAGGTAAGTGTATTTATTTATTTTTTCTTTAGTTTCTCTATTTACTTGGACTCCGAGGTGCATCCATGGGGTCCCACACGTAGTTTATCTCGAAATTGGAATCGTATGCTAAACTTGTGAAATGTTAACTAAGATAAAAGTGGACTAGCAACATTTTGTAGGTTGTTCCATTGTACTTCACACCTAAAGCTCGGGTCGGACTGGGTTGACTCACGAGTATCCCATAAATACGGGTCAGGGCGTTACAACAGTGCCCTAGGAGCTTAAGATGGCCATTTGGGGTCACTATAGGTACTTGCTCACTTTCTTATTGTTTTGTATTTATATTTATATTTTATTATATTTTATAATTTAAATACTACTAACTCACTTTATTTTTGTTTTGTATTTGTTTGATAGGAACAATTTGGCTTTCCCCCACATTTACGCGACTCCACATTGGAACAATTACGAGATCAATACAAAATATGGAAGAAAAATATGCATGTACGGTACTTTTGTTGGGACTGGGATTTCCATCTTACAACTTAGGGATATGGTACCCGCGGATGATCCAATCTCATTGTCAAGTTGGAAACAGTTTGACGATAATGAGGTCTTGGAGAGGCAATAGTCCTCTCGTGAATCGGGGAGGGAAAATCAGGCCAAGAAGGTCGACATGCACTACTCTGGGCGTACGTCTTACGACGAGGTGGAGAATAGGATGGTAAGTTTTGAATGTTCTTTCATTTTAGTTTTATTTTATTCTATTTAGTGATAATTATATACTAATTTACTAATATTGTATTAATTTATTTCAGGAGGCAGGGAGTGGTCCTGGGGGTGAGCCACATAGTCCACTCCTGGTCATTGACAGTGACAGGTTCGTGACAAGATCGTCACAGTTATTAATCATGACAAGCCTGCGACAACATAAATAGTATGTCACGGACAAGTTATTGTAGTTGTTACGGACTTCTCACGGTCAGTGAATGTGATCATTTTTGTAGTTGTCATGGTCATTGACCGTAACAAGTCTGTGACAACAACAGTTATCACCCCCAGACTTGTCCCGGTCATTGACTGTGGCAAGTTCGACTTGTCACAGATTTTGACTGTGGTAATTCTCCAGTTTTGGTGTAGTGGCTCTACACCTTTAATGCAATAACTCAAAACTCATAATCCCAATAGTTATTAAAGTACAGACAAATATAACGATTTAACTTTTGAAAACTGGCACAAAAGGATGGCTCTTAGTCAATAAAAGGAAACCTAAGGCTCCTATTAATCTAATCCAAACGTCTCTTCCTATTGGCTGGTCAACAACTCACATGGATTAAGCAATTAAAATGCAAAGGATCAATGAGAACATCAAGGGTCCATATGCAACCACATGTATGTGAGAGTGAGAAAGCACAAGTCGTGTTTCTTTAAAAGACATGTGCACACAAATGATATTTTTATTAAACAAAAACATTGTTTAAAAATTCATTTAAATTTAGAATAATTAAAAAATATATTTTAAAATCACGAAATTAATTTTTAATAAAAAAATTAATATAATTTCACTTTAAAAATTATATTAAATGCCTAATCATTAATATCAATATAAAATGCGTGAGTGCATATTATGTGTCATGGGTAATATGTGCATCCACAGAGTGTATTACCTTTTTACCTTTACTCGGATATGATCATGGATCGAGTACGGATTATTGATGTACCAAAAATTGTATTCTCATACTAAAAATATATTTTGGCAAAATATCCAATTAGTTGAGATACTTAAATAGTGCATAATCAAGCAAGTTAACTATTTAGGACGTTTCAGTTTCCTGGTCACTTCATATTCATCCTGCTGATGAGACTAATCCAGCCCTTACTCCCCCGTGAGGGAGAAGTGTGCTTTTACTAACATTGCTTGTATGTCTTACTAGGCATTCCCCTATCGAATCCCATTCGGGACATTTTGTCCTTCATTAATATTATCCTTTTACAACCTATTCCTAATGCATGGAGGATTTTGATGTTCTCCATGGTTCACTTCTATAATTTTTCTAGGGTTAACGACCCCATCACGATAGTTAAACTCTTGATTTTCTACCATTCGACATACTCCAAAGAGAGTGGTATACTCTAGCTTGCCGAAATAAACATATGAGTTTTTTCACTTATCTCTCTTCCACCATCCATGACTGGAGACATCATTTTTTGTCAAGGGAGATGACTGGTAATATGATGATCAAAATGAGTTAACATGGCATCTGTTCATGATCCCCCCCCCCCTCACCTGGAATAAGTCTGATCTGGGTGAGATTTTATCTAATTATTCATTTTTTATTTTTACCGAGCTACCACACTATGTTTTGATGTCTTGCATTTGTTATCATAAGTATATTGAGCTACCTTACATGTATAAGACCAGGAAAGCAAGGGTTAAGGAAGATATAAACAAAATTTAATGAGATTTATGACCTTATTCGATTGAAGGACCTAAGATTCATAGCCAAAGGAAAAGAGGTATACGGCTTAGACATCTCACATCTCCAAGCTAAAACTAAAGAGGGGCACATACTTCTCGCATTCTAATAAGCTTAATTTCAGAGTCTTCGGGTATCTTCCCTTTGTTCATAAATTTTCCTTTAAAATTATTTAATTATTAGTTGATCGGTTCATTATCTTTTTTGTATCTAAATGAGTTATGTTCCGGGCAGCTTTTCGTGTCACCCTTCAGAGGGTTAATACTGTACCTAGTGTCCCCAACCTATAAATCCATCCATTCTAACCATTCGGCCATCTCTGCATGCTGTAGAGGTAAAATAAACCTCTCAAAGTCATGACCCCAGGACTATGTGGAAAACTAAAGAATTCTTAGAAGGGAGAAAATCGAGGGAACTATTACCTAAAATTGATAAATAAACATCCTCTAAAGTGGAGAAGGAAGAGGGTGCAATCGGAGCAATCCATGTTGACCTCGACTCATCAAAGACCGGTAGTAACTAGAGATGTGGCCATAGTTGAAGGGCCTATAAATCTCCCCGACTATGTTATATGGATGCTAACAAATCCTATAAGGCATTCACAGAATGCCTTGGCGAAGGAGAGTTGGAGGTATTGGAGTGTGGCCTGTATGCATATTCTAAAGAGATAATCCATTAATGCATGAAGGTAATCCATAATTCATATTATATTTCATTTTTTCCCTTTTATTTTATTTATAACTATTTTTACTTTGTAGGCTGGTATCTTGGTTGGCCATATAGCCTAAAAGTTGAAGGCAAGGTGGAAAGAGCTACAAGTTATCTCCTGTCTTAAGGATAAGCTAAAGAGAGAGAAAGATGATGATCGAACGCTTTTCACTATCCAGAAAAATATGAAAAATTAAACGAGGGAGAAGGACGCTTTTGTTATTGTTTGGGATGCTATCGAATATGAGACAAGCCGCATTTGGTAGGAAAATATCAAATTGGAATGTGTCTGGGTGAGAAAGACGCTCAATCGAAGTTGTCTGTTTAGGATGAAATATTCTTATTCCTCTAATCCTATTTAAGTGCCATAAATCTTTATGAAGTCCTCATATCTTGTATTATTTAATTTTCAATCATTCAGTAATGGGTAAACGAAACATCAAAATTGTATTAAGGTCTATCGTCTAATCGTGTGCTTGTCCTAGTAAGATTCAAACGATTGTAAGGGTGCTGATGAGGACCCGATGCCTGCTCCTTCCTTATTGAATGCCAAAAGTCTTGAGGAATAATCAATACTAATAATTGATTCTTAGCATCCTACTAAGATATCTCGTGCTGAAGGCTTATCATTCGTGATTCATGAAAAATTGGGTGGTCTTCAGCAGTACCCTTCGGCCCCAAATCCTTAAACGCTTATCCATTTTTTTTAACATTTTGTTTTGTAAAAGCCTTAAGGATTTCAACTATTATTTATATGCTTGAACGAGTATAATATATTATTTTGAATAAATGTTTTTATTTCAAAATAATCACTCATTGTTGGCTTAATTTAACCTTCCTATTAGAATTTCAATAATTGTTAAATGATTAAGGCTTTATCTATACTTACCTTTAATGGTCGATTGATTGAGGTTAAGGTCTTGCATGAGTGTTGCAAAATTTTGTCTTCAATTTAATGAGACTGTACGTTCACATATCAATTTTGATGTATACGATCAACTAAGGTGATCAATTTTTTGAACCCTTTGTTTAGTTGGACCTCAGGTGCCGACTGACAGCTAGTTAATCATTTTAGAAATTATATTTGTACATAATAGTGTGTGATTTAATTCCCCTCAAAGCCAATTGGATGAGTAGTTGGGCATATTCTCTGTAAATTTGATCATAGCAGATGTAAGTTTTTTGCTCAGTCTCGGATCGAATCGCTCTGATTTTATGGGATCGATAATTCAGTTATTAACCATGTTTTTTTCGGGACTTGATGTCTAGAATTAAGCATACGAGATGGCCAACGGTTTTTAGTTTTTACCCGGCTACATTTGTTGGTTATAATATTAATTAAGTATTTACTGAACAAGTTAATTGTATTGTATATTGATCATAGTCATATGATGTTGATTACAACACTAAATAAAATGAGTTAAATACAAACTGAAATTACAAGACATCTGTCTCATTCAACATGTCTAGTCACTGGTAGTATATCTTAAAGTTTTCTAGGTTCCAAGGGCAAGTTAATATTCGTCCTTCATGGTCCTTCAACTCTTATGTTCTCAGTCAAATGATTCGAGCAACATCGTATAACCCTTCCTAGTTATTTGCTAGTTTATCATTGTTGGGGTTTCTGGTCAACTACACCACTTTATTTAGAATAAGATCACCTAATTTGAATGTTTGGTTCCTCACTCACTTATCGAGCAGCCTTTTATTATTTTGAGAGCATTCGTATGATTGCTTTTTCCTGCTTTTCTTCAATGACATCCAAATCGACTTTCAACAGGTCATTATTTTCCTTGCGTTCATAGTTGTCAACTCTTAGACTCGGTAACTATAGATCAACTAGTATGATTGCCTTTATACAATATGTGAGAATGAAAAATGTATCCCCAAGGGTCCCTCGAGTAGTATTTCAGTAAGCCTATAAGACTAAGAGTGATTGTTTAACTATAAGCCCTTGGAGTTGTCCAGTTCTCTCTTCAGTTCGTGAAGTATTGTTCAGCCCTTGGAGTAGGCCAGTTCTCTCTTCAGGTCGTGAAGTATTGTTCAGTTCGTGACTTCGACCTGCCCGTTGCACCATTTGTGTCTAGGTGATGCAAAAAAGTGTTTGACTTTGAATTGATTGCATAGCTCATCAATACGCACACTATCGAAAAAAAATTCGTTATCAGTGATGATTGCATATGGTACCCTGACTTATGATGAACTTACATATAAATGAGTGAACCTCCTGGTCAATAATCTGTGCTAGTGGTTTAGGCTCCACTCATTTTATGATGTTATCAATTGCCACTAGTAATAATATACATTGTACCTTTTTTTGGTTGGTAATAGACCTAGGATGTTTATCCCCTAGAACGACCATAGAATGGAAATTTTGGAGAGATATTTGGCAAGTTAGTTGATGAAGTTAGCCATTCCCTGGAATCTATCACTTTCAAATATAACTTTTATGTCCATTATCATATTCATCCAATCGTACCCTTGGTGTTAAGGCTCTTCGTGTTAATCCTCATTTATCGGGGTGTTTTCCACTCCCATATCCCTTCGTAAAAGTACTTTAGGACCACTATTACCTTCATTATATTAATACATTGGAGAATCGATCAGGTATATCCAATTCAATATAAAATTGCATTGTAGAGTATATATTTAGTATCCTTTGCTCGGATCTTCCTGGCCTATGAGTAATCATCTGGGAGAAACCCGTTATTTATGCATTTTAAAAATTTATCAATCAACTTGGACCTTAGTCCTCCATGTTTACTTCTTCAAACTGTCCTAGTTGGATGTTAGGTTGGTATATGAATTCAATCAAGGATATTTCCTTTGTTTGTTATGCTAGTTTTGTTAGGTTATCGGCATTTGTATTCTCTTATGTGGGAATGCGATCGATCATAAATGCCTTCAAATGACTTGTTAGTTCATAAGATCGTTTGAGTTGGGCTAATATCTTATTTCATTTAGCTTCATTTTCTCCTAAAACCCAACTGATAACTACCTGTGGGTCACTGAAGAATTTGACTTGGTCACTTCAAATTCTACCAACCACTACATTAATCGACTAGAGACCTCTGGATCCCGAGAGGGTGGTCTGTGAGGATAATTATAGTGTGTGCTTGGAAGTACATTAGTTTTGGGTGACATTTATGAATGAAAACACCAATTTTTCAATTTTTGGGTATTTATATTTTGCTCCTCTCAATGTTGTGCTTACATAGTACACCGATCACTAAATATCATTGCCATCTCTAGCGAGTTCTAAGTTGACAATAGCAGATAAAGGTGCCAAAAAGAGGTATAACTGTTCACTCAGGTTAAGCTTGGAGAAAAGTGGGGACCAACTACATATATCTTCATATCTTGGAAAAATTTATTACATTTGTCCATCCAAATGAAGTCCTTATTTAGTGTTTGGAAGAAGAGTAGGCATTTGTTTGTCTCCTTTTTGATGAACCTATTCAATGCCGTTATTTGCCTAGCCAACGATTGAACCTCATGAACTGCCTTCGGGAATATTATGCGTAAAATATATTGAATATTTTTAGGATTCACCTCCTTAACCGCATTGCGTCCAGCTTGTTAGGTGTCGTTCATCCTATTAGAATAGTATATATTGACAGTGATCTCATAATTAGGATATCGACTTGAAAAGTGGTGGATTTTAGGATCTTGCCTATTGTAAGGGGAAATTTTATTGCCCCTTAGGGCACACATAGTCTCATGCAAAGTTCAAAAGTGGGCTTTTGACTGGTCTGAGACATTTTACCTTATAGCTACATCTTTTTAACACAATCATAGAATATGATATCAATCGAACTACATGTAATTATCATGATCTTTCGAGTGACCTAGTTGGATATGATGCTTTGATCAATAGTGGGTCATCATACTGTGTGATCAAGTCTTGTGAGACTTTTGGGGTAAAAACTATGTCTTCCCCATCTTCGAGGAATTTAGGCACCTAGACCTCCATCAACTCCTATTTTTACCATTTTAGGATTTTATAGCTGATGGAACTTCCTTCGGTTGCAAAACCCCTATATGTCATCCTTATTCGTCTTTTCGAACGAACTTTCTCAATTACTTCAAATTCTTTCAACCTTTCTTGCCTATGACCATGCTCTTTGTACTATCTTTTGTGACAATTTTTCTTTTATCTATTAGCTTTATCCTCCATTCTTCGATCCTCACTATCTACGAATTCCCTTAAGTGTCGTCTTTAGATTAAGGATTATATTTCATTTTTTGGAAAAGGTAAACGTTTTTATCGTGTCGATAATCCAAGTGGAATTTGTAGTATTGGTTGGATTTATTTCTATATAGTTGAATTTTTAATCTAATCGACCAGTTTAGCATTCTTCAATTGGGCATGCTGGACAAGATCCTTCATTCAATCAAAGTAAGCGATGTAAACCGGTCAAATTATATTGAGTATTCATTATGTTCCCGTTCGATTCCTATCTTTTTTCAGCTATTCATCTGACAATCCTCTTCATCGTGACTCTTATTCCTTTTGGAGATGAAAAGTGTTATTGATAATATCTTTAGTATAGATATGGTTTTCTACCTTCCACATAATGTCGATCATGTTGGTTAGTAGATTTTTAGGCAGGGAGTAGATGATGCTCTTGTTATAAATACCTCTCAGTATTATTGATACAACTACCCGCTTATCTAGGTCATCAATATTAAGAAGTTCATTGTTAAATTGTTTGACAAACCCCCTCAAAGATTCCTCCTTGTTATAGAGGATGTTAAAAAGGTAATCGATCATTTTCTGTGAAGAACTCAGTTTACTCCACTACACCAAATCCTGTGAATGGTCACGCCCAGTGGGTCACGGTCCAAGTCCGCGACCAGATGGTCGCAGACTTGGGCCGTGACCCACTCAATTTTTGGCGTGACCAATTTTATTACCACATTAAATTATCCATACTCTGGAAATGGTCATGGACTAAATCCCTGACCATAGAGGGTCACGGCCCCAGTCCCTGACCAGGCCGTGACCAGTTTGGCGCCAAAATTCCCTCCAAACTGGTCGCGGGTCGGTCACGGCCCAAATCCGTGACCAGGTCATGACCAGTTTGGCGCCAAAAATCCCTCTAAACTGACGCGGATGGGTCACGGACTTGGGCCGTGACAAAGGGCGCGACGAAGTAGAAAACACACACATTAAGGGTCATGGCTATGGGCCACGACCATTTGTGGGACTGGGTCACGGCCCATAGCCGTGACCATTCATCATTCAAACACCAAGGTTGTTGGAAAAGGGTCACGCATTATGGGTCATGGCCTATAGCCGTGACCACATAGAAATCCCCATTGTTCTGCAAGAAAGTGATGGGTCGCGCGCATGGGTCATGGCTGTTGGCCGTGACCAGTTTGGAAACACCATTGTCGAAGTCATTAATGGGTCATGGCTCTTGGCCGTGACCAGGTCAAAATCGCCAGAAATCATGCTCATTAATGGGTCGCGCACATCGGGTCAGGGCTCTAGGCCGTGACCATAGTCTAGTCTTAAAAAAGAAATATTCCCAGGTTCTCATTTATTACGTCCGACTTCGTTGCTGTTAGGGTTTTTGCGATTTTGAGCTGCGATTTCAGTTGCGATTTCTGTTGGATTTCTATTGGATTTACATTTGGATTTCAGTTGGTATGTATTGATTCATTTGTATTTCGTGATTTCTAACTAAAGCATTAATTTTTGTGTATGTATGTGTAGATTTATGTTTGTATGTGTGTATGTGTGTGTATGTATAGATTGTATGTATGTGTATGTATAGATTTATGTCAAAAAAATATTAGGGTTTAGTAGACCTTAAATAGTATGTGTGTGTATGTATAGATTATGTCAATAAACCCTAGCTTGTATGTGTGTGTATGTATAGATTATGTCAATAAACCCTAGATTGTATATGTGCGTATTTTTTTTTAATCAAAATATGCGTGTGTATTTTTATTTTGAGAAATATAATTAAATGATTTTTTTTTACATATGAGTCGCAAACACGTGTACACATTACTATAGTGAGATATTGTTGGCTTGGTTGTTGGATACTATGTTGAATTTATTGAATTGATACTAGTGTCGATAAATGTATATGTTATTAAATTTGTTGGGTGTGCTCTTGATTTGCCTATGAAAAAGTATAACACATATGCTTGTCTTGTTTATGTGTATATGTATGTTTAAACTCTCATAACTTTCAAACCTAAACCTTAATAGCAGGACTCGTATTCATGCCCTCGTATACTTTTCTCAGGAAAAATGAGGCACGGTGATAAATACTGTCAACAAGAGTGGGACAGGTTGCAATTAGACCGCACACAAAACTCTTTTATTAGCGTGCATCATATAGAGGGTACTCCTATTTATAGGTACGGAAATAAAAAGATCGAACAATTTAACTACCTTATAAATGATGGATTTGATATCCAGCAAGATTACTTGTTCGATCGTATTCTATTTTCTCTACCAGAAAACTCGGATGACGTTATACAAAATATATTTCACACACATAATACCGACATAGCCCTGACCTTGGTTACGTTGTTGGAGAAGGCGGAAAAAAAATCCACCCGTTATGGATACAACTGCGTACAGAGAGCATTGACATAGACTGTGATGTCTCGTGCCACATGCACGTAAAATTGAATCTTGCCAACAAGTTGAGAAATAGGGGATTCCGAGTTCATGTCACTGACATCTACACATCGATCATAGATACCCTTCCTTCTAGTTGGCCACGTGCAAAAATTCATAGGTTCTTAAAAACTAATACCGAATGGATGGAGATCAAACACATTGAACTTATTCTAAAGTCTTACTTTGAAAAGGTATCTATCTATCTATATATATAAAACTAATTAAGCTTGATTAATTAGTTATAATTTCATATTATTATAATTATTTACTCACTTATATTTTTTAATTTTTGTACATAATGTCAAGAGGAAACAACCCTAGGGTACCAAGTGCCGATGTGACACCACAACGAGGTTCACCATCTCGTGCAGAACCCGGATTCTCAACACCAATGGCTGAGAAATTCACAACTCCACCAATGGTTCACTCCTCACCAAGTCCAACCCCAAGTGCTCCTACGCCCCAATCCAGCACTCCCGTTGCTTTAACGCCTCAATCCAACACTCATGATGCCTCCCGCTCAAATGAAAAGAAGCCTATTGGCTTCTCCATTCTTGGGAATAACCCGACGGGTGATAGGAATGATGTGCTGAACTTTAAAGCCCGGTGTTTGTCGCTGGGAAAAATGAACGTGGGAGTCAGTGGACCAGACAATTGGAACCTTATTGATCAAGCTGTCAAAGATGACATATATGACCAACTTTGCAAGCATTTCTCATTTCCTGACCGTTCCAAGAATAAGGTTCAATCTCGGGTTGCTGAAGGATTGAGGACATACAGGAGAAACCTTCGAAAGAAACATTTCCCGAAAGAGGCAGCGAGCTCCGATATTTTGGCTTTGAAAGAGATAGTGCCTCCCAATGTTGAAATGCCGGTGGACCAGTGGAATAAGTTTTTGGAGAATGAGGCGAAGGAAAACAAGTTGGTCCAGAGGGAGAAAAACAAAAAAAATAGGGCACAAAAAACTGATATCCATAAGCTAGGATCCAAATCATATGAGGATTTGAAGAATGAATGGGAGAGTAGGACAAAAGATGATCCAGATGCCGGTAAAAACCCAAATCGGTACAACTTATTCCTTCATGCTCGACGGGACAAAGATAATAAATTCCCGCTGCACTTGGCTAAGACACTGGAATCAATAGAGGCCATCAGCAGTCAATCAGATTCGAGCCCTATTGATGACTTTGACCTTGAAAATGATGCCCTGACTAAGACCTTTGGAAAGGACAAAAGGGGGAGGACGAGAGGTGTTGGCTCACATATGCCAAAAACAAAACTTCAACACATTGCACCTCTTGTGGACGAGCTTTCTTCAGTCAAGAATTGTATCTCATCCCAAAATGAGCACCAGTTGAAGACCGATGGGGATGTCCATGAGATTAAAAATTCCCTGGGATTATTGACAAATCAAATTGGGAAACTTGTGAATCTTATTGAAAGTTATAGGCCCCCAATGCCTCCTCAAGGTTTCACACATCCTTCCCCTCCAACATTCCCCTCTCAAATGCCTCATCCTCCAACATTCCCCTCCCCTGCACCTCCTCCAATCACAGGGCTCGGATCATCGTCAACAACGCACGGTGACTATGGCGAAAAGTACTATATCAAGGACATGAGCAATTCGAGGTTTGTTGGCGTGTGCATACTCATCTCCAGGGTTCCTGGAACTCTAGTACATCACCGACCTTTGGAGAAGGGTGAGGCTAAAATAATGGTCGATGAAATATACAACGGCTACGGAGATGTACATGTGTACGTTAACAGCGGGGATGGGATAGAATTGAGGAATTATGCAAAATCTTTTATTACTTGGCCACTTCATCTGTTGGCCAAGATTTAATAATATTTTCTTTCGTTTCAGTTGTAATAATTTTTTTTGTTTTAGTTGTAAGAATATTGTTTTTGCTTCAGTTGGAATGATATTTTTTTTGTTTCAGTTGTAAGAATATTAGTTTTGTTTCGTTTGGAATGATATTTATTTTGTTTCAGTCGTAAGAATAATCTTTCTGTTTCATTTATAATAATATTTTTTAACCTATTACCACAGGACTGAAATTTGAAGATTATTACATGGATTTCCCACAATACAAAGAGTGGATGGGAGAGACAAACCGGATATCAATTAATCATGTAAAGGGCGTTTATGAATTTGTTAAATATGCTTCCAAAAATCTTAAAAGTGAGAAGATTCCGTGTCCGTGCACTCATTGTATTAACGGAAAATATAAGTCATTGGAAGTTGTTGAGCTGCATTTACTAAAGTGGGGAATCTGTCAAGACTATATAATATGGACATACCATGGTGAAAAAGTTATACCTTATGTTCCAGAAGAATTATCGGGAGCCGACCGTGTAACGGAACCTCAAGGAGTAGAAGTGGTACATGATTCACCAACACATCGTCCATTGACCGACTTAATTGATGATGCTTACGGACTCCACAACCAACAAAACCACCAACCTATGGATACAAATAATGCGCATTATGACCAAGTAAATGAACAAATTGATGCTGAACTACTAGGAGATCGGGAATACATACGGTTGAAAGCCGATGTGACTAGACCGTTGTATAAAGATTGCGATGAAGATCACTCGGTATTATATGCAATGATTGGTTTGCATAATTTGAAGAGTCAATTTGGTTTGTCTGGAAACAGCGTAACTGGAATTCTTAAGTGGGTTAAAGAAATTCTCCCAAACGAGAACATGTTACCAGACAATTATCCTACCATGAAGAAGAGTTTGAAGGGTTTAGGTTTGAAATACAAATCTATTCATGCTTGCAAGTATGATTTCATATTGTACCGA
Source organism: Sambucus nigra (assembly GCA_949130495.1). Taxonomy (NCBI): domain Eukaryota; kingdom Viridiplantae; phylum Streptophyta; class Magnoliopsida; order Dipsacales; family Adoxaceae; genus Sambucus; species Sambucus nigra. Next base: position 103,065,396 of record OX422214.1, on the reverse strand, counting down.
AATGAGCACGAAGAGAAGGATGAATGTCCTGTATGCAGTGAGCCTAGATATATGGTTTGTGAGAATGGAAATGACAAACATGCAAAAAATCGCAAGTGCACGCAAGTCCCACAAAAGGTTTTGAAGTATTTTCCACTTGGGCCATGGTTAAAACGTTTTTTTACTGTACCGTGGATAGCGGAGGCCATGACATGGCATGCTCGATGCGAGGTGGGTGGGAATTTGATGCATCATCCGATTGATTCACTCATCTGGAAAATTTCAAATGCACAACACCATGAATTTGCAAAGGAACCGCGCAACGTTCTTCTTGTAATCTCAATCGATGGGTTTAACCCTTTAGGTAATTTAAGTACTAGTCAGAGTTATTGGCCAGTTCTTATGGCGCCTTTAAGTCTTCCTCCGACGTTATGCATGAGAAAGGAGTTCACATTGTTATCTCTGTTGATACCCGGGCCGAAGTCTCCCAGTGATGATATTGATATATTCTTAGCACCATTAATCGAAGAACTTAAAGAGTTGTGGGATAAAGGCGTGACGACGTTCGATTCTCATAAGGGTGACGAGTTCACACTTAAAGCAATGGTGATGTTGGCGATCCACGATCTTCCTGCTTATGGGACCTTGTCCGGTTGTAATGTTCATGGTTATTATGGATATCCCATATGTGGGGAGGAAACTGAAGCCTGTTGGTTAAAACATAGTGGTAAGTTGAGTTACACGGGTCATCGTAGATATCTGCCGACCAGTCACCCTTTTAGGAACGACAAGTCTAACTTTTTGCCTGTCGGTCACGAGCGAAGAACGGCACCTATTCGACTTTCTGGTCAGCAAATTGAGGAGAAGGTGGTGGCTGCGACTGCGGGGAATAGGTATGTAGGCAAACACCCCCAGTTTGTAAACCTGAAGCATAAAGCTAGGGAGGATCCGAACGACCCTAGTAAAGCGACGCCATGGTCCAGGCGATCAATATTTTTTGATTTGCCGTATTGGAAAGATCATCGTGTAAGGCATATAATTGATGTGATGCACACAGAGAAGAATGTTGCAGAACATTTGATAGGAACATGTATGGGTGGATCTCATTCCAAAGATGGCGAGCGTGCCAGCCGAGATCTACAGGATATGAAAATAAAGAAGAGACTGTGGTTAAAAAATGATCCAACGACAGGAAGAATTTCTATCCCCCCGACTGCTTTCACTTTGACTACTAGTGAGAAGAAGATCCTCTTAGACACGTTGTTCAACTTGAAGACTCCAACCGGTTATTCTGGTAATTTACGTAGGGTAGTAAACTACCAAGCAAATGACTTGAAACATTGCAAGTCTCACGACTGGCACGTAATCATCCAATTAATCCCGTTGTTATTTCGGCATTGCTTCTCTGAACACAAAGATCTCCGTCGGGCAATTATGCAAATCAGTTTGTGTTTTACCCTACTTTGTGCAAAAGTGGTAAACAAAAGAGACATTAAAGCTGCGAAATCAACTTTAACCGAGGCAGTTTGTGTGTTAGAGAAATATTTTCCTCCGTCATTCTTCGATATCAGTATCCACCTGCTTGTGCCTTTATGCGATGAAGCTTTATTATGTGGTCCCGTGAGGTATCGTTGGATGTATCCTTTTGAGCGCTTGATGAAAACCTTCAAAGATTATGTAAAGAATACACGGTATATTGGAGGGTCAATTGCTGAAGAATACGTAACGGTGGAATCATCGCTATACGCTAGGGAACATATGCCAGAACAAGAGGTGAGGAGGTTTAATCCTCGTGGAGAACGAGTGATAGAGGAACCTGACGAGTTTGATGATGAATTATCGTTTGGGAACCCTAAAGAGGTGAAACTCACAAACCTACAATACGAGCAAGCAACTCGTCATGTCTTCGAATCGCAAGATGAAGTCCAAGATTGGATAGAGTGAGTATCTACTGAATTCTTCCTCTTTGATTATATGTATTTTTTATTTTATTATCTAAACTCTATAATTTTTCGGCAGGAAGTACGAGAACGAAATTATCCAAAATAAAAGGAGAAATTGGACGACAACTGACTTTAGGGCATGGGTGTCAAAAGAGGTACTTTTCACATCTTATGTGTGCGGTTATTTATTCATGTGTGGTAAAAACATGCCCTAATACAAATTCATTAATAAATGCAGCTTCTAAAAAGAGATGATGTCTCTTCCAGACTTGCACGCCTAGCAAAAGGTCCTAGTTTTCGTGCAAAAGAGTTTAAGAAATTCCGCACCAACGGTTTTGATTTCATTTCATATCCATATGAGGAAAAGCTTTTGACGCAAAACAGTGGAATATCAATTTCTGCCTTGACCACCTGTATCGCTAGCAAAAGTGATAAAAATCCAAAGAATACGGTTCTAACCTATTATGGGATAATTCAACAAATCCTAGAACTTGATTACTTGGATTTCACAGAAACCGTATTCTATTGTGATTGGGTAAAGGTGGAGGATAAAACGAATGCTTGCAAAGTTGATCCCGACTCCAAACTTATTATGGTAGATTTATCAAAGCTGAAGACTAAAGACCGCATAGTCGACGAGCCTTTTATTTGTGCCTTTCAGAATGTAAAGAAGGTATTCTACTCGAAGTGCATAAACGATGGCAATTGGTCTATTGTTGTGCATGCACCAAAGGGTATGACTACTGAAGTAGACGCATTAAAGGCTCCAAAAGAGTTCCAGTCAGCTCTTGATGACAACCCTAATTTGAAGGATCTTTTAGTTGATTTAGAGGAAGATTGAGTATGAAAATATTATTTTATCCTCATCAATCTTATTTTTATCCTATTATGATATTGACATTATATTAGCACTTTACATTAATTTATGAATTCCATCTACTTTTAAATGTAATGTCCCGCTATTGAACATAACTGTTTGCAAAATATTTTTTGGTTCTACCATTTTTTTAATTTAACATAACTGTTTGCAAACAATTCATTATTTTTTCACTGGCATAGGATACATTGATGTTGGGGTCGAACTACTATCAAACATAATCTAAAATTGCATCGCTGCTGGCATAGAGAAGGTTCTGATTGGCGTTGGGTGTAACAAAATATCCAGGTAATGGATAGACCTATGATGAACTTTATTTTAAGGTTAAATATGCATTGATTCAATTTTTTAATTATTTTGGGTTTGGATAACTTTTGAACAAAGAATAGTTAGGGTGAACACTAGAAAAAGAAGTCATTATCCAACGGATTGCCACTTTCTATGTTTAAGGCGCTCCCGGTTTGATTGTACGACGTAAATTTGTAAAAAATTAGACTTAAGCATAAAAACATGCCATCGAATGGTGAAAACGTAAAATAGCCACAAAAAAGTCCCATAAGAGTCACGAACACCTCGCACGAGACCAATGTAAATCGCAGGAACTGACCGTGTAGTCACGGCGCTCCCGGATTGAGTGTATGACGTAAATTTGCAAAAAAAGAAACTTAAGCATAAAAACATGCCATCGAAGGGTGAAAACGTAAAACAGACTTAAAACGGTCCCGTAAGAGTCATGAACCCCTCGCACGGGACTAATGTGACTCGTAGGAACCGACCGCGTAGTCACGGGGCTCCCGGTTTGAGTGTATGACGTAAATTTGTAAAAAGTTAGACTTAAGCATAAAAACATGCCATCGAAGGGTGAAAACGTAAAATACCATAAAATGGTCCGGTAAGAGTCACAAACACTTCGTACAGGACTAATGTAACTCATAGAAACTGACCGCGTAGTCACGGGGCTCCCGGTTAGAGTGTATGACGTAAATTTGCAAAAAAAATAGACTTGAGCATAAAAATATGCCATCGAAGGGTGAAAACGTACAACAAGCACAAAATGGTCCTGTAAGAGTCACGAACACCTCGCACGGGACCAATGTGACTCGTAGGAACCGACCGCGCAGTCACGGCGCTCTCGATTGGAGTGTACAACATTAATTTGCAAAAAATTAGACTAAAGCATAAAAGCATGCCTTTGAAGGGTGAAAACGTAAAAAAACCACAAAACGGTACCGTAAGAGTCACAAACACTTCACACGGGACCAATGTTAATAGTTGGAACCAAACGCGTAGTCACAAGGATCCCGGTTTGAGTATACGGCGTAAATTTGCAGAAAGTTAGACTTGAGAATAAAAAAGATGCCATCGAAGGGTGAAAACGTAAAACACCCACAAAACGGTCCCGTAAGAGTCACGAACATCTCGCACGGGACCAAAGTAAGTCGTAGGAACCGACCGTGTAGTCACGGCGCTCCCAGCTTGTGTGTGTGCGTGTGTGCATGTTTGTGTGTGCGCGTGTGAGTGGGAAAGGGGGAGGGGATGGGCAGGGGGCGCGCGTGTGTGTGTGTGCATGTGTGTGTGTGTGTGTTTGTGCGTGTGTGTGTGTGTGTGTGTGTGTGTGTGAGAGTGGGGAAGGGGGGAGGGGACGGGGCATGTATGCATATATGTAGTGAGAGTGTGTGCATATATGCATATATGTATATATGTAGTGAGAGTGTGCGTGTGTTTGTGTGCGCGTGTGAGTGTGTGCATATTGGTGATAAAATCCAAAATAAATTAGAGAGTATACCTGATCTAGGGTGAATCCAAGAGTGGGATCTACAAAACAATCCTCCTGACACTCATATTCGGTCATCTGATCCGTTACGGTTGCCTCTGGTTCCGGTATCACGTAGGACTTTAAATAATTGTCCCCTGAAAGAGAAATAACATATCTGCATATATAATTATTAATATGAAACTAATATATATGCAGGGGGAGTAGTAACGGGGCAGGGGGCGGGGCGAGGCAGTGCTGCATATATATGCAGTGCATATATATGCAACTGCTGCATATATATGCAGTGCATATATATGCAACTAAATATATATGCAGTGGGGGGAAGGCGGGATTGGCGCATCTACAAGTTGAGAGTGTGCTCGGGCAAGTGGTCTAACCAGAACTACTAGTAATGGGATTTTCCTACAATACGAGTAAGGGGAATGGAACTCTTGTTTGAGAACTTTAGCTACGGACTTAGGTTAGCTAGCTCAGCTTCTCCTATGGCTATTTGGATTAAGGAAGTAGGGTAATGCGTAGACAAAGAAAGCCTAATATAATAACGGTGAGTCGAATCAGGTGCGGCAGTCGTTCGTGCATATATATGCAGTGCATATATATGCAGTGCATATATATGCAACTGCATATATATGCAACATAAGTATATATGCAACTGAATTTCATATTTGACTGTACTAGATTTAACATGTTTGTATCTTAATTCCTTAATGAAAACCCTTTTATATTTGAGGTTATATCTTCTAAGTGCCCTTTGCACAAACACATTGCCCTTTACACAAACATATTGCTTACATTTAACCTTTTAGTCATAACCTTAATCTGGATCACCAAAAGATATGTCAATGTTAATAACATTTGGAAAATAAGGAGGAGACCATGGATATTTTTGGCCTTGAGCACATCAAACAAAGAGGTTCCACACATGGGGCATCTTCATTTTCTATTATCAAAACTGAATAACCTATCAGTGGCCAAAACACCTCTCATGTTGCTAAGACCTCCTGTGTTAGATATGTTGGTTCCAAGAATAATCCATTTACCCCTAAGAGTTTGTGAATCATGTACAAACAAACACATACTAAATGGGGTAAGCATTTTGCCCACCCTAATGCCTTTTTAATTCGTCCGGCAAATGAGATAAATCGGGCCCCAAATGCCCGGGATGGGGAAATGTGTTTCCATGAACATAGTTTATAGTATGGAATTGGAATTTCACTAACCAAACCCATCTAGGGCTTCTGTTCATTCCTTAATCTTGTGCCCTCCCAACTAATATCGAACGTTTTGCGTATACTAGTCAGATTTATGGTTCACTTCCATAACTTTTTTGAGGCCGAGAAACCAATGAATACGATAAAATTACTAATTGTTTACCATCCGTAAACTTCCCAAAGGGTTGGAAAAGCCTTTGTGAGAGTATTCATTATACTTATGTGTCCCAATATGAATAGTTAATCAAATTTCGTTGAACGAATATACAATGAGTTTTAACCATGAGTTCATTCCAATAAAGGGTGAAAACTCGAAACAGCCCCTGAACGGCCACGTGGGTGGCACCAACACCTCCCACGGGACCAACGTAACTCGTAGGAACTGACCTCGCAGCCGCGGGTCTCCCGGTTTGAGAATACGACCATAATTTGCGTATTTCTACACTTAAGCAAAACATGGCGTTAAAGGGTGAAAACTCGAAAGAGCCCCCGAACAGCCCCGTGGGTGGCACCAACACCTCCCACGAGACCAACATAACTCGTAGGAACTGACCCCGCAGCCGCGGGAATCCCGGTTTGAGAGTAATACGGTAATTTGTATATTTCAAGACATAGGCTTAAAAACATAACGTGAAAGGGTGAAAACTCGAAACAGCCCCCGAACGGCCCCGTGGGTGGCACCAACACCTCCCACGGGACCAACGTAACTCGTAGGAATTGACCCCGCAGCCGCGGGACTCCCAGTTTGAGAGTACGATGGTAATTTGCTTATTTCTAAACTTAGGCTTAAAACCATAACGTTAGAGGTTGAAAACTCGAAACAGCCCCCAAACGTCCCCGTGGGTGCCACCAACACCTCCCACGGGACCAACGTAACTCGTAGGAACTGACCCCGCAGTCGCGGGTCTCATGGTTTGAGAATACGACCGTAATTTGCGTATTTCTACACTTAAGCAAAACATGGCGTTAAAGGGTGAAAACTCAAAATAGCCCCCGAACGGCCCCGTGGGTGGAACCAACACCTCCCACGGGACCAACATAACTCGTAGGAACTGACCCCGCAGCCGCGGGTCTCCCGGTTTGAGAGTACGAGGGAAATCTGTGTATTTCTACACTTAAGCAAAACATGACGTTAGAGGGTGAAAACTCGAAACAGCCCCCAAACGGCCCCGTGGGTGGCACTAACACCTCCCACGGGACCAACGTAACTCGTAGGAACTGACCTCGCAGCCGCGGGTCTCCCGGTTTGAGAGTAATACGGTAATTTGCATATTTAAAGACTTAGGCTTAAAAACATAACCTTAAAGGGTGAAAACTCGAAACAGCCCCCGAACGGCCCCGTGCGTGGCACCAACACCTCCCACGGGACCAACGTAACTCGTAGGAACTGAGCCCGCAGCTGCGGGACTCCCGGTTTGAGAGTACGATGGTAATTTTCTTATTTCTAGACTTAGGCTTAAAAACATGACGTTAGAGGGTGAAAACTCGAAACATCCCCCAAACGTCCCCGTGGGTGGCACCAACATCTCCCACGGGACCAACGTAACTCGTAGGAACTGACCCCGCAGTCGCGGGTCTCATGGTTTGAGAATACGACCGTAATTTGCATATTTCTACACTTAAGCAAAACATGGCGTTAAAGGGTGAAAACTCAAAATAGCCCCCGAACGGCCCCGTGGGTGGCACCAACACCTCCCACGGGACCAACACAACTCATAGGAACTGATCCCGCAGTCGTTGGTCTCCCGGTTTGAGAGTACGAGGGTAATTTGCGTATTTCTACACTTAAGCAAAACATGACGTTAGAGGGTGAAAACTCGAAACAGCCCCCAAACGGCCCCGTGGGTGGCACTAACACCTCCCACGGGACCAATGTAACTCGTAGGAACTGACCTCGCAGCCGCGGGTCTCCCGGTTTGAGAGTAATATGGTAATTTACATATTTAAAGACTTAGGCTTAAAAACATGACCTTAAAGGGTGAAAACTCGAAACAGCCCCCGAACGGCCCCGTGGGTGGCACCAACACCTCCCACGGGACCAACGTAACTCGTAGGAACTGACCCCGCAGCCGCGGGACTCCCGGTTTAAGAGTACGATGATAATTTGCTTATTTCTAGACTTAGGTTTAAAAACATGACGTTAGAGGGTGAAAACTAGAAACAGCCCCCGAACGTCCCCGTGGGTGGCACCAACACCTCCCATGGGACCAACGAAAAGTAAGAACTGACCGCGCAGCCGCGGGTCTCTCGGTTTTAGAATACGACCGTAATTTGCGTATTTCTACACTTAAGCAAAACATGGCGTTAAAGGGTGAAAACTCGAAACAGCCCCCGAACGGCCCCGTGGGTGGCACCAACACCTTTCCACGGGACCAACATAACTCGTAGGAACTGACCCCGTAGCCGCGGGAGTCCCGGTTTGAGAGTAATACGGTAATTTGTATATTTCATGACTTAGGCTTAAAAACATGACCTTAAAGGGTGAAAACTCGAAACAGCCCCCGAACGGACACATGGGTGGCACCAACACCTCCCACGGGACCAACGTAACTCGTAGGAACTGACCTCGCAGCCGCGGGTCTCCCGGTTTGAGAATACGACAGTAATTTGCGTATTTCTACACTTAAGCAAAACATGGCGTTAAAGGGTGAAAACTCGAAACAGCCCCCGAACGGCCCCGTGGGTGGCACCAACACCTCCCACGGGACCAACATAACTCGTAGGAACTAACCCCACAGCCGCGGGAATCCCGATTGAGAGTAATACGGTAATTTGTATATTTCAAGACTTAGGCTTAAAAACATGACGTGAAAGGGTGAAAACTCGAAACAGCCCCCGAACGGCCCAGTGGGTGGCACCAACACCTCCAACGGGACCAACATAACTCGTAGGAACTGACCTCGCAGCCGCGGGACTCCCGGTTTGAGAGTACGACGGTAATTTGCTTATTTTTAAACTTAGGCTTAAAAACATGACGTTAGAGGGTGAAAACTCGAAACAGCCCCCGAACGTCCCCGTGGGTGGCACCAAACCTCCCACGGGACCAACGTAAGTCGTAGGAACTGACCCCGCAGCCATGGGTCTCCCGGTTTGAGAGTACGACGGTAATTTGCTTATTTCTAGACTTAGGCTTAAAAACATGACGTTAGAGGGTGAAAACTCGAAAGAGCCCCCGAACGGCCACGTGGGTGGCACCAACACCTCCCACGAGACCAACATAACTCGTAGGAACTGACCCCGCAGCCGCGGGAATCCCGGTTTGAGAGTAATACGGTAATTTGTATATTTCAAGACATAGGCTTAAAAACATAACGTGAAAGGGTGAAAACTCGAAACAGCCCCCGAACGGCCCCGTGGGTGGCACCAACACCTCCCACGGGACCAACGTAACTCGTAGGAATTGACCCCGCAGCCGCGGGACTCCCAGTTTGAGAGTACGATGGTAATTTGCTTATTTCTAAACTTAGGCTTAAAACCATGACGTTAGAGGTTGAAAACTCGAAACAGCCCCCAAACGTCCCCGTGGGTGCCACCAACACCTCCCACGGGACCAACGTAACTCGTAGGAACTGACCCCGCAGTCGCGGGTCTCATGGTTTGAGAATACGACCGTAATTTGCGTATTTCTACACTTAAGCAAAACATGGCGTTAAAGGGTGAAAACTCAAAATAGCCCCCGAACGGCCCCGTGGGTGGAACCAACACCTCCCACGGGACGAACATAACTCGTAGGAACTGACCCCGCAGCCGCGGGTCTCCCGGTTTGAGAGTACGAGGGAAATCTTTGTATTTCTACACTTAAGCAAAACATGACGTTAGAGGGTGAAAACTCGAAACAGCCCCCAAACGGCCCCGTGGGTGGCACTAACACCTCCCACGGGACCAACGTAACTCGTAGGAACTGACCTCGCAGCCGCGGGTCTCCCGGTTTGAGAGTAATACGGTAATTTGCATATTTAAAGACTTAGGCTTAAAAACATAACCTTAAAGGGTGAAAACTCGAAACAGCCTCCGAACGGCCCCGTGGGTGGCACCAACATCTCCCACGGGACCAACGTAACTCGTAGGAACTGACCCCGCAGTCGCGGGTCTCATGGTTTGAGAATACGACCGTAATTTGCATATTTCTACACTTAAGCAAAACATGGCGTTAAAGGGTGAAAACTCAAAATAGCCCCCGAACGGCCCCGTGGGTGGCACCAACACCTCCCACGGGACCAACACAACTCATAGGAACTGATCCCGCAGTCGTTGGTCTCCCGGTTTGAGAGTACGAGGGTAATTTGCGTATTTCTACACTTAAGCAAAACATGACGTTAGAGGGTGAAAACTCGAAACAGCCCCCAAACGGCCCCGTGGGTGGCACTAACACCTCCCACGGGACCAATGTAACTCGTAGGAACTGACCTCGCAGCCGCGGGTCTCCCGGTTTGAGAGTAATATGGTAATTTACATATTTAAAGACTTAGGCTTAAAAACATGACCTTAAAGGGTGAAAACTCGAAACAGCCCCCGAACGGCCCCGTGGGTGGCACCAACACCTCCCACGGGACCAACGTAACTCGTAGGAACTGACCCCGCAGCCGCGGGACTCCCGGTTTAAGAGTACGATGATAATTTGCTTATTTCTAGACTTAGGTTTAAAAACATGACGTTAGAGGGTGAAAACTAGAAACAGCCCCCGAACGTCCCCGTGGGTGGCACCAACACCTCCCATGGGACCAACGAAAAGTAAGAACTGACCGCGCAGCCGCGGGTCTCTCGGTTTTAGAATACGACCGTAATTTGCGTATTTCTACACTTAAGCAAAACATGGCGTTAAAGGGTGAAAACTCGAAACAGCCCCCGAACGGCCCCGTGGGTGGCACCAACACCTTTCCACGGGACCAACATAACTCGTAGGAACTGACCCCGTAGCCGCGGGAGTCCCGGTTTGAGAGTAATACGGTAATTTGTATATTTCATGACTTAGGCTTAAAAACATGACCTTAAAGGGTGAAAACTCGAAACAGCCTCCGAACGGACACATGGGTGGCACCAACACCTCCCACGGGACCAACGTAACTCGTAGGAACTGACCTCGCAGCCGCGGGTCTCCCGGTTTGAGAATACGACAGTAATTTGCGTATTTCTACACTTAAGCAAAACATGGCGTTAAAGGGTGAAAACTCGAAACAGCCCCCGAACGGCCCCGTGGGTGGCACCAACACCTCCCACGGGACCAACATAACTCGTAGGAACTAACCCCACAGCCGCGGGAATCCCGATTGAGAGTAATACGGTAATTTGTATATTTCAAGACTTAGGCTTAAAAACATGACGTGAAAGGGTGAAAACTCGAAACAGCCCCCGAACGGCCCAGTGGGTGGCACCAACACCTCCAACGGGACCAACATAACTCGTAGGAACTGACCTCGCAGCCGCGGGACTCCCGGTTTGAGAGTACGACGGTAATTTGCTTATTTTTAAACTTAGGCTTAAAAACATGACGTTAGAGGGTGAAAACTCGAAACAGCCCCCGAACGTCCCCGTGGGTGGCACCAAACCTCCCACGGGACCAACGTAAGTCGTAGGAACTGACCCCGCAGCCATGGGTCTCCCGGTTTGAGAGTACGACGGTAATTTGCTTATTTCTAGACTTAGGCTTAAAAACATGACGTTAGAGGGTGAAAACTCGAAAGAGCCCCCGAACGGCCACGTGGGTGGCACCAACACCTCCCACGAGACCAACATAACTCGTAGGAACTGACCCCGCAGCCGCGGGAATCCCGGTTTGAGAGTAATACGGTAATTTGTATATTTCAAGACATAGGCTTAAAAACATAACGTGAAAGGGTGAAAACTCGAAACAGCCCCCGAACGGCCCCGTGGGTGGCACCAACACCTCCCACGGGACCAACGTAACTCGTAGGAATTGACCCCGCAGCCGCGGGACTCCCAGTTTGAGAGTACGATGGTAATTTGCTTATTTCTAAACTTAGGCTTAAAACCATGACGTTTGAGGTTGAAAACTCGAAACAGCCCCCAAACGTCCCCGTGGGTGCCACCAACACCTCCCACGGGACCAACGTAACTCGTAGGAACTGACCCCGCAGTCGCGGGTCTCATGGTTTGAGAATACGACCGTAATTTGCGTATTTCTACACTTAAGCAAAACATGGCGTTAAAGGGTGAAAACTCAAAATAGCCCCCGAATGGCCCCGTGGGTGGAACCAACACCTCCCACGGGACGAACATAACTCGTAGGAACTGACCCCGCAGCCGCGGGTCTCCCGGTTTGAGAGTACGAGGGAAATCTGTGTATTTCTACACTTAAGCAAAACATGACGTTAGAGGGTGAAAACTCGAAACAGCCCCCAAACGGCCCCGTGGGTGGCACTAACACCTCCCACGGGACCAACGTAACTCGTAGGAACTGACCTCGCAGCCGCGGGTCTCCCGGTTTGAGAGTAATACGGTAATTTGCATATTTAAAGACTTAGGCTTAAAAACATAACCTTAAAGGGTGAAAACTCGAAACAGCCTCCGAACGGCCCCGTGGGTGGCACCAACACCTCCCACGGGACCAACGTAACTCGTAGGAACTGACCCCGCAGCTGCGGGACTCCCGGTTTGAGAGTACGACGGTAATTTTCTTATTTCTAGACTTAGGCTTAAAAACATGACGTTAGAGGGTGAAAACTCGAAACATCCCCCAAACGTCCCCGTGGGTGCCACCAACACCTCCCACGGGACCAACGTAACTCGTAGGAACTGACCCCGCAGTCGCGGGTCTCATGGTTTGAGAATACGACCGTAATTTGCATATTTCTACACTTAAGCAAAACATGGCGTTGAAGGGTGAAAACTCAAAATAGCCCCCGAACGGCCCCGTGGGTGGCCCCAACACCTCCCACGGGACCAACACAACTCATAGGAACTGATCCCGCAGTCGCTGGTCTCCCGGTTTGATAGTACGAGGGTAATTTGCGTATTTCTACACTTAAGCAAAACATGATGTTAGAGGGTGAAAACTCGAAACAGCCCCCAAACGGCCCCGTGGGTGGCACTAACACCTCCCACGGGACCAACGTAACTCGTAGGAACTGACCTCGCAGCCGCGGGTCTCCCGGTTTGAGAGTAATATGGTAATTTACATATTTAAAGACTTAGGCTTAAAAACATGACCTTAAAGGGTGAAAACTCGAAACAGCCCCCGAACGGCCCCGTGGGTGGCACCAACACCTCCCACGGGACCAACGTAACTCGTAGGAACTGACCCCGCAGCCGCGGGACTCCCGATTTAAGAGTACGACGATAATTTGCTTATTTCTAGACTTAGGTTTAAAAACATGACGTTAGAGGGTGAAAACTAGAAACAGCCCCCCGAACGTCCCCGTGGGTGGCACCAACACCTCCCACGGGACCAACGTAAAGTAAGAACTGACCGCGCAGCCGCGGGTCTCTCGGTTTTAGAATACGACCGTAATTTGCGTATTTCTACACTTAAGCAAAACATGGCGTTAAAGGGTGAAAACTCGAAACAGCCCCCGAACGGCCCCGTGGGTGGCACCAACACCTTTCCACGGGACCAACATAACTCGTAGGAACTGACCCCGTAGCCGCGGGAGTCCCGGTTTGAGAGTAATACGGTAATTTGTATATTTCATGACTTAGGCTTAAAAACATGACCTTATAGGGTGAAAACTCGAAACAGCCCCCGAACGGACACATGGGTGGCACCAACACCTCCCACGGGACCAACGTAACTCGTAGGAACTGACCTCGTAGCCGCGGGTCTCCCGGTTTGAGAATACGACAGTAATTTGCGTATTTCTACACTTAAGCAAAACATGGCGTTAAAGGGTGAAAACTCGAAACAGCCCCCGAACGGCCCCGTGGGTGGCACCAACACCTCCCACGGGACCAACATAACTCGTAGGAACTAACCCCACAGCCGCGGGAATCCCGATTGAGAGTAATTCGGTAATTTGTATATTTCAAGACTTAGGCTTAAAAACATGACGTGAAAGGGTGAAAACTCGAAACAGCCCCCGAACGGCCCAGTGGGTGGCACCAACACCTCCAACGGGACCAACATAACTCGTAGGAACTGACCTCGCAGCCGCGGGACTCCCGGTTTGAGAGTACGACGGTAATTTGCTTATTTTTAAACTTAGGCTTAAAAACATGACGTTAGAGGGTGAAAACTCGAAACAGCCTCCGAACGTCCCCGTGGGTGGCACCAACACCTCCCACGGGACCAACGTAAGTCGTAGGAACTGACCCCGCAGCCATGGGTCTCCCGGTTTGAGAGTACGACGGTAATTTGCTTATTTCTAGACTTAGGCTTAAAAACATGACGTTAGAGGGTGAAAACTCGAAACAGCCCCCGAACGGCCACGTGGGTGGCACCAACACCTCCCACGGGACCAACGTAACTCGTAGGAACTAACCGCGCAGCCGCGGGTCTCCCGGTTTGAGAATACGACCGTAATTTGCGTATTTCTACACTTAAGCAAAACATGGCGTTAAAGGGTGAAAACTCGAAACAGCCCCCGAACAGCCCTGTGGGTGGCACCAACACCTCCCACGAGACCAACATAACTCGTAGGAACTGACCTCGCAGCCGCGGGACTCCCGGTTTGAGAGTACGACGGTAATTTGCTTATTTCTAAACTTAGGCTTAAAAACATGACGTTAGAGGGTAAAAACTCGAAACAGCCCCCGAACGGCCCCGTGGGTGGCACTAACACCTCCCACGGGACCAACGTAACTCGTAGGAACTAACCTCGCAGCCGCGGGTCTCCCGGTTTTAGAGTAATACGGTAATTTGCATATTTAAAGACTTAGGCTTAAAAACATGACGTTAGAGGGTGAAAACTCGAAACAGCCCCCGAACGGCCCCGTAGGTGGCACCAACACCTCCCACGGGACCAACGTAACTCGTAGGAACTGACCCCGCAGCCGCGGGACTCTCGGTTTGAGAGTACGACGGTAATTTGTCACGGTTGTGGGTCACGGATAAGGGCCGCGACCAATTTTTTTTAATTTTTTTTTTTCACGGACGGGGGTCGCGGACTTTGGCCGCGACCAATTTTTTTTAATTTTTTTTGTCATGGACGGGGGTCGTGGACTTTGGTCGCGACCGATTTATCACGGTTGTGGGTCACGGATAAGGGCCGCGACCCGTCACGGCCAAAGTCCGCGACCATCTGTCGTGACTCCTCTTGGCCGTGACCATTTTTTGGTCACGGAGTTGGGCCGCGACCCACGAAAATGGTCATGCCAGAAATGGTCACGACCAAAGTCCGCGACCCACAGTTTTGGTCAGGGATTTTGGCCGTGACCAATCGCCAGTTTTGGTGTAGTGCTCCCTAACGTCGATAATTGAGTTTGGGGGTAACCTTGTAAGGACATGTTTTCCATAGTCCCGAGTTTACTTTGAGTATGTTGTATACCATTAAAACTATCAAAGGAAATTCATGTTCATACATTAAAGAAGACGGATTCGAATATCAAGTATCTTCAACAACGATCCTCTATGAGATTGATATATGTAAATAATGCGTTTAACTTTCGAAAATGTTTTACGATAGTATTGGGATATTTTTCTAAACTGTTTTTAATCAAAATGAGGCATATTTTCTAAGTTAAAATAATTTTTGAAAGACCTGTAGTCGAGATTTAAAAAAAAAAGATTTTTCGTTCCTGTCATTCAAACGACATTGACATGTTGTTAGATAGCTCGTTTCTTCCCTGCTTCAAACGGCCGCCTACTAGAGTAATTTTTAATAGGTCGTTTTTATTTCGTTCAAACGACATCCTTATATCGTTCGAATAACATAGGTGAAGTCATTCGAACGACCCTTCGAACAATATGAATCGCCTCGATTTTTTTACGTGCCAATTTAAACCTAATTTCGTGAGGATTTTGGTTAAGACTTTTACTGCCCCAAAACTGCAAATCTGCAAACTTTTAGTCTTCACCTTTTAGGGAAAATTTATGCTTTTGATTCACACAAAACAACCCATATACTTTTGTGAATTGTTTGGAACCCAAAACACTTATTTGTTGAAGTTTCTCTTGTAGAGAAGAATTCTCTATTGCTGGATTGGTAGTTCTTGTGAGAGCTATTGGTGATGACTGTGGTCATTGGGGATACTCGAGGGTATTCACTGCTGAAGGAAGAGTTGTGGTTCTTGTGGGTTCTCTAGAGAATCCATTATTGATTTCAAGGTTGCGATCTTTGTGGATTCTTGCGGGAGTTCACTGCAGATTTCTCTATTGTATTGTAAGTTGCGATTTGCAAAACATTAGTGAAATAAAGGTTTTTACCCGAAAGGTTTTTTTTTCCTAAAACTTGGACTTATTTATGACTGCTTACTTTAAATAAAATTTGGACTTAGGTTTAAATAAAATTTGGACTTATTTCCTAAAACTTGGACTTAGGTTTAAATACAATTTGGTGTGGATTGATATATTATAATATTAATTTGAGAAACTTGACATGTTGCGCCCTCTCAAACTAGTATCATAGCCTCTTACACTACTTCACCGTATAACTAATCCCGTGTCTGTAGGCATGAATTTTTGTGGACTTGATGATTTTATAACTCAGTTATTTGAAGTGTCTAACTGGAAATCGCGTATGAAGTCGGCTTGTAAGAATTTTGTTAAAAAGATTAATTCTAAAAGGTGTCTTGGTTGTGAGGGGTTTGGTCATAGGATAGATGAGTATCCCTCTAATCTTAGGAAGGATGTTAACAAACCAAGAACTCATATTTCCACCCTTAGTGATAGTGAGCCGGAAGAGGAGAAATTTTATGATACTAAGCGAGAACTTACCACCTTTGTGGCTAGTCATGTGAGTGATGACGACAAATATCCCCATGAATATTCTTATTTACATAACTCTTTTGTGGCCATAGTGAGTGAAGCCCAATAAAGTGAGGGTGATGTGAGTGGGGATGGAAAGGTGGATGAGCATGACTTACAAGGTGCCTTTAATGAATTATATGTGAAAATTGTAAAGGTAAAGAAGTCTAACTTGAAGTTATAATCTAAGTTAAAAGAACGTGCTATAGAGAATAGTAACGATGTTTTAGTTGAGGATCTTATGGCACGTGAGAAAACTCAATATGTTGAGGGTGAGAGAAATAGTCTTCGAGATTTGATGGAGGCTATGAAAAAAGAGCTTCTGGAGTTTGAGGAGTCTAGGCATTTACTCGAGTCTAGGATTGGTAAGCTTGAGGAGAGATTGAGAGACAGGAGTAAGGTTAAGTTTGATTTGGAGGCAAGTTCGAAAATATTGGATAGGATGTTAGGCACCGTCCAAATCAAAGATTATAGGTGTGTAATTATCTTCGATGACGATGTTTCTCCCATTCCCATTCCCAAACCCAAGACCGTGATTTTGAGAGAGCCACCTAGGAATTTTAGGAGAGAGCCGCCTAGGAATTTTAGGAGAGAACCACCTAGGAACATTAGGAGAGAGCCACCTAGGAATATTAGGAGAGTACCACCTTTAGGTAACATTCACCACCATATCTACACCTTCACACATTGCGTCGAAAAGGTCACCTTAGGTGTTTCTATTACAAGCTTCAAAATTCTCCTAAGAAGTTTAATAATATAGTCTCTCTGGTTCCCAAAACCCCCTTGTGTCGTTGCACACCTGTTTGGGTTAGGAAATCGAATTTAAAGGCTTTAGGACTTTTGGTTCATGACTCTCGTTTGATTGCACGTGATTTTTCCTATGTTAGATCTTGCGGTTGATCGTTCTAGATGTTTTTCATACTCTAGTTTCACTTCATGATTTATCCTTACTAGTGTTATGTCATGTGTACCACCTTTGTATTGACAGTTTTTTATATATTTTTTTAAAAATTCAAAAAGATTTTTGTTTTAAAAAAAATGGAAAAACATAAAAAGATTTTTGTAGTTTATTTTTCACCATTTGTGGATAGACATTTAAGATTGTCAAATCACAATATCATTTCATTATCCATGCGAGTGTTTGATAGTGTTTTGATACACGGCATCATTTCATACATGTGCTTTATAATGTTTGGAGTCATTAAGATGTGTTTTGATGATATCTTTATATATGCTTGACTCTTTGTTTCCCTTAATGCACACATGCATGGATTTACGTGATTATTGTACTTGTCAATCACATGTTGGTCATTATGTTTTCATATCAATTTTGCCTATAAACGAAAAATTTGTAATAAGAGATAAAAAGGTTTGCTTATAAAACCATTGCCCAGATTTGTATTTCTTTTTTTTGACAATTTGTTTGATTTTAAGCAATGGAAAGGGGCTACAAAAGACATGTTTAGTTTGCGTGAAAAGCAACCATTTACAATTTAAAAGAGCCCAAAAAAGATTAAAGGCACAAAAAAACAGAAGTGTCGGGCTATTTTGTTTGAACATTGATGCTTCGATACATACGAGCATTAATTTTTTCAAAATTCTTTTTGAGAGATTTCTTGTTTTTGTGAGAATTTGAGGAAGTTATGTTGAAGATCAATGGGTTTGCACATCATAATAAATCTCGAAAAACATTAAATAGTTTTGGGCTCTACTAGTGTGAAAATCATTTTGGACTTTGATTTGTTTGATTTGATTGAGTCGATATCACATGAATTCACTTTATTTACACCTGAGGTATATATTGAGTTCATTCGTTACTGGTATCTCAATCCTTCTTGCACATATGTCATGTTTGCTTGTGTTGATTTGCCTATCGAATATGTTCACACTCATTCATTACGCTATCACGATTCGGTAATTTTAGTGCTTGTTCATGGTGTGTTGTATCTGTAATATTTTTTTGAGAAAAAATTGAAAAATCAAAAGTAGTTAGTGTCTTTAGTAGTTTGACCTTTGAGTTTACCCTTGCTTGAGCTTAATTGATATACGTTTATGATGCTTTGCTATGATTACTGTGACACACTCCGATTTTTGTTTATTTCTTTTACTTGTCTATTTTGGACAAATAAAAAGGGGGAGAACGAATTATGGGGGAGTGAGAGTTTGATTCATGGGGGAGAATTATTTTATTTTATTTCAAACTCAATACGTCACAAGGTATTTGCTTTGTTTATTGTGTGTAGGACTTTGATGATTATTTGGAAAGCACACAAATGAAGAGCGGGGAAAGCAAATAGATTTGAAGATTAAAGTTGAAGATTTTTTTAAGACTTGCATATTTAGTATGTTTCCACTTTTGGGTTCATGAGAGGGTATTAGATTTGTACAAGACATTTATTTATATTTAGGATTGTTTTTATTTTTTTTACCGGCATAGACATAGGGGGAGATTTGTAAAGACATGCTTTCCATAGTTACGAGTTTACTTTAAGTATGTCGTGTACCGTTGCAATGGTCAAAGGAAGTTCACGTTCATACGTTCAAGAAGTCAAATCCGTATATATCAAGTATCTTCAACAACGGTCCTTAATGAGATTGATTTTGGTAAGGAATGCGTTTAAGTTTCGAAAATGTTATACGATAATCTTGGGATAATTTTTAAACTATTTTTTAATCAAACTAAGGCATTTTTCTAAGTCAAAATAATTTTTGAAAGACCTGTAGGAGAGATTAAAAATAAAGATTTTTCATTCATGTCGTTAAAATGACATTGATATGTCGCTCAAACGACATTGACATGTCCTTAGATGTCTTTACATAGCTCGTTTCTTCCCTACTCTAAATGACATCCTATTGGAGTAATTTTTAATATGTCATTTTTTTATATAGTTCAAACGACATCCTTATGTCGTTCCAACGACATAGGTGAAGTCGTTCGAACGACCCTTCGAACGACATGCATCGCCTCAATTCTGTGCATGACTATTTAAACCTAATTTCATGAGGATTTTTATTAAGACTTCTACTGTAGGAAAACTACATATCTGCAAACTTTTAGTCTTCACCTTTTAGGGAAAATTTATGCTTTTGATTCACACAAAACATCTCATATACTTTTGTGAATCGTTTGGAACCCAAAACACTTCCTTGTTGAAGTTTCTCTTACAGAGAAGAATTCTTAACTGCTGGCTTGGTAGTTCTTACGGGAGCTATTGCTAACGACTGCGGCCATTGGGGATACCCGAGGGTATTCAATGCTAAAGGAAGAGTTGCGATTCTTTTAGGTCCTCAAGGGAAACCATTGTTTATTTCAAGGTTGTGGTCTTTATGGATTCTTGTGGGAGTTCATTGCAGATTTCTCTATTGTATTATAACTTGTGATTTGTAAAACATTAGTGAAATAAAGGTTTTTACACGAAAGGTTTCTTTCCCCTAAAACTTGGACTTATTTGTGATTGCTTACTTTAATTGATTTATAATCTTCAATCACATAGTTGCATGTTTTAGGGTTAAATAAAATTTGGTGTGGATTGACATATTATAATATTAATTTTAGACACTTAAACCGCTGCGACCACTCAAACCTATTGAATCATGCCTTGGCTGAACCCTTTAGTATTGTGGTAAGTCCATACATCTGATCTCATACAAAATTTCTAGGAAGTCCATGTATGCTTCGTAGTTATCAATATAATCATACAGGTTAAACGTCCCATCAAAAACATCAATAATAGGGTGCTTGAACGCCAACGACATTAGGCAATGCAAGATGTCTTGGCTGAAGGATGATACACTACTAACATCTTCTTTAATTATTGGTGATAAATAAAGGCCAATCCTCTTTTATATCAATGTCTTAATCATAGATAAAAGTGCAATAAGAGGATATAGTGGTGGAGGGAGCACGCATTTTTAATCACTATTGGGATCATGATCATCTTGGTCAACCTGTTGCTCATTGGCATGTGGATCAGGATTGGTTTGGAGTCGAACTAGGATTTGAGCTAACCATGCCTGGAGGGGCTCTTTCGGTTCAATAACGACATGAATGGCCTGAGTGAACTGATGTTTATTCACGGCTTACACTCTCAGTGAAAAATTTATTACGAAATAATTATATGTATAAATGTACATGTAATGTATTGATGCAGGGTGATCAAAAGATATACGTAGTTCGACCAATGTGACTTACGTCCATGGGGCAAAGGAATGATGATTAATTTATTTCTTAAGGATTTGTAATGACTTCCTACAATTAGCTTGCCATTTCCCATATCCTATATAGGATTTATATAGTATCCATACAACGGGAATATTATAATTGTATCCCCACTAATGGGGAGGTGGTTATTCAAAGGAGACACGTAGATGAATCCTAAGTAGATTGTGTTTAACATGTTTCCTATTCCCACAATTAGTGGGTCATCATACTAGGATATCTGTAAGGAGACAAATTTCCAATTGAGTCTTATGTAGTGTTGGCTAAATTCCGGACAAAAACACTTGATTCATAGGTTAGATGTTCATTGTAAATTCTTCCAATCCTATGACTTATTTGAGCTGAAGACGTAGCGGCCATTATTTCAAAGTGAAGATATCAAAGTGTCGAGTTTACAAAGTGTCGTGTTTCTACGTCAACAACAAATTGTTTCCAAGGTCTCTAAAGGTATGAATGTTGTATATATATTTGTAAAGACTTGGAATATTTTTCTTGGGTGTAATTTTATTTAAAATGAATTTTATTTTTAGAAAGTTATTTTAGAACTTTAAATAAAAAGTTTTGGGTCTTATAATGAAATTTGACTTTTCTGACATTTCGTTCAAAATTCTCGTTCGAACGAGAATGTCGTTCCAACGAGTTTCCCAATTCTACACTATTTTGTCGTTAGAAGTCTCATTCTAACAAGTTCGTTCAAACGACCTTTACCAACAAGATTTGTAACTATTTTTAACCAAAAATATCGTTTAAACATTATCGTTCAAACGGCCTGGAATTGTCGTTCGAGCGAGATTTTTGGTGGGAAACAGTTTTGGCAGTTTTTGTCCATTTTCCCACTATTTTGTCCCACTACTTTTTTACGGTTTTTATCAACTTCAGGACCAGACTTTTTCCAAGACTTTTGAACTCACTTTGAGGGTTTTTTTAGATAAAACTCTTCCAACTAAAATTCCAGGTTTTCGTGTGCTAAAACTTAAAGTAAATTCCTATAAAACATATGTTGTTGCACCCATAGTTTCTTTTGTTTTATCCAAGTATTTATACATACATATATATATATATATATATATATATATATATATATATATATATATATATATATATATATATATATATATATATATTGCTTGGAGTTTGTTTTGTAACCATTGGTTCACCTCTACCACAAAGAAGGAGAAGTTTGAGTTTTCTTCTATTTCTCATAAAAGAAGAAGTCTTGTTTTTGCTGCAGCGTTCTCATACGGTGAAAGGCACCGTGTGTGGTTGACGGGTTCCAAAAGCTATATTTAAGGAGTCTAAAGTTCCAATGGAGTTCGGGATTGTCGGCTAAGTAGAGGTTGGTACAAGAAGACGCGTCAGGGGCTTGGAGGGAGTCTAGTCGAGTTGTGTAAGTCATATGTCTTGTATTTGTAAAATTCTGTACTTAGTGGACTTAAGGCTAGGGTCTTCCGAGGTTTTTCTCGTTGTGGGTTTTTCTCGTACATCGCGGCGTAGTGGTTATGAATTTATTTTATCTTGCTATATCACCTAGAACACATGCTTACGGTAAAAAGATAAAATTGGGTTTAATTCACAATCTAGTTTAAATTGGTGCATGTTTAATTATTGGGTAATTTTAGTTTAAGTTCAAGCTGGCACTAATTTAATTAGTTAATATTCTTGCCTTGTTTGTTTAAACTTGATAATTAAATTAATTTGGTTTTAGTGAATTTAAAGTGTGTGTGTGTGTGTTTACTTTAATTCACTTTATAGTGTTTAATTTTAATTTGTTAGGTTGTGTAGTTTTTAAATTTGAACTATCCCATTCCACACTTAAGGAAATATTGTTTTTAAAGAAATTTTAAAATTAGGGGTCCTATGTATCAACAAGTCGTATTAGAGCGAGAAGTACTAAGTTATTGTGCTTAGATCCTTTAAGAATTTTTTCTAATGGAATTTTCTCCATTTTCAAAATTCTCTATTTTCGATGGTTCTAATTACGCACATTGGAAAGCTCGTATGCATTCGTCACTAAAGTCCATAGACGAGAGGGTTTGGTTATCAGTTGTTAACGGGTGGTCCCCACCCACATGTTTGATAAAAAATGAACGTGTCCCCAAACCCATAGATAGATGGAGTGAGAATGAATTTAAACTTGCTAATTTTAATTCTCAAGGATTAAATACCTTGTTTAGCGCGATCACACCGAATGAATTTCGACATATCATGACGTGTGAAACTGCTAAGGAGTCTTCGGATATTTTGTAACTCACTCATGAAGGAACTGGTGTCATTAAGGCTTCAAAACTCCAAAACCTCACCACTCAATTTGAAACCATCAAAATGCTTGAAATGAAACATTTGATGAATTTTATGCTAGACTTTATGATATACTTAATTCATCATTTAATTTAGGATAGAAAATAACCGACGATCGAGTTGTAAAGAAAATTTTAAGGTCCTTACCCGATAGGTTTATCCCTAAAGTGACCGTGTTAAATTCCTTTCCATCTTTAGCCTCTAAGAAACTAGAAAAACTCCTAAGTGATTTACAAACCTGTGAACTAGACATGTTTCCCTCCAAAAATGAAAAGAAAATTGATAAGGGTGTCTCTTTGAAAGCCCAAAAGGAGGTAAAGATAGTTTCGGATGATAAGAGTGACATCAATTTCGATGAGATGGTTATGGTCACTAGAAAATTCAGAAAATTTCTTAAATTTAATAAAGATAATATTGAAAAGGATTTTAAGAGATTTGATAAATCAAAGTATGATAAAGCAAAAAATTCCCTAAAAATCATAATGAAGATCTTAATAGGGATGAATCGAATAGATGTTATGATTGTGAAGGGTATGGCCATAGGGCTTTTGATTGCCCCACTAAACTAAGGAGACAGTGTAAGCAACGAATTTCCTCCAATGCAACTCTTAGTGATAGGGATAAGGAAGAGGGACCCGATTCCCCCATTGAGCGTAACTTTACCGCGTTCATGACTAGTCATGTAAGTGAGAGTGAGATATTGTCCGAGGATGACACCTTAAATCATGACACTTCCGAGGCCTTCGTTTGTGATTCCCCAAAAGATGATGGTTGTGAGAGTGGACAAGAGAGAGAGAGAGTGAAAGTGATGAAGAGGTTCATGAGAGTGAACTTCAATTTGCATTTACAGAATTATTTGAAGAATCTATTAAATTAAAAAGAGCAAATTTGAAGTTAGAAGCTAGTTTAAGAGAGCGTTCCAAGGTCGTTGATAAGAGTGCCTTAGTATAAGACTATATGACACGTGAGAGATCTCTTAGTGAGAAGCTTGGGTTTGTCGATAAAGAAAGAGATAGTCTCAGAGGATTAATGGAAAATTTGAAAACGGTGCTTTTTGAGTTTGAAGAGAGGAATAGTTTGGTTGAGTCTATGATTGTGGAGCTTGAGAAGAAAGTGAGAGACTCAAGTAGAGTCAAATTTGATTTGGAGAGTCGTTCGGAGAAATTAGATAAAATCTTAGGAATGGTCCAAATTAAAAACGTCACTTGTGGTTTAGCCTTCGATTCTTGTAATGATTCCACTAATAAAGCCAAAACCAATTTTCTTAAAGAATCACCTAGGAAAACATCTAGAGGTCAATCCTTAGGTACTACTTTTCGACGTGTCTTTACTTGTTCACATTATGGTCGAAAAAATCATCTTAGGAAGTTTTATTTTGATCTTAAAAGAATTTCTAGGAAGTCCAAATGTGAGGTAACCAAGGTAGCCAAGATCCCTAAATCCCGAGATTGCCATTCTTCCCTTATAAGGGTTAGGAGATCCAACTTGGTTGCTTTACAAAATAGGATTTTTTATTCTCAATTACTTTCGCATGATACCTCTCTTTCTAAATCTAAAGGTTGAATGTGTTAGTCGATTGCATACTCTAGCCTTTTATGCTTTATATCACTTATCCTTGCTTGTTTTATGCATGTTTAGCCATTTTCTAGTCATTGCCTTATCACGTATCTCATGCTAGAATTATGATTTTTGCTTATCTTTTGTATTATATTTCTTTCATTTTAGTTTGCATTAAATGAAAAATTCAAAAATATTTTGGTTTATCATTTGTGCTTTATCTTATGAGTTATTTAGGCTTAATGAAAAATACAAATGATTTTTGTTTATCTTTTAAGTAAGTTTTTTATGTTTGGTTAAAATTTTCAAAAACTCAAAAAGATTTTTGTTTAGGTGTATTTTGGTTTTACACATTTTTTGTGGCATATTCTTGTGTTTGAATCCTAAATTCATACCGCTTCCTTGTGGCTAGAACTTTTGGTTAAAATTTCAATCCTTAAAATATTCTTTGTCATGATTACATGGAGTAGTTTAAGTTTGACTTGCTTAATGAATTCGCTTTTATATGCCTTTTCACACACACACATGAATGAGATCTTTTAAAATTTTAACTTCACATGTATACTTGAGCTTTTTTAGGTGTTCCCCTTCTAATCTAGTCATCTACATATCTTGTGAGCTAGGAGGACTATGCATGTTAAAACCCGTTGCACGTGAGATTGGTGTGAGATATAAAAATGATATATTTATATATAAATGTGCACGGGGAAGGGCTTCGAAAGGAAAAATTATCCTTTGCGAGTAAGCCACCATTTGGAATGGGCCTAAAAGAAATACGTAGTCCAAAGGCCTAAAAAATGGCATTAAAAGAAAAATAATTTTCCAATCCCTATATTTATTTAGTTTGATATAGTTATTCAAATTAATATGCTTACTTTGAGGGAGTTTGGATGGTATATCAACGATTTTTCACAATGTTCGTTTATCCTAGTTGTACTTTCAATGTCATGACTCTATTGGTTTGTAGAATCATTAATATGCTAGGCTTGTATGCATTGTGTTTGTGTGTTCATTGAGTTCACTTTATTTTGTTATATAAGGCAAAATTTTAGTTAATAAATTTTTGCAATCAAATGATAACTCCGTGAACATATTTAAGTCATTGGATTTTCATTCTTTGGAATCTAGTTCACACCCCTTCACTTCCGTTTTCATGTGACACATTTATGCCATAAGAGTGTGGAAAACTTATGTTATTTTAATTTTGTGTCATTTGTGAGGTTATATCTATATATATGTGGGTGCTTGTATACATTTTATATCTATTGTGATTACATATTGTGGGTACCCTGAATTTAGCACCATAAGGCCTGGACGAGTAGCCCCTCCTTAGCAGGCCCAAAGCCCAGGCCCATCACCTCTTGTACTCATCCGATTACCCCACGATCCCATGAATAGAAGTTGGAAGGGAGCACGATCCCATGTAGGGGAGATGGCTAATAAGAAGGAACCCATTACCCCCACTACTCCAACATATACATGTATAAATTAAACCCTAAGTCCGGGGCAAAGGACAAGTTGTACTCTCTGAAATTATTCTTTAGAATATAGAGAAATAACACTGACTGAACCACCGTGGACGTAGGCACTTCTTTGCTGAACCACGTACTCCCGTTGTTGTGTGATTTGCCTTTTATTTGTCTTTTATTGGTTGTTACCTCTTTCATATTTATTTGTGTTGCATAATAATTGTCACCACAATTGGCACCGTCTGTGGGAAGCGTTTATCTTTCCCTGAGAAGAGCCCACGCCGAGAAAAAATCTAAGATGTCTGGTCACAGCAGCAACGCTCCTCAAGCAGGAGATATTCAGGAGCCACCCGCTCCTCCCAGGATTAGGTCTGAAGTCCGACGTTCAGATCAAGGGGCTCGCTTAGAAAGGCCAGCCTCAGAAGAAAGTCAAGGACCAGCAAGGTCAACTCAGATATCCAGATTGATCGATGCATACGAAGCAAGGCTCCACGAGCAGAGGGAGTCTTCTCGCAGGTATGAGGCTGAGAATGCTCGCTTGAAAAGAAGACTGGAAAAACTGGAGAAAGAACTACGTCCTGATACCACGAGACGCCCCTATCGCACTCCTAGCCCTCAGGCGAGCAAATCTCGCAGTCGAGGAAGGAGCCCTAGGCGGAAATATCAAGGGTTCGAAGGTGGCAACTCAGACGACGACCTCCGCAAGCAACTGAGAAAAGCTCGCCGCTATCAGAGCCCTGCTCCCAGCGACGACAATATACGGAACCTAGTCCGCAGAGAAATGGACCAACATCCAGCTCACCGCGGCACCAGGTCAACCAGAGAACTCGCCAGGAGAGCCCTCAAGACCCAGATGAAATCGCCCTTCACGAGGGAAATTGAAGAAGAAGAAGCTCCCAAAAAGTTTGCTATTCCAAGGTTCAAGATTTACGACGGGAAGACTGATCCCATTGATCATGTCAGGCAGTACCGACAGGCTATGACCCTCTGGAATCACCGAGATGCGTTGATGTGCCGTATTTTTCCCTCGAGCCTTCATGACGTGGCCCAGAAATGGTTCGAGAAACTCCCTCACCGATCCATCAGAAATTTCAAATCCCTGGCCGAGCTCTTTACGGCCCGGTTCATCACCAGTAGCTCCCATCCCAAAAGGATGGATGCTCTATTGACAATGAAGAAAACTCCTCAGGAGACACTCCGAGACTACGCGAAGAGGTACTGGGAGTTATTCAACGAAGTCGAGGACTGCGCGGAAGAGGTGGCAGTGGCTTCATTCAAAATTGGGCTACCTAGCTCTTCCCTCCTTTACCAGTCCTTGACAAAGAAGGAAGCAACCACCATTGATGACCTGATGGCCCGGATTGAGAAATACGCAAAGGTGGAAGATGTCACCCGCCTTAACGTAGGTGAAAACGGTCGAGCCAAGCTCGCCACGAAGGGAAGTGAGCAAGTTGATAACCTGAAAAAAGGAGGAAAGAATGGGAGCAAGAATGGCTCCAAGAACGGAGGGAGCCCTGACGTTGCAAATTCGTTCCAGGCAGTCAACACTGTCTTCAAAGAACCAATTTACAAAATTCTCGCGAAGATCAAGGATGAGTCGTTCATCAAATGTCCCCAGAAAATGGGAGGAGACCCATCGAAAAGAAATAATGCGCTGAGATGCACCTTCCACAAAGAGGGACGACATAAGACCGAGCACTGCAAGGCTCTTAAGTCCCACCTCGAGGAGTTGGCCCAATCCGGACATTTGAATGACTTTGTGGAAAGGAAGGTAGAGAGAGTGACTGTCCACAAGGAGGCAAAACCCGACAACGTATTGGAAGACGACACCGGACACGAATTCGTAGTAATCCATGGAGTATCCGATGTTAAGCAAATCCAGGGCAACTCATCTCGGATGGAGGTAAAGAAGCTGACAGCAGTAATGCAAGATTTTCAAATTGATCCAGCAAAATCACAGGCAGGAAAATTCCGGCGAGCAGAGGACATCAACTACAACAAGCATATTGTTTTCACGGATGAAGATCTTGTGGGAGTGAGGACCCCACATCACGATGCCTTAGTCATTACACTCAGGATAGACAACTTTGATATCGACAGGCTGCTCGTCGATCAAGGAAGCTCATCCGAAGTAATGTACATCGACCTGTTCAGAAAATTAAAGTTCAACATCGCTGACCTAAAGGGAACCACTGTTCCTCTGGTCGGCTTCGCTGGAAAAATGACCATGCCTCTGGGCAAGAAAGTACTACCTGTGCTCGCTGGAAATGTTTCGAAAATGATCAAATTCTTGGTGGTCGACATCGATTCACCGTATCAAGCCATCCTCGGTAGGGGATGGCTTCATGCAATGAAGGCAGTCTCCTCGACCTACCACCAGAAACTCAAATATGTCACCGAGCGGGGAGTGATGGAGATACATGGCGACCAGGCGATGGCGAGAAAGTGCTTCATAGCGGCCATCCGACCAAAGCTAGAGACCAGGCTCCTCCCCTCCGAGCGTGTTGTAGAGGACCTGGTAGAAGTAATTGCTAGAGAAGGCGACAACAGCAGAGTCTTCCTGATCGGGACCTCACTCACTGACCAAGAGCAAAAGGATTTGTTAACCTTACTCAGAAGCAACATAGATGTTTTTGCTTGGGAACCCTATGAGCTGCCAGGAATCGATCCCAATATGGTCTGCCATCGGTTGCACGTCAATCCCACATTCAAGCCGATAGTGCAGAAGGCACGACGAACTGCTCCCGAGAAGGCCAAAGCAATAGAACAAGAAGTTGAAAAACTGCTGGATGCAGGGTCCATACGGGAAGTGCAATTCCCCAAATGGTTATCCAACCCAGTGGTAGTTCCAAAAAGCAACGGGAAGTGGAGAGTTTGCATAGACTTCACTGACCTCAACAAAGCCTGCCCCAAGGATAGCTTCCCTCTTCCGAAAATAGACCAACTAGTAGATGCCACTGCAGGTCACGAGCGAATGAGTTTCCTGGACGCATACTCAGGCTATCACCAGATTCCCCTGTGTACACCAGATCAGGATAAAACGGCGTTTATCACGACGGTTGGTTTATATTGTTACAAGGTCATGCCTTTTGGGCTAAAAAATGCAGGGGCAACCTATCAGCAGCTGGTTACTAAAATGTTCAAGAATCAGATGGGAGACACGATGGAGGTCTACATCGACGACATGCTTTTCAAGAGCAAGGAGAAGGAAAATCACCTCTCGGACCTATCAACTACCTTCGAAACTCTCAGGAAGTACCGAATGAAACTCAACGCGAGCAAGTGTTCCTTCGGTGTCCAGTCAGCAAAGTTCCTTGGGTATTTGGTCAGCAAGCGTGGCATAGAGGCTAATCCGGACCAGATTGATGTAATTAAACGGGTGCAACCTCCTCACACAATCCGCGATGTACAGAAGCTCACTGGAATGCTCGCTGCTCTAAATCATTTCATTTCTAAATCCTCCGAGAGATGCAAGCCCTTCTTCCAACTCTTTAAAGGCAGCAAAACAGTAGAATGGACCCCAGGTTGCTCGCAAGCATTAGACGAGCTCAAATCCTACCTAAGCTCCCCACCACTGCTTGTCATACCACAGAAAATGGACCCTTTGTACCTCTACCTCTCTGTATCCATCCATACTATCATCTCAGCGCTAATGTGTGAAGTTACAGGGATCCAACATCCAGTCTATTACGCGAGCAAAATCTTACTAGACGCCGAGCAGCACTACCTGCCATTGGAAAAGCTCCCATTCGCCCTAGTAATGTCCTCGAGGAAACTGAAGCATTACTTCGAAGCTCATACGATCATTGTCCTTACATCACACCCCCTCAAGGTTGTCCTAAGGAAGGCGGATTTGTCGGGCAGACTGTCTAAATGGTCAGTCGAGCTCGGCCGGTTTGACATCCAATTTCAACCAAGGACAGCTATCAAGGGTCAAATCCTTGCTGACTTCATAGCTGAATTCACAAGCGAAGAACCCTTCGACCATCCTAAGCCAACAGAACAAAACAACCAGGCTACAGGGGGAAGCTGGAAGCTATTCGTTGATGGAGCCTCCAACTCAAAAGGGGCAGGAGTAGGAATTGTTCTCATCACTCCAAAAAATACAGTCCTCGAGCAAGGAATCAGGCTGGGATTTGCAGCCTCCAACAACGAAGCAGAATACGAAGCCTTAATAGCAGGTCTCCAAAGGGCGCAAACTCTAGGAGCAAAGCATTTACAGGTATTCGGAGACTCGCAACTAGTTTCCAATCAGATAAGTGGATACTATAACGCGAAGGATGAGAGGATGGCAGCCTACCTCTCCTTGGTAAAAAACTTAATGACGAACTTTGAAGAAATCAACATCCAACAGTTTCCCAGGGGGAAGAACAGCCACGCTGACGCCTTGGCAGCCCTGAGCTCGGCAGTTGATTCCAGCCTTAAAAGGATAATCCCTATCGATTTCCTTAGCTGCCCGAGCATTTACCCCAACTGCGAGCTGACCAAAGCGAAACAAATACTCCAATTGGAACCAGCCCCAAGATGGATGGATCCCTTAAGAGACTATTTGAAGAACGGAACGCTCCCAGAGGATAAGAGGACTTCCCACCAAATAAGAGTCAAAGCTGCTCGCTTTCACTTATCCACGGGAGGCGACTTGTATAAAAGATCTTTCTCTGGCCCCTACCTTAGATGCGTCCACCCAGGCGATGTCAAGATAGTGCTTCACGAGATTCACGAAGGAATCTGCGGGAGTCACGTCGGAGGAAGGTCTCTAGCCTTCCGAGCAATGAAGGAAGGTTACTGGTGGCCATATATGCAAAGGGACTCCGCAGTATATGTCCGCAGATGCCTAAAATGCCAGCTTCACGCCCCCGTGGTCCACCAGCCCGCCAGCGAATTAAAATCCCTAACCAGCCCCTGGCCTTTAGCCCAGTGGGGAATGGACATCGTGGGACTACTGCCCACCGCTGCCGACAATCGCAAATACCTATTGGTCGCAACTGATTACTTTACCAAGTGGATCGAGGCAGAACCACTGGCAAACATCCGAGATGCTGACATGATGAAGTTCATATGGAGAAATATAATCACTCGATTCGGGATCCCCAGAACCATCATCACTGACAATGGAACACAGTTCGAGAGTGGCCCTTTTCAGAACTTCTGCGACCAACACAGGATCAGGCACCACTTTAGCTCGGTAGCTTATCCTCAAAGCAACGGACAAGCTGAGGCATCCAACAAAACAATGATCGCTGGGTTGAAGAAGCGGTTAGAGCGAGCAAAAGGCGCGTGGACAACCGAGCTACCACATGTCCTATGGGCGTACAGAACGAATCCTAGGCGAGCCACAGGTCAAACGCCATTCTCACTAGCATATGGTATGGAAGCGGTCATCCCATTAGAATCGGGATTGCCTACAAT
This sequence comes from Sambucus nigra, assembly GCA_949130495.1. NCBI lineage: Eukaryota > Viridiplantae > Streptophyta > Magnoliopsida > Dipsacales > Adoxaceae > Sambucus > Sambucus nigra. Next base: position 103,033,799 of record OX422214.1, on the reverse strand, counting down.
GAGATCCGACCTTGTCGAGCAGAATCGGAACGATCAGGCTTTGCTCGCTGAACTCGACTTGGCCGACGAGCGCAGGGAACTTTCCCTAGTAAAACTAGCGAGCTATCAGCAACAGCTCGTGAAGTACTATAGCACAAAGGTCAATCCGAGGAAATTCAAAGTTGGGGACTATGTTCTAAGAAAGGTCCTGGTCAACACAATGAAGCCATCAGACGGTAAACTGGGCCCGAACTGGGAAGGACCTTATGAGATAATTAGAGACGATCTGCAAGGTGCCTATCATTTGAAAACGATGGAGGGCAGAGAGATACCACGAGCATGGAACGCAGCTAATCTCAAGAAATTCTACTTTTAGGAGTTCTATTGTTAGATCTTTTATTGTACTCATTATGGGAAAAGACAGTTTATTTCTCAATTCACCAATGAAAATCTCTCAGTTGATCACTCTCTAAAAAGTAACAATTATATCTTATTGCACATCCTTTTCAAATCACAGGTATAATGGTTGACATAGCAGGGGAACACCCCTCCTCAGGTCATCATCATGAAGCACGACAGACCTCTTAGCATTGCCCATGGAAATATATGAAGCCCTACAGAGCATTCTTAGGCATCAAACCTACTTTGGTTAAACAAAATCCTGACCGGATGAAGACATCCAATAACAGGTGTGTCCTCGCCAATTGCCCCACTTAGACCTAAGGGAGTGTGACGACACGACCTAAAAGGTAAAGAAAGGGCACAATGGTATTCTTAATACTGGACTGGGCGGACACTCACATGACAAGATAAAAAAGATTGTGAAGCTGCAAAAATATAAAAAAGATTGGATAAACACGTTTAGTCGGCAAAATCGCCCAAAACTCAAACTTTCCATTAATCTTTTATATTTACAAACAATAATAGTACATGTTTAGTCGGCAAAGCTCGCCCAAAGCATTTACAATTATTAAAAAACAAAATATCAAGAAGGTGGAAGCCTCCGAGCAAGGTAGTCAGCAACTTTAGCTCTCCTCCTGTCATCGGGAGCAGGATCGAACTCCTCCACGACCTCATTTACGTCCAACTCCAGTAATCACCGGGGAATAGCATCGATGGGAATCCATCGATCATCTCTCCTGAATGGATCGGGCATCAGAGTAGAGGGAGACATCTCGTGCCGATACCAAAATATCGAGTTCCTCGGGACCTGCAGCTCTTTGAGAGCACTCAACCACCCCCTGATGAAGGAAAGCTCCTCGAACTCTGATAATCTTATGGGAGCATCCAGCCAGCCCTGATCATAGCCATCAGTCCACACTTGGCGAGGGCCCTTCTTGAATAGATGCCGCAGTCGAGTGACGTCCCTCTGGAGCCCAGCAGCAGTCACATAAGCTCGCCGGACATCGCCGCGCAGCTCCTCCATTTCCCTCTCACGCTGCTCCTCAACTTCCCTACTCCTATCCCGTGTACTCCTACCAGCACGCGGGAGGGGAGGCCGAGCAGCCCGCGACGAGGAAGAGCCTTGTAGGACTGCCGAAGCGGTGCTCGGTGAATGCTCCTTAAGCTTCGAGACCTCCCACTTCAGGTCGTCATTCTCCCACTGAAGAAACTCCACGACTTGGTTGATCTCGCTGACCTCCAGTAACTTTGCTCTCAGCTCGCTAACTTCTTCTTGCACTGAAGCTCCGATCTCTTCCATTTCCTGGAGTCTGTCCTTCAATTTGGCCACCAGCTCGGACTAATCCTTATATTTCTAGCTCCTTGACTTAGCAAACCTGCAAAGCCTAGAAAAGGCCTGGCGAACTGCAGGGCTTGCATTAGGACCCAGAGTCCTACCTAATTGGGAGGTAACAGGAATATAGTCATCCACATCAACCAACTACAAGTAAAAGAAAGAGAAAAGAAAGAGATCAGCATAAATAAAAATAAAGTCTTTTCATTGATAATGAGCGAGGTTACATCAGATCAAAAAAAAAAGGTTGAGAATTAGAAAAGGAAACTTACCAAGGCAAGCCTCTGGCTAGCTTGCAAAGCCAGTTGATCGGACCCCGACGCCCTCTCACGATCTGCAGGGAGGACTGCCCTCTCAAGCAGCGCAGGGGTAAGCTGAGGAGAGGTGGCCACCGAAGCCCCCTCAGGCAAGGCAGATACTGGGACCAAGGCTTGACTAGTTTTGGTCCTCAGTTCCATCTTCCTCCTCTCCTCCTCCTTTTCCTTCTCCCTTCTCTTTCTCTCTTCCACCTCCTTCCTCTCCTCCTCCTTTTTCTTCTCTCTCTCTCTCGCCTGCTCCTCCTCTCTCTTCTTCTTCTCTTGCTCCTGAGAAGAAGGCCGAGAACTAGTAGCTATGGCCCCGAAGGCAGTCTTCGATTTCTTGGACCTCTGGGCAAGAAGCACATCATCATCATCATCATCATCTCTGATTAAATTCTTCCTGGGAGGCATCTCTTCACCAGAACTGCTGGAAGTGCTTGAAGAACTGCTACTGTCAACACTGCCTGCACCCAAATTACTAACACCTGCAAGCTCACTCTTCGAGTTGCTCTCCTCTTCATCCAATTGGATGGGCTCAGCAGAAATCTCTTCGGAAGAGTCAAAGTCCGGAACACTATCCACAGGTCAGGCTATGAAGCTGGAGCCTGTGTTCTTGTATTCAAGAAGAAAAGCAGCAGACCTAGGATGCTCGCCGTCACCCAAAGGTTCCCTGATGTTCCAAGCTTTCACCAGTTCCGAGATACGAACCTCGCTGAGAGCAGGCTCCAAGTTCTTTGCCCTCACTGTAAAAGCGAAAGCAAGAAGAGGTTAGAAAAATCACAAAGTTAGCAAAGGTTGAAACAATAATACAACATCTACCTATATATTCTTCCCCATAAAAGGGAACAATGAACCTCTCAGACCTCGACCCTTCAAATTGGGGGGAGAATTGCCAATTCCTAACAAGAAAACCTTCTTTCTAGTAGTCCTTATGGGAATCAGGTAAATTTACTACCAATACCCTATCAGGGCTCCTAGCCTTAAGGTACAGGAGACCCGAACTCGTTCGAGAAAAAGAATAACAAAAGCAGACCTCTGCAAGCCCTAACCTTGTGTCGTACAATTGATTTATCCTATGCACGCCGTTCACTATTTTCCATACGTTGGGCGAACATTGTGCAGGCACAATACCAAAATAGCTAAAGAAGTGCAGAAACAGACCATTAGGGGGAAAGGTAAGACCCCCCCTGAGAGAGCAACAGGACGTGAATCCAATGTGCATCCTCTATATCCCTAACGTTTCTAGGCGGCGAGGCACAAGACTCAATCTCTACCCACTCAGGAATACTGTAGAATTTTTTAAACTCAGTTACTGACCTATTTCCAATCTTCGCCATTGGAAAAATACAAGAAAAACTATAAACTCGAGAAAAAGGGGACGAGAGACTTACAAGACAGAAGATCAGGTCAAATGGCGAAGAAGCGACGAGAGTGGAGACCGAAAACAGAAGGTACAAAGCTTAAGAGTTCTCAGAAGATAGAAGATTGCTGGAAAAATTGAAGCGACGAAGAGAAAATGTGTCTTATTCCAATAAACTTTCAAGTCTAATCATAACGCACGGATAGCGAAGCGGGTGCCGCCAAAGCAACTTCACAGTTTTCAAAGAAATCGACCATCATAGCTGATTATTTAAATTCATTGGACCTGTAAAAATGGCCCAACAAATTTAGGGGCAATTGTGGGTACCCTGAATTTAGCACCATAAGGCCTGGACGAGTAGCCCCTCCTTAGCAGGCTCAAAGCCCAGGCCCATCACCTCTTGTACTCATCCGATTACCCCACGATCCCATGAAGAGAAGTTGGAAGGGAGCACGATCCCATGTAGGGGAGATGGCTAATAAGAAGGAACCCATCACCCACACTACTCCAACATATACATGTATAAATTAAACCCTAAGTCCGGGGCAAAGGACAAGTTGTACTCTCTGTACTTATTCTTCAGAATATAGAGAAATAACACTGACTGAACCACCGTGGACGTAGGCACTTCTTTGCTGAACCACGTACTCCCGTTGTTGTGTGATTGGCCTTTTATTTGTCTTTTCTTGGTTGTTACCTCTTTCATATTTATTTCTGTTGCATAATAATTGTCACCACACATATATATGATGTTTTGTTTGTTTATGTCTTTGCCATGTTAGCTAGTCCATTTATGCTTTTAATTCACATTGGTATATATCTAGTTGCGGGTTTTATGTTGATATCTCATGCTTAGTCTCTTATTTTTCAAATTGGTATCATATTGTTCACATCGTAGTTAGTATCCATTATATTTACATGGATTAGTTAAATTTATTGTTGCCCTTATGCCTTAATGATCCTATCATTTTATGCACCATTACGCTTTACTTGTTTTCCAATATTTATATCTCTTATGTAGTCTTTAGGAGGAGAAACGGTTTTTAGTTAAATTGAGGTAGAAATAAGTAATTAATTAATTCCTAATCCTTTGTCTATTCCTGAGCAAAAAGGGGGAGAAGTTGTTTCTAAACCTTTAGTTTAGGAGATCTATCTTAGGAGGAGAGCGTTATCTTCTTAGTTTCATCATATTTGATAAAGGGGACAATTAATTTCTGAGGAGTATTTATTTTAATTGAATTTAATATTTTGATATTCCCTATGCTTTTAATGTTTTGCACTGTCCATGAATTTTATTTAGCGACAACTCTATATCGATAAAGATAGTCATCTTTGGGTTGAGTCAAGTATTGTGTTTTCATTTTGGGTGGGATGTTTTTTAGTCTAGTTGAGCTTGATGTCCCTTTAGGATTTTGTTTTTGTTTTTGTCCAGAATAGCCAAAGGGGGAGATTTTTAAGGACACAAATTTCCAATTGAGTCTTATGTAGTGTTGGCTCAATTATGGACAAAAACATTTGAGTTATAGGTTAGATGTTCATGGTATATTCTTCCAAGCCTATGACTTATTTGATTTGAAGACGTAACGGCCAGTATTTCGAAGTAAAGATATCAAACTACTGCGTTTATAAAGTGCCATGTTCCTACGTGAACAATAAATTATTTCCAAGGTCTCCAAAGGTATGAATGTTGTATATATATTTGTAGAGACTTGGAATATTTTTCTTGGGTGTAATTTTATTTAAAACGAATTTTATTTTAATAAATTTATTTTAGAACTTTAAATAAAAAGTTTTTGGTCTTATAATGAAATTTGACTTTTTTGACATTTCGTTTGAAATTGTCATTGAAACGAGAATGTCGTTCGAACGAGTTTTGCCAATGTGTTTCCCAATTCTACACTGTTTTGTCGTTAGAAGTCCCGTTCTAACGAGTTCGTTCGAATGACCTTTACCAGTGAGATTTGTAACTATTTTTAACCCGAAATCTCGTTCGAACATTATCGTTCAAACCATCTGTAATTGTCATTCGAACGAGATTTCTGGCGGGAAACAGTTTTGGCAGTTTTTGTCCATTTTCCCACTATTTTGTCCCACTACTTTTTGACAGTTTTTATCAACTTCGGGACTAGAATTTTTCCAAGACTTTTGAACTAACTTTGAGAGCTTTTTGAGAGAAAATTCTTCCAACCAAAAGTCCAAGTTTTCGTGTGGTAAAACTTAAAGTAAATTTCTATAAAACACATGTTGTTGCACCCATAGTTTCTTTTATTTTATCCAAGTAACTCTAAATATATATCTATTACTTGGAGTTTGTTTTGGCACCATTGGTTCACCTCTACCAGAAAGAAGAAGAAGTTTGGGTTTGCTTCTATTTCCCATAAAAGAATAAGTTTTGTTTTTTTCTTCGGCGTTCTCATAAAGTGAAAGGCGCCATGTGTGGTTGACGGATTCCATAGGGGCCGAGCGCCAATGGATGTTCAATTGGTCCAATCAAAATTTCCCTCATCAATTGTGATGAGTATATATCTACCAAATCCCTAAGAGGTATTGTAGAAAATTTTCGTTGGACAACTAAAGTGCTCTTCATTTGGGATTCATCTTCGAGGTTGATAGATTCCCCTTAAACAGGACTCCGTTTACCCACTTGCGGAATTTTGGTTGTGGGTTCGAAAATTACATCCCCCTAATTGAGTTTATTTCCCTATATCATCCCATCATTTGTTGATTAAGTTATTACATAAATATTTGTATAATCTACTTTTTTGGTTTATCCACTACCTAGCAATTTAAAAGTTTACAAAAATCAGGGTCGACTTTGTCCATTTGATTAACATAAGTTAATTAATTAGTTCAAAATTACAATACATCCGCAAAACAGTTCATAACCCAATTCCATTTTAATATTAATACTTTACAACACAGGCCATCTCGACTGAACCCGAATTTACGTTTTACTAAATATAATTATTTTGATCCAATTTCACTATTTAGAAATTAAATTGTGCAGAAATATTTAAAAAAGCACATATAAACAAAGTAATTTAGAGTGTATAGACTCAAATAACACTCAATCTTTAGTCAAGATTATTTTTTATCGCTTTGGAGTTATCAACTCTTCCTTCATTAGAAATCGATTGATCTCTAATGCAACTTCCCAATCACTTACACGACCTCTCAGTCTAGGTAAGAATACAACCAGACCACACAGATCTCTCATGGTAAGTCTTTAGAGGTTATTTTGTGCGTTATTTTGACCCGTTAATGTTGGATAAATGGGAGTATAGGTTTTCGAGGTAGTTTGGGATTTTCTTGGAACATTATCAGGGGTTGGTACGTGTGATAGGCCAGCTGTTGGTGGGATTCGAATGAGATTAATCACATTACAAATGAGTGAACACTTAATTGATAATCGGGAAGTCATCCTGAACTTGAGGATTTGGTAGATTAGTACGTTATGGGATTTTCGTACAAAGTAACTAATATATATACATAGAGTGGGTTACATATATATATATATATGTGTGTGTGTGTGTGTGTGTGTGTGTGCGCGCGCGCGCTTGTGTATTTGCTTGAAACATACCTACTTTGTAGTGTTATTATTGGAGATTGCACGTAGTGGCCAGTCTACCCTGGTATTTACCACCAGGTGTTGGATTGATACCCCAGATCATAGTGCTGTTGCATGGCCACTATCCATGTGGGAGGATAAGTATTGGTTTGGAGACCGGTTGGGTGCGATGTCTATGGTTGCAACCCTCATATGTATGTTTACGATTGACTCCATTTGTTTATGTTTACGTTTTGGGTTTGGTGGTGACATTTCAAAAAAGTGGCCCAATTATGGTATGTGATACACCTGGAGCCTAATAGAACATGAGGGATGCATCCGCGAGGACCAGGCTATGAGGATACCTATATATATATATATATATATATATATATATATATATATATATATATATACACATGTGTGTGTGTGTGTGTGTGTGTGTGTGAGAGAGAGAGAGAGAGATAGTGTGTGAATATCTACTTATAGCATGTGTGTAGAATATTTATAAAAATATACCGAGTAAAGGTAGTACATATTAGCTAATGGTAACTACTAGCGGGATGGTCTATGTTAGTGGTTATTATCCTAGTTAGACTAAGTATTTTTATTAGGATAATAAAATGAAGCATAAGGTGCACAATTAGATGAGAGATGAGGAAAATGTCTTATGTGAGTGTGACTGTAAAGTTAATTATGAAGGTAATGCACCCCACATTTAAATTTAAAGCATTTAAATATTTGCAAATATTTTTAAATGTTTTTCGGGATTTGACCCCCAGTCAAATTACATTTCCAAACCCCAGGTATGCAGCATAAGTACCCGTAGGTTTAATCTCTTGTCATATCGCTGCGAGGAGTAGTTGTGGATGCTACGAGATTCAATTGTAGCCACCTTAGTTCATTCAATCTAGATAGAATTCAATCATTATTTCCTTTTGGGCGTGTTGCCCCTAGATGTATAGGGCATTTCATTTATGTCAAGAATTAGTCTATTACTTCTTAGTATTTTTACATTTATTATTATATGTGGTAACCGATGGTTTATTCAGTTAACATTATTTATGCTTATTTGCTTATTAGTTCCATTATCACTTTTGCGGGTGCAATTTCCTTTTGGTTATATTTATATATATGTTTTGATAGTGATGCTAAGAATGAAATCATAATGATTCCCGTTTAATTTTAATAAATTCATGATCGATCGGAATTAGAATAGGTGGGGTGTCAGTGTTGGTATTAGAGAATTAGGTTTTAGTGTCCTTTAGGATCTGTGCAAACTTGTCATGCTGTCAGCGTTGCATTGCATTGATATAGAGCCCTATGTTTATTATTATTTCATATTGCGCATTATTCCTTATTCTTCTACTGTTATATGTTTAAGTGGAATCTCATACAATTTCAGTTTGGTTTCAGACTCTAAACATCGAGAGAGGGAGACTATCAAATGCAGCGAGAAAGGCTGCAGAACGGTAGTCTCAACTGGAGTAGCGGCATCCCATAAGATTGTAACCGCAATAGAGGTTGAAACCATCATAGAATAGGAAGTTAACATTGCCTTAACAACCATAGCGCAACATCTGCCTCAGGCGCAGCCATAGTCGGTAATGGCCATATCGATACAGATTCACACGTTGTCGTACTTGTGGGAGCGAGTTAGTGAGGCATTCTAGAAGGTTCATCCACCATATTTCCAGGGGAATCTATATATGGTTGCAGTAAGCCAATGAAAGAAGGATATCCAGAGGCATCTTCGTAAGGTTGAGTGTATCGACACTCAGAAGCAGGTAATAGCTACTTTTAAGCTAGTCGGGCCAGGTTTGCAGTGGTGGGAGTCAGTTACCATGCCAGAGGAGAGGGTTTCTATGATGATTCGGGACTTTTGGGTATAGTTTGACAGAAAGTTCATTCCATCAACTGTGCAGATAGAGATGAGGAGGATATTTCTAGATCTCACACCTGCGGGTGGCCGACTACGAGGAGGAGTTCACTCGCCTGGCGAACTTTATGCTAGATGAGGTGAACACTGATGCGATGAGGATTCTAAAGTTTGTGGACGGTCTCATGTGGAGGATTCGTCAGCATCTATTAGGTAACCTAGAATTTAGAACATATATTGATGTCGTTAACGCCACATTACTGTACTACCAGGATCATCGCTTCCATCTGAGAGGAAAAAAGAGAATAAGAGGGCAACAGGGCAAGACTGGGGGCAGTAATGATAGTGGGGAACTGTAGCTCCTAGTAAAGTATCAAGATCAAAGTTACCAGCGGGGGAACTCTCCTAAGAGGTTTAGACCAGGAGATGTTAGGTATAAGTAGGCAAAAAGTGTGCTCCTCGGGGCCAATAATGCTAGGGGAACCAGACCAAAGGCCATTAGGGCTCAGGATATTTGGGCTACTGATTAAGGAAGCCTCGTCATGGACAATAAGGTGAGATACCAATAGACTTTGCAAGGATGTGTTCTATATGTGGAGAGTAGGGCTACAGGCTACGTACTTGCCTGAATAGGGCTAGGGGTCCAGAATAGGACACCCAGTAGGGGTAGCTATTATTGTAGCTACCGGCCCCACCAATAGTTCCAATAATGCCACCTCAGTAGGGGCAGTTATAGTTTGAGCATGTCTGTAATGTCCGTAGGCCAATTTTGCCATCAGTGCTGCCAACAGTTGAGGGTATGTTTCATATTCACGTGCACATATGGCGAGTATTATTAGACACGAGAGCGTCACATTCTTTTGTTAGCACTAGATTCGCATGGAGATGGATTTAGTAGATACTTCTAGTATTATTATGACTATAAATTCACCATTGGTAACAAGGCTCTGATCCGTTCCATCTGCAGGAGAATGGGTATGGACGTTGTCTGCAGGAGAATGGGTATGGACGTTGGGAGGTTATATTTGGTATCGAATTTGCTCGTTTGGGAGATGTACGAATATGACCTTATATTGGGAATGGAATGGTTAGCGAAGTATAGAACGATGGTGGACTGTTATAGTAGTACTATCATGTTTTCTATTCTAGTTAATGATATGTGTCTTGGGGTGATGCCTCATCCAAAGGGAGGGTCGATGACACATTTATATTACATCTAGGAGGAGATTTCGAAGGGTACTATTATCTTGTTAGATGCAATCATTGTGGTTAGGGACTTTGATGGTGTATTTCAAGAGATACTGGGATTACCGTCGAGTCAAGAGATTGAGTTTATGATTGAATTATCATCGGTGACTAGGTCGATAGAGCGTGTGTCGTATTGTATGGCTCCATTAGTGATGCGAAAGTTAAGAGATCAGATTAAGAAACTTTTGGGGTAGGTCTCATCCATAGGAGCCCCTCTCCTTGAAGTGGTCCAATATTATTTGTTAAGAAGAAAGATGGGTCATTGAGCTTGTGTATCGACTACCGGGAGTTAAAAAAGGTAACAATTCCAATTAAGTATCCACTACCGCGTATCGGTGGATGTTCAATCAGTTGAGCGGAGCAACCTACTTCTCAAAGATTGAGTTGAGGTCAGGGTAACATGAGTTACATTTCATGGAGCAGAATGTCCCTAAGATTGCATTTTTCAAGAGATACAATTCTTATGAGTTCAGGGATATGCCATTTAGGCTAAATAACGCACCAATAGTTTTCATGGATCTCATAAACCGAGTGTTCAATAACTTCTTAGATCCTTTTATCATTATCTTCATAAATGACATCCTGGTTTATTCTTGGATAAAGGGCGAGCACGTTGAGCATTTTAATGGTTCTTCAAACTTTGTGGAACCATCAAGTCACTGCAAAATCTTTTCACATGGAAGGAGATGAATATGAGGCATCACTTATAGCTTAAATTTATGAAGGATTATCAGTTCGACATTTAGTATCATCCGAGAAAGGCTAACGTGGTGGCATATGCATTGATCCATATGCCTACAGGGCAATTTGCAATAGTCTGGAAGGAGAAGTGGGATGAGCTTCTGATTAGGCTCAAATTGTTTCGAATTTATCCCCTTAATTTAGAGACTTTTACCATCTCGGATAATGTAAAATGAGTGTAATTATCACGTTTCCTTGACACTAACTCCTTCTAAGAAGTACATCTAGTTTCATGTATTTCTCCTAAGTTTTGCAGGTATTTGAAGCATTGAGGAAGAAAGAAACTGGAAAAGTAATGAGCAAAGTCAAATAAGGAAAGTCAAAGGGTAATTTCGTAAATTTGTAGTCGTCGTCCGGAGTTGAAGCCAACTAGAAAGTTGAAGAGAATTCAATTTCAAGAACTTTGGAAAAATGGCAAGTCAATTCGAGCTCCGGTGATCAAGTTAAGAAGACTTGAAATTGAGAAGGAAATAAGGAAAAAACCCTTGGATTAAAAAGATACCCGGTCCGGACCTTTTATTAGAAAAGGATCCGAACCGCCTCAAAAGTAAAGTTCTATTCCAAAATAGGGGTGAACCGGACCTTTTTCCCGAAAAGGATCCGGACCGCCTTAAATGCTGAGGAATACTGCCTCGAAACAAGGGGAGATTCGGACCGCCTACCCCGACCGGTCCAGACCGCTTTGGATTTTCTTCAATTTTTATTCTTTTTCTCAAAGTTATTATGGGGTCAAACTGTTGTAAATTTCAGAGCTATTTATTCTAGTTTGTTACATAATAATAGGAGTTCATTTTTTTAGGACTAATTAGGAGTAGAGGGTTTTTTTTAGAAAAAAACCCTAGATTTCAATAAGAGTTTTGATGTAAGGAATTAAAGTTTGATTCTTCCATAAAAGCATTTTCTTTCCATTCCTTCTCTCATAACTGCCTTGGTTTGTTAATTATTAATCATGCATCTCTTTAATTTGAAGTTTCAATTAGTCATGATGTTTTCTTCTTTTCATTCCATGTTTTCTTTTAATTTAATCATATCTAGCTAATTTTCTAAGGGTTGGGATGCACGAACCCCACCCGATGTAATTCATCAATATGGAAATAGACTTTTGAATTAAAATCTTAGATGAATCGTGTTTCATAACTGGTGCAACCGTCGTAGGACTTTTGATCTCATTTTCCCTAGGTAGTCAGGATACTTAAGAGTGTGACGCGTGTATTTGTTAATGCGACATCGTTTTACTCATCCTTTGATTACATACTGTGCGGTCTACGATCCCTCATATGTGTAATGCTTGGGAGTACTAAAGATCGGGTTCATTTAAAATTCTAATTCCGAATCTAGTATCCTATAAAGTGAATTGCTAGGGTGTGGGGGATTGTAACCCGACCTATTATTCTCATTTCATATTTAAATCGTAAAACCATTTGTCATCAGCTTTTCGTTTAATTAGCATAGTTGCATTTTGTTCATTCTTAGTTTCATTAGTTAATCATTCTCAAATTTTGCATTTAGTTGTAGTTGTTTTGTATTCCAAATCACCTTTTCTTTCTTTTTAGAGTCAAAGCTAGGTTACTCTTATCTTTCCAACGTTGTCACAGCTCCGTTCGTCCTTTCTCCCTAAGGATCGATACCCAACTTATCGGATTATTACTTGAGCGACAAGCTTTCACTTGAGACTAAATAGCACGCACACTAGACACATTTGTGGTCGCATCAAGTTTTTGGTGCCGTTTTCGGGGAACTAGGTGGACTTAGGTTAGATCGAGTCAATCTAGATTTTGACCAAAAATCCAAAACAAAAAAATTAAAAAAATTAAAATAAAAAAGAATAAAAATAAAAAAATTCCAAAAAGAAATATCATCTCTGAAAAGCCTTTTAATGAAAAATCCTGAACACACTCAAACTCCTCAAAATACTCCAAATCGAATCTACGAAAATCCAATTGTTGAGTATCACTCTGAAAGCCCCCACACTCCTCGCGTTCCTCAATTCTAATTCCCACTCTCTACACCCGAACAATCCATCTCCAGTCACACGTCCAGTCAATCTCTGAGTCACACGTCTAGGACACCGAGTGAGGAGTTGAAATCATTTAAAGAGAGCGTGAGTGCGATGTCTGATGCAGCGAATTTCGGCACTAGAGAGGGAAATCTACCCTATCGTCCCATGAAAGATATACTCTTTCCTGAGCGGACTGTCACCCTTGGTTGCATTTTACTTCCGTATAATGCCGGTCAGTTCCACTTTCGCAATGGGATGATACAGATTATCCCTACGTTTCATGGAATGGATTCAGAGAAACCATACCTGCATATCCACGAGTTCGAGGAGGCTTCTGACACATTTAGTGACCAAGCTTGCATGCAGGATGTCGTTCGCCTAAAGCTTTTCCCTTTTTCCTTAAAGGATAAAGCTAAGACCTGGATATGGTCTCTACCCCCGAACTCTATTATTTCCTGGAGGGATATGCGATCCAAGTTCATCTTAAAGTTCTATCCACCACACAAGACCAATTCTGTCAAAACTTAAATCCAAGGTTTTCGACAACAAGATAGTCAGCCTTTTGATAAGTGTTGGGAACGAGTCTAATAATTGGTAAGCGCATGCCCCATTATGGATTTGAAAAACAACATTTAAGCTCTTTCTTCCATAATGGGTTGACGGTGGCATCCAAACAACTTGTGCAAACTATGTGTGAACGACCATTTTGGGACTTAGACTCTATCGACATCGAATCCCATCTTAAGTATGTCACAGAGACTACTCAAACATGGGACTCATCCGATCCTAGAACCCAAATACAGCCTAAACAAGTATCTACCACGCCTACTGCATCCGGTCTATTCCATTTGGATAGTAATATCATAATGGACCATTGATTCGATCAGTTTCAGAGGGACATAAAAGATTTACTTGATAGCCGATTGAGAGACATCTCTGGATCCAGTCGTGGTTCGAAAGAGAAGTTGTGTGCTATTTGTGCATCGGATCATTCCACAAAGGCATACCCAACGATCCCCGCCTACAAAGTAATGCACACCGAGCAGGTGGATGCTATAGGAGGATTTAAAGAGAATTTCAACACCCCGCATGGGTACTCGTACAACCCTTCATGGAGGAACCATCCTGGTTTTGATTATGGACAACCACAAGCTGTGATGAATTAGAATTCTTCGGTTGTCCCACCTCAACCACTTCCTCAATACCAACAAGAACCACCACCTCCAGCTCCATATGTATTTCCACCTCTAAGGAATCTCGAGGATACCATAAATCAGTTTATAAATTCTTAAACTACAACAAATGCTAGATACGATCGCATGTTCGCCGACATGAATGCGAACATAGCCAAGTTGTAATCCTCATTGAGTATCCAAGAGAAGGGAAAGTTTCCTGCCCAAGGTCAAAGACCTCCCCAAGGTCAAACTAGCGTTATCTCCACATCTATCGAACATCAGGAGCAGTGTCAAGCGGTAACCACTCTTCATAGTGGGCGAGTTGTTGATTTATCACCTCCCCCACGCGATGCATCAATAGACAAGGAGAATTCGCCCGGCACGAAAGAGGACAAAGATATCTCCTTGAATGAGAGTGACAAAATAGACACTAGTGAGCCCGAGGTAGTTGTAAAGCCACTCTACGCTGCACCATTTCCTTAAAGATTGGTTCCTTCTCATAAAGGGACCATAAGTGATGAAGTGCTAGAAGTCCTTAACAACGTGAAATTGAACTTGCCTTTCCTTGATACAATAAAGTAAATCCTAGATTATGCAAAAGTCATTAAAGATTTTTTTACTGTAAAGAGGAGGATGAAGGTAAAAAAAACGTGTTTCTAGCACAGAACGTGAGCTCTGTTCTTGTTAAGAATCTCCCACCTAAATATAAAGATCCCGGTGCACCCACCATTTTATTCACCATTGGAGATAATAAAATTGAAAGAGCCTTACTCGACTTGGGGGTAAGTGTTAATATCCTCCCCTATTTAATTTATAGGCAGCTTGATTTGGGTGACCTTAAGCCCACAAGGATCATTCCCCAATTAGCTCATCGAACCGTGAAGATATCGAGGGGTATAGTTGAGGACGTCATAGTCCAAGTGGACACTTTCTACTTCTCGATATATTTTGTCATTTGGGACACAGAGCCCTCCTTCACCTCGAAAAATCATGTTCCCATCATTCTTGGGAGGCCATTCTTAGCTACGGCTAACGCACTGATCAATACTCGAAATGGGCATATGCAACTCACTTTTGGGAATATGACTTTAGAAACAGACATCTTCAAAATATCCCAACAAGTAGGGGAAGAAGATGGTCTTCACGCGGTGGTCTTAACTAATGAGATCGTAGAAGAGCACATTGAGGAAAATTATTGTGGAGACGCCTTAGAAGCTTTCCTAGTGTCTAGTCATGAGATCGAGGGAGCTTACACCGAATTTGAGAGAGATATTGAGGAGTTGAAGGACTTACTCTATGAGAGAGCGTCAGACGAGGACGCGAGAAATGTTAGTTCGATTTCTCGATTCGAAGAGTTACCGTCGAGAGGAACATGCATGGTGCCCTCTAGTAACACATTCCAAACTCTCAAGTTGAAGAAACTACCCTCTAAAGTTAAATAGGATTTCCTAGGAGAGGGTCAGATATTTCCTGTTATTGTCTCCTCTAGCCTAGATGAAGAACGGGAGAGTAATCTATTAAATATCGTGAGGAAGTACCAAAGTGCTTTTGGTTGGTATATAGCCGATCTAAAGGGGATAAGCCCTCTAATTTTCACCCATAAGATACACCTCGAGGATGATGTTAAGCCCTCGAGATAAATGCAAAGAAGTCTAAATCCCACAATAAAAGAAGTGGTGAGGGCAGTGCGGCCATCCCCGGATATATCCCCTCGCGATGGGAGAGGATCCCTCAAGGTCCCGCGCGTCCCTCTCGGGAGCGCTTCGGTCGACATCGGTGAATGAGGTGAAAAATGTAGAGAGATAGATTCATCAGTCTATTTTACTCAAAATAGACAAAAGAAAAGGGAGTCATCCCGAAGGACATCATCCAAAGACATACTGATACATACGAAACCAAAATGATTCGAAAGGGGTTCGGAGGCTAAGTTACGAAATGGGAAGGTGTTAGGCACCCATTCCTCCCTTACGGTGTCTCGTGGGTTGTTGATATTTTCCTTTATTTTCCCGTGATATGTGTGCATGTGTATACGTAGTGGAGATATGAATCATCGACTTCTATCATGGAAGAGATAAAGCGAGTCATCCATACGAATGTTACTAAAAGTAATATTAGAAAATAGGATTTATGTGATTATCCTAGCATCGATCATTATAAGGGAATGATAACGCATGTGGAATAATACGCCATTAAGAACAAATATATATATACATATGTAAATACATAAATTTAAGAGAGTTAAGTTTGAAGAATATAGAAAAATAGGAAAAAAGTAAAAAAAGGACTCGAGTCTCGGGTTTTACCCCGAGATGCCTACGTAGCCTATAGAGGCATCAAAGTCCACGTAGTTCGTATGCAAAATGAGGGGTGAGACTTATCCCATAAATCCAATCGGGGACTTCTCTTATATGGGTGTGTGTGTAAAAAAGTGTTTTAGTTGTGAGAAAAGTGTGAGAATTCCCGCTTGAAATTTATGAGCAAATCCTCTTTTTATTTTTATTTTTTGCTTTTATTTATATGAAAATAATAGATGTACGATAATACTAGATAAAAAGTATATTAATATATGTGAGATAAAAGAATAAAAGCACTAAGTAACAAAACAAACTAATAAAAATTTAGGGGAATTTAAAGAGAGAGTTGAGAAAATTGGACCTTCTTGAAGATCTTGAGCTTGATCTTGGAAGTTGGAGAGAAGCCCTTGCACTTGGATGATGATGGAGAGAACTTAATTCACTAAGTTTGATTGAAAAGGTGATGAAAGGTGAAGGTTGAAAAGGGATTTGGATGTGGAAATCATGCTCACTTCGAGAAGGGTTTTTTGAGCTTGCTGAGAGTGATGGATCTCTATTTTTCCTCCTCTGAATGAGGTTAGGCCCTCCTTTTTATAGGCCCAGGGCAGTGCCGATCAGCATATCCCTAGTCCTGCCAATGGGCAGGTGTGTTTAGGCACACTGCCGATAGGTAGGGCTTGGAACCTACCGTTTGGCAGTGTCTTCAGGTTCCTTCAAAAAATCGGTCGTAGAGCGCGAATTATTGATCTGAATGGTGTACGGGGTGAATCATTGGAAAGGTATTTTTGAGACCTTAGAAAGTAATTTGGACTGCTCCCGGGTTCAGGAGTTGACTTTAGGTCAAATGTGTCTCGGAAGCGCTCGTCGGTCCTTTGGATGAGGAAACTTCGGACGCAAACGGATCGTTCATCCGTATGGTAAGTCAGAATCATGCATGGGGTAGACCATTAGAAAGGTTAGGAGATGTAATTCAACATTCCAAAGAGTTTGACCTGGTTCGGGGAGTTAACTTTGGCCAACCGGGGCCTGGAATCGTTCGGTGGCCTTTCAGAGTAAAACGGATCGTTCGTTCGTACCATAAGTCAGAATTGTGCACGGGATGGACCGTTGGAAAGGAGATTCAGTGCCCTTCGAAGATTCATTTAGTCTCATTCGAGCTGAAGAGTTTGATTTTTGGTCAAACGGAGCCTGGTAGTGCTCGATGGCCTTTAGGTCAGTACTCGGGGTATGACTTGGGTTTGCAATGATAAAGGGATGTACTAGGGACCTAAGGAGAGGTTAGGGGGTATTAGAATGGGGTGTCTATAGAGCCCCTCGACGGGTGAGTTTGGAATAAACGATAGCCGTCGAATAGACACCACATGATGCCTTTGAAAGAGGATGGGTCGAGGTCGATTCTGAGGACCTAAGGATGAGGATGACCAATTATGTGGGTCGAAGCCAATTCTGAGGGATTGAAGATGAGGGTGATCAATTCTGCAGTTCGAAGCCAATTCTGAGGGCTTAAAAGTGAGGGTAGTCGATTCTGCGGGTCGAAGCCAATTCTGAGGGCTTGAAGATAAGGGTGACTGATTCTACGGGTCAAAACCAATTCTGAGGGCTTGAAGATGAGGGTGACCAATTATGCTGGTCGAAGCCAATTATGCGGGCTTGAAGGAACATCCCGATGATGGTCTTAAAGGAAGTGATGACTAAAGAAATGATAGTGGTAACCAATTCTGCGAGTCGAAGCCAATTCTGAGGGCTTAGGTTGTGATGACCAATTCTGCGAGTTGAAGCCAATTATACGGGCTTAAGTTGGGGATGACCAATTCTAAGGGTCGAAGCCAATTCTGCGGGCTTAAGGTGAGATGACCAATTCTGCGGGTCGAAGCCAATTATGTGGGCTTTAGGTGAGATGATCAATTATGCGGGTCGAAGCCAGTTATGTGGGCTCAAGGTGAGATGACCAATTCTGGGGGTCGAAGCCAATTTTGCGGGCTTAAGGTGAAATGACCAATTCTGCGGGTCGAAGCCAATTCTGCGGGCTTAAGTTGAGAAGACCAATTCTGCGGGTCGAAGCCAATTCTACGGGCTTTAGGTGAGATGACCAATTCTGCGAGCTTTAGGTTAGATGATCAATTCTGTGGGTCAAAGCCAATTCTGCGGGCTTAAGTTGAGATGACCAATTCTATGGGTCGAAGCTAATTATGCGGGCTTTAGGTGAGATGACCAATTTTGCGGGTCGAAGCCAATTCTGCGGGCTTAAGTTGAGATGACCAATTCTGCAGGTCGAAGCCAATTCTACGAGATTTAGGTGAGATGACCAATTCTGCGGGCTTAAGGTGAAATGACCAATTCTGTGAGTCGAAGCCAATTCTGCGGGCTTAAGGTGAGATGACCAATTCTGCAGGTTGAAGCCAATTCTGTGGGCTTAAGGATGAGAAGTTCTTGGGGAACTCTGCCGGGAAAATTACCTAGTGATTTTGATTTGATCTGGGGAGACGATTGCTGGGGAAATCCTTGTGTCTTTTGGAGACTGTACCATGCTGGGTAAGTGATTAGGTGGGCCAGGATTTGGACGTATTTCTCGAGGAGATTTAAGACCTTTGGGAAATAGGATATGATCCTGAAGTTTTGGTTATTTTGGAGGTCCTCTAGGGACGTTACCGGGGAGAGGTTCGCTTGTCTTTTGAGAGTTCCGCTGGGGAAATAGGGTTTTCGCTTGTGGAAGTGCAAAATTTTCTTGGTGAAAATGCTCTAAATCCTTTCTGGGATTTTTAGAAAAATTTTGAGGATTTTTCAGAGTTTTTTGGTATTTTTTAGGAATTTTTATACGAAAATTTAAAGGGGGTGACGGTCGGCATGGTGTGGAGGGTACCATTCGACAGTGGCATGGACTTTTGGGCTGCCTCGAGAAGGCAAAGGGTCAGTGCCGATCAGCATGACCCTTGGCATCCTATATAAAGGGGGCGAATTCCCCTCATTTTTCACAGCTTCTTACCTTCTCTCTTTCTGCGATTTTATTCTGTGAATCGTTCTAGCATTCCGATCTCTAAAAAATAGCTGCTTTTGTGAGCAGTGTAATACATCGGGAATGGTTGGCTATTGATGACTGGGCAAATGTGGAGTGGAGGGCCAGGGTGCCTCTTCCTTTGGGGAGCGAGAACTATTTAGACGCATTCGAGCCGATTGCGGATGAGCGGACCTTACTACGGGAGCCATCGCGTCATCGCTCTTCGAAGATGGTGAACCCCGGGGGTTATGTAAGTAAAATGACTTTTGGCATTTTTTTTGTGGTTTTCCTTTTTTCTTGCATTATGACAAGGTTTTTCTCTTTTGGCAGTCTGATGTTTCTCTATCGAATATGCGTGCCCGCGGGACGACGAGGCTTAAAGATGTCTGGGATCATCTTACACCTGTGGTGCATTGGGTGGTATCCTCAGCAGGCTTTGGGAGGTTGACATTTGTGCTAGATGAGACGCCTCGTTCGACGACAGTATTATGCGCTCTGGGGGAGAGGTGGTGGGACACTACCCACACATTTCATTTTGGCTTTGGGGAGATGACTGTGACTCCCATAAATATACAATAGTTACTGGGACTGGATTGCGATGGGGAGCAGATAGAGGTGGATCGCTCTTTGCGGGTGAGGCCGGAGGCGGTGTGCGCTGCACTTGGTGATGTGGGGAGGATAGTGTCTGGGAGTCCATTCGTCTGTCGCTGCTGAAGGATGTTTTGATGGGCAGGGTGATCGATGTGGAGGACGGGCTACAGGTGAGGCAGATGGCTCGATTATTTATTTTGCTAATGCTGGGGGGATTTTTGGTGGCGTCGAGCGCGACGTTGTCCACTTATGGTTTTTACATATCTGAGGATGTTTTCAAACATCCCTCTCTATGATTGGGGGAGCCTGACTTTGGCGACCCTTTCTTTTTCCTTGGATGCATTTAGCCGGTGTTGTCGGCAGTCTTTCACTGGAGCCATGTATCTTCTTGAGGTATTCTTTAATTTTGTGCATTTTCCTTTCATGCATTCGCATTTTTCGTATGCATCTCTTGTTTATTGCGAATTTTTTGTCTTTGGCAGACGTGGTTCTATGAGGTGATTGGGTGTAATACCCAGCTGATTGCTTTGAAGGACGAGACCGTTGGGGATTTTTTCCGATTGCATTAATGGCGTAAGGCCAATCGGCACTCAGGAGGTCTCTCTCTCTTTGGATGCGGCGCGTCAGGTCTTGAATGGCCTGACCAGTGATAGGGTAAGACTTTTTTTCTTCTTTAGTCTAAGACCTTTGTGTACTCTGATTTTGTATTTGACCCATATCTGCTGGGAATTTTTTAGGTATCCTTTTACCCTTGGGGGACAACCGTTCACGACACAGGGTTGACTGGAGTAAATGCGCAAATCGGGCATTTGTTGGCGCATAGTTTGTCCACTCTTGGTCTCTTGGGGAGAGGGTGGTCCGACAGATTGCTGAGGGGGAGGTGGGAGTGCCACCTGCCAGTCCCCCTATGTCTATGAGGCGGGAGCGGCTATTGCCAGAGGATGCGAGTATTAAGGTGATGATTGGCTAGTCCTACCTGCTTTACACAGATATAGCCGTCCCGTATGATTATATGGACTTTGTGATGAGCTGGCTAATGGCGCCCAACATATACGATGCACTGCCCTTCCCTCCTGCGACTTCGAGTTGGCCAGTGGGGTCCTCCCATAGTGGTGGCGTTCCTTCGACATTTGCGGCGACGGCGACTTCGTAAGTTCCCTTTGTGTGGATACATACCCCTTCATACAATATCCAGTGGGATGATGGAGGGATGGTGCATATATTGCATCGTCCTCATACGATGGACCCGAAGGAGTTGGGCTTGACAGAGGAGGCTCTTCATCCTTTAGTATATCTTTATGCTCTTTTCTTTTCCTTCCTTTTGGTTTCTTTTGATCTTTTCTGCTTGACACTGATTCTGCCTTTTCTTGCAGCACGTCCGGGTGTCCACCACTTGACTGAGGGACATTAGGGACTAGATATCTTCAGTGACTGCCCATATTTGGAACACGGTTCCTGTTCCTTCTTGCTTAGTGTCGGCTTCCTCATCCGAGGAGAAGTCTAGTTCATGTAGTAGTGGTGTGTCATCTCACCGTTGGGGAAAGAGAGCGTGTCGTAGGGGTGGAAGCTCTTAGGAGAGAGAGGGGAAAGGGCAAGTGGGAGAGAGAGAGAGAGTGGGTTCGGGCTGTGTCCCATTTGTTTTTTTCTTTTCTTTATTTTCTTGCAAAATGATGTAACACATAAACATGTCTATGCAATGCAATGAAGTTTTTTTTTTATTATCTTCTGTTATTGACGAATGAATGCATGCGCATGCACTTTTTACTTTGCTACTGAGACCGTAAAAAGAAATACTTTTGGGATTTTGAAAGAAATTTTTATTCAAAATGAGAATTTATATAAAGATGAAAAGGGGATTTTTGAAATTCTATTGAGAATATCAATTTATTTTCAGTTTTTTGAATTTTGACAAAAGAGTAAAAAGGAAAATTTCCAAAAGTAGGTGGTTACCGATTGGCAAGCACCTTGTCCTGCCTATCGGCAGGTCAGTCCACTCCCATCAATTAAAAGCTTTGATTGGTACCCTCTTCAGCATTTGGTACCTTGTGGGGCACGATTGCCTCCGATTTCTGCAGGGGTTATGTATTTTGTGGGGGGTTTTAAGTAAAAATAAGGGTAAGAGTGGAGTGTTTTCCTCACACCCTCACATTCCTACTTTCTTATTCTGTGAGATGTCCCTCCCTGGTAGCATTGAGTTTTCCAACTACCTTGAGACTTTGGAGGCGATGTGATTCTATAACGTCGACTACAATGCTTACAACATGCGTTGAGTTTCTTTATGGCGTAATCGACCCATAGAGTGGAACATGGTGATGGCGGCGGTACAATTCTGGTACCCTGAAGACCATGTATTCTGCTTTGGCTTGGAAGAAGTCTGTCCGACTATGAGGAATTTTCTGCCATGTTGGGGATAAATCTTGGCGTTGTTGCGGCTATGCCTGAGTTTTCCTGTTCTCCCCGGGAGTTGTTGGCTGGGCTTTTTTGTATTTCGTCCTCAGCGGCCAAAATTTTTTGCCATGTTTGGTTGTATATTTGGCTTTTTAGGAAGGTATGGGGGGAAGGGAGTCATCCATTCCTTTTTCTTATGTAATTGTACCGTAATTTCTTATTAATTAAATAAACAACTTTTTGATCATCTAGTTGTGCCTTTTAATGAATTCTGTATTTTGAATTATCTATACCGATCGCTAAGGTATGCATAATCCTTTTGTTCAAGTATATGTTAAAGTGAACTAACATTCTCGAAGATAAGAAAAGAATAGATTTTTGTGAAAAAGAAGGGGTCGTGCTTATGTAAGACGTATGAGCTGCCTACGTACCTCTGGGGGTTTTTGAAAAAATTAAAAAAAAAAATTAATTTTTATGAGAATGATTTTTGGAGAGGATCAGGCCCACGTAGTTCTGGGTAGAGAGAAATGAAGAGATTATTTTTTTTAGCATATAAGGGAGATGAGAAGAGTCGTAGAGCGTCGAGATTTCGGACTAGGGGTAAAATTTCTTGAGACGGTCCAAATTGACTGGATTAGCCATCTCTTCTCCATCTAAGTCAGTGAGCATGGCGGCACCGCCAGACAAGATCTTCTTAACAATGTATGGGTCGCTCCAATTAGGCTTGAATTTCCCTCTGGGGTCCCAGATGGACTTACTATTTCTTAGAGGGATAAATCACCTTCTTGGACACCGTGGTCCTTGACTCTCTTATTAAATGAACGCGTTATTCGACGATGGTAGCCTTGTATGTAATATAGCGCTTTTAGTCTCCTTTCGTCCAAGAGTGACAGCTCGTCGAAGTGACTTTGATGCCCGTCTTCCTCACTGACCTAGCTTTCAAGCATGACGCGCAACGAGGGTATTTCTAGCTCCACGGGTAGGACTGCTTCCATGCCATAGACTAGAGAGTAAGGGGTAGCCCCAGTAGAGGTACGGATTGAGGTTAGGTAGACCCAGAGGGAGTATGGGATTCAATTGGTCCAATCTCGATAAATTTCGGTCATCTTGCTGATAATGGCTTTGAGGTTCTTGTTAGCGACTTCGATTTCACCATTGGTTTGAGGTCGGTAGGGAGAAGATTTATGTCTCTGAATTTCATACTCGTTGACCGCCTCTGTGACTTCTGCCTCGAAATGCAACCCGTTATCTGACACTAGCTCGTACGGGACCCCATATCAGCAGATGATGTTTTTCTTGATGAATTTGGCCACTTTCTTGGCGTTTAGAACTGCTTATGACTCAGCTTCGACCCATTTGGTGAAGTAATCAATGGCAACCAGGATTAACTCATGCCCATTAGAGGCCTTGGGTGTAACCTTCCCTATGATGTCGATGCCCCAAGTGGAGAACGGCCCGGGAGAAGTGATGTTGTATAATTCTCGCGAAGGCAAGTGTTGAAGGTTGGAGAACTGTTGGCATTTAAGGCATCTTTAGACATAAGCGGTGCAATCCAGGATCATAATGGTCTAGTAGTAGCCTTGTCGTATGATCTTCTTGGAAAGCATCTGAACATTCATGTGGAGTCCGCATTCCCCACTGTGGATTCTTTGCATCACCTCTTTAATGTCAGCCCCTGCGATGCAGTGTAGATGGGTTCCATCGAAGTTTCTCTTTAATAGTGCTTTGCGACAAATGATGTACTGGGTGGACATTCTTCATAGGGTTGCTTAATCTTTATTGTTGGAACCCTCGGGGGACCTACCATGCTTGAGGAGGTGCCAGATATCATAATATCGACAATTAGCTAGCTTAGGATCTTCTTTGGTGATGAGCCCAATGTGGTAGCAGTGGGTTGCTTTATCTTGCTTTTGGACTAGGAAGGGGGCTATTTTTATTCCTTCGGGTATGTCGACCATAGAGGTTAAGGTAGCAAGGGCATCATCTTAGTAATTCTTTGCTCGAGGTAGGTAGTGGAAGGTGATGTCTTGGAATTGGGAGGCTAGTTCTTCTAAGTGGGAATGAAAGGACTGGAGTTTCTCGTCCTTGACTCTCCATTTTCTGAGCACTTAACCAATGATGTGGGAAGAATCCCGGTAGATATCTAGGCATTAAATTCCTTTCTTGAGAGCAACTTTGAGGCCTACCGTACATGCCTCATATTCATTCATGTTGTTGGTGCAGGGGAAATCCAATTTGATGGTGATGGGAGTGTGGGAGTCATCTGGGGCGATGTCCCTTTTTATTGGCCACATCATCAAAGAATATTTGCCATCAAAGGTCATCTTGAGCAGCATAGAAGATGTTTTCATCTGGGAATTCGGTCATCAGCCTCTTCCGTGGGGTAGTTAGCAAGGTAGTCAGAGATGGTTCTTCCTTTTCTGGCTTTTTGTGTGACGTATACGATATCAAACTCAGTTAAAAGCATCAACCATCGAGCCATTCAGCTAGATAAGGAGGGTTTCTCAAGCAGGTACTAGACGGGGTCCATTCAGGATACAAGCTTAATGGGGAAGGCGAGCATGTAGTGTCGTAACTTTTGGGTGACTTAAACAAGTGCGACGCATGCTTTTTCCAAAGTCGTGTAGTTAACTTCGTAACCGGCCAGTTTGCGAATGGCATAATAGATGGCTATTTCTTTGCAGGAATCTTCAAGGTATTGAGCTTGCAAAGCCCCAGCTTCAGTGTCGATTATGGTTAGGTATAAAAGCAAAGGGAGACCAGGTTGTGGTGGCATGAGTACCGGAGGTTGAGTCAGGTATTATTTGATTTGGTCAAAGGCTTCTTGGCAGGCCTCATTCCAAACTTTGGTTGAATCCTTTCGGAGGAGTTTGAAAATCGATTCACAGATGGAGGTGAGTTGGCTGATGTATTATAATTTCCCTAGGAAGCCTCGGACTTCTTTCTCCATTCGGGGAGGCGGCATCTCAAGTATGGCTTTTAGCTTGGCAGGATATGCTTCTATCCCTTTTTCACTAACCATGAATCCAAGAGTTTTCCCTTTGTAATGCCGAAGACACATTTCTGTGGATTGAGTCTGATCTGATATTGTCACAGTTGTTCGAAGAACTTACGGAGAGCGGGAACATGACCTTATCTAGTTTTATTTTTTGATAATCATATCATCCATATAAACCTAGACTTTTTTGTGAATTAGATCGTGCAGGATGGTCATGACATCCCTCTGGTAGGTAGCCCCAGCATTGTTGAGACCAAATGGCATAACAGTGTAACAAAAGGTTCCCGATGAGGTGATGAACGCGGTTTTTTCTTAATGATCTGGATGCATTTTTATTTGGTTTTATCTAGTAAACCCATCGACAAATAACTTGAGAGCATGATTGGCCATGTTGTCCACGATCATGTCGATATTGGGTAGCGGGTAATCATCCTTTGGAGAGGCTTTGTTCAAATCTCGGTAGTCTACACGCATCTGAACTTTCCCTCCTGATTTTGGCACATACACTATGTTGGCTAGCCATGTGGGATATTCAATCACACGAATGAAGCCCACGTTCAGCTGTTTGACCACTCCTTCTTTGACTTTGAGCGACCATTCTATGCGGAGCTTTCTCAGCTTTTATTTAACCGGCTTGTAATCTAGAAGAGTGGGGATCTCATGCTGAGAAATTTCAGGATCAATGTTGAGCGTATCATCATAGGACCATGCGAAGACATCAATGAATTCCTTCGATAATTCTTCGAGTTGTGCACGCTCATGCTCGTCAAGGGTAGCTCCTATCCTAATCTCACGCAGTTGGCTATTAGAATCGAGGTTAATAATAACAGTCTCTTCTTTATTAACTTGTATGCGATTATGTTGTTTGTTATTAACCTTATTTAGATCAGTTAAGAATTGTTCATTTGCAAAATCATCATCATCATCATCAAAAGTTTGATTAGAATCTAAACAATTAATCTAAGGCACGGCAAGATACTCAAAATCTTTATTTATTTCATTAATAGGAAAAATAGCATTGAGAACCTCATCAAAGGAGGTTTCGATTACATTTGAGCAATGATAGACAACAGAATAGGAAATGGGGTAAACATTGGGGTTTGGTGGGATTCCAACAGGTAGAACCGGCTCAGCATGCCAGTTAAGGAGAGCTGTATCAGTAGCTTTAATCAAGTGGGATGGATCCAGGGATGTAGTGCTTAAATGAACCATGAAGAGTGTCAGCCCCAGTGTCTGTAATTTGAACAAGTCCTCGGACTCACTTTCCTCAGTCTCTTCGGTATCTTTGATGAGCAGTTGTATATGGCGTTGGGAACTTTTGGCCCATGGGTAGCTGTCTTGGAAAAAGATCTCCATTTCGGGTTCCATCTTCTTGTCTATATGGTCATACCATAGTTTTGAAAAGCCGTGAAAGGGGAAGTCCTCACCCCATTTGATGAATCATCCATTCAAGGAGTCACCTGAGATGATTTGGAGGTAGTCTAGTCTTCTCTTTGGTTGAGACTGGTGAATCATTCTGAGCTCTTGTTTTGATGGTTGATACCCCAAACCACAAGGATGGAAATCTTTCTTCAGTTCAATGGGATAAATTATCCCTTGTTGTCTTTGTCCTAGCCCCAGTCCGGGCATGAAGTGCATGTTTCTGAACATCTGAATCACATTGACATTGCCATGGGGGTCGTATTCTGGACAAATCCTTTCTTTGAAATCATTCCCTACCGGGAGTAGGAGTGTCTTAACTTGGAATCCTGATACGAGCAGGTCATTTGACCCGTGTTGTATCTCAAGGATTGGATTACTGGTACTTGTACCCTCGGTATTATCATCGTTGCCTAAAATGGTAATGACTCTTCCATCGGCAAAGAACTTCAATTTTTAATGGAGTGAGGAAGACACACCATTGATACTTTCGAGCCAAGGTCGTTCGAGTAACAGGTTGAAACAAGCTAGGATGTCAATAACTTGGAATTCAATGACAGGGTTTATAGGGCAAGACGCTATTACAAGTTTTATGGATCCCATCAGCTCTCGACGGGTATTTTCATAGGCATGTACAGTAGCAGAAGTTGGAGCGAGATCACTTTCCTTCATTCCTAAGCATTTGAAGGTTCTTAATGGGTAGACATTAAAGGCAGATCCATTATCGATAAGAGAGAGTGGTACGATTTTCCCCATAACTTCGACGGAGATGTTGAGTGCATGATTGTGGTTTGGCCCAATTTTGGGTATTTCTTCTTTGGAAAAGGATAACATTCAGATAGAGGTCAAGGATCCGACCAAATTTACCGCTTTTTTTGGTGTAGTAGAAGGAGGAATTATGGGTCCAGTTAGCAACTTGATCAAAGCATTTTTGTGCAGCTGGGAAGACATGAAAAACCCCCATAGAGTGATGTTAGCTTGAGTTTTCTTCAGTTGATCGAGGATCTTGCTCTCCTCGAGGGTCATTTCTGGCATAAGAAGGTTTTCAACACCCTTCCCTTTGTCATTGGCTGGTAGTGATCTTGGGATCTGGTAATGCCTCCCTGATCTGGTCATGTGATTTACTGAAGAAGGGACGAACATGAACCTTATTTCTTCATCAATCTCGGGTTGTTCTGTCATTTTTTTTATTTCGTCGAGGAGTTCTTCAAATGATATTATCCCACACATGTCGGCTATCGGGATAGTTTTATCTGAAGCTTGCTCTTCATTCGAATCTCCGAATTCTTCCCCCCATCCGGTGGAAATAATTTTATCTTTCCATGTAAAGTCAATGCATTCCACAACTTCAATGGCTTCTTCATACAAGTCTTCCCATTTTGTGGGGATATGTAAGGGTGAGGGGACCAAGAGCCCTTGTAATTTCAAAGTATTAAGTAACTCGGTCATACTGCAAATGTCGTTGGTTTGCCTGAATAATTCTGCCATGATCTGGATGACATCATCCAAGATGACTTCATTGGTTAGTACCACCCAACTGTTTGACTCTCGGGCCCATTTCCGTGCTTCCAAGAACAACATGTTGAACCTCTGGTAATCAATGATCATCTGTGAGGACAATTTCAGCTCGAACTCTAGGAGTTGGTTTAACACTTCTGATAATTTCATACATCCATTTTCAGAACGGGTACGGACAGCGATGCATGCTCTGGTAAGGAGTGTCAGTGCCTGATCAGCGAGGATAACAGGGTGTAGGAGGAAATATGGGCAAGTTTGGAGAGGTTTGGGAGAGTGTATGGGTGTGATTTGAGTTGAGGGGTCAAATTCTGGGTTCATTTCTAGGAAGATAGCATTGGTATGATTTGGGAGTGGGTTGTGAGTAGTGCTTGGCTTAGGATTGGCTGGTGTGGCAATGGTACCCCGGTCAATTAGACCTTGGATTACGTTTCAAAGGTAAAAGCATTGGTCGGTGGTATGATCGGTGGTTTGGTGAAAGCAGCAATGGGCATTTGTCTTGAAGTTTCTCGAAAGTGGATTAGGCAATGGATGGGGATCCAAGGGTTTGATGAGGTTTCGACTTAACAAGGCTTGATAAAATTTGGAGAGGGGAGCATGGAGCTCGGTGTATTCCTTTCGGACTGGGACATGGCATCTTTATGGTTCCCACGAAGTGGTTGGTTAAGAGATGTTGTTGATGGTTGATACTGCAGCACTGGCAGGTTTGTCATATTTTCTGGGGGTGAACTGTCCGGACACTTTCTTTGGTTCAACCTCTGTTTTAACAAGACCCTCCTTGATTTTTACTCCTGCTTCTCTAAGATCTCATAAGTGGGGATAGTATTATCCTCCCATAGTTTCTCGGACATGGGGCAAGAAGTTCTTCTTCACTATGTTGACTTGTTCTTCCTCGGAAGGTTGATTGGTCATGGTAGCTACTTTTTCCCTCCATCGGGCTATGAAGTTACTGACTGATTCCCCAGAGTTCTGTTTAAGCAGCTCTAAATCATGGCAGGTGACCTCAAGCTCTTCATTGTATTTGTATTGCGACATGAATTCATGGGCTATATCCTCCGAGCTACGGATTCTGGACTCCTCGAGAGACAAAAACCATCGGAGAGCACTATCCTTCAGAGTTTGCTGAAACAATTGGGCCATCACTCCTTATGAAGTCCCTAAGAGAGTTATGGAATGGTGATAACTACGAAGATGAACAATCAGGGGTCCACTTCCCCCAAATTTCTCGATATTTGGCATCTTGAACTTCTCGGGTAACCTTGCCTTTGGGTAAGGAGACATGTGGGTATAGTAGATGTAATTTTTGAAGATTCTGACTTGGTCGAACTTCTTAGTTAGCATCTTGAGATCTTCTTTGACCTTGTTTAACTCTTCCTCTTTCGGATCAACGATCATAGGCAAGTTAGCCCCAGGCTGGGCAAGGTTCGATATAGGAAGCTAGGCAGATGACGGACCATTAACAGGAGGGACACGGGGAGCATACTGATATTCTTCAGGAAACCAAATAGGCTTGGGTGGACCCATAGTGCGAGGGAATAAGGCCTCGAGCTTTTGAGGAATAGGAACCTGATTTCGTTGCATCTCCCGGACCTGAGTCTGAAGGTTGTCAATCTTAGGCACGAGCTATGCTAAAACTACCATCAGATCAGGCTGCACGACTGGTGCTTGATCTGTGTTCTCCATGGAAAGCAGATGGATACTGGACTCGAAAGAGGTAGCAGGGGAACAGATAGAATTCAAGGGTGACTTGACTAAAGACCGAAGCCAATATGGAGCCAGGCCAAGGGCGTGCGATCGACCTGAGAGGGCATAAAATTGGATTTATTTTTGACAAAAAAAAAGGATGAAAATATTTTTGACATTTTTTTTCTTTTTAAGATTGAAAGACAAAATATTTTTAGATTTTTGGTAAAGAAAGGAGAAATGGTTTTGGATTTTTGATAAAGAAAGGAGAAGTGTTTTTGAAAGACGGGTCTCGCCATGATTATTATGATTATTATGTTCTCACTTGTATTAAATTCTCCTAAATGCAAAAATGAAATGTCGGACGGGACCCGAGCTTGGAAAAGTTAGGTTTGTAACATGTGTAAAGCTATGGATGGACTTGTAACCAGGCTCACGGGTAAGGTCCCATTTTTAAAAATGCGTGAAAATTTGGGTGGTAGGCAGACCCAAAATTTTGACAGAGTTTCAGGTTAAAACCGGTAATCTAATATGTGTGTCCTAGGCTTGACACCTAAATGCGGGTATGCATCTTGGTTGGGTGAATTGGAAATGGTTCCCCCCTTCGGCGTGGCTTCCACGATATACGTCTTTCTTTTGAGGGAAATCGGTACGTGTGGACAAGCCATTTGATATACCTGAGTGTACATGAATTGCCTCACTATATACCTTGTGGGGATGGTATGTGTGAGAGAGAATTTGATATACTCGGCATACGTGAATAAGCTCCCTCCGATATACTTCCCGTCATGACTTCGGTCAAGCGGTATGATGCGGGGGAACCGTTCGATATACATCGAAGGTACTTAGCCAATGGAAGGTGAGAGTAATATCGCTTAGGCTAACTGCGCCCTACCGGACCAGCCCCCATCACGAAGTCACCCTCTAGGTACTGGATAAAATTTGGTCAATCACAATGCTCTTTGGTGATATTGTGTGAATCATGCATGATCCTCTTATTAGCATCTTATGATGAGAGTATCTTTACTGATCATGCCCAACAGGGAGCAAAGTATGAGTACCAATAGTATACCACGTATGGGTGATGCGTGCAACATGAGGATATATGTTGTCCTAGGTGCACATGGTGTGAAGTGTACATGGAGAATTTTCTATAAGCGTGTGAATAGAAGCATAAGCATGAGGTACACATGAATAGTAAAGGGGAAAATAGGGGGATACAAAAGAAAATAAAATACCCATGTAAATAGAGACTAGCCCTTAAAAAATAATATCCCCAGCGGAGTCACCACTGTGGCCATCCCCGGATATATTCCCTCGCGGCAGGAGAGGATCCCTCTAGGTCCCGCGCATCCCTCTCGGGAGAGCTTCGGCCGGTGTTAGTGAATGAGGTGAAAAATCTAGAGAGATAGAGTCGCTAGTCTATTTTACTCAAAACAGATAAAAGAAAAGGGAGTCATCCCGAAGGACAGCATCCAAAGACATACTGATACATACGAAACCAAAATGATTCGAAAGGGGTCCGAAAGCTAAGTTACGAAATGAGAAGGTGTTAGACACACATTCCGCCCTTACAGTCTCTTATGGGTTGTTGCTATTTTCCTTTATTTCCCCGTGATATGTGTGCATGTGCATACATAGTGGAGATATGAATCATCGACTTGTATCATGGAAGAGATAAAGCGAGTCATCCATAGGAATGTTCCTAAAAGTAATATTAGAAAATAGGATGTATGCGATTACCCTAGCGTCGATCATTATAAGGCAATGATAACACATGTGGAATAATACGCCATTAAGAACAAATCTCTCTCTCTCTCTCTCTCTCTCTCTATCTATCTATCTATCTATATATATATATATATATATATATATATATATATATATATATATATATATATATATATATAATACATAGAATTTAAGAGAGTTAACTTTAAACAATATAGAAAAATAGGAAAAAAAATAGAAAAAGAACTCAAGTCTCGGGTTTTACCCCGAGACGCCAACGTAGCCTATAAAGGCATCAAAGTCCACGTAGTTCGTATGAAAAACGGGGGGTGGGATTTATCCCATAAATCCAATCGGGGACTTCTCTTATATGGGTGTGTGTGTGTAAAAAAGTGTTTTAGTTGTGAGAAAAGTGTGAGAATTCCCGTTTGAAATTTATGAGAAAATCCTCTTTTTCTTATTTTTTTTCGTTTTATTTGTATGAAAATAAGAGATGTGCGATAATACTAGATAAAAATTATATTAAGATATGTGAGATAACAGAATAAAAGTACTAAGTAACAAAACAAACTAATGAGAATTTAGGGGAATTTAAAGAGAGAGTTGAGAAAATTGGACCTTCTTGAAGATTTTGAGCTTGATCCTGGATGTTGGAGACAGCCCTTGCAATTGGATGATGATGGAGAGTACTTAATTCACCAAGTTTGATGAAAAAGGTGATGAAAGGTGAAGGTTGAATAGGGATTTGGATGTGGAAATCACGTTGACTTCGAGAGGGGTTTTCTGAGCTTGCTAAGAGTGATGGATCTCTATTTTTCCTCCTCTGAATGAGGTTAGGCCCTACTTTTTATAGTCCCAGAGAATTATCGATCGGCATAGCCATAGTCCTGCCAATCGGTAGGTGTGTTTAGGCACACTGCCGATAGGCAGGGTTGGAACCTACCGTTGTGGAGTATCTTTCAGGTTCCTTCAGAAAATCGGTCGTAGAGCACGAACAATTGATCTGAATCGTGCAAAGGGAAAACCGTTGGAAAGGTATTTTAGAGACCTTCAAAAGTACTTGGACTTCTCTTGGGTTCAGGAGTTGACTTTGGGTCAAATGTGGCTCGGAAGCGCTCGTCGGTCCTTTAGACAAGGAAACTTCGGACGCAAATGAATCGTTCATCCGCATGGTAAGTCAGAATCGTACACGGGTGGACCGTTAGAAAGGTTAGGAGATGTACTTTGACATTCCAAAGAGTTTGACCTAGTTCGGGGGGTTGACTTTGGTCAATCGAGGCTTGGAAGAGTTCGGTGGCCTTTCGGAGTAAAACGAATCGTTCGTCCGTACCGTAAGTAAGAATTGTGCACGGGATGGACCGTTGGAAAGGGGATTTAGTTCCCTTAGAAGATTCATTCAGTTTCGATTGAGCTGAAGAGTTGACTTTGGTCAAACAGAGCCTAGGAGCATTTGGTGACCTCCTGATCGAGTTTCGGGGGAAAATAGGTCATTCGTTCGCATCGTAAGTCAGAGTTGTGCACGGGATAGACCATTGGAAAGGGGATTCAGTGCCCTTCAAAGATTCATTTAGTCTCATTCAAGTTGAAGAGTTTGACTTTTGGTCAAACGGAGCTTGGGAGTGCTTGATGGACTTTTGGTCAGCATCCGGGGTATGACTTGAGTTTACAATGATGAAGGGAGGTGCTAGGGACCTAAGGAGAGGTTAGGTGTTATTTGAATGGGGTGTCTATAGGCAGAAATCATAAATTTATTGGATGACGGAATTATCTACCCAATCTCGGATAGAAAGTGGGTGAATCCCATTCAAATCGTCCCGAAAAAGTCGGGCATGACTGTGATTGAAAATTCCAAGGGAGAGATAGTTCCCCAACGTATCACCACTGGTGGCACGTTTGCATTGATTACCAAAAACTCAATGCGGGAACTAGGAAAGACCATTTCTCCTTGCCATTTATTGATCAAATGCTTGAAAGAGTAGCAGGCCACCCCTACTATTGCTTCATACATGGTTATTCTAGATATAACCAGATTGAGGTAGATGTACTTGCTCAATAGAAGACAACCTTCACCTGTCCTTTTTGAACGTTTGCCTATAAACGTATACCATTCGACTTGTGTAATGCCTCGACGACCTTTCAAAGGTGCATGTTGAGCTTATTAAGTGACATGGTTAAGAGAGGGCTAGAGGTGTTCATGGACAACTTTTGTGTTTTTGGCACCTCTTTCGACCTATGTCTAGCCAATCTTGAGAAAGTACTGGCCCAATGTGTGGAAAAGAACTTAGTGCTGAATTAGGAGAAATGCCATTTCATGGTAACAGAGGGCATAGTTCTTGGCCACATAATGTCATCTAAAGGGATCAAGGTTGATCGAGCAAAAATAGATGTCATAGCTAACCTACCCCCACCAAAATTGCTTAAGGACGTGCACTCTTTCTTGGGCCATGCGGATTTTTATAGAAGGTGCATTAAGGACTTTAGCGCCATCGCTAGACCCTTAAGCAACCGTCTTATGAAGGACACCCCATTCGAATGGACGGAAGCATGCCAAAATGCTTTTAAAAAATTAAAAATCATGCTTCTGTCTGTTCCCATCATGAAAGCTCGAGATTGGTCCTTACCATTTGAACTTATGTGTGATACGAGAGATTATGTGATAGGGGCTATTTTGGGCCAAAGGAAAGATAAAAAAAGCTCACGTCATCTACTATGCTAGCCTAACTCTTATCGGACCACAACTCAACTATTCCACCACGGAGAAGGACTTGCTAGCGGTAGTTTTTTCTCTTAAAAAGTTTCGATCCTTTCTTATAGGTTCCCCCATCACTTGTTTCACCGACCACGCGGCTTTAAAATATCTCCTTACAAAGAAAGATGCAAAGACGCACCTCATAAGGTGGATCCTACTCTTACAAGAGTTCAATCTCTCTATTAGAGATACAAAAGGAGTAGAAAACATCGTAGTCGATCACCTATCACGGCTCTCATTCGACGTACCTAGCAATTCCACACCCATAGATGAGTACTTCCCGGATGAGCAGCTCTTTGCCACATCTTCTTTTCCCTGGTTTGCAGATATAGTGAACTATCTTATCACGGGAGCCGTCCATCCTGAGTGGAAACCGCAAGATAACAAGAGGTTTATCAATTGGTCGTGCATGTTTTTCTACGATGATCCCCACCTGTTTAAATATTGGGCTAACCAAATCATCCGACGATGCATACCGGATGATAAAATTCCTAAAGTCATCCAATTATGTCATTCGGAAGCATGTGGAGGCCACTTTTTTCGTCAAAAAGACAACCGCTAAAATTCTCTAAAGTGGTTATTATTGGCCCACAACGTTCCATAATGTAAACAATTGTTGCAAATCTTACGAAAGGTGTCAACGGATAAGGGCGATTACCCGATTAGACATGATGCCATTAACCCCAATTCTCATCATTGAGGTTTTTGATTGCTGGGGTATTGACTTCATGGGCCCTTTTCCCCCTTCTTTTGGATACCTATACATCCTAGTCATAGTAAACTATGTTTCTAAGTGGGTGGAAGCTATAGCTACCAAGACTAATGATAATAAAGTGGTGATCAGATTCCTGCAGGAACACATACTTTCTTGCTTTGGTGCGCCTAAAGCGATAATCAGTGATAACGGCACGCACTTTTGCAATAACTCGTTCGAGAAGCTTATGAAAAAGTATGGCATCGTTCACAAAGTTGGAACGATCTATCACCCACAAACGAATGGGCCGACCGAGTTGGCGAATCATGAGATCAAAAACATCCTCGAGAAGACCGTCGATCCTAATAGAAAAGATTGGTCCCTTTAATTGAACGATTCGCTATGGGCCTACCGTACCGCATACAAGAACCCACTCGGAATGTCCCCATTCCTCTTTGTGTACGGAAAACCTTACCATCTTCCTGTTGAGTTGGAGCACAAAGCATATTGGGCCATCAAGAGGTTAAATTATGATATGGATAAAGTCGATGAAACTCGCAAGCTTCAACTGAATGAGTTGGAGGAGATACGTAATGATGCGTATGAGAATGCCAAGATTTCAAAAGAAAGGATGAAACTCGCTCATGATAAGATTATTTGGCGGAAAGAGTTTCAACCCGGATAAAAGGTACTCCTCTATAACTCCCGGCTTCATCTACTTCCAGGTAAATTGCGGTCCCGTTGGACTGGCCATTTCATAGTTAAAATCGTGTTTCCCCACGAAGCTGTGGAGTTGGATGATCCAAAAGGGGGGAACTCGTTCAAAGTCAATGGACAGCACCCAAAGCAATATCTGGAGGCATATATGGATGAAGTTGACACCATTTGGTTGTCGAACCCCGTCTACGGGGTAGAGTGAGCTAAATACTAGAGGTCATCACACCCCCGACACGTATGGGGTAATTCTTGTGTACAGTAGTTAGGTGTAGCTTAGGATAAGTTAGGTAGGTTCACTAAATGTGTGTCAAGTACATTCGCAGGTAGGAAGCATACATGTTGAGACCATATCGGGATTCGAACATGAGGGTTGAAAAGAAATCAGGGTCATGATTGAGTTAAAAGTAAAGTGGGAGAGCCTTTATTGAACAAGAGAGAGTCAGAATTGAAGCAGAGAGGAGTTCTGTCACCAAAAGGCAGGCGATCCGGACCACCCATGGGCACCCTGTCCAGACCGCCTTCGAAGAATTCAAAAAAAAAATAATAAGCACGACGATCCGGACCGCCCCTGGGCACCTGGTCCAGACCACCTCTGGTTTTTCTTCGACTATTCCCTAGGTGCAGCCATCCTTCCCCAATCCATTCTCTTACCTCCAAATCATCCCCCATCCCACCATTTCCCTCCCAAAATACACCTCTTTTTCCCTCCTTGTCCTTTCCCTCCAACCCCATTCCTTCCCTCCTATAAATACAAGCCCTAACCCCTCATATCTCTCCCACACCAATTTTTCTCAAGCATTTTCCCCTCCTTCATCTCTCAAACACTTTTTCCCACCCACTCTCTCACTCCATGGATGCCCAAGACCGAACCACCAAATACAACTCCATCAACACCATCATTAAAAACGCCTACTGCTACCGCTCCAACCAATAAAGGCGGTGGTGCGAGGAATTCTTTGGGCACGCGTGCAATCTCCAAATAGAGCGGGCTGTTAATTGGGACGAGCTGCTCAATTCTATCACCACCCTCTTTACTCCTAATGGTTGATGCCGCTACCTTCATGATCCATACAACAAAGTGTGGGCGACCGAGGTTCGCGAGTTCTATGGCACACTCGTTTGCACTAGTGAGTTCGTAGCCGAAGCGCGGGGGCGAGGCCAACGCATCCCATTTACTATACAGACACTTGCCGATAAGCTGGCTAAAAAAGACATCACCAATCCCACCAATTTCGTCTACCCCAACGCGTCCCCACCACTTGAAAAGGACGTCCTCATTGAACGTTTAGCACCCGGGGAAGTTTGGGGCATAGGTGTCTTTCGAGTCGACCGGTTGAGAGAAAAAATGCATCTCACATTTCAAATAGTGTGCGCGAATATTCTTCAAAATTCAAATGATTCCGGCATGCGACCCCGGCAGGCCACACTTGTGCACCACCTCTTTGACCGCTCCTCCTTCATTAATCTAGCACATATCATTTACCGCGATGTTTATTTTGCACCGTTGGATCAAAAGGGCATCATTCACCTTCCTTATGCCCGGCTTATTACTTCCGTTCTAGCCGATCACCTCATTGTGCTACCTGCTGGTTCCCTCCGCCTCCTAACCCCTTTTGGGTAGGGTACCCGGACCAAGAGTGAGCGCCAAAGGGACGTTTTACGATCACGAGCAGCTGATGCAGAGGATTCGGGTGAAGAGGCCGAGGAGGTCGACGTGGAATTGGGGGAACAAGGGGTGGGATCCGATACGGACGAAGAAGATTATGATTTCGAGCTACCCGATAATGATATGGACGCGCGCCTAACAGCATTGGAGGGCAAAGTTGATGGGTTCATCTCGTAATACCGAAGGGACACGAGCATGATGCATAGGCTTCAAGCTCACATGTATGAACTCAAGTTTGATGGACCCCCACCCAGCTTCTTCTATGATCCTTACGATCCAAATGCACCCGGTAGCTCTAACCCCCACCCCAGTGATTTGTTTGATTGGTGATTATGTTGGTTGTCTTGTTTTTGTTTTTATGTTTGTATACTTTTTCCCCTTTTGATGTACCACAGTCATTATAAATAAAAATTTCGCATTTTCTTCATTTGTTTGTTTTGTTTTTCGCACTTTTATTTTGCCTTATTTAGATTTTAGTCCTTTTGATTGGGGAGAATGCAAGTCTAAGTTAGGGGGGGTGACGAGTGCGTATTTCTAAAACTTCACAAATTTTTAAAATGCCAAAAAAAATTGAAGAACTTAGAAAAATCAAAAATATTTTTCTTCAAAATAAACAAAAACTTGGAATTCAAATTTTTCAAAAATATCATTAAAATTCGGTTTAAAGTCTCAAATTGTAAAAACATAGCACACAAAGTCGAAATTGACCAAAGATGGAAATTGAGCGAACATAGACGACTTAACAAATAAATGTGGAGACTAATCAACTGGTGAGATCCGAGCCTATCCTTTTTTATGTGAGTTTATAAATCAATCCGAATTAACGGTTAACTCAAAGTTCTAATTCAGCATCTAAAAAGTCTTCGCGATCTCAATACCCTTGTTTTGATCGGTTAAGAGAATAGCGTGTAATGTTGCCTCGAAAAATGAGCTGAGATGTCTCTAAACTTAAAACAATCTCGAAATGCATATGGTAACGCAATTACAATGAAGTAGGCCCTCGTTTGTCACCCAAAAATATTGGTAAAAAAAGTCGTGAAAAAATACCCCTTTTACAACACGTTTTGAGCCGAATAAAAATTTTCCTTTCGTTTGACAACCCGAAAACACCCAATTGGCCCAGAATTGAGAAAGTTGGAAAAGACAAAATTTAAGTCCGAAAAGAGCAACAAAAAGGGGCAAAAGAATAAGAAATGCTCAACAAAAATATTAAGAAAAGAAAACCGTGAAAAACAGAAAAAAATAGAAAAATAAGAAGAAAAAAAATGAGCAAAAGCCCAAAAAAGCACTAATGGACATCTTAACAATAGTTTCCAATTCCAAATTTCCAAAACCCATTTCCTTATACCCATTACACCTTAAAACCCAAAAAAGTCCTAACCGAGTCCAAATTGCAAAATTGGTTACCGCGTGGAGAACTAAAACACAAAAAAATAATAAAAGAGATTAAAGGTGTGAATTAGCGACGATGTTCCCGTTTCCCTATAATTGTAATCCGATGATAATATCCATTTACCATAGAATTCCGTCTTTCTATTTGTATGTGTGAACTTGGTTCCAATTCATTTGATCTTTATATCACGCATACCGAGAGAAATAGCCACACTTTCGAGAGATTCGTTTGTAAGAGAACTCCGTGAGAATTTGAATCAAAATGAATTTTCGGATAAGTAATGTAAGGGTCAATCAGTGGAATTTCGAGGTTAAATTTCTGGATTCTATGATTTGATACTCTTGAATGTGAATTGATGATGACTATTTTTTGGAAAAGTTTAAATTATACAATTTTTTATTATTTTGAGTTTTCTTTGAGTCGAATTTTGTGGGTATATCACTGCAAACCCTCACGAGACACAACGCGTACTACTAGGGTGACCTAGTAGTTTAAAGGCTTGTTGCATATGATCAATGCAATCGCCTATCCGCGAAAGTGGTAATCTATCCAATAAAATGAATTTTTTAAGAGTTGACCCATAGTTACATTCTTTTACATTGCTCGGGACGCGCAAAGTTATAAGTTATGGGGGTTTGATTAGGCTCAAATTATTTTGAATTTAGCCCCCTAATTTTGAGACTTTTACCATCTCGAATAATGTAAAATGAGTGTAATTATCTCGTTTCCTTGACACTAACTCCTTATAACAAGAACATTTAGTTTCGTGTGTTTCTCCTAAGTTTTGCAAGTATTTGAAACATTGAGGAAGAACGAAACTGGAAAAGCAATTAGCAAAGTTAAAGAAGGAAAGTCAAAGGGTAATTTCATAAATTTGTAACCGTCCTCCGGAGTTGAATTCAACTAGAAAGTTGAACAAAATTCAATTTCAATAACTTTGGAAGAAACGGCAAGTCAATCCGAGTTTCGATGATCAAGTTATGAAGATTTGAAGTTGAGAAGGAAACAAGGAAAAGACCCCTAGATCAAAAAGATACCCGGTCTAGACCTTTTATTGGAAAAGGATCCGGATCGCCTCAAAAGAAAAGTTATGTCCCAAAAAAGGGGGCCATTCGGACTTTTTTCCAAAAAAGGATCCAAACCTCCTTGGAAAAAATCCTTTATCTCAAAAAGGGGGGCGATCCGGAGCTTTTTCCAGAAAAGGATCCGGACCGCCTTAAATACTGAGGAACCTTGTCTCGAAACAAGGGGAGATCCGGACCACCTGCCCTGACCGATCCGGATCGCTTTCGGTTTTCTTCCATTTTTATTCTTTTTCTCAAGGTTTTTATGGGGTCAAACTCTTATAAATTTCGGAGCTATTTATTCTAGTTTGTTACATAATAATAAGAGTTCGTTTTTTTTAGGACTAATTAGGAGTAGAGGGTTTTTTGTAGTCAAAAACCCTAGATTTCAATAAGAGTTTTGTTGTAAGGAATTAAAGTTTGATTCTTCAATACAAGTATTTTCTTTCCATTTGATAGAAAAGAACTTTTAGGTGTATTTTTCGTCGTTGCTTGAAAAGCTCCTTTAATCAAAATCCTCAAATTACCTACAAAATATAACAATCTCAAGTGTAGAGATAAGTAAGGATATCAATCCAAATTAAGGGGGTAAAGCGAGGGGAAATCAATTGTAATTCACTTTTTATTTTCTTTTTGGCTTTTTTACTTTTTCTAATTTTTTTAAGACGTTTTCAAATATTAAAACAATTTGGGTGAGATGAGGATTTAAACTAAACTAAACTAAATGAGAGATGACAACAACTAACTAAAAAGTTACTAAAATAAAAAAAAAAAAAGTCTAATACAAAAATAAGAGATAAAGTGAGGTAAATAATTGTGAGAAAAATCAAGGAATGGGATTATACCACAAATTTTAGCTATTCTAATTAATTAATTGAATTAATTAAATTCTTCCAAATTAATATCAAAATTACAAATCAACTCTCGTTGCAAATGTAATTTTAATAATAACCTTTTAGAAATTAAGTTTAACCCCCCACAACTCTAGAAAATAGATCTACACTCCTTTTAATTAATCACTCGCTAGGATCGATCGATTAAAATTTATGTCAATCTTAGAAAATAAAAATAGAGTTGAAATTCAAGTAATAATACCACACTTAAGTAACCCCTATCTCTAGTTCGAATCTAAAATGGGTATTATAACTTAGAATTTTGATTTTCTCTTGAAAACCATTTACCCTCTCTCGAGGCATAAATTTAAGGGTGAGGGATCAAAATTAATATTCAAAGGGAATTTTCAAGTAATCAAACTAATTAAATCAAAATAACATCAAATAAAGGTTCACCCCACCCCTTGAAAGGGGATTTAGCCTAACATAATATCAAACATGATAATCAAATAATCAAAGGCTAATAAAATAAAGTAGAAGAGAAGAACAATCAAACCAAATCTCTTTGAGTGAAATTGGACTCCAATCCTTGAATTTGCAATTTACATCCCTCCAATTTGTGTGATCAAACCAAAATTACATCAACAATTACACTCAAAAATGGATTCTCACTAATTTATTTTTCTCACTAATCTAAAAAAATGAAAATAAATTCAAACCTAAAAAAAACTAAACTAAAAAAAGGTGTTTCTCTCTCTATAATTCTCTCTACTAATTCCTATTCTAAAGCCTTTTCTTCAAATTGAGTCTTCCATTCTTTAAATAGTAGGCATAGAGCATGGGGGTAAAAACAGGAGGATAAAGGTGCAAGAGGTTGTATAAGGTGTGGATGAGGGTTTATTTAGAAAAATGCACAAACGTGCATGAGTTGTATGAGGTCATGTGGGAAGTGAGGTGGGGGAATAAAATTTGATTTGGTAAAAGGGGTTTTGGGGTAGAATGGGAAAAAGGTTTAGTTGGGGGTATAATAGGTAAAAGGGGGTAAATGGTTTAAGTTGGGTTATTAAACACATGGGCATTTGGTTTTGCCTTTTTTTGTATCTTTGGCAAGTCAGGTTTTTGGCTTTGAGAGAAATGAAGTGGGTCTATGGAAAACGGATCAAGGCTTTAGGGCTAAATGGGTTTGGTGGAGAGTTCGGGTAGGTTGGAGTTTGTTGTGGGACCGCGTGGACAGTGGGAAGGGGTTGGATCGCGCAGGTCACCGATGGGTTTTGTTGGTTGGGTTGGCTGTTGTCACCGGCAGGTAGGTCGGAGCTCCGGGGTTAAGGCTGCGGGCGACAGTGGGTTGGTGGGTAGGGGTTGTCGCCGACGGTTTCGGGTTTGGTACAGGAGGTTGGGCCCCTGGTGTATAAGGTTGATCTTGGAATGATGGTTTATGGTAGATAAGGGTGGTGGGTGTTTTGGTGTGTTGATAATGGAGGTAGGTAGGAGAGATAAATGGGTTATTGTTAGAGGTTGAAGATGAGTTGGTTAGATTGTGTGTGTATAGGTGTATGGGAAGTAAGGTGTAGGTGAGGTGAGAGTGTAGGAGAGGTTATTTGGGTTTAGGATAAGTGTATGTGAGGGTGTATGAGTTATGGTGAGGATGAGGAGTTGGTTGTTTGTGTGAAGTGTATGGGAGTGGGGTGTGAGAGGTTATGTGTATGTTTAACTTATGACCCCTAAAAACTGAAAATGAAAATAACTAAAATCCTAAAAAATAAAATCTATAAAAACTAAAATTAAAATAAAACTTCTAATCTATAAAACTAACTAAAATAAAAGAAATAAAACTAAAAACCTAATAAAAACATAAAAACTAAAGATCTAAAGAAAAGTAAAATATAATAAAACTAAAAATAAACTCCTAAAAACTAATCTTAATAAAATAAGATAAAATCAAATAAAAACTAAAAACTAATAAAAATCAAAATCAGAATCAAAAATATAAAAATATAAAATGAATCCTAAAAAATTCTAAATAAATTTAAAATAAACCCTAAAAATAAAAACGACTCAACTTAAAATCTAAAAAATATAACATACGAAAGGGAAAAAATCAAACACACACGGCTCGGGACAGGCTCGGGACAGAGTTTAGGCTAGGTTAGGATAGGCTAGGGTTACGGGATTGGTAATTAGCTCCATTTTAACTGTAAACTGCTCTAAAATATAGCTTTTGACACCGTAACTGCAATTAAACCTGCATATTGAACAATTAAGTGCATAAGACCCATATTGCCGAGAATTTGCAACTAAAGTACGTCTATTCGGGGTATAAAATGTACAGTTTTGGGTGCTTATCATCATTCCTTCTTACATAATTGCCTTGGTTTGTTAATTATTAATCCTGCATCTCTTTAATTCGAAGTTTTTATTAGTCATGATGTTTTCTTCTTTTCAATCCATGTTTTCTTTTAATTTAATCATGTCTAGCTAATTTTCTAAGGGTTGGGGAGCAACCCCCACCCTATGTAATTCGTCAATATGGAAATAGACTTTTGATTTAAAATCTTAGATGAATCGTGTTGCATAACTGGTGCAACCGTTGTAGGACTTTTAATCTCGTTTGCCCTGGGTAATTGGGATGCTTAAGAGTGCAACGTGCGTTTTGGTTAATGTGACATCGCTTTACTCATCCTTTGATTACATACTGTGCGGGCTACGATCCCTCATATGTGTAATGCTTGGGAGTACTAAAGACCGAGTTCATTTAAAATTTTAATTCCGAATCTAGTATCCAACAAAGTGAATTCCTAGGGTGTGGGGGATTGTAACTCAACCTATTGTTCGCATTTCATATTTAACTCGTAAAACCATTTGTCATTAGCTTTTCGTTTAATTAGCGTAGTTGTATTTTGTTCATTCTTAGTTTCATTAGTTAATCATTCTCAAATTTGCATCTAGTTGTAGTTGTTTCGTATTCCAAATCACATTTTCTTTCTTTTTAGAGTCAAAGCTAGGTTACCCTTATCTTTCCGACGTCGTCACGACTCCGTTCGTCCTTTTTTCCTGAGGATCAATACCTGACTTATCG
This sequence comes from Sambucus nigra, assembly GCA_949130495.1. NCBI lineage: Eukaryota > Viridiplantae > Streptophyta > Magnoliopsida > Dipsacales > Adoxaceae > Sambucus > Sambucus nigra. Next base: position 102,990,031 of record OX422214.1, on the reverse strand, counting down.
GATTATTACTTGAGCGACAGGCTTGTACTTGAGATTAAATAGCATGCACACTAGACACATTTGTGGTCACGTCAACTTCATCATGGAGAGGAGATAGTCAGGTCTTATAAGGCAGTGAAGACCATATAAGCCAAGATCATTTTGAGGGTTGTGAAGGCATAGGTAGAGGACCCTTCTTATCATGAGAAGGTGCGATAATTATTAGCAGACGAGGCGGAGTTCTAGTCAGTCAGTTCTGAGGGTGGTTGTGCTTCAATGGGAGGTTAATTATCCAAGATGACAAGAATCTATGGGCGCAATTATGGAGGAGTCATATAGGTCACGATTTTGGGTTCATCCATGGGGGAACAAGATGTACTAAGATATGAGGAGGCGGTATTAGTGGACTGGTATGAAGCGGGACATAACAGAGTTTCTCTCCAAGTGCACCACTTGTCAGATGTTGAAAGTTGATCACTAGAGACCAGTCGGAGTCTTACAACGGTTGGATATTCCAATATGGTAATGGGAGAGTATATCGATAGATTTATCGTGGGGTTACCGACATCGTAGAGGGGTCATGATTCCATCTCGATTATGGTTGACTATTTTACTAAGGTGGCTCGTTTCCTACCTGTTCAAGTTGGTTACATGACAGGGTAGTATACCTAATTTTCATTGCAGAGATCGTTAGACTATACAGAGTGCCACTCAACATCATTTCAGATCAGGACAAGATATTTGTGTCCCACTTCTGGCAGAGTTTTCAGGAGACAATGGGGACGGAGTTGTGTTTGAGCACGGGGTATCATCCATAAACTAATGGGCATACAGAGATGGTGAATTAGATGTTGGAGGATGTGCTAATGATGTGTGTTTTGGATTTTAGGGGTAATTGGGAGAAATATTTATCATTAGTGGAGTTTACGTATAATAACTCGTACTAGTTTACTATTGGCATGGAATCTTTCGAGGCTTTGTATGGGAGTCTTTTTCGTTCGCCCTCATATTAGTTAGAAACAAAAATACGTGAAAAATCAGGATCACGCGATAAATTAGCATAACCCGCTCCGATACCAATTTGTAAAAAGTGTGCTACAGTGGAATTATGCGACTTCTCAAATAAATTCAATTTTAATTAACTCAAATTTAAGTTAAACCCTAAAGCATTCATATAGGTGATTTGATAACATAGAATCAGTAAGCATGCAATGGAAACCAATTTCAGGAAAAATCCCCAAAGGGCAAAACCTTTTATTTCACTATAATTATAAATCACAACTTACACGGTTACAATGAAATAGATTTTTGACACACGAATACCTACAGGGATCGTTTGGTGTCGTCAGCAATGGTTCACACGCAGCTATACCATAAGAACCGCCGTCCTATATTCATCCCAGAAACACCGCAGCATTCCCTATGAACCTCAGTCCAAATCATCAAAGAATCTTCACGCAGCAAGATCCTCAGTGACATGCAATCATATGATGTATATCTACCTTCTCTACAAGAACAATATCACCAAGATCATATTTTAGGTTCCAAAACAATTCACTAAAGGATTATGATGTTTTCTGAGTTGTAAAAACAAAGGATTAAACATCTAAAGTGAGAAGACAAATTCGTACTGCTGTTTGTAGAAAACGTAGATAGTTTTTTGCACGTGTCTTGATATGAAAAACAGAGTTGGAGAGTCCTATTTATAAAAGACTTAAGGCGGAGGCTCGTTCAAATGAGATTGGATGTCGTTCGAACAAGGTCAAGTGTCATTTGATACTTTGTGCGACACAGCTTATTGTTTGAACGAGGTACGGTGTCATTCGAACAAGATGATTAAAATAATATTTTTTTTCATTTATCTTTTCCTCGTTAAATGTACCGCCTCAAAAAATCCGAAAATATATTTTTGACAAAAAACATTTAAAGTTCCGCTCTAATACTTAGAAAATATTTTGTGAAAAATATCCCAATACTCTAAGTGAAATGCTAAGTTACTTAAACACAACCTTACTAAAATTAATCTCGCGGAGACTCCTTTTATGAAGAACTTTGGTATTCGGATCCGTCTTGATGCTTAAACGATCTTGAATAATTCTTCGACGGTTGTAGCGGTATACGACATACTCTAATGTAAACAGGACTTATAAAATATGTCCTTACAAATTTTCCCATATGTCTATGCCAGTACAAAATAAAAACAATCTGAATTATCAACTCAAAATGCAAATACAAATCTAATATCCTCCCATGAACCCAAAAGTGAAAAGGAACTTGAAATGCAAGTCTTTAAATAAAAAATCTTTATCAATCTTCAAATATCAAAGCTCTTCTCATCAGGGTGCGCAACATAATGATCTTCACTTTTGTAACTACACACATGAGATAAAGCAAATACCTTCATGATGCATCGAGTTTGAAATGCTATAAATATATGAATCAATATAATCAAATCTCCCCCATGATGCAAAACCACCCCATAATTCGTTCTCCCCTTTTTATTTGACAGAAATAGACATGGAAATGAATAAACAAAATACGCATGGAGTTGTCATGATAAGCAAATGTATGGATCAAACTACGCGCACGTAGAGGAAATACTCAAAGCATCCACAAACTACTTTTGATTTTTCAATTTTTCAAACAAAATTTTTACAAAAGTCCCACCATGAATAACATTAAGGCAACCAAATCATGGATATGGAATGAATTTGTGAGAACAAATTCAATAGGTAATAAAACTCAATCAATCATATGTGCATGATGCATATGTGTACTCCTATCGATTGAACATCAAAAATATATTTAGGTGTAAAATTTTTGAATTTAGATGATATCGACTAAATCAAATCAACAAATCAAAGCCTAAGTGATTTTCACACTAATAACGTCCAAAACTATTTAGTGCCGTTTTGAGAATTTTTCAAAGAACGTGCAAACCCATTGATTTATATCCAACCAGACTCCCTCATATATATTAAAACATTTTTTATATCTAATGAGGTCTTAAATTCTCAACTTAGAGAAAATCTATTGGCCCAAATTTTTGCATATTTCATCTTTTTATTGCCTTAATTTTTGTGTGGGCTCTTTTCAAACGATGGCTTTCATGACGTGATTATTATTCACTCGCAGTCCTTTCCCGTGTCACTCATCATTGTTTAAATTCCTCACGGGCAATGGTTTTTACATGCACTACTTTTATTACTCTCATATTATTGCACTTGGTTCCTTTTAAGGACAACATTGAGAAGAAAACACTCAACCAACATGTGATAGACAAGTACAATAATCAAACAAATTTGTGCATGTGTGCATTAAAGGAAACAATGAGTCAAACATGTAGGAAATATCAACTAATAACCTCTCAATAACTCCAAACATTATAAAGCACATAGATGATATGATATATTGTCTCAAAACACTATCAAATTGGCATATGGATAAATGGAATGAAATTGTAACTCAGTCATCCTAAGTTTACATTCATATACGGTGTAAAACAAAATACAAAACTTTTTTTTTTCAATTTTTCCAAAAAAAAAAGAAAATCTTTTTATATTTTTTCAAAAAATTTCAAACATAAAAACCATAAATACAAACATGGTACGCACTAGCAATAGGCATAATATCGGCATGAGCATCGTCCTATGCTAGCAAACAGTAAATCACACAAAGAATCATCAATCTAAGAAGGTGTGATTAAACGAACAATGCTGTATTAGCAATTAAGCATAAATACCAAAAGTAACTGCATATAAACTGATAGCGGCAACCCAACAGTACCAAAAACATAAACATATGAACCCAGGGTACTTAAATAGATAAATGCAGAAAACCAAGCAGGTCGTTCACACGAAACTCCATGTCATTAGAACGACAGCTTCGCGTGATATGAGATCTCGCGCGAACGAGAAAGCAGAAACCCCTCACCCTATCCTAACTGTTAAACAGTGTAGCCCGGTGAAAAAAATTCCAGAAAAAGGTACCTGGAAGGGGCTGACAAATCCAAAATAATGCTAAAACAGTAATTAAATGGATAAAACAATGTAAACTACAATAAGTGAGTCATAACACTTGTAAGAGTATATCAGGGAAAATAACTAATGCATGACAAATATCAAACACAATCAACCAAACGATTTCGCATAGGGTGAATCACGTGCAAGCAGACAAGAGTCATGAACAATTAGACCATAAACCTTTAAATTCGATTTCCAAACCTAAACAGATTTGTAATGACAAGTGGGGGTTTGAGGAATTGAATTTACTTCTCTATTAAACTTCCTAGGTCCATTTAAAAGCTTGTAACAGATACGCCTAAGATGTCCTTGCTTATCGCAATGTGTGAAAGTGTAAACTGGGCAGTGAATGTTACCTAAATGTGATCCTCTCCTCAACTTCTTTGGTGGCGCTCTCCTCAAATTCCTAGGTGGCGCTCTCCAAATGATCCTAGGTGTCTCTTGCTTGACAACTTGGTGCTTCTCTCTTAATAACCCTAGGAGGCTCTCTCATATGTGTGGGTTTAGATTTGGGAATGAGTGAAACACCCTCATCGAAGCCTATACCACCCCTATCCTCCTTAATTTGGATAGTCCCTAAAACCTTATCTAGTTTTTCAGATCGAGACTCCAAATCAAATTTTACCTTTCTTGATTCTCGCAAACTCTTCTCAAGCTCACCTATCCTTGACTCGAGTAAACGTCTAGAATCGTCAAACTCTAAAAGTTCCTTTTTCATAGCCTTCATCACCCCTCGAAGACTATCTCTCTCTCCCTCGACATATCCTAACTTCTCTTTCAAAATTTTCTCACATGCCCTAAGTTCTTCAACTAAAACATCATTATCATTTTTAAGGCACGTTCTTTCAATTGAGCTTTTAACTTCAAATTTTCTTTCTTTATTTTCAAAGCTTCAGCATAAAATTCATTGAAAGTCGTTTGCAAGTTACACTCATATACACTTCCATCTTCACTTTCATCACCCTCACTATCATCACTAATCCCTCGGGTGGGAAGCTCTCGTCTAGAAGCATAAAAAACTTCTTCTTTCGAATCACTAAGGGTAGAAACATGAGATATCAATTTATTCAATTTCTTCCTTAAATTTATGGGACGCTCATTTGTCGTGTGACCAACACCCTCACAACTCGAATACCCCTCAGAATCATTTTTAATGGAAGATTTAAAACAAGAATTCGTGTGAATTTTTCAATTAGACTTTTCAAAAAGTTGACATTGAAGATCATCAATACCACCAAATCTATTTTTAAGAAAAACCAGGATCAAACACAATAACTTAGTGCAATAGGTTCTGATACCAATTTGACATTGTGAGTAGTCAAAATGTATCAGACAAACAAAACTCATGATCACACAATAAATTAGTGAAACCCGCTCTGATACTAATTTGACGATGTGAGTAGTCAAACTGTATCAACAAAAATACGTGAAAAATCAGGATCACGCGATAAATTAGCGTAACCCGCTCCGATACCAATTTGTAAAAAGTGTGCTACAGTGGAATTATGCGACTTCTCAAATAAATTCAATTTTAATTAACCCAAATTTTAGTTAAACCTTAACACATGCATATAAGTGATTTGATAACACAGAATCAGTAAGCATGCAAAGGAAACCAATTTCAGGAAAAAATCCCCGAAGGGAAAAACCTTTTATTTCATTATAATATTGTAAACCGCAACTTACACGGTTATAATGAAATATATTTTTGACACATGAATACCCGCAGGCGTCGGTAGGTGTCGTCAGTAATGGTTCACACGCAGTTATACCACAAGAACCGCAGTCTTATATTCAGCCCAGGAACACCGCAGCACTCCCTATAAACCTCAGTCCAAATCAATAAAGAATCTGCACGCAGTAAGATCCTTAATGACACATAGTCATATGATATATATCTACCCTCTCTACAAGAGCAAGATCAGCAAGATCGTATTTTGGGTTCCAAAACAATTCACTAAAGGATTGGGATGTTTTGTGAATTGTAAAAACAAAGGATTAAACCTCTAAGTGAGAAGACAAATTCGTAATGCTGTTTGCAAAAAACGTAGATAGTTGTTACATAATTCTTATTATGAAAAATGGAGTTGGAGAGTCCCATTTATAAAAGACTCAAGGCGGCGGCTCGTTGTAATACCCCGTATTTTTATGCTATATTAATTTGGGGATTTATTAAATTTAATGTGAGTTAATTATTTAATAAAAATTAGGAAATTAATTATTTTATAATTATTAACGCGGCGAGAGTTAGTAATTATAAGAAATTTGTTGAATATTATTAATGAGCAAAGTAATATATATGATATTGGTTATAGTGAATGTCATGAGTGAATTAAATGACAATTTCGGAAATTTAAGTCGGGACGTGCTCGTGTCGCGTCGGGTATAAATTGTGATAAATAAAAAGTGCATATTTTATAAGTTGCCCGTATGGTCATTTTGAGTGCGCCAACGCGTCCGGAAGGGTCGAGATAGTCACAAAAGTGTACCCGGGGGTGTAGTTTGGGTCTCGGGGCATTTTTAGGACTAATTAGTAACCCGGGAGGGCATTTTGGTCATTTTACATTTTTGGGTAATTAAACCCACGAAAATTAGAGGGGCTATATCTGATATTGAGGTTGTCACCTAGGGTTAGAATTCCCAAAACCTAGAACGGCCATTGGAGAAGAGAGGAGAGAGAGCTCAAGCAATTCCAAGGCTCAAAACTCAACCATTTACACCGCCGTCACCGCCAACGCGTAGATCGCGAGACGGGGAACGCAACCACACCAAAATCAGCCGCAATCCAGACTTCTGAAAATCCCAGGCAAGTGTTTATCTTGCTTATTTTGTTGGTGCAATTTCCATATTAGTTTAGGAATGATTAGGGATGAAATAGATGGAAGAAAACCCAAATTGTGATAGGAATTTGCATGTAGTAAAGACTTAAACCTTATTCTGGAAATCTTTTGTGATGTAAAAGAATAATCCATGAAATTTTGGTGTAATTAAGAAAGAAATTATGGGGTAAAACAGATTAGAACCATGATTTAGAGATTTTTAGGGTTCTTGAGTTTTAAATGAATTTCGGCATGATTAATCCATGTTTAGTGACGTAAATTGACATGCTTTACGTAGGATGTGTATCATATCATGTTAGGATGTTAGTGGGACAAGATTTTGGACGTTTGGGAATGTAAAACTTGAAATTGGATGAGAATAGGTGTTAGAACCCGTAACTGCAATTCTGCAGAAATCGCAATACCTTCTTGATCGATCGATCGAGCCTAGAGCCTCGATCGATCGAAGGTTCGATCGATCGAGCCCCGGACCTCGATCGATCGACCCCTCCTGGCAGACTCCTATTTCCTTTTTAAATGAGTTAAATTCAATTTATTGTGAGATAATTCTTGGGCATCCTTAATAAAATGTTTTGGGAGATAGGGAAGACCAGTAGGACATGTGAATAGATTTTGGGACCCTCGATGTCGGGCAAAGATTGTATTTTGGGATAATTACATAAGGGTCGGTGAATTTATTATTTAAAGAGAGAGACACGTAAGAGAGCTACTTTGGGACAAATGTGTATACCTACTGAATTTTATAATTGGGAGGATAGAATCCATGAAGCGTTATATAGTAAGTGGAAAAGTTCCTCAAATTAAAGTAAGATGTGAATGGTTATACGTGATAACTATATAATAAGAAATAAATGCAAATGACGTAATTATGGGAATTGAGAATTTACCCATTATTAATATGGTAATATTAGTATAGATATATGATTGTGTATGCATATACTATCTATGTGTGAAAATCATGCCCTATCCCTGAGGTTTCCGCGCTGGGACAGTCTTATCTCGATGGGACCTTTATGGGGGATATTGACTTGTACCCTAGAAGATAGATATCCTTGGTACAGGCTATCGGAATGATAGTTCAGACGGTCCAAAGAGATGCAGGTATGTGCTTTCCTCATAGAGACTTGGAATCTATGCTTCGCCTCATATTGTTTGTGTATACGTATCCTTGGTACAGGCTATCGCAGTGATAGTTCAGACGGTCCTAAGAGGCGCAGACTTATGCCATCCGCTTAGAGACTTGGAATCTATACTTCGCCTCAATATTATTTGAGAATGTGTTAATACAGTTCGAGAGTGATTCCGAATTTGTATTCCCTTAGTACGAGTGATACGGGGATTGGATAGTAGAGTATGCCCGCGCCATAGTTTTATTTGGGGTGCTGTTATGATATATATATTTTATGAGTAATTAATATATATATGTGAAATTCTGGGATCTGGAACTGCCTACTGTGATGTGTTATGTAGGACATGGTTGATGAAAGTATAATATGACACTGGAAAACTTTATTGATTAATAAAGTCAAAAATGAGAACTTTGGTTACTAATTGAAATATTCTTTTCAAACAATTGAATCGTTAAATTTTGATTCTTACGAGTAATCTAAGATAAGTTAAATCATTGGGAAGATTAGTGCGATAAATGATAAGACAAACCGTTGGGAAGGTTAGTGCGATAGGTGTGCACATTAGAAGAGGGGTGAGAATTTCTCAAGAGAGTGTCGCACTAATATGTTGTTGTATTGGCCTGTATCAATTTAAATACTTGCTAAATGAATTTTTAAATCATACACACTATCGGGCTCTGACCCATTTCTTTTTCTCTCTCTCTCTTGTATATATATGTATGTATCATAGGTGCCCAGCCACAGGGGCGTCTTGCTTAGGATCCCTTGGAAGGAATGCGCTGCAGCTTAGGTGGGAGTTGCAGGTCTCTTGATTAGACGACTTCGTTCATTCGGATCCACTCTTAGTACTTTCATTTAGTTGGGCATGTGTAGCTCTTTCCATTATTCCGTTGTCATTGAACATTTGTATTTCAGTTATTTCCAGTACTGTTACTATGGGATTTATTCAGTTTGGATGTGTGACTCTAGATTTCGTATGTTGACATTCGGTTGACGAATGTATTAAATTAATTGGATTATGTTGCAGAATTTAATTTCGTTTGATTTCTTACTTATTGAATGTTGTTAATAAAATAAATGATTTTTCTTTAAATAAAATTTGGAAAGTATGTATGAAAATGGTTTTGACACTTAGCTTAATTAATTAGGGTGTTAAACTGAAAAAATTTATTTTTCGACAGTGATGCTAAGAATGGACCAACTGTTCACCTTGATTTAATTTAATAAAGGAGTGATCTCCCGGTATTTAATTAGGCGGGGTGTCACAGGTGGTATCAGAGCATCAGGTTCTAGTGTCCATAGGATCTGTACGGCTTATTTTGCTTTCAGCGTAACGTTGTTGCTATAGAGCCCTATTTTTAGGATTGTTGTACCCTTGCTTTTACGTTTAAGTCTTCAGCTATTTGAGATTTGATAATAACTGTAGACTAATATACTTTTTCACGTTTTAGATGCCTCCGAGACGTGCTCCGAGGGATAGGCGTGCCCAGGCCGAGCAGCCAGCAGCTCCGGCACCAAGCACAATGAATGCAAATGAAGTAGCCGCCATTGTTTCTCAGGCGGTGAATGTCGCACTAGCGGTGGTTCAGCAGGCTCCACCCCAGGTTCAGGCAGTGGCGCCAGTACCAGCACAGCTTCCATCTTCATGGGAGAGGGTTCAGGATGCTTTTCAGAAAGCACATCCCCCTGAGTTATCTGGTAACTCCGATATTGTCACAGTTAGCCAATGGAAGAAAGACATCCAGCGGCATCTCCGTATGTATGAGTGCACCGACGTGCAGAAGTAGTTATTGGCTTCCTTTAAGCTGGTGGGAGCCACTTTGCAGTGGTGGGAGTCCACTACCACTTTGGAGGAGAGGGACACGATCCCTATTCAGTCATTTTGGGAGCGGTTTGATCGCAAGTATTTTCCACCCGCCGTGTAGACTCAGATGAGGCGGAGATTACTGAATCTGAAGCAGGAGAGTCTTACCGTAGCGGAGTATGAGGAGGAGTTCACGAGACTTCTCACCATTGTGCCAGATGAGGCACCTACTAAGAGCAAGAAGATTATGTTGTTTGTCGACGGGTTAGCTTGGAGGATCCATCAGCACCTTATTGGGAATTTATCTCTGAGTACTTTCACTGATGTACTCAATGCCGCGTTGCTACATTGCTAGGATCACCGCTTCCATCTTTAGGGAAGCAAGAGAGCAGGAGAGTCCAGCCAGCAGGGCAGGACCGGGGGTAATAATGCCAGTGGGGCACCATCTCATGGACAGACTCGTCAGCAAGAGCAGAGTTCCCATCAGGGGGACCCTGCTAAGTGATTCCGTTCAGGTGATTCTAGGCAGGGATATGGGGGCTATAGGCAGGGCCAGTAGGGCCAGCCTAATCAGCAGGGCTAGCTGGGCCAACACCGACAGCGGGGTCAGCAGCAGGGCCAACAGGTTCAACAGCATGTTCATCAGGGCCAACAGGGCCAGTGGAGAAATGGTAACGGCCAGCAGGGCCGTGGTCAACAGGGTCAGAGGGGAGGCAACTTCAAAGGCCGATGTTTTGGGTGTGGTAGACACGGCCATAGGTGTCAGTATTGTTCGGAGGGAGATAGGGCCCCACAGCAGCAGGGAGCCCGTAATGAGCCACAGAGACTACTTTTTCCACCTGCCCTCCCAGCTCCAGCCCAGGTGCCATCCCTACCATCCGTTCCAGTAGCTCCAGTGCAGCAGGGGCAAATACAGTATGGACGTGTCTATAACGTCCACCAGGCAGCAGCTCCACAGGCACCACCCGCAATTGAGGGTATGTTTCCTATCCATGGTACTATGGGTCGAGTTTTGTTTGATACGGGGGCAATGCATTATTTTTTAGCTACGCATTTTGCTAAGGACTTAGGGTTGTTAGCAACAGCAGAGAGCACAGTGACGTGTGTAGACTCACCACTGGGGAGTGGGTCCTTATTTTCTTTATATGCCGGGGAGTGGGGGTAGAGATTAGTAGCTTGGTATTACCTGCAGACATGTTTGTTTTAGACATGCACGAGCATGATGTGATTATTCATATGGATTGGCTCGCAGCTTATAGAGCCATGATTGATTGCTTCGGTGGGAGCATTGTTTTTGCCATTCCGGGGCAAGAGATGTTTGTAGTGGCGATGCCTCGCCCAGAGGGAGGTTCGACCGCTCATTTGTATTACATAGAGGAGGATACCTCTAAGGAGGTTGTGATTCCCTTAGATTCGATCCCAGTTGTCAGGGAGTATTCCAATGTGTTTCAGGAGATACCAGGCCTACCCCCCAGTCGAGAGATAGATTTTGTTATAGATTTATTACCAGATACTAGACCGATAGCACGCGCTCCATATCGTATGGCTCCGGCAGAGATGCGTGAGTTACGAGATCAGATAGAGCAGCTGTTAGGTCAGGGCTTCATTCGTAGGAGTACCTCACCTTGGGGTGATCCAGTTTTGTTTGTGAAGAAGAGAGATGGTTCACTGAGATTGTGTGTGGACTATCGGGAGCTGAACAAGGTCACGATACGGAATAAGTATCCGTTGCCTCGAATCGATGATCTGTTCGACCAGCTGAGTGGAGCAACTTTCTTTTCGAAAATAGATCTGAGGTCGGGGTACCATCAGCTACGTATTAGGGAGCAGGATGTTTCAAAGACTGCTTTCTTGACGAGATATGGGTCTTATGAGTTTCGGGTGATGCCGTTCGGACTCACAAATGCTCCAGTCGTTTTCATGGACTTGATGAACTGAGTATTCAGAGAGTTCTTGGATCAGTTTGTCATCGTTTTAATAGATGACATTTTGATATATTCACACTCCGAGAAGGAGCATGCCGAGCACTTGAGGCAAGTTCTTTAGACTCTACAAGAGCATCAGCTGTATGCTAAGTACGAGAAATGCGGATTCTAGTTACGAGAGGTACAGTTCTTGGGGCATGTTGTTTCTGAGCAGGGGATTGCAGTTGACCCGAGCAAAGTGTCAGCGGTGAGGGAGTGGGGACAGCCCACGACACCGACAGAAGTGCATAGTTTCTTGGGGTTAGCTGGTTACTACAGGAGATTCATTCGGGGATTCTCCAAAATAGCGGGTCCGCTGACGAACCTGACTCGCAAGGGGGTACCATATGTTTGGGATGATGCTTGTCAGTTGGCTTTCGACGAGCTGAAAGACAAGCTTACTTCAGCACCAGTCCTTGCGTTACCGAAGCCGGGTGTGGAGTACCTGGTTTACACCGATGCCTCTTTACGGGGACTTGGGGAGTACTTCAGCAGGAGGAGAAGGCTATAGCTTTTACCTCCCGCAAGCTTAACCCGCATGAGAAGAATTACCCCACCCACGACCTGGAGTTAGCAGCGGCCGTTTTTGCATTGAGGATATGGAGGCACTACTTATTGGGGGATAAATTCCGCTTGTTCACAGACCACAAGTCATTGCAGTACCAGTTCACTCAGCGAGAGCTGAATATGCGTCAGCGCAGATGGCTAGAGTTTGTGAAGGACTACCAGTTCGATATACAGTATCATCCGGGAAAGGCCAACGTAGTTGCTGATGCGTTGAGTCGTAGACCGGTAGACGAGGTAGCGGACATTTGGAAGGCAAAGTGGAAGGAGTTGGTTCACCAGGACGCAGTAGCCCGTTCTTTCATATCCGTTATGTCAGTCACACCCGAGATTATTACGAGGGTGATACAGGCATAGACCACAAACCCGTTTTTCCAGGAGCAGATTATGCGACTTCTAGCTGAGGGTGCTGAGTCCTATTCTGTTAGTTCCAATGGATGTTTGCTATTTAATGGGAGGTTGGTAGTTCCTGAAGGGGATGAATTACGTCATGCAGTGATAACCCAATCTCACGGGTCCCGGTTTGCAGTGAATCTTGGAGGGGATAAGATGTATCAGGATATGAGGAGACAATACTGGTGGAGTGGGATGAAGAAGGACATTGTTGAGTTCGTGTCCAAGTGTTCTACCTGCCAGCTGGTGAAGGTGGACCATCAGAAACCGTCAGGGTTGCTTCAGCCATTGGAAGTACCCGCGTGGAAGTGGGAGAGCATTTCCATGGAGTTTATTACAGGGTTGCCTACATCACAGTGGGGCCATGACTCTATCTTGGTGATTGTAGACCGTTTTACCAAGGTGGATCATTTTTTACCGGTGCGGACAGATTATACCACGGGTCAGTATGCTCAGCTGTTTATTGCCGAGATCGTCAGATTACACGGGGTGCCCCTGAATATTGTGTCAGATAGAGACAAGATCTTCGTGTCACGCTTTTGGGAAAGTTTTCAGGAGGCTATGGGTACTGAGTTGAGGTTGAGTTCAGCTTATCACCCACAGACAGATGGACAGACAGAGCGTACTAATCAGATATTGGAGGATATGCTACGCATGTGTGTTCTTGATTTTGGAGGAGGTTGGGAGCCACATCTTCCACTGGTAGAGTTTGCTTATAATAACTCTTATCAGTTTACGATTGGTATGGCTCCATTTGAGGCTTTGTATGGAAGGCCTTGTCGTTCTCCAACCTGTTGGCTCGAGGTGGGGGATAACAAGTTGCTAGGACCGGAGGTGATTCAGGAAACCTCCGCGAGGATTGAGATGATCAGGAGTCGCATTCGAGTAGCCCAGGACAGGAAGAAGAGCTACGCCGATGCAAAACGGTTCTTTCGAGAGCTTAATGTGGGGGACAAAGTGTTACTGTGAGTATCTCCTATGAAAGGAGTGATAAGGTTTGGGAAGAAGGGGAAATTGGCCCCGAGGTACGTGGGACCATTTCCCATCATCGAGAGGATTGGGTCGGTAGCATACATATTGGTACTGCCAGAACATTTGCATCACATTCACGATGTATTCCACATCTCGTCGTTGAGATGGTATCTTCGGGATGATATGGCCCATACTCACATTGCGATAGATGAGATCGACTTACAGCCTGATAGCTCATACGAGGAGAGACCGGTGGCTATCCTAGACTATAGTGAAGGGAGATTGAGGTCGAAGATAGTTCCACTTGTGCGGGTCCAGTGGGAGCATCATAATGTGGAGGAATCCACTTGGGAGCGCGAGGCAGATATGCGCGAGAGATATCCAGAGTTTTTTTTACCAGGTATGCCTTTTTTCTGAATTTCGGGACGAAATTCCGTTATTAGGGGGGAAGTATGTAATACCCCGTATTTTTATGCTATATTAATTTGGGGATTTATTAAATTTAATGTGAGTTAATTATTTAATAAAAATCCGAAAATTAATTATGTTATAATTATTAACGCGACGAGAGTTAGTAATTATATGAAATTTGTTGAATATTACTAATGAGCAAAGTAATATATATGATATTGGTTATATTGAATGTCATGAGTGAATTAAATGATAATTTCGGAAATTTAAGTCGGGACGTGCTCGTGTCGCGTCGGGTATAAATTGTGATAAATAAAAAGTGCATATTTTATAAGTTTCCCATACGGTCGTTTTGAGTGCTCCAACGCATCCGGAAGGGTCGAGATAGTCAGAAAAGTGTACCCGGGGGTTTAGTTTGGGTCTCAGGGCATTTATAGGCCTAATTAGTAACCCGGGAGGGCATTTTGGTCATTTTACATTTTTGGGTAATTAAACCCACGAAAATTAGAGGGGCTATATCTGATATTGAGGTTGTCACCTAGGGTTAGAATTCCCAAAACCTAGAACGGTCATTGGAGAAGAGAGGAGAGAGAGCTCAAGCAATTCCAAGGCTCAAAACTCAACCATTTACACCGCCGTCACCGCCAACGCGTAGATCGCGAGACGGGGAACGCAACCACACCAAAATCAGCCGCAATCCAGACTTCTAAAAATCCCAGGCAAGTGTTTATCTTGCTTATATTGTTGGTGCAATTTCCATATTAGTTTAGGAATGATTAGGGATGAAATAGATGGAAGAAAACCCAAATTGTGATAGGAATTTGCATGTAGTAAAGACTTAAACCTTATTCTGGAAATATTTTGTGATGTAAAAGAATAATCCATGAAATTTTGGTGTAATTAAGAAAGAAATTCTGGGGTAAAACAGATTAGAACCATGATTTAGGGATTTTTAGGGTTCTTGAGTTTTAAATGAATTTCGGCATGATTAATCGATGTTTAGTGACGTAAATTGACATGCTTTACATAGGATGTGTATCATATCATGTTAGGATGTTAGTGGGATAAGATTTTGGACGTTTGGGAATGTAAAACTTGAAATTGGATGAGAATAGGTGTTAGAACCCGTAACTGCAATTCTGCAGAAATCGCAATACCTTCTTGATCGATCGATCGAGCCTAGAGCCTCGATCGATCGAAGGTTCGATCGATCGAGCCCCAGACCTCGATCGATCGACCCCTCCTGGCAGACTCCTATTTCCTTTTTAAATGAGTTAAATTCAATTTATTGTGAGATAATTCTTGGTCATCCTTAATAAAATGTTTTGGGAGATAGGGAAGACCAGTAGGACATGTGAATAGATTTTGGGACCCTCGATGTCGGGCAAAGATTGTATTTTGGGATAATTACATAAGGGTCGGTGAATTTATGATTTAAAGAGAGAGACACGTAAGAGAGCTACTTTGGGACAAATGTGTATACCTACTGAATTTTATAATTGGGAGGATAGAACCCATGAAGCGTTATATAGTAAGTGGAAAAGTTCCTCAAATTAAAGTAAGATGTGAATGGTTATACGTGATAACTATATAATAAGAAATAAATGCAAATGACGTAATTATGGGAATTGAGAATTTACCCATTATTAATATGGTAATATTAGTATAGATATATGATTGTGTATGCATATACTATCTATGTGTGAAAATCATGCCCACGCTACTTGCTATCCCTGAGGTTTTCGCGCTGGGACAGTCTTATCTCGATGGGACCTTTATGGGGGATATTGACTTGTACCCTAGAAGATAGATATCCTTAGTACAGGCTATCGGAATGATAGTTCAGACGGTCCTAAGGGATGCGGGTATGTGCTTTCCTCTTAGAGACTTGGAATCTATGCTTCGCCTCATATTGTTTGTGTATAGGTATCCTTGGTACAGGCTATCGCAGTGATAGTTCAGACGGTCCTAAGAGGCGCATATGCCATCCTCTTAGAGACTTGGAATCTGTACTTCGCCTCAATATTGTTTGAGAATGTGTTAATACAGTTAGAAAGTGATTCCAAATTTGTATTCCCTTAGTACGAGTGATACGGGGATTGGATAGTAGAGTATGCTCGCGCCATAGTTTTATTTGGGGTGCTGTTATGATATATATATTTTATAAGTAATTAATATATGTATATATGAAATTCTGGGATCTGGAACTGCCTACTGTGATGTGTTATGTAGGACATGGTTGATGACTCAATTATAAATACTTGTTTTGAGAAAGTATAATATGACACTGGAAAACTTTATTGATTAATAGAGTCAAAAATGAGAACTTTGGTTACTAATTGAAATATTCTTTTCAAACAATTGAATCGTTAAATTTTGATTCTTGTGAGTAATCTAAGATAAGTTAAATCATTGGGAAGATTAGTGCGATAAATGATAAGACAAACCGTTGGGAAGGTTAGTGCGATAGGTGTGCACATTAGAAGAGGGTGAGAATTTCTCAAGAGAGTGTCGCACTAATATGTTGTTGCATTGGCCTGTATCAATTGAAATACTTGCTAAACGAATTTTTAAATCATACACACTATCGGGCTCTGACCCGTTTCTTTTTCTCTCTCTCTCTTGTATATATATAAGTATGTATCACAGGTGCCCAGCCACAGGGGCGTCTTGCTTAGGATCCCTTGGAAGGAATGCGCTGCAGCTTAGGTGGGAGTTGCAGGTCTCTTGATTAGACGACTTCGTTCATTCGGATCCACTCTTAGTACTTTCATTTAGTTGGGCATGTGTAGCTCTTTCCATTATTCCGTTGTCATTGAAAATTTGTATTTCAGTTATTTCCAGTACTGTTACTATGTGATTTATTCAGTTTGGATGTGTGACTTTAGATTTCGTATGTTGACATTCGGTTGACGAATGTATTAAATTAATTGGATTATATTGCAGAATTTAATGTGGTGTGATTTCTTACTTATTGAATGTTGTTAATAAAATAAATGATTTTTCTGTAAATAAAATTTGGAAAGTATGTATGAAAATAGTTTTGACGCTTAGCTTAATTAATTAGGGTGTTAAACAAGAAAAATTTATTTTTCGATAGTGATGCTAAGAATGGACCAACTGTTCACCTTGATTTAATTTAATAAAGGAGTGATCGCCCGGTATTTAATTAGGCGGGGTGTCACACTCATTCAAGCGAGATTGGATGTCATTCGAACGAGGTCCAGTGTTGTTTGATTCTTCGCACGACGTAGCTTGTCGTTCGAACGAGCTACAGTGTCGCTCGAATGAGATGATTAAAATAATAATTTTTCATTAATCTTTTTCTCGTTAAATGCACTGCCTCAAAAACCCCAAAAATGTATTTTTGACGAAAAACATTTAAAGCTCCGCTCCAATACTTAGAAAATATTTTGTGAAAAATATCCTAATACTCAAAGTGAAATGCTAAGGCACTTAAATACAACCTTACCAAAATTAATCTCACAGAGACTCCTTTGATGAATATTCGGATCCGTCTTGATGCTTGAAGGATCTTGAATAATTTTTTGACGATTGTAGCGGTATACGACATACTCTAATGTAAACGGGACTTGTAAAATATGTCCTTACAGAGGTGGGGTACAACAACTTCTTGGCTCGGACATGATTCAGGATATGTCAGCGAAGATTAAGATGATTATGGGTGGTATTTGAGTAGTTTAAGACCATCAAAAGAGTTACGCCAATGCGAATTGAAGATTCTTGGAATTTGATGTGGGTTATCAGGTGTTGTCGTGGGTATCTCCCATGAAGGGAGTAATGGGGTTCGGGAAGCTGAAACCTAGATACGTGGGGACTTTTCCCACACTAAGAGGGTAGGGTCGGTTGTGTATAGGCTTGCCTTACCAGAGCACTTGCAACGGACTTAAGATGTGTTCCACGTGTCGTCATTAAGGAGGTATCTCAGGGATGACTTGGCTTATCAGCATATAGCATTAGAGGAGATAAACTTTTAACCGAACATTACTTATGAGGAAATACATGTTGCCATTTTGGGACTTAACGAATGAAAGCTTCAATCAAAGATGGTACCATTAATACATGTTAGTGGGGGCATCACAATGCTGATAAATTGACTTAGGAGCGCGATGATGATATGGGAGAAAAGTATCGAGAGCTCTTCGTGGCAGGTGCATTAAAATTTCAGGGACGAAATTTCGTTATTTATGGGGGGAGAATGTAATATTCCATACCTCTGAGAGTATTTTATTTCCACATGTGCATTGATTTATTAATCTAATTGGGAAATTAAATTGGGTTTGATAAATATTAATTAACGAGTTTAGGATTAATATTTATGATTAAAATTATTCACATGCATGTAATAAGTAAATTGCGATGTGAATTACTATATTATCATTTAATGTGTGAAAAGCGACAGATTATTATATTGTCATTAGAGAGTTGAAACGATGGATTTAAATGGTTTAGGGAGAGCGTACTGCATGCATGTGTTGGACCCAGTTAATGAAATGGTGGAATAATTTTAGTTTCGTGACTCGGATGACCTTTTCGAGTGCACTGGTGATCCAGAATGGATCGAAGTAGTCCATAATAGGTACCCGGGCTTTATAGGGTGGTTCTGAGGGATTTTCAGACATAGTATGGCCCGTACAGGGGTACGATCATCTTTTTTACCATTAGGGCTACACCTAAATACAAAATCAAGGTTTAGTTAAGAGGTATTTAAGGTTAAGTGGGGTGGATGGCAGCCTCATTTTAGCCTTTGCTTAGTGGGATTAATGGAGATATTAAATTTGAAGAGAAAAAAGAAGAAGAGAAAGAAAGAAAGCTTGGAAAATAAAGGGAAGACCATCTCCGGATTCAATTCATCATGATACGTGTCAAGCTTAAGATTTTAATCCAACAAAGCAAGTGTTTACTTGCTTTAAATTTTCCATTTTCTGTAGTTAACTATGTTCGTAGTTAATTAATAATAAATTTGGGAATTTAAAATGTAATTCTGGGGTTAATCAAGAGGTTTAATGTGTGTTTTTACCATATTAATGTGATTAAGAAATAAATGTATATATGTTTGTGATTATAAACATGATGAACATTGATAGGGTGTTAGATCAATGGGTCTTAAGTTGGATTATTTCTAGGTTGAAGGAATTGAATTAATGATTAGAATTCTTGAGTTTTAATGTTGAATTCAGGTTTAAATTTGGGTTAAAATACATCTTGGATGGTTATGTATTGATCTAGGATCTTAGTATATGGTTTTGTGAGGCTTGAAACCTCCATCTAAGGGTTTGGGAGGTGAAAACTCAAGGTTGAAGATGAAAGGCAGCCCAACAAACTGAACCATTTCGCTAGGGGAGCGAACTGATTCAGTCTCCCAGTGAGCTGGTTCGATTTTCTGGCATCTCCTGATTTTTTTTTGTGTTATTTTAACCCATTACATTGGATAAATGGGTGTTTGGGTTTTCAGGGTAATTTGTGATTTCCTTATAACATTATCAGGGGTTAGTGCGTGTGATAGGCCAACTATTGGTGGGATTCGAGTAAGATGAATAGAGTTACAAGTGAGTGAACACTTAATTGAAAATTGAAAAGTCAGTTTGAACTTCGGGATTTAATAGACTAGTGCGCTGTGGGATTTTCGTACGAAGTCAGTATTGTGTGTGTGTGTGTGTGTGTGTGTGTGTGTGTGTGTGTGTGTGTGTTTTGTGTACTTGTTTGGAACATACCTACTTGATAGTGCTATTATTAGAGGTTGCGCGTAGTGGGAAGTCCACCCTGGCGTTCACAAGCGGGTGTTGAATTGCTTGCCCAGGTCATTTTATTATCCTAATCAAACATAAAAAATAGCCCTAATGTGGTATGACTGCGACCCCCAAACATATATTTATGACTGCCTCTATTTATTTGTGTTTACGTTTTGGGTTCGTTGGTAAAATTTTGACCCAGTGGCCCATTTGTGGTACGTGGTATACCTGGAGCTTGATAGCATACGAGGGATGCATCTGCGAGGTCCACGATATGGGGATCCGATTTATACGTGTGTGTGTGTGTGTGTGTGTGTGTGTGTGTGTGTGTGTGTGTGTGCATATAAAGTGTGAATATCTACTTATAACATGTGAGTAGTTATGCAAATATTTATGAAAATATACCGAGTGAAGGTTGTACATATTAGCTAATGCTGACTATTTGTGGTATCTGCTATGTTAGCGGTTATTATCCTAGTTAGACCGAGTAGCTTGATAAGGATAATAAAATGAATATGCTAGGTACGCACTATAGATGAGACGTGATGAAAAAGTCTCATATGAGTGCGGCTGTAAAGTTAATTATAAAGGTAATCTATTGCACCTTTACATTTAAAGCATTTAAATACTTGTAAATATTGTCAAATGTTTTTCAAGCTTTGACCTGCAACAAAAATTATTCTGAAACCCCAGGTATTCAGCAACGGGGACTGTAGGGTTAATCTATCATCATATCGTTGAGAGTAGTAGTTGTATATGCGGCAAGATTTGATTGTAGCTGCCTTTGTTCATTATATTTGGATAGGATTCAGTCAGTGTTTCCTTTTGAACGTGTTGCCCGTAGATGGATAGGATATTTCATTTATGCCTATTACTTCTCACTATTTGTTACATTGATTATTATTTGTGGTAATCAATGGTTTATTCATTTACATTATTTATTCTTATTTGGTTATCAATTTCGTTGTCACTTTGTGGGTGCATTTTCCCGTTGGTTATATTTAAATATTTGTTTTGACAGTGATGCTAAGAACGAAATCATAATGATTCTCGTTTAAAATATTACATGAAATAAATTTCGTATGAGATTTTCTCCTGTGATACAACTTTATACGGGGTTAGGGATGGCAGCGGGGTAGGTTTCGCCAAACCTACCCCACCCATAAAGGAAATTAATGTCCCGCCCTGAACCCGGGACGGGTCTCACCCCTAAACCTAGGGGTGACAATTTTAGAAACGATATGAAAACATGAAACGAAACACCCTGAAATTGGCACAATATTTCATATTCGTGTTGGGTCTTTTTTACATGAAGTTGCATCGTGTTGTGTTCATATCGGTATTATAAGTCATGTTATCATGTTTTTATTTATTTTATCATCTTTATTTATGTTTAATTTAGTGTAGATTTATGAAATCGTGTTAGGTGTCTTTGTGCCAGGTAGAAAAACATAAAGTTGTGTCGTGTTCATGTCTAAATAAATCGTGTTACGTCATTTTGGCCCACGACCCGATCGCAAAACTTGAATTGTCAGCCCTACCTAAACCTGAACCTGCCTTATAAGTCATTTTTCACTAACCCCCCAACCCATTTACAAAAAAAAATTATAATAAATAATAATGTGAAAACTTCCTCTAATTTGCAGAACACATTCGAATTTCGACGACAAAGGTATGATAATAACAGTATCTAAAAAATCTCTTATCATTTGTAGAACACAACCAATAATCACAAATAAATCAAAACAAGTTCTAAATAGAACATGCATAAACATAAATAAACTTAATCTTAAAATAAAGATGAAATAAAAAATAAAAACTAATACTTACTTCATTTATGTAAATCGACGATTTGAGGTAGTAAATAGCTTTCAATAATCATAAATATATTGGCGATTTATGGCCTTGAAATGGAGTGTTGCTGTTAAAAATAGGAATCGATATGCCAATGATGAGACAAAGTGCGATAAAGAAGATGGAGTCATCGATGAATGTTAGTTACGAAGCTCTTTGTCGATGTCCAGATTGCTCTGTTCTAAAAAACCCATCTAAGCTCCGCCTAGGCACGCTTAGGCTTAAGGCTTGAGAGAAACGCCCCGCCTTAAGTTTTTTATGCCTTATTCTTGGTAAAACCATTAAGGCGCACTTTTTTTCTAAAAATAACAATGCTTTGGTGAAATGATATTGCCTTTTAAAGAATTTTTTTACTAACCGGACCATTATCTCATTCAAAATAATCAAACAGTATTTTAATTTGCATATATTCAGACGTATCTTTATGATATGTACATTTTAGTATTTTAATATCCTTGTTATGATTAAAAAATATTAAAATATATTAAAAAGGTCTAAACGCCTTTTTACGCCTAAGGTCCACCTAGGCTTCTAAGGCTTAAGGCTTGGCCTCCACACCTCGATCACGCCCCGCATTTTTTAGAACCTTGCCAAATTGATTTGCGAAGAGAAATAGGTGAAGTTTTAGTGGGTTGACATTCGAGAGTATCTTTGTGTTAGGTCTATGTGAATAATACCGCTAGGATATATCATATATATTGTTTGTAAAGTCATGTTTATGAATAGTATGGAAAAATTGGTACATTTCATTAAATAAACGGGGTATGACGGGTTTTGAATGAACATGTTGAACCCGAGCCCGTGCTGAACCCAATAATATTTTGTTTTTTAAACCTTTACCCACCACTATTACTTAAAACATTTTTTAACTCTCCCCTAATGGGGAGGTGAGGCACAAAAACTCGTCGGGGGGATCTAAAGAAGAATTACTTATCACATGATTACATTACTTGACAAACAAGAGTTATTACTTTACATAATTAACTAATGCATAAATCTAAGACATAGAACTTAACAATTAAATTTATTATCTAATTAACCAATTACATTAGCATATCAACTTCTTGATTAAATTAATTATTTTTCTAATTAAATTAACTATTTAAAATTACGGGACATTGCAAAATAACTCAAAGCGTCTATTAATAGATACATCTAGTTATAATAGCGTTTGTAGGTCATATCTTTTATATACTATAAAATACTATACAAGACATTAACACTCCTCTTTATTTAGGATGTCCACGTGGCACCCATTATCTTTCTCTTCCATTAACAACACCTACGCCCACGCACTCTCTCTCTATCCCCTTACACATTTTTCGTCTCTTCCTTTCCACTGGCCTACACATACTTTCGTATAGACTATTGCCATCCCATTATCTCCCTTTTGTCTATTTTTTCCTCTCCCCTATATTATTTATTCATCTCTCCGCCCTTTCTCCTTCTCGAGTTTCTTTCTCTTTCTTTATCTTCACCCAAAATCACCATATGTGCCAAACAACACACACTCCAGGAAAAAAATGGTTCTTAAAACAAACAGGTCATGTTTTATTTTTTTCTTTTCTTTTTAGTTGTGGAGAGGAAAGCTTTATCTTCGTCAATACCTTAATACCCCAAGCGACAACCGATTCCATCTTAGACTCTCAATTTGAGATTGTTGTTTTGTGATATATCAGGAAGTCTCAACCGATTACATATCTATTTGAGATCTTGATTTTGTGATATATCAGGACGTCTTAACGATCATCCAAACCCAAAATTAAAAATGTTAGGTAACATTATTGGGTATAATCTAATTTATGTTATGCTCTTTCTTTCTCTATTTGACTCTGATATTTTTGTGTGTGTGCTGGCGGGTTGTGTAATTCTATGTTTATTTAGTTGACAATAGTTTGAGGTTTGGGGGGGGGGGGGGGTTATGGTTGGGGTTTGATTTGGGGCTTTGTTTGAGGTTTTCAACCATTTTCGTTGTTTTTATAGTTTGTGTTGCGTTACACATGTTCTGTTTTACCATTTCAAAATTTTATTTAGTGCATTGAAAACAATTTCTAAATGAAAGTTCTTTTAGTTTGTTGGATGTATAATATTTGGCATCACCTCATAATTAGAAAGAAAAATGAGGTGGTTCTTCGATTTTAAGGTTTTATGTTGCTGGTCTTTGTGTTTGGGGTTTGATTTGTGGTTGGGTTTGGGTTTTGATTTGGAGTACCTTTTTTCTTGCCAATAAATCTACATATACAGAAATGAGTTCCAACTCAGGTAACTATTTGTCTCTTGCTGAAAAGTACTCGAATCGTCATTCACAGAATCACATTAGCAATGGCATCTAATGTTCAATCTCGCTGCCTTCGTATCTAAAGAAAGTCGAAAACACGATTCTCTCTACACCTCTTACGTCATTTCACCACTCACCTTCTCCTAATTGGAAAATGTGGTCATCAATATAGCTCTATTCAATGAACCAAATGACTGACAAATAATGAACAGTTGTATTAAAGGAGCTATTATAATTATGGAACAACTGTTATAATATAAAAGTGATGAACTGTTTACAATCGTATATATTTAGAGAAGAATATATGTTCTCTTTTCTTAGTTGACATGTGAAGTAACCTACTGGATTTTTTATACTTCAACAATCGAAGTTTTCTTGATATGTTCAAATGCTTTTAATAACTTTATAGGGAATCATATTAACGAAAAACAGTTTTCCATGGGAAGTTTGTTGCTCACAGTTGGCCATGGGACTTCATATGTTTATATTATTTTATTTGTTATGATTTATTTGCTTTTAGGGATTTACAATTTGTAGTGGAGGATTTTGACATTGGATATATTTTCTTTGATTAGATTAGAGCTATTGAATTATTTGTCATATATTTATCTTTTTTAGTTGACTCGAACTATTATTTTTAGGGATTTGCACTATATTTATCTCTTTTTTAGTAATGAGTTGTTGTTGTATTCAATGTTGTTTTATTTGAGCTATAATTGTCTAAAAATAAAAAATTATCAATTAAATATTTGTAAAAACGTAAAAATAACCCTAAAAAAATTCTGGAGCTACCGCCCCCGAACCCCTGTCAATGGGTTATGCCCAACCCAGACTAAATTCCTAGCTCTGTCGCTGGATGTTTGAGTTTGTGTATTTTTCTATTTTTTTCTCAATGACTGTCTTTTTTGTGTTTCAAATTTGTCATAATTTAGATATCACTTTTATTGAAAACGGAGACAATGTTGGCTCAGAAGCAAGCAGAGGAAGCTCTCTAACTTCAACGAGACTGAACATGAAGGAAAGAGAGGAAGAGAGAGAAGGAGGTCACACCAGTTTCAGCTTCAAGAGCTTTTTTTGGCATGGTGGTACTGTTTGGGACGTTTGGCTAATGTTGGTGTTGATTTTTATTACATGTTCACATCCACATTTTTTTGGCAATTTTTTCTAAATTTATTGTATCTGATTTTGTTATGAGGCATCCTATTAATCCAATTAATTTTATTCTTCCATGATCTATTTGTGTTGAATATTGAATGTTACAATTTTTGGTAATATAAATGTGATGATTTTATTTTTAATATACGCATGTTAAGTTTATGTATAGATTAATTTATAAGATATATAACAAAATAATATATTTTAGATAAATAAAATGCCATACAAGAAATTTATATCTCCTTATCAGTTAGGCCATCCACTTAGGACTGTGTAATATCATTTCTCTCTCCTCTCATTATCTTAAAGATTTGTTTACACTTTTCTCCAAAAAGAAAAATCTTTAGCTTACCTCTGTGACTGTTTCTCTCCCTTACGTCTCCATTTATTACTCATTATATATCTTAACTCTTCTTATCCCCCTCTCACGCATTCTCTCCCTCCCTCCCCTTATTTGGCTATAAATATTATCCTCATTTGCACACCCCTCTTAATCGTTTCTATTCCCTCATCAATTTTTAAATCTCAAGTACGATGCATATTTCAGATTTCCACATTCCTTCTTTGTTTATTTGTTGAATTAGTAAATCTTTATGAAGTGTTACACAAAATAATATGATCTTTTGCGCTGCATCACATGACAGATCTGGGTTCTTTATCTCTCTGTTTTTTCCCATATTTTTTCCAACACATGAATTAGCTGAGATATGTTAGTTCTGGTTGCACCATTCAATCTCTCTATGAAATCTATTAGTTTTTGGTGATTTTGGGTGTGATGTGTTGGAGAGAGAGAAAGTTCAAATGCCATGATAGATTTGTTTATTTGGTAAAATATATTTGCCTTCTATGAAATAAAAGATGAAAATGGTCTTTATATTAATTATCCATTACATACAATATATTATCTACAAGCAAGTCTGCATTAATATCCATCCATTGCCTACAAAATCTTTTATTAATGCACTTGATTGTTTGAAAAGGAACCCTTTTGGTGTGATCGTGTTAAAAATCAATGTTATACTTATAAAAAAAATCGATGTTATATCTCATCTCCTCCTGATGAAAAGGGTCGTAAAATAGAAATAATGCATTTGTCTTTCAATTCTCTATTTCATTAAACTGAAATGAAATACGAAATAGCTTTTGTAAAAGAGTAATGAATATTTTTTATACATATTTTTTAAATCTTAACGTTTTTTTTCTTTGTATATATTTAAAGAGGAGATTATTGAATTCATGTGACACCCCGTCTAATTAAATATCGGGTGATCGGTCCTTTATTAAGTTAACTCAAAGTGTCCGGTTGGTTCATTCTTAGCATCACTGTCGAAAAATAATTTTTCTTTATTAATCACCTAATAAATAATTAAGCTAAGTGTCAAAACAATTAATTTTAAAGATTAAGTTTCAAGGTTGTAATTTAATACACGAAAACATTTTCATGAACACGGATAATAATATTAAAACCAAACAATCCAAACGAAATAAACATGCTAGATTAATCATTCAAATAAAATATCCCAAATCGCAAGGCAATTGAAACAATTAAAACAATCCCAACTAAACTAAATACTGAAATAATAAAGAGTAAAAGTCTCTCTGAACAAAATAAAACGGGAAAAGGGCAACACATGCCCAATCTAAAGATGACTAAATCGAAGACTGGGAAGACAATGATGAAGTCGTCTACTGCAAGGACCTGTAACTCCCATACTAGCTACATCACGTCAACAGTCCAAGGTCTAAGCCTGACACCCCTCTGGCTGGGCACCTGTAATATATATATATACATAGGAAATGGGTCAGAGCCCGAGTGTAAAACAACTTTAAAAATAGTTTAGCAAGTATTTAAAATGCTTACGAGTTGATATTACATACATGCTAGTACTTCGGCAATCACTTGAGAATTCTCACCACTCAACTAGTGTGCACGCCTAACGTACTACCAAATTATTCTAGATAAAGTTAACCTTGTTAACTATTCTAACTCATTATTCCCTTATCAATCCTAATTCGTGTGATCACATCACTAACATTTATATATGATAACTTTTCTTACGAATTTATCGAGTCAGCTACATACATCACAATATAGCTTTAAACACTTAATTTGTTTAATATCAAATTATCCAATTTTATCTACTTACAAGCACAGAAGAGGAATCTCAGGTATACGTATATATATTTATCACTCATATGATATATATATATATATACTAATCGGCACCCCACATAAAATCTATGATGTTGGCATACTCTGCTATCAAGTTCTCGTATCTCTCATCCAAAGGGAAATACTAGTTCGGAATCACTCTCGAACTGTATTAACACAAAACACACATAATGGAGGCGAAGCATAGTTCCAAGTCTCTAAGAGGTCAGCACATACCCTCATGTCTCTTAGGACCCTCTGACTGTCATTCTCTGATAGCATGTACCAAGGATACTATGTTCTAGAGTACAAGTCAATATCCCCCATAAAGGTCTAATCGAGATAAGACTGTCCCGGCGCGGAACCTCCGTGATAGCAAGTAGCGCGGGTATGATTACACACACACACACACACACACACACACACACACACACATATATATATATATATATATATATATATATATATATATATATTCACATTATTCAGCTAGGTACACCCACAACCCATAATATATTCGAACCATGCGTGGCACATAACACCCAAGTTCTACGTATAATTAAGTCTTTCTTTTATTTTCTCAATTACCACAAGTCCTTAAGTACTTCTCGACCGTCAAAGTGTTTCATCTTGATAAGTATAAATTCAGTAGGTGTACACTCCCTACCCTACTGGTCTAAGTCACCCTTATTTCTCACAAAACCTAATTTAACGTACGCACGATTTCCCACTAAGTTTATACCCCCGAGGTCCCACGATTAAATCTCATATAAAGTCGTCTTACCCGGACTCTACTTATATCCTACTATTATTTCTCAAGTCCCATTATGATATTTAAATTATGACCAAAGGTACTTACACATTGGTATTGGATAAACATTTAAAAGGGGAAGAAGTTTCAATTTCCATGAGGAGTCGATCGATCGGTGAAAAGGGTCGATCGATCGAGTAGTTCTTGGTCCAGTTTCTGCAATTCTTTTCCTACGAGTTTCATCAACTTAAATTCTCAAAACCTCTATTAATTCATCCCAAACTCCCAAACAATCAAATCACAAGTTGTATTATCTTACATACATGATTTCTAACGTAAAACATATACAAATTCATCAAGGGTCCTCAATTACAGGGTTAATTCAAATTAATACATCAAGAACCCTATTTTTATCATCATCAATATCTTCCTAATTCTTCCAAAATTTATCCTCTACTGAACATCAATTTTGTAATTAATCGTCTACATATAATAATAGGGTTGTCCTAACATGGTTTCTACTCAGAAATTCGATATAAATCTCCCAAACATCATTTAACTTTCATGAAGACATAAAATAATTATCTCCTACACTAGCATGGATGCGTTATCCACTAAAGAACAACATGTTAGATACTTTCTTGGAAATCAAAGTCTGAATCATAGAGAATGATGGGTATGACCCTCGTTCCCCGATCTATGCGTCGGTGGTGGAACTTATGAGAATGATGTAGGGTTGGTGGATCTCCTCATTGGAAGCCTTTTATCTTCTCTCTTCCTTAGCCTATTTACAAATCCAATGTTTCTAACCCTCAAGGACTCCTACTTTCATCAGATATAACCTCTCAATTTTCGTCATTAATTAAGGCCTAAAATGGAAAATTTCGAAAATGCCCTCCCGGGTTGCCGGTTAGGCCTAAAATCGCCTCGAGACCCAAACTAAATCCCGGGTACACTTTTTTTACTATCTCGACCCTTTTGGAAATATTGGCGCACTCAAAATGACCATACGGGTTACTTATAATTAAATTACTTTTTATTCCATTAATTTAGTCCCGACACGATACACGCTCGTCCCGACTTAATTTCTATGATTGTCGTATTATTCACTCGCGATAATTTTAATAATTCAATCTCATATATTACTTGACTCAATTAGTAATATTCAACATAATTCTTACCAATAACAAATAATTACTAACTCTTGTCACGCTATTAAATATTTATTTTAAAATCCAGATTAATATTAAATTAATTTATCCCAATTTAATTTAATTAATCGCACAATTAAATGCCATAAAAATACGGGATATTACAATTCGGTGGGTTTGAATTGTTACTGCATAACATACATCTGCAACATATGGTAGATTTTAGTTGTGGGTGTGCCCCTGGTTGAATAATAGAAATCATTATCCCACTATAAAGGTTAGTTTTACCGAGGTGACTCCAATGGTTAACGTCAATTTGTTGTACAAATTTTCTCTGGAGACAAATAGTTGGCCAACACATGTCAATTTTCTTCTATCCATGCACTTTATGAGTTCCTATACTAAATCGTGATTATCTATTTTCCCTTCTAATCAGAACAAAAACCAGACAAATCACGGGCTGAATACACCCTGCCCCACTCACGAGCTCTTCAAATTATGGTTTATAGTAGGGCAAGATATTCTATCTATTCCCCACCTTCCTGTTTGATAGGGAAAGCGGTAGTATGGATGCATAAAACGTGGGGTTGTGTTTTTTTCCCGATTTTCGATTTCTGATTTTTTTTTAAAAAAAAAATCGGATCGGAAATTGGAAATAATTTTGAATTTATGATTTTTCGAAACTATGCTGATCCGATTTTTTTGATTTTTCAAAAGTATTTTCAATTTTTTCAAAATTATTTTCCTATTTCCGATTTTTCTAATTTTTTTAAAATTCCCCATATCCCATATCGGTTTGGAGAGGGAGAGGGCTTCAAAATGTGCTCTATAAAAGAAGAGTGTCCTCCTAACTTCTACATAAATGAAAAATGAGCCAAATCCTCATGTATTTACATGTTGGGTTAAGCCATTTTCTTTGTTTCTTTAAAATGAGAATTTCGAGTAATCGAAAATCCATAATTTATTATTTATTATTTTGGAATTTCCAAAATTTCCGGATTTTTAATATATTTTGTGAATTTTTTATTTTTTCCGAGTTTTGCATATTTTTTCGAATTCGGATTTTTTTTTTCAAAAAATCAGATCGAAAATCGAAATAATTATTTTATTTCCGAAAAAATTGGATTTTTTTTCGAAGAGGCATTTTTCGATCCGATCCAGCCGAAAGACTACCCTAATAAAACGTGTGGTACTACAATTAACTAAACTGTTTTTAATGTAATATTCAAATTCTAGAAACTTTATACCAAGAAAACTACGCATAATATGGTGTGCTTAAAAATGATATAATATCATATTTAAAACTTTAGAAGTTTGGTGAAGTTTCATTGTATGAGTATTATAGTGTGGGGTTCAATAATTTAAAGCATGTAGTGTACGATCCCTATATTGCTATATACTAAATGTGTGGTAATGTATTTGTCTATAATTGTTATCTATATCTCTATACTATTACTACTATAGAATGCAGTGCAAGGAGTTAAAGCCCTTAACAAATAGACTACCCACGTCAGTTGCCCTCATGAACAGGGATATCCATGTCAGCAACCCTATTCACCCTATTCACGCACCTGATTTGGAAATTTGGCTGTCAAATGCACCCGATTTGGCAATTTGGATGTCAATTTTGTTGTCATAGAGATTTTATTTGGCTCTTAGTTGTATATTTCAAATTCCACCGTCCCTTCACCTCTAATGTTAATTACTTCCTTAGAGTTTACATCGCCCCTTTATTATAGACACTCAAATTCTCGCAATAAAGAGTTGACAGATACATGTTTGGTAATGGGATATGTAAAGTCAAATAGGCAATCTATATATTTTCGTGGAAATCATAGGTATGATCACCATTTTGTGAAGCAACATCTGCTAGGATTATCAAAGTTTGTGATGGGATTGTCGAAGTTTGTAGAATCAAACCCCTTTTGGAGCATCGGAGCAAGTATATTTTCCCATTTCTTAGTTTATATATTGCAATGTTTAGTTTGTTGGGGTGATTACGAGGTGTTCGGACATGTATATGAATTTGATACATATAATATTCACCCACTTTTTTAAATTAATTATAAATAAGCAAAGTCATGGGAGTGTTGTTATAATGATCATGTTTTAACGATGACTATTTGCCATATAAAAATAGTGGCCAATAAGTGTTTAATGAAATGTGTGAAATAACACGTACCCTATACATCTTAGAGAAGATATGAACATCCCACCGTGATTGACGATCGGACCTCACCATACCCCAATCTTATTGAAATTCCATTTTAACTCTACATCTTAAAATATGATATGATTCTTGACCCTAAACTTCAATGTTTTATATATATGGTATCATTCACTCTAATTCTTTAACTATATCTCATTATTTATTTTTTTATTTACAAACTTAGTATATATTGTCAGTAATATGTATTCAACTTTAGTATCTAGAGTTTTATATTCTAGGTTTAATTTTTAACAATTACTATGAGAGATACTTAAACCATTGACACCAAAAATCAAAAGGTATTATATACTCATACCTATTTTAAAATTGCATAATTTTTTTCTCATATACTGATTCTATATAATTTATATACTAGGACAAATATCCGTTAAGTCTCAGTCTAGATACTATCATTCTCACTAACAGTCACATCAGCAGTCAAGGAATACCCCAATTAACAGCACTTTCTCCTTCACAAACTCTAATGTCTTAGACCGTTGACGTGTGTAACACCCCGTATTTTTTATGATTTCAATAATTATGGGATTAATTATTATTACTGGATTAATTAGTTAAAAATGTGAGAAATTAATCTTTAATTAATCCGAATTAAAAATAAATATTAACTAGCGTGCCAAGAGTTAATACTTATTGATGAGAATTATTGAATATTACTGTGTGAATATATAATATGTAATTATGAAATTTTATAAATTGCGGGAGGGTGAAATATGACAATTTGATATTTTAAGTGAGGACGCGCGTGTGAGTCGTGTCGGGACTAATTGAATGGAATAAAAAGACAACTAATTTTTAAGTAACTTGTATGGTCATTTCGAGTGCACCATTGAGTTCGGAAGGATCGAGATAGTCAGAAAACTCTACTCGGGTATTCTATTTGGACTCCGAAATATTTTTAGGCCTAACCGATGCCACATAGGGGTATTTTTGTCCTTTAAACTTTTGGGGAAACATTATGGACGAAAATTAAAGAAAATAAATAAGTTAAAAGTGGGGAGAAAGGGTCTATTAGTTCCAAACCTACGAGAGAGAAAAGAGAGAGACACGGAGGAAGGAAGAAGGAGTCCATAGGTGTTCTTGTTGCAAAACTCAAGGACTCACAGCACAAATCCCACAAAAGCGTAGATCGGAAGACGAGGAACAACTCTATGCCAATTTCATCAGCGGATCAGAACATCATAATCGAGGCAAGTGTTTATTGATTGCTTTCCTTAGCAATAATTGTGTTCATGTTAGACTAGGTAATTACCCCATTAATATGAAGATGAATATTGGTGAAAATTTAGGAGAATTAATTATAAATTAGGACTAATTTGATAAAGTTTGATTCCCTCACATAGATAGGATTATGTCCACGAAATTATGATAATTTTATGATTAAATCTGGGCTTCATTTGGAGTTTTGCATATAAATTTGAGAATTAGGGTTCTTGATATTTTAATTTGGGGATTTCGAATTTATTGATCACTACACCAAATATGTCGAATTGTCACGATCATTGACCTTGACAAGTTAGACTTGTCAAGGTTAATGATCGTGACAATTCTGGGGGTGATAAATTTTTTTATCACGGACTTATCACGGTCAATGATCGTGATAAGTTTGTTAGACTTGTCACGGTCATATCACGGTCCTTGACCTTGACAAGGTTTGCCACGGTTCAGGACCGTGACAAACCCGTGACAATGTTTAAAAAATTGTCACGGTCAATGACCTTGACAAACCCGTGACAACAATCCTTTGTCACGAACTTGTCACGGTCAATGACCGTGACAATTCTGGGCAGAATTGGAAAAAAATCTGTTGGGCAGTTTGGCCACTGCCACTGCCACTGCCCAGCAGTATATTTACACCTGTTATAGCAACGTTGTATCTGTTCAAACATTATATATCCAGATAAAATAAAGATAGTGCAAATATACATTCAAAATAGAGAGAATATGCATCACCATATAATTCGAATGTAATAATTTAAAACAATTCAATTCAAACTTAAATCAGTGTCTCTAAATGTCTGGGGTATGGTTAATACTGAGGAGGTGAGTAGGCCACACGATATACGAATTAATACATCTACTAATATACGTCATGCCGCATTGTTCGCGCAACCACAATTGGGAGTTCTCCTTCCTGGGCATCACATGCGTGACGAGCACCCTAGACTCGATGTCTTGAATCTCACGTCCATGAACTAGTGCACCCTGGATGATATTCGGGTCCCTCTACCCCCGCCCTATCCGCTAGCCATCAAATATGTCCATTATAAACACGCTCGGCCAACCAAGTGTCATGTCACGGTCAATGACCGTGACAACATTTATCACGATCATTGACCGTGACAAGTCCGTGACAATTATATTTGTCACGACCTTATCATGGTCAATGATCGTGACAAGTCCGTGACAATTATATTTGTCACGACCTTATCACGGTCAATGACCGTGACAATACTTTGTCACGACCTTGTCACGGTCAATGACCGTGACATAAAACGCGTGTTTTGTATGCTAAGCGCTGGAAGAGTGACAATTTACCCATTTTGGTGTAGTGTGATGATTAGTGGTGATTTAATGATGATATATTGTTGGAAATCATGTATATATATATATATGTGTGTGTGTGTGTGTGTGTGTGTGTGTGTGTGTGTGTGTGTGTGTGTGTTGGGTGGTTGAGTGGAATTGAATGTTTGGTGTTTGGGTTGATTATTTTAAAGGTTTTAGGTTTAAAAATTATGAAAAACGAAACTGTTACGGGTGTAGAACGTAGCAGGTCTGGTGGGGGAGGAGATTGCCTGTCACGACCCCGTCCCAAAATTAGGAGTAGGGAACGAGTGTCTTGACATGCCACAAAGGCAACATATATTCTGGCTTAAATTGTTTCCTTAAATAAGTGCAACGGAAATATAATCACATGG
This sequence comes from Sambucus nigra, assembly GCA_949130495.1. NCBI lineage: Eukaryota > Viridiplantae > Streptophyta > Magnoliopsida > Dipsacales > Adoxaceae > Sambucus > Sambucus nigra. The sequence goes on along the minus strand of OX422214.1, from coordinate 102,955,713 downwards.
TTATGAATCGTAAACTACTGAAAGTAAAGGAATTACGTCATCAGAGCTTTCTAAAAGGAAACTTCATTTATTTTAAAAGTGCGATGAGTTACAACTTAAGATAAAATTTAAAACTTATTACAAGAGAGCCAAACATGCTCTAAATGATAAAACAAACATAATAACAAAAAGAGCTCTAAAAGCTGAATCTTCAACGCAGTCCTTTTTCGTTCCCTCCGCGAACCTACTTATTTCCTGAAAAATGGTTATTTATACAACATCAGCTAAAAGCCGAGTGAGAATTAATCTCCAAACATCCCATGGTTTTTCAGAAAATTGATACCTATTAAATTTACAACAGAAGGCATATATATATGGACAAGAATTTGCAGTAAAATATATAAAGCAAACTGACAGTATATATTTTCAGAATAAATAGTTCAGAACATAACAGATAAAACAATTTGAGCAGTATATCAGTTATTAAATTTTCTTTTAATGGTCATGTACGCTCTAATACCCAGATAAATAGATAGTGTCACCAGATGTTTCCACTTGGTAATAAAACAGACAGAAAATCATGATATCTGAAACAACGCCTTATTTAGGGCACACCAGTGATAAACCAACTGGGAAGGTACCACCCAAATATTTTCACCCGGTAGTCAAGGCCAACATAGTAATAGAGTTTCCATAGGTTGAATCAATAATTTCATAATTCAAATCAGATGTATATATCGAGAGATATACACATATAACAAATGGAAGAATCATCGGTATCAGATGTATTTGGGAATAAAATCATTTCACAAAATATATGTAGTTTGCATAATATCATATAATCAAAATACACAAGGAATGTTAGAGTACTCACCTAAAATGGAAGTTCAAAGTTACAGATACAGAGTCTCGGATTGCTCGTTAATTCTTAAGATGAGACTTCTTCTTAACTTTTCCTGTACTTTCTCTCACTATTTATCTCTAATCTTTGGAATGAATTTCGTGTAAGAACTGATCATAAGGCCTCTATTTATAGTTTTCCAAAGATATTAGGGTGCTGACACGTGTCTAGCTGACCAAGCTTTTAGAACGGGAGTCAGCGTTGACGTGTCGCGTAACGGAGGTGTCTTACAGTCTTATTTCACCCAATTGCGACACGTGTTTTGGCTTTATCTATACGACGACACGTGTTCAATATTTATTTATATGGATGATATGTGTAAGCACGAGGTGTCAAGCATGAGGTGGAAAGGTGTTAGGGGTATAATGGTCATTTTACACATTAAGGGCATTTTGGTAATTTCACAAAATATGTTTTTAATATTTCTTAGAGGTCCTTGAAAATATTTTATTTACAAAATGGTCCTTTATATATTTTCATTCTAGTCCTTAAAACGTTATTTATTTAAAATTAAGTCCCTAAAGTTTCATAAAAATTTATTTTCTACCCCAAAACTTATTATTTAGCTTAGGATATGCTATAAGACTTTGATTTAATCCATTTCGATGAAGAAGGGGGTTATTTTAAATTTTTTAAGTCGTCCTAACTAGCCTCCCCTTCCAACCAATCAAAATATAACACATAGTGTGGTAATAGGACAAAATACAACTTAAAGGATGGAAAGATTTGCCCTTATTTCGTAAGTTCGGCATAACTTCTTACATAGATCTCCGTTTTACACACCGTTTGTTGTGTTACAAACCTAATTCATATATATACAAATTTTTAGTTTTTACCTCAAGTCAATTGTTATATTACCATGGTCAAAATTAGTCTCTAATATGAACATTCCGGCCGTAAATTTTATGTTTGTATTAATTTGACATTTCATGATTTCTGAAGGTAGGTTTAGACTAAAATAATAATTTAACATTATCCATATCACATATGAAATAATACAACATTTAAAACTATTTATGAACATATAAAAGTGGGTTCATTACACTGCCAAATCTCGTTCGAACAAGATTGAGCTTCGTTCGAATGAGAAAGGATCCCGCGAGATGTTGTTCGAACCACATCTGACCTGGTTCGAACGACAAGTCAAAAAATTTGAGAAATTTCCAGTTCAGTCCAATTCGATTTACACAGCTATTTTGAGTGAGGAAAATTATCAGTTGATGAATATAGTATGGTGCAGAATTATTGGGGGTAATTGTATAATGACACTTTAAATATTGGGAAAGGTGAGTTAACTTTGAAAATTCCAAGAGAGAGTGTAATCGAAATAAATATGATATACGTAGTAATGAGAGAATAATACGTATGGAAAATGTATCTTCTGTTTGGGTGAATACTTATTGATTCTAAATAGGATGTGTGTATGCCTATTATATGAATATTATTACTGTGTGTATAGCATATCTACGTTGCTTGCTATCGGGAGGAGGTTTCGCACAGTGGACAACCTTATCCTGTGTGACCCAATGGGGGGATACTTGACTTGTACCCAGAGCACATGAACTTGGATATGTGCTATCTGAGACGTAGGATAGTTTCGACGGTTAAATAGGTGCGTAGGTATGTGCGTGTCCCATTTGGCTGGTGAGTATGCTCGCCTCCAATATTTGTGTTATGAGATTTATGGTTCACGAGATACGTCGAACCAATTGTCCTTTATATAGTGAGCGATGTACCGGGACATGATAGTAGAGTATGCATTGTGTCAAGTGGTCTTAACCAAGGGGTGCATGATTAGTATATGTATATATATATGGATGATGTGATTATATGTATATATATTATGTGCTTGTGATTATGTCTTCTATGTATAACTAGTAGATATGGTAATAATAATAATTATTTTGCGACAAGTGGTATTAACCAAGGGGTGAAGGTGTAGTAAACATATACAGGGATGATGTGACTATATATATTAATAAACTTGGAAAAATTCTACTGGGTGAAATTAGTAGATATAGTAATGATGAGAAATAAAATAATCTTAGTGGGTAAAAGATTAACCAGTCGGACAGTGAATAATGATATTTAGTTATGTGGGATAAACTATTTTAATAACGTATTGTATGTGCGATACGGATATACTACTAGTGACGTAGATGATGGTATGGTGACTTCGAACTAGTTAGGCTGGGTAGCATAACTAATAGGGGGTAGATGTACGCTAGGCGTGCACAATAGATAAGAGGTGAGAATCTCATGTGAGAGTTCGAAACTAACATGCCCATAATACTTGCTTCATTGCAGTTTTAAATACTTGTTAAAACAAATATTTTTACAACTCAGGCTCTGACCCGTTTCTTGATGTTCTCCTCTCTTTTGCTATATATATAAATAAATAAATAAATATATATATATATATATATATAAATAAATAAATAAATATATATATATATATATATATATATATATATATATATATATATATATTATATCAGGTGCCCAGCCACAGGGTTACCAGACTTAGACGCGTGGATCGTTTAGCGAGCTGCAGCGGTTGTGGGAGTTTTAGGTCCTTGCATTTTAGACGCATCTATCATTTCCTTCAATCCTATTCAGACATTTCATTTAGGGCATGTGTTGCCCATTCTCGGTTGTTTTATCTTAGAGGTTGTAATCAGTTTACTTTTGTAGATCTTTTCAGTTGGATTAAGTATTATTATGATCGATTGGTTTGAGACTTTGAACTGGAATGTTTTATCCAGTCTTATTTATTTCAATATTCGATTTATGTCCAGTATTTATTATGTTCATATGGAATGAATATAGCTTATGTCGTAAATAATGGAAATTTATTAACGGATTATTTAGGTATAATTAAAATTAAATGTTTTGACACTTAGCTCAATTATTTATTAGGTGATAAATAAAATAAAATTAGTTTTTAGAGTGATGTTAATAATGAACCAACCGGTCACTTCGGTTTAATTTAATAAAGGACTGATCACCCGTTATTTAATTAGGCGGGGTGTCATAGTTGAAATTGAACAAATCTCAAAGAGGAAGAGAGTCGTTAGGTAACGCAAAATAATTATCCACTAAATTGTTATTTACCTTTTCTATATTTCATTATTAACTTTTATTAACTAATAATTTTTCTTCTTTAATTGAAGGAACATGGATGAAAGGAAAAAAAAGATGCTTTAGCCTCTAATTCTTGAGTTTTACCTACATCGTCAAATGACGCCTCTTGCTACTTCAATTACTTTCTACCTTAATGTTTTTATCTATGTTGCTCTGTGAAATTGTGTTTTTTTATTTCTCCTTTATGTTTAGTTATATCACATACTCTGAACTTTCTTTTTATTACACAGTCTTTTCAATAATTTATTCGTACTCCACCTATCTTCTTTTATTTTGCTTTTGATAATGTATAACCCAGGCATTGGGCGGGTTTTTACCTAGTTTGACTTAATTTTAGTCAACATTTATTTATTATATCATGGTTTGGTTAGAGGTGAATAATTACAAAACACGACAACTACTAAAAGGTCAGTTTGTTTCGGTGAGTAAAATCTAAGGAAAAACTAAACAACGAGTAAAGTCTAATAATGGAAACTAAATGGTGGGCAAAGACAAAATGAATATTTTTTAATCAAATAAGCATGATACATAAAGTGAAAATGTATCCAAAACATCTTATGTGATAAGAAAATACTTCACACAAGTTTTACAGAACATTTATTAAGCTAACTACCATATATGAACCATAATTTTTTGCACTAAAGAAGAAGTATGAGCAATGCAATACGTAACTAAGATGATGGTGTCATAATGTATGATAGGGGTAACTAGCTAGGATAACTTAAAAACCAAGAAGTTCGAGAGAAGTTGGGAGTAACTTCCACTAGTCTAAAACAAGAGAAAGTCGACTTATATGTTATGGACATATTGTTCGTAGGCCAACATATGCATTAATAACAAAAGAAAGATTAATTAAAATCGAAGGTAAAAGACAATGTGGTCGCTCGAAATTATCTTGGGAGGAAGTTATAAGAAGAGATTTTAAATAACTAAATTTAATATATAACAATGCTTACAATATAAAAAGAATGGAAAAAAGAATTTATATGGTCGACCTCATGTGATGGGAGCAATGGGAGGGTGATATGTGATTCATTATTTTAAGTTGGATTGATATCAATAGTTTGAGATTGTGATATAGAGTTATTTGTATACTTTTTTAACTTTGTAAAAGTATATATGAAAAGTTCCAGTGTGTTAGTATAAGAAAATAATATTAATTTCTACAACCAATAAATGAATTATAAAAAGCAACAATTGATAAATAAATCTGGATACATTAGCATCTTTAAGTGAGACTTGTTATAATTGTAGTAACTATTCATTTATTATATTAGGGTTTGGTAATATTGGTGCAATTGGAATACAAGAAGAGTAACATTTTCACAAAGAGTAACATTTACTGTATTGAAATAGTTTTATATTTGTGACATTTTCACAAATAGTAACATTTAATGTGTTGATATTACACATATAGTAAAATTTACTGTGTTGGTCAATTAATGTTTATATATATATATATATATATATTGTAAAAAAGACACATTTGTTTAGTTTAACCCATCTAGTCGCTCAAACACTCATTTGTCCAATATTCACTTATTTTTTAAGGTCCGCGTCAGCGACACCCCCTACTCACCCCAAACGGGAGCTCCGGTGGATCCAAACCACCTTTTTCCAATATTATCTTATTTTTAAAAGTCCGCGCTAGAGGCACCCAATCCCCACCATCACCTACCCCCATTGTCGGAGCTCCAACGACATTCATCAGCGCTCTGATATGGAGTGGGTAGGGGTGGCATGGGTGCCGCTGGCGCGAACCTTTAAAAATAAGAGAATATTGAATAAATGGGATTTGGATCCACCGGCCACTCTAGTTTGGGGTGAGTAAGGGTGGCATTGGGTGCCACTTGCGCGACCCTTTAAAAATAGGAGAATATTATATAAATGGGCATTTGAGCGACTAAATGTGTTCAACTAATATATATATATATATATATATATATATATATATAGAGAGAGAGAGAGAGAGAGAGAGAGATTATTTGACCAATTTATTTAACCAATTTGTTTGTATTATTGTTTAATAATAATAACAAATGTCACAACCCAGTTAATATGTATTTTTATATGTAATTCCTATTTTGCATTTTTTTTAATTAAGTCCCGTTGACTATTCAACCATTATTTAATTATATTTTAAAGGTGTACACAGTAAATATTATCGTCTGTGTTATTTTTTCATTAAAATATTATGTACTCCGTGAATCTTGTTTGATAAATATATGGGTAAAATTTTCTTGAGAACACAGTAAATTTTACTGTCTGTTTAATATTAACACAGTAAATCTCACTGTTTGAGAAAATGTGACATATATAAAATTATTTTATTTTTTGATGCATACAGTAAAGTATACTGGATGTGTAATTTTTTTTCTTTGAAATTTTATAGATTTATGGATCTTGTTTGATAGATCTCGGTGAAGAGATTTCAAAAATAATAATTTTGTGAAAAACAAATTTGTCAATCAAAAGTTATGATCATTTAAAAATGAAAAAAAAATTAACCACTTATGTAACTTTTCTCTTTGAAGTTATGAATAATTGGTTTTAAAAGAATATAATTATGAAAAAAAATCTCAAAAAATTAAAAATATAACCTTATTTAATGATTGAAAAGTCGAGTTAGGGAGGAAAACTTTGTTCATATGTATCATTATTCATATAATAATCCCAAAATTTTATACCGTTCTTTATTTTTCCTCGACTTACAATAGCCTTTGCCGCAAGCTACAATATCCATTTTAGGATTTATTCCCTCTCTCGCTTTCACTTCAGAGCTCTATCTTACACTCCCTCCCTCTCTTTCATCTCTCTCTTACACTCTCTACGTCGACCATCTTCAATCGACTTGTCGGCAGCCCTTCCGGTGAGTTTAGTCCAAGCATTTTTATTTTGTTCCAAAAATAAAAACCGATTAATGTTTTATATTTTTGGGACCATGTTTTGTTCATCAAATCTGTTATATTTTATATTATTTGTTTGGTTGATTTTAGATAAATTGATGAGATTTTAGATATATATTTTGTCCCTTTTTTTATATCATCACTGTTATATATGTTATGTAACACTGTTATATGTTTTTCTGATTGGTATATGTTATGCAACACTGTTAAGTATAGCCCTTTTGTATATTGTCAATGTTATGCTTTACTAGCACAAGTATATTTTATTATTTTTTAATTGTATTGTAAGGGTATAAATTTACAAAATAGAGCTGGAAGACAATAAAGTAGTCCCAAAACAGGTTTCCTTTCTTTATTTAATTTGATTGCATGTCAACAATGGATCAAAGTGCTGGTGTAAGTAGCAAACCCAACCCTAATAATAATAAGAAAAAAGGCAAAGATAGGCTCAAAATCTAGTTTAGCCGGGCATCACGGAGCGTCGAGAGTATGAGAATATTTTGAAACAAATATACGCATAACATGTAGACAACATTCATGTTTAAATTTTGCTTTAGTGCTTACATGCGAAGACCGAAAGGGGACGGAGACCTGAAGTGGATTTTTTTTAATTGACATTCGAGGGGGTGGTTTTGTTTTGTTGGGAGAAAAATTCCGAGTGAAGATTTCGAGAGGGAGATGATTGGGGAATTTTGACAGATAAGCGTTCAAGGGATTTGGACGCCGTTGTGGGTTTTGTTTATGTTATGAGTGTCTGGATCTGAATTCGATTTCCCACCCACATTTTGTCCTCCAATTTCTACCTACAAACGCTTTATAGTTTATTCTCAATTACAATTTCATTCTAATTCTAACCAATAACTACTTAATATTTTCGGTCATTTGGTTTTGAACCCCTTAAGTCTTTTATACCAATTTTGAACGCAAAAACATCATAAGTACATATTTTTATCACGTTTTGTGAGAATCTTATGTGACGTTGTTACATTCTAAGTAAAACGAGCCACACGGAGCCTACGTGGCAAGCCAGGGACCCTCCTATAAAAGGAAAAAATAGATCGACCTCATCGTTGATTATGCTCGGCTCAGGTATCTATCTGCTCGGCCTAGTAACTTAACAGCTGTCTTGAGTTGAACAAGTCATTATCATTCCCGTACTTGCCTATACACGTAAGGAAGACCCACTAGTCACGCAGGTGATACCTGAGCACGTGGTAAACATGTATTTCTACCCACTACATTTGGGTTGTAACTAACTCTTCATTACATGTCATATTGTGTATAAATGGTGTAATTGCCTAACCTATAAAGGCACTTTACTTGTCCCTCAATATTCCGGGATAACAAACTATAAATATCACATAACCACTCAGAGATAGGAGACCAAAATCATCTCTCTCGTGCAACCCTAAATATATATCCATTCTCAAAAACTAGGGAACTGATCACTGCACCTATGGACATAGGTACCATTTTTGGACCGAACCACGTAAACCTCGTCTCCTTCCATTATCTCTCATATCCATTCTCTATTTCCTTTTATTATATAAATACTTGTTATTGTTTATTGTTAAACCCGTGACTAAGGAAGAAATTTCCTAAACTAATTTTAAACGATAACAAATTTGGGCCGTCTGTGGGAATATGACAAGCCATCGTTGTTCCCTACTATCCCTAAATTCTCTTTTCATTTTCCATAATCCTTTGATTTCGAAGAATGATTGATAACCATGGTTCAAAGGCTCGGTCGAGTTAACTCAAAATCGACCGAGTTAACTCAGAATCGACAGGTAACGATACGAAATCGAGTCACGTTACAAAAAAAATTGTAAATCACATGATATTGCCCTAACTCACCGATAAATCGACCGGTACTAGTTAAATATCCGAAAGCAGAAGTAAGAAGAAGCATCTTTGTAGTTTTATTGGAGAAGAAAGAAGAAGCACTGAAACTGCGTGAGTTTCTTTATAGTCTTATTCTCTCTCTTCATTTATGTGGAAGCGTGTGTTTTTAATTAGGTTTCGAGATGGGGCTTGTATGTTTTGGAAGACGACTGTGTGTAATTAGTTTTTTCTCTGTTCAAGTGTCGTGCGTGTGGTTTTAAAGGCTGGGGTGTGCATTTTTTTTTGTTTAATTAGGTTTAAATGTTATGTTTTCAAAGATAATGGCACGATCAGTATTCAGGTCTTTCCTTTCCTTCTTGGCAAGGACTGGCTTGGATAAGTCTACTTAGAACGCTTATTGGATGTTGGCTATGATTCTCACCTTCTCTCTGAGCTTCTTACCGGTGTGTCAAGACGGGTCGGTACAACCGTGGTTAGCGGTGACTAATCATATTGGTTGAAGATCCTCTTCTGCTTCCTGAACCGTGTTTATCTTCGTTATCACTTTTGGCTTCATTGTACTGATGTATTCCTTATGGTTCCCTATTTGGACGAGTTCCTCCATGTGTTTTTTGAACATTTTTCAATTCTCCAAGAGGTGTCCGCAGTCCTGATGATAGCTACACCTGAGATTGGCATCCCAATCATCTGGATCGCTGGTCATCTTGGGAGGCCTCTTGAAGAAGGGTTTCGTCATCACTTTTGACTTCGTTGTACTGACGTATTCCTTTAGGTTCCCTGCTTGGACGAGTTCCTCCAGGTGTTTTTTGAATATTTTGCTATTTTCTAAGAGTCTGCACCGGAGATCAGTGTCCCTATCAGCTGGATCGCTGGTCATCTTGGGGGCCTCTTGAAGAAGGGTTTATCTTTGATCTTCTTGTAAATGGGCTCCTTGAAAATTGTCTCCAGTGCCGTCTAACTGTTCTCACTTGCCTAAGATCTGGGATGACTCTTTGAGGCTTCATTCCTAGATCCCTTCTTGGTTGAAAAAGGTTAATTTCCCCCCTTGGGTGCCTTCCTAGACTCATTCTTCTTTTGATCGTCTAGGGACTCTGTGTCGACGAGCTCATCCTCCTCCTTGGCATATTTTTCAATACGAGACGTGAGATCGTCTATTTTAAAGGCTAGCTTCTTTGTTAATGATTGGTAGAGATTGTACGATAGCTCTAGGCCAAACTTGAAAGAAGAGATCACCAACTGATTTTTGCAATCGTTAATTTCATTATAGAGCTCCTAGTACCTCTAAGCGTACTTCCTGAGAGATTCTCCCTTCTTATTAAGAGAGATCAGTGAATCAACCTCCTTAATTTCCTTTCTTCTTGTGATAAATCGGGTTGTGAACTGCTCAACCTCTCTAAAAGAGAAGATGGATCTGGGGGAAACTTCTCAAATCACTTCAGACCGATCTCTTCCAAAGTCGATGGGAATACCCAACATATTAAGGCATCGTGATGGCTCCAAAGAGACATGGTTTGCTGATAATGCCTGATGTGATGGCAGGATATGCCTTCCCGTCATACGTTGTCACCTTTGGTATGGAAAACTTCTTGGGTGGATCAAAAGATTTTATCTTCTAAACAAAGGGGGGCGAGGATACCTGTCCCAGTATCTTTCTAGCCAGATCCTTGGGAGTCCTTACCAGATTTGGGTTTAGCCTTCCTTCCAACTCTTTTCGGATGAGTCCGTCAGAGGTCTGCTACTTTGAGAAGAATCCATAGGGCGGGATTGGTGGTGACTGTAGTTGATAGAATTCCTTCGTTAGTGGTGATGCATTGCACGAGGGCTCCTTAAACGGGAAGCCCTGTCAGGTTGATTCCTAGGAGAGCGAGGTACCTTCCAACGATGGTGTTGAGTATGAAAATCTGATCTACGATCCTCTGACTACTGAGTTAGATGCCTCCTTAATCGGGCGATTTCCTGATCATGGTGTCTAGCCTTTCCTTATAAATGTTAGCCAGATGGGAAATAGCTCTTCCTTCTGATCGATCGATCGGTGGTGTGCGATATCACCGACTAGGTCCAGATCTCCCAGGCGACTGTCTTCTGGACCTTGAATGTCGTTAGAGAGACGATAGTCGAATATGAGTGTGGTCTCTCGTTACGACTCATATTTCAGACTGAACGAGACTCCTTGCGCAAGTAGGGTGAGACTGGTGAGACTGGTCTACACTCATTATGAACTTAGGGCTTTACTGGTTTTAACATTGGTGAAAACTTCGGTTTTCCACAGACGTTGTCAAATTGTAGGGGTTATTGGCCCGTAATAAAAGTTGGAATTGCAGATTAGCCCGAAAAATAATAGAGTGTAGAAATAAAAATAATTGGACAGTATATACGTGGTTCGATCGTAAGGTCGGCTTACGTCCACCGAGAAAGGGAGAGATATCAGTTTATTAACTTTCAAAGGGATGGTAACAGTTGGAGTGGTAGGGATACTAGCTGAGTGTCCAAGCTGTTACGTGATAATTAGTTTAATGTGAGCTATATTTTCCTTATTTATAAACCCCACGCGTCTTACAACATTAGGCATCTTTGTGTTTATCTTGACTGAGTTATGGAGTCCCATTGGTGACGATCTTCTAGTTTGTTGATATGATCCTCAAGATTTGAGTATATCTCTTTAAGGTCCGTGCTCTCTCTAAGACTATTTGCCCATCATGCGCCTTTCATGTGATGTGCCACCTGGTACCAGTTCGATCATATTCCCTTTATATATATATGGAGGATCTCCAACATACCACCAAAAAAACGGACCATCTTTTAAAAATACTAAAAAAAAAATTTTCAGCAAATTTTATTTGTACGGTATTTAAGCATGATGTGAATTGAGGACATTATTATCTTTTTAGGCATATTAGAAGTTTTATTTTCTTTTTGTTATTTTTCTTTATTTTTATTAATTTTGTTTTGTTGTTTATTTGTAAGTTGGGACATAGGTGGGCACAAATGGGTATTAGGCTTATTTGTAAAGTGGGAGTCCCACATTGGTTAGAGGCTCATTTAGTGCTCCCCTTCCCCACTTATAAATAGACCCCTTGTAATCTCATTTGAGGTAGACCTTGATTTTTAAATAAACGAGTATTTCTCTCTCTAAAAGTGTGTTAGATATTTTTGGATCCTTTTGACGGGTGGTTTACGTCAAATTGATATCAGAGCGGGTGAAGCTCTACATTGGTGCTAGTGTATCGGTGATTTTTTAGGGGGCATATACTAAATAGTCCCTTGAACTTTTTTTTTAATGTCAAAAAGGCTTTACCATGCCACTGGCGCGGACCTTTAAAGATAAGAGAATAAGGGACTTTTTGGTACAAAATAAAAGGCTTGGACTAAATGTGTATTAAAAAATATTTGATATTCCCTTCACTCTAAGCCTAAAAGCCACCACCCTTTTCGTCGAGTACCAAACCCTAGGGTGTCGCACCAACCAAACCCTCCCACAACCGCGATCACTTCCCCACCCCTCCCCCAACCCAAAAAGAGCCACAAACCCTAACCCCCCCTCTTTTCAAACTCTAACCCTAGCCCCCCCCCCCCCCTCCCCATTAGCCGACCACTCTCCTGCCCTAAACCTACCCCCACGCCCCTCCCCCAAGCCATCCCCTTACTGGTCGACCCTCAAAACCCCTTCAAACAACCCTACCCCTCCCTCTCTGCTGCCGGCAGCCCCTCAAACCCCCACCCACTCCACCCCGCTGCCTAGAATAAACCCTCCCCCTGCTGCACCTCATCCACAACCCCACTACAGCCCCTGAGCAGACCTCAGAGCCTTCCCAGCCCACACCGGCCTGCCCAAGCCTTCTGTTGACCCTTGCGCCACCCAAACCTGGTCCGAATCCGTCCCTAGCAGCCGAAAAACACCTCTGGCCACTTTCCCTGGCCGAAGTTCCCCAAATCTGTCCGAAAACCCTCCAAATCCTCAAAATGGCACCGGAAAGTTGGTCTTTGACTCGAGTGGAATTTTTTAGGGCTTTCTTTGGGAGAAGGAGAAGAAAAGAAGAAAGAAGATGGAGAAATAAAGACCAGATTTGTGGATGTGTACTCCTCAACTTTTAGAAATTACTTTTTGTCCCCCACAAGTTTTTGGCACCAATTTTTGGAATTTCCTCATGAATTCCCATTTTTTTTTTAACGTTCGAGGACGATCTTGGTCTTAAGAGGGGGAGATTGATGTGAATTGAGGGCATTATTGTCTTTTTAGGCATATTAGTAGTTTTATTTTATTTTTGTTATTTTTCTTTATTTTTATTAATTTTGTTTTGTTGTTTATTTGTAAGTTAGGACATAGGTGAGCCCTAATGGGTATTAGGCTTATTTCTTTGGGAGAAGAAGAAGAAAAGAAGAAAGAAGATGAAGAAATAAAGACCAAGATTTGTGGATGTGTACTCCTCAACTTTTAGAAATTACTTTTTGTCCCCCACAAGTTTTTGGGACCAATTTTTGGAATTTCCTCATGAATCCCCAATTCTTTTTAACGCTCGAGGACGAGCTTGGTCTTAAGAATGGGAGATTGATGTGAATTGAGGGCATTACTGTCTTTTTAGACATATTAGTTGTTTTATTTTATTTTTGTTATTTTTCTTTATTTTTATTAATTTTGTTTTGTTGTTTATTTGCAAGTTGGGACATAGGTGAACACAAATGGGTATTAGGCTTATTTGTGAAGTGGGGGTTCCACATTGGTTAAAGACTCATTTAGTGCTCTCCTTCCCCACTTATAAATAGACCCCTTATAACCTCATTTGAGGTAGACCTTGATTTTAAAATAGACAAGAGTATTTCTCTCTCTAAAAGTGTGTTAGATATTTTTGGAGCCTTTTGACAGGTGGTTTACGTCAAAACATTTCAACGAACCTACAAAAAAAATCAACTCAAAATGAATTTGTTTGCTATTTTAAAAAATCGGTGAATATATGTCATCTTTTTAAAATAGCAAAATAATCATTTTGAGCTGACTTTTTTAAGGTTCGGTGAAATATTTAAATACAGTACAAAAAAAATTTACTCAATATTTTGTTTTATAATTTTTATAAAATTGTCCGTTTTTTTGGGTCCTCTCTTTGAGGTATATTGGAGATCCTCTCCATACGCGTGTGTGTGTATATATATATATATATATATATATATATATATATATATATATATATATATATATATTCGCATCTTAACCTTGAAACTTTTTTACAATCATCTCACTCACTACATGATTGAGTTTTTTATGAAATTAGGTAGAGATGATCTCCTCACTATAGAGATCATATCCATCAATCTTCATAAAAAAATTCACCCATTTACTCCCCTCAAAATGAGATAGTAGTAAATTTCTTAACTTAAGGATGTTCCTTTTAGAGCCTCACTAATATTTATCAGAAACAAAGCATTTTATTAGAAGGTAGACGTACAGGAACAATAGTAGACCAGTAGTCCAATAGGGGTTCAGCATGGTATTTACTTCAGTATCAAGTAAAAAAGTTTCAAGATATTGAAAATATATTTTATTCTTAAGATGTTAATTTATATATATTAAGTTTTCCTTCTGAAGGGAACGAAAAAGTAAATAAGACTTAAAAACATTAACGAAAGCAGTTATGTATTTCAATTAGGATTTGGCAACCATAGAATGCTAAAAAAATTTATTACATTTTGATTGAGATTTGGCACTTTTAGATGGTTTTACCATATTATAGACACAAGGCTTCACTCACTTGTGGAACCATGACAACTAATTCTAGAATCTTGTTACTCGATGCTATATATTAGTCTTGATGCTCCATAGGTGTTGAGAAGAAAAGTTAACATAGCTTGTTTACTAGAAACTAAATGGGTCGGTGAGAAAGCTAGAGAAATAGAAAATACAGGATTTAAATTATATTATACAGGAAAACATAGAAATAAGAACGGAGTTGGAATAATAGTAGATAAAAACTTTAAGGACGATATCGTAACCGTTATTAGGAAAGGTGATAGACTTATACTTGTAAAATTGGTATTAGGTGAAAACATAATTAATATTGTTAGTGCTTATGCGCCTCAAGTAGGATTAGATGAGCACACTAAAGTACAATTTTGGGAACAAATGGATGGACTAATTCAAGAAATACCCCTAGGTGAGAAAATCTATATAGGTGGAGATTTTAATGGCCATGTAGGAGAAGATCGTGTAGGATATGAGATAATGCATGGCGGAGATGGTTTTGGAGATAGGAACGACGAGGGAGAGTCTATCTTAGATTTTGCGATGGCTTATGATTTTGTACTAGTAAATACATGTTTTAAAAAGAGGCTTGAACACTTTATAACTTATAAAAGTGGAACACATAAGAGCCAAATAGATTTTTTCATTACTAGGAAAGGAGACCGATTAACGTGTAAAGATTGTAAGGTTATCCCGGGAGAGAGCTTAACCTCACAACATAGGATAATGGTGTTGGATATAAATATTAAAAATCAATCACGAGTGCGAAAAGTGAAGATTAACCCACGAACTAGGTGGTGGAATTTAAAAGGAGAGAAATTAGAACTATTTAAAGATAAAGTATTAAATGAAGCAACATGGAATTGCGAAGAAGAAACTAACATAATGTGGAATAAGATGGCCACATGCATTAGGAGAATATCAAAAGAAATTCTTGGAGAATCAAAAGGCAAAGGGCCACAGTCTAAAGAAACTTGGTGGTGGAATGAAGAAGTACAGAATATAGTAAAAATTAAAAGGGAGTGCTTTAAAACATGGTAAACAAATAGAAATGAAGAGAATTTTGAGAAATATAAATGGGCTAAAAAGGAAGTTAAGAAAGTGGTAAGAGATGCTAAGTTAAAAGCGTATGATGATCTGAATACAAAATTAGGAACACAAGAAGGGGAAAAAAGTACTTATAAGCTTGCCAAACTTAGGGATAGGAAAACAAAAGATTTTAATAACGTTAAGTGCATCAAAAGTGATGATTCGAGAGTCCTAGTCAAAGATGATGAAATTATGGAAATATGGAAAAACTACTTTGAGAGGTTATTAAATGGAGATAATGGGAGTAGATTAGATATAGAGGAACTTAGGGAGACTCGAGAAGATATATTTTTTCGTAGAATTAGGACAACAGAGGTCAGGATTGCTCTAAAAAAGATGAAAACAGGGAAGGCTTTAGGACCAGATGGTATCCCTATTGAGGTTTGGAAGTGCTTAGGGGAGGATGGAGTATCATGGCTTACAAAATTATTTAATAGAATTTTAATGACTAATAGGATGTCCGATGAATGGAGAAAAAGTATTTTAGTACCTATTTATAAAAATAAAGGGGACATACAAAGTTGTTCAAATTATCGTGGTATTAAGTTAATGAGTCATACAATGAAACTTTGGGAGAGAGTGATTGAATATAGATTGAGATTGAAGACAACAGTATCTGAGAATCAATTTGGGTTTATGCCTGGGAGGTCAACAATGGAAGCAATCTATTTATTGAGGAGATTAATGGAGAGGTATAGAGAGAAAAAGAAGGATCTTCATATGATTTTTATAGATTTGGAGAAGGCGTATGATAAGATACCCAGAGATATAATATGGTGAGTTCTACATAAAAGAGGAGTGACTCGCAGATATATTGACGTGATCAAGGATATGTATGATGGTGCGATGACTACAGTAAGAACATCAGCTAGAGAAAGTAGTAAATTTTCAATTACGGTAGGGCTACACTAAGGTTCAGCATTAAGTCCTTATCTCTTTGCTCTTGTTATGGATGAGTTGACTAGACAAATACAAGATGAGGTGCCATGGTGTATGCTATTTGCAGATGATATTGTTTTAGTCGATGAGACTAAGATAGGGATAAAGGCTAGGTTGGAATTATGGAGAGAAACTTTAGAAACAAGAGGATTTAAAATAAGCAGAACTAAAACAGAATATGTGGAGTGTAATTTTAGTAGTAATAGGAGGACAAATGGAGATGTGGTAAAATTGGAGGGTCAAGAAATACCTAGAAATTATCATTTTCGTTATTTAGGATCGATTATACAAAAAGATGGAGATATTAGTGATGATGTTACGCATAGGATTAAAGCACGCTGGGTTAAGTGGAGAAGTGTGATCGGTGTTCTGTGTGATAGGCGTATACCTTTGAAGTTAAAAGGAAAATTTTATAGGACGGCCACTAGACCCGCCATGTTATATGGGACAGAGTGTTGGGTAACCAAGAAATAAAATGTGCAGAAAATGAGTGTGGCGGAGATGCGAATGATAAGATGGATTTGTGGTAAAACTCGAAAGGATAAAATTAAAAATGAACAAATTCGTGAAACGGTAAAAGTATCTCCTATAGAAGATAAATTGAGAGAAAATCGACTTAGATGGTTTGGACACGTCAAGCGTAGACCAATGGATGCTCCTGTAAGGAAGAGTTATTTAGTTATTGATGGTAACCCAAGGGGTAGAGGTAGGCCTAAATTAACTTGGTGGGATATTATAAAAAAGGACATGATATCATATGGTTTAACCGAAGATATTGCACTGGAATGAATGGAATGGAAAAATAGGATTCATGTAGCCGACCCCAAATAATTGAGAAAAGGCTTTGTTGAGTTGAGTTGAGTTGAGCTCATAGGTGTTGAGAATTATGTTGCCGGCATGACTTTATCTTAATGTAACTGTGATGCATTTTGAATTTAATTTTAACCTAATGAACAATCAAAATGCTTTTCAGTGAGGTAATATTAACTTTAGGCAGCTCAAGAACAGTTATTGAATTTCTTTGTGCTGCGAAGGAGAAAAAAAGATCATTCTGTGTGTTTGTTGTAGAGGGTGCTCCAAGGTTTGTTTATGTTGGTACTCGATTCTTGTAATCCATATGAATTCCCCCCTCTTTTGTGATTCCTATATTTTTTCTTTTACCTTTTATATACAGATATCAGGGTCATATTCTTGCAAAAGAATTGGTTGCAAGAGGTTTACAAACCATAGTAATTACTGATTCTACTATTTTTGCCATGATTTACCGTGTGAATATGGTAAGTAACCGACCTATAATTAATTCCAATTTGACCATGAATTTCATACTTTGCTTAATTTTGGGATTGATTACCTAAAGGTTATTGTTGGAGCTCATACTGTCATGGCCAATGGTGGGGTTATATCACCTGTTGGGTTGAATATGGTTGCACTAGCATCTCAAAGGCATGCTGTCCATTTCGTTGTACTCTATGGCATTCACAAGGTATTTGGGCATTATAACAGCTCCAATTGTCTTACAGCTTCACCACAAAATAAGCAAACATGAGTCTATTTAACTGTCTGGAGTCTGTATGACTTTATAGTGATATGCCTCGACTTGTTTAGCCCAATTTATTGAGACTTTTCCAGTTGAATGAAAGTTAATGATACAATACTTATTCGATATAAGTTCCAATCACCATAATATCTATTCTCTTCATAAATGATTTTTGCAAGGTAAATGATTTTTGCCATTTTGAATGTTGAACCTTGCTCCAGTAGCACATGAAAAATGGCGACAGGCATTTTTTCGTGCCTATTTGGGGGGGGGGGGGGGGGGGGAGGGAGTATGCTTGGTCAGGGCAGATAAACTCACCTTGCATGCGGTCCGTATATTGCTACGCGCAGGCTGAACTTGTCTTCCATGGCGATGCATATTATTTGCCATTTTGCAATATAATATATTGAAATATATAGATATAAATCAGAACATTTTGCATATTCTTTGCCATTTATCTTCAACAATCTAGTTTGGAGCATACTGAATTGAAATAAAACGTAATGCCAAAATATTATTTACGAAATTCTAATTTATGAAATTAATAAAAATATTAATACATTTACAAATTACAAATTCTGAAGCCAAGAACACTACCTCGACTAGTAGTGACCCACTTTAGACGTGAAGATGTCTTCCCATTATGCTCAAATCAAATGTGGCTTGGAGACCCTCGCACAGTTATATGCAATGCATCTCACTCTATGAGGAATGTCTAGGAGTGTTGTGAAGCCTGTAGAGATTTATTTCTCTCCTGCTGTAAGTGGTGATACCGGTCCCAAGTCTGCAAGTACATAATCTCTCACATTTTGGGGGTGTCTGACATACTTGGTATAAAATAATTAATCTTAGATTTACAATAAGGGTGTGTTTGGGAATCGCAATTCCATGCCTTGGAATTGAAATTAGAAAAATTTTACTTCGACTTTTAAAAATTTTGACTCGGACGCAATTTTGAACCGTGGTCCAAGGGGAAAGTAGGCATTTATAACTCTGAACCCTGTAAGATGAGAACAGACTTCCCAATAATCCTCCGCACAACATGATCTCAAGGAATTGCGGCCTGTATCACCTTTGTGCGTGTCTAGCCATCAGTGGATTGGATAATATGTAATTTAGATCGCATCCTTGACTATTGTCGCTCGGTAGATCGTGCCACCGGTGGTCCCCTCCCCACCTACCTCTGGTATGCATCATTAGCCAGTTGTTTGTCCATATGCCTGGCAGGGCATCCGACCAACTATGCGCTTGGTGCTTCCGGACTCTGTTAGGCCTCGTGAACCCACAAATGATGTGGAATAAGGACGACACCAGAGGTATGGGCCTGAAACATCTGTCTCCCAAATATCACTTGCCTGTATCTTGGGCTGAGAGAATAATGTGTTGTCCAATAAGAGTGCGGGTTCATTGCACTTTCAGCCTGTCCCGGTGTTTTCTATCCCCATGGTTTCAATCGGAGGGCAAAGTGTATCCTCATCTTGAGGAGCTGACCAAGACTGAAGTTGTGGTGCGCATCGGCGGTCACCAAATGCATGTGCTCTCGATTCCATGCGAGAATAGTCTACTAAGGTAGGCATCAACATTGTTTTCCTCGTCATCGCCATTCATTACCTTTTTGAACCTCTCAAATGGTAAATGATTAATATATTAATAAGAAAATGTTATTACCTTTAGAATCAAAGTATGGCTGCTAGACTGGGCGCTAGCCCTTGCATGTATTTGACAAGCAACATTTGCTAACTCTGCCAACGGGTCATGTCTATGAATGCGGTAAGCTAACTTTCTGGACACTACTATTACTAGTTATGAACAACAACTGGGTTCCGCCCCCAAGTTGGGGGATCCCTTTGGGTCTCGTCCATTCATACCAAAAGCCTAGGGAGGTTGGTACTGAAGATGCACTGTTAGCAACATCTTTTTGCTCGAGACAGATGCAGTGATCACATGTATATTCGTAGTCCTCTGTTGATCATCGAAGGACACAATATCTTCAATCCCCACTAGAATCCCCATCAGCATCCTGAGATTTGGAGAAAGATGAATTATCTTTACTCACACCATGGTTCAAAATATTGCCAGTCATCCCAATATCGATTGAGTTAACTCCGTATTGAAGCACATTGTTCCAAAAATATAATATGAATAGAATGATTAGTGATTTTGAGAACGTATTTGCTTGCGTTCAAATGAGCAAATTATATATTAAACACCTTTTAACCCAAACAAACCCTAAACATGCAACAATATGTGATTGAATAAGATGATAATCTAAGCAAGAACATTCAAACACATGCAATTGAGGAAAAATCCCCCAAAGGGGCAAAACCATTTATTTTCATTATAATATTGTAGCTATACAATTTCGGATTACAATGAAAATACAAGTGACTAAGAATTACCCTCAGGTGTCGGATTCTGTAGTCGGCGGCTGGAACTATCCCTTTCCAGTAGGGCTGCAATGAAGAAGAGAAACGGCTTCTCCACAAGTTTGTCGGCTGGAATTTTCCCTTTCCAGGAGGGCAGCAATGAAGAAGAGAACGACTTCTCCACAAGGGTTTGAACAGCAAAACTGCGTTCTTGGGTTACCAAAAAGATTCACAAAGGTTTGGCAATTGTGTGAATCAAAAACCTAGAGTCTAGATGCTCAATAGGTGAAGACTTAGGGCTTTCTGTACTCTGAAAATCGTGTCTATGAGTCTTAGAAAACCACTTCCCGTAGTGGGATTAAATAAGAGGACTTGAGTCACAAAAATCTGACCACGATCTGTTTAAGATTATCCCAGGCGGACCGGTCCGGGTCTGAGGCGGATCGGTCCGGTGGACCGGATCGGTTCTTTTATGCTGAGGCGAATCGGTCCGGTTGTGATCGGATCGGTTCTTTTATTCCTGCTTCATCGGTTTGCTTGCGGTCCGGGGTATACTGGATCTGCAGCAAACGGATCGGTCCGGTCTGAGGCGGACCGGTCCGGTTGACCGGATCGGTTCTTTTATTTCAGGCGGACCGGTCCGGTCTGCCAGACTTGATTCCTCTTCTTCTTTTGATATTCGAATCCGTTGATGAATGTATGAAGCTTGAATTTCTTCAACGGTGTAACGGCGTACAACATATAAATTGTTAATGGACAAAAATGTCCTTACAAATCTCCCCCTATGTCTATGCCGGTACATACATAAAAACAAACATCCGAATTATCAAAACAACGAAAAATGCCTATACAAATCTACCCTTCCATGAACCCAAAACTGGAAAGATACAATTGAATAAGACTACAGCGTTTGCTCTTCAATTCTCCAGGAATCTCAACGTTTTTCTCATCAGGGTGTGCAATCCAATGATAATCCATGTAGTACCTACACACATGAGACAAAGAAAAATACCAAGTGACATATCGAGTTTGAAATGAGATAAACATATATACCAATTTATGAGCAAACTCAAGCTTTCAAATCTCCCCCATAATAAGATAATTCATTCTCCCCCTTTTTATGATGTCCCCAAATAGACAAATGAGAGAAATAAATCAAATAAGCAAGTGCGGGGTATCACTAGGATAAAATCACACCATGAATGAACACAAAGCAACCAAGACGATGATAGCGTAAATGAAGTGGTGTGATCAAATTCTATAAGAAAATCAATGCATACAAACATGACATATGTGCACGATGAATATTGGATACTCCTAGCGAATGAACTCAAATGCTTCCTTTGGTGTAAAATAATGACAATATAAGATATTGACTCAATCAAAACAACAAATCAAAGCTCAAAGTGATTTTCACACCAATAACGTCCAAAACGATTTTATGCTTTTTCAGGACTTTCAAGGAAGTGCAAACCCGTTTAAAGATTCTCCAACCAAACTCCCTCAGATATAATTTTGAATAGAGGCATTCTAAATTATCAAACTTTGGAGAATTGATGGTGAAACCTAAGTGGCCCATATCTGGCATGAATTGCTTTTTATTGCCTTTAAATTTTTCGGGCTCTTTTAACCTCTTTGGACCTCGGATATTAAAATTCCTCCATTTTTTAGGTCCTTTTTAACGGTGGCTTTTGCGCAAAGGATAGATGATTACCTTTCGCAGCCCCTCCCCGTTATACAAAAACACACAGTCTCACCAAAACGGTTTTTACATGCATTCCAATCTTGTCAAGTTTTATCGCATATTGTAAGTTGTATAGACAAAATTGAGATGGAAACACTCAAGCCAATATGAGATAGACAAGTGCAATAATCAAATATAGCCATGCATGTGTGCAATAAAGGATATAGGAGTCAAACATGTAGGAAGATATCACTAATTGCATCTCAAAGACTCCAACCAATGTAAAGCACATAAAAGAAATGATGTAGCCTCTCAAATCTCTATCAAACAGTCACATGGATAAATGGAATGAAGTTGTGACTTGGCTATCTTAAATGCTCATCTATAAAAGAAGCAAAAACAGAAATCTTTTTGGATTTTTCAAAAATTTTATCAAAATAAAATCTTTTGTGCTTTTCTTAAAATTTTTCTTAAAGGAAAATCATTTTGTATTTTTTCAAAAGAAATATAAACAGCAAAAAGAATAAATAAAAGCTGTACAACTAAGCAATGGTACATATAAAACAGACTAGGAATAGGAAGCATATGATATGAACATGAAGAAGAATCCTATTCTAGACAAAGACCAACCCCTCAGTCAACTGTGCAAATACCCAAAGACTTCCTAAGACTCTCAAATCTAAGGGCATCTAAAGGTTTCGTGAAAATGTCGGCTAAATGACGGTCGGTAGGAACAAAACTCAGGGATACAGTGTTCTCCTCAACTAACTGACGAATAAAGTGCTCACGTATCCTGATGTGCTTGGTGCGCGAATGCTGAACTGGATTTCGGGATATGTGTATCGCGCTCGTGTTGTCACAGGAAATGGTCATGGTGTCCTGTGAAATCCCATAATCCTCCAGCATTTGCTTCATCCACAAGAGTTGTGTGCAACAACTCCCGGCGGCTATCTACTCATCCTCCGCAGTGGACAAAGCGATGGAATTTTTCTTCTTGCTCAGCCAGGAGACAAGAGCAGAACCAAAATAGAAACACCCACCAGAAGTGCTCCTACAACCATCTACATCCCCAGCCCAATCGGCATCCGAATAGGCGGACAAACGGTCATCGGTATCAAAGGAATACCAAATCCCGTATGAGAGAGTCCCACTCACGTATTTAATAATACGTTTTAGAGCAAGTAAATGTGACTCTTTTGGGGACGCCTGATATCGCGCACAGACTCCAACACTAAAGGCGATGTCGGGACGACTGGCAGTCAAGTAGAGAAGACTACCTATCATACTCCGATATAAGGTTTGCTCTACGTCCTTGTCTGAAGTGTCCTTACTAAGCTTGGTAGTGGTACTCATAGGTGTACGTGCAATCTTAGCGGAGTCTAAACCAAATTTCTTCACTAGGTCTCTAGCATACTTGGATTGGGAGATGAACATCCCATCCTCTAGCTGACGAACCTGGAGACCAAGGAAGAATGTAAGCTCACCAACCATGCTCATCTCAAACTCACTTTTCATCTCCTCCTCAAAGTGATGAGCATGCTGGGAGCATGTGGATCCAAAGACTATGTCGTCCACATAGACATGGGCAACCAAAATAGCACCGTCATCTCTCCTGACGAACAACGTCATATCTACTGCCCCTCTCTTGAAGCCACGAGCTAAGAGATAGGAAGTAAGCCTCTCGTGCCAAGCACGGGGTGCTTGCTTCAAACCATACAAGGCTTTCCTCAGATATGAGACGTGTTCTGGGTGCTGAGGGTCTTCAAACCCTTTTGGTTGTTCCACATAAACCTCCTCCTGTAAAATGCCATTCAGAAAGGCACTCTTGACATCCATCTGATATACCTTAAAGCGCAGATGACATGCGATGGCGACCAGAAGATGGACGGACTCAAGCCTCGCAACAGGAGCAAATGTCTCCCCAAAGTCTACACCCTCTATCTTTGTGTAGCCTTGAGCGACCAACCTAGCCTTATTTCTGATTATGGTACCATTTTCGTCCATTTTGTTCTTAAAAATCCACTGGGTACCTATCACATTAGTCTCATTAGGTCGGGGGACAAGTTCCCAGACATTGTTCTTTTTAAACTGAAGTAACTCATCCTGCATAGCAGATATCCAGTGTTCATCCTTGAGTGATTCTTTATGGTTCTTGGGCTCGACTTTGGACGTGTAGAAAAGATGGCTAACAACGTTCTCTAGCTGAGCACGAGTCTTGACCCCTAGAGTGGGATCGCCAACAATGGCAGACGGGTCATGACTCTTGCGAACCCAAGTAGGTGTGTCCCCTAACACAGGAGTATAGTCCACAGAGTGTGAGAGAGGAACAGGTAAATCACTGTCAGAACAATTCTCATCCTCACACTGAAGGTTAGGATCAATAACCGTCGAAGGTTCGTCATCTTGCACGGTGACGTTTATTGATTCCATAACCTTAGAGCTCTTCAGGTTAAAAACCCGGTACGCTCTGCTATTCGATGAATATCCTAAAAATATTCCCTCGTCGCTCTGGGAGTCGAACTTTCCTAATTGCTCTCTATCCCGTAGGATGTAGCATTTACTCCCAAAAATACGGAAATATGCCAGGTTGGGCTTCTTGCCAGTCCACAACTCATAAGGAGTCTGTAGTGTGTGTGGACGTAAATAAACCCTATTCACCGTGTGGCATGCAGTAGACACTGCCTCTGCCCAAAATCTCCTAGAAACTTTACGACCTAGAAGCATAGATCTAGCCATCTCTTGGATCGTTCTATTCTTTCTCTCAACAATCCCATTTTGCTGAGGAGTTCTCACAACCGAAAACTCATGTTTGATCCCGAGGCTATCACAGTAAAGGTCTACCTTTGCTTCTCTGAATTCAGTGCCATTGTCACTACGCATCCTGTTAATAGTGACACCGTGTTGATTTTGCAGGACACGGCACTTGGTCGTTAAAAATTCTACAGCATCGGATTTCTCTCTCAGAAAACCTACAATGGAGTACCTGGACAAATCATCTACCATCACGAGGACGTACCTCTTACCACCTACACTCTCAGTACGAGTGGGACCCATAAGATCCATGTGAATCAACTCAAGAACACGAGAAGTGGTAATGGAATGCAACTTCCTATGAGGACTACGAATTTGTTTTCCCAACTGACAGGGTCCACAAATGGTCAAAGTTGACTTTCTAAGAGATGGTAAGCCACGTACTAGGTCCTTTTTAGCTAAGCGATTTAGATCTCTAACGTTCACGTGACCTAGACGTTGGTGCCACAGATCCATAGGAGTGATCGTGGCGCTGTTGCAGACAAGTGAGGACGTGGTCTCAGTCCCATAGCAATTATCCTCGGTTCTCACCCCTTGCATCAAAAGTTTACGGCTTGATTATAGACTTTACACGCGTCCCGGTCAAACTTTACTGCAAAGTCAGTGTCGCACAGCTGGCTAATGCTGAGAAGGTTTGCTTTTAAACCTTTGACGTACAAAACATTTTCTAGCTTAGGAAATCCAGGTAACTCGACAGTACCACGTCCTATAATGCTGGACTTTCTCCCATCTCCAAAGGTGACTCTGACATCCTGATAGTCCTCAAGAGTCGTAAAAAATGAGGCATCAACTGTCATGTGTCTGGAGCACCCACTATCAAAATACCACTGTGAGGTATTATGTGCTTTGAGAGAAACATGAACAACGAAGGCCTTTTTATCTTTCTTAGGTACCCAAGCAGGGATGACCTTTTGTTTTCCTTTGTTGTTGTTGGTTTTAGCTGGAATGTGAGAAGCATTCACTAACGGCAAAGACATCCGTCGGAATTCTTCCATTAAACTCAGGGTCGTGGCAGCTAAGAACTCAACTCGCTCTCTCAGACTAGAAAACTCATCAGTATGACGTGGTGGAGCAGTAGTACGTCGTGTTCGACCCATGCTATAGCAAGACTCCCTAAGGTGGCCTTTTCTTTTGCAATAAGTACAAAAGAGCACAGTCAAAGGCGGACCTTGGTTTTCTTTTCTTGGTCGAACTCTCCTTCGAGGTTTTTGACGACGGCCATAAGGATTCGTAGTAAACTCATGAACTGGTCCAGGTGCAATTTGGGACGTGGAGGCACCATCATATCCAATTCCTTGCCGATCACCAAAACCTAAAGTGGGGCCTAGGAGCATCTTTCCCATCTTCCCAGATCTGTCCTCGATTTGTACCTTGACTTTCCGTGCTTTCTCAAGATCATGAGTCAGCTGGGCAACAAGGGCTTCAAGTTTCTTCCGAGTCTCCACGGAGGAATGGAGCTGACTCGTAAGACTAGCCACTTGTTTAGTCAAGTCCCCTCTCTCTTTCTCTAAAACACTCTCTCTCTCTCTAAACATAATCTTTTTCTCGACACAGGCAGATTCTCTCTCTCTCAGGGCGGTGACGGTGGAGGACTTTCTTTCTCTCGCCTTCCTTAAATCATCCTCTAAGCCGGTGATCTTAAGAACTAGCGCTTTGTTACGTTTTTTAGTTTTAAAAGACTCAGAATATAACTCAGCGTAGGCGCATTGAATATCACTCTCGCTCTCACTTGAGTCATCCTCCCCCTCACTTACGGCGATCTCACTGTCGAGGTGTCCCTGTGAAGCATCATCTTCATCGTCGTGAAGAGAACTAGAAGTGCTCACTTGACTGGCCATGAATGCGGTGAAGTTACACTCATGCGGTGACTCATCTCCTGAATCCACCGTCTCGACCTCACTGTCGTCACTAAGAGTAGCATTAAGAACAACTTTCCCTTTCTCTCTATTCAGATGATTGGCACACTCAAAGGCTCTATGACCCCTACCATCGCACTCAAAACATCTCTCACTTTCTTTCTTAGGAAGATTTTTGGAGTCTTTTTCATTTTTCTTTTCAAACTTGTTTTTCTCAAATTTCTTTTTATCTTTAAAATTGCCATTTTTCTTAAATTTGAGAATCCTCTTGAAATTTTTTGCAAAAAGAGCCAAATCATCTAGGTCAAAATCACACTCAGAATCTGACGTGTCAGTCTCTCTCTTTCTAGACGACTCTACCCTCTTTTTAGCCGACCCCTCACTCCTTCTCTCTTGGGCTTTAAGTGCAATTCCCTTATCTTTAGATTTAGCAGTTTTAGGGAACATATCAATTTCATAAGTTTGCAAATCTCCTACAAGTTTTTCCAATTTTAGCGTATTTAAATTACTCATAGAATTTAGCATAGTGACTTTAGGGATAAAACTCTTAGGCAAAGAATGAAGAATCTTTTTAACAACTCTCGCATTAGGAATTTTTTCACCAAGATTAAAGCTATAGTATTCACAATGTCAGAAAGTCTAGCATAAAATTCATCAAAGCATTCAGATTCATGCATGGTGATGGTTTCAAATTGAGTTGTCAAATTTTGCAACTTAGATTCTTTCACAGCATTAGTTCCTTCATGGGTGAGTTGTAAAATATCCCATGCCTCTTTTGACGTGGTGCACGTCATTATGCGTTTGAACTCATCAGGTGTGACAGACCCAGAAATAACACTTAGACCCTTAGAATTAAAAGATGACCATTTAAATTCTTCATCAGTCCAAGAAGTGTCAGGTTTCAAGTTGGTCACATTATCAACAGTCACGGAGGGAGGAGTCCACCCTCGTTCAACCAAAATCCAGACACGTTCATCAATGGCTTTTAAAGCCGACCTCATTCGGGCTTTCCAATAAGCATAATTTGTCCCGTAAAAAACAGGCATTTTATTATATAACTTCTCCATTTGAACACGCACTTTTTCAAAAATCATTTTTTTCAGAAAATTAATATCTTAGATAAATTTTGCGAAAAATAGGAATACGCGATAGATTAGCGTAACCTGCTCTGATACCAATTTGAGAACGTATGTGCTTGCGTTCAAATGAGCAAATTATATATTAAACACCTTTTAACCCAAACAAACCCTAAACATGCAACAATATGTGATTAAATAAGATGATAATCTAAGCAAGAACATTCAAACACATGCAATTGAGGAAAAATCCTCCAAAGGGGCAAAACCATTTATTTTCATTATAATATTATAGCTATACAATTTTGGATTACAATGAAAATACAAGTGACTAAGAATTACCCTCAGGTGTCGAATTCTGTAGTCGGCGGCTGGAACTATCCCTTTCCAGTAGGGCTGCAATGAAGAAGAGAAACGGCTTCGCCACAAGTTTGTCGGCTGGAATTTTTCCTTTCCAAGAGGGCAGCAATGAAGAAGAGAACGACTTCTCCACAAGGGTTTGAATAGCAAAACTGCGTTCTTGGATTACCAAAAAGATTCACAAAGGTTTGGCAATTGTGTGAATCAAAAACCTAGAGTCTAGATGCTCAATAGGTGAAGACTTAGGGCTTTCTGTACTCTGAAAATCGTGTCTATGAGTCTTGGAAAACCACTTCCCGTAGTGGGATTAAATAAGAGGGCTTTAGCCATAAAAATCTAAACACGATCTGTTTAAGATTATCCCAGGCGGACCGGTCCGGGTCTGAGGCGGATCGGTCCGGTGGACCGGATCGGTTCTTTTATGCTGAGGCGGATCGGTCCGGTTGTGATCGGATCGGCTCTTTTATATCAGGCGGACTGGTCCGGTCTGTCAGACTTGATTCCTCTTCTTCTTTTGATATTCGGATCCGTTGATGAATGTATGAAGCTTGAATTTCTTCAACGGTGTAACGACGTACGACATATAAATTGTTAATGGACAAAAATGTCCTTACAGATTTTGGCACGGATCTATTCGTTTTGGTGATAGTTTGGTTAACTTGAACGGAATATCATTGCATCAGACAAGTTAACCGAGTCTTTCGGAATATTGGCCGAGACAAAACAAGAATGAAGATTAAGAAAACTGAGTAGTCATAAATGTGGTATTATTGAAGGATCTTATCTTTTGAAGCCTTATACCATAAATTATTGAAGAATCTCTGTCCAGTTTGACCGAATCTAGGTCACGGATCTGTTTTCAGTCCTTTCAAACCATTCTGGCTGAACCTCCATCTCTGAATCCGAGTCGTTATTGCCATCTCCAACTGAACCTCACCATCCACGAATCTCGTCATCGTTTGGTCAAACCTTTGCGACTTGCGAGCAACGATGAGCTCTTTCGTTTTGTCCCAGGCATCATGGGTACTTAGGTGAGGAGGGTTTTCCTTTTCAGGGCGGACCTAGGTGAATTTTTTCCTAGTTTAGGCTAATTTTTTGGACCTTTGTGTAATGTTTTATATTGAAAGGTATTGAGTTTTTGCCATTTTAAAATACAAGGGGTGGAAATATAAATAAGCATAACCCAACTCAATCTTAACACACGCGTTTAAATCTCAAATAAAAAAAAAGTCCTAACTATACTCAACCAACCCAGTCGTCCTCTTCTCTCCCCCCTGCTACTCTTATTGCTAGCCTGCTGCCCCCAAACCAGCATCGAAGAGAAGCAGTGCTCCCCTCCGTAGTGGTGCCCTGCTATTGTGCCTTCAAAGTTTCTCTCCCTCCGCCCCTACCAGTGCTGCCAGTGCCGAAGGAATGAGTTCTCTCTCTCTCTCTCTCTCTCTCTCGGGTGTCGATTCGTAGCGGCAGCAAGCAGGGAACTTTCTTTCTTCTTTTTTTTTTAAATTCAATATTTATTTTGATAAACAATAAATATATATGTTAACAATTGTTCAACATATTTTTTTCAGTTCAACATTTTTTTTCTAGTTAAATAATTAAATGATTAGGATTGTTAAATTAGTTTATTGTAAAAATTAGCAAATTGTTGTTTTGGAATATATTTTCAAATTTAAGGTAATTAAGTTGAAATATTGTGATTGGTATTTGAGATTTAGGGTATATTATGTTGATGTATTTTTAAAAATTTCAGGAACAAAATGGGAGCTAAAAATTTGTGAATATTAACCTTTAAACTTTTAGGTATAAAAATTTGCAAAAAAATAATACCCCCCCCCCCCCCCAAAAAAAAAATAATCACTTCGAGGGCGCCCGCCCCCGAACCCCCGATCTTTATCGAAAAATTTTGTACCCTCGACTAAAAATCCTGGGTCCGCCACTGTTCCTTTTTGTTTTTATTTTGGTTATTACATTTAGTTTATTTGTTTAAATGCTTCAGGTTGTACATTATATATATATATATATATATATATATATAAATAATAAAGTAACAAACTTATGTATGTCATAAGTTTGCTTGATGATGTCATCCAATATAATTTTCTTGCATTACCTAATTCACCCCTCCAATATTTAGGTTCCCCCCAAAACCAACACTCAATTATTCTTGCTGTCTAAATCAAAAATCAAAACGAGGGATAAAAGAGTAAATGCCCAAATTCTACCCTTACATACCACACACGATACCTACCCTCTCACAAGCCACTCTCTCACAATGTGTTCTCTCTCCCTCTCTCTATACACAGTCGACTCTCCCTATCTCTCCCTCTCTGTGTCCTGTCTTTTTCCAGTGTGGTTCACCATCGGTGCTCCCGATTCCTCTATCCTTTTACAGGTGCTTTCTCTTTCTCTATCTCCCTCTCTTTCTCTCTCATACACACACAAACACACACATATAGAGAGACACACACAGAGACACATACACCAACGGTGCTTATACCCGCTACCGAGTCTTTTTTTTAAACTTCCAACCAGTACTGATCTAACGAAGATAACCGAGGGTTTGCCCAAGTTTGAAGATAACCGGTACTGCTCATCTTACGCACAAGTTTGAAGGGTTTTCTTCTACTCAGATCTATTTTTTTTCTTCTCAGATCTGTAGGGTTTTATTCTACTACGGCGAACACTTAAATTTCTTGAGTTTATGTCGGCTCCGGTGAGGCCTCAAAACTTCTTAGTTTTCTAATTTTTTATATATCTACTTGTTCTTTTTTATTTTTTTGACTAGGGTAAGAAATTTGGCCTTACATGTCTATTTTTTCATCCAGTGAGAACTGGATTCAAGATCATATGGAGTTCGAATGGCGACGTGGATATCGACCTGTAATCTATGGCCATCTGCGATCATGGATTCGTTCACTGGTAAGAATAATTTTGGGTTTTGAGATTTTGTTTTGGTGATGGATTTATTTAATGGGTTTGGTGAATCAGGGTAGCCGTTCGAGTTTCATTGGGT
This sequence comes from Sambucus nigra, assembly GCA_949130495.1. Classification (NCBI taxonomy): domain Eukaryota; kingdom Viridiplantae; phylum Streptophyta; class Magnoliopsida; order Dipsacales; family Adoxaceae; genus Sambucus; species Sambucus nigra. The sequence continues at coordinate 102,924,476 of OX422214.1, read as the reverse complement.
AGAGATTGCTCGGAGCAAGTTTCGGGTTGGGTCATGGTTCAAGTTTGGCAGCGGGTTCAGCCCGGGTTGGAAGTTTTCCGGTGAGATTGACTGGCCGGAGTTAGGTTGAGCTGCCAAGGACTGTTAAAGAAACACAAAAGATTCCATTGTAGAAGAACTAAAGTGGCATCGTTTTGAACATGGTGGGCCATTTTTTTAATATTTAATTGTACTACATGCATTAACAATTTATCGCGAGGTTAACACAATATGACTATTGAAGGATATATGTGATATTAGCATGCTATGAGTATTAATTGTTCAAAAAGTTGGGCTATACCGTGCATATTGAGATTGTTTTGAAATTTATCACATAGTTCGACATTTAATGTTCAATGAAGCATTATTAAAATATTATTGTTTGAAGATTATGAATGTTAACTTTTTAATTTTTTATTCTTTAAATGTATTACGTATGCTAGACATGCATTGTATTGTCATGTAAATTGAGGCAGTTACGAGTTTAATTGTCTCAACCCATTACTTAATGTCTGTAGGCTTTTGTTCATATGGTATATTATATCTCATACATTATGTATTTACTATAGGGTAAAACTATTAATATATTTATGTTATATAATGGGCAGTGGCTTACGGTAAGTGACGTCGTTTTGAAATATAAAATCAAAAACCAGTTTTGGAAATAGCGGGTGGTCAAAACGAAAAAAATAAAGGGGAACACACCATCAGTTGTTGATATAACAGACTATGGGACAAGTCACTTGCTTGAAGGGACACGCCAACAAAAAGAGCCAAAAAGGCTTCTGCGATTAAAGCAAGCCATGGCCAGCTGTGACAGCTAAGGCCAAAGACCTGCTAGGTCACATCTATATAAACATATATTAATCTATAATATATACACACACGCCAACAGTTATGAATAAACAGCTAACATATTCCAACAAATATATATATTATATAAAAATGTCTGCAGATGGTCAAATCGACAGCATATGGAGGCAACATGCCAACAATTAAATGTTAAGATCTTAATGACCTGTTATGACACAGGTCATTTACAGCGTGTCTAGACCTCATGCCATGTATGACTATCATGACATAATAACAAATATAAAAAATATTTTTTTATATATAAAAACATTTTAAAATAATGAACGTTTTTTTAATAACGCACAAAATAATTTTTAAATTTGTTTTCAATTAACGTGCAAAATAATTTGTAGGTGTTAATTTTATTGTTTTTAACAATTGTTTAAGTACTACTCTTTTAAAAAACAACTAAATAAATAGCATACATTTTAAATATACATATATGAAACATTTTCTAATAAAACAATTTTTGTTTAAAAGTTTTGATACAAGATTTTAAATCAAATTTGAAAAAATTGTACGTTATTTGGAAAGAAATTTGAAACTTTATTTGATAAACGTACTATATTTCAAAAGTTTTCAATACATAAAGAAGAGGTTTTAATTTTTTTTAAGAAAATGGTTTTTAAACATAATTCTTAGCAATTTTTTTTTTTTAATTTTAAAGAAACAATTTTTTTAAAAAAATTATTTTTTTATTGAATAGTTTTGATATAAAAGAACTTTATTTTTAATTTTATACGATAATTTTTTTTAATTTTATAAAAATGTTTTTTGTATTTTCTAAAATAGTTTTAAATAAAATAATAAAGACCTTCAACTAATATTTTTGAAATTATAAATATAGTAATAAAATAATTTCTTCTATCATATTATAATTTTGTCTAACTCGACCCTTATTTTTGAGTGGGGTCCAAACACGATTTAATACGGCTGCGACAAATCTGTAACTCGCACACAATGAGTCAAAAAATTCTTATGGTTCATTGTTTTTACCTGTGTATTAGATGTAGTCATAAATATTTTATTTATTAGATACGGTAGATCGTTCTATAAACAGAGGGCACTCACACCAATTTTTTTATTTTGTTTACAATTATTTGTGTAATATAATAGGCCTATTCACGACGTATGCTCCTATTGACAATGTACACTTTTGAAAATTCGCATCGTTCTTCAATTGATATATATGTGATTTTTTGCCATTTCGAGATTACGTATTTTCGAAATTTTCGTCGTTTTGCGATTATGTACTTTTGAAATTTTCGTCGTTTCGTGATTATGTACTTTGGAAAATTTTGTCGTATATATAATTTTTTTACCGAGATTACGTATATATAAAAAAATTCAAAAATTTTTCATTTTTTTGAAACTAATAGATTCGTACCATAGGTTATTTAAAAAATTGTTTATCCGTTGCGAACCAAATAAAATATGTATGATCCTATCAATGATGTACACATTTAAAAATTAATTCCGATTAAATTATTTTGTTGTGGAAACGAAATTGTTTTTGTTTCGCAATTACGCACTTTCGAATTTTTTTGTCATTTTGCTATTACGTATTTTTTGAAAATTTTCATCGTGCCTTCAGGCACGGGCATACCCTAGTATATATATATGTTATAAAATATGTATGTTCACTATCCCACATTGGAAGAGTGGGTTTTGGGTAGGCTTACCTTGTGTTATAAATAGGGGGTTACCCCCCCTTCATTATAGACACACAAATCAATGAGAATACTTCTTCTCTCTATATTCTTCTCTCTATGTCTATTTAATTATAACACGTTATCAGCACGATTTTTCTTTTAAGCTTTTGCTCCACGGCCGCCACTCTTCTCTACTCTCTCATTTTTCTTGGCCGACTTTTACCCCTCTCTCTATACAAGTGGGATTTTTTTTTTCAAAGCTTTGCTTCTAGCTCAGTTTGGGGTATATGAAATCAAAAAAGGGGGTTTCATTTTTGAGCTACCAAAGCCACCTCCCACCTTTCTCTATGTACAGATTCTAGATCTGAGATTTATTGTTTTTGTTGGTTGCTTTTTCCGGCCGTGTTTTTCCGGCGTCACTGGTTTCCGACGGTGGTTTACTTTTCTGGTGGCTCCTCTTCCGGTTGTGGTGCTCCATTTGTTTTTTGGTTCTAATCTGCTGGAACGGTTTTTGTTGGCTACTTTTTCCGGCAGTATTTCTCCGGTGGCTCAGTGATCCGGCGACCTCATTTTATTTAAGATCCGGAGCTGCCTTTTTTTTTCTAGATCTGGGTTTTCATTTTTGAGGTAATTCCTTTTACCCCTTTATATATATACACATTTATATACAACTGCTATAGGTTCGTATTTGCTACAGTGTGTATTTATATTTTGCTACAGTGTGTATATATATACATATATAAACATATTGACATATATAGACCTGCTTGAGTTGTGTTGTATACTTGAATACCAAACTGATTATTTTTTTTTGTTTATGTCCCATAAACACAAACTTTTCTAATTTAATTTTTTTTTATTTGGGTATCCCTATCGTAAATAGGTTTATAACCTGTTTTGTTTGATAAAATAAGTTTGTTGCAGCATAACCTGATTTGAAAGAAAATCTTAACAGTTGTTGTTGTTTAGAAATCAAATCCTTTTTGTAGAACAATTTTTTTTTGTTTTGAAAATTTTGATCTGTTGGGTTTTGACACTTTTAGGTGTTGTCGTTTTTTTTTCCCACATATTGTGTTCCAACCTTTTTATCAACTGTTTGTATTGAGATATTTTTTTTTGTTGGACTAAATATTCTTTTTGGATTAAAATTTATTTGAATTGAAATTATTTTTTGGACCAACTCCATTTAAATATTGGACTAATCTTGGATTTAACTCTTTGGATATTTCTTTTTGGACATGATAATAACATGTATCATAAAATCAAACATGAAGTTTTGATTTTTGGGACCAGAAGTTTCCAGTAATTAGGACTTGAAGTTCCTACATGATATTCAATTTTGAACTAGAAGTTTCAACAATTGATGTTCAATTTTTGAACATGATAAAATGTCTCATAAAATCAAACTAGAAGTTTTGATTTTGAGGACCTGAAGATCTGAATAATTTGGGCTTGAAGTTCCCAAATTCTTATTTAAACTTTTGCGGCCTGAAGTTCGCAATTGATGTTCAATTTTTTTAAATGATAAAATGTCCCGTAAAATCAAACTAGATGTTTTGATTTTGAGGACCTGAAGATCTCAATAATTTGGGCTTGAAGTTCCCAATTCTTATTTAAATTTTTGTTTCCTGAAGTTCGCAATTGATGTTCAACTTTTGAACATGATAAAATGTCCCATAAAATCAAACTAGAAGTTTTGATTTTGAGGACCTGAAGATCTCAATAATTTGGGCATGAAGTTCCCAATTCTTATTTAAATTTTTGCAGTCAGAAGTGCGCAATTGATATTCAAGATTTTGGACATGATAATAGAATGTGTCAAAAAATCAAACCCGAAGTTTTGATTTTTTTTAACAATTATTTACATTTTGGACCCGCAGTTCCAACAATTAGTATTTTTGGGACTTAAACCTTCCAATGGCTATTTAATTTGGACCTGAAGCTCCAAATATATATTTGTGGTCAAACCTGAAGTTTTGACACAATGGGATGGGGATTTTCAAATCCTAAGATATTAATAAAATTGAACCCGAAGTTCAATAAATTTTTGGACATGAAGTTCCAGATACAATATGCTTCCCAACAATTAATTAAAAAATTAGGGCCCGAAGTTCCTAATTTACATTTAAATTTCGGACCTGAAGCTCCGAATTGCTGGGACCTGAAGTTCCCATGTTAATTTTTTTCATTTGGAACCTGAAGTTTCCAAATTATTTTATATTGGGACTAAAAGTCCTTAATTATTGTTCAAATTATTGAACATGATAATGCAATATGCCCTAAAATCAAATTCGAAGCTTTGATTATTTTTCTAACAGGGCAAGGAATACTAAAAGTCCAATCATAATTATTTATAATTTGGACCCGAAGATCCAATAATTTTGTAATCAAGCATGAAGTTTTTATTACTTATATAATAAGGGTAAGGATCTTACATGTTCCGTAAGAATTATTTATATTTTTGGACCTGAAGTTCCAAACAATTTTACCCTTTATCAAACTTGAAGTTTGAAAATAATTGGGCGGTTGTTAAACGTATCTAAATATTTAATGTTATGATATGAAGTTGTCATTATTTATAATTGGGGCTTGAAGTTCTCTAATAATTATTCAAATATGAAAATTGAATTTCTCCGTTCAAATTTTAGGACATTGAGTACATAAATTATTTGGGCCTAAAGTGACAAAAGAAAATATATCACAATCAAACCTGAAGTTTTGATTGTCAAATTGAAAGGTTATAGAACAAGATTCTCCCAATTATCATTGATTTGTGATGTGAAGATTCATATTCAATATTGTGACCAGAAGTTCACAAAATATTTTTTGAATTGGGATATAAATCCCATGCTATTGATGGTTGTTTGGCCTTGCAGATCCAACTAAAATGCGCGATAAATTAAAACTCGAATTTTTGATTAGTCATCGGGTATGCGCGGAATATATTATTTTTATTGGGATTAGTTTCAAAATCATTTAAGTGTCCCTTTAACTATCATATTAATGGTTTCACCATTAAAATTTATGTCTCTCGACCTTTTTGGCTTTATTTAAGTGTTAACTTACTTTTAATGGTATTTAATTTTAACTCCTATTTCACTTTCTAATTATTTAATATACATTTGTCCCTTGGAAATGTGTAGAGAATGTGACAAATTAAGTCTCTAATTTTTTTTTTATAAAGAGGTTGGATTATCATTAATCGGAGTTAATTAAATATTTGTCACTTGTTTGGAAGATTCTCTAATATTTTTATTCTGTAGTCAAACCTGAAGTTTTATTACAAAATGGTAGAGAAACTCCTTATACTTATCAAATATTTGAGACCCATCAATGTTGAGCCTTTGTAAATCAAATTGAACGCAAGCGATGATACTTGTCTGGTAGACAGTGGCACAACCCACACCAGTTTGAAAAACTAGAAGTTTTTCTCAGACTTGGTTTACAATAAAGCGAATGTCTCCACTATAGCTGGTCCTACTAAGATTATTGAAGGCTCCAGAAGATCCCACGTGGTGTTACCTAATGGTACCCGCTTATTCATAAATAAATCTATATACTCAAGAAATTTCAGAAGAAATTTATTGAGTTTTCAGGACATAAGAGTGAACAGGTATCATATTGAAACATGTAATGAAGGTAATAAACAATTCATTTGCATTACTTATAGTGTTGGAAGCCAGAAGCTCACACTAGAGAAATTGCTTCCTTTATCCATGGGGTTATACCATACAACAATTAATTTTGTAGAATCACATATTGTCATGAACCGGAAGCTCAATGATCCTTATAATTTAATGTTGTGGCATGACCGATTGGGTCACCCGGGATCAAACATGTTGCGTCGAATTATAAATAACTCATATGGGTCCCCAACGTCATTTGGGAATATATGTTGGTTATGATTCGTCAGCAATTATTCGTTATATTGAACCACTGATAGGGGATAGATTTACCGCTAAACTTGCGGATTATCATTTTGATGAGACACTCTTCCCGCCGTTAGGGGGAGGAAAAAACGTACCAGAAGTACGGTCCGTTCCTGAAGAACGACGAGAATTAACATGGAGCACTTCCAATTTGTCTCATCTAGACCCTCACATAGACTAGTTGCAAATGTGCTTGCAAAAATTATTATCCCAGAAGGATAAAATAAATTCTAGCAGCAAATAAATTCATTGCACGCCAGAAGCGTGGCAAACCTATAGGTCCCAACTATTTGACTCCATGGAAGTGGAGAAAAACATGCCCAAATAACGCTCTAGAAGAGGTTATACATAACGCTCCAGAAGAGGTTATTAACAAAATATCTACTTTCTCAAAAACTCCAGAAGAGGTTATTATCTATAAAAAGACACAAGTCCCTGAAGTGACTATAAAGCCCTTGAAGTTGGCAAAGGTACCTAATATTAAATGAGATCTCTATCTTTTATAGATATACAAGAGAAAAGTGGGATAAATAAAGATGATCATCGATGATATCATTATATATGTTGTAGCTACACAAAAATCAAAGGGCAATGATACTAAAAATACACGTACTATAAATGAATGTCGACAAATAATTTATTGGCCAAATTGTGAAAATGCCATGATGGCATAATTCGAGTCTCTTGATATACGTGGTATATTTAGACCTATACTAGAAACCCCAAAATATGTTAACCCTGAAGGTTACGAATGGGTGTTTATAAGAATGTGAAGTGTTAAAACTCACCAAAAGTGCATAATTTATGGCACAAGGTTTCCTGAAGGAATAAATTTGATTATATAAGAACATACCATCCCGTTTCGGCCGTAAATACTTTCAGATATCTGACAAGCTTAGCAGTTTTTTTTATATATATTATGTGAGACTCGTGAATATTATAACGGCTTATATATACGGGACTTAGACAAAGAATTCATATAAAAATTCTAGAAGGATTTTCTTTGCTTGAAGCAAAGATAAGGAGTACGTACTCAAATGCAGTAAGACGTTCATTGTACAGCAGGCAATCCGAATGGATATAGGTACAACCGTCTTAGTAAATATTTGTCTAAGGAAGAGTATGGAAACAATCATATATAAAAATGTGCCATTATAAAATATCTTTAATGGATATGCTCCCGAAGAGCTCGATTGAAATGAAATTCTTAAATGGATATGCTCCTGAAGAGATCAATTGAAATGAAATCCTTAAATGGATATGCTCTTGAAGAGCTCAATTAAAATGCAAAATATCCAAATAAGAAATTCAAAATGAATGACCTTGGGGTAACAAGTTTTTGTCTCGGCCTACAGATCGAGCACATTTTATGTTAAACTAATATCCATTAGTCAAATGGATTGAAAAGTCCTGCAAATACTTTAAGCATACAATTTTAGTATACCCATGGTTTTCTATATTTGGATATTATATCATTCATATCATCCTAAAGAGGATGACAAATATAAATTTGGTCCCGAAGTACCATATGTGCATTTTATTATACTATTTGGTCCAGAAGTACCATACTTGTACGTTATTGGTATATTGATATATATAACACCATGCATGGATATTGTAATTACAGTCAATATCTTGGCAAGAAATAATTATCATTGATTTGAATAGCATGAGACTAATATCAATCATATCATATGATATTTTTATCTAACCATCTATGTCCAGTTAGTTATATAGATGCAGGTTATCTCTAGTATCCTCACAAGGAATAGTCAAAGAACTCATGACTTGCCTCAAACAACATATGTTCCTACTACTTCTTATGAAGAAGAGTTATGCAACACACAAACTCCAAAAGAGTTATGCTATTAATGACATGTTCATCCCTCTTTACCCATGTCTTATGGAAGTCGATTTTATGAAGAAACACGAAGTAACCGCGGATCAAATCTATTCACCGTGTTAAAGCAACATTTCAGAAGTTTGTATATGAGACTGATATGCATCGACTCAACCATCAGACAAATATCATAATCAGGGGGAGCATTTGATCAGGGGGAGAATCTATGAACATGATGTTTTGGACATATGCGCGTTGTACTCTTTTTCCTTTAACTAGTTTTTTTCCCATTGGGTTTTCCAGTTAAAGGTTTTAACAAGGCAACACTAAGTGCATCCAACACCGATTCATTGATCACAAAAGTTGTACTCTTTTTCCTTCACTTTGGTTTTTTCCCACTGGGTTTTTTCTTAGTAAGGTTTTAATGAGGCAACAATCATTGAATGGTGGATATAGTGTACATCCAAGGGGGAGTGTTATAAAATATGTATGTTCATTATCCCACATTGGAAGAGTGGGTTTTGGGTAGGCTTACCTTGTGTTATAAATAGGGGGTTACCCCCCCTTCATTATAGACACACAAATCAATGAGAATACTTCTTATCTCTATATTCTTCTCTCTATGTCTATTTAATTATAACAATATATATATATATATATATATATATATATATATATATATATATTACTCATTAGATATTTAGTTTTATGTTTATTCAATTAGCATTTAGCATTTAGGTTTTAAGTTTATGTTTCTATTTCTTATAAAAATTATTAGCATTTTTTTTTTAAAGTTTCTTGCCAAAAAAAATTGTTATTAGTTTTGTCATGAATTTGTGTGTATATTTCTTATAAAAAATTTGGGAGGGGTAATGGGTTGTGCAAGGGTGTTCTCTGGAGGTGATGCGGATGGTCGGCATCGGAAATGACTCCTGGAGGCTGGCCGGAGGTCGACCGCCACTCCTGGGTTGGTGGTGGATGGTCTAGGGTTTGTTGGGGTCACTTTTTTTGGGGTAGAAGGATGGAAATAGTTGCAAAAGCGTGGGTAGAGATGTTTTGGTAGCTAGGGTTAGGGTTAGGGTTTTGAATGGTGGTGGAAGGGAGGTGAGCCTTAAGATCGTCAAGTCGCGCTAAGAGGTGGTTCATGACCCCCTCGAATTGATCGTAATGAGCTTTCACGGGAGCGTATCTGCTCTTAAAAGCCATTTGTCGTTGTCTACGATTTTTTGTGTGTTTTTTTACAATAACAACCACAACGGGTGGAGCCGACGAGGCTCTGATACCAATTGACGTAAATGATGCCAAATGGAAAATAAGATGAAAATAACTCACGTCTCAACTCTCAATTAATAAATTCTCGAAAATATAGAATGCCCGTCACATAAGGAAAACTTTTCATTAATTAGGAACAAGTAAAGTCCAATCACATAAGGAAAACTTTTCAAAAACACCTAAAAACTATCAATACTCAGATGCCAGAGGAAGAAAATTTAATCATATACTAAATTCTATTGCATGTTCATAACTTCCGAGGTTCTATCAACAGTATCTTGTTATACTCCACGTCTTCCCAAATTAATAGTCGCTATCTAAAACCGCCATTTATTAAGTAAACACTCAACTTGTTCACTATCATTCAATTTGGTTTGTTGATTATGTTCACGAAAGAAAGAGGACTATTCATTTGGGATGTCCCACAAAAGAACCATGACTATTAATTGGAGATAAAGGGAGTATAATCAAAAGAAATGCCTTATGAAGCACAAATGCAGGTGTGGAGGTGGAGGAACAACTGGGTGCGATGAGTTAGAAAATTTCAAAATATTATGATACATGTGTGCCTAGCGAAATATATATTTAAGATATTATATTATTCCATAATTTTTGCTTTGACAGTGCATTAATTTTGTATAGATGGATACTAGAAAAGTCGAAATATAGTTCCATTGCATTCATTAATCTCCAAAACAGTTGCATTTAAACGTATAAAAAGTAGGTTAAAAACTACTAGACAAGACCCAACCCGCCAAGGCCAACGAAACCGTCCAAGTCCAACATAAAAAAGGGGCAAAAAAATTGTTAGCGATGACATTATCTACGAAAAGACATCTATATTCAAACACCATCCTCCCATCTATTTTCACCAGTTACAAAATCTAGCAACGAATATATGTTTGACACCAGTTCATACAAATCAATTATGTGACAAACACACACAATTTATACTTTTCTTTGGAACTACACACTTGAGAGTAAGAAATGTTTGCAACAGTAGGATCATTTTTACATCATTTATAAAAGAGACGAAAAAATACAATGATTCAAAGGACCACAGTTTAGCTCTCTAACAATTTTTTCACATTTTGGTCAACATTTGGTGCTCTCTCAAAATTCTAAAGAAAGCAGAAATATTATTTTCTTAACTTCAACTTGACTTGAAATATCAGATGTCAAAAATTGATCACTGATTCTGGTGAATTTTTGGATTCATTACGAAGTACCATTCTACAATAAAAGTTGATGATGGATTAATTTCTATTTTGTGAAAACTATCACAAACAGGAACATTCATATTGAATTATCAAGAAATATAAATATTGATTTTGCGAAAGCGTACCTGAATCCATGACAGAAAGTTAAAATATCTGAGTCTGAGGTCTTATGCTCTTCCAGATCAACACTTTTATTTCCTCTCTAAATTTCTCTCTGACAATGGGAATCAGAAGATTGGTGTTGTGTGATCTGGGGACCATGACCCCTATTTATAACACAATCGTGTCTTTTCATATTTCGTATATTTCTATTTTAACCCATAATAAAAATAGAAATTACGCTTGTCTCTACACAATAAAATCCGCACTTTAATAATACATTAGTAAGGCCCCAAAACTTAAATTAATCACTTTAATTGGCCTACTTTTATTTGATAGCCTATAATTCATATGTATTTTATATATAAGCCCATATATTAAATTTTACTCTAACAATCTCCCACTTGGGCTATATATATATATATATATATATATATATATATATATATATATATATATATGTGTGTGTGTGTGTGTAACTTTATAAATTTGAATTATACTTTATGAGCTCATGAGTTTTAGCTATCAAAACTTTATGTATCTTAACAATCTTGTCCATTAATTGCACCAATATAGAATCAAAGCGATCGTCATTACATATTTCGTAAGTAGACCCGTCAATGATCACATATATTAATGCAACTGATGACAAAGATCAAGTGTGGATGTGTAGCATGGAAATTTCATGCAATGTGATCTTAACATGTCTATTTCCAACTGGTCCTCCTTAAACCTTAATGAGATCAAACCATATAAAGTCAGAGTGAATATGAACTTAATACTTTACTGCAGTAAATAACCATACAATATCCATTAAATCAAATATGTCTATAAAAGCATATAAAATACAAACTCCCACTAAACTGACATATCCTTAAAAGAAATTACACCCATATGAGCAGTGTACTCATGAAAGACCTTGGGTGGTAATCCCTTAGTCAGCGGATCCGCAATCATGGAGTTTGTTCTAATGTGCTCTATAGATATAAGTCCACTCTGAACTCTTTCTTTTACAACTAGGAACTTAATGTCAATAAACTTTGACTTCGTAGAACTCATGTTGTTGTTGGAATATAGTACTACTAATTTATTGTCACAAAATAACTTAAGTGATCTTTCAATGCCATCCATAATACGCAGCCCCGTGACAAAAATTCGCAACCATATTCCTTGATTGGACGCCTCATAACAAGATACAAACTCAGTTGTCATGGTGGAAGAAGCTATAATAGACTGCTTAACACTCTTCCACGATACAGCACCTCCAGCAAGTAAGTAGATATAACCTGAAGTAGATTTCATGCTATCTTGGCATCCAGCAAAATCGGAGTCAGAATATCCGATGATCTCTAACTGTTCTGACTTTTGATAGGCGAGCATGTAGTCTTTTGTTCTCTGTAAGTACCTCATGACTCGCTTGGCTGCTATCCAATGATCCTTTCCAGGATTACTTAAGTATCTTCCCAACATGCCAACAATGTATGCAATATCCGGACGCGTACATACTTGAGCATACATAAGACTTCCTACTGCTGACGCATAAGGAATCTTTTGCATCTCCCGAATCTTAAAATCATTCTTGGGACGTTGACTGAGACTAAATTTATCTCTTTTAGCTACAGGGGTGTCACCTAGTTTACAATCATACATGCCAAATCTTTTAATAACTTTCTCGATATAGCTCTTTTGTGATAAACTAAGTGTACTCCGAGAGTGATCTCGGTGTATTTGTATACCCAACACAAAAGAAGCGTCACCAAGATCTTTCATCTCAAATTTCGTTGAAAGAAATCTCTTGGTTTCGTGCAACATACCTATATCGTTGGTGGAAAGCAAAATGTCATCAACATATAAAACCAAGTAAATATACTTACTCCCACTGAACTTGTGGTATATACAATCATCAACCAGATTCATCTCAAAACTAAACGAGATGACAACTTGATGAAACTTGTAATAACATTGACGAGAAGCTTGCTTAAGCCCATAAATGGATTTCTTTAATTTGCAAACTGTTTTCTTTGTATCTCCCGACACAAAGTTTTCTGGTTGCACCATATATATTATTTCATCAATGTCACCATTGAGAAACGCAGTCTTAACATCCATCTGATGAAGCTCAAGGTCAAAGTGCGCCACAAGTGCCATTATTATCCTAAAAGAGTCTTTCGATGAAATCGGAGAGAAAGTCTCTTTATAATCGATGCCTTTTTTCTGTGTAAAGCCTTTAGCGACAAGATGGGCTTTGTATCTCTCCACATCACCTTTCGAATCCCTCTTAGTTTTAAATATCCATTTGCAACCAATGGGATTTTTACCTTCAGGTAATGGGCAAGATCCCAAACGTCATTGTCCTTCATGGAATTTATCTCCTCATTCATAGCATCAATCCACTCTTGAGATTTAGAACTTTCCATGGCTTGACGGAAGGTGATCGGATCATCTTCCACCGCACCAATGTCAAACTCATGTTCTTGGAGAAATACAATGTAATTATCTGGCATAGCACTTCTTCTTTCTCTAGTGGATCTCCTTAATGGCATAGGTTCTGGAGGTGGTAGAGTTTGTTCTTCTAGAATGGAAGATTCTTGGATATTGTTTTGATTAGGATCTGCTTCTTGAACAATGTCAGGAATTGGATCCTGATTAATGTTAATAACAGCTGTGGGAATATCAACATACTCCTCTTCAAAACCAAAATCCTTAACCTTATCCCCCTCGACAAACTCAACATCCTCAAAGAACCGGGCATTTCCAGTCTCAAAAATTATTTTGGTAGTAGGATCATAAAATTTATAACCCCTAGATCTTTCAGAGTATCCAACAAAATAGCAACTAGCTATTCTGGAATCCAGTTTCTTTTCATGTGGCCTATAAGGCCTCGCTTCAGTTGGACATCCCCAAATATGAAGGTGCTTCAGACTAGGTTTTTTGCCTGCCCAAAGTTTAAAAGGAGTTTTAGCAGTTGCTTTAGTTGGTACTCTTTTAAAGATATACACTGCAGTCTTTAATGCTTCACCCCAGAGTAAATCTGGTAAGTTAGAGTAACTGATCATACTCCTTACCATGTCTTTAAGTGTTCTGTTTCGCCAACACCATTCATGCTTGGAAAACCTGGCATAGTGTACTGCGGGACGATACCGCACTCCTCTAGGAATTTAGCAAATGGTCTTGGGCGTTGTTCACCTGAACCGTCATACCTATCGTAGTATTCACCACCACGATCAGATCTGATACTTTTAATCCTTTTGTTGAGTTGATTTTCAACTTCAGCCATGAATGACTTGAACACGTCCAGATATTGGGACTTTTCATGGATGAGATAAAGGTAGCCATAACGTGAAAAATCGTCTATGAATGTGATAAAATATTGTTGACCGTTCCATGAAACCGTAGGGAATGGCCCACAAATATCTGTATGTATCAGTTCTAAGACGTCGGTAGCCCTATTAGCACCAGATCTCCTTATGTTTGTCTTTTTTCCCTTTATGCAATTTTTGCAAATTTTAAAATCTGAAAAATCAAGGGAATCTAGAATTCCATCGGACACAAGTCTTTCAATTCTCCTTTGGGAGATGTGACCTAATCTCTTATGCCATAATGATACATAATTCTCATTGGTTAATTTTCTTTTAATACCTCGAGTACTTAATTGTAAGGTTTCATGATATGAAGCACTAGTATCAAGCATATAAAGGTTATCTACATAAGATAAAAAAACCAGTACCAACCAAATTTGAATTATGAAGAAGACTAAATTTATTATTTCCAAAGGAACAAGTATAACCAAATTTGTTCAATACATAAATAGAAACCAAATTTCGTCTAAATGACGGTACGATAAATGTCTCATTCAAATCCAAATAAGTACTAGACTTCAATAATAACCTAAATATCCCAATTGCTTCAACTTCAACCTTCTTTCCATCGCCCACAAAAATGTATCTTTCACCATCATTTGGCTTTCGGCAACCCTGCCTACACACACTGATGTGAGTAGTTGCACCAGAATCTATCCACCAAGTGTGTTTACGTACCGAAGTCAAATTAACCTCAGAACAAACTAGGTTAAGAAGTGGACCTTTCTTGACACGCCAATAATGATAGTTGGTACATTGCTTCTTCCTATGTCCCGTAGCTCCACAGAAGAAACAACCATCAACAATTTTTTCTTTATGTTGTTTCTTTGGATATGGAACCACTGCAGCTTCTTTATCCTTCTTTCTTTTCTTCCCCTTGTCCTTGGAAGTACTAGCCAAATGAGCACTTTCTGTCTTATCTTGCTTCAGTCTTTCCTCTTCTTGCACACAATGTGAGATGAACTCATTAAGAGACCAAGTCTCCTTTTGGCAGTTCTAGCTCACCTTAAATTGACTGAATTATGTGGGAAGAGATATCAGAACCAAATGCACAAGCAAATCCTCAGAGAGATCAGGCTTAAGTGCTCTTAACTTTGAAGCGAGATGAGACATTTCCATAATTTACTCCCTAATGTTCCCATTACCTTTATATTTCATTGAGATGAGACTTGCCAAAAGGGTACTTGTTTCAGTCTTTTCATTTTTTGGCAAATCTGTTCTTAATTTCTTCTGGGAAATCTTTGGCTGTCTTTATCGTTTCCGATATTGTGCCCCTGAATGCTTCTGGAATGGCTTTCTTTATGATCATCAAACACATGCGATTTGACTTCTCCCACCTTTCAAAGTCCTTTTTGTCATTAGAGGAACTTTTATCCATAAGAGGTGCAGGAGAAGGAGCCCTTAATGCAAGGTCCAGATCCATGACACCGAGAACTATATAAAGGTTCTCTTGCCATGACTTAAAGTTTGTGCCATTAAGCATGGGAATAGAATTAATATTGGCAGTAATGTTGGAAGCAGAACTGATAGCTGAATCAAAGAACAATAAACCAATAAAACTAGCTCATATAAGTCTTAAATAAAAAATAAATTCAAATAAAGGACAAATCCCATTTTAAGATATCGGACAATCTATTAATATTTGATCTTTGAAAAAAATATTAACTTGTAAGGGATATCTTGCCGTAATAATCAAACACTGATAATAAGAACATATTGAATAATAATTCTTCCTTTGGGCCGATTTATTATTCATATGTAAAACTAAATAATTATCGCATGCTTATTATTAAAGGGCACATGTAATTTTGTTAAAAAATAATCTTTCTTTGGGCCGATTAATATTCACATAAATTACATGTACGTAATTCTTTTTATATTTCGAAATAAAATTAATTTTTTTAACGAAAGAGGTCACTTTGGTGACATATTGTTTAAATTAATTTATCTCGAAATATATATATATATATATACACCAAAATTTGAATTTAAATTTGTATGGTATTACAAGCATGAAAGTAATATTCAACTTGAAAGGTCATGGGTTCAAAACCCCTTTGGCTCTAGACTTGAAAGGTCATGAGTTCAAAACCTCTTGAGATCCTTCATAATTTTCATCATTTAAGAGGCTTAAATATGAAACACCAAGAGTAGAACCTTTAACCTTCCACTACCATCAAATTAACCTTTATACCTAATTTCATGAATTTTATATCGTTGGAATCATAATAAAACGAGAATATTTCTGAATCCAAAAAATTTTCTGAAATATTAAACCTTTTTGAAAAAATATTTGCAGTCGAAAATTAATATCAATACCTTCCTAATATATTCTCAACAATTCAACATGAAATAGCTCTAATACCACATGATGGATTAATTACTATTTTCTGAAAACTATCACAAACAGGAACATTTATATTGAATTATCAAGAAATATAAATATTGATTTTGCGGAAGCGTACCTGAATCCATGACAAAAAGTTAAAATTTATGAGTCTGAGGTCTTATGCTCTTCCAGATCAACACTTTTATTTTCTCTCTAAACTTCTCTCTGACAATGGGAATCAGAAAATTGGTGTTGTGTGATCTGGGGACCATGACCCCTATTTATAACACAATCGTGTCTTTTCATATTTCGTATATTTCTATTTTAACCCATCATAAAATAGAAATTATGCTTGTCTCTACACAATAAAACCCACACTTTAATAATACATTAGTAAGGCCCCAAAACTTAAATTAATCACTTTAATTGACCTACTTTTATTTGATAGCCTATAATTCATATTTATTTTATATATAAGCCCATATATTAAATTTTACTCTAACAGATAGGATGTGTGAAATCCATAATAGGAGTTTCGGTCGCCTATACTCCAACCGAATTTGGGTTACTTGGTGGTTTCTAGATTGTGACCCAAACTTGCCTTCAAAAAAATGAAGCACTTAAGGTTGCCATTTTGTGAACTTGTTTCCTTTATAAATTAGTAGCTTTTGGTCACATTTTGCAAGTTTAGACTGCCTCAAATCCCATGTTTTTTATTTTTTTATTTTAGTATTAGTCCAAGTGCCCCACATTTTTTTCTGTGGCTGATTACATAGCTGTCCAAAAATATCGTCGTTAAGGTGAAGTTAGCATAGTTCTATGAGAAAACTACCCATTACATTTACAAGACACGCACAATCCTTCTTCTTACCGTGATTTCAATGTGATGAACTCTTCGGGTCCGTTTGGTTGTCCTTTTTTGCCTAGGCAAATGCTAAAAAGTTGGCAAATAAGAAAATTTGCCCACATTTTGGCTGTTTGGTTGCACAATTTGCCTAGGCATTATTTGCCAATGTACAACACCTCCTATGCACAATCTGTGGGTAAATTTTGCTTATCTATTTGAGTGGGAAATATTTGCCAACAAATTTGCCAACTTCTTAAACGATTTTAATGTTTTAAAAAATAATTTAAAAACTGTTTTAAATAATTGAAAAACTGTTATGAATATTTAAAAACTGTTTTACAATGTCTTAAAAACTATTTTTAATATTATAAAAAATTATTAAGAAAAATGTTTTACAAATTTTAAAAAAAATCGTATTAACAAAATCTTGTAAAAACTGTTTTTAACATTTTTAAAAAACTGTTGTGAATATATTATAAAAATAGTTTTAGTGTTTTAAAAAATAATTTTCAAAACTGTTTTAAATAGTTAAATAAACTGTTATAAATATTTAAAAATTGTTTTCTAATGTTTTGAAAACTGCTTTTAATGTTAGGAAAAATTGTTCAGAAAATGTTTTACAAACTAATGTTTTGAAAACTGTTTTTAATATTAGAAAAAATTGTTAAGAAAAGATTTTACAAACTTTTTTAAAAATCGTATTATAAAAATATTGTAAAAATAGTTTTTAACATTTTTAAAAACTGTTTTGGATATATTATAAAAATTGTTTTAAAGTTTTAAAAAACCTTTTTTAAAACTGTTTTAAAAAGTTTAAAAAAACTGTTGTGAATGTTTAAAAATTGTTTTGTAATATTTTAAAAACTATTTTTATTATTATAAAAAATTGTTAAGAGAATGTTTTATAAATTTTGTGAAAAATCGTAATATAAAAATATTGTAAAAATAGTTTTTAACAATTTTAAAAAGTGTTTTGAATATAATATAAAAACAGTTTTAAAGTTTAAAAACCAAATTAAAAATATTTTAAATAGTTAAAAAACAGTTGTGAATATTTAAAAATTGTTTTGTAATATTTTAAAATCTGATTTTAATATTATAAAAAATTGTTAAGAAAATGTTTTGCAATTTTTTTTAAAAACTGTAATATAAAAATATTGTAAAAACTGTTTTTAATATTTTTGAATATAATATAAAAACTATTTTTAAATAAATTAATTATCCGTCAATAATAATTACAATTATTCGTATCCTATCGGATTTTTCGAATTCTGATAATATCCATCTCTGGCACTTGGTGAAATCCTTTTGGTAGAGTACAAAAACAAAGATAGACAGGTATGGGGTACTTGATTTCCATTAATTATGAACAAGGAAGGTCCAATCACATAAGGAAAACTTTTCAAAAACACGTAAAAACTATCAATACTCAACTATTAATACTAAGATGCCAGTGGAAGAAAATTTAATCATATACCAAATTCTATTGCATGTTCGTAGCTTCTGAGGTTCTATCAACAATATCCTGTTATACTCTCCACCTTGCCAAATTAATAGTCGCTCTTTAATGTAACACCTCGTAATTTTGAAAACTTTAAATTTAATTATATTTGGGTGAAATATAAATTTTTATTTTGGAGAAATTCAAATTTATGATTTGGAGTAAAGTATTTGATTTGGAGAAATTATTTAAATTAGAGGATTTATTTAATTTGGGCAATTGAGATTTAATTATTTGAATTATTTTTGTGTCACATTCTTGGGTCGAAAAATTTGAGAATGTTATAAAATATTTTGGATGATAATTCTGAGTGTATGTTTGAGTCCCGATAGGCCGAAATAGTCGAAAAAGAGTACCCAACGGTAGTAAATTGGTCTCGTTGCATTTTTAGGCATAACCAAGCCCACATAAGAGTGTTTGGGCCCTTTTAAGAAAGCCCACAAGCCTAAAAACGGGATTGACTTAATAATGCCTAAAAGTGAGAGGGAGTGACAACCACAATTCATTTAAGAAACCCTAATTAAGTAGAGAACAAAAGAGAGGGCAATTGGAGAACCCTTGTGAGCCGAAATCAAGAACAAATGGGTGTGTTCTTCATCAAATCATCATTTATACCAAAGGATTCACCCTACGAACCCTAAGGCAAGTGGTTAAACTTGCTCCTAATTAATTGTAGATTTCTATCCAATTATAGTGGGTGTGAGATGAATATACTATTTTGGGTTAGTTTGATACGTAATTGGATTTCGATAAATTTAGATTTATAATCTGTAGAGGATTTGGGAATTCGATTTATTAACTTCAAATCTGTGTGGGTGTTTAATTAAGATTTGAAAATCTTGAAATCTTAAGTTCAATGTTAATTCATAATGGTTTCTATGTAAAAATTTATGGGCCGAAGTTTCCAAGAATGGTGTTAATGGTGGATGGTTTGAGCAATGGGTAAGGAAGGGAGAAAGCCAGGGTCATTCGAATGACCTGGTTTCTGTTCGAGCGATGGCCAACATCGTTCAAACGACAGGCCAGTCGATCGAACGAATTTGCTTTTTCGGGCACCTCTCCCCTTCCCCTATTTCGGCCCTGGGTTCATTTGTTTTGGGGGTTTGCTGTTTTGGGGATTTGACTTTGGGGGCTAAAATTATGGATTTTTTGGTGGGATATATTTATGGGATAATTAGGGTGGTAATCCCAAGGGAAAATTAAGGTTTACATCGAATGATTTAAGAACCTTAGATTGATAAGTGTGCAAGACTTATTGAAAAAAATTTTGAACAATATATTTTGAATATTGTATTTTCGGACCAAGTGAGCGAGTTCGGGTATATTGATTGAGCGACACCAAGGTAATAAATTAATGCGTAATTAATTAAATTTAAGTCGGAATACGAACTCGGGTATAGCTTGGGTTATACATATATATATATATATATATATATATATATATATATATATATATATATATATATATATATATATATATATATATATATATATATATATATATATATATATATATATTGTGTGTGTCTGTTCATAAATATCGGTGACTAGATATTTGGTAAAAAGCATACCCCTCTAGTGCTATCATAGGAGGTTACGTGATGTGGGTGAATCCCCTGGCTTGAGGAGCAGGGTGAGAATAATCCCCAAGTCATAGTATCCATAGTTAGGGGTGAGACGTCTTGGATATGATTCGATATCATTTTCGAAGGGAACTATGACCACCTCCACTGCGTTTAGTTTGTATCACTGATTCGAAGAGCTAACCATGTCAAGGTGTCTGGTGGATGAGTATATCCGGAAATGATAGTATTGTAGAGACATCCGGTGAGTGTCTACTCGGGAGGATGGTTATATATTTACGATATGTGTGTGAATGTTGTAATATGATGATACGTATATATGATGCAGATATTTGTATATAGGTAAAATACATGATGTGAATTGTATTGATTATATATAACACGTGAGAATGTTATATGGCACCCCATGAGAAATGATTAATTAAGTTAATGTGGTAAGTAACTTATAAATCATATATTAAACTTACTCGGGTTACGGGTTAGTGCAGTGTGACAGGAAAGTGTTATATAACAAGATTTAGCTACGGGGTAGATGATTAGGTGGGTTACAATTGAAAATGTTTTATGTGCACAATAGTTGAGGTGTGAGTCAGTCCTGAAGAGAGTGCGACACTAGCTTAAATATGAAGAGTGATAATACGCAAATAATGCGTATTTCATCCTCCGAACGGACGAATTTTAGCCCCCTCGAGTATCTTATTCCCTATATGTATGCTCGTTAACCAGACAACCTCGGATTTCTACGTTAACATGTTTTGCAGGGGTTAATTGTGCTTTTGTAGGTAATTGGATGCTAAGTGTGAACTTCGGACGCGTTCCGCTCTATTTCCGTACATAACCGCACGTTCAAGGGAATTTTAGTCTTTTCACATCTTGGGCACCTGGCCCAACATCTACATGGAAATTGTATCCCTCCTTGCAAGCTTCGCGTGGCTGCAAACGGTGCGCGATTCTGATTCATAACTAAGAAGTTACGGCGATTTCAGCGAACGATAAAAGCTTGGAAACCAAAACAGCAATGCAGTGTGCTGCCCCTGCTTGATCGATCGATCGACGATTTGGTAGATCGATCGACTATATTAAAATTTTCGAAATTTATCCTTGATCGATCGATCGACCAAATCATCGATAGATCGATGCTCTGTTTTTCTGCAGATATTTTGCATTTGTTTTCTTTTCTCTTTTCTCTTTTCTTTTCTAATTTAATTCCAACTTAGTATACATACCAATTTTGTTGTAATAAACACGAGTGAACGTTTTTAGATAGTTTTAAAAGATATAATAGTTAGGGTTTTGATGGTTTTGGATGGTTCTTCTTCATTTATACTTGGTTTGACACCACATTTGTTGTGTAAGTTGACTATTCATCTCCCCTACCATTAATATAGTTTGTATTTCTTCATTTCTTGCTTTCTAGTTGATTTACAAGCTTTCTAAATTAGATTTACATGTTTTATTTACATGCTTTGATTTACTTGCTTTGTAGTATAGTTTTATCGCGTTTATTTCCCGCTTTTCATTTACCGCGTTTTTACGATGCTTTCTAGGTAATTTAAATTAGGTTGTGCTTGAATTGAACTCACTCGGGTTGACGTGTTGCTTTGCTTTGGTGATGGTGTTTATGGGTCTATTTCGGGTGCGTTGTCCTGCTTATTGCGCCTAGGAGATTTAACGGGGCATATCATGTATGTCCCGTGCTTACGACCTTTCGTGCGTAATTTCTGGGATATTTGTTGACACCAAAATCTTATTAGGCTTTTATGATGATTTAGGGAGTGACAACCCTTGATTTAATTAACTGTTAAAACGAGATGCATTCTTAATAACTCGTCGACCCATGTAACCATTTTATACTAATTAACTCGAGTGAGGGATATTCGACACAACCTATAGTTTTACTCGCTTTCATAATCTAGTTTCAATACCTTGCCTAGATTAACATTTCCCTTTATGCATATTTTTCCTTTTAGTTTGTAATCATCTTTTACACTTTTATTTTGGAATATTAAATCACTTGAATTCTAGCAACTCGTCTCTGTGGATTTTCTATACCCGACTTACCGCTATACTCACCCGTTGAGTGTAGTCATAGTTTAGGTTTTTGTATAGTTCAGGTGAACCGAACATTATACGACCGGCGCGTAGGTGACTCTCGCGCCGCGGCAAAACCTTGTCTATCAAAGAGCAATCATGCATTTTAATTTACTGCAATTTAATTCACTTGCTAAATATTTTCAAAATGTTTTGGGTTCTAACCCTTACTATCAAATATTTTCAAAAACTTTTGGGTATCCATCCACAGGGATGCCACACTTGTTCTATTCCAGAGTTATGCAGCTGCGGTATATGTGGGTGCTGCAGAAGTTGGATTAGATGCCTCTCTCTCTCATTTATTTCTAGTTTAGGAATTCCATCTCAGTTGTATTTTCGAGCATGCTGCTCACTGCATTTATTCAATTATTTTAGTTCAGTTTGTATGAGATCTATTTTCTACCTGTCAGATTTATTTTGGTTTGGTTGTTGTTAGTCGATGTTTATTCAACTAGTGACGTGATTCAGAAAGTGTCTCTAATGTGCGTTCACTCTAGGCTCAAGTGCAAGCCTGTCGCATTAGTAATAAATCTCGTAAGTCGGGATCGTATCCACAGGGAAATAGGACAACAGAGTTGTGACGACGTTGGACAGATGAATGAATCCTAACTCTGACTCTAAAGGAAAAGGAAAAATGATTTGATTTGTGGAATGACTACACCAGGTGCAATTATGAAATTATGAAATTATGAAAAGGTGAAATTATACTAAACTACCTAAACTATGTGATTAGAAAAACAGGACGGGAATACAATTCGCCTACCCTAGTGTATTGCAGGTATAATATTAATCGTAAATTTAATTGATTAATTAGACCCAGAATTTAGTACTCCCAAGCCTTACGTATATGAGGTTCAAGCCCGCATCATACTTAATCTGAGGACGAGTAAATCGGTATCGCGATAGTTACACTCGAATTGCATTCTAAAGCATCCCGATTACCCAGAAGAAATCGAGATCTAAAGATCTACAATTTTCGTGTTCCTACGCAATACGGTCGTAATCAATCACTAAATTCATAGGATTAATGTTATACACATGCAACTATCACATCAGTCTGGGTTCATGTATCCCGGCCTTAGAAAATCTAGCCTAACATGCTGAAACTAATGAAAATAATTTTTGATTTGCAGAAAACCATGATTAAACTATGATTAAACTAAGAAAAATTTGTAGAATGATGTAGGAAGAGAATTGGACTGAAGAAAATTTAACTCCTAATCTTACCAAAGCAGTATAAGCAGTAATTAAGAACACTTGCAATCACGAAATTCTGAACAATCTTCAACTTTGAAATTAAAAGAATAAACTTTCTCTAAACAAGGGTTTTATGGAAAGAATGGAAAATTAACTGAAATTCTCCGTACTAAAAATGATAATAAAACGAGTTTATATACCCTACAAAGTTTCGTGAGTTTTAGCTGCACTAGGACTCTCCATTAGAGAGAGATAAAAAATCAAAACTCAACAGCCGGACCAGTCCGGGGCTTAGGCGGATCGGTCTGCCTGGGAAGCGGACCTGTTCTTTTATTTTCCTGGCGAATCGGTTCTTATATTTTCTTCCTTCTTCGGCTTGCTTTCGATCAGGGGTTCTTTGGAGTATAGCGCTGCGGACCGGTTCGGGGCTACTGCGGATCGGTCTGCCTATTTGACTTTTTTTCCAACGTTGACTGCTCATAACTTTTTGTCCAGGATTCCGATTGAGGTGTCGTTTCTTCCTATGTGCTCATGGACTTGATATCTTCAACTTCTCTTTAGGTGCCTCATCCGAATTTTGGGTGAAAATTACACTTTTGCCCTTTTGACTTTTCCTTCTTTTCTTTCTTGATTCTTCCGATTTCTTTCTTTCGTTATTGACATTAAATCCCTGCAAAATCAGTACGAAATACCAGAAACTCGGTGTACTTATTAGGATAAGTCAGTAGCAAGATTATGAGATAAATTCAAATCGATTACGTTGTTCGAGGTGCTAAAAGTAGCTAAATTAGGGGGATAAATTTGGAAGAATTTATGCCTAATCAAACCCTCTTAACTTAGAACTTTGCGCGTCCCGAGCAATGTAAAAGAATCCTAGCAAGGCTCAACTCTTAAAAATCATTTTATTGGGATAGAATACCTTTTTCGTGGGCAAGCGATTGCATTTAGCGTATGCAACAAGCCTTTAAACCCCTAGGTCACCCTAGTATGATGAGTTGTGTCTCGTGAGGGTTTGCAGTGAATGTACCCATAAAATTCGACTCAAAGAAGATTCAAATATGCAAAAATTGTCTAATTCAAACTTTCCCAGAAAATAGTCATCATCAAGTCATATTTGCAAGTCTCAAACCATAGTGTGTGTGTGTGTGTGCGAAGCCAGAAATATAACCGCTAATTTCCACCGATTGATCATTACGTTACTTACCCGAAAATTCGTTTTGATTTCAAATTCTCACGGAATGCTCTCACAAACAAATCTCTCCGATTATGGCTATTCTCTCGGTATGCATGATATAACAAGTAAATGTATTGGATGCAAAGTCACGCACACAAGTAAAAAAATGGAAATTTCATAGTGATTGGATCTCATCAACTGATTACGGTTTTAAAAACGGGAACATTGCCTCTTATTCGCACATTCAATCTCTTTTATTATCTTTTGGTGTATTAGCTCTTCACGCGGTAACCAATTTTCGCAATTTAGACTCGGTTAAGATTTTTTTAGGTTTTAAGGTGTATTGGGTAAAATTGGAAAAGGCTAAGAATTTCGGAATTGGAAAACTTTTCTTATGATGTCCGTTAGTGCTTTTTCCGGCTTTTTGCTCATTTTTTTCTTCTCTTTCTCTATTTTTTTTTCACTTCTTTTCTTTTCTTGCTATTTTTGTTGAGCATATTTATTTTTTTCTTGCCCCTTTATATGCACTTTTCGGACTTAAATTCTGAATTTTTCTATTTTTCGCAATTTCGGGCTATTTGGGTTTTCGGATTGTCAAACGAAAGGGAAAATCTATTTAGCTCAATTTGGGTTACAAAATGGGTGATTTTTCGCATCTTTTTTTGGCCAATATTTTTTAGTGACAAACGAGGGCCTACTTCATTTTCCAAAATATCAATTGCGTTACCATAAGCGTTTCGAGATGAATTTAAGTTTAGTGATCAATTTTGGCATGTTTTTCAAAGCAATATCGCACACATTTTTCATAACCGATCAAAATGAAAGGATTGAGATCCTCAAAGACTTTTTAGGCGCTGAAAAGAACTTTGAGTTAACAATTAACTCGGATTGATTTAAAAACTCGCAAAAAGTTATAGGCTCGAATCTCAATGGGTTTGTTAATCTCCACACTTATTCGTTAAGTCGTCAATTTTCGCTCAATTTCCATCTTTAGTCAATTTCGGCTTTGTGTATGTTGAATTTTACAATTTGGGACTTTAATCCTACTTTTAATGATATTTTTGAAAAATTTGAATTCCAATTTTTATTTATTTTGAACAAAAATATTTTTGGGTTTTTCAGAATTTTATGATTTTTTTTGGAAATTTCTTGGCATTTTTGAAAATTTGTGAAGTTTTAGAAATAGGCACTTGTGGCCCCCCCTAACTTAGACTTTTGCATTGTCCTCAAGCAAAAATGACTAAAAGCTAAACAAGGCAAAATAATAAGTGCGATAAATAAAAAAACAAATGGAGAAAATGCAGAGTTTATAGAATACAGGACTGTGGTACAATTAAAGGGAAAATATACAACCATGTTAAGAGGAAAAATAAATAAAAACTGCCATAACCACATAAAGCTTCACTGGGGCGGGGGTTGGGAAGAATCGGGCGCGTCGAGGCCATAGGGGTTATAGAAATAGGATGGCAATGGCTCGTTGGGGTCCCCTTGGCATCGGTATATGTCCGCTTGGAAACGGAACATCATGCTCGTATCACGACGGTAGTCAATAAAAAAGTTATCGAATCGCATCTCAAGCGCCGCAATATGGTTCGTGAGGTCGCTACCCGCCCACTCAAAATCAGGGTCATCTTCCTCGTCCGCCGATTCTTCATCCGCTCCTACGTCCCCATCTCTACATCAGCACTGACTGCTTCTGCTTCCTCTTCTTCGCTCTCACTCGAGGCAGCCTCTTCCTCGCTATCACTGCCCCGCCTCGCCCGAAGGACAGCTAGTTGTTTGGCGCTCTTAGTGCGGGTTCCCCGTCCAAAATGACCGGGAATGTAAGTACGATCGAGCGGCTCCGCAATGCCAGCATCCTTAAGGATGGAGGTAATCAATCGTGCATAAGGTAGTGGGGGTGCACCTTTTTCATCCAAGGCGGAGACCATGATGTCGTCGTATAGGGTGTGGACCAAGTGGATGGAAGTGTGTGGATCAAATAGGTGGTAGGTCAATGTGGTCTGACGGGGCCGCATCACGGAATCGTTGGATGTTTGCAAGATATTGTCGCACACAATTTGAAAAGTGAGGCGCGTCGTCTCATTAAGACGTCCAACGGCGACAGTTTGCCCCGTCCATGCAACATCAGGGGCAATGCGATCCATGATTATTTCTTTGGCGACCGGGGCGACGTTCCTTGGATAGGTGAATTCTTGGACATCGGGAACATCGTATTCGGCCAACTTGGCCGTGAGAAGGGCCAATGAAAAGGGGATGACTATACCGTCCACGTATGCTTGAGCCTCGAATTGGCCCGTCCAAATAAGGGTGCCATAAAAGGAGCAGACCTCGGCTGCCCAAACTGCTTCGTACGGTTCATTGAGGAATCAGCACCAACCCCTAGCCACAAATAGGACGATGACGGAGTTGGGCAGACCTGTCCATTAGATAGTGCGCTCCATATGGAGTTTGCGATTCGGACCGAAGAACCGATGGCACCAACGTTCCTCCTGGATGGAACGTAATTCCCCATGACCGAAGGGGAGGATGTCCGTGGAGCCATATTTGGTGGGGGCAGGTCGTTGGGCCATGATATCAGGGAGAGGTGGCTGGAAATTTAGGAAGAGAGAGAGAGGAGTGATGTGGTTGATGGTGTGGAGAGAAAAGGAGGCTATAGGTAGGTATTTATAAGTGGAATGGGGTGGGTAGGGTTTGGATTTGGAGGGAAATTGTTGGGAGAAAAAAGGGGGTGTATTTGGGAGGGAAATGGAGGGGTTGAGTGTGGGGGTGACGAATTGGGAGGGAATGAAGGGGATTGGGGAGAAGGGGGGTGAACCTAGGGAAATGGGGAAAAAATTCTGCAAAAAGCGGATCGGTCCGCCTGGGGACCGAACCGGTCCGGTCCTTTAATATGCAAGCCAATTCGACTACCGGACCAGTCCGGCTCAAAATTAAAGGAATCGATTCGAGGCGGACCGATCTGGCCATAATATAAAGGAACCGGTCCGGCTCTTGTTTTTGAGCTGGATTTCCCCCCTAACTTAATTTCGATCTCTCTTCTCCAAAAAATTTCACTTTCACAACATACTCCCTATCAATTTTGGATTAAAAACCTCTCGATACCAATGGCCAAAGCAACGTGACTCAATTTCCCAAAAATATGAATGCTTTCACTCGAATGTACCCTAATCCCAAGGACTCTCACTACACACGCGACTCTCATCTACTATACATAAGAATTCACCCCATACGCATCGGGGGTGCGACGACCTTACTGTAACAGCTCATTCTACCCCGTAAACGGGGTTCGACAACCAAACGGTGTCGACTTCTTCCACACACGCCTCTAGGTATGGCTTTAGGCATTGTCCATTTACTTTGAAAGTATTTCCCCCTTTCAAATCATCTAATACAACAGCTCCGTGAGGGAAAACATTATTCACAACGAACGGGCCCGACCATCGTGACCGCAACTTGCCCGAAAAGAGATGAAGCCGAGAGTTATAAAGAAGCACTTTTTGCCCGGGAAGAAAATCTTTGCGACGAATGATGTTATCGTGAGCGAGTTTCATCCTTTCTTTGGAGATTTTGGCATTCTCATACGCATTATTGCGTATCTCTTCTAACTCATTTATTTGAAGCTTGCGAGCTTCACCGGCCTTATCCACGACATAGTTTAACTCCTTAATTGCCCAATACGCCTTGTGCTCTAATTCCACGGGAATATGGTAAGCTTTGCCATACACAAAGCGGAAAGAGGACATTCCGAGCCGATTTTTGTATGCGGTACGATAGGCCCATAGCAAATCGTTCAATCTAAGTGACCAATCTTTCCGGGTAGGATTGACGATCTTTTCGAGAATGTTCTTGATTTCCCGATTTGCTAGTTTGGCTTGACCATTCGTTTGTGGGTGATAAGTCGTCCTAACCTTTTGATCGACACCATACTTTCTCATGAGCTTCGCGAATGGCCTATTACAAAAGTGCTTGCCATTATCACTAATTATCGCTTTCGGAACACCGAAGCGGGAAAGTATGTGTTCTTGCAGGAACTTAATCACCACTTTGTTATCATTTGTCTTGGTAGATATAGCTTCCACTCATTTAGAAACGTAATCTACCGCGACGAGGATGTATAGGAAACCAAAGGACGGGGGGAAAGGGCCCATGAAGTCAATACCCCAACAGTCGAAGATTTCAATAATGAGTATGGGGGTAAGAGGCATCATGTCTCGTCGAGTAATAGTTCCCATCCGTTGGCACCTATTGCAAGATTTACAAGCATCGTTCACATCCAGAAATATTGTGGGCCAATAGAGGCCGCATTGCAGAATTTTAGCGGCCGTCTTTTTGGTCAAAAGGTGGCCTCCACAAGCTTTCGAATGACAAAACTAGATGACTTTCGGGATCTCGTCATACGGTACACATCGTCGAATGATTTGGTCGGCGCAATATTTAAAAAGGAATGGATCGTCATAGAAAAATATGCGCGACCAAGTAATAAACCTCTTCTTATCTTGTTGTGTCCAGTCGGGAGGGACGGCTCCCGTGATGAGGTAATTCACTATATCCGCAAACCAGGGCAAAGAAAAGGTAGAAAAAAGTTTCTCATTCGGAAAGTATTCGTCTATGGGTATGGGATCACTAGGTATGTCGGACGAAAGCCGTGATAAGTGGTCGACAATGACGTTTTCTACTCCTTTCTTATCTTTAATGGAGAGATTGAACTCTTGTAGGAGTAGGATCCAACTTATGAGGCGCGGCTTTTCATCTTTCTTTGCAAGTAGGTATTCAATGCCGCGTGGTCGGTGATGCAAGTAATGGGAGAACCGATAAGG
This sequence comes from Sambucus nigra, assembly GCA_949130495.1. Lineage (NCBI taxonomy): Eukaryota > Viridiplantae > Streptophyta > Magnoliopsida > Dipsacales > Adoxaceae > Sambucus > Sambucus nigra. The sequence continues at coordinate 102,894,693 of OX422214.1, read as the reverse complement.
TATGACCGAAATTTATCGAGGGTAAAGACTACCGCTGGAAACTCCTTCTCCGTGGTAGAGTAGTTAAGTTGTGGTCCGGTAAGAGTCCGGCTAGCGTAGTAGATGACGTGAGCCTGCTTATCTTTTCTTTGGCCCAAAACAACCCCGATTTCATAATCGCTAGCGTCACACATAAGTTCGAATAGTAAAGACCAATCCGGAACTTGCATGAAGGGAGCGGACACAAGCATGGTTTTCAGTTTTTCAAAAGAGCTTTGGCATGCTTCTGTCCACTCAAACGGGGTGTCCTTCATGAGTAGGTTGCTTAAGGGTCTAGCGATGGCACTAAAGTCCTTAATGAACCTTCGATAAAACCCTACGTGGCCCAAGAAGGAGCGCATGTCTTTGAGCGATTTTGGTGGGGGAAGATCAGCTATGACATCTATCTTTGCCCTATCAATTCTAGACTTTAGATGATACTATGTGGCCAAGAACTATTCCCTCAGTGACCATGAAATGGCATTTCTCCCAATTCATCACTAAGTTCTTTTCCACACACCGGGCAAGCACTTGTTCCAGTTTTTCTAAACAAAGATCGAAAGAGGTGCCAAAAACGCTGAAATTGTCCATGAACACTTCGAGTCCTCTCTCGAGCATGTCGCTAAATAGGCTCAACATGCACCTTTGAAAGGTCGTGGGTGCATTACACAAGCCGAATGGAATACGTTTGTAGGCAAACGTACCAAAAGGGTAAGTGAAAGTCATTTTCTCCTGGTCAAGTACATCTACCTCAATTTGGTTATATTCAGAATAACCATCAAGGAATCAATAGCAAGGGTGGCCCGCTACTCTCTCAAGCATTTGATCAATAAATGGTAAGGGGAAATGGTCTTTCCTAGTTTCCACATTAAGTTTACGATAATCAATGCAAACGCACCACCCGGTGGTGGTACGTTGGGGAACTAACTCTCCCTTAGCATTCTCAATAACTGTCATGCCCGACTTCTTCAAGACGACTTGAATAGGGCTCACCCACTTGCTATTCGAGATTGGGTAGATAATCCCGGCATCCAATAACTTGATGATTTCGGCTCTCACCACTTCTTTTATATTGGGATTTAGCCTTCTTTGCATTTCTCTTGAGGACTTGACATCCTCTTCGAGATGGATCTTGTGAGTGAAAATTAAAGGACTTATCCCCTTCAAATCAGCAATGCACCAACCAAAAGCACTTTAGTGCTTTCTCAGAATTTTCAACAGTTTACCCTCTTTCTCTTCGTCTAGGCTAGAGGAGACAACAACATGAAATGTCTCATCCTCTCCTAGGTATGCATATTTAATATGGGAGGGAAGTTTCTTCAATTCAAGGGTTGGAAATTTATCGCTGGAGGGAACCATGCGTGTATCCCTCGGTGGTAATTCCTCGAATCTAGAAACCCAATTTACATCTCTCGCGTCCTCGTCCGACGCTATCTCATCAGGTAGTTCTCTCAACTCCCCAACCTCCCTCTCGAATGTGGTGTACGTCCCCTCACTCTCATGGCTCGACACTAAATAGGACCCTAAAGTGTCTTCGCAATAATTCTCCTTAAAGTACTCCTCTACTATCTCATCAATGAAGCTCACCATGTGAAGATCATCTTCTTCCCCCGTATGCTGGTCTATATGGAAGATGTTGGTTTCTAAGGTCATTTTCTCAAAAGTGAGTTGCATTCTCCCATTCCGAGTATTGATGATTGCGTTAGCCGTAGCTAAGAACGGGCGCCCAAGGATGATGGGAACATGGTTGCTCGAGGTGAAGGAGGGATCAGTGTCCCAAATGACAAAGTCTACCGAGAAGTAGAAAGTGTCAACTTTGACGATCACGTCCTCAACTATGCCTCTTGGGATCTTCACGGTTCGATCCACTAATTTGAGAGTGACCTTTGTGGGCTTGAGGTCGCCCTAATCAATTTGCCTATAGATGGAGTAAGGGAGGATATTGACACTTGCTCCCAAATCAAGTAAGGCTTTTTCGATTTTATTTTCTCCAATGATGCGGGAAATGGTGGGTGCACCGGGATCTTTAAATTTAGGCGGGAGATCGTTCAGTAGAATGGAGCTAACGTTCTGTGCTAGAAAGACATTCTTCTTTACCTTCATCTTCCTTTTTACCGTCAACAATTCTTTGATGACTTTAGAATAAGCTGGAATTGTCTTAATGGCATCGAGGAAATCTCCTTTCCTCGATGTGACCACTCTTCGTACCGTTCCTCGAGTGGTCACATTAGAGGAAACGGTGCCGTGGAGGGTGGTTTCACTACTACCTCAAGCTCACTAGTGTCTTCTTTTTCACTCTCATTCAAGGGGACATCTTCGGCCTCTTTCGTGCCGGGCGAAATATCCTTATCTTTGGTTGTGTCGAGTGGGGGAGGTGATAAATCAATGAATCTCCCACCACGAAGAGTGGTCACAGCTTGACATTGCTCCTGATGTTCTGTCGAGGTGGAGCTAACACTAGTTTGACCTTGGGGAGGTCTTTGGCCCTAGACAGGAAACTTGCCCTTCTCTTGGACACTCAACAAGGATTGTATCTTTGACAGATTTATATTTATGTCGCTAATCAGGCGATCATATCCCACATTGGTTGCAGTCTGGCTATTGATAAATTGATTCATAGTATCCTCGAGAGTTCTCCGCGGTGGCGGGATATATGCTCCTTGAGGTGGTGGTGCTTGCACATGTCCTTGCATGTGTGGAGCTTATCGAAAGTGTTGTGGCGGAGGAGGGGCAACATGTTAAGTAGGGTTCATCGCAGCATGTTGTTGCCCATAGCTAAAACCAGGATGGTTTTTCCATGAAGGGTGTAAGAATTCCCGTGCGGTGCACCGAAATTACCCTTAAATCCTCCTATACCACTAACTTTCTCTTGAAGCATCACTTTATAGGCGAGTATAGTCGGGCATTCCTTAGTTGAATGACCCGCCTCACAAATCGCACACACCTTCTCGACGGGGTTTGGTATGGATCCAGTTGGTCCTCTTCCATATACCTCACATAGGTCTCAAAATCCTTTCTTAAGCGTATCTAATCGACTGCCCGTCATAGAAATTTTATCTACGTGAAATAGCCCGGACGCCGCTGGAGTGGTGGTCACTTGACGGTTTTGATTTTGAGCATTAGGATCAGATGTATCCCTAGATTGGGTAGTCTCGACGACATACCTCAGGTGAAGCTCAGCATCGTGGACATCAAAATCGACAAAGGGACCACTACCCATGGTCTCAACGAGTTGATTGGAGTTAAGATTCAACCCATTATAGAGAAAGGAAATGATTTGTGTTGTATCAAATCCATGATGGGGCATGAAGTAACTAACTCATTGAAACGCTCGTAACATCGATGAAATGGCTCATTTTCTTATTGTCTGAACACTTGAATTTGAGCCTTTATGGATATTGTTCGATGTGGTGGGGAGAATTTCTTGAGAAATCTAGATTGCAACTCGTTCCAAGATGGAATCGATCTTGGAGGTAAAGACCATAGTCAGGTCTTAGCTTTATCTTTTAGCGAAAAGGGTAAGAGTTTAAGGCGGATCACCTCTTGTGTGCACATTTGATCATTAAGAGTATCGTACACATCCACAAATTCCCTAATGTGAATATATGGCTTTTCAGAATCCATACCATGGTAATTGGGTAACATCTGGATCATCCCATTTTTAAAACAAAATTGCCCGGCATTATACGGGAGTATAATGCATCCCGGAGTGACAGTACGCTCAGGATATAAGATTTCTCTCAGCGGGCGGTATGGGGCCTCTTCCTCACCGACGGCTGCACTACCGTGTTGTGATATTTCTCTCTCTCTTGAGGACTCGGTATCCTCACTTGGTGTGCTCGAAGTTTGCTCGGAGTTGTGTCCTAATAAGGAAAAGAGAGTGTTGTTTGAGATTGAGTGTGACGGTGTGGGAGGTGGAATCCAGAACTGTGGGGGGTTAGGAGTGTGGGGGCTATCGGGGTCGTACTCAACTATGGGGTTTTCGTGAATATGAGTTGGAGTATTATGGGGTGTGGGAGTGAGTTCATAATTTTGCATTAACATCTTGGGAGAGATGATGATGGATCTTTTTGTGCTTTTTGAATTTTTTTTGTGTTTTTGGATTTTGGGAAATTTTTGGTCAAAGTTTTAGATTGACTCAATCTAATCCTAAGTCTACCTAATTCCCCGGCAACGGCGCCAAAAACTTGACGCGACTAAGAATGTGTCTCAGAAGTGCGTTCACTCTAGGCTCAAGTGCAAGCCTGTCGCGTTAGTAATAAACCCGGTAAGTCGGGATCGTATCCACAGGAAAATAGGACAACAGAGTTGTGACGACGTTGGACAGATGAATGAATCCTAACTCTGACTCTAAAGGAAAAGGAACAATGATTTGGTTTGTGGAATGACTACACTAGGTGCAATTATGAAATTATGAAATTATGAAAAGGTGCAATTATACTAAACTACCTAAAATACTGATGAAGAATGATTTAAAACATTAAACTATGTGATTAGAAAAACAGGATGGGAATACAATCCGGAAACCCTAGTGTATTATAGGTATAATATTAATCGTAAATTTAATTGATTAATTAGACCAAGAATTTATACTCCCAAGCATTACGTATATGAGGTTCAAGCTCGCATCATACTTAATCCGAGGATGAGTAAATCGGTATCGCGATAGTTACACTCGAATTGCAATCTAAAGCATCCCGGTTACCCAGAAGCAACCGAGATCTAAAGATCTATAATTGTCGTGTTCCTACGCAATATGGTCGTAATCAATCACTAAATTCAGAGAATTAATGATATACACATGCAACTATCACATCAGGCTGGGTTCATGTATCCCGACCTTAGAAAATCTAGCCTAACATGATGAAACTAATGAAAATAATTTTTGATTTACAGAAAATCATGATTAAACTAAGGAAAATTTGTAGAATGATGTAGGAAGAGAATTGGACTGAAGAAAATTTAACTCCTAATCTTACCAAAGCAGTATAAGCAGTAATTAAGAACACTTGCAATCACGGAATTCTGAACAATCTTCAACTTTGAAATTAAATGAATAAACTTTCTCTAAACTAGGATTTTCTAGAAAGAATGGAAAATTAACTAAAATTCTCCATACTAAAAATGATAATAAAACGGGTTTATATACCCTACAAAGTTTCAGGAGTTTTAGCTGCATTTGGACTCTCCATTAGAGAGAAATAAAAAATCAAAACTCGACAGTCGGACTGGTTCGGGGCTTAGGCGGATCGGTCTGCCTGGGAAGCGGACCGGTTCTTTTATTTTCCTAGCAGACCGGTTCTTTTATTTTCTTCCTTCTTAGGTTTGCTTTCGATCCGGGGTTCTCTGGAGTATGTCACTGTGGACCGGTCCGGGGCTACTACAGATCGGTCTGCCTATTTGACTTTTTTCTCCAACTTTGACTGCTCATAACTTTTAGTCCGGGATTCCGATTGAGGTACCGTTTCTTCCTATGTGCTCATTGACTTGATATCTTCAACTTCTCTTTAGGTGCCTCATCCGAATTTTGGGTGAAAATTACACTTTTTCCCTTTTGACTTTTCCTTCTTTTCTTTATCGATTCTTCCCGTTTTTTTCTTTCGTTATTAACATTAAATCCCTGCAAAATTAGTACGAAATACCAGAAACTCGGTGTACTTGTTAGGATAAGTCAGTAGCAAGATTATGAGATAAAGTCAAATCGATTACGTTGTTCGAGGTGCTAAAAGTAACTAAATTCAGGGGATAAATTTGGAAGAATTTATTCCTATTCAACTAGTATTTGATTCAGATATTTGTGAAATGATTGGACTCTGTTATATTGTGATGGTTCTATTTAGTATCTTGTTGTTCTTAATGACTTGGAAATTTAAAAGATAAAATTTTGGCACCGACTTAATTAATAATTAAGTGGTTAGTAATTAATATGTTTTCGGCGGTGATACTAAGACTGAACCAGATGAGAATCCTGTTTAATTTGATAAATGCCTAGTCACCCGTTATTTAATTAGGCGGATGTCACTTCTAAAACCGACATTTATTAAGTATACACTCAACTTTTTCACTATAATTCAATTTGGTTTGTTGATTATGTTCATGAAAGAAAGAGAAATATTCATTTGGGATGTCCCACAAAGGAAGCATGACTATTAATTTGAGATAAACAATGACAAAGCTAAATAGGGGACAAAGGGGGGCATGCCCCCCCCCCCCCCCAAGATTTGGAAATGTTCTTTAGTTAGGTGTATAGTATTGTTTGAGAAATTTTAAATTACCGAGAGTAATCTTTAGTCAAGCTGGAGAAGTGGATCAAGCCTAAAAATAAGGAACTATCCTTATCATTATAAGAAACGTGGATGTCTACACCACTTTAACGGTTTCCAATATTTCTTATCATCTATTATAATTTTTTTTCATTATTCTTTACCTACACAGAAGAGAAGACCTACACAAAAAAAAGGCCTCAGCCTCTCCTCCTTCGGCCATGCCAGCATTGCCTTTTGCATAAAAAACCTACAATCTGTAAGTCCCCCCCCCCCCTCTTTAACATAGGTTACTTTAATTAATGGATGTTTTCTATTTTTTTAATAGTTATATGTGAAATTACAAAACTTAATAATTATATCCCTTGAATTAATCTATTAATTGAATTAAATGATATGAACTATAAATTTAATTCTAACTATCTAATTACGAGTTTAATTTCATACCTACTTGTATAATTTACTTAATTGCTAATTAATTGTTAATTTAATACAAATATTGATTTCTAATTAATTGCAATTGTTGATTTTATTTATAATTTGCTTAATTTTTCAATTATAGCGATTGATTTTTGTTTAACTATTTATAGTAATATCTTTAATTATATTGTCAAAATCAATTAATTCAAAAAATATAATAATTTTTATTTGAATTTTTTGTAATTATTATTCATTTTGTTTCTAACTTTGTGTTATAGAACCATATGGGAATGTCATGTACGATCGACTCGTTTTTTAAGAGGAAGCATGTCGAAAGTGAGGAGGCCAACACATCACTTCCTTCCGAGCCTAATGTTCAAACTTCGATACCCGAAGTTGTTGAACAACGTACAACAAAATCACAAAGATTGAAGCTATGGAGTTTGACATTAATAATTTGGAGCGTGATCCTGGAAAACGTCGTGAAATATGGAGATATCATCCTAATGTATAAAATGAGGTACGACTAGCTTACATTAATTACGGTCCTTATCAATGCATTCTTCCAGAGTATCCTTTGTCTGGACTTGAAAAGCATCCTCGTCGATTTCAAGCATCATGGTTTACCATATTTCCATCTTGGTTAGAGTATTCTCCTTCAAAAGATGCAGCGTTCTGTCTACCTTGTTATCTTTTCAATAATGAAGGTGGGCAACATTCACAAAGTGCCTTTTCCAAGGATGGATTTAGAACATGGAAGAAAGTAAGGGATGGTAAGAACTGTGCATTTTTAAATCATGAGGGAAAAGATCTGAATTCATCACATAGGATTGCTGAAAAATCATGTGAGGATCTAATGAATCAATCACAACATATTGAGAATATTTTTGAAAGACAAACCTTTGAACAAATTGTAAGCAATCGGTTATGTCTTAGAGCCTCGATTGATTCAGTTCGATATCTCACACTGTAAGGTGTGGATTTACGAGGTCGTGATGTAAGGAAGGAATCTAGTAATCGTGGTAATTTTCTTGAAATGATAAACGTTTTGGGAGATTATAATAAAGATGTTGCAAATGTTGTGTTGTGTAAGGCTCCTCAGAGTGCCCAATATATATCATCCCAAGTCCAAAATTAGATTTTACTTGTTTACGGAATGAAAATTAGAAAGGTGATTCGAGAGGAAATTGGTTATGCCAAATTTTGTATCCTTGTTAATGAAGCTCGAGATCAGTCAAAAAAGGAGCAAATGGCTATGGTTTTAAGATTTTTTAATAAAGATGGTTTCATTCGAGAGCATTTTTCAGTATTGCACATGTTCCAGACACGAGGGCATTAACTTTAAAGAATGAGATTTTTTCCACCCTTTCTCGTTACGGTTTTGACATTCAGAATATTCGAGGTCAAGGATATGATGGAGCAAGTAATATGGGAGGCAAATGGAATGGGTTACAACATCTAGAAGAGTTATCCCCGTTCATCAGTTTTGTTTAAAATTGAGTTTTATCATAAATATTGTGAACTCTTCTTGTAAACGTAATAATGAACTGAAAAGTGCCCATGCCTCAGATATTGTTTATTTAGTTTCTATTGAAGAACTTGAGACTGGTACAAGAATGAATCAAATTGGTACTTTACAAAAATCTAGAGATACACGATGGAGTTCTCACCTAAGATCTATATCTAGCTTGATAAAGATGTTTAGTGCAACTTGTCAAGTTTTATTAAATCTCATCGAGGATGAAAATTGGGAGCAATGTGGGGATGCGGATACAGCTTAGAATTATATGATTTCTTTTGAGTTTGTGTTCATCTGGCATCTTATGAATTTTTTTTAGAAATCACTGATATGCTTTCTCAAGCTTTGCAATGGGGGTCTCAATACATTTTGAACGCTATGCATTTGGTGAAGACCACAAAAAAATTTGTTCAGAAATTAAGGAATGATGGATTTGACACTTTTATTATGAAGGTGAAATCTTTTTGTGAAAGGCATACATTTGATGTCCCATATATGAATGCTTTGTTTGTGGAAAAACGAGGCCAAGCACGACACCAACAAGATTAGTTTACCATTATTGAGCACTATCGTATCAATATTTTTATTGCTACTATAGACTCTCAGTTGCAGGAGCTAAATATCAGATTTAGTGACAATGCGATGGAGCTCTTGGTTCTTAGTTCTGCATTGGATCCTCAAAAAAGGAATACATCTTTTAGTGTTGATGATATATGCAAGCTTGCTGATGTATTTTACCCAACAGACTTCACGGAGCATGAGAGAGACGATTTGAGGGTACAATTGCAAGATTACGAGTCTGATGTCATCCAACATCCCGAATTTCAAGAATTATCCATAATTTCATATTTATATAAGTGATTGGTGAAAACAAGAAAGTCGAAAATATATCCATTAATTGATAGGTTGATCAGGCTTGTTCTAACTCTTTCAGTTTCTACTGTAACTACAGAACGCGCATTTTCGGCTATGAATCACATCAAATCTAAACTTCAGTACAAAATGGAGAATGAATATATTTCAAATTCTCTTTTGGTCTACATTGAGAGGGAAATCTCAAGAAATTTTAGTACGGATGAAATTATAGATGGATTTCATGATTTGAAAACACGTCGAGTGCAATTTTGATATAGTTTTGACATTCCTTTAATAAAGATTTGATTAGTTTTTCACGAAGTGTATACCTTTTGTTGATATATATATATATATATATTATCATTTAAATCTTTATTCCCCCCCCCCCCAAAAAAAAAAAAAAAATTAAATCCTGGCTTCGTCCCTAGAGACAAAAGAAGTATAATCAAAAGAAATGATTTATGAAGCACAAATGCAGTTGCAGAGGTGGAGGAACAACAACTTGCGTTAGAAATTTTCAAAATATTAGGATACATGTATGCCTGACGAAATATATATATATATATATAAAAGATATTATATTATTAAAAAAAAATCCTTGACGATGCATTAATTTTGTATAGATGGATACTAGAAAAGTCGAAATATAGTTACATTACATTCATTACTCTCTAAAATAGTTATATTCCTATAAAAAAATAGGTAAAAAACTACTAGACAAGACCCAACCCAAAAAAATGAAACTGTCCAACTCACACATAAAAGCGTTAGTCCAGTTTAGCTCTCTAACAATTCTTTATAAAAGAGATGGAAAAATACAATGATTCAAAGGCCCACGGTTTAGACCTCTAACAATTTTCAAATTTTGGCCAACATTTGGTGCGCTCTCAAAATTCTAAAGAAAGCAGCAATATTGTTTTCTTAACTGCACCTTGACTTGAAATATCAGATGTTAAAAATTTATCACTGATTCTGGTGAATTTTTTGATTCATTACAAAGTACCATTATACAATAATCTGTATTTTGATTCAACTAAATAAGATGGGATATGTAGAGGACGGGATCAGAGTTTAATTCAGTTGTGATTCAGGTGCATTGAACATTTTGAAGACTATTTACTTCATAGGAAATGCTTATATACTTTGTCTCTTTTTCACGTTGAAAGAAATAATTACGATTATTAGATATTTAATTTCCTCACAAAGATGAGATGCTTTACTATCCACAACTTAAGATGATTTCGTGATAAAATAGATAACTAATTTTGACATAATAATATTGTCTCTGGAACAGACTTGGGGTCAACTGGGTTTGCTCCCCAGTTTGACTTTCGGCACTGTCAAAATAATGCGTAGCCGTGAACGGGGATTAGTCGAGGTGCGCGTAAAGATGGTCCGGACACATCGTGGTACGCTACCCAATTTTTTTGACATAACATGTAAAGTTCACGTTACAGATGTAGGATTTATGAAATCCACAATAGGATTTTTGGTCGCCTGTACTCCAACTGAATTTGGGTTACTTGGTGGTTTCTAGATTGTGACCCAAACTTGCCCTGAAAAAAATTAAGAACTTAAGGTTGCCATCTTGTGAACTAATTTCCTTTATAAATTAGTAGCTTTTGGTCACATTTTGCAAGTTCAGACTGCCTTAAATCCCATGGGAGATACTCTCAATTGACCCGATATGCTTTGTTTTATTTGTTTGGGAGAATGAAATATGGAACCTAAACTGAGCTCGAACAAGCTTCAAAGCGAGCACACACAATTCAAATGCACGCGTCTTGCTATTTTTGTTATGTTATTTTAGTATAATTAACACCAATTGATCAAATTCTAGTAGAACTCAATAAGATAATGAACTTAGAAATATGATCAAGCTTGACTCCCTGATTTTACAAGCTGATCTTGAACAAGTTTGTTAAGTTTAATGATCCTATTGAACAAACATAAAGCGAGCTTGAGTAGCTTTGTACGTTTTACAACCCTAATCATGTCAGGGGATTCGTCACATTTTCTTGCATTAGGGAGAGATAAGAAAATTATTCATTCCTTACTTTTGAAAGTTTAGTTAGGGAGAGAGAAGAAAATTTGGGGGTTATACAGAGGAAACAAAAATATATGGGATATGATCAAGTTTGTGGCGTTATTATAGTCTTTGTCATCAAAACACTTTAAAGATTTTTAACCCTCTTCTGTTCCACTGAGTTTTTAATGGCTTGATGATGATGATGAATTAGTGTTCAAAAGTTTATTCCAAGTCTCATAGAATTGACAACAACCAATGTTTTGGAACTTTTTCTCAAATGAGTATATTAATCTAGATATAACGTGACATGACGTGAACGTTACAGATATTTAAGTTTGAACGGTTTTATTTTATCTTTATCAATTCACACGGAACACTAACTCACTATATATGGTTCATATACGACCCATACAAATACGACCCGGACACTACATGACCACTGTAATAAGTTTAAGTGCATTGTTTATGTTGCGAAATATATAATAGATCTAAATTACATTTAATTTACATCATGTATTGAGGATTTTAATCTTGAAGCGTAAAAACTAAATGTAATTTATGTTGTGGTCATAAATTCTTACTGCTTTGGGGATTTGGTACCTGTTTTTGTTGTGAAAAATATGTTTTTGACAATAATTCATGAGTATATGATATTAGTTGGCATGAAAACTTTTAACTTTCATTGAAGTCCAAAGTACAAAGAACAGAAAAGTTGGAGAAAAAACATATGTCTGATTTTTAGAACTACTGATGTGAGGTCAGACAACAATCTCAACACTAGTATTCATGAAAAAAGAAATAGCACTTACTAATGTAAGTTCCAATTCTAGTGTTGTGAATGTGATAGGAAAAGAACATAAAATAAATCCTAGCATAACTAGTTTAAACTTTATGAGTTTAACTCTTAGGGTGTTTTGATTTCCAATAGTATATGACGTAGTTGTATTGTTATTAATTTGTTTCCAATTTTCTTACAACAAAGTTATAGTTACATGGAATTTTATGTTGCGATATTTAGGTGTTTATAGGAACAATATTTATCTGATGATTTTGACTAAATCAAATGCTTGTCGTGGGGAGTGGAATATACACATGTATTCAATTTCTTAATGGTTTATTATCTGTTAATTTTTATTACGTCCAATCTTAATATTTGTTGAAATGTGCTACATGGTTGCAATTGAAATATATCTATATATGACACTTGAACACCTTGGAATTTATTTTTTATTTTATAGTGAGATTTTGCATTTTATGGGTGATTTAAAACCTTGCAGGTTGAAGTTAAGAATGTTTGAGTTTTGGACTTGGATTTGATTAGTATCCATTTGTTTTAGGTAATTAAAACCCATAAAGTTTGGCTCTAAATTCCAAACCTGAAATAATTTAAATGAATCAGAATAGAATTTCTGAGCACTTGAACTCTAGAGGGACCTTAACAACCCAAATTATTTAGCTAACTATGTTTGAGTAAAGAAAGATGACTAGTGTCGCATCCATTATTCTTTACACGATATAAATTAGGTAATTGCCATATTGGATCGAGAATGACACATTACTAACTTTAGTTAAAGCTTAGTTTGTGAGACGAAACATGAATTGATTATTCTCTAGCTCATTTATTAATGTATATGAATTCTAATTGTTCTGTTATAGTAATGTTTCCTTCATTTTTTAGTTATAATACTATTTCCTTCATTATTCTCTAGATCATTTATTAATATATATGAAACAAGATGTAAATGAAGTGTCTTTATGGTATGTAAAAAATAATTTAATTCTTTGTAAGCATAAATATTGGCCATGGCACAATCCTTATTTTCCATGAAAACATTGGCCATCTAAACACCCTAAGAGTTAAACTCATGAAACTTATACTAGTTATGCTAGGATTTCTTTATTGTTCTTTTCTTATGACATTCACAGAACTACAAATTGGAAGTTATAACACAATTTAAAACTTTCTAAAGATTAAATTCCATATCTTAGTAAGTGTTAATTCTTTTCTCCATTTGAATACCGATGTGAGCATGATGTCAATTCCCACTATACAAACCGAGCATAGGGTTCTGATCGCCCATACTTCCATACTTTCTGAAGATTTTTCCAGTTTTTAAGCCTTTTAGATGGTCTGAACATAGATATTTTTTAAATCTATTGATTTTAGCTATATCGATATGTTTGGATAGGGGTGTGACTAATATGAGTGAATAATGTGGATCTTGGCCCACGAAGTTTTGTTTTCATTTATGGTAAAGGTATAACAGTCCCATATCTGTTCATTAACTTCATTTGGTCAGTATTGGCACATAAAGCTTGCTTTATGCAGTTTTGAGTGTTTTTTTTATGAGAAGTGTGCTGAAACCGCCTTTGCATATTGTTTCTTTTCTTAATTGGGTTTTTGTTATTCCTTGTTGGTTAATAGTGGTTATTGGTTGTTGTGTGGAAGTTTCATGTATTTGTATATCATCGTTTGGGTGGTTGCGAATCTTATGTGGCGCTATGGCTTTTGTTAGAGAGATGTAGTCTCATGTAGTTGATGAATCGATTCATTCTACTCATAATTCTTGAACTCGTGAACGTCGTAATGGATGTAATATAAGGTTTGGTCAGAAGTTTAACTGTTGTGGTGGTATTGGGCATACATTCAGGATAAGTGGGGAAAACCTACTCTCCGTGATCAAGCGTGTGGGAGTCTTCCTATCAGTGTTTCACAATTAATTTAGATGGTCCCTCCATGTCTTCTGGTTCACATGATGCACTATTCACTCAACTTAATTAGCTTATTCAGAACCATTATACCAATTACACATTAATAATGCTTTTTTACATGGTGACCTACATGAGGAAGTTTATATGGCTCAACCACCTGGATAATTTTCTTCTAGGAAGGAGCAGGTAGTATGTTGGTTACGTAAAGCATTATAGGGTTTGAAACAGTCGCCACATTCTTGGTTTGATAAATTTAGTGAGGTTGTTATTTAATATGGATTTTAACACTTTTCCTCTTATCATCAGTGATTTAGGTATAACTGATTTTAAGCTTCCTTTCAGTGAACAATTCTATACTAAAAATTTAGGATTCTTGTGTTATTTCATTGGAGTAGATATTACTGGGTCGAAGGAAATGATTAGTTTGTGCCATCAACTCATAAAATTAAATTAGAAAAACAATCCAATGTCGCTTCATTTTATTATTGTGAAGAATCGTGTCATATTTGTGAAGATTCATTTTATATTTAAAAAGATTTATTTTACATTTGTGAAGACTCGTGTCGCTTCTTTGCACATATTTATTTGTAACAAAACTATTATGATAACCTTTAGGAGGGGCACAACTGCACGAAGCACAACTTATAGCTAAGGGGTCAAGAATGGAGAATAGTTCCACCTCTAGCACATGAGTTTCATAAACGTGCACACTAAACTCTACAAATGGAGAGGCACCTGAATCAGGTCCAATATCACATGCATGTGTAATAACCCGTAAATTCAAGGACCTTTAATTAAATAAAATATTTGGAGAAAAAGAATTTATTTTATTTGAAGGAATTAAATTCATGATTTGTGAATTTTTAAATTTGAGGAATTTATTAATTTGGCGAATTTAGGATTAAATATTTTGGACTATTTTATGTCGCCTTTTGAGGTTTTAAATTTGGAAGATGTTATAAATTAATTCGGATGGCAATTCAGAGTGCACGGTTGAGTCCGAAATGGGTTAAAATAGTCCGAAATGAGTGGCCATATATATTGGGTTTCGAAACTTAATTAGACATAATTGAGCTCCAAATAAAGAGTTTGGGCCATTTTAGGAGGCCCATAGGTCCAAAAACGGGAATTGAGTTTTTAACCCTAATTGTGTAAGGATGATGCAACTTAAAATCATTTTAGAAGACTAAAATTGTGGAGAGCTCAAGAGGAGAGCCATTAGAAGAGAATTTGGGGATTTTTGGGAGATTGATTCAAGAACAAGAGGAGACCCTTGAATTCAATCCAACATCTTCATCCAAAGGCTTTGATCTATAAATTAAGGTAAGTGGTTTAATTTGCAATTGTTAATTTGCATTTACATATTCATATTAAAGGAGGTGAGAATCAATTAATATGTTAGGGTTTGTGTTCAAGAGAAATTGGAGATTTCTTTGATTGGGAATTTATAAATCTGTAAAGGTGTTAAGATTTTATTAATTTGATGCCCTAATTGATGAAATTGTTGGGGTTAGATGGAATATGATACAAGTAGGGATTTAGGATGAATCTGGGGAAGTTTTGATGAAGAAATCTGTACAGAATGAAGATTTTGAACATGTTAATGGCGGACTGAGTTTTACTGGTTAGATTACGGGTGAACATGATACCAGGGTCGTTCGAACAATCTGGTATCTCGTTCAAATGAGAGCCACTATCGTTCGAATGACAGGACTTGTCATTTGAACGACATGTTAAACCCTGTCAGATTTTCTTCTTCCCCTGATTCAGACATGTTATGTGTTTTGAGATACACAGTTTCTTCATTGGGTGATTCTCTAATTTTGGATATAATCTAGGGTTTAAATTGGTGAATGTTTACCCTTGACTTAATTAGAAGATTTGTTAATTTGAAGATTTAAGGTTCATGATTTAGTGAATTGTAACCTTGTTAATTAAGCGGCTAAACTTAATTGAATGAAATTGAATGATGGATTTAAAATATTGAATTTCGGGCCGAGAGAGAGAGTCCGGGTATAATTGGTAGGGTGACACCAAAATAATGAAAATTAATTAGTGTATAATTAATTGAAATGAAGTCGGACCATAGACTTTCATGTTTTAGGCTTGTGTATGGACATAGTACACCAGTACCCTAGATTTCTATATATATACGGTGATGTGTAGTATATATATGATTTATAAATATTTGTGTGAATAATATTTATAGTAAAGCATACCAATATTAATGCTATCTTAGGAGGTTGCACGATGTGGATGAGTCCCCTGACTAACGAATGCAGGGTGAGTATATTCCCGAGATAGTAGGATCTGTTTTTAGGGGTGGGACGTTATGGTATGGAACGGGCACTTATGGGGGGAACTATGACCGCCTCCTACGCTTTTGGTGATAGCATTTATATCTGACATGGATGTGAATGTTGACATATAGTTATACGTATATATAGTGCAGAATTATATAAGATATATATATATATATATATACATGGTGTAAATGTATAATTAATATAACTTGTGCAATGGTTATATAGTATCAAATGGGAATTGATTTAAATAAGTTAGTGTGAATAATAACATATAACTCATATACGTGATGTGAATTGTGTAAATAATATAACTCGTGAGAATGTTTTATGAATCTAAATAAGGAACGACTTAAATAAGTTAATGTGATTAATAACTTATATAGTATACTAACCCCACTAGGGATAGAGTAGTGGGAAATCGTAGGATATATGTGATAAGACTAGTTACGAGGTGATTAGCTAGGTGGGTCATGTATAGAACATTAGGTGTGCACATTAGTGGAGGGGTGAGGTGTCATCAAGAGAGTGTACGATACTAACTTATATATGAAGAGCATACTTTCATTTTAATTTACTACATTTAAATTCACTTGCTAAATATTTTCAAAATATTTTGGGTTCCAACCCTTGCTATGAAATATTTTCAAAACTTTTTAGGTGTCCAGCCACAGGGACGCCAACATTATTCTATTCAAGGTTCATGCAGCTGCGACACTTATGGATGTTGCATGACTTTGACTTAGCCACTTCAGTCATTTCATTCCTAGAGTAGGATGAAGTCAGTGTTCCATTTGAGAATGTCTCCCTTGTAGTTCTATTTTATTCCAGTTAGTTGATGTATTCAGTTATTACTCTAGTGATTCATTTCATTGCTTGACTTGTAGCCGGTGGTTGTTTCGACAAGGTTTACATCTATTCCATTTTTAGTATTGCTTGATTCAGTGATTGCATGATGGGTAGTTATATATTATTTCGCATGTTGTTGTTGGAATGTTAAATAAAAAGATAAAATTTGGCACCACGTTTTTTGAATACTAGGTGGTTAGTAAGTTTTAAAAAGATTTTTACAGTGATGCTAAGAATTAACCAAATAAAATTCCTGTTTAATATGGTATAGGACTGGTCACCCGGTACTTTATTAGGCGGGGTGTCACAGCTGGTAAAAATCTATATTAATTGTTGCTTCAAGATTGGAGTCGAAATCTAAGTACCATAGTTTAATGTTTACAATTAATGATAGATAACGTTAAGAAAATTGCTAATCATGTCTAGAATTAAGTAAATGGGATTACTAATAAAACAAATATATATTAATAGATTGGTAAAAACATACATACATATTAACGTTGGGGAATATAAAAGTAGCAAACATTTTCATGTGCATAGGAGCCATTTTGTATATCATGTGATGTTGATACTTTATAAATTTTTGTTTCAAAAAGAAGAATTTAAACATAATTTTCAGAATAACAAACCAATCAGGCACTAAATTTAACCAAACCAATATGTATCTCAGATTTTGTTGGACGTTTTTTCAAATCATTAATGACCCTGAGACGGGCAAATTGAGGGGATTCAGATTCGTCAAGGATGAGAATTTGTAATTCAAATTTTGTAACTCGATGTTTGAATTACAAATTTTGAACGGACAAAATTTGTAAAGATTTTGTAAATCACAACCCCTGCACGCACGCTATAGAGGGAATGAACCGAAAAATATATAGCGCAGCGTTGAAGTAATATAAATTATTTCCAACATATAAAAAATGATTAATTTCATCATCAGGGTGCGTGTTTTTTTTCTAGCAATAAAAAATATTTCCAGCAATAGAAATTATTTTCAGCATATAAAAAACTATTTCCAGCAAATAAAAAACTATTTCCCACAAATAGAAAGAATTTCCAGCATATAAAAATGATTTTCAACAATAATAAAGTATTTCTAGCAAATAAAAATTGTTTTCAACAATAAAAAAATTATTTCCATCTATTAAAAATTATTTCCATCCGAATTTCTAATAAAAAATAAAAAATAGAAAAAATGCATAAAAATAGTCATCGTAACTGCGTGAACAACCTTGAATCTTGAATCTTATCTCTCCCCTCCCTCTTCTGGTTGTTTCAAAACTATACTCTACCTTGGATCTTGAAACATAATCGTACGAGTATAGTTTACGAGATGTCGTACCTGCATGAACAACTTCTGATTCAATATTCAAAAAGAAGAAAATAAAAAAGAAGAAAATCATACGATTATAGCCAGAAATTAAAGACTTTCTAATTTTGTTCTTTTAATTTTCCATTCTGTGTGAAATCACTCAACAATTTCTTCTTTCTGCGTAAACAACCGGCTTTACTAGATACCGAGGGGTTCGGCGCTTTTTTTTTTTCTTGCTTTTTTTAAATCCTAGGTTGAAGATGAGAGATTGAAGATGAGATGCCTTGTGGGATTATGGCTCCATTTTCCTCGTAGAAGATAAGCGTGGGTAGTTTGATGTGTGTAGGACTCTAATTATCAATGTTTCCCACCCACTAAATTTTTCTATTCAAAACTATCATAAATAATTACATAAGTTTATTAAAAAAATTAATAATTTTGTAAATTAGAGTTAATAATACCATGCATACAAAAGTGTCATAACAAATAAATATATTATATGACATATAAAATACTACAGTCATCACTACACCATAATGGCCAAATTATCACCTTTCAGTCGACCACCCTTGGGACAACAAACACGTATTTTGTGTCACGGTCCATGACCGTGACAATACTTAAAATAATTGTCACGGTCAAGGACCTTGACACGACCGTGACAATGTCTTCAGGAAAAAAAGTCCTAGGCTTTCTTTTTTTCACACCGTTTTTGGTTTTTCCCTCTCTTTCTCTCTCTAAGCGATTTCAGGGTCTCTCTCTCTCTAAGGTATGTTTTTTCCTCTCTTTCATTTCTATGTGTGTGTGTATATGTGTGTATATATGTATGTGTATATGTGTGTGTATGTGTGTGTATATGTGTGTGTGGTGGTGTGTGGTGGGGGAGGGGGCAGAGGGTGGGGGTGGGGTGGGTTGTGTGTGTGTGTGTGTGTGTGTGTGTGTGTGTGTGCGCAGTTGTGGTGGGGGTGGTGGGAGGGGGCAGGGGGTGTGGTGGGGGGAGGGGGCAGGGGGCAGGGGGTGGTGGGGTGGGGTTGGCTGTGTGTGTACATGTGTGTGTGTGTGTGTGTGTGTGTGTGCAGGTGGGGTGGGGTGGGGTGAGGGGGGCAGGGGGTGTGGTGGGGGGAGGGAGGGGAGGGGGCATTGGGTGTGGTGGTGGGTGGGGTGTGTGTGTGTGTGTGTGTGTGTGCAGGTGTGTGCGTGTGTGTGTGGCGGGGGAGGGGTGTGGTGGTGGTGGGTGGGTGTGTGGTGGGGCAATCTTAACAATTGTATAGCTTTAATTAATAAATTGTATAGCTTTAATTGTATAGTTTTAGATGAAAGTAAATTAATAATTAGTGCCCATTTCATATGAAAGTAGGATTGCCCCTCATTGTAAATTAGTAAATTAATAATTGTATACTTTAATTGTTAGTTTAATTGATGAAATGAATTAATTGAGTAGATGAATTAGAATGAGCACGGCATACACATTTGTTATTGGTATTGCTGTTGGATTATAGTGGATCGATGTTGGGTTGGTTAACAGTAAAAGTGGCATTACCACTGGATTATTGTCCATATGGGGGTGGGATTTTTTTAACTTTTTTTGAAAATTACTTTGTATATCGAATAATATATAATTATTAATAATTATTGGATTGTTGTCCATATGGGGGTTGGCCAATGTGGGTTTTTAGGTGTATCTGGTGGGTATTGTTTAGTGGTTAATTCTAGATATTATTAATAAAGATAAGTATGGATATTTTGGTATGGCTGAAAATGGCTATATTATTAATAATTATTTTGTGTGTGGTGGGGGGCAGGGGGTGGTGTGTGTGCGTGTACGTGTGCGTGTGTGTGGTGGGGGAGGGGTGGGGGAAGGGGGTGGGGCAAGGTGGGGGTAGGGGGAAGGGATGGGGGTGGGGGTGGGGTAGGGGTGGGGGGTTGCGTGTGTGTCTATGTGTGTGTATGTGCGTAATGTCCCTTGTAAAAGAATTGATTGATTATTAATTTTTTTAGTAAATTAATATATGATTGCCCCTTATTGTAAATTAGTAATTAATGCGTGTACGTGTGCGTGTGTGGGAGGGGGTGTATGAAAGTAAATTAATAATTAGTGATCATTTTTATTTGTAGTAATTGTACATATTTGCATGTCTTCTTTTAATTTCTTTTATCTGTACTAATAACATTTTTTTACAACAAATGTCTCCTTTAGGTATTAAGGCGAGGATGATGATGTCGTTTGGGCTCGGTGGTAGCGGAGGCGACGAGGGCTCCTCGGCCCCTGGGCTCCCCAAATATGGCAAATTTGGGATTACCATCGAGAACAAGTGGGAGCTATTAGCGAGATCCCTCGAGCTGATAAAGACGGTTATCGGCTCGGGGTATATGAGTTGGAAGGAGGTTCCATATGAGCTCAAGTTAGCTGTTTGGGCGGCACTACAAGTAATATATTTATATTTATATGAATATTTCAATTTCAATTTCAATTTCAATTTCAATTTCAATTTCATTTTATATTTATATTTATATTTATTCGCAACTAACATTGTATTTGTTGGACATGAACAATTCAACTTGGATCCAAAGCTACGTGATTCCGTCTTGGAACAGTTGAGGGAGCAACACAAGACGTGGAAGAAAAATATGCGGACACGATACTTTGGAAAAACACGAGAGTCCATTATCCAAAGGCGAGAATCCATCCCGCCGAAGGAGCCAATCTCATTGCCACAATGGCAAAAGTTCATTGACAATCAGATCGGGGAGCGACAATTGGCATCTCGCCAATCGAGGAGGGAAAATCGGGCAAAAAAGACGGACGTGCACTACTTCGGTCGGACGTCTTACGCCGAGGTGGAGAATAGGATGATGGTAAGATTTAATTTTTCTATAACTACAGAAATATATTATTCTGCATTATTTTACTTTGCGGGGCCGATACTAATTTTACTTTATTTTATTTCAGGGGATAGGGAGTGGCCCTGGGGGTAAGCCACATAGGCTCGATACTTATGTGGATCTTCGAACGAAGAAGGGGAAGGATAAGGAGGTGTCCCCGAGCGTCGCGGCCATGATTGTAAGTAATCCGACAGTTTAATTTTTGTTAATTACAGTATAATTTTTTCAGTTTACTTATTTCACTAATCATGTGCTTTTTGTCATTTCAGGCAAAGCTTAAAGAAGTGCATGAGTCGCAGTCTGATGCCGACAAGGCATCTTTGTCCATAGACACACTCAGCCAAGTGCTTGTCTCTGATCGCAAGGGGAGGACAAGGGGGTGAGCTCGCGGGTGGCCAAATCTAGGATCATCGAATTGGAGACGAGCGACACCGGGTTGGTGTAATACCCCGTATTTTTATGGCTTTTAATTATGAGGTTAATTAAATGGAATTATTTTTATGAGATTACATAGAAGGGTGAGTTTATTAATTGTGAGATTAAGCGCCGTAAGAGAAGGTGTTAATGAGTTACTCATGTGTAATCAGTGTAACACATCCGAATTTGGTGAAAAGGCAGTGGAAAACCATTTAATAAGGGGATATCTCTTGAGAAGGCAAATATTTGATTATTATGGCCAATTTGGAGTAGAGTTCCGACCAATTGAATGTTGAGGGTGACTCAAGAGTAAATAGAATGAGGATGTAAATAAGGTATAAAGGGCTTAGATATGCACAATGTGGTGAAAAGTGCAAGGGTCGAAACTTTTAGTATACGCCGGGAGAAGAAGAGCATTAAGTATCACTTAACAAGAAGAATTATACGTGAAAGTCGACATTGAAAGGGGTGTAGTAAGTAGTAGAACGGTTGGGGTTTGATGTTCAACCAGATGATTTTGTATCAAGCCGACGATTCCAAGGATGGAAGAGTCAAGTTGGTAAATTTTCTTGAGGGGTTGCCAACTTATAAATAAGTAGTGAGTTCCTTCGAATATGCGGGACAAGTTGTCCAGAAGGAGAGAAATGGTTATATGGGGTAATTTACACTATTCGATAGTGAACACGCCGGTACGTGGTCCTACGCAGTATTATTCAGAACCAATAAGAGATCCCATAAATCCACCTTCAATGTGGGGTAGCAAGAAGTAGTGGTAATAGCGCTCCGTTCTGAGGGTTGTATCACCTATAGCCTGGGGTGCAGGCGCAAGGTGATTGACGACTGGTGGATTGTATGAAAGGAATTTTGGATTCATTGCGATCTTTTCAATTTCAATTCGGATATAACTATTAAGCGAGGTATATTGTGGTATTGGGAAGAAGATAGTACCTAATGGTAGAGTTGGGGGAGAGCACCCATATCTATTAATAGTGGACAAGGTGCTTACAAATGTTTTGTGTAACACCAACCGGCTGAAGTGGTTTTCCCTTGTATAAGAGTCACAACACCGAGAAAAGAGATTCAAAGAACGGGCGAGAGTAGTCAGATGTGTTATTGATTTCTTCCAGGATGGGAGTTGATTGTTTTGATAAACGCGGGAGTTAATGCGTAGTGAGGTGCGGACTCACAATAATATTGAGATAATGCGGCCAATGATGTATAGGCTATATTTTATTCGAATGTTGTTTAGTAAAGCACAACGTGAAGTGCGTTTATTATAATGTAATCTGATAAAGTATCAAGACTGTTAAACAAGCTTATTGCGAAGCGAGGGCTTTAGTGATTGGGCCTTTCTATATATTTTGTTTTGAGTACTCGAGGATACCTAATTTTTTCAGGTATGCCTTACTTTTCGAAATTTCGGGACGAAATTCCGTTATTAGAGGGGAAGTATGTAATACCCCGTATTTTTATGGCTTTTAATTATGAGGTTAATTAAATGGAATTATTTTTAATCTGGGATTTAATAAATTAATTTGGAATAATTAATTGGAAATTAATTCGGATTTAAATGCTAGCGAGATGAGAGTTAGTATTTGGTTATTATGATGTTGTTGAATATTACTGAGTGATTATGGTACTATGTGATTATTAAAATTGTTAAAACTGTTATGAGTTGAAAATACGGCAGTTTCGATAATTTAGTTGGGACACGCGTGTCAGTCGTATCAGGACCCAATTTAATGAATTTAAAAGTATTTTATTTTTGTGTCATCCGTATGAGATTTTTGAGTGCGTCAACGTGTCTGAAAGGGTCGAGATAGTCAGAAGGGTATTTTGGTAATTTTAAAAATTATGGAATTAAGATCCTCGATTTTTAGGGTTGATTTATTTATTTTTGGTTAGGCCATTAGGGCCATTATCAGCCAAAAACAAAGAGGGGAGTTACGTGAGTTAGAGGAGAGCTTACAAAAAATCCCCAAACTAAAGCCACCATCCACTACCACCAATTTGGACGGAATAGTGATCGGAAGGAAGAGAGGACCAGCCCTTGAACAACAACAACGGATCAGAACATCAGATTTACAGGCAAGTTGTTTATCTTGCAAAGATTCAACGCATATAGTTTACATGTTTTTATAGAATTGAAGATTTCTCATAATTAATGAAAATTGAATGGACTTGAATGGTTCAAATCATAATCTGGGTAGGACTTGCATGTAGGGTTATGTTGGAGATGATAACAACTACGAATTTCAAAATTCGAAGTGATTATGGGGTGTTCTTGAAGAAATAGGAAAAAAACTAGGTTCTATATGATTTTTGGGTATTTTGATCCAAGAAAGTGATGTTATATGTTGATTTGATGAACCTAAAATGTGGGGAATGAAGCAAACATGTTAGTAAGATGATTAGTATATTCATATATGAGTTTTGGACGTTAGAATGAAGACTTATAGGTGTAAAAAGTTGATAACCCGTAACTATTAAGGATTTTTGGGCTGCTACCTGCTTGATCGATCGATCGACTCAAGAATGTCGATCGATGGATGGTTCGATCGATCGACCCCTTTTTATCGATCGATCGACCCTTGCTGTATTTTGGCAATTTTTTCTCTTTAAGGTTTAATGATTATTCCAAAGTCGATGTTGGTTATTAGGGAGATTAATATGATATTTTAGGACTTAATTAAAGTCAGTAGGGCCTTAGTTATTATCGGAGAATGCTATAACTTATGGGATTGAATTGATATTACCTACAAAACGTTCGAATTGGAACTATATTAAGAATTGAGGATGATGTAAGGTTAAGGGCAGTAACAGAGGGACTTTAAGTACTGAGATAACAATAGAAATTGATAAGAAACCTAGTAACCTTTTGAGATAAGTCTAAGTACCCAAATTGATACGACGAGAGAGTTATTAAACGGAATAGATATTATGTGTAATGTTCCGGGGAAACTGGATACATACGAGATTAACTAGATGAAATGTGTGAACATCTATATTGATATATGATTACTTAGGTTGTGTGAATGCCTAGTGTATGGATTTCTTATGTGTATAACATACCTACCATAGTTGCTATCACCGGAGGTTAGTTTTATTCTGGAAAAGGACCCTCTTATCCTTGTGTGCCTTCGAGGGGATTTAGACTGGTACCTTAAGGACATAGTACTGTGAATGACTGATTTTTGAGTTGATAAGTCAGTTGACCTTAGGAGCGTAGGTATGTGCATGACCCATGGGTATGTGAACTATGTTCGCCACCAATATGTGTGTTTTGTATTTAACAGTTCCTGAGAGATTCAGAACACGTGATCATTACGTACGTGATGTACATGGATTTGATAGCAGAGTATGCGTGCACCGCAGCTTAGCCTAGGGGTTCCATATATGTATTTATGTACTGAGAGTGATGTACTTATGTGTTTTTGATGGGTTCATTGTTTCTTAGTAGATGTGAATGACTAAGAGATTCGAATGGGTAAAAAAATGAGAATTTAACTAATAATTGAGATAAGTAATTTAACGAATGTGAACATGGGTTATAAATATGGCTTATTTGGGGGTTATGTGTAGATACTCTATGTTAGAATGCGAAGGCAGGAGTGGTACAAGTAGTTAGATAGTGGCATAACTAGGATGGGTTAAAGGCATACGTTAGGCGTGCATAGTAATTGAGAGGTAAGAAACTCATGCGAGAGTTTGAAATTAACATGTTTATAATATGTGATGTTTAATTGTAATTTAAGTCACTTGCTAAACTTTTAAACTTTTTTCACATCGGTCTCTAACCCGTTTTCCGCCAAATCTATTTTTGTTTTGTAAAAACCTTTTAGGTGCCCAGCCACAGGGACGCCAAGCATAGGAGTTCCATTCTGATGACGTGTTGTAGGTGCTGTGGAAGTTACAGGATCTTGGTAGTAGACGCTCTCATTTTATCCTTAATTCCTTCAGAGTCATTTGTATCAGTCAGGGCATGTCGCCCATTCTTATTTAGAGATTGTAGTTGCAAACTTTCATTATTTCAGTCCTTGGTTTATTATTTATTCAGACTCTTGTATTGGAACATTATTTACTCTGGCATCTTTATTACTGGAGTATTTACTCCAAACTTATTTGATTTCATCTCGTTGAGCATGTATATGAGATTGGTTATGCGATTTTTGGTTTATTAAATATTCTTGTTTAATTATTGTCTTAATTAATAAAATTTGACATCTCTCCTTTTTAAATATTAGGTGGTAGTAATTAATTAAAGTTTTTTGACAGTGATGCTAAGACTGAACCAACTTGATATTCTATATTAATTTAATAAAGGAGTAGCTACCCGATATTTAATTAGATGGGGTGTCACAGGTGGTATCATAGCATCAGGTTCTAGTGTCCTTTAGGATCTGTGCGGCTTATTATGCTTCCAGCGTAGCTTTCTTTGATGTAGAGCCCTATGTTTAGGATTGTTGATTTCTTTGGTGAGATTTCGTTCTCCTGCTATAATATATATAATAGTGGATCTCATTTGCATTCGGGTGTGTTCGTGCATCGAACAATGGAGCACGTCAGGCAAAGACAATTGGGCGAACAACAGCGAGCAAAGATCAGTTGGGGTTATTAAATTTATTAAAGGAGGATGACCGTAGTTAAAGTCACCCATATTATGGCACGGAAGTCCAGGACGGTACAGACGGCCAAGGCGCGACTTGTGACTTCCAGGCACAACTATAGTAGAAGTGGGGTCAAATTAGACTCACCCAGCAAGGTTGGAATGGGAGAGAAAGAGTTAGGTGAAACATTGAAGAGAACGAGCAGTGGAAACACTCGAAATGAGGAAATGGCGTGTGCTAGCCAAACGAACGTAATATATCCAAAGGCTTAGACATATGTCGGGGTATGACCAATTGAGAGTGAAAATTTTGGGAAAATCTTTCTTGACTCTTAAGAGTAGAGTTTCAATGGTGAGAGACAATCACCACACTTAGAAGTGGAATGTGACGTCGAGAGAGGCGTACACATATGGTTTGACCATAAGTTCCTTCATCAGATGTGCAGGGTAAAAGGTGAATATTATTTTGAACTCACAAAAGTGGGCTGGACAGAGGTCACCTTGTGTGGAGAAATTTAGTTATGTAGCGAAATTTACACCGGGTGAATTCGGTGAAATGGAGAAGAGGATATTACAGGGAGAATTTACGTACAAGAAGAATTGTTAGCTCTTCAGGAGAAATTTTGCTTGGAGGGTCAATGAAGATGGTAATTTCATGTAGTGTTAATTTGGAGGTAAACATTTCCTTGGGTGGGGAGATGCAAGAATCGAGAAATTCATATAGAGTAAGACTAGGGGAAACGGTGTTGGTGAAGCACCGCCAGGGGAAGACCCAACGGAGAACCCGTTAAAATGATTCGGATAGCTTAATTATTACCGAGCGATGGTGATTTCAGTAAGAGATATGGAAACTAGTAGCGTGTTCCTTAGGTCCATCAAGCTAAAGGAACAATGGAGGTAGTCATCAGGGTCGAGACTACCAACGTCCAAGAGAAGGACCACCTTAACATGGCCAGTGTAACCAAAGATAAGTGGAGTGTGAGTAGAGGTATTTTGTGGGGAGTGAAACCCGTGAGTTATAAATGTTTCCCGATGCAAGTGTAGGGATCAAGGTATTGTGCCTGGCAAGGGCAACAGTTATTGAAATATTCGGTTTGGTACGGACAGGTGTGTTAAGTCCAGGAACCATTTGAACATCCAGGACGATTGTCAGGATAGCTGTATGAGTTATATTCTCAGATGAGGTTGCATATTGTGTGTGGCATGAACAAGTTTCTACAATTGTTATTATTGTTATTTTGCTTGGGAGTCGAGTTTAGTGAGTATCTGCAATTTTATTATTTATGTGAATATTTTCCCTGATAGTGTGGGGGTTACTTTTATTGTCATCCGCGGAGGATGAATGAGTATATTGATAGCGGTATATACTTTATTGAATTTTCTCATTTTAGTGTTGTGTTATACGAGTATGATATTATCCTAATTGTGGTTTTATATATAATTGTACCGATAGTGTGCTGGTGTTGTAAGCTTATCGGGGTTACTACCTTGGGGTAGAATGTTTTGTTCTGGCGAGGCCCCATCTGAGAGAGGGTAGGGCTCGTAATTATACTTTTGTACATATGTATATATATCTATATATATCTTGTTGTGATTTCAAAAAGGTATAATGGTCTTCTATATTTAAACCCAATATGCGTAGGGATTTAAATGATATAATTCGTATGTTATTGATTTACTATTCAGCGAAAAGGTTTAGTTGGTTATTATAATTAACGCTCAGGATGTCGTAATAAGGAGAGTGCATTGTTTTATCACCCTTTAGAGATTTGGGAGTTTATGCTCATGTTGTGTGTCTGGGGACGGTATTTTGAGAGCCCCGATTATATTTGCATGAAGTATATGAAAGGTGATTACCATCAATGTCAAGAGAAAAGTGTCTTTCGGAAGGAGTTCCTTGTTTAGGTGTCATTGCGAAAGGAGATGTAACTTTGTTGTTAAGAGACGGGAGTATAGGGGCACATGTTATGGACAGGGCTTAAGGGATCCCAATGACCGACAATGTTAGGTAGTAGTGTATCGGGGGGGTTTCTTGTTTGGATTTCACTTTGCGAGACACCCCACGAATGAAACTTAGCGTAAGCTTGGTAGTAGGGAGATGTTTGACCATTCATCCATGATTTGTAATACCTCGATAGTTACGGAAGTAGGTAGTTAGAACTGGGAGTAAAAAAAAGGTAAATTATGATATAAGGCCAGTAGAGCCAATGGTGTGGTGAGGAAGTACTGAAATTTTGGTTTTTATTACGGTAGGTTGAAGGACACCTTGAGGTTAAGGGGGATTTAGGATTTCAAATACAGAAGTGATTGAGAACTCCCAAGTGGTATAGACACGTTGTAAATGCAGAGGCAATAAATAGTGGAGTAAGTATGGAGCATATCTGATGGTTGAACCCGTATGTATGGGTTAAAAAGGGGTATAGACACCCAGGTTCGTTTATGTGTAAATCCAAGGAAGAGGGGACATAGAAGGGTGATATTATTAATTATGAGATTAAGCGTCGTAAGAGAAGGTGTTAATGAGTTACTCATGTGTAATCAGTGTAGCACATCCGAATTTGGTGAAAAGGCAGTGGAAAACCATTTAATAAGGGGATATCTCTTGAGAAGGCAAATATTTGATTATTATAGGCAATTTGGAGTAGAGTTCCGACCAATTGAATGTTGAGGGTGACTCAAGAGTAAATAGAATGAGGATGTCAATAAGGTATAAAGGGCCCAGATGTGCACAACGTGGTGAAAAGTGCAAGGGCAGAAACTTTTAGTATACGCCGGGAGAAGAAGAGCATTAAGTATCACTTAACAAGAAGAATTATACGTGAAAGTCGACTTTGAAAGGGGTGTAGTAAGTAGTATAACGGTTGGGGTTAGATGTTCAACCAGATGATTTTGTATCAAGCCGACGATTCCAGGGATGGAAGAGTCAAGTTGGTAAATATTCTTGAGGGGTTGCCAACTTATAAATAAGTAACGAGTTTCTTCGAATATGTGAGACAAGTTGTCTAGAAGGAGAGAAATGGTTATATGGGGTAATTTACACTATTCGATAGTGAACACGCCGGTACGTGATCCTACGCAGTATTATTCTGAACTAATAAGAGATCCCCGAAATCCACCTTCAATGTGGGGTAGCAAGAAGTAGTGGTAATAGCTCTCCGTTCTGAGGGTTGTATCACCTATATCCCGAGGTGTAGGCGCAAGGTGATTGACGACTGGTGGATTGTATGGAAGGAATTTTGGATTCATTGCGATCTTTTCAATTTCAATTCGGATATACCTATTAAGCGAGGTATATTGTGGTATTGGGAAGAAGATAGTACCTAATGGTAGAGTTGGGGGAGAGCACCCGTATCTATTAATAGTGGACAAGGTGCTTACAAATGTTTTGTGTAACACCAACCGACTGAAGTGGTTTTCCCTTGTGTAAGAGTCACAACACCGGGAATAGATATTCAAAGAAGGGGCAAGAGTAGTGAGATGTGTTAGGATGGGAGTTGATTGTTTTGATAAACGCGAGAGTTAATGTGTAGTGAGGTGCGGACTCACAATAATATTGAGATAATGCGGCCAATGATGTATAGGCTATATTTTATTCGAATGTGGTTTAGTAAAGCACAACGTGAAGTGCATTTATTGAAATTTAATCTGATAAAGTATCAAGACTGTTAAACAAGCTTATTGCGAAGCGAGGGCTTTAGTGATTGGGCCTTTCTATATATTTTGTTTTGAGTACTGGAGGATACCTAATTTTTTCAGGTATGCCTTACTTTTCTGAATTTCGGGAGGAAATTCTGTTATTATAGGGGAAGTATGTAATACCCCGTATTTTTATGACTTTTAAATATGAGGTTAATTAAATGGAATTATTTTTAATCTGGGATTTAATAAATTAATTTAGAATAATTAATTGGAAATTAATTCGAATTTAAATGCTAGCGAGATGAGAGTTAGTATTTGGTTATTATGATGTTGTTGAATATTACTGAGTGATTATGGTAATATGTGATTATTAAATTTGTTAAAATTGTTGTGAGTTGAAAATACGGCAGTTTCGGTATTTTAGTCGGGAGACGCGTGTCAGTCGTGTCAGGACCCAATTTAATGAATTTAAAAGTATTTTATTTTTGTGTCATCTGTATGAGATTTTTAAGTGCTTCAACGTGTTCGAAAGGGTCGACATAGTCAGAAAACACTAAACAGGGGTTTAGTTTGGGTCCCGAGGCATTTTTAGGCCAAACTGGCAACCCGGAAGGGTATTTTGGTAATTTTAAAAATTATGGAATTAAGACCCACACTTTTTAGGGTTTATTTATTTATTTTTGGTTAGTCCATTAGGGCCATTATCAGCCAAAAACAAAGAGGGAAGTTACGTGAGTTAGAGGAGAGGTTAGAAAAAGTCCCCAAACCAAAACCACCATCCACCACCACCAATTTGGACGGAATTGTGACCGGAAGGAAGAGAGGACCAGCCCTTGAACAACAACAACGGATCAGAACATCAGATTTACAGGCAAGTGGTTTATCTTGCAAAGATTCAAAGCATATAGTTTACATGTTTTTATAGAATTGAAGATTTCTCATAATTAATGAAAATTGAATGGATTTGAATGGTTCAAATCATAATCTGGGTAGGACTTGCATGTAGGGTTATGTTGGAGATGATAACAACTACGAATTTCAAAATTTGAAGGGATTATGGGGTGTTCTTGAAGAAATAGGAAAAAAACTAGGTTTTATATGATTTTTGGGTATTTTGATCCAAGAAAGTGATGTTATATATTGATTTGATGAAACTAAAATGTGGGGAATGGAGCAAATATGTTAGTAGGATGATTAGTATATTCATATGTGAGTTTTGGACGTTAGAATGAAGACTTAGAGGTGTAAAAAGTTTATTATCCGTAACTGTTAAGGATTTCTGGGCTGCTACCTGCTTAATCGATCGATCAACTCAAGAATGTCGATCGATCGATGGTTCGATCGATCGACCCCTTTTTATCGATCGATCGACCCTTGTTGTATTTTGGCAATTGTTTCTCTTTAAGGTTTAATGATTATTCCAAAGCCGCTGTTGGTTATTAGGGAGATTAATATGATATTTTGGGACTTAATTAAAGTCAGTAGGGCCTTAGTTATTATCGGAGAATGCTATAACTTATGGGATTAAATTGATATTACCTACGAGGATCTATCGAGTGAGGTACGGTTAGAAAATGTTTGAATTGGAACTATATTGATAATTGAGGATGATGTAAGGTTAAGGGAAGTAACAGAGGGACTTTAAGTACTGAGATAACATTAAAATTTAATAAGAAACCTAATAACCTTTTGAGATAGGTCAAAGTACCCAAATTGATACGACGAGAGAGTTATTAAACGGAATAGATATTATGTGTAATATTCGGGGGAAACTTGCTACGTACGATATTAACTAGATGAAATGTGTGAACATCTATATTGATATATGATTACTTAGGTTGTGTGAATGCCTAGTGTATGGATTTCTTATGTATATGACATACCTACCATACTTCCTATCACCGGAGGTTAGTTTTATTCTGGAAAAGGACCCTCTTTTCCTTGTGTGCCTTCGGGGGCATTTAGACTGGTACCTTAAGGACATAGTACTGTGAATGACTGATTTTTGAGTTGATAAGTTAGCTGACCTTGGGAGCATAGGTATGTGCGTGACCCATGGGTATGTGAACTATGTTCGCCTCCAATATGTGTGTTTTGTATTTAACGGTTCCTGAGAGATTCAGAACACGTGATCCTTACGTATGCGATGTACATGGATTTGATAACAGAGTATGCGTGCACCGCAGCTTAGCCTAGGGGTGCCATATATGTATTTATGTACTGAGAGTGATGTACTTATGTATTTGTGATGGGTTCATTGTTGCTTAGTAGATGTGAATGACTAAGAGATTCGAATGGGTAAAAAAATGAGAATTTAACTAAGACTTGAGATAAGTAATTTAACGAATGTGAACATGGGTTATAAATATGGCTTATTAGGGGGTTATGTGTTGATACTCTATGTTAGAATACGAAGGCAGGAGTGGTACAACTAGTTAGATAGTGGCATAACTAGGATGGGTTAAAGGCATACGTTAGGCGTGCACAGTAGTTGAGAGATAAGAAACTCATGTGAGAGTACAAAATTAACATTTTTATAATATGTGATGTTTAATTGTAATTTAAGTCACCTGCTAAACTTTTAAACTGTTTTCACATCGGGCTCTGACCCGTTTTCCTCCAAATCTACTTTTGTTTTGTAAAAACCTTTTAGGTGCCCAGCCACAGGGACGCCAAGCATAGGAGTTCCATTCTGATGACGTGTTATAGCTGCTGTGGAAGTTACAGGATCTTGGTAGTAGATGCTCTCATTTTATCCTTGATTCCTTCAGAGTCATTTGTATCAGTCAGGGCATGTCGCCCATTCTTATTTAGAGATTGCCGTTGCAAACTTTCATTATTTCAGTCCTTGGTTTATTATTTATTCAGACTCTTGTATTGGGAAATTATTTACTCTGGCATCTTTATTACTGGAGTGTTTACTCCAGACTTATTTGATTTCATCTCGTTGAGAATGTATATGAGATTGGTTATGCGATTGTCGGTTGATTAAATATTCTTGTTTAATTGTTGTCGTAATTAATAAAATTTGACATCTCTCCTTTTTAAATATTAGGTGGCTAGTAATTAATTAAAGATTTTCGACAGTGATGCTAAGACTGAACCAACTTGATATTTTGTATTAATTTAATAAAGGAGTAGCTACCCGGTATTTAATTAGACGGGGTTTCACAGTTGGCTCAAACGATGGATTCACATGACGCGAAGCTGTCCCGTTTGGAGGCGACGGTCCAAGATTTGTACTCATTCATGAAGCGTAGTTTGGCGGAGACCGTAAGGGGAAAGGGAAGGAGAAGGAGGAGGAGGAGGAGGTGCGGGAGGACGAGGTGTAGGATGACGAGGATGTGGACCTCGCTGCTTCATCACTGATACGTGCATACTTCGATGATCCACTTCCATATTTGGCTCCCTTCAACAGACTGATGTCGACACTTGATTGGTCGAGCGTGTTCATATTAGACGTATTTGATCGCCAGCGAATAGGGTGGGGGTTGAGGGACCCGAATTTCGTTCAGGGTGGAATAGTTCATGGACGTGAGCTTTAAGAGATCGAGTCCAAGGTGCTCGTCACACATGTGATACCCGGGAAGGAGAACCCCCTATTGTGGTTGCGCGAACAATGTGGCACGATGTATATTAGTGGGTGTGTCAATTCGTATATCGTGTGGACTACTCACCTCCTCACATTTACCCCAGACATGTAGTGACATTATTTTAAAGTTGGTACATTTGAATTATATTTGGATTATATCGTCATGTATATTGTTTCTATTTGAATGTATATTTGAATTATCTTTAGTTTATTTGGATATATGATGTTTAAACAAGTACAACGTTGCTATAACAGGTACAAATATACTACTAGACAGTGGCAGTGGCTATACTGCCCAGCAGATTTTTTTAAAATTCTGCCCAGAATTGTCACGGTCATTGACTGTGACAATTTTTTTTTAAATGGTCAATGATTTACCACGGTTATTAACCATGACTAAACTTGTCACGGCCCTGGATCGTGACACGACCATGATAATTCTTACTAACTTGTCACGGTCAATGACCGTGACAAGTCCATAATAAAAAAAGTTGTCTCGCCCCGAATTGTCACGATCATTAACCTTGACAAGTTGAACTTGTCAAGGTCAATGACCATGACAATTAAACAGATTTGGTGTAGTGCATAAAATATCATATTAATATGAACCAACAAGTATACGTGTATCATAATTATTCGTATAATGGAAAAAGGGTCATAATTGTGAAATAATAGTATTTATTATGATGGTTTAATGAAAACGGCCATAAAATTGAATTCTAAAACCATCACAAAAAGGTATTTTTCTTGTAGTGTCACCTATCTTTTCAAATACTCTCCTTTTCAAGTTTCCTCGTTTGTTAGCTCATGACTTCTCTTGTTAACTTATTTGCACATTTCCCTGACAAATAGGTGACTATAGCTCCCAGTCTACCTGCCAGGCCTCCACCTTCTTCTTCAATGGGAAGTTTTCTTCCTGAACCTACCACCACCACACCTTCAGAGGTATTTCTTAGCATTTCTTCTTTCATCTCTAATTGTACTTTTGTTTACAGTAAAATGCTATCTTATTCTTGTTGTGCCTGACTTATTTTTCATGGCGTTCCTCCAAGTGGACCTTCCACCACTAGTCGGGGAATACTTTTACCCACTGGGGTTGTTATTCCAAGCTTGTCACCCTATGGGAGAATATCAGTCCCCAAAGTTTACATATCCATGGATAACAGGCCCCAGGTTCAGTCTCTTCCTGCTCAACCCATTTTTAGTGTGGTTCAAGCGGGCCTATCTCGCAGGTTCCCATTTCTCCTCAGGTATTCAGTTGTATCATCTTTATCATTTATTCCCTTTGTTAGTTTTATTTCTAACAAATTTTCCTATCAGCAGGCTGATACAAGTGTCTCCTTAACTCATGTGGTTGGGTTGAGGCCTTCCCCTCCTACCAGGGTCTAGGTATTTCAACCTAGCATTAACAGCTCGCCACCAGCTATTTCTGCAACGGGTGTTCAGGTGAGAAGCTCAGTTGTCCTTCCCTCTCAGGTATTTATCGACTTTTTATACTTTAATTATTTCTTTATTTGAGAGTATCTTGGATCATGGTCTATCCCAATTTCCATGAGATCCCCTCGCAGGTCCCTATTACAGTGGACCCTCCTTTGATCTTACCCACGAGAACCTCCTCATTGGAGGTCTCTCCGGTAAACTATCATCTTTGTTATTTCACCTTTCTTACCCTTTTGCTGTGTAAGATACCTTGATGATTTATTCCTTATTATTTATATCTCTAGGATGACACTATTACTGAGGTCCCTTTATCTGCGGGACATGTCGCGAGCACTTCAGAGGTGACTCCCCAGGTACTCATTTTGACACCACTGTTTGTAAGACTTGCTTTTTCAATGCAAGTAGTTTACTAACACCTATTTTTTTCTTACTTTTAGGCTAGCGTGGCTAAGGTACCTATGCCCATGGGACATTCTGCTAGCACTGTAGAGGAGGTTCCTTAGGTACTTATTTAAATATGTTTTTTCATTCTGACTTGCTTTCTTCCGCGCAAGTGTTCGCTAACGCTTTCCTATTTCTTTATTTCCAGGTTAGCGCTGCGAATGTCCCAATGACTGTGGATCAACTTGGGGAAGTCGTAGCAAGTGAGGTACTATATTTTTATACCTTACTTACTCTTTTCTATTTTCCCATTCTTTTTTTCTTCTTGCTTTTACTGTTCAAGTTTTTTCCCATCACACACTATTTCCCTATTTTTAGGTCAGTGAGGTAAGTGTTCCTATTCCTATGGAACAGATTGGGAGAGTTGCAACAAGCACTCCTTAGGTATTGCACTGTCATACTAATGGTAATGAGGATTCTAGAAATAAATCCTCTTTTCTCCCTTCTGAGCTTGAGTCCAGGAACATATGCTATGACGACATTGAGGTTGAGGCTCCTGAGATCTTCATGAGGATCAATAAAGCGATGAGAAACCTAAGAGGTTTAAGAGCCACGAGCAAGAGCTGTTGGAGATGATCCTTGAGCATCATCCTGAGACTTTTATATCTCAGAGTGTTCTCGACATCGACATCCTTACTTTATTCAACCTAAATGCCCTTGCCATCCATATTCATGACTTCCTATCTACTTCACCTGTCGAGCTGACCAATGCGAGGACTTTATTATTTCTGCAGGCTCTCCATGATCTTTAGAGGCTCTATCATTTTTAGTTAGATTGGCTCGACACTGCAGTTCATTGATCCTTGAGTGTTCCTTTTAGGAAGATGATAAGGCTTCATATGTCTAGGCAGCCTAGATCTTAGCAGTGTTAGGCTGAGGACACTCAGATTCGAGGTCAGATTCAATTACTAGAGGCTACGTTGGCCAAACTTGAGGCTGATGACACTGATGATGAGGCCAAGATGGCCAGGATAGAGGAACAGTTTATTCAGGAAGAATGTCCCTCTTATGCTAACATGCGTTCATGGGAGGATCTCTTTTTTGTTTTATGTAGTTGACATGTTTTAAGATATAGAATTTTCCTTTTTATGTACTCCTCATTTTTTTTCTTGTATAATTAAAGGTTGTTCCATATTAATGATAACAAACATTTTGCTTCCATTTATTTATTCTTGCCCCGTCTCTATACTAGTTGACGTCTGTTTACTATGGGATGCTCCATTTTTTGTGGGAGTATTTGCACATAATCTTGGCAAATTAAACTCTTAATAATGCCCATTCTTCTGCTGGGAACTTGCTCCACATTTCCTTTAGAACCTTTTTATTTTTAAGAAAATAACTTAGAGGAAGGATAAACCCTCTCTCCATATTATGAAATAACCAAGTAAATAATTTGTAAAACATAAGCAAACACATCACTTCACTTTTCAAGACTTGTTCTCAGGATATAATAAAGAATATGTCAATATTTTAAAACTTCCCCTTAATCCGCGGGGTATTTAAACTTTTATGTCTAGAGGGAATTTGCGCACTATACTTTACATTTGGGACGGATTTATCCCCTAAGTATAATGGGCAAAGTTCCTTATGTTCTGGACCCTCTCGTAAACTTTGAGGGTCAAAACATGTTTTTGCCTATCAGAAAATATACATCTCATTTTGTTTCATATTTAAGCAAAAATGTTAAATTTGTTATTATGGATGTAACCGCTTCACAACTTATTAGTTAGTGGGTACTCATAATCAATGCAAATAAGTAAAGGTAAAAAAATTCAAGTGTTACTGTTCAAAATAGCTGATATTCATTCACTTCTATGTGTGTACTGTTTACATGAATTGTGCTCAAAGTTTCTTTTAATAAAAAAAGTGTATGTGCTAGAGCAAACTTTTTAAAATATCCAAAAGAACAAAACCTAGAAAGAGTCAGACATAATATTTCTTTAACCACTTACAATTGATAGACTGGAGACACTTTCTCTCTAGCTCAGATATCTGGCAGTGGCTTGACTTCCCCACTCCTCAAACCACAAAGGGGACTTCCCAGTTTGGCTTGAAGTCGGACGCTAGCAAGGTGCTTAAGTCGTGAGTGGATGCTCGTAAGACCAAGTCCCATACTTGGAACTCTCTAGGCTTAACCAAATTCTCATAAGCCCTAGATAGTTAGTGGGTATAGACTTTGAAATTTTCTTTGGCCTTATCTTCATGGTCATCCAATGCCTCTAAATGTACATGCATGGGGTCTACTATAAGACCATTACTTAGAGCCATTATAGCTGAGGGTATTGCTAATTATATTGGTAAGACAACTTCAGTCCCATAGACTAGTGAGAAAGGGGTAAACCTTATTGGTTTTCCTTTTGAGGTTCTGGAGGCCCACAACACCATTGGTAGCTTTTAATTTCCTCAAAATGCTGATCAACGTTTTATTTGTAGCATCCGCCTGGCCGTTCCCTTTAGTGTAGGAGATGGTTGAGCTATTATGCACAATCTTGTACTTATCTGTCAGGAGCTGCATCTCCTTACATATGAACTTTTTTCCATTATTTGTGAGAATAACTTTTGGAATACTAAACCTACATATTATGTATTCCTTGATAATTGGGTTACCACTTGAGCAATCACTATCCTTAAGTGCATCGCTTTCGCCCACTTGGTATACAATTTGGTAGCCACAAGAATAAAGGTTTCACCATGAGAGGCTCGGTTAATCATCCTTACTAGATCAAATGCCCAAGTGTGGATAGGATAGGGGTTTGCTTGTCTTTGTAAGTTGATTGAGGGGGTATGAACCATGTTTTCGTGCACCTAGCATGCCTTACACTTTTTTACAAAGTGGATAGAATCAGCTTCCATCCTTGACCAATAATACCCCAATGTCATTAGTTGATCACACAATTTAGTACTTCCCATATGCGAAGGCTCATGAGTCTCTTTCATCACTCTCCATATATCCCTTTTTGCTACACATCTCAGTGCCCTCTTATTATATCCATTTCTATAGAGCTCTCCATCTACCAAGTAGAAACGGATTGCTTTCTTCTTCAGGTAAATTTCATCATCCCTCTCTGCTGGTAGCTCTCCATATTTGAGGTAGGCTGTGTAGGGTTGTCTCCAATCTTTAAAATTTTCTATGAAGTTGGCCTCATCGATTTGGTCAAACTCAGTTTGGCACTTTAAATAGCCCTGTTACAGACAAGAAACTTCCATGCTCATGGTGGGCTAATAGTAACCTCCCCACTGTAATTATCGATAAAGGGGAATATCCATATCCCCAAAATTCTTCTCATGCATGGTGGTTAACCTTTATTTAGCTTCTTCGCCCCCTACACACCTTGAGAAGAACCCTCTTGGGCTCTAAAAGTAGAGTGTTCCCTGGAGCAGGTGATAATTCACTAATTTTATCATGTTTATATTTCCTTATCTCGTTTCCAATTGTTTCACTATAGGACACCTCCAGTCTTCTAACTCCTCACTTGGAAACAATGACTTGATCATGGTTGGCACTGTTATTCGTTGCACTATGATGGTATCT
This sequence comes from Sambucus nigra, assembly GCA_949130495.1. Classification (NCBI taxonomy): domain Eukaryota; kingdom Viridiplantae; phylum Streptophyta; class Magnoliopsida; order Dipsacales; family Adoxaceae; genus Sambucus; species Sambucus nigra. The sequence goes on along the minus strand of OX422214.1, from coordinate 102,855,863 downwards.
TCTTGCTCCTCCATGTCTAATTGCTAAGATATCATGACCAATGCTTCTGAATGTCTGTTCATCGTTCGAGCATGTATCTCTATTATTACCTTCAAAAACTAGCTAAGTAATCTTTGAATGATTGATTTCTATGGGGCTAGGTTGGCATGCTTAAGAGCGAGCTCTCCATTAACTTGTTTCACCACCAAGTTAGAGTCCCCTCGTATGCATAACACTATGATTCCTCTTCTCAATGCCTCTAGCAAGTCTAGGATGAGGGCCTCATACTCGACTTCATTATTTGAGCATTTAAAATCCAACTTGACATAAAGAGTAAACTTATCCTTTCTATTTGAGAGAATAATGACATCCCCACCTGTCCCTTGGGCATAAGATCCATAAAACTCCATCTTCCACTCCTCCATTTCCTCATCTAGACATGCTTAAAAATTATCGGCTGATAATTCCTAGTTGGGAGGCTCAAAGTTCTGACTGGTGAAGTGGGCCAACAAATCTGTTACGACTTGTCTCTTGATGTTGTTCGGGACCACACATTTTAAGTCATATTCAAACAATATTAGAAACCACCTTGCTACTCTCCCCACCAGGACTATTCGCTGCAAGAGGTATTTGATGGGATCACACTTGGTGATGATGTGAAATGTGAAAGCAAGCTGGTAGTGTCTCAGCTTCAGCTCTACAAAAACTAAGGCAAGACAATGTCTCTATACACTGGTATATCTGGACTCAGTATTTGAAATCACCCGTGAGTGGTAGTACACATGCCTCTCCACTCCTGACTTTTATTAAACAAGCAAGGTTCCTATAGATCTTTCTGTTGAGGTCAAATTGAGTAGCAATTGTGAACCTGCTTCTGGTGGTACCATCATTGAGGGGAAGCCAATATCTCCTTTATCTTTTCAAAAGATTTCTTTTGTCCTTACTCCTAAATCCATTTGACCTTCCCTTTCATCAAAGGAGAAAAAGGGTGAGTTATCTCCGTCAATGCTGGTATGAATCTTCTCATGCCAGAAACCATTCCTAAGAATCTTGATTAGGCATAAATTCTTCATATTTATCCCCATAATTTAGAGTCCGTGTAATGTAATTCGAGTTGATTTATCTCATAGTATTTCTACTAACATTTTCTAACGAGTACGTCGAGTTTCGGGTATTTCTCATAGATTTTGGAGGTATTTAGTGCATATAAAGAAAGAAAGAAACTAGGTGGATCTTTGGCCAAAGTGTAGTACAACTTATTGGGCAGTAGTCCACTCATCAAGGCGGTAATCGTTGTCTTTTCCTCATAATCAATGACTTCGAGTTTCTCGTTATTAAAACGAGTTATATAATCTCTGGTACTTTCACCAGCTTTTTGTCTAACACTAAACAAATGCGCTACTCGTTTAACTGGCTTTGCTCCAAAATAGAAATTCCCAATGAATAACTCGGCCAGTTGAAAAAAAGTTGAGATATTACCCCGAGGAAGATTATTATACCATATTTGAGCAGATCCGGTAAGAGTTCCCGAGAATGCTCTGCATCTCATCTCATCTGGAACAGCATAGATGTCGGCTGCAGCTTGGGATTGTTCTATATGAAGGACAGGGTCGGTCTTTCCATCATATTTGGGGGTCACAACAGGTGCTTTAAACTTTGATGGTGTTGGAAAATCTAAAATGGCCTGGACAAAAGGTGTTCCTTGAACAAAAGTTCGTTATAGAGGGTTCTTGTCTTTAGCCATTTCCCCTAATCTATCCTCTAGCCTCTGAATAGAGCCTTTCCATGCATCGTTTCCTTCCTCGAGCCTGTTGGTTCGAGCAACTGATCCCGTTGATGTGGCTTTCTGGGATCTATCTTGACGAGCAGCTGGTCGCGACTGGGCAGATCCTTCCCTTAAGTCTGATGGTCATCGAAAACTCCTCGATGCGGCTCTAGGAGGACTTTTGCTCCGCCTAGGACCTAATCGATCAAAAGGATATACTCTGCTTAATCTTTCTAGCGCACTAGTCCTTTCTGGAGAGAGAGTGATACGTTGTTCAGTATTTGTGGCTCGTACCGATGAAATTCGTCCAGGTTGATAAGAAAAATCTTTAGACTCCTCAGTTCGATATGAATCGGTACCCCTAGTACGCGAAGAAAGCAAACGGGTATTTCTTTGAATACTTCGCGGTCTTAAATGGGTTGGTGCACCGCCATGGAGGGTTTGTATGAGTTGTCACATAGTTTCTTGCATGACTGTCTGGCCCTGGGCCAGATTTGTCATTATTCCAGCCAGATCTGGAATATTTAGCGGAGCAGATGGATTTGGAGGGCTTCCAGCGTTTCGATTGCTGGGTTCTGGAATATCAGCCATTTGTGATGAATTATTTTCGATGAAAAATGATATTACCAGTCGTTTCCCACAGACGACGCCAATCTGTTGATGCAAAAAACTGGACTGAATCCCATTTTTATGATCACAGATAAATAGATGAAAGCAATCCAATCAAGCACATGAGAGATAAAGATTTTTAAAGTGGTTCGGCTATAAGAAAAAGCCTACGTCCACTGTTATTTTATTACCAGGGGTTTACAATAGCACAATGTGGTGTAGAGAGATAAAAAGGTGTGGATCTTGTGTATGATGTCTCTCGGTTCTCCCGGATCTCCTCCCTTTTGGCTAAGGGAATACATGTATTTATAGTGATGGGACATAAAGAGATTCATTTTATGTAGACATTTATGTCTACATTCAACGAATCTAATTGTTGAATTGCTTGGTATGTTATGTGTTGTCATCTATTAATACAGTATAAATGTACATTAAGGCTCATTAAATGCGCTGTCATCTTCATTAATGCACATTAAATGCATAGTTATCCTTTGATCTTCCTGGTTAGTATGCCGATTAACTCTCCTCGGGTGCCGACCAACTCTCCCCGGGGGACGACCAACTCTCCTCGGGTGCCGACTAATTCTCCTCGGGTACTGACCAACTCTCCTCGGGGGCCGACCAACTCTCCTCGGGTGCCGACTAACACTCCTCGGATGCCGACCAACTCTCCTGGGGTCGAATATTGCCACGTAGGATGACATGTGTCCTTTTCTGATTGGTCCTCGTAGATGGAGAATTTTTGCGTTAACAGCCCATAAGGTAAAGTAAGTGGGTAAATGGGTGGTTAAATAACCTAAGTGGTTAAACCCATAATTAACATAAGGGAGTGTTGTGAAAGATTTTCAAAGGCTAAATACGTATTTTATAACACGATGTCTGTGTGTGTTGAAAAGTTGATTTGCAATGAAATATTAATGTGGATAAATTTAAATGAAAAGGGTAATTTCGGTAAAGAAATGGTTTTCGGTCAAACCAAGTGTAGTTGTTTCAAGTATTTAACCGTGTATATTAAATAAAGTGAGAAATGTGAAAAAGGAAGTCTTTTACAAGATTAAGGTGAATTAATCTGGATAAATAAGGTCTTCGAAAGAAAAATGGTTTCATGCATTAAGTATATGTATATGTGTGTTTATATATGTATACAAGGTATTTGCATGTGCACACATGTATAAAGTGTTAGAGTCTTCTTTCTGCCATTCGATTCTATACTGCATTGTATATATTTCCCACTGATCATTCGTCTCACTCCCTCATTTTGTTACAGAAGGTTGCGTGCGGTTTCGTATTTTGAGAGCATTATAGAGGTAAGTACTCTCTTTTATTTTTCGTTAGTAGCTCTGTATGCTTGGACTTCGGGGGTGCACCCCATGGGTCCCTCACTTAGTTTGATTTGAAATCGGAATCGCATGCTAAGTAAGTGAAACGCTAATTAAAATAAAACTGGATTAGTAACATTATATAGGTTGTTTTATTGCACTTCACACCTAACGTTCGGGTCGGATTGGGTTGACTACGGGTAACCCATTAATCCGGGTCGGGGTGTTATAATATGGATGTCAAAGAACAAATGACTCTTATTTTGAAGGGGGTAAAAATGAAACCAACCCCTCTGCAGTACGTTCTTTGTAGTAATTGTTGGGTGTATAGAGAATAAGGGTAATTCTATTTGCAACCACAATTCAACTCGATGCTGCCCAACGTCTATATACACGCCAAACCAAATTTTAAAAAGCACATTTAGATTCAATGTAATCCAAGAATAAACTTTTAGTTTCCATATTTACCCTTTTTAAACTTTTCATTACACCCACACCCATACCCACATTACCAATTTACCCCTTATAATTACATCAGACAACTAAACAAACAAATAACCATCAATCTCTTTTACCCATTTTGAATCAAACACACAAAAAAAACAAAAAATATAAAAAAGAACAAGAAAAGCAAAAAATAGGAACTAGGGTTTTCTTGTTTTAATCACAACCACCAAACCCCCAATTATCAATCCAAAAACCCCCAACGATCAAAAACAAAAATCGATGGTGCCCGTGTATGGCCAAATATTATTCAAACAGAGGAAACCAATGATACCCGACGATCTGAAGGGAACCGATTCATTTTCAAAAGGTCTACAGAGCATTAAAGATTATATTCCTAAAAAAAGTTGAAGGGGCTTCAGCTGCTAATTGATACACCTGAGGAAATCCGACGCAAGGACGCTGAATCCAAACAAATGTTCTTTGAATCCCACCAAAATTTCATTGAATCCAACCGAAAGTACATTGAGGCCATGAAAGCCATAGTAAAAGAGGTGCATCTGATGGTATGTTTAATGTTATGTTTCATATAACAACCAATCAGGGTTTGACATAATCCAACCAAAAGGACATTGAACCCCATATGTTTAATCTTAACATGAAAAAGTAAGGGAAAATAAGTAACTTTTGGAAGAAATCCGTTGTTGAAGTAATCTCTTGTTAGTTTTGTTTTTGATACTTAGTTATGAAACATCTATATATGTGAACCTTACACGCAACTCATTTATATGAACCCTACACTCTATGAACCCTAGATGTTGCAAATCTTCTTTTGTTACTTGTTACTACATTATGAATTCTAATTGAGTAGTAAAGTTGAAAGGGAAATCAAAATAGAGTGAATGTACATAATAAATAAGAAAGAAATACTTTTTGGGGGGTTTGACCTGCAACTTGGGTATCTCTTCATCAAAGAAGCTCATAACACATCATCACCATGGGTGGTGTGACAATTGCCTCCCACCACGTGGCATGTCACCAACAATTTCTTGCCACCTATGGTGGACATAGTGTGTATATTAACTAAATTGGTGCCTTCCTATTCTTTTATAAACTCAAGTACAAAGAAGTAAAACACATTGTCTTTCCATTGGGATCGTATGAAATCTTTGATGGCTTATCTAATTCCCTTCATCTGTAAATAAACTTTGTCAATTAAAATGCACCAACTTTGCCAATTGGCTGAGGAATAAGTACATGATGATTTCTAATCATGTCCTCGATCTATCCACTCACCTTGAGCTTAACCGTGGAAGTTTGAGCCATTCTATGGTGACAAGTACCCGTCATAATGGCCAAAATTCGGTGGGAATAGGTTGTGTCACATTGGTATGATAAGCATTTTTCTCTTTGGAGACCGGATATAATATGCTTGTAAGAAACCAAGATAGGTTGTATGCCAATAAAGGTATTAAGGAGTTTTTGGAGTGGTAATTGTGTGGATTGGTGTTGCTTGGACGCTTATAGTGCCTTGAAAATAGTGATTATCTTATAGGTTCTAGGTTGCATTGAAGTTGGACTATCTACTTGGTGGCAGTATATTTCTTGTCTCTTATTATGCATGGATGGTGTTTTTTTGTCGTACTTAGGGGTGTACGAATTATGGAGGACGAAAATAGGTGGGAATTGGTTGAGGGGTTAGCGGGGGTTAGAGTGATGTCGCCATATCGGTAGTGTTGTGGTGTATTATAAGATATTTTAAATAGGTTCACTACCTATAGGATATTAGAGTTAATGCCATTATTTATAGATCTACAAGGAAGTTTGAATGGATGATTAACGAGATGGAGTTGGTATATTTATTAGTTTAAGGAGGTACATATATTGGTTTATGTGGATACCTCTTTGCAGTTCGTATCAGTTCTGATCTCTTTTGATTAGGAGGCGGTTTATGCAAGGGCGACAAAATTTTGCCTGCCTAGGGTTGCTTTAGATCATTTTCTATTTTCTTAGAGAAGAGCGGGGTGATAAGGGGCACTCCTTTTACATTTTAAATTATGTGACCCGAGGAGGTTGCCTTTTTGTAGAGGAGGAATAAGTCGTTTGAGCATTGAAGCCGATAGGAGGAGATAAATCTTCTGGTAGATTAACTATGGCTTTCTTTCAAGCATGTTGGGCAGTGACATGGAATGATGTGATGACCTTTTTAGTGACTTTTATGCTCTTGGGTAGTTCAAGAGAAGTTATAATGCCTCTTTCTTTAATCATTCTCCTTCTGACGGATGGAGGGACGGTAGATTTTTGAACCCATTAGTGTGGTGGGGAGTGTGTGAGGAGGGTGATTGATACCATTGAATCATATACGCATAATGAATTTGTATGAGTGTGAGATTTTAGATGCAATTTTAGTGGCTAACGAATGTGTGAAAGCTAAACAGAGGAGCGCGAATCTAGGGGTCATATACAAACTTAAAATTGAGAAGCCATATGCGCACATTAATTGGATATGTGTTATAAATTTTGAATAAAATGGAGTTTGGGGATTGATGGGAGAAATGGATATTGTCAGATTTGTTAGTTAATTGCATGCTGGAGCTTCCCCTCCTTCCCCCAAAGAAAAAAAGAAAAAAAAAAGGTCTGGAGAAAACCCCAACTTTCCGTTCATATTCATTTTAATTGGAGGTTTTAAGGCGTAAGATGTTTAATGCAGTTGATGGCGAGTTAATTAATGGATGTGACACGACTACACCAAAAAGGGCAAAATGTCACCTTTCAGCTGGCCACCCTTGTCACGATCAATGACCATGACAAAAAAACACGTGTTTATTATCACGATCATTAACCGTGACAACCTTATAAAGTTGTCACGATCAAAGACTATGACAGGTCCGTGACAACTCTCTCAGTAAAATAAACCCCAACCTTCTTTTTTGCCACCGTTTTGATTTCCCATTTATTTCTCTCTCTCTCGCACGCGCGCTGCTCTCTCTCTCTCTCTACTTTCTGGTAAGTTTTTTTTCTCTCTCTCTCTTTCCTTTGTATATGTGTATATGTGTGTGTGTGTATATGCGTGTGTGTGTGTAGAACTGCGTGTGTATGTGTGTGTGTGTGTGCATGTGTGTGGGGGGAGGGGGTAGTAGGGGGCATGTGTGTGTGTATGTGTATATGTGTGTGTGGGGAAGGGGTGTGTGTGCGTGTGGGGGGGGGAGGTGTGTCTGTGTGTGTATAGTGTGTGGGGGGGGGGGGGTGAATGGGAGGGGGGCAGCGGGGGTGGGGGATGCAGGATGGTGGGGCAAGGGGGTGCATGGGGGGGGGGGGACAGGTGTGTGTGTGTGTGTGTATATACTGTGTTGTTTTCAATTTGTATAGTGTGTTGTCTTCAATATTGATTGGGTATTTTTAATTATGGGGTTCCAATTGATTGGTGTTGTTATTTGTTAATGTTGATTGGGTGATGTTAGTTGGGATTGTAATTAATAGGTATTATTGCTAATATTGATTGAATCTTAATGTTTAGAGAATAAAATTAATTTGACATTATAAATATTTTTTGAATATTCTTATTTAGGTTTAAAATTCGTTAGAAATTGTTAATGTTGAATTAATTGAGTAGATGAATTAGAAGGAGTACGGAATACACATTTGTTGTTTATTGTTGTTGTTGTATTATATTGGACGGATGTGGCTGGATATGGAAGTTGGTTATTTAATTTTTTTAAAATCCTTAATTTAATTCACACTAATAAATCCTTAAATAATTATATTGTCTTAAATTATTGGGTTGGTTAATTTTGGAAGTGGCACGACCACTGGATTACTGTCAAAATGGGGGGGTCAACTTTTTTCTAAAATTACTTTGTGTCACGACCAGTTCGAGAGTGGCACCACCACTGACTTATGATAATTAAATGAAACATACTTAAAATTACACATACACTATACCAAAAACAGGAATCTGGCATGGTTTAAAACTGTGCCAAATCAAATCTGGAACGGTTTTGAACTGTGCTAGAATCAGGTGTTCCAAAATGGAAATTTTTTTCTGGCACGGCTCCAAAGTGTGCCAGATTCAGCCAAACAGGAACACTTCTGTCACACTTTTAAACTGTACCAGAATTTGATATTTCTGGCACACTTTTGGCATAGTTTTTAACTGTGCCAGATTCAGCACATTTAAAAAAAATTGGCACAGTTCAAAACCGTGTCAAAATATGATACATTTTTGCCACGGTTTTGAACTGTGCCAATTTTTTTATAAAAAAAAAATTAATTATTTGAAAGCACAAAATTCAGAAATTAATAATGTTGCGCGTTGTTAATAAACTAATGTACATACAAACTTCAAAATATTACAAGTCTTTAACAGTTCACAGCCCAAAAAAAATTGGGCAGAGTTTCCTCTATTTTTTGGACATTCCAAAACCTGTTAATACAAAACCTGCCTAACATAAAGCCCGCACGGCCACAAAATATAACAATTAACTTACAAAAGTCCGCACGGCCATAAAAATCAACAATAAAACAACAAAAGACCGCACGACCATGACACAAAAAAATGAAATCATGAATAAACCCCTTGTTGTAAACCATTGAGTTCTCTGTGTGTTCCACGTGAATAAATGCCAACGATAAACTGTTATCCTACAAAAAAAATAGGATACAACAAAGATACGATATTAGTAACCCAATAATTTACAAAAAAAAAAAATTACTCAAACTAAAAAATTACATATATGAGTGAAAATTATCGTCATACTCTCAAATCGGGAGACTTGGGACTACGCGGTCAGTTCCTACAAGTTACATTGGTCCCGTGTAAGGTGTTCGTGCCTCCTACGGGGTCGTTGAGGGGTTGGTTTGGGTTTTCAGCCTTTAACGGTTTGTTTTTAAGTTTAAGTGTGATTTTTTCAAATTATCGTCATACTCTCAAACCGGGAGACCCGGGACTATGTGGTCAGTTCCTACAAGTTACATTGGTCCCGTTCGAGGTGTCCGTGCCTCCTACGGGGTCGTTTGGGGGCTGGTTTGGGTTTTCACTCCTTAACGGCTTGTTTTTAAGTCAAAGTGTGGTTTTTACAAATTATCATCATACTCTCAAATCGGGAGACCCGAGACTACACGGTCAGTTCCTACAAGTTACATTGGTCCCGTGCGAGGTGTTCGTACCTCCTACGGGGTCGTTTGGGGGCTGGTTTGGATTTTCACCCTTTAAAGACTTGTTTTTAAGTTAAGTGTGATTTTTATAAATTATCGTCATATTCTCAAATCGGGAGACCCGGGACAACGCGGTCAGTTCCTACAAGTTACATTGATCCCATGCGAGGTGTTCGTGCCTCCTACGGGATCGTTTGGGGGCTGATTTGGGTTTTCACACTTTAACGGCTTATTTTTAAGTCTAAGTGTAATTTTTGCAAATTATCGTCATACTCTCAAACCGGGAGACCCGGGACTACGCGGTCAGTTCCTACAAGTTACGTTGGTCCCGTCAAGGTGTTCATGCCTCATACGGGATCGTTTGTGGGGCTGGTTTGGGTTTTCACCCTTTAACAACTTGTTTTTAAGTCTAAGTGTGATTTTTACAAATTATCATCATACTCTCAAATAGAGAGACCAGGGACTACGCGGTCAGTTCCTACAGGTTACATTGGTCCCGCGCGAGGTGTTCGTACCTCCTACGGGGTCGTTTGGGTGCTGGTTTGGGTTTTCACCCCTTAACGGCTTGTTTTTAAGTCAAAGTGTGATTTTTACAAAGTATCGTAATACTCTCAAACTGAGAGACCCGGAACTACGCGGTCAGTTCCTACAAGTTACATTGGTCCCGTGCGAGGTGTTCGTGCCTCCTACGGGGTCATTTGGGGGCTAGTTTGGATTTCTACCCCTTAACGGCTTGTTTTTAAGTCAAAGTGTGATTTTTGTAAATTATTGTCATACTCTCAAACCGGGAGACCCGAGACTACGCGGTCAGTTCCTACAAGTTACATTAGTCCCGTACGAGGTGTTCGTGCCTCCTACGGGGTCATTTGGGGGCTAGTTTGGGTTTTCACCCTTTAACGGCATGTTTTTAAGTCAAAGTGTGATTTTTATAAATTATCATCATACTCTAAAATCGAAAGACCCGGGACTATGCGGTCAGTTCCTACAAGTTACATGGGTCCCGTGCGAGGTGTTCGTGCCTCTTATGGGGTCGTTTGGGGGCTGGTTTGGGTTTTCAACCATTAATGGCTTGCTTTTAAGTCAAAGTGTGATTTTTATAAATTATCGTCATACTCTCAAATCGGGAGACCCGGGACTACGCGTTCAGTTCCTACAAGTTACATTGGTCCCATGCGAGGTGTTCATGCCTCCTACGGGGTTGTTTGGGGGCTAATTTGGGTTTTCACCCTTTAACAGCTTATTTTTAAGTCTAAGTGTGATTTTTACAAATTATCAACATACTCTCAAATCGGGAGACCCGAGACTACGCGGTCAGTTCCTACAGGTTACATTGGTCCCGTGCGAGGTGTTCGTGCCTTCTACGGGATCGTTTGGGGGCTAGTTTGGGTTTTCACCCTTTAACAACTTGTTTTTAAGTTAAAGTGTGATTTTTGCAAATTATCATCATACTCTTAATCCAGGAGACTCGGGACTACGCGGTCGGTTCCTACAAATTACATTGGTCCCGTGCGAGGTGTTCGTGCCTCCTACAGGGTCGTTTGGGGGGTTAGTTTGGGTTTTCACCCTTTAACGGCTTGTTTTTAAGTCAAAGTGTGATTTTTACAAATTATCGTCATACTCTAAAATCGAAAGACCTGGGACTATGTAGTCAGTTCCTACAAGTTACATTTGTCCCGTGCGAGGTGTTCGTGCCTCCTACGGGGTCGTTTGGGAGATGGTTTGGGTTTTCACCCCTTAACGGCTTGTTTTTAAGTCAAAGTGTGATTTCTATAAATTATCATCATACTCTCAAACCGGAAGACTCGGAACTACGCGGTCAGTTCCTACAAGTTACATTGGTCCTGTGCGAGGTGTTCATGCCTCATACGGGGTCGTTTGGGGGTTGGTTTGGATTTTCACCCTTTAACGGTCTGTTTTTAAGTCTTAGTGTTAATTTTTGCAAATTATCGTCATATTTTCAAACTGGGAGACCCGGGACTACGCAGTCAGTTCCTACAAGTTACATTGGTCTCGTGCGAGGTGTTCGTGCCTCCTACAGGGTTGTTTGGGGGCTCGTTTGGGGTTTCACCCTTTAACGACCTGTTTTAAAGTCAAGTGTTGATTTTTACAAATTATCATCATATTCTCAAATCGAGAGACCCGGGACTACGCGGTGAGTTCCTATAAGTTACATTGGTCCCGTGCGATGTGTTTGTTCCTCTTACGGGTCCGTTTGGGGGCCAGTTGGGGTTTTCACCCTTTAACGACCTATTTTTAAGTCTTAGTGTTATTTTTGCAAATTATCGTCATATTCTCAAACCGGGAGACCCGAAACTACACGGTCAGTTCCTACAAGTTACATTGGTCCCGTGCGAGGTGTTCGTGCCTCCTATGGGGTCGTTTGGGGGCTGGTTTGGGTTTTCACCCTTTAACGTCTGTTTTTAAGTCTTAGTGTTGATTTTTGCAAATTATCATCATATTCTCAAACCGGAAGACCCGAGACTACGCGATCAGTTCGTACAACTTACATTGGTCCCGTGCGAGGTGTTCGTGCCTCTTACGGGGTTGTTTGGAGGTTGTTTTGGATTTTTATCCTCCAACGGTATGTTTCTAATCAATTTAGAACGTTTCTTGATTTTAGAAATTTTTTACATAGTTTCATTTCTTTATTCGTTAAATCCAACGTGTTTTAACATTTAAAATAAACTCAACAGCAGCAGCAAATTCCAAAACCAAACCACCAGCAAATTCCAAAACCAAACCACTAGCAAATCCCTTCCACCAATTTAACTAAATAAGCTCATAAAGTAAGCCATTTTACGTTTGGCTACTTGTTGCCGCTATTTCAGGCCATTTTTTTATTTAATGCTGCAACATTTAAAGAGAATTTGAGACTTTGAGACTAACCAGATTTCATTTGTATTTTGATAGCCACCCTATGAACTCTTCGTGCCATAACTTCTTGAAAGTATCCCATTTTGTCCAACCATGTGTGCAAATTCTGAAATCATCAACTAACTTCTTCGAATTCTCATCAAATGAATCAATCCTCTTATTCTTTGCGTAGTATTGGGTGGAGATATTGAACAATTTTGAGGGGCATCTCGAAGTACAAATCAAACGCTGACAAGGAAAATATAATAAATATAAAGAGATATTCTTAACGAACCAATCCCATAAATTTAAGCTAACTAGGAAAGACAAAACACAAGTGAAATAAACAAGTGAGTGACAGTATGTATAAGAAAAATAAGCAATAAGTTATCATAAAAGAGATCTTCGCCACCCAACATTGTCAACCTACATTAGCAAATTAACATAGTCCTTATTTTAAGCAACAAGTTCTTCGCTCATAAAACCATGTCTAATATGAATTATTGAAAGCAAGAAACTAAAGTGTGATGCTCACACTGAATAAATGCAACCTGATCTTGAAGCTAAGTGTCCAACGTAGCAGATCTAACCTGCATCAATAACAACATAAAGTAACAAAGTTACACTAAATATTATACTCAAATCTAATGAAAGTAAATTAAAAGCCACTGATAAGCTTACGTGCTTGCTACTATGTGAGATTCTTCCTCTCACAGAACCAATGGTTTTCTTTTTATGGTTGTAGCCATCAACTTTCTTCCTATGGTTGGTTCCCTTTTACTTTTACCTGTGACATGATCAATTCAAATGAAGATGGAAAGCATTAGATAATAAGAAGATTGAAAATAAGGTAATAATGTGACATGAGTTCTCATTTCCTTACTTTTGTATTCAAGAAAATATTGGCATTAGTTCTTTAGATACCTAGATTGTGAATAACACAACCTGTGATTTATATAGAGTATAGAGATTTATACAAACATAAATGGTGTATAACACATGTATAAAAAAACTACAAATAAATACTTAGCATTTTGAATCAGCAACATACAAATACTTAGCCATGCAACATCAAAGCATTTTGAATCAACAACATACAAATACTTAGCCATGCAACATCAATATCTATAGAAGAGGTTACCGAACAACCTCTTGATATGATAAGACTCAATTTATAGATATAATAAAATAATAAGAAATAGAGCAGAGAAAGACAACCTCAAGTATATATATATACACACACACACACACACAAATAAACAAACTTACAAAATTAAACAAAACCCACAACTAATCAACACTAAACACATACAAATCACCACAATTCAACAAAATCCAAGTTTTAGCCCAATTTCACAACATGTATATATATACATATATACATAAACACACACACAAACAAACAAACAAACAAATAAACAAACTTACAAACTTACAAAATTAAACAAAACCCACAACTAATCAACACTAAACACATACAAATCACCACAATTCAACAAAATTCAAGTTTTAGCCCAATTTCACAACATGCACCTACATACACACACACACACACACACACACACACACATATATATATATATATATATATATATATATATATAGAGAGAGAGAGAGAGAGAGAGAGTGAGAAAGAAAATAAGACCTTCCAACGAGCCGGTACTGCCAGTTCCAAAGAGACAACATCTTCCATCGAGCTCGCCATTTCACCTACTCAATTTCAAAACCCTAGAAATCACAAATATATACATACATATAAACATATCATGGAAGATGTTAATCGTTAATGATGAAACCCAGAAAAAATGTTAATCAAAACCATAAAAAAATCTCACCATTAAAACCCCCAAAAAATATTAATAAAAACCATTAAAAAATGTTAATGATGAAATCTAGTATAGAGAGAATATGAAGTGTTACCTTGAGGGTTTCAGGACAAAAATTGTGAGCAAAAGAGAGAAAGAAAAATGATTTTGGGACTGAAATTGGACTCCATAACTGTCAGTGTTTCGTACCCCTAACTCCCTTGACCAACCTCTGTAACCAGAACCAATACCCGAACAACAACCTCAAACCGGTTGTCCACGCTTACCTGACCCACTTACCTGACCCATATCCATCCATGCTTTAGTGTATCCAAGCATACACAGCGAGGGGGTTGATGTCGGTGCACACCGTTATCGCAGGACAAAGAGAGAGAGAGGGGGGTTGATGCCGGTGCAGAAACAGTGAGGGGTTAGAGACGATGAGCTTTTGGTCGAGAGAAATAGAGGGGGAGCGGGATATTGAAGATGAGAGAGGAGAAAGAAGAGTGAAAATTAAAAATAGAATAAAAGTTAAAGTGTAATTATTTTTTAGGGTATTTTATACTTTAGTCAAGTGTACTTAATTTTGGCACACTTTAAAGCAGTGCCAAATTTTGGCACTGTTTTAAAGTGTGCCAGATTTCTATTAAACCGTGCCAAAATCTGGCACAGTTTAAAACTGTGCCAGATTTTTAATATCAGGGTGTGCCAAAATGCTATTTTTGGTATAGTGATAGTGTGCATAGATACTCGCCTTCTACTTATTATGCGTACGCATTCAATATCCCTTAGACCCGTTCGAAAGTCTTTACCCCTGTAATGAGATCTCTCGAATTGTCCCCTTTAGACAGTTTGGGACTGCATAATTTCTGTATAATAATATTCTTAGAGGCTTAAACTTATTACTTTTAGAGGAAGTTCTACAGTCGTATCTTAATGATCTCTGGGTACATACTAGATGATGCGATGTTTAGTGTTATTTCAATTATCAAATGAAATAACACTTACACTTGCGAATCTACGTCGTGTACTTGGAGAACTATGGGGATATGCTGCCTAATTTTCCTCAAATTGGAATAATGTGCATGATTTGCTAAGTATATTAAAGCAATATGCGGTCTTGAATGGGATAGGACCACTCACCCTTTAGAGGATATGGAGGAAATATGAATTAATATTATAAATTGAAATTGAATTTCAATTTTAATTTCAATTTGAAATTTAAAAATCGAATATAAATAAGACATAATTAAATGAAACATACTATAAATTTTATACAACAAGTAATAGGTGATTGTTTATACTAATCCACTAATATACACTTCTTACCTATAATAGGCGATTGTTTGTAGTAGCTGTGATGGGATATCCTAAATACAAAGAGTGGATGGGTGAGACAAATAGATTAGGGGATGTGTTTCCCAGAGGTGCTAATGAATTTATGAAATATGCAAAGAGATGCCATAATGATGAAGAGTTTCCATGTTCGTGTGCTAGGTGTAAGAATGGTCAGGTGTTTGAGTGGAAAATAGTTGAACTAAATTTGTTAAGATGGGGTATACAAGATATTTATCGATTTTGGAGTTTTCATGGGGAATTGAAAGTTACTTTTGTCCCCGAGAAACCTTCACATCAACCTTAAACAAGTAGCATAGATGTACAATGGGACGACTTATATGTACAAGGTTTAGGTGCTCATGAAGATATCAGGATAAACCTTGACAATGACTACCAAAGTTTAAAATTTAAGGCAACCCAACCGTTATACTCTGGTTGTGAGAAATATTAAACAACTTTACATGCCATGGTTGGTTTTCATAATTTGAAGACCCAATATGGTTTGTTTGGTGATAGCGTGACATGAATTCTGAATTGGTTGAAGGGCTTGCTCCCAAGGAGAATACGCTTCCAAATAGCTATCTTGTTATGAAGAACAGTTTGAAAGGTTTTTGAATGAAGTATAAATTGATTCGGGCTTGTGTGTATGAATGCATACTATATCAAAAGGAGCATAAAAATATCGATCGATGCCCGGTATGCGATGAACCTAGATATGTCCAATCTACTGGTAAGGAAGGAAGAAGCTCAAAAGTGCCTCAAAAAGTGTTGAAATATTTCCCCATGGGGCGTAAATTAAAGAATTTTTTTTACACTACCATGGATAGCAAAGGTAATGACCCGGCATGCTAGGGAAGAATAAGGGGATAATATCATGTGTCATCCTATTGATTCTACGGCTTGGAGGAGGATGAGTTATGAGTATCCCGATTTTGCTCGAGAACAGCGTATCATTTATTTGTCAATATCAACAGATGGGTTCAATCCATTGTAAATTTAAGCACCAATCAGAGTGTATGGTTAGTGATCCTAGCTCCATTCAACCTCCCTCATTCTCAGTGTATGAGACCTGAATTTTTGATGTTGTCTTTGTTGATACATGGGCCAAAGGCACCAAGTGAGGACATCGATGTCTACCTAACTCCTTTGGTAGAAGAATTAAATGAGTTGTGGAAAGAGGGTGTGAAAGCATTTGACTATTTTAGAAAAGAAGAGTTTACGCTGAAAGCTATGTTGATGTGGGCAATCCATGATTTTCTAGCTTACGGGACATTATCCGATTGTGTACATGGTTATTTGGGGTGTCCTATTTGTGGAGAGGAGATTGAATATCTTCGTCTCCTCGCTAGCTAAAAAAATGTATACCATTTCCATAGGAGTTTTTTACCCCCCACTCATAGTTTTAGATTTGAGAAGGTTCCGATTTTTTACAAGGCGGGGTTGAACATAAGCTACGATCGAGAAAACTTTTAGGTTTAGAAATTAAAAGTAAATCTTCTGATTGTGGCCCTAATATGCTAGGTAAAAATCCTAAATTTAATAATGTTAAGCATAAGAAGACCCCAACTGGGAATGAAACTGAGACAAGAACAGCATGGTCTAAGAGGTTAATTTTATTTGACTTGCCTTATTGGAAGAATAGTCCGGTGCACCATGTATTGGATGTGATGCACGCAGAGAAGAACATCACTGAACTTATTGTGGGCACATGCCTTGGGGGAGTTATTCGAAGGATGGATAAAATGCACGAAAAGACCTTAAATCGTTGAAACTTAAGCCACAACTATGGTTGAAAGAAGATAGTAGGGGATGGAAAATGATTCCCCTGGTGCGTTTACTTTGACGAGTGAGGAAAGGAAGGTACTTTTAGACACAATATATAATTTGAAGGTTCCATCTAATTTTTGGTCCAACTTGCAAAGGATTGTGAACTATGCTACCCATGATTTACATAAGGGTAAGTCCCACGATTAGCATGTGATCATACAATTAGTTCCTTTATTGTTTAAGCACTATTTCTCCAAGCACAAGGATTTACGGAGGGCTATTATGCAATTGGTATCTGCTTCTCACTTTTATGTGACCTCAAAATTGGCAGTTATCGAAGCGATTTGTGTGCTGTAGAAGTACTTTCCCCCATCATTCTTTGACATAAGTGTTCACTTATTGGTACACTTATGCGATGAGGAAATTCTTTACGGTCCAGTTAGATATCGGTGGATGTATTCATTTAAAATATTGATGAAAGTTTTCAAAGATTACGTCAAGAATACATGATACACTACAGGATCAATTGCAGAGGAATATATAACCATGGAGTCATCAATCTATACTCGAGAATATATGCCTGACTCGACCAGCATTGATGACATTGATGAGTTCATCGATGAGGGTGGTCATGTGATGGGCAAATGAGTGCAATTAACGAGTTTGGAACATGAATAAGTATCTCGTTATCTATATTCTCAGCTCTTAAAAATGGGTGATGCGACATCAAGGCCTGCTTGCCTAGCCACTGGACCCTTATTCAGGGCACAAGAGTATAAAAAGTATCGATTGAACGGTTACATATTCGATGCAAAGGTGCACGAGTAAAGTACAAATATACAAAACTCGAACAATTCATATAAGGCTCATACTTTCTTTCGAGCGAGCGTGAAAGATAAAAACCTCGTTGAAGCTGAAATGACTTACTATGTTGTAATTTAAAATATATTTGAATTGGACTATGTAAGCTTCAAAGAGTTTGTATTTTACTATGATTGGGTAAGAGTTGAGGATACAAATGCTTGTAAAGTTGATCCTGACACTAATTTGATCATGGTTGACTTGTCCAAGTTGAAGAGCAACGAACACGTGAGCGATGAGTCATTTGTTTGTGAATTTCAAAAAGGTCAAGCAAGTGTTTTATTCATAATATATCAACAATGAGCCATGGTAAATCGTCCTACATGCGCCAAAGCGTCTAAACAGTAGTGTGGATGACTTGACTGCTCTTACCAAATATCAATCCATTTTTTATGATAACCCTAATTTGAAACAATTTTTAGATTTGTAATAAGTATTCCAATTATCGAACATCATTTTAATTTTGCATTATTTTGCTTACTAATTTTGCATTATTTTATTGCAGGGGACGGGGAGTGGCCCTGGGGGTACGCCACATAGGCTCGATGCCTATGTGGCAACTCAAATGAAGAAGGGTAAGGATAAGGAGGTGGCCACGAGCGTCGCGGCCACGATTGTAAGTTATAAAAGTTTAATTTTTATTAATTACGTTATAATTTTTTTATTTACTTCATTAACTAATCGCGTGCTTTTCGTCGTTTCAGTCAAAGCTTAAAGAAGTTCATGAGTCGCAATCTGATGCCAACAAGGCATCTTTGGCCACGGACGCACTCAACCAAGTGCTCGACGCTGATCGTAAGGAGAGGACTAGGGGTGAGCTCATGGGTATGCAAGTCTAGGATCATTGGAATGGAGACAAGTAACACCGGGTTGGATCGTCAGGTGGACACACATGACGAGAAGCTATCAAGGTTAGAGACGACGGTCCTAGATATGTACGCCTTCATGAAGCGCCAGTTGGGGCCCACATCTGATAAGGGTAAGGAGAAGGAGTTGGAGGTAGAGGTAGATGAGGACGTGGATGAGGACGACACTCATCTATCCCTGATACGTGCGGACTCGCCACTATATGATTCAGTTCCTATCTTGACCCCGTCGAACGGCCTATATCAAAAATCAGTTGGACGAGTGTGTTTTTACTCGACATATTTAACGATCAGCCGATAGCGAAGGGGTTGGGGGACCCGAGCTTCCTCCCCGGTATGGTGGTTTATGGATGTCCCCTCTAAGAGATTGAGGCAAAAGTGCGCGTCACACATGTGGTGGAGGGAAAGGAGAACTCCAAATTGTGGTTGCACGAACAAGGAGGCATGGCGCGTATTGAGGGGTGTCTAAATATGTGTATTGTTTGGCCTACCTTCCTCCTCCAACCTACTTGATGCCCTTATGCATTGACATCATTTGTATCTATTTTATTTGGACACTTGGATTATATTTATACTATTTTTTTTGTTACATTTTGGTTTCGATATGGATTGTATTTCTATTTTATTTGGATATGGAATTATATATGCAATGATTTGGTGCATTCTTTCTATTTTATTTGGATTTATGATGTTTGAACAAGTACAATTTTTCTATAAGAGATACAAATATATTGTTGGGCAGTGACAGTGGCCATACTGCCAGCAGTTTTTTTTTTTAAATTTTGCCCAGAATTGTCACTGTTAAAGACCGTGACGACTGTTTAAGACTTGTCATGATCCTGTCACGGTCAAAGACCGTGATAAACTTGTCAAGGTCAAAGGCTGTGATGGGACCGTGACAAGTCTTTAAACTTGTCGTGGTCTTTGACCGTGAGAAGTCCGTGACAAATAAACTTGTCACCCCTGAACTTGTCACGGTCATTGACCTTGACAAGTTGGACTTGTCACGGTCAATATACGTGATAATCCGACTGTTTTGGTGTAGTGCACCATTATTTTATGTGGGAAGATGAGGGGTATGTGAGGTGGTTTAGTACACTTTGATTCGTTTTGAGGCAGTTTTTGTCTTGCGCATTATTTTTAAGAAGTGTCAGATGCTTTCATTCGGAGGGTGGTGGTGGTCCCAAGGTGTGGCCTAGTTAAGGTGATTGGATGTAGGCGTTTCTCTTCATTTACTTGGGCTTACCACTCTGTCCTACATTTTGATCCAAGTCCATTTTGGATCCAATAGTGGAGAAAAGTCTTGTAAGGTGGAAGATGTGTTACCTTTCAAAGGGCGATCGATTGGCGTTAATAAATAACACTTTGTTGAGCCTCCTTATTTACCATCTTCAATTATGCCATTGCTATGGAAAAGGCTCGAGTCATGTCCGACTTTCTTTGGAGATGGAATGAGGAGAATTAGTTGAGAGGTGGTTTAAAAATTGGTAAAAGTATGGTGGATCGGTATTAAAATGTTCATTATTCAATGGGCATTGTTGGATAAGTGGTTGTAGAGGTTTCTGCGAAAGAACCAATTGCGGGTGCTTATGACTGTGGCCAGATTTGGGCTCGGTATTAATGAGCGGGGATCCCAACCCACTTGTTCCCCTTATGATGTTTTATTGTGGAAGGCTATGAGTGGGGGTAGGGGAGATTTTCAGGCATACCACATTCCACTTGGGGAATGAACATCGAGCAAGATTTTAGGGCGATATGTTACGTGGGGAGGACTCTTTGGATGAGAGGTTTTATGAGAATGGTGAGGTGTGGGATGAACTCTAAATTTAGAAGACCTTTTAAGTATTTAGAATCGAAGAAGGTGGATGCTTTCGTGGGGAAGTTGGCGGAGGTGTCCCTTCTATACATGGGATGGGATGTTTTGAGATGGAAGGTAGTGGTAGGTTACTTCCTCTATGCAAGAATAATATGGTTAACGGTTCCAATTAAAGTTCCTGTTTTTCCACCTTAACAACAACAACGAAGCAAGGCCATTGACTGTTAGTTTGAAGAGGAGGGCCAACATATGGCTAGTCGTTGTTGGTTTTGTAAGCATGAGGAGACGGTTGACCATATTATCACATTTAGATCCAAGGAATATGATAATATTATCTTATTTAGATCCAAGTTGTGTTGTGATCTCACTAAATTGAAAAAACTTTGTAGGTCATGTGATTGGACGATATGGAATATGGATTATTGTACACATTGTATCTAAACTTGGAGGTAGTAGGCAATGAGTAGTTTTATGTTCCTTACTAATTACTTCCCCCTGTAAGGTGTAGGGTTGATGCACAAATGGGTTGTTTTTTCCTCAAATATGTTATCCAGACCCTTGACTTACTATTCTTCTTTCTTCCTCTGTTGCTTTTGGCGGTTCATGCGCTCCCCTAAAGAAACATAAACAAGTCTTCTACAATGTTCAAGAAAGATAAAAGAGGACTTAAGGCATAAGCCTCCTCTTGAAAAAATACCCCCAATATAAAACAGACTAATAAAATAGTAAGACCACAAATATATCCATAATCATAGTCAACAAGACCAATGGCTTAATTTTTCATCTCCAAATATTTCATCATAAGAAAAGTAACAATGTAATCATCATCATATCCTAAGATCATCAACCATCATAATAAAATATGTTATATTAATATATATTGAATTACGCATTGTCTAGCCTCGAGGCGCCAAACAAGGACTGGAAGGTTTGAAGTATAGATTCCAACGGTTCCGTATTGACATATCCTCGCCATGGAAATGCATGGCCTAGCCTTGAGGTTTTAGCTTCAAACGCTATTTACAACATTGGTTTTTTCTGTTAATGTGTTTGGTATCCAACTCATGTAAGAACTCTATGCATAGAACAACATCCATCGAGGGAGGTAAGTTAGAATTGTGTATATTATGTTAGAATCCGAGTTTTGTCTATTGTGTTGAAAGAGTTGTTCTTTTTTCCTGAACAGATTTCTTGGTGAAACTATAAGCATATAAAGGATTATTCTCTTAACAAAACTTATTTGCATGTTTTTTTTTGTTACTGAAAAAAAAAGAAAAAGAGCTAGCATTCAGAATGAGTAGGAATTTGCATATGTTATAAGATAATGTGGTATCATCTTCTTGTGCGGTAGATTGCTTAGATGGTAAAATAGGTGTTTGTTTTTTAGTTGTATTATGATACTATGTAGTTAGATACATTTTTAACAACCCCAATTGCAAAACAAAGAGGATGCTTACACAATATGCAAAGACAAAGTCAGATGTCATAGCAAAGGTTGATGGTACTTTTGTACCCTGAGAAAAAAGAAAGAGGTGTGATGAGAGAGGTAGGAATTTTATAATGTGCACAATGCATTTATTAATTGAGAAATAGACTTACATGTCCATTTGATGTAGTGTTGTGGATGTGATTTAGCTATTTAATCATTTTGATTTTGATTTTGATTTTGAATTTTATTCTATACGATATATTTGAGATCTGGATCCTAACCCTATAATTTTTTCTACTCCTTCCTATGAAAAATCATTGATAGACTTAAAAAATATTTTCTCCATGCTTTGTTAGAATCAAGAATTTTAATGGCTCCGTAGAATCGGTAAGGAAGTTTATCAAATGATTTGTTTTTATAAGAAAATGGACTTTTGTTAATGAAATGAAGTTACAATAAGGATGGACCAAGAATCTATTAAAATCAACTTATAAGAAACAAAATATAGTCATAATCAAAGAAAGAAAAATAATTGTCTTTTGTATTCAAGATTTTGGTACAGCTCAAGTCCTTCACCGTATAGTAACTAAATCATCCACAAGTCCCAAAGTCTCCCACTCTCCTATAAAAGCTACCAGTCAGTGGACAAGTCCCATTACCTCACACAATCAATATTTTTTTATATATCCTTTGGTATGGCGATGCCCATAGTGATGCGCAGAGTTTTATTTTCTCCCATACCTTGTCTTTAGGAAGCTCTTTCTCCTCAAAATTTCTGATATCAGAGCATTTGATACTCCAAGTCAAAGATAAGACAACGCATCTCAAAATAATTTTGACCTTTATGCTATCTCCTTAAAAACGACGTCTATACTTGGTAACTCATACCAAGAAGATGGGGCAACCCCCACCACATTGAACTTATTCCAATTTTATCCCAACATACATGGACAACTTGAAATAGAGGAGAATTTGACTAATGTTCTCATCACTTCTATTGCAAAGAATAGCCCACAATGGGGATAAACACTTTTTTAGCTTTTATAGACTAATCAAATCACACGTGTTCACCTTTCCATGGTCAGTTAGCCATGAAAAGACTTGGACTTTTGAAGGTCCTCCTTTCCACATCATATTATATGGGACTGAAGTGAGATGTTGATGGGAATAATTTAAATTAGGATCACACATTTTGTATAAGTAGAGAAGTTAAATCTAAAAAATTCATTTGAAGAGGTTCTTACACAAACTAAGGATTTTTCTAAGTAAAAGCAATTGAAAATTTTAAATGAAATCATCTAGAATAAAGTTGTGGTTGCACAAGAGTGAATGCTTGTGATTCTTGGAAAGAGATGCAATAATCTTTGAACAAATTGTATAATTCATAATTTAGAGTTTTTAATGATAACATTTTTGACAAACATGGGATGGGTTGAGTGCAAGGACGAAGATGAAACTAAACTTTTTAGAAAGAAAAAAATGTGTGTTCTTACCAAGACAGATCATTATTATTTTTTACAAACGAGATGTTGATTTTTAGGTAAAGAGAGAGGTTAGATATACACATAGTTCGATTTTTCTCGATGGTCTTACAATCTTCTGGTGGAATGTACGCACTTTCGAATTAGTTGGCTAAATTTGTGGTGTGCTGCTACAAGTGGAAGAGAGGTCTATAAGTACGAAGCGTTTATTTTGACTGAGAAGAAAATTTAGAAGAACTGTGGATGGATTCATAACAAGTGAGCTTGAGTTAAAGGATGGTGATACAATAATGAGTGTAAGGCTTAGACCTATTTTGAAGCATTTTATGAGATAAACAAAAGGTTTTCTGATACTGCTGGAAAATGAAGAGGGTAATGATGTTGATCTGGAGCGGGGGAGTCAATGATGGTCAAATTTTTAGGGGCTCATGTCGAAGAACTGGGAGGATCTCATGGAGGACCTTTGGCCGAGGGTGTAGTACTTAAGGTTGAGTTTGGTTTAGACTCGCCATAATCCTCATTGTCCTTCAAAAGGTGGGTAGGGTGGATTAAAGTGATTCTAGAGGAATCTAGCGAAGTCAATAAGAGGGTTGATGAAATTAGTGGATAAAGGATGGTACGAGATATTTTTTTAATATAAGAAGAGATTTGGATAGTGGAAGTGATTTGAATAAAGGATGGCGTAATTATCACTTTTTTGTATATTATTGTCCATTCATGTTAATTTCCCCTTCATTGTTCTTGTAATACCTCATAGCTAGGAAAGTTTAGTACTTTTATAAATAAGAATGTGCTAGACCACGTGGTATCATGGTGGGGACCATGCTTAGTGATCTCACCCATGACTTCACATGGTTACTATCCCATTCCTTCAGGAGCAAGCAAGGTTCTAAAAAATGCGGGGCGTGATCGAGGTGTTGAGGCCAAGCCTTAAGCCTTAGAAGCCTAGGCGGGCCTTAGGCGTAAAAATGTGTGAAAAGGCGTTTAGGCTTTCTTAATATATTTTAAGATTCTTAACCATAACAAGGTTATTAAAATACTAACATTATACATATCATAAAATAATGTCTGAATATATACAAATTAAAATACTATTTGATTATTTTGGATGAGATAATGGTCCGGTTAGTAAAAAAATTCTTTAAAATTCGATATCGTTTCACTAAAGCATTGTTATTTTTATAAAAAAAGTGTGCCTTAAGGGTTTGACCAAGAATAAGGCGTAAAAAACTTAAGACGGGGCGTTTCTCCCAAGCCTTAAGCCTAGGTGTGCCTAGGCGGAGCTTAGGCAGGTTTTTTAGAACAGTGGGAGCAAGTAAATGGGTCTTTTAGATCCTTCTCTCAAGTCAGTAAATATTGTACACCCCTCATGGGGCACATTATTCAACTAATAGATATTTTGAGAGTTTTCTTATGTTTGAGTTTTTCCTTTATGTAACACAGACATCATTTAGGTCAGAAAATGGGCTGAAGGTTAATGATGGGCCGAACAAAAAAAGGCAGAGAATTGATATTGAAATATAGTCCATTGAGATAGTCAAGTAACTGGAGTGGACTTTTTTAAATTTAATCCTAAATCGAGAGAGTTATTTAGACAAGTATAGTTGTCATATCCACCCAACGACCCAACGACAGAGCCCTACCAAAGTGTGTATTCAATAATGAAAGAGGTTGAGGATGAGGATGAGGATAATGGATATGGGACTCAACCTAAGGTCCTTTATAGATGGTTAATTGACATATTGATTTCTTTGGTCATCCAAGTGATGCCCTTGATGACTTTAAAGATGGAGACTTTGGATCATTCAAACAAAAATTCAAATTGGTGTTCTAATGAGGAATCATTAGGGGCTGTGAATGAGGAACAATGACTCTAGATGATGCAGGTTAATGCTTGAGAAGGATAAACAAGTCTCTTATGAGGAGAAAAAATAAGTAATTTCACCCTCCAACGACTTAATTTGAGCACACAAAAGGCTAAATCAACTTCAGCCCTTTGAGTTTTTCTCTTTTTTTTTTCTAAAAAGTGACTAAGAATTCTACAGTTATGGGGGAGTGTGGATGAAATTAGTGATGTAGGATTTAGTAATGTGTCCTATTTCAATTTTTATGTGACATCAATTTTCTGTATTTCTATTTTTGGGAAGCATGTTACAAAAGAAAAAAAATGGATGTTGTGTTTCCAGAAATTAGAAAGCATGGGTATGTATAAACTTAGGGAGTGGGTATGTATGCCCGTTGAGGGAGTATGATTATAGTATAGGATATAAGAGTTGTTAAGGCCATTAAGTTTGTATGGGTAAAGGTTCAATTTCGATTTGTTTTGAGTTAGTCAATGGGGTAGTTTGTTTAAGGCATTTATGGCCATGTCAGAATAAAATAAAAGAATTTTAGGAAGAATTACCGGGTCTTTATGGGATTTGTAGGGATTGTTGGTGCTTGGGAGGATATTTCCATATGGTTCACTTTGTTAATAAAATGGGAAACATTCTCTAAGGGAATGAGAGATCATGGCTGGTTCATAAAAGAGACATAATTGAGAGATATCCAAATGCAGAATGGGCAATACAGGTTGAACTTAGTTTGCTCTAGGTTGGATTGATTTTTATGCTCGATGGGATAAAAAGAAATGCTCCCAAACGTAAGACAAAAGGCTTTAGTGAGATTGACTTCATATCACTGCCTAGCCATGTAAGATGGGACCTACACTATTTAGATTAAAAATATGTGGCTAAAACACAAGGATTTTAAGAAATGTTTAAAAGGTTTATGGAGGGAGTGTGAATCATGGACGGGAAGGTTGTAGGTTCATGAAAAAATTGGTAAAAGTAATGAATGAGGGGAATATTGAATAATGAAGTCTTTGGTGACTAAAAAATGGAAAAAATGGCTATTTCAGAGTGTCAATTTTCTTGATGAAAATGAGGAAAGGGAAGGGTTGATAGAGGAGATGAGAATGGAAAGAAAAAACAATAAACATAGGCTTGAAGAGGTCCTTCTCAAAGAAATCCCATGGAATTAAAAGGTGAGGATGAGGGGAATAAGAGATTGGGATAACAATACTACGTTGTCGTAGAATATCCAACAATGTTTAAAAAGGCGCGAGGCGAGGCGTAAGCCTTACCCCTTAAAAAATAGAGAAAAATAATATAAAAAATCTAGTAAATTCACACAAAAATATCTAACACTATGCCAAAAGGCCCACAATCATTTAATCTAAGCAACCAACAAAACATAAAGTGCGTCGTCATTAGTAATTAGTGTAACGTCATTTGGTAATGAATTATAAATATAATTAATTGATTAGTATATATATATCCTTGTGTGTGTGTGTGTGTATAATATATATATATATATATATATATATATATATATATATATAATCTTCAAACTCTTATTTTTACATTTCACGCTCTACTACTTCGTTTAAATTTAAAATTATGAAGTATATTTTTAGAGAGATTATACAACCCTTATTTTTTAGAACGTTATAAAATAATAAAAGAATTTTGTGTAGGCACGTCTATAATGACACAAAATTATAATTTAATTAACTATTCTACTTCCAAATGTTACGTCTTTACCCATATTTTTTTATAAACCTCTCATTAAACTTTGTTAATTATGAAAATGACAATAAAGATTTGGGAAAATTTGTTTAATCCTTTATTTAATTCTAAAAATTATATTTTAGTACCAAATTTTATAAATTATAAAATGACTTAAATTGTGTCATAGGCACAATATTCGCAAATACAAAAAATAATAAAATTATATAAGTGCCATCGACACGCACATACATTAATTATACCATCTGAAAAACTAACATTCGATTACCAAAAATAAATTATCACAATTTTTTTGGGGGGGGGGGGGGCGCTTATATATATCACCCCTCAGTAAATAGTAAATAGTAAATATAAATATAGACCCTAGTTACTTTTAACTAAACAAACCCGATTGTTCTCCTTCCTAGGAATCTCCATTATCTATTCAAATACTCCCACCGAAATAAGTATATACCCACTTATATTTTTTTTTTAATTGACAACCAAAGCTTCTTTTATATTAATGGAGTGAAAAAATAACTCCACATGTCCAACAAAGCTACAAACAAAAGCAACGTGTAAAGCCAAAACACAAACAGCCTACACGTTGCAAACCCAGAAAAATAAAACCGTTCCCCTTGAAAATAATTAAACACGCCCACAGCCAAAACCCATCATCTACCAAACCAAAATAACCTCAGATTCATCTCAAATCTCCCACACTGATGAACAACCCAAAAAATCAAGATCCAAGTCTCTTAGCTCCATAGTAGACGTAGAGAAAGAGGAATAGATAAAAAAAAAACTAAGAAAAGCCCCAAATCTAAACCACAAAATCGTGTAAAGCTGTAGACGCCAAAACCAAATCTTCACCCTACTCCTTCTGAAGGGAAATCGAGCTTGAGAAGATCCATCAGTGCAGGAGGGGTGGTTTAAAACCCATTGAAGAGGAAGATCAAAGGTCAAACATTTCTTTACCACCCAATTCGCTATTGAGTTTGCTTTCCTATAGACATGCAACATAGAAATATCTCTACACTGACTGGTAAGCATTCTGATTTGTTTAATACTCCTTTCAATTTCCCATCTTGGCTTAGCCTCGTTCTGCATGCATTGGAGAAGAACTTCAGAGTCAGTTTCTAGAATAACCTGATCTAGTCTTTTGTCTTTGATATGAACTGCTGCTAAATAAAAAGATTAAGCATCCATCAAGAGTGATGATGAAGCTTAAGGACTAAAGATAGCTTCCCCATAAATTAGCTCACCCCTAGAGTCTCTAGCCACAAAACCATAGGAACCAGATTTCAAATATTCCCTAAATGAACCATCACAGTTAATTTTAACCCATCCCAGGAGGAGGACACAAATTGCTCACACTCCTAGAAGGTAAGGGAGGTTTTAGCCTATGATTAGGAATAAACACCTGAGAAATCTTACTATAGTTCACAGCTAAGGATAAAGTCTTAGAAACCACATGGGAGATTTTAATATTTGATTTTTTAAACACTGCCTCATTTCTGGTTTTCCAAATCATCCAATAAGTACATGTTATGAGCAACTTGAGGTTCACAGCCCCATCAGGGGCTTCCCCCAATTTACTTAAAAAATTAAACAACGAGTATTCCACCCTATCACATGGATTAACCAAAAAAGGCCATAGGAGAGGAGACCTCTCCCATAACCTTCTAATCCACTGGCATCTAGTAAGGAGGTGTTCAATCGTCTCCTCATCTTTTCCACAAATGGTACACATAGGGTCAGCAATGAGATACTTCTTCCAAAGGGAGTGATTAACAGCTAACCCTTCATTACAACATCTCCAAAGAAAATTCTTAACCTTAGGAGGGTAAATAATAGCCCACAACTTCCTCCATAACTCCGGAGGAGGAGAATAAAAAGATTGGGGGGATTTAAACCTCAGCCTCTTAGTAGGAGTAGAAACCATATAAGAAGTGGAGACTGAGGGAATACCATCTTTAGTATGTGGCCAGATAATAAAATCTAAATCCTCTGGAGAAATAAGAGGGATTGCCATAATGGAGGAGGCTAAATCAGAAGGGAAAATACTAGAAATGAGAGAGGAATTCCAAGAGAAAGAAGTTGGTTCAATAAGATCACAAACTTTAGAAATATGGTCAGAAAACAACGAAGGGGTAACACACAACCATTCACCCACTTGTCCTCCCAGACTTTAATAACCTCCCCCATTACCCACTTGGCAGCACACTTGATTCTTAAGAAGCTCCCTACCAAACATAATATTGTTCCAAATCCACGATCCCTTTTTAGAAGAAGGAACCTCCCAAAAAGATCAATGATTGAAGTAAAGACTTTTAGGACCCTACCCCAAACAGACTCAGGGTTTAACATGAGCCTCTATGTTTGTTTTGCCAACAAATATTGATTTTGCCTATGGAAGTCCCTGAATCCCAAACCTCCAAACTATTTAGCTTTAGAGATAGACTCTCAGGCCTTACAATGAATCCCCTTCCTATCCTTGTTATTCTTCCACCAGAAGTTAGATATCCTAAAAGACATATCTGAGCAGAACCCAATAGGAAAGTGAAAATAGACATAGAATATGAAGGAGAGGCCTGAAGAACAGCCTTAATAAGTACGTCTTTCCCAGCTAGACTAAGGAAATTATCTTTACACCCCTCCACTTTGTTTACCACCCTCTCCTTAAGCCAAGCTAGAGCCTCCTTTTTTTATCTACCCCATTCAGAAAGGAGCCCATGGTATTTCCCTGGATTTTCTAAAATGGGGACATTAATCTTACATGAGACTGAAGCTTTCAGACGGGGGACCATATTCTTACTATACACTAGGCCAGATTTAGCTAAATTAATTTGTTGCCCTGACAGCTCACAGTAGGAATAAAAACATATAAGAATAGCCTCATTTTCCTCCACCTCCCCTTTAAAGAAAAATAAAGAATCGTCAGCAAACAAGACGTGGGAGATGAGTGGACTGCTACCATTAATTCTAATCCCTCTAATTGCATTTTCATCCATGTTTTTACTAATAATAAGGGAAAGACTGTTTGCCACAATGATAAATAAGTAGGGAGAAATGGGATCCCCTTGCCTTAAAAAGACTCATGATTGTTCCCATTGACTAAGATCCTAAAAGAAACAGAGGAGACACAATCCATAACCACCCTAACCCAATGAGAGTTAAAACCAAAATCCAAAAGGGACTCCTTGAGAAAACCCCATTCTACCCTATCATAGGCCTTATTCATATCTAATTTCAGAGCACAGTCATAATCTTTCCCTCTCCTTTTCCTCCTAAGAAAAGAAAAGACCTCTTGGGCAATAATAATATTATCTTGAATCAATATCCCAATAATAAAGGCACTTTGGTTAGGCTCAATGAGCTTACCAATGATAGGTTTAAGTCTAGAGGCAAGAATGTTTTATATAATTTTTGGGAAAAATTAATAAAGCTAATTGGTCGAAAAGAGAAAGAGTTCCGGGGTTAGGATTCTTTGGGATTAAAACCACATTTGTAGCATTCATTTGCCTTAGAAAATGCCCCGAGTTTAAAAAATATTGAGTTGCTTTCAATAAATCCCATTTGATATCTTCCTAAAAAATTTAGTAGAAAAATCCTTGCATTCCATCAGGACCAGGAGCTTTTGATGTGCCAAGCCCAAAAACAGCCTTCTTCAATTCCTCCAAAGAAAGACAAGCATTTAAAGAAGAATTCATCTCCTCAGTTACTAGTTAGGGATCAGGGTAGTTACTCTAGAACAGTCCATACTACCAGCAGATGAGTATAAATTTTTGAAAAAACGGTTTGTAATATTTTCCAGTTGTGCTTTCCCCTCAACCCAAACACCAAGATCATCTTTGAGTCTGACAATTTGGTTCCTCTGCCTCCTTTGAATTGTGGTAACATGAAAGAATTTAGTATTCTTATCCCCCACTTCAGCCATAATTGCCCAATACTTCTCTTCCCTAACCCAAAGAGCCTTAATGTTATTGGAAATGGACCTAACGGCCCCATTGTTGTAATCCTGCCTAGCACAGGACTGAAGATCAGTAAGCCTGCCCTGGAGATTCTTAATTTCCACTGTATTGTTCCCAATTTTTTTTTAACTCCACTTGATTAGGGTTGCCTTTGTTCTGAACGTTTTTTAAAGAAGCGAGAACATATCAGACCCTACCCCCTCCTTCCTCCATTCTCTTTTAACAA
Source organism: Sambucus nigra (assembly GCA_949130495.1). Taxonomy (NCBI): domain Eukaryota; kingdom Viridiplantae; phylum Streptophyta; class Magnoliopsida; order Dipsacales; family Adoxaceae; genus Sambucus; species Sambucus nigra. Next base: position 102,824,629 of record OX422214.1, on the reverse strand, counting down.
TTACATGGTATTCAAGCTCATCAAACCAGAACAGAGCCCAAGGCAGGATAAGCAACTGCCCTACTCTCAGGGAAATTATAGCCCACTCAACATTAATAAACACTCTATCTAGCTTCACCCTCACTTTATCATCATTACCCCTCTTGTTATTCCAAGTTAACCTACAACCTTTAGATAAAAGCTCAAAAAAATGGCAAAGATTCACCATATCTCTAAAGCATTCAATCTCCCTGTTAGCCTTACCAACCTTTCCCTCTTTGTCTTCTTGAGCCCAAATATCGTTGAAATCCCCTAAACACATCCAAGGGAGGGAGGGAAACAACTGAGATTCCCCCAACCTAGCCCATTGGACTCTTCTATACGCAAAGTTGGGATTACCATACACAAAGGTGACCCAAACACAACCCCTAATACCCTTTCACTCGTTAGTGATCACGTCAATAAAATCTTTTGAAGTTTTAAGTATTTAAAGACTAACTGAGTCTTTCCACAAAAGGCAAGACCCCCCCGAGAGCCCCATTAGATCAACACTAAGCTCATTGTCAAATTTAATTAGCTTCTTAACAAACTGAATTCTCTCTACTTTAGCTTTTGTCTCCATAAGGAAAATTATAACAATGTCATTCAAAACACAAAGGTTATGAAGAGCCTGAATTGTCAAGGTTTTACCCAGACCTTGACAATTCCAAGCTATGATGCTCATTGGGTAGGAGGGATCCTAAAGAAGAAGCCCTCATTCTTCATTTGATCTTGAGCTGAATTGTTGAGAATTGAAACCGCTACTAGATTCTCTTCACTGAACTCCTCCATTTCCTCTTCTATGATGGACTGTTTACTTGTTATTCTTGTTATTATCCTTCTGAGACTTTTATTAACTGCTATATTTTTTTATTTTCCACTTTCTTCAGGTATTTATCATCCTCCCCATTAGCCTCTTTAGCAATATATTGACCAATAGCCTGTTCAGGATACCCACTCTGATGTTTTTGGGAGCCTGTTCTTTCAAAGGTAAAAAAAAAACTTTCTTTTATTTATATGTAAATTAATAAAATTTGAAAGCAAACCTTGGTTGTTTCCCATCAACTCTTTTTGATGATTGGCTTTGAATTTGAAGAGCCTATCTTGTTGACCTCTTATAACCCACAGATCGTGTTCCCCTTCTTCACACATCTTTCCTTTCCCCTTGTCTTCATCTCCAGCGACTACAGTCTATTGGACATAATCTATTTGAGGGTGGGAGGAATTGGAGTTGGTAATTTGGGGGTTAGGCTCTCCAGGCTTTGGGGGTTTTGAGTTTTTGGAAGGTAACTGATTTTTAGGTTTTTGGCTAAATTTTGTTTTGAATTTTGTGCGGTTGAGGGGGATATTCCTGGTTTGGGATTTATGTGGCATGGATGGTTTTTGTTTCTGGGATGATATGTCATTACACCCCAATTTTTTTGGTTGGGACAAAATGTGGGAAGTGATAGTATCTTCAATTCTAAACATGTCACACACTTCAATAGGATGGTGTAGCCCTTCTATGCAACTGGGTAAAGGTTTAGTATTTAGGATATTTTGTGTAGTAACATCAAAGCTTGGGTGGTTGGGAGGGTGTTTAATAGAGATTATACATTCTGGGGCTTCTACCCAGGCCTTGTGTGATATAATAAATGGAGGTAAAAATTGATTTGGGATAGAGGTCAAATCAGGACCGACTCTGCTGGGCTCATAAATGGTTTGCGTAACTTCAGTTGTTTGAGTAACTGGAAGAGGGGTCAGCTGGGGGTATTTAGTTTCGGGTATAGGACTAACTGTAGTTTCTAAAGTTCCTTATGTTACTGTTTTAATTTGGTCAGTATGGTTTCCTTCTGGGACCCACTGGTTATTTTGGATAGAGTTACTATTTTGGTTTGGAGATAGGCATGGGATTTGTCTAAGAAACTCATCCAATATTTCTTTGGATGATGGTGGAGCAGTCATACTAGTGCCAAATACAATGGGATTACTCCCCCCACCTCCCTCCTCTACTACCTTTCTTTCACAGTCCACAGCAATGTGACTAAGCCGTCCACAGTTGAAACAAAATATTTTAACCTTTTCATAAGTAAAAAAAATACCCATTTATCCTCCTTTTCCCTTTTTAAATTAAAACCTCGAGACAATGGAGCATCAATAGGAAGACTAACCTTCACACGCATATAGTAGTAGTGGCCATGCCTTATGTCCACCTTAACTCTAGAACCAATCATTTGGCCAATCAGCAAACCACTTGCTTTGTGAAACCTGTCTTTGGGAAGACCATGAACTCTTATCCACAATTCTATGGTTCCAAAACTAACTTCTTTAGCCGCCAGCTTGAGTCCCATTCTTTGAGTAACAATAATCCATTTGGGGATTGGTCGAGAATTCTGATCATCTCCTCCTCTTATGAGAAATCAAAAGAGAAAATATTAAACTCATTCTTAGCTATTTTAAAATCACCTTTTACTTTCCAAGTTTTCTATGCTAAACCTTCTATCTGGGCTAGATTTGAATTTCTCTCTGAGATTATCTTCCCTAACAAGGAGTACACTCTTTCTTCTGATCCTTTTATTGCAGGTGGTAAATACAAAGAAGGCAAAAAGGAGCCTGGATGTTCCCACGTGACAAGCAAGTAAAGTGAACAAAGCAAAGCTGGTCAAGATAAAACTCTCAATGAAACTTTGAGGAAAAACCATAATGAAGGAAGAATTAAATCTTAACAAGAATCTGAGGGTTAGAGACAGAAGAAAAGAAAAAAAAACTCTCAAGAAAATGAGAAGAAGCCTCTTAGTGAAGAGAGAAATTTATAGAGAAGGCAAAGAGAAAAAACTCGTCCTTGCATATAATTGGAATACCTACTTATATTCACATACTACTATAATCCAATTGTAATTACTCTATATGCATTTAGAATACCTACTTATATTCACATACTACTTATATTCGCATACTACTATAATCCAAGTGATTCTTGAAGTTTTCATATCTGATAAAGTAAATTCACTAACAAAGATATATACATCATGTTAGATAGCAACCCATTTTGTAGCAGAAAGTATCTGCATAAAAGTTATGTTAGATACCAAAAAATTTAAATTTGATCTTGGTTACGATATTAGGTTTGGAGAGCTATTGCTTCGTCAATCTTCAGGATTAATTGGGTTATTTGGTAACCTTGAAGATCACACGCAAACAGTTTAGAGCAAGCAATATGGAAACTATAAAAGGGCGGATATGTGAAATATATTTTTAGGTGAGTTTTGTTATATAAAACATTTAATTGGGGGGTAACAAATAGTTATCTATTTTTTTTATCAATTGTATGATTAATATTAATGAACGGCTTAATGCTACTTAATCAAGAAGAGCAACTGGAGATTAGTTGATCCAGAAATTCAAACGAGCCATTGAATTAGGATGACTTATGGAAGATGAAATATACATGGAACGTAGCATTGAAAGCTATGAGAATCATACCACCTTTTCAAGTTACATTCAGAGAGGCTACAACTAACATCACATGTGAAGATTCACCATTCCAAAGGGTTGGAAGTAGCACTGACAAAATTATGGGCCGGGTCTAATTTGGGCGGGTTAAATGTGGATTGGGTTAAATGTGGGTTGGGTTAAATGTGTACCGGGCCAAATATGGGCGGACCAAATATGGGTTGGGCCAATCCATTATTTTTCTACTAAATTAAGTATTACAATTGGTATATATAAAAAAAACTCATATTTTACTCATAACTTTTTAAAATGAGTATTATATTTGATTTGTATCGTTTAAAATTGCGCTCCATATTTGATTTTTTGCTTTCAAATATGGCTCTCATATTTAACTCATAACTTTGAAATATGGGCCTCATATTTAACTCATAGCTTTTAAACATGGGCCCCATATTTAGATGCTTGGGCTAATATGGGTTGTTTTATTATTTGGACCACATTTTGCCACTACTAGTTGGAAGGTATGTGAAAATAAAGTCCACATGCATATTAGTTTATCTCACAATGCTACCTACACAGAATGTGTATAAAAATTTCACACAAAATTATGTATCGTTTTGTTGTGAAATATACAATATGTCTAACCAATTATTATTAATGTCACATTATTTTATGTAATTGTGAACTTCACCATATGTCCAAACATTATTTTATGTATTTTTTCCGTAACAGATATTATTCAATTAGATTTGGAGCGCTCATGATAAGGATTGTGGATGAAAAGGGGTGGGAGTGATCACCGACGGATCCAAGATTTTTGGTTAGTGGATGCGAAATATTTTGACTAACACCGGGGGTTCGGGGGTTGGATCCCCCAAAGTGAACTTTTTAGGGCTAGTTTTAATTTTTTTTTCTACAATTTTTACCCATAATGGGAATAAATGAATACTTAAGATGTTAATTAAATCCGAAAATATATCATAATTAAAATCAACAATTAAACTTTAAAGAAATTAAAATATAAATTTCAAGAATTAAAAATCAAAACACGTTACATTTTTTTTAAAAAGTTACATTGTTTGTCCTGAGGTTTAGGCAAGCCATATTTACTTAACTTTTTATTTCAGAAACATACAGACCCCTAAAAAAATCTACAATATATGTACAAAAAATTCATAGGGTGCAGCCGCCCCCACTGGAGACCAAGTAACTCTCGCACATGGGTATGATCATGGCCCGCAAAGAAAATAAATAGGCTTAGAGTTTAAGGACTTCTATGACCGCTTTTGTATTACAAACCCGATTAATAAATATTTTGCAATAGCACCCCAAAAGTGTTGCGAAGGATCACATAGATCATCACAAAGTGTCGGTAAAACCTTGAACAGGGGTGAACTCAAAATTGATCATAATAGTGAGGGTTAAATTAAAAATGCCCTAAAAATAAAGGTCATAGTAGAGAATTTTATAAATTTGCATTTTTTTCTTAATATGTTTGTTACCCTAAAAGATATGGTTATTTATATACTTTGGGATCGAAAAGTTCTTCATAATGCACTTTAGGGCTTAAAATTGGACTATTTGCTTTTAGGGTATGTTTTCACTTTTCAAGACATTGTTATAAAAAAAATATTGGACACCAAAATGCATTACAAAATTGAATCTCAAAATATAAATAACCTAAAAAAATATGTAATGAACATTGTCCCTGCTTTGACAATTATTTTAACCGCCCAAATTTTAATTTTTTTTGGCCTATTGTTGTTATAGGGGGCAATTTGTATCACAACCAAGACCCATAATAGTTTACAGGCCCTGGAAAGTTTGTTGCATCTAGGTTTGAGTAAAAAATATTCCTCCACCATCAACAAATATCCCATTTGGAGGGGGTTCACGGGGAAATGAATATACTTTATTATAGTTTTGTTCAGATTTTTATTCATAATCAACCTCAAGTTGGGAGGCAATGGTTTCCTAATGAGAATATAATTTGTAGTATGATACTTAAAACAACTCAAGATTATAACATCAAATCATGTTTTTAGGGGTACCTTCAAAAGCTTATTGGTTTAACATTTACTGACATCACATTGACACAATTGTTGTTGTAACATCTTTGCATAACGAAAACTGTATATATAATTACTACGGTGGGTAGCAGTTTTGAAAAGCGACACACATGAAGTGAATAACAGTGAAATATAAGTTGTGTCCCACTTAACACAAGAAAAGTACTTAAAAAACAATTAACATCAGTTCCAAACAAGAAAAGTACTTAAAAAATGAATAACATCAGTTCCAAACAGTCAATATCATTTGTTCCAAACGATTCCTAACGCCACATATGATGTGAAAATGATGGATTTCACACGCTGTTTCTTTAGTTGAACAAATTCGAACCAGGAATTACACCTTAAGAGCTTGATCCCCTACAAATAATTAAAGTGTAATTTATAATAGTAATAAACTTCAATTTATCATATCAATGCTTCAACACAAAAAGATTTCTATGAAATAACTTACTGCAGGGCCGACTGCAACCTCTTTTCCTGAAAACAAAAAAAAATATATTTTTTCAGGTTTTGGTATGACCTTTGGAAATCATCAAACATTAATATAATCAAAGAGAATGAAAGAGAATTGGTTTAACTCGTGAGTGAAAATTCACATTCCTACATCAATGGTCTAATTATTTAAATAATGGATTATTAGGCAACTACAACCTGGGGTGTATTTTTCCCAAACTTCTGATTTTTTCAAATCAGATCTAATTTTTTAATTTTAAAATCATATTTTCAATTGTCGAATTTCAAATTTTTTCGGGAAAAATAGACCGGAATTGGAGTTTGATTTTTTATTTTTCTGAAATTATGCCGGTCTGATTTTTCCCCAATTATACCGTTCCAATTGTTTTAAACATATACCGATTATGAATTCTAACTTCCAATTTTGTGGATTTTTTCAATTTTCCAAAATTTCAGATTTCGGCCAAATATTCTGATTTTCAAAACAATCGGTTTCTACAGAAAAAAAAAAAAAAATTGGTCGAAAAATCCCAGAAAATTTCTTGAAAATCCATTTCCCGATCCATTGTGGCCCTAGTCACAACAAATAAATAGTGGATTAAGCAACTACTAGGTAAATACAAGTAAAACATACATGCAAATTAATTTTTCAAAAGGAGGAAAATAATATGGGCAAGTCTATAAACAAGAGGATGATACTATATTCACAACCCATTGGAATCTTTGTGACGAGGACAAGGTTGTTGGTCAAGGCATTTCACACGAAAAAAATTATTTTTTCAAGCTTGCATAAATTTTTTCTTCAAGATCCGTCCCAAGAAACTCTAATGTCTTGGGAACAAATCTCAGAAACACAACTCTCTTAACCATACATCTTCCCAGAATCTTATTATCTCTCCACTACCTACCTTAAGATGGGCAAAATTAAAGGAAATAGTCCAAACCATGAGAAATTGATCTCCATGATTACTGAGAGAGACCCACCCCACCACTCTATATTTATTCCTAATGAAAGAAGCCCAAAGAGATTCCTGTTCCAGAGGGAATCTCCATAACCATTTCCCCAAAGATCCAAATTTCTTTTAATTAGATTATTCACACCCAAACCAAATGATCCTTTCTACCTTCTTAAATAAAATTTTCAGCATCTTTCCATTGTTTGGTATGTTTATTGGAATTTTAAAAAGAGAAAGGAAATAGATAGATAGACGCCCTAAAACCGAATGAACTAAAGTTAATCGACCTCCTAGATAGACAACCTTTTTTCCAACCATCGAATCTTTTGGAACTTTTTCAAGAATAGGATCCCAAAAAGATTGGGATCTTCGGTTGCCGTCCAAAGGCGTGCCCAAATAATTTAAAGTCCATTCTTCAACAACGATACCCACAAATACACTTTGACATTAATTTTAAGACCCAAAAGCATACAAGTGAATTGAGCATTATTCAAGGGTAAATCTCATAATTCAGTATCTAAAGCGATCAAAAAATAACATGCTTTTAGTTGTTTTGTCCCCATTTAATTTTTTTCAATGCAAATCTTAAAGTCCTACCATAAACACCATATATCCCCACACGAACCATACAAACCTGCCAGTTCTTCCCAAAAATCTTTCTTATCCTTGTATTTGCAGGGACCATAAATCCCTGATAGCCACTAATCTTGCTCATCCTTGGATTTAAGGCAAATAGATGTAGGAAAAGCTCCAAGCACAAACTACACCCAAAACCATTCTGACATCCCACATTGTAAGAATACCCCCTGATTTACATATCGACGGTAAAACACAACCAATCATTCAGTCGAAACCCCCAAACCAACCCAGAAAAAATTCTATCAAAAGATTCTTTTTTACTTTCCAAAAAATGGCAATGTCCAAATTCTCTTTGGTTATAAATTCTTTAATCACTTTTCTTTTATTCGTTTTCCCCAACCCTCTAACATTCTAGCTAAGAATCTTCATAGAGAAACTGACTTTTCCCTATTTCTGACCATTGAACTTTCCCCCCAGCATAGTTACCCCAAAATTCATGCCTTTTAATTCCCTAACCCCAATCTAACCTCTCTTTCTATTCCCCATTTTCTTGTGATTGTTGTTGTTTTTAATTGTTATTTTCAGATTTATTCAATAAAAGTAGAAATTCGTCCAATTTTCAAAGACACCCTCTGTTGATAAGTGGACGTCGTTACCTTTGAGAATTTCAAAATGCTCTCCAGGATCAAGAGAAAAAAACACTGCCCCTATTCACTCTTTGAATTTCTGTCGCAGGGACTTCATAAAGTCCCTCAATAGGTCCAGGTGGGCTCCTAACTTGGTTCAAACTAGACTCGCTAAGTCCATGGAATCAGATTAAACATGAACTCTTTGGACTGAATGAACCTGTCTTACTCGAATTTGAATTAAAATCCGAACAGATGTTTAGGAGGTTAAAAGTCAAGACATGGGATCTCATGTTCCCCCAGAAACCCTTAAAATGATTTCTTTGAATAAAAAAGAAAGGAAAGTATATCCCCGAGGTAGAGAAACCCCACCCGTCCCATTTTAATCCATGAAAAGACCAAAGAAAATTTGAATAACCATTCGGTGCCCAAACAGACTGGCATTGCCCAAAAGATGGAACTTTGATATTTGGTTTTTGCTAAAAGTGATACTATCTTACATGTTGGTGACTTTGAAGAGGATGATGATTGATCTAGTGTTCCAAACTCTATTTCTTCAGAGGAGGATGAGGAAGTGATCAAGTCAGTAGAGGAAGCCGATATTATAGAAGCTTTCTTTGAAAATATAGTCTGAATAGGGATGTCCATTAACTTTCGCCCAGCACAAGAACTATCTTTACTATAGGTTAAGCTATCTGACTTTATAGCTATCGGGTCATTCTTGTGTTCCTTTGATTGGGGTGTCTATATTCTGATTAACCAAAACCTTCAGTCTCGAATTCTTCTTCCCCTCCTCGTCTTCGCTTTTCTGAAAAGCCTAAACAGCAGCCTCCACGTCCTTCTCTGTGTATCCCACACTCGCTGCCTACCACGCTTTGCTGCTCTATGACCTTTGGCTACTCAAGTCTTGTAAGCTCTATCAAGAATCGATATTGCTGACATAGATGAGATCCAGCCCTTTTCATTCTTGCTTGAAATAATTTTTTTTCCTCCTCGGTATCAAATTTTTAGATAAACCCCCACACAGGTCACCAATTTTCTTGAAAACTTCCAGACTTCATAGGTGGAATGGAAAGGCCCTCCACTCCTATCCAACCCTCCCAAAAAGAAATAAGATTGTTCACAGAGCACATATCAGATTTCAATTTCACAATCTGAACCACTATACCAAATTCAAAAAAACATTTTCCCCAGTTCCCATATTTAACAGCTTCATTTTAATTCTTAGCGAAGAATAAAATCCTATCAACTTTAAAATGGAATTAACGAGACATTCATGTTGAGGATATGGGTCATGCTCCTCCCAATCTTTCCCCATTAATCCTTAACACACTCTGTAGCAGCTGATCGAAACAGATATTACAAGCGGCAGAGAGGCGACGCGTGAGAACCACGCGCTGTCAGAGGATGCGGGAGAATGGTCGATCTCGGTCGCGAAGGGTCGGTGATAACCATAAGATGGGTCACGCGCCGATTGGACCTCGTAAGCACTCTAGATCTGAAATTTGGACTCGAATCTGAACGAGAAAGAAATGCCTTCCGAGGAATATAAACCTGAACTTTGGTCGGAAACCTACTCAACGGTGTCACACAGAAGTTGTCGACCTCTCCACCGGAGTTATGTTAGGAGAAGTCACCGGATATGGCCATTGTGTTTGTTAACAAACAACAACAGTGTTTTCCTTTTAACTTATAATAAAACATAAGTTTCTGACTGTTGAACTTTTTCCCCCATCATAGATACCCCAAAATTCATGCCTTTTAATTCCCTAACCACATTCTCACCTCTCTTTCTATTCCCCATTTTCTTGTGATTGTTGTTATTTTTAACTGTTATTTTCATATTTAACTTATCCAATAAAGGTAGAAATTTGTCCAATTTTCAAAGACATCATCTCTTGATAAGTGGACGTCATTATCTTCAACAATTTCAAAATGCTCTCCAGGATCAAGAGAGAAAAAACACTACCCCTATTCACACTTTGAACTTCTGTCACAGGGACTTCGTAAAGTCCCTCAAAAGGTCCAAGTGGGTTCCTAACTTGGTTCAAACTTGCCTCGCGAACTCCATGGAATCATATTCAACATGAACTCTTTAGACTGAATGATAATGAGATTGATAACTTGGAGATCAAAAAATTTGAAAACCCCACATTTGAAAGTAATGAGATTGAAGCTAGTAAGTTTGTTCATCGTGAAGGCAAAGAACATCATAGACATTGATGATGAGTTGGATAATCAATTTCCCAATCTTAATGTCTCATATGGGAAAAGCAATGAGGATAATCTACAAAAGCAAGCAACCAAGTCAATTGATGGAAACAATTATAAATCATGGGCAAATATTACAGTGGCAAACAGAGTTCTCAGGGAATAAATTGAAATATTTTCCAGCAAGTAAGGATGAGGAAGGCAAGTTTTGTGTTAAAATTGAAAAAACAGAGGTGGAAGATGAAATCAATAGATGGAGGAATGTTGTGATTGTATATGTTTTTGGAGCAAATGCCTCTTATGGTGCTATGAGAGAGTATGTCTTGAGAAAATGGAGTGAGTTTGGGAATTCTGAAATATTTTTAATAAAATCAGGAGTCTTTGTGGTGACTTTGGATTCCTTAGAAGCCAAAATGCAAGTTATGGAGTTTGGACCATGGACTTTTGATAATAAACCTTTGATTGTTAAACCATGGTCCACTGGAGTCAGCTTGGAGAAAGAGGGGATGGAGAAATTACCTATATGGATCAGATTTCCAAATCTGAAATTACATTTATGGTCAGATTCAGTTCTAAGTAAGATGCCAAGTATGGTTGGGATACCTCTTTTTATAGATAGAATGACAGCAAAGAGAGATCCATTGACATATGCAAGGGTATGTGTGGAAATTGATTTGTGGAACTCCCTTCGAACTTATACCTTAGTACATGATCATGAAGGTACCAGTTTTAATTAGAAAATTGAGTATGAATGGGTTCCTACTAGATGCACTATAGGTAAAAAAAATTGACACAAGGATGAAAACTGTAAAAATGTCAAACCTACTATTCAATTGTGGAAGAAAGCGGATGATAAACCTGATGGAAAAGACATGGCAAAAGGAAGTAATTCAACATGTGATAAAGATGGAGGAATTAACATGGCTGAGAAGAGTAAATCATTAGAAGGAAATGAGAAGACAAATCAAATGAAGATTCAGAACAGCATTGGGAGAAAGAAGAAGATTCAAGGAAATAAAGCACAAGCATCCTCAAAACAGAATAGTCCTGGGAGTGAGGACATATTCTAGAAGCAACAGTGCAAGCTATAACTAATCAGAGCAGTCATGGGGTAAGAGGCAATTTCAAGAAGACACGGTACAAGCTTTACCTAACACTCAAAATGATATACAAATTAATACTTCCAGAGTTAATATTGCTATGGGGAATGTTTTTGAAGTGCTGCAAACCGCTGAAGAAGACCATTCAGAAACAGTGTTATGTGATGACTGTTTGGATGATGACATTAGTGAAAAAGGGAAAATTACAGTACTTCAAAATAGCAGTCTATCAAGGGGAAAAAGCAGTAACACAATGAATAGAGTGAGAAAGAAAGGGGGGAAAGGTAACCAAAGGAGGAAAATATGATTAAGTTTGCCATTTGGAATATAAGGGGTTGTAATGCCCCTCATAAACAAAGGGAGATTCAAAATTATATTAGGGACAATAATATTAGTATTATTTTCCTGTAGAAGTTAAAGTGAGAAGTAATAATGTAAATGGTGTAAAAGAATGCTATTTTTTTCATTGGAATCTTATTCATAATACCCCTTCAAATGGCCCTGGTAGAGTTTGGATATCTTGGGACAATAATATTTTTGAAGTTGAAGAACTGAGCAATATGAATCAAGCAATTACTGTTAGAATCAGATTTAAAACCCAAGGCATGTCTTTTGTCTAAAGTTTATGGGGATAATAAGAGATTTAAATGTCAATGGGGATCCTTGGATCATAGGGGGAGATTTCAATGTTGCTAGAAGAAGTAATGAGAGAGTTGGGGGGAATGGAGTGGATTACGAAGAAGTTGGAGAATTCAATAATTGTATTGATAGTATTATGGTTGATGACTTGCGTATTAGAGGGAATTGGGTCACTTGGAGTAATGGTAGAGAGGGGGAGGCCAACAACCAAAGCAGAATAGATATAGTTTTACATAATGAGGAGTGGTTGAATTCCAATATGAACACTGAAATTCAAGTTGATTTGCTGGGGATTTCTGATCATACTCCCTTAGTTTTGAGTTTTCAAATGGAAAGAGAGAAAATCAATAGGCCTTTTAAATTTTTTAACTTCTGGATGATTCATTATACTTTCAAAGATACTCTAAAAAAAAGGTTGGGAAGCGTATATTGAAGGTAGTCCTATGTTTACTGTTGCCAAGAGACTGAAGTTTATGAAGAAGGATTTTAGAGAATTAAATAAATGTCACTATTCTAATATATCTTTCAGAGTCAATGCCAAAAAGATTGAGTTTAATAGAATTCAGGAGGATCTTATTGGGAATGGGGGTAGTGAGATTCTGCTCTGAGCTAAGAAAATATGCCAAAAAGAGTATCTGGAATTGAGGAATATGGAGGAGGACTTCTATAAGCAGAAATCCAGAATCAGTTGGCTTGATCTTGGTTATAAAAATACCTCTTTTTTTCATAAGAAAGTTAAATGTCATGTTGGTAGGAATAAAATACTCTCTATTAAAGATAGAGATGGAAACATTCATACTGGGCAGAAGGCAGTTCAGGACGAGGCTATGAAATACTTCAAGGAGCTTTTGGGAAGTAATATCAATATCAGTAATAGTGCTTTTGACAGAATTAGACTTATCAGACAGAGATGGTTGAATGAGGACCAGAAATAGTTTTTACTGGGGCCCATTTCTGAAGAGGAGATTAAGACAACTTTGTTTAACATGAATCCTAAAAAAGCCCCTGGCCCTGATGGTCATAATGCTAGATTTTTTTAGAATAATTGGGATATTGCGGGTGATGATACTAATAAAGTTGTGTTACATTTCTTCAACAAGGGCAGGATTTTAAAGGAGTGGAATAGTACTATTATAAGTTTGGTTTCAAAAATTCCTAATCCCAGCACTATGAAGGATTTCAAACAAATTTCTTGCTGCAATACTACCTATAAAATCATCTCTAAGGTGTTAGTGAATAGGTTAGGGAGTATTATGCCTGAGCTTGTAAGCAATAGGTAGTCAACATTTATCAACGGGAGAAATATTACTAATAATGTGCTTTTTATGCAGGAAGTGGTTAGGGGTTATCATAAGAATAATGGAGATCCTAGATGTGCTATGAAAATTGATCTTATGAAGGCTCATGACTCTATCAAATGGGATTTTATTGTTGATGTTCTTTATGCTATGGAGTTTCCTAGTATGGTTATCCAATGGATCAAGGAAAGCATTACAACCACTAATTTTACTATTAGTGTGAATGGAGGGATAAATGGTACTTTCAAAGGTTCAAATGGATTGAGACAAGGGGATCCCCTATCTCCCCATCGTTTTCTGCTTGTGATGGAAGCTTTATCTTAGATTCTTGATGATGAAATTAATAAAGGTGTATTAAAGTATCATCCCAATTGTGAAAGATTGAACTTGTCCCATGTTATGTTTGCTGATGACCTATTCATTATGGCTCAGGCTAATGATAATTCTTTGAAGGTTGTTAAAAAAGGTTTTGAGGGAGTTCAAAATCCTTTCTAGGCTAGGGGTCAGCTACCCTAAATGTGAGATTTTTATATCTGGCATAGCTGATGAAAGATTAGGTTAGAATGGAAGATGTTATGGGTATGAAATTGGGGATGCTCCCGGTCAAATACCTTAGTGTTCCCCTAATATCTACTAGATTGAAGATCCATGAATGCAAAGTTTTGGTTGAAAACCTTATGTCTAAAGTGAAATCTTGGGCAAATAGATGGTTATCTTATGCAGGAAGAGTCCAACTTGCTATTTCAGTTCTTAGATCTATCCAAGTTTATTTGATTAATTTATTTGTTATCCCTAAAATGGTAATTAAAAAAATTGATCAAGTTATTAGAAGGTTTATATGGTATGGGGTTGATCTTAAGAAAACATGTGCTAAAGTTGCTTGGGAAGATTTATGTCTACCTAAGGACGAAGGAGGTCTGGGTATCATGAACCTTATTGACTAGAAAAAGCTTGTATGATGAGACATTTATGGGGCATTGCCAAGAAAAAAGATTCTTTTTGAGTCAAATGGATCCACAGTGTTGTTATTAAGCAACATTTTATTTGGAATGTCAAATTAGCAAGTGATACTTCTTGGACTTAGAGAAAACTTTGGAGAATGAGGGATCAGACCACGAAATTTATTAAATATCACATTGGGGATGGTAGGGAGACTTACTTCTAGATTGATAATTGGCATGAAAATGGTCCACTCTTGGATTATTATGGGCATAGAATTGTTTATGAGGCTCCAAGTTTAAAGTTGGCCTGAGCTGATATGTTCATTATTAACAATACGTGGAATTTTCCTAGACTGGTTTCTAATGAGTTAAAGGATGCGGCTAATACTAGAATTGCTCATAATCAGAATATTGAAGACTAGATCTCCTGGGTTCATGGTTCAAAGTACCAACCGAGTCAACTTGGTATCGACCGAGTAGACTCGGAATCGCAGGTCACCGAACCAAAATCGAGAGACGATTTAAAAAAATAACAATATCGTAGTAAATCGTTAAAAATTGTCGATATCTCGCCGATCCCGAGATACATCAGCGATATCTCGAACGAATCAGGCAAATCTCGCTGAGATGATTTCAAGAATCTTACCTTGTCAAACCAGTCTTCCGTTTTGTGTAAAAGCCCCAGCCGAACTTCTCTTTTTTCGGACGGACCCTTCTCTCTCTCTGTGTGTAAAAGCCCTAACTGGCTTTTGTGTACAATGTCAAAACCCTTTTTTTTTGTTTAGTGGGCAACTCTTTTGTTTCTTGTGTGGTTATAAAGCCACGATTGTTATATTATATATTATATATGAGTGGGCAACTCTTTTGTTTACTATGCTAGTGGAGAGCAAGACATCAATGTACTCTATACATAAAATACCCTTACTTTCTCCTTTCATCCTTTATGAGTCATCTTTCATTTTCAACTTATAAACTTATTTTTTTATTTTAGTCATAAATCTTTTATACAAATAATTAAAATTTTATAGAATGCCTCTTCTATAAAATTTTATCCACGATTCTTTTATAAATTTTTATAAATATTCTTGTTTAACTTGTAAAAATAATTT
Organism: Sambucus nigra; assembly: GCA_949130495.1. Taxonomy (NCBI): domain Eukaryota; kingdom Viridiplantae; phylum Streptophyta; class Magnoliopsida; order Dipsacales; family Adoxaceae; genus Sambucus; species Sambucus nigra. The sequence continues at coordinate 102,809,195 of OX422214.1, read as the reverse complement.
TTTTTTTGTAAATATACCCTTATTTTTTTTGTAAAAATACCTATAATACCCTTTTTTTGTTTTGTTTTAGACATGCATGAGCCTTACGCCAACCCCCATCTTTTTTTCCCAATTTTTTAGCCGACCCCTATTATTTTGTACAACTTTTTTTTTGAAAACTTTTGTACCATATAATTTTGTACCATGTATTTTTGTAGAAAAAACTGTTTTGGTATTAAAAAAGGTTATAAAAAACTTTAATGTTTAAAATTCTTAAAAAATATGTTTTGTATTAAAAATATTTAGAATTGTTAAAAAAACTGTGCACCTAAAAATATTTTGAATTCATAAATTAATGTTTTGTACAAATAATTTTTAGAATTCTTTAAAAAATGTTTAGAATTTCTAAAAAATCCTAAAAATGATGTTTTGTACAAATAATGTTTAGAATTCTTAAAAAATATTTAGAATTTCTAAAAATAATGTTGTGTACAAAAAAATTGTTTAGAATTTTTAAAACAAATGTTTAAAATTTCTAAAAATTACTAAAATAATGTATTGTACAAATAGTATTTAAAATTCAAAAAAATAATGTTTTGTATAAAAAAAATGTTTAGAACTCTTAAAAAAATGGTTTATTGTGGAATATTGAATCTGACATGTCCGTCGCGCTTCAGTAAAACAATTGTACTATGCAATGCATATCAAATGATGGTTTTTGAACATATTTGACTGTTCCACATTGTTAATATTATTTTTTTACATTTTCTATATTTTTTTCGGAATTTTTTGCGCTCTCTAAATAGCGTATCTTTGTGTATAGCCCGATACCGCGACCGAGTTGAAAATCAAGTGTCCAATATCGAGACTTTGAACCATGCCTGGGTTATAGCAAGTGATGGAAAGTTTAATTGTAAATGTACCTATGAAAGTATTAGAGACAAGAAAGCTGAAGTCCCTTGGGCCAAATCAGTTTGGTTTTCTAAATGGGTTCCTAAATGTGCCTTTATTTTGTGGCTTACTTGCCTTGATAAACTGAGGACTAAGGAAAAATTACACAAATGGGGGATCATTCAGGAGGATATTTGTGTTTTGTGTAGTAAAGAGAGAGACCAGAAATCATCTGTTTTTTGTATGTGAAGCTACCAATCATATTTAGGGAGATGTCTTAAATATTTGTGGGGAATACAGAAGTATTAAAAGCTTTGAAGATGAAATTAAGTTGATTAACAAGAATGGTCATGATCTGAAATCTATGATGCTTAAGCTTTGCTTATCTATTTCAGTCTATACAATCTGGAGAACCAGAAACGATATCATATACAACAATCTACAACTTCATGGAAGACATGTTATGGGTAAAATATGTAACCTTGCTCATGACAGCACATACAAATGGGGAAAATTCAAGAGGGATCATGATAATTCAAAAATTTGTAGAAATTGGGGTCTGAATGGAAAAGTTCTAAATTGATAAGTCTTATCTGTCTGGAAATATGCCATAGTTCTGAGGAGGTTGGTTGTTGCTGTTGTAGAATGGGTTTCCTCTTCTTTTGGTGGACGATGTCCCCTTTGGAGGCTGGTCCTTTCTCTTGCTGAGACAAGCATGTCTGGTGGAGCTTTCTTCTCTGATTGTTGTATTTTATCTCTTGTACTGTGATATAGATCTGGTCTTGCATAGATGGAGGTTGAGCTATTTGATACAGGTTGGTCAGGCATATGCTCTTCTTGAAGGTTGAAGGGTGACCTTGTGGTGGTTGTCATTATCTTTCTTGTTGTATTCTGCTTATTCTGCTATCCGTGTTGAAGCCTTGAGTCTGCATGTTGGACTTGATGGCCATGGAGTGATCAAGATTGGATTCTGTCTTTTTCATTTTTGGCTGGCTGGTGAAAGCTTTCTTTGTTTGTAATGGTGCCTAGTTCGTGGTTTGGGTGGTATTTCCAGGCTTGGCTGGTTGGTCTTGCTGTTGACCAGGTATGGTGATGGAGCTATCTTGCTGGGTTGTTTACAGAGAGAAGAGGTTGGTGTTGTTTGGTTTTAGCTGAAGTCTAAGAGTGTTTGTGGTTTGACAGATGTTTTGGGCGTTTGATTGTTTTGGTCCGAGTAGTTTGTTTGTTTTCCTTACACGTAGTGGTGGTTTGTGTGTAGGATGACTCGTGTGCTTCCGGAGACTTCTAAGTTTTTCTTCTTAGTTACTTTCTTGGTATGGGCCTTTTCAAGATTGTTAGGCGGTTTGATTTCGTGAGGCAGACCGATTGATGTTTGGGCCGGATGAAGAGTGATGGGCTGTTCTTAGCTAGTTTGGTTTCTTTGAGGGTATTGGATATGTAGTGTTTGGGTTGTTTTGTAACCGGTTTGCTCCAACCTGTTTTTTGAGTCTGTATTTATGGGCTTTGTCCCTTTCTTAATATATTACATTTCATCAAAAAAATAAAAAGTATGAACCTGTCGTACTCGAATTTGAATCGAAATCCGAACAGATATTTGGCAGGTTAAAAGACAAGACGGAGGATCTCATGTTCCCCCAGAAACCCTCAAAATAATTTCTTTGAATAAAAAAGAAAGGAAAGCATGCCCCCGAGGTAGAGAAATCCCACCCCTCCCATTTTAATTCATGAAAAGACCAATGAAAATTTCAAAGCACCCAAACAGACTGTGAAAATTTGAATCCATGATTTACCAAAACTTCCAGTCTCGAATTCTCCTTCCCCTCCTCATCTTCGCTTTTCTCAAAAGCCCAAACAGCAGCCTCCACTTTCTTTTTGTAGCCCATAAGGTTCAAATTCTGTGTTGTCCCTCCTTCTCTGTGCATCCCACACTCGCTGCCTACCTTGTTTTGCTGACCTATGACCTTTGGCTATTTCAGTCTTACGATGAAAGAGTGAATTTTCTGTGTTACTTTGGGTGCTCCATCTTGACAGCAAATGAATTCAAACATTGTAAGCTCCATCAAGAACCAACATTGATAACATAGATGGGATCCAGTCCTTTTCATTCTTGCTTGAAATACTTTTTTTTTCTCCTTAGTATCTATATGTGGAATGGTGAGGCCCTCCACTCCTATCCAACCCTCTCAAAAAGAAGTAAGATTGTTCACAGAGCACATATCAGATTTCAATTTCACCAAATGAGCCACTATACCAAATTCTAAAAAACATTTTCCCCAGTTCCCATATTTAACAGCTTCATTTTAATTCTAAGAGAAGAATAAAACCCTCTCAACCTAAAATGGAATTAACGAGACATTCATGTTAAGGATATGGTTCATGCTCCTCCCAATTTTTCCCCATTAATCCTTGACACACTCTGTAGCAGCTGATCGAAACAGGGAATACAAGCGGCAGAGAGGCGGAACGTGAGAACCACGCGCTGTCAGAGGATGCGGGAGAATGGTCGATCTGGGTCGCGAAGGGTCAGTGATAACCCTAAGATGGGTCACACGCCGGTGGGACCTCGTAAGCATTGTAGATCTGAAATTTGGACTCGGATCTGAACGAGAAAGAAGCACCTTCTGAGGAATATAAACCTGCACTTTGGTCGGAAACCAACCCGACGGTGTCGCACAGGAGTTGTCGACCTCTCAACCGGAGTTATGTCAGGAGAAGTCACCGGATATGGTCATTATGTTTGTTAATAAATAACAGCAGTGTGAAAAAACATAGGTTTTTCATAAATGCATGAAACTCAAAATTCTCAACCAAACCCATTTAGCAATAACCCAATTGGCAACCATCCCATCCTCCTTCTCTCCTTCCCCGTCCCAATCCATCTATCCCATGAATATAAGGGTATTCTTCTCAAGACAATACGAATAATTGACTGCTAAATTAACCAAACGATACAATTCATTCCAAATCCCAAAAATTCAAAAACCAAAATCAAATTCAATTCAAAAGGCAAAATTATCAATTACTCTTTCAATTCAAAAGGAGCAGGAGAGAACGCAAAATGGCATACCATCTGGCGGAGTTGTTGAAAGATGGCATCCATGGCTGCAATGTTGTTCTGGTTGGCTTTCTTAATCCGCTCATTCCTCAAAGCTATTGCTTGGCAGAACTCTTCCGACTCCCTGCGCCGGATGTCATCGTGTGTAGGAAGGGCGTGGTGAAGCCCTTCCTTATTTTTGTTCTTTAAATTGTCAATGTCATCTTTGTGATTGGCAACGGATACAACCCCACCAATAAAACTCGAGGCTAGTGATAACACAGCATTCATGATTTTTTTTACAATATTTCCCCACTCGTTCGCCATATATGAGAGTGATGGAAATCTGAGAATTATCAATCGGAAAGGAAAAACGGGTGGAGGAGAATTATGAATCGGGTACGTTAGGGGTAAAATTAAATGGGCCGGCCTACCAAGAGTTGCTATTCATTTGTTGTTTTTTAGGACTTCAAATAATTTTTTTTTTTTACTTTCAAAGTTTATTTTAGACTTTTCTCTCATGTATTTTTTAAATTATATTTAGTTTCATAACCATTCAAAATCTCATTCAACCGACTCATAATCGTCTATTTTTTTCTCTAAAGAGAATGACATGTTTTTAAGTCAATTTTTATGTCTGAATGAATGCATTTAGATTGATTCAGACTTCAGAAGTTTATTTACATCTTAATCATTCAGAGGCAAAAATAACTCTTAGACTCTTAATCATTTAAAAAAGCAAATGCTATTTGGTACCTCTTAAGTCTAAATGGTTCAGATTCAAATTTAAGAGGTAAAAACAAACAACATCTTAGACTCCGCTCTTATGTATTTTTAAAATTTAAAAATGTCTCATAACCACCCAAAACGCCTATAATTTCTCAGTAGTCACTCATATTTCTTTTTGCAACATGTTTCATGTTTTTTATATTATCACCAATAACTAAAAAAATAAAAACATGAGAGTGAACACAAGTAAATCTTTACAAATAAAACTAAAAAGGAGATTTAAATTTAAAATTTTTTGAAAATACTCCCTTTTGTTTTTTCACCCAATTTTCTCGAATTATTTTCATTTTCGTCGAAATAAATTCATTGTTTTTCTCAAAATGAACCTCAAACTACATATAAATTGTTTCTAAGACGATGTGGAGATCAGTAAGAAATCTTAATTTCACAAAGTACCACCTCATAAAACTCCTTTTGAAAACTAAACCATGGCATAAAAAATGATCATTAATAACATACATAATATAACAATTACGTGAATACATGCCGTAATAAGACTTAAACTATCACAAATGGCCATTTAATTATTATAAAAAAAATTAAAGATTCTATGTTTTAAAATTTTAAAATATAATTTAGATCATGTAAAACATTTTCCCCACTTAAATGTAAGTAATTCACTTATATATTATTTCAAAAATTGTAAAAATCCAATCTTTCTATTTCTTGGGACAACCAATGTAATACCCCATATATTTTGGAAAATTAATTCAAAATTATTTATTGGTGAAAATTAATTATTGGGTTTAAATAATATTTTTGTGGATTAATTTTAGAGTGAAAATTATATTAATGAAATTTTGGTCTTATTGAGTAATTGGACTATTGGGTCAATTTCAGACTTAAGTTGAAATTTTATGTTTGGTGTAGGGTCGGACTTGAGATGGGTTTATAATACCCTAACAGTGTTAAAAATATGTAAAATTGAGCTCGGTGGGTTAAATAACCTATTGGGCTAAGTTTGGAATTAAACAAGTTATGTTTTAGGGCCTTTTAGATGGTTTTAAAAAATAGATTATGTACTTTTAAGATTTAAAATAATATTGGTTATGGATATAGGACAACAAACATTTTGTTTTCATTTTTAGTCCTTATTTTCAAATTATCGGCTAACGTGGCATGCTGTGATTGGTTAACGTTTTATGGATATGGGTCCGCGCCAGCGGCTTTATTAAAAAATAGGGACTGAAACTATAGATGAAATGTTTGTTGTCCTATTTCGAGAATACATATTACAATAGACCATAAGTTTACAAAGCCCCTTTAAAAAATGGGCTAAGAAAAACCTGTGAATTTAGCTTATATTTGCATAAGTTAGGTTAAACCAATACATGATAACAAAACTAAAACCATAAATCCGAAGGCTAGAGAGAAATAGTAATAAGGAGAAAATATAGGAAATTGGGAGGAGGAAGAATGACAAGGATTTGGGAAGCTAATTTGGGGATTTCATCTGCACCAAGCAAGGCACGAAATTTTGTCTACTTCTCCCCTTTGATTTGAGTAGTGCATATATGAATTCATGTAATTTAATTTAATTAATTAAAGAGATAAACATTGAATTGAGAAACTAAATTTATATTGTGATTACACCGTTTAAGTTATTGGGAGAATTCCAATTTGAAGCAAAGATATTGTGGGGGCTCATTTAATTAAAGCCCAATACTTCAGCCGACCAGCCCAGCACGTAGAATGGAATGCCCGACTCAACTAAAGATAGTTATTTTATATTCGTGTAATTGACATGTGCTTAAATGAATGGAGATAGACTCAAATCAATTATCAAAAATCTCGGAGGAGATATTCAGGTACACCTACGAGTTATCTACAAGTTGGTTGAGTTACTTATATAATTCAATCACTTATCTTTGCAACTATAAAATGTAAACCCTGACCCGGGGCAAAAGGATGTAACTTCGATTATTTGAGAGACACTAATAAGAATACAATAACCTATCTGTGGACATAGGCAAGTAGTCGAACCACGTATCTCTGGTGTTGTATGTATGATAATTTATTCTTTCATCTCGATATTGCTTTCTAGATTTTTTATTGTCATAATATTTGCATTCGCAATAAGTGCTGTCTGTGGGAAGAGATTCTTTTTTCCTACAAAAGCAGTTATCGAAAGAAAGTTTGTGATACCTCACCACATCAACAATCTTCCTCATATAAGAGATTCACCAATCACCAAATCTTAGGTTTTGCCAAGAGAGGCAACCTTCTAAGGAATGTCAGGAACCACCTAGGTCTACTCAGATCTCCAGACTGGTCGACTCTTATGAAGCCAGGTTTCAAGAGCAGGAGGAGGCAACACGCCTCCAGATGGTAGAAAATTCTAGCTTGCAATGGCGACTTGAAAGGATGGAAAGAGATCTCTATAGAGATACCAAGAAACATCGTAATAGGTCTCCTAGTCCTCAGAAGAGCAACACTCGCAACCGGAGAAGGAGCTCCAGGCGCGACCATGATGAATCTGAGCGCGGCATGTGGAAGCGTAATTGATCAGAGTGTTGGCGATCAGCGAGGCACCATAGAAGTAATGATCCTCAAGATGAGGACATCAGAATTTTGGTCCGTCGAGAGATGGACCAAAATCCATCCCATCGAGGGACCAGGTCTACTAGGGAGCTAGCCAGAAGAGATCTCAACACCTAGATAAAATCCCATTTCTCAAGGTCAATTGAAGTAGAGGAATCCCCAAATAAGTTCACTGTTCCTAGATTCAAAATCTATGGTGAAGAGATGGATCCCATCGACCATATTTGGCAGTACAGGTAGGCTGTGGCTCTATAAAACCACAACGATGCCTTGATGTGTCAATTATTTCCTTTTAGCCTACATGATGTAGCACATAAGTGGTTCAAGAAGCTTCCTCATATTTCGATCAAGATATTCAAGGCCTTAGCAGAGGCTTTCACTGCTCACTTCATAACTAGCAACTCCCACCCCAATAAAATGGATTCACTGCTCACAATGAAGAAAAAGTTATAAGAAAGACTTTGTGATTATGCCAAGAGGTACTGGGAGGTCTTCAATGAAGTGGGGGACTACTCGGAGTAGGTTGTTATTGCGTCCTTCAAGATTGGTCTGCTGACCACTTCTTTGTTGTACTAGTCCCTGACGAAGAAAAAGGCTAACACCAGTGACGACCTCATGGCACACATTGAAAAATACACCAAGCTTAAGGACGTGGTTCACTCTACACTAAGGGACAACAATTAAGCAAAAATAATTAAAAGAGGAGACAAAAGTGACATTCCAAAGACAGGGAATAAGAACGGGGGCAAGAATGGGTGACATTCCAGATTGAAATAAATAAATGAGCTCCAAGAGATCATAGAAGTGGAAGTGTCTAATGTCGAGGACCTGTAACTTCCACAGCAGCTGCAGTACGTCAAATGGTAGTGAACTCCTAAGATGGGCGTCCCTGTGGATGGGCACTTAAAATGTTTTTACAAACATAGATTTGAAACGGGTCAGCACCCAAAGCCATTTTGAAAATATTTTGCAAGTATTTAAAATGCAATAAGAGCATATATCAAATACATGTTAATGGTTCTTGATCAAGCGTGAAAGTGTGTTCGTGTGAGGACACAATCATTATTTTCATTTCACCAACTTAATACAAAAACCTAAGCTAGTACTACACTTGACAGGCAAGCATAGCGATAAGTCGGGTATCGTAAATCCACAGGGAATGTTAGTATAGATTTTAATTGATTTAGTACTTCAAAAATAAAGTGTAAAAGTTAATGGGGTGGTTGTGGTAGCAAAAGAAAAGAATAAGTTACGCCTAAACAATATAAAAGCGAGAGTCAGGATCGCATCGCACCACACACGGGATTAAACAATTACTAATTATAATTTTAGTTTGAACGCAATTTAACTGACATAATCAATTAAGCATAAACATCACACAATAAGGAATTTAAGCCAAAGTTGCGAGATTAAACATTTAACGGAAAATGGTCGCACGCGGATTAAATTCGGATTGTCGCTATAAACACTAAAATTGCATGACAAATAAAGTTAAACGCATAACAATCCAACTTTAATACACGCGGTTTCAATTAAACACGATTTTACACAAAACTTAACTTTTGGAGCTCGAAACCCATTAATTGCGGAACACAACCCCGACCCTATTTAACTAAGGGATAGGCAGGAAATAAACTAATTAAACTTCAACTAAACTAATTAAAGCAATAAATAAACAATTATAACTAATTATCTAGGCATGTAATTAAAGATCAAGAATGGAAATAAAGAAATAAACAAAGAAATACAAATATATTATGGTAGGGACAATGAATAGTACAACTTACAAAACCCAAATGTATGTCACCCCAAAGAGAAATGAAGATAAGCTCCCTAAAGCCCAAACCCTAATCTAATACAAAATGAAGAGTGTTCTCCTAAATGAGAGAAAATAGTATATATACCAAACCCCAAAATGGCAAACTTGTAATAAAAAGGAACAAAATCTACAGGGCCGAATCGATTCGGAAATAGGGGAATTGAAAAAAAATCTGGTGCAAAACGAATCGATTTGGATTTGGCCCGAATCGATTCGCAATTGCCAGGTCTGTAATATGCAGCTTCGTCCAACTTTACGGAAAGGGCCGTAGCTTATTCGTTATAGCTCGTAATAAGGCACGGTCGGAGGCTACGCGAAGATAACTCAGAGGGTTAAGACATCCTAGAATACATTAGGCTAAAAAAACAAAAGATGAAATGACTAAAATTCCCTTGAATGTGACCTTGAGTGTGATTTTGAAGTAAAAACCATCCTAAAAATGCCATAACTCCTTCATTACAACTCGGATTCATACACCGTTAGTAGCACTAACACCTCGTACATGACCAATGTAACTCTTACGAACTGATCACGTAGTCACGAGCCCCTCAGTTTGAGAATATGACGATAATTTGAAAATATATAGATTAGGCTCAGAAAATAAGCCGTTGAAGGTTAAAAACCTAAGCCTGCCTCCAAACGACCCCGTAAGAAGTACTAACATCTCGCACGGGACCAATGTAACTCGTAGGAACTGACCGCGTAGTCACAGACCTCTTGGCTTAAGAATATAACAATAATTTGAACATATATAGATTAGGTTTAGAAACAAGCCGTTGAAGGTTAAAAATCAAAACCAGCCCCCAAACAGTCCCATATAAGGCACTAACACCTCGTACGGGACCAATGTAACTCCTAGGAATTGACCGCGTAGTCACAAGCTCTAGGGTTGAGAATATGATGATAATTTAAAAGTATATATAATAGGCTCAGAAATAAGTCGTTTAAGGTTGAAAACCCAAACCAGCCTCCAAATGGTCCCATAAGAGGAGCTAACACCTCGTACGGGACCAATGTAACTTGTAGGAACTGACCGCATAGTCATGAGCCTCTTGATTTGAGAAAGTGATGACAATTTGAAAATATATACATTTGGCTTAGAAACAAGCCATCGAAGGTTGAAAACCCAAACCATCACCCAAACATCCCCGTAAGAGGCACTAACACCTCGTACAGGACCAATGTAACTCATAGGAATTGACTGCATAGTCACGACCCTCTCATTTCAGAAAATGACGATAATTAGAAAATATATAGATTAGGCTCAGAAACAAGCCGTTGAAGGTTGAAAAGCCAAACCTGCCCCCAAATGACCCCGTAAGAAGCACTAACATCTCGCACGGGACCAATGTAACTCATAGGAACTGATCGCGTAGTCGCGGGGCCTCTCGATTTGAAAATATGATGATAATTTGAAAATATATAGATTAGGCTTAGAAACAAGCCGTTGAAGGTTGAAAATCAAAACCAGCCCCTAAATAGCCACATATAAGGCACTAACACCTCGTACGGGATGGATAAAACATCTAGGAACAGACCGCGTAGTCACGAGCCTCTCGGTTTGAGAATATGATGATAATTTGAAAATATATAAATTAGGATTAGAGGCAAGACATTGAAGGTTACAAATCAAAACCATTTCCTAAACAGCCCAGTAAGAAGCACTAACACCTCGTACAGGACCAATATAAGTCATTGGAACTGACCGTATAGTCACGGGCCTCTCGGTTTGAGAATATGATGATAATTTAAAAATATATATATTTGGCTCAAAAACAAGTCGTTGAAGGCTAAAAACTTAAAATTGGCCCCAAGCGACCCCGTAGGAAGTGCTAACATCTCCCACGGGACCAATATAACTCCTAGGAACTGACCACGTAGTCACGGGCCACTCAGTTTGAGAATATGATGATAATTTGAAAATATATAGATTAGGCTTAGAAATAATTCGTTGAAGGTTGAAAATCAAAACTGGCCCCCAAACAGCCACCTATAAGGCATTAACACCTCGTATAGGACGTATGGAACTCCTAGGAACTGATCGTATAGTCACGAGCCTCACGATTTGAGAATATGATGATAATTTGAAAATATATAGAATAGTATCATAAATAAGTCGTTTAAGTAACTCATAGGAACTGACAACCCCCAAATGGCCCCGTAAGAGGAACTAACACCTCGTACGGGACCAATGTAACTCATAGGAACTGACAGCATAGTCATGGGCCTCTCGGTTTGAGAATATGATGATAATTTGAAAATATATAGATTAGGCTAAAAAACAAGCCGTTGAAGGTTAAAAACCTAAACCATCCCCCAAACAGCCCCGTAAGAAGCACTAACACCTCGTACGGGACCAATGTAACTCATATGAACTAACCGTGTAGTCACGGGACTCTCGATTTTAAAATATGATGATAATTTGAAAATATAGAGACTAGGCTTATAAACAAGCCATCGAAGGATGAAAACCCAAACTAGCCCTAGAACAACCCTATAAGAGGAACTAACACCCCACATGGGACCAATGTTACTCATAGGATTTGACCGCGTAGTCACAGGACTCTCGGTTTTAGAATATGATGATAATTTAAAAATATAGAGAATAGGCTCAGAAACAAGCCGTTTAAGGTTGAAAACCCAAACCAGCCCCTAAATGGCAGCATAAGAGAAACTATCACCTTGTACGGGACCAATGTAACTCGTAGGAACTGACTGCGTAGTCACGGGCCTCACTGTTTGAGAATATGACGATAATTTGAAAAAAACATAGATTTGGCTTAGAAACAAACCGTCGAAGGTTGAAAACCCAAACCATCACCTAAACTTCCCCGTAATGGGCACTTACACCTCGTACGGGACCAATGTATCTCATAGGAACTGACCATTTAGTCATGGCCCTCTCGATTTTAGAATATGATGATAATTAGAAAATATATAGATTAGGCTCAGAAATAAGCCGTTAAAGGTTGAAAACCCAAACCTACCCCGTAAGAAGCACCAACATCTCGCACGGGACTAATGTAACTCGTAGGAAATGACCGCGTAGTCATGGGCCTCTCGATTTGAGAAATATGATGATAATTTGAAAATTTATAGATTAGCCTTAGAAACAAGCCGTTGAAGGGTGAAAATCCAAACCTGCCCCAAACAGTCTCGTTAGAGGCACTAACACCTCATACATGACCAATATAACTCTTAGGAACTGACCGCATAGTTACGGGCCTCTCGATTTTAGAATATGATGATAATTTGAAAATATATAGATTAGGCACAGAAAATAAGCCGTTGAAGATTGAAAACCCAAACCAGCCCCCAAATGGCAGCGTAAGAGGAACTAACACCTCGTACGAGACCAATGTAACTCGTAGGAACTCACCGCGTAGTCACGGGACTCTCAGTTTGAGAATATGATGATAATTTCAAAATATATAGATTTGGCTTAGAAACAAGCCGTCGCAGGTTGAAAACCCAAACCATCACCCAGACGTCCCCGTAAGAGGCATTACCACCTCGTACGGGACCAATGTAACTCATAGGAACCGACCACGTAGTCAGGGCCCTCTCAATTTTAAAAGATAATGATAAGTGGAAAATACATAGATTAGGCTCAGAAATAAGCCGTTGAAGGTTGAAAACCCAAACCTACCCCAAATACCTCGTAAGAAGCACTAACATCTCGCACGGGACCAATGTAACTCGTAAGAACTGACAGCGTAGTCACGAGCCTGTTGGTTTGAGAATATGATGATAATTTGAAAATATATTGATTATCCTTAGAAACAAGCCGTTGAATGGTGAAAACCCTAACCAACCCCCAAATGGCCCCATAAGAGGCACTAACACCTCGCACAAGACCAATGTAACTCATAGGAACTGACCGCGTAGTCATGGACTTCTTATTTTGAGAATATGATGATAATTTGAAAATATATAGATTAGGCTCAGAAACATGCCATTGATGTTAAAAACCCTAACCAACCCCCAAATGGCCCCATAAGAGGCACTAACACCTCGCACGGGATCAATGTAATTCGTAGGAACTGGTCGCATAGTCACGGGCCTCTTGGTTTGAGAATATGACGATAATTTAAAAAAAATATAGATTAGGCTTATAAATAAGCCGTTGAAGGTTGAAAACCCAAACCAGCCCCCAAACAGCCTCGTTAGAGCCACTAACACCTCGTACATGACCAATGTAACTCGTAGGAACTGACCGCGTAGTCACGGGCTTCTTGGTTTGAAAACATGATGATAATTTGAAAATATATAGATTTAGCTTACAAACAAGCCGTCAACGGTTGAAAACCCGAACCATCACCCAAACATCTCCGTAAGAGACATTAACACCTCGTACGGGACTAATGTAACTCATAGGAACTGACCGCGTAGTCACAGGCCTCTCGATTTCAGAATATGATGATAATTGGAAAATATATAGATTAGGCTAAAAAATAAGCCGTTGAAGGTTAAAAACCCAAACTTGCCCTGAAATGACCCTGTAAGAAGCACCAACATCTCGTATGGGACCAATGTAACTCGTAAGAACTGATCGTGTAGTCACAAACCTCTCGATTTGAGAATATGATGATAATTTGAAAATATATAGATTAGCATTGAAAATAATCCGTTGAAGGGTGAAAACCCTAACCAACCCCCAAATGGCCCCATAAAAGGCACCAACACCTCGTACATGACCAATGTAACTCATAGGAACTGGCCGCACAGTCACGGGCATCTTGGTTTGAGAATATGATGATAATTCAAAAATATATAGATTAGGCTAAGAAACAAGTCGCTGAAGGTTGAAAACCCAAATCAGCCCACAAGCAGCCCCGTTAGAGGCACTAACACCTCATACATGCCCAATGTAACTCTTAAGAACTGACCGCATAGTCACGAGCCTCTCCTTTTGAGAATATGACAATAATTTAAAAAAATATATATTAGGCTAAAAATACGTGCCATTGAAGGTTGAAAACCCAAGCCTGCCTCCAAACGATCCCATAAGAAGCACTAACATCTCGCACGGGACCAATGTAACTCATAGGAACTGATCGCGTAGTCACAGGCCTCTCGGTTTGATAATATGATGATAATTTGAAATTATATAGACTAGGCTTAGAAACAAGCCGTCGAAGGTTGAAAACCCAAACTAGCCCTAGAACGACCCCATAAAAGGCACTAACACCTCACACGGGACCAATGTAACTCGTAGGATTTGACCACGTAGTCACTGGACTCTCAGTTTGAGAATTTGTTAATAATTTGAAAATATATAGAATAGGCTCAGAAACTAGCCGTTTAAGGTTGAAAACCCAAACTAGCCTCCAAATGGCCCCGTTAGAGGAACTACCACCTCATACGGGACCAGTATAACTCGTAGGAACTGACCGCGTAGTCACGGGCCTATAGGTTTGAGAATATGACGATAATTTGAACATATATAGATTAGGCTTAGAAACAAGCCATTGAAGGTTGAAAATCAAAACCAGCCCCCAAACAGCCCCATATAAGGCACTAACACCTCGTACGGGACTAATGTAACTCCTAGGAACTGACCGTGTAGTCACGAGCCTATCGATTTGAGAATATGATGATAATTTCAAAATATGTAGAATAGGCTAAAAAATAAGCCGTTTAAGGTTGTAAACTCAAACTAGCCCCCAAATGACCCCGTAAGAGGAACTAAAACCTCGTACGGGACCAACATAACTCGTAGGAACTGATCGCATAGTGACGGGACTCTCGGTTTGAGAATATGATGATAATCTGAAAATATATAGATTTGGCTTAGAAAGAAGTCTTCGAAGGTTGAAAACCCAAACAATCACCCAAATATACCCATAAGAGGCACCAACACTTCGTACAAGACCAATGTAACTCATAGGAACTGACCGCATAGTCACGGCCCTCTCGATTTCAGAATTCGATGATAATTTGAAAATATATAGATTAGGCTAAAAAACAAGCCATTGAAGGTCAAAAACCTAAAACTGCCACCCCATAAGAAGCACTCACATCTCGCACGGGACCAATGTAACTCGTAGGACCTGACCACGTAGACCCAGGCCTCTCGATTTGAGAATATGAT
Organism: Sambucus nigra; assembly: GCA_949130495.1. NCBI lineage: Eukaryota > Viridiplantae > Streptophyta > Magnoliopsida > Dipsacales > Adoxaceae > Sambucus > Sambucus nigra. Next base: position 102,794,048 of record OX422214.1, on the reverse strand, counting down.
GATAATTTGAAAATATATAGATTAGGCTTAGAAACAAGCCATTGAAGATTGAAAATAAAAGCCAACTCCTAAACAGCCCCGTAAGAGGTACTAACAACTCGTACGGGACCAATGTAACTCATAGGAACTGATCGCGTAGTCACGAGCCTCTCGATTTGAGAATATGATGATAATTTGAAAATATATAGAATAGATTCAAAAATAATATGTTTAAGGTTGAAAACCCAAACCAGCCCCCAAATGACCCCGTAAGAGGAACTAACACCTCGTACGGGACCAATTTAACTCGTAGGAACTGACCCCCTAGCCATAGGCCTCTCGGTTTAAGGATATGACGATAATTTGAAAATATGAAGATTAGGCATGAAAACATGCCGTTGAAGGTTAAAAACCTTAACCATCCCCCAATCGAACCCGTAAGAAGCACTAACACCTCGTATGGGACCAATGTAACTCATAGGAACTCACTGCATAGTGACGGGCCTCTCGGTTTGATAATATGATGATAATTTGAAAATATATAGACTACACTTAGAAATAAGCCGTCGAAGGTTAAAAACCCAAACTAGCCCTAGAACCACCTCGTAAGAGGCACTAACACCTCGCACGGGACCAATGTAACTTGTAGAATTTGACCGCGTAGTCACAGGACTCTCAGTTTGAGAATATGATAATTTGAAGATATATAAAATAGGCTCACAAACAAGCCGGTTAAGGAGAAAAACCCAAACCAGCCGCCAAATGGCCCCGTAAGAGGAACTAACACCTCATACGGGACCAATGTAACTCGTAGTAACTGACCGCGTAGTCACGGGCCTCTCAATTTGAAAATATGACGATAATTTGAAAATAAATTAATTTGGCTTAGAAATAAGCTGTCGAAGGCTGAAAACCCAAACGATCACCCAAACATCCCCGTAAGAGGCACTAACACCTCGTATGGAACCAATGTAACTCATAGGAACTAACCGCATAGTCACGACCCTCTTGATTTCAAAATATGATGATAATTAGAACATATATAGATTAGGCTCAGAAACAAGCCGTTGAATGTTGAAAGTGCAAACGTGCTCCCAAATGACCCCGTAAGAAGTACTAACATCTCGCACGGGACCAATGTGACTCATACGAACTGACCGTATAGTCATAGGCCTCTCAGTTTGAAAATATGATGATAATTTGAAAATATATAGATTAGGCTTAGAAACCAGCCATTGACGGTTGAAAATCAAAACCAGCCCCTAAATGGCCCCGTAAGAGGCACTAAGACCTCGTACGAGACCAATGTAACTCATCGGAACTGATCGCATAGTCACGGGCCTCTCGATTTGAGAATATGATGTTAATTTGAAAATATATACACTAGGCTTAAAAACAAGCTGTCGAATGTTGAAAACCTAAACTAGCCCTAGAACGATCCCGTAGGAGGGACTAACAGCTCGCACGGGACCAATGTAACTCGTAGGATTTGACCACGTAGTCACAGGACTCTCGGTTTGAGAATATGATGACAATTTAAAAAAATATAGAATAGGCTAAAAAATAAGCCGTTTAAGATTGAAAACCTAAACCAACACCCAAATGGCCACGTAAGAGGAACTAACACCTCGTACGGGATCAATGTAACTCGTAGGAACTGACCGCGTAGTCACGGGCCTCTCGGTTTGAGAATATGATGATAATTTGAAAATAAATAGATTTGGCTTAGAAACAAGCCGTCGAAGGTTGAAAACCTAAACGATCACCCAAACGACCCCGTTAGAGGAACTAACACCTCGTACGAGAATAATGTAACTCATAGGAACTGACCTCGTAGTCATGGCTCTCTCGGTTTCAAAATATGACGATAATTGTAAAATATATGATTAGGCTCAGAAATAAGCCGTTGAAGGTTAAAAATGCAAACCTACCCCGAAATGACCCCGTAAGAAGAACTAACATCTCACACGGGACCAATATAACTCATAGGAACAGATCTCGTAGTCAGAGGCCTCTCGATTTGAGAATGTAATGATAATTTAAAAATATATAGATTAGGCTTAGAAATAAGCCATTGAACCGGTTAGAGGCACTAACACCTCGTACGGGACCAATGTAACTCATAGGAACTGACCGCATAGTCACGGGCCTCCCAATTTGAGAATATGGTGATAATTTGAAAATATATAGATTAGGCTCAGAAATAAGCTGTTGAAGTTTAAAAACCAAAACCATCACCCAATCGACCCCGTGAGAAGAATTAAAAACCTCGTACGGGACCAATATAACTTGCAGGAACTGACCGTGTAGTTACGGGCCTCTCAGCTTGATAATATGATGATAATTTGAAAATATATAGACTATGTTTAGAAACAAGCTGTTGAAGGTTGAAAACCCAAACTATCCCTAGAACGACCCTGTAAGAGGCACTAACACCTCGCACGGGACCAATGTAACTCGTAGGATTTAATCGTGTAGTCACTAGACTCTCGGTTTGAGAATATGATGATAATTTGAAAATATATAGAATAGGGTCAGAAACAAGTCGTTTAAGGTTGAAAACACAAATCATCCTCCAAATGGCCTCGTAAGAGGAACTAACACCTCGTACGGGACCACTGTAACTCGTAGGAACTGACCGCATAGTCACGAGCCTCTCGGTTTGAGAATATGACTATAATTTAAAAATAAATATATTTGGCTTATAAACAAGCTGTCTAAGGTTGAAAACCCAAACTATCACCGTAAGAGGCCCTAACACCTCGTACGGGACTAATGTAACTCATAGGAACTGACCATGTAGTCACAGGCCTCTCGATTTAAGAATATGATGATAATTTAAAAATATATTGATTAGGCTTAGAAACAAGCCATTGAAGGTTGATAATCAAAACCAGCTCCTAAATGGCCCCATAAGAGGTACTAACACCTCGTACGGGACCAATGTAACTCATAGGAACTGACAGTATAGTCACGGGCCTCTCGATTTGAGAATATCATGATAATTAGAAAATATATAGATTTGGCTAAAAAATAAGCCGTTGAAGGTTAAAAACTCAAACCTGCCCCCAAATGACCCTGTAAGAAGCGCTAACTTCTCGCACATGACTAATGTAACTTCTAGCAACTGATCGCGTAGCCATGGTCCTCTCGGTTTGAGAATATGACAATAATTTGAAAATATATAGATTAGGCGTAGAAATAAGCCGTTGAAGGTTGTAAATCAAAACCAGCCCCATATAAGGCACTAATACCTCGTACGGGAACAATGCAACTCCTAGGAACTGATCGCATAGTCATGAGCCTCTCAATTTGAGAATATGATGATAATTTGAAAATATGTATACTAGGGTCAGAAACAATCCATTTAAGGTTGAAAACCCAAACCATCCCCCAAATGGCCCCGTAAGAGGAACTAACACCTCGTACGGGAGCAATGTAACTCGTAGGAACTGACCCCGTAGACACGAGCCTCTCGGTTTGAGAATATGATGATAATTTGAAAATAAATAGATTTGGCTTAGAAATAAGCTGTCGAAGGCTGAAAATCCAAACCAACACCCAACCGGCCCCATAAGAAGCACTAACACCTCGTACGGGACCAATGTAACTCGTAGGAATTGACCGTGTTGTCACGGGCCTCTTGGTTTGATAATATGATGATAATTTGAAAATATGTAGACTAGCCTTAGAAACAAGCCATTGAAGGTTGAAAATCAAAACCACCTCCTAAACGGCCCCTTAAGAGGTACTAACACCTCGTACGGGACCAATCTAACTCATATGAACTGACAGCATAGTCATGGGCCTCTCGGTTTGAGAATATGATGATAATTAAAAAATATATAGATTTGTCTAAAAATAAGTCATTGAAGGTTGAAAACTCAAACCTGCCCCCAAATGACCTCGTAAGAAGCATTAACATCTCGCATAGGACTAATGTAACTCCTAGGAACTGACCGCGTAGCCACGGGCTCTGGGTTTGAGAATATGACGATAGTTAGAAAATATATAGATTAGGCTTAAAAATAAGCCGTTGAAGGTTGAAAATCAAAACCAGCCCCCAAACAACCCCATATAAGGCACTAACACCTTGTACGGGACCAATGAAACTCCTAGGAACTGATCGCGTAGTCACGAGCCTCTCGGTTTGAGAATATGATGATAATTTGAAAATATATATAATAGGCTCAGAAATAATCCGTTTAAGGTTGAAAACCCAAACCAGCCCCGAAATGGCCTCGTAAGAGGAACAAACACCACGTACGGGACCAATGTAACTCGTAGGAACTGACCCCGTAGCCATGGGTCTCTCTGTTTGAGAATATGATGATAATTTGAAAATATATAAATTAAGCTAAAAAATAAGCCGTTGAAGGTTAAAAACCAAAACCATCCCCCAACCGTCCCCGTAAGAAGCACTAACACCTCGTACGGTACCAATGTAACTCATAGGAACTGATTGCGTAGTCACAGGCCTCTCAGTTTGATAATACGATGATAATTTGAAATTATATAGACAAGGCATAGAAATAAGTTGTCGAAGGTTGAAAACCCAAACTAGCCCTAGAACAACCTTGTAAGAGGCACTAACACCTCACAAGGGACCGATGTAACTCATAGGATTTGACTGCGTAGTCACTGGACTCTCAGTTTGAGAATATAATGATAATTTGAAAATATTTAGAATAGCTCAGAAATAAGCCTTTTAAGGTTGAAAACCCAAACCAGCCTAAAAATGGCCCCGTAAGAGGAATTAACACCTCGTACGGGGTCAGTGTAACTCGTAGGAACTGACCGTGTAGTCACGGGCCTCTCGATTTGAGAATGTGATGATAATTTGAAAATAAATAGATAGGGATTAAAAACAAGCTATCTAAGGTTGAAAACCCAAACCATCACCCAAACGTCCCCGTAAGAGTCACTAACACCTCGTACGGGACCAATGTAACTCATAAGAACTGCCCGTGTAGTCATGGCCCTCTCAGTTTCAAAATATGACAATAATTTAAAAATATATAGATTTGGCTCAGAAACAAGCCATTGAAGGTTGAAAATGCAAACTTGCCCCCAAATGACCCCGTAAGAAACACTAACACCACATACGGGACCAAAGTAACTCATAGGAATTGACAGCATAATCACGGGACTTTGGTTTGAGAATATTATGATAATTTGAAAATATATAGATTTGGCTAAAAAACAAGCGGTTGAAGGTTGAAAACTCAAACCTGCCCCCAAACGACCCTATAAGAAGCGCTAACATCTCACACGGGATCAATGTAACTCCTAGGAACTGATCGCGTAGTCACGGGACTCTCAGTTTAAGAATATGAGGATAATTTGAAAATATATATATTAGGCTTAGAAACAAGCCGTTGAAGGTTGAAAATCAAAACTAGCCCCCAACCATCCCCATATAAGGCACTAACACCTCGTACGGGACCAATGAAACTACTAGGAACTGATCGCGTAGTCACGAGCCTCTCATTTTGAAAATATGATGATAATTTGAAAATGTCTATAATAGGCTCACAAATAATCCGTTTAAGGTTGAAAACCCAAACTAACCCCCAAATAGCCCCGTAAGAGGAACTATCACCTCATACGGGACCGATGTAACTCCTAGGAACTGACTGTGTAGTCACGGGCCTCTCGATTTGAGAATATGATGATAATTTGAAAATATATAGATTAGTCTCGAAAACAAGCCGTTGAACGTTGAAAACCCATACCAGCTCCATAAATGGCCCCGTAAGAGGCACGAACACCTCGTACGGGACCAATGTAACTTGTAGGAACTGAGTGCGTAGTCACGGGCCTCTCTGTTTTATAATATGATGATAATTTAAAAATATATAGACTAGGTTTAGAAATAAGCCGTCAAAGGTTGAAAACACAAACTAGCCCTAGAACGACCCCGTAAGAGGCACTAACACCTCGCACGGGACTAATGTAACTCGTAGGACTTGACCACGTAGTCACTGGACTCTCAGTTTGAGAATATGATGATAATTTGAAAATATATAGAATAGGCTCATAAACAAGCCGTTTAAGGTTGAAAACACAAACCAGCCTCCAAATGGCCCCGTAAGAGGAACTAACACCTCGTACGAGACCACTGTGACTCGTAGGAACTAACCGCGCAGTCACGAGCCTCTCGGTTTGAGAATATGACAATAATTTAAAAATAAATAGATTTGGCTTAAAAACAAGCTATCTCAGGTTGAAAACTCAAACCATCACAAAAATGTTCCCGTAAAAGGCACTAACACCTTGTACGGGACCAATGTAACTCGGAGGAAATGACCACATAGTCATAGGCCTCTCAGTTTGAGAATATGATGATAATTTAAAAATATATAGATTAGGCTTAGAAATAAGCCACTGAAGGTTAAAAATAAAAACTTGTTCCTAAACGGCCCCGTAAGAGGTACTAACAGCTCGTACGAGACCAATGTAACTCATAGGAACTGACAGCATAGTCACGGGCCTCTCGATTTGGGAATATGATGATAATTAGAAAATAAATAGATTTGGCTAAAAAACAAGCCGTTGAAGGTTGAAAACTCAAACCTGCCCCCAAATGACCCTGTAAGAAGCGCTAACATCTAGCACATGACCAATGTAACTTCTAGGAACTTACCGCGTAGCCACGGGCCTCTCGATTTGAGAATATGACAATAATTTGAAAATATATAGATTAGGTTTAGAAATAAGCCGTTGAAGGTTGAAAATCAAAACCAGCCTCCAAACATCCCCATATAAGGCACTAATACCTCGTACGGGACTAATGAAACTCCTACGAACTGATGACGTAGTCACGAGCCTCTTGGTTTGAGAATATGATGATAATTTGAAAATATATATATAATAGGGTCAGAAACAATCCGTTTAAGGTTGAAAACCCAAATCGACCCCTAAATGGCCCCTTAAGAGGAACTAACACCTCGTTCAGGACCAATGTAACTCGTAGGAACTGACCCCGTAGCCACGGGCCTCTCGGTCTGGGAATATGATGATAATTTGAAAATAAATAGATTTGTCTTAGAAATAAGCTGTCGAAGGTTGAAAACCCAAACCATCACCGAACTGTCCCCGTAAGAAGTACTAACACCTCGTATGGGACAAATATAACTCGTACGAACTGACTGCATAGTCACGGGCCTCTCGGTTTGAGAATATGACGATAATTTGAAAATAAGTAGATTTGGCTTAGAAACAAGCTGTCTAAGGTTGAAAACCCAAACCATCACCCAAACATCCCCATAAGAGGCACTAACACCTCGTACGGGACCAGTATAACTCATAGGAACTGACCGCGTAGTCACAACCCTCTCGATTTTAAAATATAATGATAATTGAAAAATATATAGATTAGCTCAGAAACAAGCCGTTGAAGGTTGAAAATGCAAACCTACCCAAAAATGTCCCCGTAAGAAGCACTAACACATCGTACGGGACCAATGTAACTTATAGGAACTATAGCATAGTCACGAGCCTCTTGGTTTGAGAATATGATGATAATTTGAAAATATATAGATTTGGCTAAAAAATAAGCCGTTGAAGGTTAAAAACTCAAACCTACCCCCAAACGAACCCGTAAGAAGCGTTAACATCTCGTACGGGACCAATGTAACTCCTAGGAACTGATCACGTAGTCACGGGCCTCTCGGTTTTAGAATATGATGGTAATTTGAAAATATGTATATTAGGCATGGAAACAAGCCATTGAAGGTTGAAAATTAAAACCAGCCCCCAAATAACCCAATATAAGGCACTAACACCTCCTATGGGACCAATGAAACTCCTAGGAACTGACCGCGTAGTCACGAGCCTCTCGGTTTGAGAATAAGATGATAATTTGAAGATATATAGAATAGTCTCAGAAATAAGCCATTTAAGGTTGAAAACCCAAACTAGCCCCCAAATGGCAACGTAAGAGGAACTAACCCCTCGTACGGGACCAATGTAACTTATAGAAACTGACCGCATAGTCACGGGCCTCTCGGTTGGAGAATATGATGATAATTTAAAAATATATAGGTGAGGCTCAGAAATAAGCCATTGAAGGTTAAAAACCCAAACCATCTCCCAAACGGCCTTGTAAGAAGAACTAACACCTCGTACAGGCCCAATGTAACTCCTAGAACTGACCGCGTTGTCACGAGCCTCTCGATTTGAAAATATGATGATAAATTCAAAATATATAAAATATGCTCAGAAATAAGCCGTTTAAGGATGTAAACCCAAACTAACCCCTAAATGGCCTTGTAAGAGGATCTAACAACTCGTACGGGACCAACGTAACTCGTAGGAACTAACCGCGTAGTGATGGGCCTCTCAGTTTGAGAATATGATGATAATTTGAAAATATATAGATTCGGCTTAGAAACAAGTCGTCGAAGGTTGAATACCCAAACCATCACCCAAACGTCCCCATAAGAGGCACTAACACCTCATACGGGAGCAATGTGACTCATAGGAATTGACCGCGTAGTTAGGGCTCTCTTGGTTTCAAAATTTGACGATAATTGGAAAATATATAGATTAGGCTAAAAAACAAGCCGTTGAAGGTTGAAAATCTAAACCTGTCACCAAATGACCCCGTAAGAAGCACTAACATCTCGCACGGGACCAATGTAACTTGTAGGAACTAACCACATAGTCACAGGCCACACGGTTTGAGAATATGATAATAATTTAAAAATATATAGATTAGGCTTAGAAATAAGCCATTGAAGGTTGAAAATCAAAACCAGCTCCTAAACGGCCCCGTAAGAGGTACTAACACCTCATATGGGACCAATGTAACTCATAGGAACTGACCGCATATTCACGGGCCTCTCGGTTTGAGAATATGATGATAATTAGAAAATATATAGATTTTCCTAAAAAATAAGCCGTTGAAGGTTGAAAACTCTAACCTGCCCCTAAACGACCCCGTAAGAAGCGCTAACATCTTGCATGGCACCAATGTAACTCCTTGGAATTGACCGCATAGACACGGGCCTTTCGGTTTGAGAATATGACGATAATTTTAAAATATATAGATTAGGCTTAGAAATAAGCCGTTGAAGGTTGAAAATCAAAACCAGCCCCCAAATAGCCCCATATAAGGCACTAACAACTCGTACGGTACCAATGAAACTCCTTGGAACTGATCGTGTAGTGATGAGCCTCTCGGTTTGAGAATATGATGATAATTTTAAAATATATATAATAGGTTCAAAAATAATCCATTTAAGGTTGAAAACCCAAACCAGCCCCCAAATGGCCCCGTAAGAGGAACTAACACCTCGTACGGGACCAATGTAACTCGTAGGAACTGACCCCTTAGCCACGGGCCTCTGGGTTTGAGAATATGACGATAATTAGAAAATTAATAGATTTAGCTAGAAATAAGCTGTCGAAGGTTAAAAACCCAAACAATCACCCAACCGGCCCCATAAGAAGAACTAACACCTCGTACAGGACCAATGTAAGTCGTTGGAACTTATCGCATAGTCATGGGCCTCTCGGTTTGACAATATGATGATAATTTGAAAATATATATACTAGGCTTAGAAACAAGCCATTGAAGGTTGAAAATCAAAACCACCTCCTAAACGGCCTCGTAAGAGGAACTAACACCTCGTATGAGACCAATGTAACTCATAGGAACTGACAGCCTCTCAGTTTGAGAATATGATGATAATTAAAAAATATATAGATTTTGCTCAAAAACAAGATGTTGAAGGTTGAAAACTCAAACCTGCCCTCAAATGACCCCGTAAGAGGCGTTAACATCTCGCACGGGACCAATGTAACTCCTAGGAACTGAATGCGTAGCCACAGGCCTCTCAGTTTGAGAATATGATGATAATTTGAAAATATATAGATTATGCTTAGAAACAAGCCGTCGAAGGCTAAAAACCCAAACCATCACCCAACCGGCCCCGTAAGAAGCACTAAAATCTCGTACGAGACCAATGTAACTCGTAGGAACTGATTGCGTACTCACGGACCTCTCGATTTGTTAATTTGATGATAATTAGAAAACATATAGATTTGGCTAAAAAATAAGCCGTTGAAGGTTGAAAACTAAAATCTGCCCCCAAACGACCCCATAGGAAGCGCTAACATCTCGTATGGGACCAATGAAACTCCTAGGAACTGATTGCGTAGTCACGATCCACTTGGTCTGAGAATATGATGATAATTTGAAAATATATATAATAGGCTCAGAAATAATTCGTTTAAGGTTGAAAACCCAAACCAGCCCCTAAATGTCCCCGTACGAGGAACTAAGACCTCGTACGGAACCAATGTAACTCATAGAACTTTCCTCGTAGCCACGGGCCTCTCGGTTAGAGAATATGACGATAATTTAAAAATATATAGATTAGGCTTAGAAACAAGCTGTTGAAGTTTAAAAACCCAAACCATCCCCCATCAACACCCGTATGAAGCACTAACACCTAGTACGGGACCAATGTAACTCACAGAAACTGACAGCGTAGTCATGGGCCTCTCGGTTTGATAATATGATGATAATTTGAAAATATATAGACTAGGCTTAGAAACATGTCGTCGAAGGTTATAAACCCAAACTAGCCCTAGAACGACCCCGTAAGAGGCACTAACACCTCGTATGGGATTAATGCAACTCGTAGGATTTGACCGCGTAGTCAGTGGACTCTCGGTTTGAGAATATAATTATAATTTTAAAATATACAGAATAGGCTCAGAAATAAGACGTTTAAGGTCGAAAACAGACTCCAGCTGGCCTCGTAAGAGGAACTAACACCTCGTACGGGACCAATGTAACTCATAGGAACTGATTACGTAGTCGCGGACTTCTCGATTTGAGAATATGACGATAATTTGAAAATAAATAGATTTGGATTAGAAACAAGCTCTCTAAGGTTGAAAACCCAAACCATCACCCAAACGTCCCCGTAATAGGCACTAACACCTCATATGGGACCAATGTAACTTATAGGAACTGACCGCGTAGTCACGGACCTCTCGGTTTCAAAATATGACGATAATTGGAAAATATATAGATTAGGCTCAGAAACAAGCCGTTGAAGGTTGAAAACGCAAACCTACCCCCAGATAACCCCGTAAAAGGCATTAATACCTCGTACGGGACCAATGTAACTCATAGGAACTGACAACATAGTCACGAGCCTCTTTGTTTGAGAATATGATGATAATATTAAAATATATAGATTTGGCTAAAAAATAAGCGTTTGAAGGTTGAATACTCAAACCTGCCCCAAATGATCCCATAAGAAGTGCTAACATCTCGCACGGGACCAATGTAACTCGTAGAAACTGACCACGTAGTCACGGGCCTCTTATTTTAAGAATATGACGATAATTTGAAAATTTATATATTAAGGCTTAGTAACAAGCCGTTGAAGGTTGAAAATCAAAACCAGCACCCAAATAACCCCATTGAAGGCACTAACACCTCGTTCGAGACCAATGAAACTCCTAGGAACTGATCGCTTAGTCACGAGCCTCTCGGTTTGAGAATATGATGATAATTTGAAAATATATATAATAGGCTCAGAAATAAGCCGTTTAAGGTTGAAAACCCAAACCAACCCCCAAATGGCCCCGTAAGAGGAACTAACACCTCGTACGGGACTAATGTAACTCGTAGGAACTGACCCCGTAGCCACGGACATCTCGGTTCGAGAATATGACGATAATTTGAAAATATAAATATTAGGATAAAAACAAGCCGTTGAAGGTTAAAAATCAAAATTATCCCCCAACCGGCCCCGTAAGAAGCGCTAACACCTCGTATGGGACTAATGTAACTGATAGGAACTGACCGCGTAGTCACGAGCCTCACGATTTGGAAATATGATGATAATTTGAAAATATATAGACTAGGCTTAGAAACAAGCCGTTGAAGGTTGAAAACCCAAACTAGCCCTAGAACGACACCGTAAGAGGCACTAACACCTCGCACGGGACCAATGTAACTCGTAGGATTTGACCGTGTAGTCACTGGACTTTCGGTTTGAGAATATGATGATAATTTTAAAATATATAAAATAGGCTCAGAAACAAGCCGTTTAAGGTTAAAAACACAAACCAGCCTCCAAATGGCCCTGTAAGAGGAACTAACACCTCGTATGGGACCACTGTGACTCATAGGAACTGATCGCGTAGTCACGGGCCTCTCGGTTTGAGAATATGACGATAATTTAAAAATAAATAGATTTTGCTTAGAACCAAGCTATCTTAGGTTGAAAACCCAAACGATCCCATAAGAGGCACTAACACCTCGTACGGGACCAATGTGACTCTGAGGAAATGACCACGTAGTCACAGGCCTCTCGGTTTGAGAATATGATGATAATTTAAAAATATATAGATTAGGCTTAGAAACAAGCCACTGAAGGTTGAAAATAAAAACCAGCTCCTAAACGGCCCCATAAGAGGTACTAACACGTCGTACGAGACCAATGTAACTCATAGGAATTGACAGCAGAGTCACGGGCCTCTCGATTTGAGAATATGATGATAATTAGAAAATATATAAATTTGGCTAAAAAACAAGCCGTTGAAGGTTGAAAACTTAAACCTGCCCCCAAACGACCCCGTAAGAAGCGCTAACCTCTCGCACAGGACCAATGTAACTTCTAGGAACTTGCCGCGTAACCATAGGCCTCTCGGTTTGAGATGATGACAATAATTAGAAAATATATAGATTAGGCTTAGAAACAAGCCGTTGAAGGTTGAAAATCAAAACCAGCCCCCATACAGCCCCATATAAGGCACTAATACCTCGTACGGGACCAATAAAACTCCTAGGAACTGATCACGTAGTCACGAGCCTCTCGGTTTGAGAATGATGATAATTTGAAAATATGTATAATAGCGTCAGAAACAATCCGTTTAAGGTGGAAAACCCGAACCGGCCCCCAAATGACCCCGTAAGAGGAATTAACACCTCGTACATGACCAATGTAACTCGTAGGAACTGACCCCGTAGCCACGAGCCTCTCAGTATGGGAATATGACGACAATTTGAAAATAAATAGATTTGTCTTAAAAACAAGCTGTCGAAGGTTAAAAACCCAAACCATCATCGAACTGGCCACGTAAGAAGCACTAACACCTCGCACGGGACCAATATAACTCGGATGAATTGACCGCATAGTCACGGGCCTCTCGGTTTGATAATATGATGATAATTTGAAAATATGTTGACTAGGCTTAGAAATAAGCCATTGAAGGTTGAAAATCAAAACCACCTCCTAAACGGCCCCGTAAGAGGTACTAACACCTCGTACGGGACCAATTTAACTCATAGGAAATGATGGCATAGTCACGGGCCTCCCAGTTTGAGAATATGATGATAATTAGAAAACAAATAGATTTGTCTCAAAAACATGCCTTTGAAGATTGAAAACTCAAACCTTCCCCCAAACGACCCCGTAAGAAGTGCTAACATCATAAATGGGACCAATGTAACTCCTAGGAACTGACTGCGTAGCCACGGGCTTTAAGTTTGAGAATATGACGATAATTTGAAAATATATAGATTAGGCTTAAAAATAAGTAGTTGAAGGTTGAAAATCAAAATCAGACCCATATAAGGCACTAACACCTCGTACGGGACCAATAAAACTCCCAGGAACTGATCGCGTAGTCACGAGCCTCTCGGTTTGAGAATATAATGATAATTTGAAAATATATATAATAGGCTCAGAAATAATAACACCTCGTAGGGGACCAATAAAACTCCCAGGAACTGATCGCGTAGTCACGAGCCTCTCGGTTTGAGAATATGATGATAATTTGAAAATATATATAATAAGCACAGAAATAATCCGTTTAAGGTTGAAAACCCAAACCAACCCGGAAATGGCCCCGTAAGAGGAACAAACACCTCGTATGGGACCAATATAACTAGTAGGAACTGACCCTATAGCCACAGGCCTCTCGGTTTGAGAATATGACGATAATTTGAAAATATATAGATTAGGCTAAAAAATAAGCCGTTGAAGGTTAAAAACCCAAACCATCCCCCAATCGGCCTCGTAAGAAGCACTAACACCTCATACGGGACCAATGTAACTTGTAAGATTTGACCGCGTAGTCACTGGACTCTCGGTTTGAGAATATGATGATAATTTGAAAATATATAGAATAGGCTCAGAAACAAGCCGTTTAAGGTTGAAAACCCAAACAAGCCACGAAATGGTCGCATAAGAGGAACTAACACCTCGTACGGGACCAGTGTAACTCGTAGGAACTGACCGCGTATTCACGGGCCTCTGGGTTTGAGAATATGATGATAATTTGAAAATAAATAGGTTTAGCTTAGAAACAAGCTATCTAAGGTTGAAAACCCAAACCTTCATCTAAATGTCCCCGTAAAAGGAACTAAAACCTCGTACGGGACCAATGTAACTCATAGGAAATAACCGCATAGTCACGGCCCTCTCGGTTTCAAAATATGATGATAATTGGAAAATATATAGATGAGGCTCAGAATCCAGCCGTTGAAGGTTGAAAATGCAAACTTGCCCCTAAATGACCCCATAAGAAGCACTAATACCTCATACGAGACCAATGTAACTCATAGGAAAAGACAGCATAATCATGGGCCTCTTGGTTTGAGAATATTATGATAATTTGAAAATATATAGATATGGCACAAAAATAAGATGTTGAAGGTTGAAAACTCAAATCTGCCCGTAAACGACCCTGTAAGAAGCGCTGACATCTCGTACGGGACCAATATAACTCCTATGAACTGACCGCGTAGACACGGGCCTCTCAATTTTAGAATATGAGGATAATTTGAAAATATATACATTAGGCTTAGAAACAAGCCGTTGAAGGTTGAAAATCAAAACCAGCCCCTAAACTTCCCCATATAAGGCACTAACACCTCGTACGGGACCAAAGAAACTTCTAGGAACTGATCGCGTAGTCACAAGCCTCTCAGTTTTAAACTAAGATGATAATTTGAAAATATATATAATAGGCTCAGAAACAATCCGTTTAATGTTGAAAACCCAAACTAACCCCCAAATGTCCCCATAATGAGGAACTAACACCTCATACGGGACCAATGTAACTCCTAGGAACTGATTGCGTAGTTGCGGGCCTCTCGGTTTGAGAATATGATGATAATTTGAAAATATATAGATTAGTCTCGAAAATAAGCTGTTGAAGGTTAAAAACCCAAACTAGTCCCCATAAGAGGCACTAACACCTCGTACAGGACCAATGTAACTCGTAGGAACTGACTGCGTAGTCACGGGCCTCTCGGTTTTATAATATGATGATAATTTGAAAATATATAGACTAGGCTTAGAAATAACCCATCGAAGGTTGAAAATACAAACTATCCCTAGAACGACCCCGTAAGAGGCACTAATACCTCTCACGGGACCAATGTAACTCGTAGGATTTGACCGCATAGTCACTGGACTCTCGATTTGAAAATATGATGATAATTTGAAAATATATAGAATAGGCTAAGAAACGAGCCGTTTAAGGTTGAAAACCCAAACCAGTCTCCAAATGGCCCCGTAAGAAGAACTAACACCTCGTACGGGACCAATGTAACTCGTAGGAACTGACCGCGTAGTCATGGGACTCTCAGTTTGAGAATATGATGATAATTTGAAAATTAATAGATTTGGCTTAAAAACAAGCTGTCTAAGGTTGAAAACCCAAACCATCACCCAAACGTCCCCATAAGAGGCACTAACACCTCGTACGGGACCAATGTAACTCATAGGAACTGATCGCGTAGTCACGGCCCTCTTGATTTTAAAATATGACAATAATTGGAAAATATATAGATTAGGCTAATAAATAAGCCGTTGAAGGTTGAAAATGCAAACCTGCCCCCACATGTCCGAGTAAGAAGCACTATAACCTCGTACGGGACCAATGTAACTCTTAGGAATTACAACATAGTCACGGGCCTCATGGTTTGAAAATATATATATTTGGCTAAAAAATAAGCCATTGAAGGTTCAAAACTCAAACCTACCCCCAAGCAAACCCGTAAAAAGTGCTAACATCTCGTACGGGACCAATGTAACTCCTAGGAACTGGCCGCGTCATCACGAGCCTCTCGGTTTGAGAATATGATGATAATTTGAATATATATATATATTAGGCTTAGAAATAAGCCATTGAAGGTTGAAAATCAAAACCAGCCCCCAAACTGCCCAATATAAGGCACTAACACCGCCTACGGGACCAATGAAACTCCTAGGAACTGACTGCGTAGTCATGAGCCACTCGAATTGAGAATATGATGATAGTTTGAAAATATATAGAATAGGCTCAGAAACAAGTCGTTTAAGGTTTAAAATCCAAACCAACACCCAAATGGCCCCGAAAGAGGAACTAACACCTCGTACAGGACCAATGTAACTCGTAGGAAAACTGACTGCATAGTCACAAGCCTCTCGGTTTGAGAATATGACGATAATTTGAAAATATATAGATTAGACTTAGAAATAAGCCGTTGAAGGTTAAAATCCCAAAACATCCCCCAACCGGTCCCGTAAAAAGCACTAACACCTCGTATGGGACCAATGTAACTCGTAGGAACTGACCACGTAGTCACGAACCTCTCGGTTTGAGAATATAATGATAATTTGAAAATAAATAGACTAGGCTTAGAAACAAGCCGTCGAAGGTTAAAAACCCAAACTAGCCTAGAACGACCCTGTAGGAGGCACTAACACCACGCACGGGACCAATGTAACTCGTAAGATTTGACTGCGTAGTCACATGACTCTCCGTTTGAGAATATGATGATAATTTGAAAATATATAGAATAGGCTCAGAAACAAGCCGTTTAAGGTTGAAAACCCAAATCAGCCTCTAAATGGCCCCGTGAGAGGAACTAACACGTCGTACAGGACCAATGCAACTGGTAGGAACTGATCACGTAGTCACGGGCCTCTCGGTTTTAGAATATGATGATAATTTGAAAAAAATAGATTTGGATTAGAAACAAGCCGTCGAAGGTTGAAAACCACCCAAATGTCCCTGTAAGAGGCACTAACACCTCGTACGGGACCACTGTAACTCATAGGAACTGAACGCGTAGTCACGGCCCTATCAGTCTTAATATATGATGATAATTGGAAAATATATAGATTAGGCTCAGAAACACGCCGTTGAAGGTTAGAAATGCAAACTTGCCCCCAAATGACCCCGTAAGAAGCACTAACATCTCGCACTGGACCAATGATACTCATAGGAACTGACCGCGTAGTCATGGGCCCCTCAGTTTGAGAATACAAATATAATATGAAAATATATAGATTGGGCTTAGAAACAGGCCATTGAAGGTTGAAAATCAAAACCTGCCCTTAAATGGCCCTGTAGGAGGCACTAACACCTCGTACGGGACCAACGTAACTCATAGGAACTGACCGCATAATCATGGGCCTCTCGATTTGAGAATATGAAGATAATTTGAGAATATATAGATTTGGCTCAGAAATAAGCCGTTGAAGGTTAAAAACCCAAACCATCCCCCAACCGACCCCGTAAGAAGCACTTACACCTCGTACGGGACCAATGTAACTTGTAGGAACTGACCACGTTGTCACGAGCCTCTCAGTTTGAGAATATGATGATAATTTGAAAATATATAGACAAGGCTTAAAAATAAGCCATTGAAGCCGTAAGATCACTAACACCTCGCACGGGAGCAGTGTAAGTCGTAGGATTTGACCACGTAGTCACAGGATTCTCGATTTGAGAATATGATGATAATTTGAAAATATATAGAATCGGCTCAGAAATAAGGCGTTTAAGGTTGAAAACCCAAACCAGTACCCAAACGTCCCCGGAAGAGGAACTAACCCCTCGTACGGGACCAATGTAACTCGTAGAAACTGACCGTGTAGTCACAGGACTCTCAGTTTGAGAATATGACGATAATTTGAAAATAAATAGATTTCGCTTAGAAATAAGCCGTCGAAGGTTAAAAACCCAAATGATCACCAAAACGTCCACGATAGAGGCACTAACACCTCATACGGGAACAATGCAACTCATAGGAACTGAATACGTTATCATGGCCCTCTCCATTTTAAAATATGATGATAATTGGAAAATATATTGATTAGGCTCAGAAACAAGCCGTTGAAGGTTGAAAATGAGAACCTGCCCCCAAACAACCTCGTAAGAAGCACTAACATCTCGCACTAGACCAATATAACTCATGGGAATTGATTGCGTAGTCACAGGCCTCTCAGTTTGAGAATGTGATGATAATTTGAAAATATATAGATTAGGCTTAGAAACAAGCCATTAAAGGTTGAAACTTAAAACCAGTCCCTAAACGGCCCTGTAAGAGGCACTAATACCGCGTACAGGACCAATGTAACTCATAGGAACTGACCACAAAGCCACATGCCTCTTGATTTGAGAATATGATGAGAATTTAAAAATATATAAATTAGGCTAAAAAATAAGCCGTTGAAGGTTGAAAACCAAAACCTGCACCCAAACGACCCCGTAAGAAGGACTAACATATCGCACGGGACCAATGTAACTCTTAGTAACTGACCGCGTAGTCACAGGGCTCTTGGTTGGAGAATATGACAATAATTTGAAATATATAGATCAGGCTCAGAATCAAGCCGTTGAAGGTTGAAAATCAAAATAAGCCCCCAAACAGTCCTATATATGGCACTAATTCCTCGTACGGGATCAATGAAACTCCTAGGAACTGATCGCGTAGTCACGAGCCTCTCGGTTCGAGAATAAAATGATAATTTGAAAATATATGGAATAGGCTCAGAAGCAAGTCGTTCCAGGTTGAAAACCTAAACTAGCCCCCAAATGGCAACGTTAGAGGAACTAACCCCTCGTATGAGACCAATGTAACTCGTAGGATTTGACCGCGTAGTCGCAGGACTCTCGATTTAAGAATATGACGATAATTTTAAAATATATAGATTAGTCTTAGAAACAAGACGTTGAAGGTTGAAAATAAATACTAGCCCTTAAACGGCCCCGTGAAAGGCGCTAACAGCTCGTACGGGACCAATGTAACTTATAGGAACTGATCGCATAGTCACGGGCATCTCGATTTGAGAATATGATTATACTTTGAAAATATATAGATTAGGCTAAAAAACAAGCCATTAAAGGTTGAAACCCTAACCTGCCCCCAAACGACCCCGTAAGAAGCACTAACATCTCAGACGGGACCAATGTAACTCCTAGCAACTGACCGCGTAGTAACAGGCCTCTTGGTTTAAGAATATGATGATAAATTGAAAATATATAGATTAGGCTCATAAATAAGATGTTGAAGGTTGAAAACCCAAACCAACCCCGTAATGACCCCGTAAGAAGCCCTAACACCTCGCACCGGACCAATGTAACTCCTAGGAACTGACCGCGTAGTCACGGGCCTCTCGGTTTGAGAATATGATGATAATTTGAAAATATATAAATTAGGCTTACAAATAAGCCATTGAAGGTTGAAAATCAAAACTTGCCCCCAAACGGCCCCGTAAGAGGCACTGATACCTCGTACGGGACCAATGTAACTCCTAGGAATTGATCGTGTTGTCACGGGCCTCTTGGTTTGAGAATATGATGATAATTTGAAAATATATAGGTTAGGCTTAACAACAAGCCATTGAAGCTTAAAAACCCAGTCCATCCCCCAAATGGCCCCGTAACAGGCACTAACACCTCGTATGGGACTAATGTACATTTTAGGAACTGATCGCGTAGTCATGGGCCTCTCGATTTGAGAATATGATGATAATTTCAAAATATATAGACTAGTCTTAGAAATAAGCCATCGAAGGTTGAAAACCCAATCTAGCCCAAGGACGATCCCGTTAGAGGCACTCCACCTCGCACGGGACCAATGTAACTTGTAGGATTTGACTGCGTAGTCACAGGCCTCTCGGTTTTGTGAATATGGCGATAGTTTGAAAATATGTTGACAAGGCTTAGAAACAAGCGGTTGAAGGGTGAAAAAACAAACTAACCCCGAAATGCCCCCATAAGAGGCACTAACATCCCGCATGGGACCAATGTAACTCGGAGGAACTGACCGCGTAGTCACGGGCCTCTCTATTTGAGAATATGACGATGATTTGAAAATATATAGATTAGCCTTAGAAAAAAGCTATTGAATGTTGAAAACCCAAACCATCCCCCAAATGGCCCCGTTAGAGGAACTAACACCTCGCACGGGACCAATCTAACTCGTAGGATTTGACCGCATAGTCACGAGCCTCTCAGTTTGAGAATATGATTATAAATTGAAAATATATAGATTAGGCTTAAAAACAAGCAGTTGAAGGGTGAAATCCCTAACCAACCCCCAAATGGCCCCGTGAGAGGCACTAACACCTCGCACTGGACCAATGTAACTCATAGGAACTGACCGTGTAGTCATGGGCATCTCAGTTTGAGAATATGACGATAATTTGAAAATATATAGATTAGGCTTATAAACAAGTCATTGAAGGTTGAAAATCCAAACCATCCCCCAAACAACCCCGTAAGAGGCACTAACACTGCGTACGGGACCAATGTAACTCATAGGAACTGACCGCATAGTCACGGGCCTCTCGATTTAAGAATATGACGACAATTTGAAAATATATAGATTTAACTTAGAAACAAGCCGTCGATGGTTGAAAACCCAAACTAACCCCCAAAATGTCTCCAGCACGGGACCAATGTAACTCTTGGGAACTTACCGCGTAGTCACGGGCCTCTCAGTCTCAGAATTTGACGATAATTTGAAAATATATAGATTAGGATCAGAAAAATGCCATTGAAGGTTGAAAACCCAAATGACCACGTAAAAAGCCCTAACATCTCGCACGGTACCAATGTAACTCGTAAGAACTGACCGCTTCGTCACGGGGTTCTCGGTTTGATAATATGATGATAATTTAATAATCTATAGATTTGGCATGGAAACAAGCCGTTGAAAGTTAAAAATCAAAACCAGCCCCCAAACGACCCCGTAAGAGGCACTAACATCTCATATGGGACCAATGTAAATCCTAGGAGGTGACCGCGTAGTCACGAGCCTCTCGGTTTGAGAATATGATGATAATTTAAAAATATATAGATTTAGCTTAGAAATAAGCCATTGAATGTTGAAAACCCAAGCAAACCCCCAAACGGCCCCGTAAGAGGCACTAACACCTCGCACGGCACAAATCTAACTTGTAGGATTTGACCCCGTAGTCGTGGGCCTCTTAGTTTGAGAATATGATCATAATTTTAAAATATATAGATTAGGCTTAGAAACAAGTCGTTGAAGGGTGAAAACCCTAACCAACCCCCAAATGACCCTGTAAGAGGCACTAACACCTCGTACGAGACCAATGTCAGTCGTATGAACTGAATGCATAGTCACAGGCCTCCCGGTTTGATAATATCACTATAATTTGAAAATATGTAGATATGTCTTAGAAAAAAGCCGTTGAAGGTTAAAAACCAAAACCAGCCCCGTAAAAGGCACTAACACCTCGTATGAGACAATTGTAACTCGTAGGAACTGATCGCGTATTCACGGGCCTCTCGATTTGAGAATATGACGATGATTTGATAATATATAGATTAGGCTTGGAAATAAGCCGTTGAAGGTTGAAAATCAAAATCATCCCCCAAATGGACACGTAAGAGGCACTAACACCTCGTAAGGGACCAATGTAACTGATAGGAACTGACCGCATAGTCACGGGCCTCTCGAGTTGAGAATATGATGATAATTTAAAAATATATAGATTAGGCTCAGAAATAAGTCATTAAAGGTTACAAACCCAAACCTGCCCCCAAACGGCCCCGTAAGAAGCACTAACATCTCGCGTGTGACCAATGTAACTTGTAGGAACTCATCGCATAGTCCGGAGCCTCTCAGTTTGAGAATATGATGATAGTTTGAAAATATATAGATTAGGCTTAGAAACAAGTCATTGAAGGTTAAAAATCAAAACCAACACCCAAATGGCCCTGTAAGAGGCACTAACACCTCTTACGGGATGAATGTAACTCCTAGGAACTGACCACGATGTTGTAGGCCTGTCGGTTTGAGGATATTATGATAATATAAAAATACATAGATTAGTCTGAGAAACAAGCCATTGAAGGTTTAAAACCAAAACCAACCCCCCAAATGGCCCCGTAAGAGGCACTAACACCTCGTACCGGACCAATGTAACTCGTATGAAGTCACGGGCCTCTAGGTTTGAGAATATGATGATAATTTGAAAATATATAAATTTGGTTGAGAAACAAGCCGTTGAGGGGTAAAAACCAAAACCATCCCACAAACAACCCCATAAAAGGCATTAACACCTCGTACATGACTAATGTAGCTCGTTGGAACTGACCTTATAGTCATGGGCCTCTCAATTTAAGAATATGACAATAATTTGAAAATATATATATTTTGCTTAGAAAAAAGACGTTGAATGTTAAAAGGCTAAACCAGCCCCCAAACGTTCCCGTAAGAGGCACTAACACCTTCTACGGGACTAATCTAACTTGTAAGATTTGACCGCGTAGTCACGGGCCTCTCGATTTGAGAATATGACGATAATTTGAAAACATATAGATTAGGCTTGGAAATAAGCCCTCGAAGGGTGAACACCCTAGCCAACCCCCAAATGGCCCCGTGAGAGGCACTAACACCTCGCACGGGACCAATGTTACTCGTAAGAACTTGCTGCGTAGTCGCGAGCCTCTCAGTTTGAGAATATAAAGATAGTTTGAAAATATATAGATTAGGCTTAGAAGTAAGACATTGAAAGTTAAAAATCCGAACCAGCCCCCAAACAGCCCCCTAAGAGGTATTGACACCTCGTACGGGACCATTGTAACTCGTAGGAACTGACCACATAGTCACGGTCCTCTCGATCTAGGAATATTACAATGATTTGATAATATATAAATTAGGCTTGGGAATAAGCCGTTGAAGGGTGAAGGTGGGAAATAAGCTGTTGAAGGTTGAAAATAAAAACCAGCCCCCAAACGGCCCTGTAAGAGGCACTAACACCATGTACGGGACCGATGTAACTGATAGGAACTGACCATGTAGTCACGGGCCTCTCAGTTTTAGAATATGATGATAATTTGAAAATATATAGATTAGGCTCAGAAATAAGCCGTTGAAGGTTGAAAACCCAAACTTGTTCCCAAACGACCCTATAAGAAGCACAAACATCTCGCATGGGACCAATGTAACTCGTAGGAATGGATCGGATAGTCATGAGACTCTCGATTTGAGAATATGATGATAATTTGAAAATATATAGATTAGGCTTAAAAATAAGTCGTTGAAGGTAGAAAATCAAAACCGGCACCCAAACGGCCCCGTAAGAGGCACTAACATCTCTTACGGGACCAATGTAACTCCTAGGAACTGACCGCATAGTCGCGGGCCTGTCGGTTTGAAAATATATAGATTAGCCTCAGAAATAAGCAGTTGAAGGTTGAAAACCTAAAGCAGCCCCCAAATGGCCCTGTAAGAAGCACTAATATCTCGCACGAGACCAATGTAACTCGTAGGAACTGATCGCATAGTCACGAGCCTCTCGGTTTGAGAATATGACGATAATTTAAAAATATAGAGATTAAGCTTAGAAAGAAGTCATTAAAGGTTGAAAATCAAAACCAGCACCCAAATGGCCTCATAAGTGGCACTAACACCTCTTACGGGACCAATGTAACTCCTAGGAACTGATCGCGTAGTCGCGGGCCTCTCGGTTTGAGATTATGACGATAATTTGACAATATATAAATTAGGCTTAGAAACAAGTCGTTTAAGGTTGAAAACCAAAACCAGCCCCCAAACAGCCCCGTAATAGGCAATAACACCCCGTACCTGACCAATGTAACTTATTAGAACTGACTGTGTAGTCACGAGCCTCTCGGTTTAAGAATATGACAATAATTTGAAAATAAATAGATTTTGCTCAGAAAAAAGCCGTTGAATGTCGAAAAGCTAAACCAGCTCCCAAACGGCCCCGTTAGAGGCACTAAGACCTCGCACGGGACTAATCTTAATCGTAGACTTTGACTGCATAGTAACGGGCCTCTTGATTTGAGAATATGATAACAATTTTAAATTATATTGATTAGGCTTGCAAATAAGCCCTTAAAGGCTGAAAACCCTAACCAACCCCCAAATTGCCCCGTGAGAGGCACTAACACCTCGCACGGGACAAATATAACTCGTAGGAACAGGCCGCATAGTCATGGGCCTCTCAATTTGAGAATATAAAGATGGTTTGAAAATTCATAGATTAGGCTTAGAAATAAGACGTTGAAGGTTGAAAACCCAAACCAGCCCCCTAAGAGGCACTAACACCTCGAATGGGACCACTGTAACTCGTAGGAAATGACCGCGTAGTCACGAGCCTCTCAATTTGAGAATACGACAATGATTTGATAACATATAGATTAGGCTTGGAAATAAGCTGTTGAAGGTTGAAAATCAAAACCAGCCACCATACGGCCCCGTAAGAGGCACTAACACGTCGTACGGGACCAATGTAACTGATAAGAACTGATCGCATAGTCACGGGCATCTCGATTTGAGAATATGATGATAATTTGAAAATATATAGATTAGGCTTAGAAATAAGTCATTGAAGGTTGAAAACCCAAACCTGTCCCCAAACGACCCCGTAAGAAGCACTAACATCTCACACGAGACCAATGTAACTCGTAGGAACTCATCGTATAGTCACGAGCCTCTCGGTTTGAGAATATGATGATAAATTAAAAATATATAGATTAGGCTTAGAAACAAGTCGCTGAAGGTTGAATATTAAAACCAACACCCAAACCGCCCCGTTAGAGGCACTAACACCTCTTACGGGGCCAATGTAACTTTTAGGATTTGACCACGTAGTCATGGGCCTCTCGGTTTGAGAATATGCTGATAATTCTAAAATATGTATATTACTCTAAAAACTAAGTTGTTGAAGTATAAAAACCCAAACTAACTCCCAAACGGCCCCTTAAGAGGCACTAACACCTCGTACGGGACCAATATTACTTGTATGAACTGACCATGTAGTCACGAGCCTCTCGGCTTGAGAATATGATGATAATTGAAAAATATATAGATTAGGATTGGAAATAAGTCGTTGAAGGGTGAAAACCTTAATCAACCCCCAAACGGGCCCCTAAGAGGCAATAACACCTCGTACGGGACCAATGTAACTTATAGGAACTGATCCTGTAGTCTCGGGCCTCTCAATTTGAGAATATGATGATAATTTGAAAATATATAGATTAGGCTCAGAAACAAGTCGTTGAAGGTTGAAAACCCAAACTTGCCCCCAAATAACCTCGTAAGAAGCACTAACATCTCGCACGGGACCAATGTAACTCGTAGGAACTAATCGTAAAGTCACGGGCCTCTCAATTTGAGAATATGATAATAATTTGAAAATATATAGATTAGGCTTAGAAACCAACTGTTAAAGGTTGAAAATCAAAACTAGCAACCAAACGGCCCCATTAGAGGCACTAACACCTCTTACGGGGCCAATGTAACTCCTAGGAACAAAATCGCAAGTCGCGGTCCTATCAGTTTAAAAATATGATGATAATTTAAAATATATTAATTAGTCTCAGAAACAAGTCGTTGAAGGTTGAAACCCCAAACCAGCCCCTAAATGGTCTCGTAAGAGGCACTAACACCTTACACGGTACCAATGTAACTCATAAGAACTTATCGCGTTGTCTCTAGATTTGAGAATATGATGATAATTTGAAAATACATAGATTTGACTTAGAAACAAGCCGTTGAAGAATGAAAATCAAAACCAGCTCCCAAATAGCCCCGTAAAAGGCACTAATACCTCTTACATGACCAATGTAACTCGTTGGAACTAACCGTGTAGTCACGGGTCTCTCGGTTTTAGAATATGACAAAAATTTGAAAATATATAAATTTTACTTAGAAAAAAGTCGTTGAATGCTGAAAAGCCAAACCAGACCCCAAACATCCCTGTAAGTGGCACTAACACCTCACACGAGACTAATGTAACTCGGAGGAACTGACCGTGTAGTCACGGGCCTCTCGGTTTGAGAATATGATGATAATTTGAAAATATATAGAGTAGGATTAGAAAAAAGCCGTTGAATGTTGAAAACTGAAACCAGCCCCCAAATGGCCTCGGGAGAGGCACTAACACCTCACATGGGACCAATGTAACTCGTAGTATTTGACCGCGTAGTCACGGGCCTCTTGGTTTGAGAATATGATGATAATTTGAAAATATATAGATTAGGCTTGGAAATAAGCCGTTGAAGGGTGAAAACCCTAACCAACCCCCAAACGGCCCCGTAAGAGGCACTAACACCTCGTACGGGACCAATGTAACTTATAGGAACTGATCGCTTAGTCACGGGCCTCTTAGTTTGAGAATATGATGATAATTTGAAAATATATAGATTAGGATTATAAATAACCCGTTGTAGGTTGAAAACCTAAACCAGTCCCCAAACAGCCCCGTGAGAGGCACTAACACCTCGTACGGGACCAATGTAACTCGTAGGAGCTGACCGCGTAGTCACGGACCTCTCGAATTGAGAATACAACGATAATTTGAAAATATTTAGATTTGTCTTATAAACAAGCCGTCGATTGTTAAAAACTAAAACCAGCCTCCAAATGTCCCTGTAAAAGGCACTAACACCTCGCAAGGGACCAATGTAACTCTTAGGAACTTATAGCGTAGTAACGGGCCTCCCATTTTGAAAATTTGACGATAATTTGAAAATATATAGATTAGGCTCAGAAATAAATTGTTGAAGGTTGAAAACCTAAACGACCCCGTACGAAGCCCTAACATCCCACACGGGACCAATGTAACTCGTAGGAACTGACTGCTTCATCACGGGTCTCTTGATTTGAGAATATGACGATAATTTGATAATCTACAAAGTAGGCTTGGAAACAAGCCGTTGAAAGTTGAAAATCAAAATCAGCCCCCAAACGGCCCCGTAAGAGGCGCTAACACCTCGCGCAGGACAAATCTAACAAGTAGGATTTGAACTCATAGTCATGGGCCTCTTAGTTTGAGAATATGATCATAATTTAAAATATATAGATTAGGCTTGGAAACAAGTCGTTGAAGGGTGAAAATGCTAACCTACCCCCAAACGGCCCCATAAGAGGCACTAACACCTCGTACGAGACCAATGTTACTCGTAGGAATTGACTGCATAGTCATAGGCCTCTCGGTTTAAGAATATGATGATATTTTGAAAATATGTGCACTTGGCTTAGAAAAAACCGTTCAATGTCGACAACACAAACCAACCCTCAAACGAACCCGTAAGAGGCACTAACACCTCGCACCGGACCAATCTAACACGTCGAATTTGACCGCGTAGTCACGGGCCTCCCGATTTTAGAATATGATGATAGTTTGAAAATATATAGATTAGGCTTGGAAATAAGCCGTTGAAGTGTGAAAAGCCTTTCCAATGTCCAAACCCGTAAGGGCACAACACCTCATACGAGAGCAATGTAACTCGTAGGAACTGGCCGGATAGTCACGTGCCTCTCGATCTGAGAATATGATGATAATTTGAATATATATATATTAGGCTTAGAAACAAGCCGTTAAAGGTCGAAAACCAAAACTAGCCCCCGAACAGCCTCGTAAAAGCTACTAACACCTCGTAAAAGACCAATGTAACTCGTTGGAACTGACCGTGAAGTCACGGGACTCTCGATTTAAAAATATGACGATAATTTAAAAATATGTAGATTTTGATTAGAAAAAAGCCGTGGAATGTTGAAAAGCCAAACCAACCCCCAAACGGCCCATTAAAAGGCATTAACACCTCGTACGGGACTAATCTAACTCATAGGATTTGATCGCGTAGTCACGAGCATCTCGATTTGAGAATATGATGATAATTTGAAAATATATAGATTAGGCTTGGAAATAATCCGTTAAAGGGTGAAAACCCTAACCAAACCCCAAATGGCCTCGTGAGAGGCACTAACACCTGACACGGGACCAGTGTAACGGGTAGGAACTGGTCGTGTATTCACGAGCCTCTCGGTTTGAGAATATGATGATAATTTGCAAAATATATAGATTAGGCTTAGAATAAAGACATTGAAGGTTGACAACCCAAATCGACTCCCCATACAGCCCCCTAAGAGGCAGTAACACCTCGTACGGGACCATTGTAACTTGTAGGAACTGATTGCGTAGTCACGAGCCTCTCGATTTGAGAATATGAGGATGATTTGATAATATATAGATTAGGCTTGGAAATAAGCCGTTGAAAGTTAAAAATCAAAACCAGCCTCCAAACGGTCCCGTAAGAGGCATTAACACCTCGTACGGGACCAATGTAACTGATAGGAACTAACCGCGTAGTCACGAGCCTCTCGATTTGAGAATATGATGATAATTTGAAAAAATTTAGATTAGGCTCAGAAACAAGTCGTTGAAGATTGAAAACCCAAACCTGCCCCCAAACGACCCCGTAAGAAGCACTAACATCTCGCACGGGATTAATATAACTCATAGGAACTGATCACAAAGTCATGAGCCTCTCGGTTTCAGAATATGACGATAATTTAAAAATAATAGTTTAGGCTGTGAAATAAGACGTTGAAGGTTAAAAATCAAAACCAGCACCCAAACGGCCCTGTAAGAGGCATTAACACCTCTTACGGGACCAATGTAACTCCTAGGAACTGACCGCGTATTCGCGGGCCTCTCGATTTGAGAATATGATGATAACTTGAAAAAATATAGATTGGTCTTAGAAATAAGCCGTTGAAGGTTGAAAATCCAAACCAGCCCCCAAATGGCCCCGTTAGTGGCACTAACACCTCATTCGGGACGACCAATGTAACTCGTAGGACTTGCCCGTGTAGTCACGGGCCTCTCGATTTGTGAATATGATTATAATTTGAAAATATATAGATTAGGATTGGAAACAAGCCGTTAAAGGGTGAAAACCCTAACCAACCCCCAAATGGCCCCGTAAGAGGCACTAACACCTTGTACGGGACCAATGTAACTGATAGGAACTGATCGCATAGTCACGGGCCTATCAGTTTGAGAATATGATGATAAATTAAAAATATATAGATTCGACGCAGAAACAAGTCGTTGAAGGTTGGAAACCGAAACCTGCCCTCAAATGATCCTGTAAGTAGGACTAGCACCTCGCACGGGACAGATGTAACTTATAAGAACTGATCGCAAAGTCACGGGCCTCTCGATTTGAGAATATGATGATTATTTGAAAATATATAGATTAGGCTTAAAAACCAGCAGTTAAAGGTTGAAAATCAAAACCAGCATCCAAACTGCCCCGTTAGAGGCACTAACACCTCTTAAGAGGCCAATGTAACTCCTAGGAACTGACCGCGTAGTCGTGGTCCTATCGGTTTAAGAATATGATGATAATTTGAAAATATATAGATTAGTTTAAAAAACAAGTCGTTCAAGGTGGAAAACCCAAACCAGCCCCCAAATAGCCTCGTAAGAGGCACTAACACCTTGCACGGTACCAATGTAACTCGTAAGAACTCATCGCGTTGTCACGGGCCTCTCGGTTTTAGAATATGATAATAATTTGAAAATACATATATTAGGCTAAGAAACAAGCCGTTAAAGCTTGAAAACTAAAACCAACCCCCAAGCAGCCCCGTAAAAGGCACTAACGCCTCGTACATGACCAATGTAATTTGTTGGAACTGACCGTGTAATTACGGGCCTCTCGATTGAAGAATATGGAAAAAATTTGAAAATATTTAAATTTTTCTTAGAAAAAAGTCGTTGAATGTTGAAAAGCCAAACCAGACCCTAAACGGCTCCTTAAGAGGCACTAACACCTCGCACGAGACTAATCTAACTCGAAGCAACTGACCGTGTAGTCACGGGCCTCTCGGTTTAAGAATATGATGATAATTTGAAAATATATAGATTATGATTAGAAAAAAGCCGTTGAATGTTGAAAACCGAAACCAACCCCTAAATGGCCCCACGAGAGGCACTAACACAACGCACGGGACCAATCTAACTCGTAGTATTTGAACGCGTAGTCACGGGCCTCTTGATTTGAGAATATGATGATAATTTGAAAATATATAGTTTAGGCTTGGAAATAAGCCGTTAAAGGGTGAAAACCCTAACCAACCCCCAAACGGCCCCGAAAGAGGAACTAACACCTCGTACGGGACAAATGTAACTGATAGGAACTGATCGCATAGTCACGGGCCTCTCAATTTGAGAATATGATGATAATTTGAAAATATATTGATTAGGCTTATAAACAAACCGTTATAGGTTGAAAACCTAAACCAGCCTCCAAATAGCCCCGTAAGAGGCACTAACACCTCGTAC
Organism: Sambucus nigra; assembly: GCA_949130495.1. Lineage (NCBI taxonomy): Eukaryota > Viridiplantae > Streptophyta > Magnoliopsida > Dipsacales > Adoxaceae > Sambucus > Sambucus nigra. Next base: position 102,763,677 of record OX422214.1, on the reverse strand, counting down.
GGGACCAATGTAACTCATAGGAATTGACCACATAGTCATGGGCCTCTTGATTTGAGAATACGCCGATAATTTAAAAATATTTAGATTTGGCTTATAAATAAGCCGTCGATGGTTGAAAACCAAAACCCGCCCCCAAACGTCCCCGTAAAAGGCACTAACACTTCGCATGAGACCAATGTAACTCTTACGAACTTATCGCGTAGTCACGGGCCTCCCAATTTGAAAGTTTGATGATAATTTGAAAATATATAGATTAGGCTAAAAAACAAACTGTTGAAGGTTGAAAACCCAAACGACCCTGTAAGAAGTCCTAACATCCCACACGGGACCAATGTAACTCGTAGGAACTGACCACTTTATCACGAGTCTCTCGATTTAAGAATATGACGATAATGTGATAATCTATAAATTAGGCTTGGAAAAAAGCTGTTGAAAGTTAAAAATTAAAATCATCCCCCAAACGACTCCGTAAGAGGCACTGACACCTCACACAGGACAAATCTAACAAGTAGGATTTGACCTCGTAGTCACGGGCCTCTTAGTTTGAGAATATGATCATAATTTGAAAATATATAGATTACGCTTGGAAATAATCCGTTGAAGGGTGAAATTTCTAACCTACCCCCAAACGGCCTCGTAAGAGGTACTAACACCTCGTATGAGACCAATGTTACTCATAGGAACTGACTGCGTAGTCATAGGCCTCTCAGTTTGAGAATATGACGATATTTTGAAAATATGTGGACTTGGCTTAGAAAAAAGCCGTTCAATGTCAAAAACACAAACCATCCCCCAAACGGCCCCGTAAGAGGCACTAACACCTCGTACCGAACCAATCTAACTCGTCGAATTTGATTGCGTAGCCACGGGCCTCTCGATTTTAGAATATGATGACAATTTGAAAATATATAGATTAGGCTTGGAAATAAGCCGTTGAAGGGTGAAAACCGTAACCAATGCCCAAATGGCCCCGTAAGAGGCACTAACACCTCATACGGGACCAATGTAACTCATAGGAACTGGCCGCGTAGTCATGTGCCTCTCGTTTTGAGAATACGACGATAATTTGAAAATATATAGATTAGCCTTAGAAATAAGCCGTTGAAGGTTGAAAAATAAAACCAACTCCCGAACAGCCCGTAAAAGGCACTAACACCCCGTACATGACCAATGTAACTCGTTGGAACTGACCGTGTAGTCACGAGCCTATCGGTTTAAGAATATGATGATAATTCGAAAATATATAGATTTTACTCAGAAAAAAGTAGTTGAATGTTGAAAAGCCAAACCAACCCCCAAACGGCCCCTTAAGAGGTACTAACACCTCGCACGGGACTAATCTAACTCATAGGATTTGACCGCGTAGTCACGAGCCTCTCGGTTTGAGAATATGATGATAATTTGAAAATATATAGATTAGGCTTGGAAAAAAGCCGTTAAAGGGTGAAAACCCTAACCAACCCCTAAATGGCCCCGTGAGAGGCATTAACACCACGCACGGGACCAATGTAACTCATAGGAATTAGACGCGTAGTCATAAGCCTCTCGGTTTGAGAATATGATGATAGTTTGAAAATATATAGATTAGGCTTATAAACAAGGTGTTGAAGGTTGAAAACCCAAACCAACTCCCTAAACAGCCCCTAAGAGGAACTAACATCTTGTACGGGACGATTGTAACTCGGAGGAACAGATCGCGTAGCCACGGGCCTCTCGATTTGAGAATATGATGATGATTTGATAATATATATATATTAGGCTTGGAAATAAGTCGTTGATGGTTGAAAATAAAAACCAACCCCTAAACGGCCTCGTAAGAGGCACTAACATATCGTACGGGACCATTATAGCTGATAAGAACAGACTGCGTAGCCACGGGCCTCTCGGTTTTAGAATATGATGATAATTTGAAAGTATTTAGATTAGGCTCATAAACAAGTCGTTGAAGATTAAAAACCCAAACCTTCCCCCAAATGACCCCGTAAGAAGCACTAACATCTCGCACGGGACCAAGGTAACTCATAGGAACTGATTGCAAAGTCACAAGCCTCTTGGTTGGAGAATATGACGATAATTTATAAATATATAGATTAGGCTGAGAAACAAGTCGTTGAAGGTTAAAAATCAAAACCAGCACCCAAACAGCCCCGTAAGAGGCACTAACACCTCTTACGGGACCAATGTACCTCCTAGGAACTGACCGCGTAATCGCGGGCCTCTCGGTTTGAGAATATGATGATAATTTGAAAATATATATATTAGTCTTATAAATAAGCCATTGAAGGTTGAAAACCCAAACCAACCCTCAAATGGCCTTGTAAGTGGCACTAACACCAGTACGGGACCAATGTAACTCGTAGGAGCTGACCGTGTAGTCACGGGCCTCTCGATTTTAGAATATGATGATAATTTTAAAATATATAGATTAGGATTTGAAACAAGCCGTTAAAGGTTGAAAACCCTAAGCAACCCCCAAACGACCCCGTAAGAGACACTAACACCTCCTATGGGACCAATGTAACTGATAGGAACTGATCACGTAGTCACATGCCTCTCGGTTTGAGAGTATGATGATAATTTGAAAATATATAGATTAGGCATAGAAATAAGTTATTGAAGGTTGAAAACCCAAACTAGCCCCCAGACGGCCCCGTAAGAGGCACTAACACCTCGTACAGGACCAATGTAACTCGTAGGAACTTTTCACGTAGTCAAGGGCCTGTCGGTTTGAGAATATGATGATAATTGGAAAATAAATAGATTAGGTTTATAAACAAGTCGTTGAAGGTCGAAAACCCAAACCTATCCCCAAATGACCCCGTAAGAAGCACTAACATCTCGCATGGGACCAAGGTAACTCGTAGAAACTGATCGCATAGTCACGAGCCTCTCAGTTTGAGAATATGACAATAATTTGAAAATATATAAATTAGGCTTAGAAACAAGTCGTTGAAGGCTGAAAATTAAAAGCAACACCCAAACGGCCCCATTAGAGGCACTAACACCTCTTACGGGGCCAATGTAACTTCTAGGATTGGAAAGCGTAGTCGCGGGCCTCTCGGTTTGAGAATATGATGATAACTTGAAACTATATGGATTAGTCTCAGAAACAAGCCGTTGAAGGTTGAAAACCCAAAACCAGCTCCCAAATTTCCTCGTAAGAGGCACTAACACCTCCTACGGGACCAATGTAACTCGTAGGAACTAACCGTGTAGTCACAGGCCTCTCAATTTGTGAATATGACGAGAGTTTGAAAATATATAGATTAGGCTTAGAAACAAGATGTTGAAGGTTAAAAACTTAAACCAACCCCCAAACTGCCCCCCTAAGAGGTACTAACACCTCGTATGGGACCATTGTAACTTGTAAGAACTGACCACGTAGTCACGGGCCTCTCGATTTGAGAATATGACGATGATTTGATAATATATAAATTAGGTTTGTAAATAAGCCGTTGAAGGTTAAAAATCAAAACCAGCGCCCAAACGGCCCCGTAAGAGGAACTGACACCTCGTACGAGACCAATGTAACTGATAGGAACTGACCGCGTGGTCACGGGCCTCTCGGTTTAAGAATATGATGATAATTTGAAAATATATAGATTAGGCTCAGAAACAAGTCACTGAAGGTTTAAATCCAAACCTGCCCGCAAATGACCCCGTAAGAAGAACTAACACCCCCATGGGACCAATGTAATTGGTAGGAACTGATCGCAGAGTCACGAGCCTCTCGATTTTAGAATATGATGATAATTTGAAAATACATAGTTTAGGCTTAGAAATAAGCCGTTGAAGGTTAAAAATCAAAACTAGGACCCAAACAGCATCGTAAATGGGACCAATGTAACTATTAGTAACTAACTACGTAGTCACGGTCCTCTCAGTTTGAGAATATCATAATAATTTGAAAATATATAGATTAGTCTTAGAAACAAGCCGTTAAAGGTTGAAAACCCAAACCAGCCTTCAAATGGCCCCGTAAGAGGCACAAACACCTCGTACGGGACCAATGTTACTCGTTGGAACTAACCATGTAGTCACGAGTATCTCGTTTTGAGAATATTATAAGAATTTGAAAATATACAAATTATGATTAGAAACAAGCCGTTGAAGGGTAAAAACCCTAACCAACCCCCAAATGACCCCGTAAGAGGCACTAACACCTCTTACGGAACCAATGTAACTAATAGGAATTGATCGCGTAGTCACGGGCCTCTCGGTTTGTGAATATGATGATAATTTGAAAATATATAGATTAGTCTCAGATATAAGCCGTTGAAGGTTAAAAATGCAAACCAACCCCCAAATGGCCTCGTAAGAGGCACTAACACCTCGTACGGGACGAATGTAACTCGTCGAAACTGACTGTGTAGCCATGAGCCTCTCGGTTTGAGAATATGATGATAGTTTGAAAATATACAGATCAAGATTGTAAACAAGCCATTGAACGGTGAAGACCCAAACCAACCCCCCCAACAACCCCGTTAGAGGCACTAACACCTCGTACGGGACCAATGTAATTAATAGGAACTGATTGCGTAGTCACGGGCCTCTCGGTTTGAAAATAAGATGATAATTTTAAAATATATAGATTAGGCTCAGAAACAAGTCATTGAAGGATGAAAACCCAAACTTTCCCCAAAACAACCCCGTAAGAAGCACTAACATCTCGCACGGGACTATTGTAACTCGTAGGAACTGATCACATAGTCACGAGCCTCTCAGTTTGAGAATATGATGATAATTTGAAAATATATAGATTAGGCTTAGAAATAAGCCGTTGAAGGTTGAAAATTAAAACTAGCACCAAAACGGCCCCGTAAGAGGCACTAACACCTCTTACGGGACCAATGTAAAACCTAGGAACTGACCTCGTAGTCGCAGGCCTCTCGATTTGAGAATATGATGATAATTTAAAAATATATAGATTTACTTTAGCCGTTGAAGGATGAAAACCCAAACCAGCTCCCCAAACAGGCCCCTATGAGGCACTAACACCTCGTACGGGACCATTATAACTCGTAAGAACTAACTGCATAGTCACGAGCCTCTCGATTGGACAATATGAGGATGATTAGATAATATATAGATTTGGCTTTGAAATAAGCTATTGAAGGTTGAAAATCAAACCCAGCCCCCAAACGGCCCCGTAAGAGGCACTAACACCTCGTACGGGACCAATGTAACTGATAGGAACTGATCGCGTAGTCACGGGCCTCTTGATTTGAGAATATGATGATAATTTGAAAATATATAGATTAGGCTCAGAAAAAAGTCGTTGGAGGTTGAAAATCGAAACATGCCCCCAAACGACCCTGTAAGAAGCACTATAACCACTTACAGGACCAATGTAACTCCTAGGAACCGACCGCGTAGTTGCGGGCCTCTCAGTTTGAGAATATGATGATAATTTGAAATATATAAATTAGTTTAAAAAATAAGCCGTTGAAGGTTGAAAACCTAAACCAGCCCCCAAATGGCCCCGTAAGAGGCACTAACATCTCGTATGGGACTAATGTAACTCGTAGAAACTAATCGTGTAGTCACGAGCCTCTCAGTTTGAGAATATGATGATAATTTGAAAACATATAGATTAGGATTGGATACTATCCGTTGAAGGGTGAAAACCCTAACCAAACCCCAAACGACCCCGTAAGAGGTACTAACACATCTTATGGGACCAATGTAACTGATAGGAACTGATCGCGTAGTTACGGGCCTCTCGTTTTGAGAATATGATGATAATTTAAAACTATAATGATAAGTCATTGAATGTTGAAAACCCAAACCTACCCCCAAACGACCCCGTAAGAAGCACTAACATCTCGCACGGGACCAATGTAAGTCATAGGAACTGATCGCATAGTCACGAGCCTCTCGGTTTTAGAATATTATGATAATTTGAAAATATATAGATTAGGCTTAGAAATAAGCCGTGGAACGTTGAAAATCAAAACTAGCACCCAAACGGCCTCGTAAGAGGCACTAACACCTCCTATGGGACCAATGTAACTCCTTGGAACTGACCTCGTAGTTGTCGGCCTCTCGATTTGAGAATATGATGATAATTTGAAAATCTATAGATTAGGCTTGGAAACAAGCCTTTAAAGGGTGAAAACCCTAACCAACCCCCAAAAGGCCCAGTAAGAGGCACTAACACCGCGTACGGGACCAATGTAACTCGTAGGAACTGACTGCGTAGTCACGAGCCTCTCGGTTTGGGAATATGATGATAAATTGAAAATATATAGATTTGGCTTAGAAAAAAGCTGTTTAATGTTGGAAACCTAAACCATCCACCAAACGGCTCCGTAAGAGGCACTAACACCTCACACGAGACCAATCTAACTTGTAGGATTTTACCGCAGTGTCACGGGCCTCTCGGTTTTAGAATATGATGATAATTTGAAAATATATAGATTAGGATTGGAAACAAGTCGTTAAAGGGTGAAAACCATAACCAACCCCCAAATGGCCCTGTGAGAGGAACTAACACCTCGCATGGGACCAATGTAACTGATAGGAACTCATCGCGTAGTCACGGGCCTATCATTTTGAGAATATGATGATAATTTTAAAATATATAGACTACGCACACAAACAAGTCGTTGAGGATTGAAAACCCAAACCTGCCCCCAAACGACCCCGTAAGAAGCACTACCATCTCGCACGGGACCAATGTAACTCATAGGAACTGATCGCATAGTCATGAGCCTCTCAAATTGAGAATATGAAGAAAATTTGAAAATATATAGTTTAGGCTTAGAAACAAGTCGTTGAAGGTTTTAAATAAAAACCAGCACCCAAACGGCCCCGTAAGAGGCACTAACACCTCTTATGGGACCAATGTAACTCCTAGGAACTGACCGCGTAGTCATGAGCCTCTCGATTCGAAAATATGATGATAATTTGAAAATATGTAGATTAGTCTCAGAAATAAGCCGTTGAAGGTTGACAACACAAATCATCCTCCAAATGGCCTTGTAAGAGGCACTAACACCTCGTACGGGATCAATGTAACTCGTAGGAACTAACTATGTAGTCATGGGCCTCTCAATTTGAGAATATGATGATAATTTGAAAATGTATATATTAGGATTGGAAATAAGCTGTTGAAGGGTGAAACCCTAACTAACCCCCAAATGGCCCCATAAGAGGCACTAACACCTCGTACGGGACCAATACAATGATAGAAACTAATCGTGTAGTCCCGGGCCTCTCAAGTTGAGAATATGATGATAATTTGAAAATATATAGATTAGGCTCAGAAACAAGTTGTTGATGGTTGAAAACCCAAACCTGTCCCAAACAGCCCCTTAAGAGGCACTAACACCTCGTACGGGACCAATGTAACTCGTAGGAACTTTTTGCGTAGTCATAGGCCTCTCGGTTTGACAATATATTGATAATTAGAAAATAAATAGATTAGGCTCAGAAACAAGTCATTGAAGGTTAAAAACACAAACATGTCCTCAAACGACCCTGTAAGAAGCCCTAACATCTTGCACGGGACGAATGTAACTCGTAGGAACTGATCGTATAGTCACGAGCCTCTCGATTTGAGAATATGACGATAATTTGAAAATATATAGATTAGGCTTAAAAATAAGTCGTTGAAGGTCGAAAATTAAATCTAGCACCCAAACGGCCCCGTTAGAGGCACTAACACCTCTTTCGGGGCCAATGTAAATTCTAGCAGTTGACCGCGTAGTCGCGGGCCTCTTGATTTGAGAATATGATGATAATTTGAAAATATATAGATTAGTCTCAGAAATAAGCCATTGAAGATTGAAAACCCAAACTAGCCCCCAAATGGCCCCTTGAGATGCACTAACACCTCATACATGACCATTGTAACTCGTTGGAATAGCTCGTGTAGTCATGGGCCTCTCGGTTTAAGAATATAATGATAGTTTGAAAATATATAGATTAGGCTTAGAAACAAGACGTTGAAGCTTAAAAACCCAAACCAACCCCCAAACTGCCCCCTAAGAGGCACTAACACCTCGTACGGGACTATTGTAACTTGTAGGAACTGACCGTGTAGTCACGGGCCTCACAATTTGAGAATATGATGATGATTTAATAATATAAAGATTAGGCTTGGAAATAAGTCGTTGAAGGTTAAAAATCAAAAACAGGCCCCAAATGGCCCTGTAAGAGGAACTAACACCTCGTACAGGACCATAGTAACTGATAGGAACAGACCGCGTAGTCATGAGCCTCTCGATTTGAGAATATGATGATATGTTGAAAATATATAGTTAGGCTTAGAAACAAGCCGTTGAAGGTTGAAAATGAAAACCAGCACCCAAACGGCCCCGTAAGAGGAACTAACAGCTCTTATAGGACCAATGTAACTATTAGGAACTGACCGCGTAGTCACGGGCCTCTCGATTTGAGAATATCATAATAATTTGAAAATATATAGAATTATCTTAGAAACAAGCCATTGAAGGTTGAAAACCTAAATCAGCCCCCGAATGGCCCCATAAGAGGCATTAACACCTCGTACGGGACCAATGTAACTCTTTTGAACTGACCGTCTAGTCACGGGTCTCTCGGTTTGAGAATATGATAATAATTTAAAAATATACAAATTAGGATTGGAAATAAGCCGTTGAAGGGTGAAAACCCTAACCAACCCCCAAATGGCCCCATAAGAGACACTAACATCTCGTAAGGGACCAATGTAACAAATAGGAACTGACCGCGTACTCACGGGCCTCTCGGTTTGAGAATATGATGATAATTTGAAAATATATAGATTAGTCTCAGAAACAAGTCGTTGAAGGTTCAAAACCCAAACCAGCCCCCAAATGGCCCCGTAAGAGGCACGAACACCTCGTAGGGGACAATTGTAACTCGTCAAAACTGACCGTGTAGTCACGAGCTTCTCGATTTGAGAATATGATGATAATTTGAAAATATACAGATTAGGATTGGAAACAAGTCGTTGAAGGATGAAAACCCTAACAAACCCCCAAATAACCCCGTAAGAGGCACTAACACCTCATACGGGACCAATGTAACTAATAGGAACTGATCGCGTAGTCACGGGCCTCTCGATTTGAAAATAAGATGATAACTTGAAAATATAGAGATTAGGCTAAGAAATAAGTCGTTAAAGGTTGAAAACCCAAACCTGCCCCCAAATGGTCTCATAAGAAGCACAAACATCTCACACGGGACCAATGTAACTCGTAGGAACTGATTGCATAGTCACGAGACTCTTCTTGTGAAAATATGATGATAATTTGAAAATATATAGATTAGGCTTAGAAACAAGCCGTTGAAGGTTGAGAATCAAATCTAGCACCCAAACGGCCCCGTAAGAGGTACTAACACCTCTTACGGGACCAATGTAACTCCTACGAACTCACCTCGTAATCGCAGGCCTCTCGATTTGAGAATATGATGATAATTTGAAAATATATAGATTTATTTTAGAAACAAGCCGTTGAAGGATGAAAACCCAAACCATCTCCCCAAATAGCCCCTTAAGAGGCACTAACACCTCGTACGTGACCATTGTAACTTGTAGTAATTGACCGCGTTATCACAAGCCTCTCGATTTGAGAATATGATGATGATTTGATAATATATAGATTAGGCTTGTAAATAAGCCGTTGAAGGTCGAAAATCAAACCCAGACCCCAAACGGCCCCGTAAGAGGCACGAACACCTCGTATGGGTAGTAACTGACCGCGTTATCACAAGCCTCTCGATTTGAGAATATGATGATGATTTGATAATATATAGATTAGGCTTGGAAATAAGCCCTTGAAGGTTGAAAATCAAACCCAGACCCCAAACGGCCCCGTAAGAGGCACGAACACCTCGTATGGGACCAATATAATTGATAGGATATGATCTCGTAGTCACAGGCCTCTCGGTTTGAGAAATGATGATAATTTCAAAATATATAGATTAGGCTCAGAAATAAGTCGTTGAAGGTTAAAAACCCAAACCTGCCCCCAAACGACCCTGTAAGAAGCACTAACAATTCGTACGGGACCAATGTAACTCGTAGGAACTGATCGCATAGTCACGAGCTTCTCGGATTGAGAATATTATGATAATTTGAAAATATATAGTTTAGGCTTAGAAATAAGTGGTTGAAGGTTGAAAATCAAAACTAGTATCCAAACGGCCGTGTAAAAGGCATTAAAACCTCTTACGGGACCACTGTAACTCCTCAAAATTGACCTCATAGTCGCAGGCGTCTCGGTTTGAGAATATGATTGTAATTTGAAAATATATAGATTAGTCGTGGATACAAGCCCTTGAAGGGTGAAAACCCTAACCAACCCCCAAACGGCCCAGTAAGAGGCACTAACACCTTGTACGGGACCAATGTAACTCGTAGGAACTAACTGCGTAGTCACGGGCCTCTCGGTTTGAGAGTATGACAATAAATTTAAAATATGTAGATTTATCTTAGAAAAAAGCTGTTTAATGTTGGAAACCCAAACCATCCATCAAACGGCTCCTTAAGAGGCACTAACACCTCACACGGGACAAATCTAACTTGTAGGATTTGACCGCGTAGTCATGGGCCTCTTGGTTTTAGAATATGATGATAATGTGAAAATATATAAAGTAGGCTTGGAAACAAGTCATTAAAAGGTGAAAATGATAACCAACCCCTAAATAGACCTATGAGAGGCACTAATACCTCGTACGGGACCAATGTAACTCGTAGGAACTGGCGGTGTAGTCACGGGCCTCTCGATTTGAGAATATGACGATAGTTTGAAGATATATAGATTAGGTTTAGAAACACAGAGTTGAAGGTTAAAAACCCAAACCCACCCCGAAAAGGCCCCCTAAGAGGCACTAACACCTCGTTCGGGACGATTATAACTTGTAGGAACTGATCACGTAGTCATGGGCCTCTCGATTTGAGAATATAACGATGATTTGATAATATACAGATTAGGCTTGGAAATAAGCCGTTGAAGGTTAAAAATCAAAACCAGCACCGAAACGGCCCCGTAAGAGGAACTAACTCCTCGTACGGGACCAATGTAACTGATAGGAACTGACGGTGTAGTCACGGGCCTCTCAGTTTGAGAATATCACGATAATATGAAAATATATAGATTTGTCACACAAATAAGTCGTTGAAGGTTGAAAACCCAAACCTGCCCGCAAACGACCCCGTAAGAAGCATAAATATCTCCCATGGGACCAATGTAACTCATAGGAACTGATCGCATAGTCATGAGCCTCTCGATTTGAGAACATGAAGATAATTTAAAAATATATAATTTATGCTTAGAAACAAGTCGTTAAAGGTTTAGAATTAAAACCAGCACCCAAACGTCCCCGTAAGAGACACTAACACCTCTTATGGGACCAATGTAACTCCTAGGAACTGATCGCGTAGTCACGGGCCTCTCGGTTTGAGAATATGATGATAATTTGAAAATATATAGATTAGTCTCAGAAACAAGCCGTTGAAGGTTGAAAACCCAAACCAACCCCTAAATGGCCCCGTAAGAGGCACTAACACCTCGTACGGGACTAATGTAACTCATATGAAATAATCGTTTAGTCACGGGCCTCTCGATTTGATAATATGATGATAATTTGAAAATATATAGATTAGGATTGGAAATAATCCGTTGAAGGGTGAATACCCTAACCAACCCCCAAACGGCCCCGTAAGAGGCACTTACACCTCGTACGGGACCAATGTAACTGATAGGAAGTAATCGCGTAGTAATGGGCCTCTCAGTTTGAGATTATGATAATAATTTTAAAATATATAGATTAGGCTGAGAAACAAGTTGTAAAAGGTTGAAAACCCAAACCTGCCCCCAAACGACCCCGTAAGAAGCACTAACATCTCGCACGGGACCACTGTAACTCGCAGGAACTGATCGCTTATTCAGAGCCTCTCGATTTGTGAATAGAAGATAATTTGAAAATATGTAGTTTAGGCTTAGAAACAAGTTTTTGAAGGTCTAAAATCAAAACTAACTCCCAAACGGCTCCGTAAGAGGCACTAACAGCACGCAAACAACCCAGTAAGAGGCACTAACACCTCTGACGGGACCAATGTAACTCCTAGGAACTGACAGCGTAGTCGCGGGCCTCTCGGTTTGAGAATATGATGATAATTTGAATATATATAGATTAGTCTCAGAAACAAGGCATTGAAGGTTGAAAACCCAAACCAGCCCCCAAATGGCCTCGTAAGAGGCACTAACCCCTCGTACGGGACGAATGTAACTCGTAGGAACTAATTGCGTAGTCATGCCCTCTCGATTTGAGAATATGATGATAATTTGTAAATATATAGATTAGGATTGGAAATAAGCCGTTGAAGGGTGAAAACCCTAACCAACTCCCAAACAGCCCCGTAAGAGGCACTAACACCTCCTACGGGACCAATGTAACTGATAGGAACTGATCGCGTAGTCACGGGCCTCTCGGTTTGAGAATATGATGATAATTGGAAAATATATAGATTAGGCATTGAAACAAGTTATTGAAGGTTGAAAACCAAAACCTTCCCCCAAACGACCTCATAAAAAGCACTAACATCTCGCACGGGACCAATGTAACTCGTAGGAACTGATCGCATAGTCACGAGCCTCTCTGTTTGAGAATATGATGATAATTTGAAAATATATAGATTAGACTTAGAAACAAGCCGTTGAAGGTTGAAAATCAAAACTAGCACCCAAACGACCCCGTATGAGGCACTAACACCTCTTACGGGACCAATGTAACACCTAGAAACTGACCTCGTAGTCGTAGGCCTCTCGGTTTGAGAATATGATGATAATTTGAAAATATATGGATTAGGCTTGGAAACAAGCCCTTGAAGGGTGAAAACCCTAACCAACCCACGAACGGCCCCGTAAGAGGCACTAACACCTCGTACAGGACCAATATAACTCATAGGAACTGACTGCATAGTCATGGGCCTCTCGATTTGAGAATATGAAGATAATTTGATAATATGTAGATTTGTCTTAGAAAAAAGCTATTGAATGTTGGAAACCCAAACCATCCACCAAACGGCTCGGTAAGAGGCACTAACGCCTCACACAAACCAATCTAACTTGTAGGATTTGACCGCGTAGTCACAGGCCTCTTAGTTTTAGAATATGACGATAATTTGAAAATATATAGATTAGGCTTGAAAATAAGGCGTTAAAGGGTGAAAACCATTACCAACCCTCAAATGGCCCCGTGAGAGGTATTAACACCTCGTACGGGACCAATGTAACTCATAGGAATTTGCCACGTCTTCACGGGCCTCTCAGTATGAGAATATGACCATAGTTTGAAAATATATAGATTAGGCTTAGAAACAAGACGTTGAAGGCTAAAAACCCAAACCAACTCCCAAACACCCCCCTAAGAGGCACTAACACCTCGTACGGGACCATTATAACTTGTAGGAACTGACCGCGTAGTCATGGGCCTCTCGATTTGAGAATATGATGATGATTTGATAATAGATATATTAGGCTTGAAAATAAGCCGTTGAAGGTTAAAAATCAAAACCATCCCCCAAACAGCCCCGTAAGAGGAACTAACACCTCGTACGGGTCAGATATAACTGATAGGAACTAACTGCGTAGTCACGTGCCTCTCGGTTTGAGAATATAGTGATAATTTGAAAATATATTGATTAGGCTCAGAAACAAGTCGTTGAAGGTTGAAAACCCAAACATGCCCGTAAACGACCCCATAAAAAGCACTAACAACTCGCACGGGACTAGTGTAACTCGTAGGAAGTGATCGTATAGTCACGAGCCTCTCAATTTGAGAATATGATGATAATTTGAAAATATATAGATTAGGCTTGAAAATTAGCCGTTGAAGTGAAAATCAAAAGTAGCACCCAAATGGCCCCGTAAGAGGCACTAGCACCTCTTACGGGACCATTGTAACTCCTAGGAACTGACCGTGTAGTCGCGAGCCTCTCAGTTTGAAACTATGATGACAATTTTAAAATATATAGATTAATCTCGAAAATAAGCCGTTAAAGGTTGAAAACCCAAACCAGCCCCCAAATGGCCCCGCAAGAGGCACTAACACCTTGTACGAGACCATTGTAACTCGTAGGAATTGACTGTGTAGTCATGGGCATCTCCGTTTGAGAATATTATGATAATTCAAAAATATATAGATTAGGCTTAGAAATAAGCCGTTCAAGGTTGAAAATCAAAACTAGCACCCAAACAGCCCCATAAGAGGGACTGACACCTCTTACGGGACCAATGAAACTCATAGAAACTGACCTAGTAGTCGCAGGCCTCTCGGTTTGAGAATATGATGAAAATTTGAAAATATATCGATTAGGCTTGGAAACAAGATCTTGAAGGGTTAAAACCTTAACCAACCGTAAGAGTCACTAACACCTCGAACGGGACCAATGTAACTCGTAGGAACATGCCTCCTAGTCACAGGCCTCTCGATTTGGGAATATGACGATAGTTTGACAATATATAGATTAGGCTTAAAAACAAGACGTTGAAGGTTAAAAATCAAAAACAACCCCCAAACAGCCCCCTTAGAGGCACTAACCCCTCATACGGGTCCATTGTAACTTGTAGGAACGGATCGCATAGTCACGGGCCTCTCGATTTGAGAATATGACGATAATTTGAAAATATATAGTTTAGGCTTAGAAATAAGCCGTTGAAGGCTAAAAATCAAAACCAGCACCCAAACAGCCCCGTAAGAGGCACTAACACCTCGTACGGGACCAATGTAACTCGTAGGAACTAATCGAGTAGTCATGGGCCTCTCGGTTTGAGAATATGATGATAATTTGAAAATATATAGATTATGTTTGGAAACAAGCCATTGAAGGGTGAAAACCCTAACCAACCCCTAAACGGCCCCGTAAGAAGCACTAACACCTTATAGGGGACCAAATGTAACTAATTGGAACTGACCGCGTAGTCACGGGCCTCTCTGTTTAAGAATATGATGATAGTTTGAAAATATATAGATTAGGCTCAGAAACAAGTCGTTAAAGGTTAAAAACCTAAGACTGCCCCCAAACGACCCCGTAAGAAGCTCTAACATCTCGCACGGGACCAATGTAACTCATAAGAACCGATCGCCTAGTCACGAGCCTCTCGGTTTGATAATATGATGATAATTTGAAAATATATAGATTAGGCTTAGAAATAAGACGTTTAAGGTTAAAAATCAAAACTAATAGCCGAACGGCCTCGTGAGAGGCACTAACACCTCTTACGGGACCAATGTAACTCCAAGGAACTGAGCTCGTAGTCGTAGGCCTCTCGGTATGAGAATATGATGATAACTTGAAAATATATAGATTAGTCTTAGAAACATGCCATTGAAGGATTAAAACCCAAACGAGTTCCTCAAACAACACCCTAAAAGGCACTAACACCTCGTACGGGACCATTATAACTCGTAGGAACTGACCGCATTATCACGAGCCTCTCGATTTGAGAATATGATGATGATTTGATAATATATAGATTAGGCTTGGAAATAAGCCGTTGAAGGTTGAAAATTAAAACTAGCCCCCAAACGGCCCCATAAGAGGCACTAACACCTCGTACGGGAC
Organism: Sambucus nigra; assembly: GCA_949130495.1. Lineage (NCBI taxonomy): Eukaryota > Viridiplantae > Streptophyta > Magnoliopsida > Dipsacales > Adoxaceae > Sambucus > Sambucus nigra. The sequence continues at coordinate 102,748,100 of OX422214.1, read as the reverse complement.
CCATTTAACTGATAGGAACTGATCACGTAGTCAGGGGCCTCTCGGTTTGAGAATATGATGATAATTTGAAAATATATAAATTAGGCTCAGAAACAAGTTGTTGAAGGTTGAAAACCCAAACTTGCCCCCAAACGACCCCGTAAGAAGCAGTAACATCTCGTACGGGACCAATGTAACTCGTAGGAACTGATCGTATAGTCACGAGCCTCTAGGTTTGACAATATAATGATAATTTGAAATATATAGATTAGGCTTAGACACAAGTCGTTGAAGGTTAAAAATCAAAACCAACATCCAAATGGCCCCGTAAGAGGCACTAACACCTCTTACGGGGCCAATGTAACTTATAGGAACTGACGGCATAGTCGTGGGCCTCTCGGTTTGAGAATATGATGATAATTTGAAAATATATAGATTAGTCTTAGAAACAAGCCATTGAAGAGTGAAAACCCAAACCAGCCCCAAATGGCCCCGTAAGAGGCACTAACACTTCGTAATGGACCAAGGTATCGCGTAGGAACTGACCGTGTAGTCATGGGCCTCTCGATTTGAAAATATGTTGGTAATTTGAAAATATATAGATTAGGATTGGAAACAAGCCGTTGAAGGGTAAAAACCCTAATCAACACCCAAACGGCCCCGTAAGAGGCACTTATACCTCGTACGGGTCCAATGTAACTGGTAGGAACTGATCACGTAGTCATGGGCCTCTCGGTTTTATAATATGATGATAATTTGAAAATATATAGATTAGGTTCAGAAATAAGGCGTTGAAGGTGGAAAATGAAAACTAGAACCCAAACGGCCTCGTAAGAGGCACTAACACCTCTTATGGTACCAATGTAACTCCTCGAACTAACTTCGTAGTCGCAGGCCTCTCGGTTTGAGAATATGATGATAATTTGAATATATATAGATTAGGCTTGGAAACAAGCCCTTGAAGGGTGAAAACCCTAACCAACCCCCAAACGGCTCCGTAAGAGGCCCTAACACCTCGTACGGGACCAATGTAACTCGTAGGAACTGACTGCGTAGTCACGATCCTTTTGGTTTGAGAATATAAAGAAAATTTGAAAATATGTAGATTTGGATTAGAAAAAAGCTATTGAATGTTCGAAACCCAAACCAACCACTAAACGACTCCGTAAGAGGCACTAACACCTCACACGAGACTAATCTAACTTATTGGGTTTGATCGCATAGTCACGGGCCTCTCGATTTTAGAATATGAGGATAGTTTGAAAATATACAGATTAGGCTTAGAAATAAGACGTTGAAGGTTAAAAACACAAACTAACCCCCAAACAGCCCTCGAAGACCCACTAACACCTCGTACGAGACCATTGTAACTTATAGGAACTGAACGCATAGTCATAGGCCTCTCGATTTGAGAATAGGACGATGATTTGATAATATATAGATTAGGCTTGGAAATAAGCCATTGAAGGTTAAAAATAAAAACCAGCCCCCAAACGGACCCGTAAGAGACACTGACACCTCATAAAGGGACCAATACAACTGATAGGAACTGACCACGTAGTCACGGGCCCCTCGGTTTGAGAATATGATGATAATTTGAAAATATATATATTACTCTTAAAAATAAGCCGTTGAAGGTTGAAAACGCAAATTAGACCCCAAATGGCCCTGTAAGAGGCACTAACACCGCGTATGGAACTAATGTAACTCGTAGGAACTCATCGTGTAGTCACGGGCCTCTCGGTTTTAGAATATGATGATAATTTGAAAATAAATATATTAGGTTTGGAAATAAGCCAATGAAGGGTGAAAATAAAAACTAGCCCCCAAATGGCCCCGTAAGAAGCACTAATAATTTGTACGGGACAAATATTACTCGTAGGAATTGATCGCATAGTCACGAGCCTCTCGATTTGAGAATATGACGATAATTTGAAAATATGTAGATTAGGCTTTTAAACAAGCCGTTGAAGGTTGAAAATCAAACCCAGCACCCAAACGGCCCCGTAAGAAGCACTAACACCACTTACGGGACCATTGTAACTCCGAGGAACTGACCGCATAGTCATGCGCCTCTCGGTTTGAGAATATGATGATAATTTGAAAATATATAGATTAATCACATAAATAAGCCGTTGAAGGTTGAAAACCCAAACTAGCCCCCAAATGACCCCATAAGAGGCACTAACACCTCGTACGGGACCAATATAACTCATAAGAACTGAACGTGTAGTCACGGGCCTCTCGATTTGAGAATATGATGATAATTAGAAATATATAAATTAGGTTTGGTAGCAAGCCGTTGAAGGGTTAAACCCTAACCAACCCCCAAATGGTCCCGTAAGAGGCACTAACACCTCGTACGTGACCAATGTAACTAATAGGAACTGACCGCGTAGTCATGGGCCTCTCGATTTCAGAATATGAAGATAATTTGAAAGTATAAAGATTAGACTCAGAAATAATTTGTTGAAGGTTGGAAACCCAAACCTGCCCCCAAACGACCCCGTAATAAGCACTAACATCTCACACATGACCAATGTAACTCATAGGAACTGATCGCATAGTCACGAGCCTCTCGATTGGAGAATATGATGATAATTTGAAAATATATAGATTAGGCTTTGAAACAAGACGTTGAAGGTCAAAAATCAAAACTAGCACCCAAACGGCCCCGTAAGTGGCACTAACACCTCTTACGGGACAAATGTAACTCCTAGGAACTGACCGCATAGTCACAAGCCTCTCGAAATAATAATATGATGTTAATGTGAAAATACATAGATTAGTCTTAGAAACAAGCAGTTGAAGGTTGAAAACCCAAACCAACCCCTAAATGGACCCATAAGAGGCACTAACACCTCGAACAAGACAAATGCAACTCATAGGAACTAACCGTGTAGTCACGGGCCTCCCAGTTTGAGAATATGATGATAATTTGAAAATATATAGAATAGGATTAGAAACAAGCCGTTGAAGTGTGAAAACCGTAACCAAACCCCAAACGGTCCCGTAAGAGGCACTAACACCTCGTACGGGACCAATATAATTCGTAGGAACTGACTGCGTAGTCACGGGCCTCTTGGTTTGAGAATATGATGATAATTTGAAAATATGTAGATTTGGCTAAGAAAAAAGCTATTGAATGTTGAAAACCCAAACCAGCCACAAAACGGCTTCGTAAGAGGCACTAACACCTCGCATGGGACCAATCTAAATTGTAGGATTTGATCACGTAGTCATGGGCCTCTTGGTTTTAGAATATGACTATAATTTGAAAATATATAGATTATGCTTGGAAATAAGTCTTTAAAGGGTGAAAACCCTAACCAACCCTCAAATGTCTCCGTAAGAGGCACTAACACCTCGCACGGGACCAACGTAACTAGTAGGAACTGGCCATATAGTCATGAGCCTCTCGGTTTGAGAATATGACTATAGTTTGAAAATATAAAGAGTAGGCTTAGAAAAAAGATATTGAAGGTTAAAAACTCAAACCAACTGCCAAACAGTCCCCTAAGAGGCACTAACACCTCCTCCGGGACCATATTAACTCGTATAAACTAACTGCGTAGTCAGGAGCCACTCGATTTGAGAATTTGATGAGAATTTGATAATATATAGATTAGGCTTGGAAATAAGCCATTGAAGGATAAAAATCAAAACCAGCCCCCAAACAGCCCCGTAAGAGGCACTAACACCTCGTACGGGACCAATGTAACTTATAGGAACTAACCACATGGTCACGGGCCTCTCGGTTTAAGAATATGATTTCTAATTTGAAAATATATAGATTAGGCTTGGAAACAAGCCGTTGAGGGTGAAACCCCAAACTATCCCACAAATGACCCTGTAAGAGGCACTAACACATCACACGGGACCAACGTAACTCATAGGATTTGACCGCGTTGTCACGGGCCTCTCGATTTAAGAATATGATGATAATTTGAAAATATATAGAATATGGATGGAAATAAGCCGTTGAAGGGTGAAAACCCTAACCATCCCCCAAATGGCCCCGTGAGAGGCACTAACACCCTGCATGGGACCAATGTAACTCATAGGAACTGGCCGCGTAGTCATGGGTCTCTCAGTTTGAGAATATGACGATAATTTGAAAATATATAGACCAGGCTTGGAAACAAGCCGTTGAAAGGTGAAAACCCAAACCAGCCCTCAAACGACCGCTAAGTGGAACTAACACCTTGCACGAAACCAATGTAACTCGTAGGCTTTGACCGCGTTGTCACGGGCCCCAAATTTTGAGAATATGACGATAATTTCAAAATATACAGATTAGGCTAAGAAAAAAGCCGTTGAAGGTTGAAAACCCAAACCTACCCCAAACGGCCCCGTAAGAGGCACTAACACCTCACGCGGGATCAATCTAACTCGTAGGATTTGTCCTTGTAGCCACGGGTCTCTCAATTTGAGAATATGATGATAATTTGAAAATATATAGATTAGGCTTGAAAATAAGCTGTTGAAGGGTGAAAACCCTAACCAACCCCCAAATGGCCCCGTGAGAGGCACTAACACCTCGCACGGGACCAAGGTAACTCATAAAAACTGGCCGCGTAGTCATGGGCCTCTTGGTATGAGAATATGAATATAATTTGAAAATATATAGATTAGGCTAAGAAACAAGCCGTTGAAGGTTGAAAAAAAAAACCATCCCCCAAACGGAACCGTAAGAGGCACTAACACCTCGTACGGGACCAACGTAACTCCTAGGAACTGATCGCGTACTCACGGGTCTCTCGGTTTGAGAATATAATGATAATTTGTAAATATATAGATTGGGCTCAGAAACAAGCCGTGGAAGGTTAAAAACCCAAACCAGCCCCCAAACGGCCCCGTGAGAGGCACAGACACCTCGTACGGGACCAATGTAACTTGTAGGATTTGACCGCGTAGTCACAGGTCTCTCGGTTTGAGAATATTACGATAATTTTAAAATATATAGATTAGGCTAAAAAATAAGCCGTTGAAGGTTGAAAACCCAAACCGGCCTCCAAATGTCCCCGTGAGATGCACTAACACCTCGCACGGGACTAATGTAACTCGTAGGAACTGATCGTGTTATCACGGGCCTCTTGGTTTTAAAATATGATGATAATTTGAAAATATATAGATTAGGATTGGAAACATGCTTTTGAAGGGTGAAAACCCTAACCAACCCCCAAATGGCCTCGTGAGAGGCACTAAAACCTCGTACGAGACCAATGTAACTCGTAGGAACTGGTCGCGTAGTCACGGGACTCTCGGTTTGAGAATTTAACGATAATTTGAAAAAATAAAGATTAGGCTTAGAAACAAGCCCTTGAGGAGTTAAACCCCAAACTAGCCCTCAAATGACCCCGTAAGAGGCACTAACACCTCGCACGGGACCAACGTAACTTGTAGGATTTGACCGCGTAGTCACGCGCCTCTCGATTTGAGAATATGATGATAATTTGAAAATATACAGATTAGGCTCAGAAACATGTCATTGAAGGTTGAAAACCAAAATCGACCCCCAAACGGCCCTGTGAGAGGCACTAACACCTCGCACGGGACTAATGTAACTCGTAGGAACGGATAGCGTGGTCACGGGCCTCACAGTTTGAGAATATGATGATAATTTGAAAATATATAGAATAGGCTGAGAAATAAGCCGTCGAAGGTTGAAAACCCAAACCAACCTCACGTGTCCCCGTAAGAGGCACTAACGTCACGCATGGAACCAATGTAACTTATAAGAACTGACCGGGACAAATGTAACTCATAGGAACTGACCGCATAGTCACGGGCCTCTCAATTTGAGAATATGGTGGTCTTTTTAAAGTATATAAATTAGGCTCTGAAACATGTTGTTGAAGGTTGAAAACTAAAACTGGCCATCAAACGACCCCGTAAGAGGTACTAAGACCTCGCACGGGACCAATATAACTCATAGGATTTGACCACGTAGTCATGGACCTCTCGGGTTTGAGGATATGATGATAATTTGAGAATATGTAGATTTGGATTAGAAACAAGCGGTTGTAGGGTGAAAACCCAAACTATCCCCCAAACGGCCGTAAGAGGCACCAACACCTCGCATGGGACCAATGTAACTCGGAGGAGCTGACAGCATAATCATGGGCCTCTCGATTTGCAAATCTCATGATAATTTGAAAATATATAGATTAGGCTTAGAAAAAATCCGTTGAATATTGAAAATTCAAACCATCCCCCAAACGGCCTCGTAAGAGGCACTAACACGTCGCACGTGACTAATATAACTCATAGGATTTGACCGCATAGTCATGGGCCTCTCGGTGTGAGAATTTGATGATAATTTTAAAATATAAAGATTACGCTTAGAAACATGTCGTTGAAGAGTTAAAACCCTAACCACCCCCCAAATGTCCCCGTGAGAGGCACTAACACCTCGTACGGGACCAATGTAACTCGTAAGAACTGGCCGTATAGTCACATGACTCTCGGTTTGAGAAAATGATGATAATTTGAAAAAATATAGATTAGGCTTAGAAATAAGCCGTTGAAGGATGAAACTCGAAACTATCCCTCAAATGACCCCGTAAGAGGCTCTAACGCCTCACACGGGACCAAGGTAACTCATAGGAACTGGTCGCATAGTCACGGGCCTCTCGGTATGAGAATATGAATATAATTTGACAATATATAGATCAGGTTAAGAAATAAGCCGTTGAAGGTTGAAAATAAAAACCATCCCCCAGAACACCTCGTACGGGACTAACGTAACTCCTAGGAACTGATCGCGTATTCATGGGCCACTCAGTTTGAGAATATGATGATAATTTGAAAATATATTGATTGGGCTCAGAAACAAGCCGTGGAAGGTTGAAAACCCAAACCAACCCCTAAACGGCCCCGTAAGAGGCATAAACACCTCGTACGGGACCAATGTAACTTGTAAGATTTGATCGCATAGTCTCGGGCCTCTCGGTTTGATAATATTACAATAATTTAGATATATATAGGTTAGGCTAAAAAAATAAGCCGTTGAAGTTTAAAAACACAAAACGGCCCCCAAATGGCCCTGTGAGAGGCACTAACACATCGCACGGGACCAATGTAACTCGTTCGAACTGATCACGTTGTCACGGGCCTCTTGGTTTGAGAATATGATGATAATTTGAAAATATATAGATTAGGTTTGGAAACATGCCGCTGAAGGGTGAAAACCCTAACTAACCCCCAAATGACCCCGTGAGAGGCACTAACACCTCGCACGGGACCAATGTAACTCGTAGTAACTGGCCGCGTAGTCATGGGCCTCTCGATTTGAGAATAAAATGATAATTTGAACAAATATAGATTAGGCTTAGAAATAAGCCGTTGAAGGGTGAAACCCCAAACTAGCAATCAAATGACCCCGTAAGAGGCACTAACACCTCGCACGGGACCAACGTAACTCGTAGGATGTGATCGCGTTGTCACGGGCCTCTCGGTTTGAGAATATGATGATAATTTGAAAATATATAGATTAGGCTCAGAAATAAGCCATTGAAGGTTGAAAACCCAAATCGCCCCCCAAATGGCCACGTGAGAGGCACTAACACCTCGCACGGGACCAATGTAACTCATATGAACTGACCACGTAGTCACGGGCCTCTCGGTTTGGTAATATGATTATAATTTGCAAAATATATAGAATAGGCATGGAAATAAGTCGTTGGAGGATGAAAACCCTAACCAACCACCAATTGGCCTCGTGAGACGCCCTAACACCTCGCATGGGACCAATGTAACTTGTAGGAACTAGCCCTGTAGTCACGAGCCTCTCGGTTTGAGAATATGATGATAATTTTAAAATATATAGATCAGGTTTAGCAACAAGCCGTTGAAAGGTGAAAACCTGAACCAGCCTTGCACGGGACCAATGTAACTCATAGGCATTGACCACGTAGTCACGGGCGTCTCAGTTTTCAGAATATGATGATAATTTGAAATTATATAGATTAGGCTAAGAAAAAAGCCGTTGAAGGTTGAAAACACAAAATTGCCCCCCAACGGCCCCATAAAAGCCACTAACACCTCGCGCGGGACCAATCTAACTCCTAGGATTTGACTGCATAGTCATGGGTCTCTCAATTTGAGAATATAATGATAATTTGAAAATATATAGATTTAGCTTGGAAATAAGCTATTGAAAGGTGAAAACCCTAACCAACCCCCAAATGGCCCTGTGAGCAGCACTAACACCTCGCACGGGACCGATGTAACTCATTAGAATTGGCCACGTAGTCACGGGCCTCTCGGTTTGAGAATATGAATATAATTTGAAAATATATAGATTAGGCTTAGAAATAAGTCGTTGAAGGTTGAAAATAAAAACCATCCTCCAAACGAAACCGTAAGAGGCACTAGCTTCTCGTACGGGACCAACATAACTCCCAGACCTAATCGCGTACTCACGGGCCTCTCGATTTGAGAAAATCATGATAATTTGAAAATATATAGATTGGGCTCAGAAACAAGCCGTGGAAGGTTGAAAACCCAAACCATCCCCCAAAATTCCCCATAAGAGGCACAAATACCTCGTACGGGACCAATGTAACTTGTAGGATTTGGTCGCGTAGTCTTGGGACTTTCGGTTTGAGAATATTACGATAATTTAAAAATATATAGATTAGGCTCATAAATAAGCCGTTGAAGGATGAAAATCCAAACCATCCCCCAAATGGCCCCGTGTGAGGCACTAACACCTCGCACGAGACCAATGTAACTCTTAGGAATTGATCGCGTTGTCACGGGCCTCTTGGTTTGAGAATATGATGATAATTTGAAACTATATAGATTAGGCTTGGAAACATGCCGCTGAAGGGTGAAAACCCTAACAAAATCCCAAATGGCCCCATGAGAGACAGTAACACCTCGCACGAGATCATTGTAACTTGTAGGAACTCGTCGTGTAGTCACTGGCCTCTCGGTTTGAGAATATAACGATAATTTGAACAAATATAGATTAGGCTTAGAAACAAGTCATTGAAGGGTGAAACCCCAAACTAGCCATCAAATAACCCCGTAAGAGGCACTAAACCCTCGCACGGGACTAACGTAACTCATAGGATTTGATCGTGTTGTCACGGGTATCTCGATTTGAGAATATGACAATAATTTGGAAATATACAGATTAGGCTCAGAAATAAGCCGTTGAAGGGTAAAAACCCAAACCGACCCCCAAATGGCCCCGTGAGAGGTACTAACACCTCGCACGGGACCATTGTAACTCGTATGAAATGATCTCATAGTCAGGGGCCTCTCTGTTTGAGAATATGATGATAATTTGAATATATATATAATAGGCATGGAAACAAGCTGTGGAGGGTGAAAACCCTAACCAACCTCTAAATGGCCCCGTGAGAGGCCCTAACACCTCGCATGGGACCAACGTAACTCATAGGAACTGGCCATGTAGTCACGGGACTCTCAGTTCAAGAATATAACGACAATTTGAAAATATATAGATTAGGCTTAGAACACAAGCCGTTGAAAGGTGAAAACCCAAACTAGCCCTCAAACGACCCCGTAAGAGGCACTAAAACCTTGCACGAGACCAATGTAACTCGTAGGATTTGACCGCGTAGTCACGGGACTCTCGGTTTTGAGAATATGATGATAATTTGAAATTATATAGATTAGGCCAAGAAAGAATCCGTTGAAGGTTGAAAACCCAAATAATCCCCCAAATGGCCCCGTAAAAGCCACTACGACCTCGCGTGGGACCAATCTAACATGTAGGATTTGATCGCGTAACCGTGGGCCTCTCACTTTGAGAATATGATGATAATTTGAAAATATATAAATTTAGCTTGGAAACAAGCTGTTGAAGGGTGAAAACCCTAACCAACCCCCAAATGGCCCCGAGAGAGGCACTAACACCTCGCATGGGACCAATGTAACTCATAGGAACTGGCCGCGTAGTCACTGGACTCTCGATATGAGAATATGAATATAATTTGAAAATATATAGATTAGGCTTAGAAACAAGTTATTGAAGGTCAAAAATAAAAACCATCCCCAAAACGGAACCGTAAGAGGCACTAACACCTTGTACGGGACCACCGTAACTCCTAGGAACTGATCACGTACGCATGGGCCTCTTGATTTGAGAATATGATGATAATTTGAAAATATATAGATTAGGCTCAGAAACAAGTCGTTGAAGGTTGAAAACCCGAACTGGCCCGTGAGAGGCACTAACACCTCACAAGGACCAATGTAACTCGTAGGAACTGATCGCGTTGTCACGGGCCTCTTAGTTTGAGAATATGATGATAATTTGAAAATATATAGATTAGGCTTGAAAACATGTCATTGAAGGATGAAAACCCTAACCCACCCCCAAATGGGCCCGTGAGAGGGACTACCACCTGGCATGGGACCAATGTAACTCGTATGAATTGGAAGCATAGTCACGAGTCTCTCGGTTTGAGAATATAAATAAATTTGAAAAAATATAGATTAGGCTTAGAAATAAGGAAATGAAGGGTGAAACCCCAAACTAGCCCTCAAATGACCCCTTAAGAGGCACTAACACCTCGCACGGGACCAATGTAACTCATAAGATTTGACCGCGTAGTCATGGGCCTCTTAATTTGAGAATATGGCGATAATTTGAAAATATATAGATTAGGCTAAAAAACAAGCTGTTGAAGGTTAAAAACCCAAACCATCCCCCAAACGGCCCCTTAAGAAGCACTAACACCTCGTACGAGACCAATGTAACACGTAGGAACAGACTGCGTAGTCACGAGCCTCTTGGTTTGAGAATATGATGATAATTTAAAAATATATATATTAAGTTGAGAAATAAGCCGTCGAAGGTTGAAAACCCAAACCATCCCCAAGCGTCGCCGTAAGAGGCACTAACACCTCGCACGAGACCAATGTAACTCATAGGAACTGACCCCATAGTCACGGGCCTCTCAATTTGAAAATATGGCGGTCTTTTGAAAGTATATAGATTAGGGTCTGGAACATGTTGTTGAAGGTTAAAAACCCAAACTGGCCATCAAACGACCCCGTAATAGGCACTCACACCTCGCACGGGACCAATGTAACTCGTTGGATTTGACCGCGTATTCACAGCCCTCTCGGGTTTGAGAATATGACCATAATTTGAGAATATGTAGATTAGTCTTAGAAACAAGTGGTTGCAGGGTCAAAACCCAAACTATCCCCCAAATGGTCGTAAGAGGCACTAACACCTCGCACGGGACCAATGTAACTCGGAGGACCTGATCGTATAGTCACGGGCCTCTCAATTTGAGAATATAAATATGACGATAATTTGAAAATATATAGATTGGGATTAGGAAAAAGCCATTGAATGTTGAAAATCCAAACCAGCCCTCAAACGGCCCCGTAAGAGGCACTAACACCTCGCACGGGACCAATGTAACTCGTAGGATTTGACTGCATAGTCATAGGCCTCTCGATGTGAGAATATGATGATAATTTGAAAATATATAGATTAGGCTTGGAAACATGTTGTTGAAGGGTGAAAACCCTAACCAACCCCCAAATGTCCCCGTGAGAGGCAGTAACACCTCGTACGGGACCAATGTAATTCGTAGGAACTGGCTGCGTAGTCATAGGCCTCTCGATTTGAGAATATGATGATAATTTGAAAACATATAGATTAGGCTTAGAAACAAGCCGTTGAAGGGTGAAACTCCAAACTAGCCCTCAAATGACCCCGTAAGAGGTTCTAACACCTCGCACGGAACCATTGTAACTCGTAGGATTTAACCGCGTAGTCACGGGCCTCTCGGGTTTGAGAATATGATGATAATTTGAAAATATGTTGATTCATCTTAGAAACAAGCGGTTGCACGGTAAAAACCCAAACTATCCCCCAATAGTCCGTAAGAGGCACTAAAACCTCTCACGGGACCAATGTAACTCAGAGGAACTGACCGCGTAGTCACGGGCCACTCCGTTTGCGACTATGACGTTAATTTGAAAATATATAGATTAGGCTTAGAAGAAATCCGTTGAATGTTGAAAACCTAAACTAGCCCCCAAACGGCCACATAAGCGGCACTAACACCTCACACGGGACCAATGTAACTCGTTGTAACTGGTTGCGTAGTCACGGGAATCTAGGTTTGACAATATGATGATAATTGTAAGATATATAGATTAGGATTAGAAACAAGTCGTTGAAGGTTGAAAATAAAAACCTTCCCCCAAACAGCCCTGTAAGAGGCACTAACACCTCGTACGGGACCAATGTAACTTGTAGGAACTGACCGTGTAGTCACGGGCCACTCGGTTTGAGAATATGATGATAGTTCAAAAATATGTATATTTGGCTTAGAAATAAGTCATCGACAATTGGAAAAAAAACATCCTCCAAACGTCCCCGTAAGAGGCACTAACACCTCGTACGGGACTAATGTAACTCGTAGGAACTGACCGCGTTGTCATGGGACTCTCGATTTGAGAATATGATGATAATTTAAAAATATATAAATTAGGCTAAAAAACAAGCCGTTGAAGGTTGAAAACCTAAACTAGCCCCCAAACGACCCTGTAAGAAGCCCTAACACCTCGCATGGGACCAATGTAACTCGTAGGAACTGACTGCGAAGTCACGGGCCTATCGGTTTGAGAATATGACAATAATTTGAAAATATATAGATTAGGCTTAGAAACATGCTGTAGAAGGTTGAAAACCCAAACTTGCCCCCAAACGACCCCGTAAGAAGCCCTAACACCTTGCACGGGACCAATGTAACTCGTAGGAACTGATCGCATCATCACTGGATTCTCGGTTTGAGAATGAGATGATAATTTGAAAATATATAGATTAGGCTTAGAAATAAGCGGTTGAATGGTGAAAACCTAAACTATCCCCCAAACGGCCCCGTAAGAGGCACTAACACCTCGCATGGCACCAATCTAACTCGTAGGATTTTACCACATAGTCAAAGGCCTCTCGATTTGAGAATATGATGATAATTTGAAAATATATATATTAGGCTTGGAAATATTCCGTTGAAGGTTGAAAACCCAAACCATCCCCCAAACAGCCCCGCAAGAGGCACTAACACCTCGTAAGGGACCAATGTAGCTCGTAGAAACTGATCGTGTAGTCACGGACCTATCGATTTGAGAATGTGAGCATAATTTGAAAATATATAGATTTGGCTTAGAAACAAGTCATCGACGGTTAAAAACCCAAACAAACCCCAAAATGTCCCCATAAAAGGCACTACACCTCACACGGCACCAATGTAACTCTTAAGAACTTACGGTGTAGTCACGGGCCTCTCGGTTTGAGAATATGAAGATAATTTAAAAATATATAGATTAGGTTAAAAATAAGCTATTGAAGGTTGAAAATAAAAATCATTCCCCAAACAGAATCGTAAGAGGCACTAACACCTCGTACGGGCCCAACGCAACTCCTAGGAACTAACCGCGTACTGACGGGACTCTTGGTTTGAGAATAAAATGATAATTTGAAAATGTATAATAGGCATAGACTCCTCGTACGGGACCAATGTTACTTGTAGTAACTGATCACATAGTAACAGGCCTTTCGGTTTGAGAATATGACAATAATTTGAAAACATATAAATTTGGCTGAGAAACAAGCCGTCGAAGGTGGAAAACTAAAACAAACCGCCAAACGTCCCCGTTAGAGGCACCAACACCTCGTATGTGACTAATGTTTATCTTAGGAACTGACCGCGTTATCACGGGCATCTCGATTTTGAGAATAGGATGATAATATGAAAAAAATATAGATTAGGCTTAGGAACAAGCCATGGAAGGGTGAAACCCCAAACTAGCCCTCAAATGACCCCGTAAGAGGCACTAACACCTCGCACGGGACCAATATAACTTCTAGGATTTGACCGCGGAGTCACGGGACTCTCGATTTGAGAATATGATGATAATTTAAAAATATATAAAATAGGCTTAGAAACAAGCCGTTGAAGGGTGAAAATGCTAACCAACCCCCAAATGGCCCCGTAAGAGACACTAACACCTCGAATGGGACCAATTAACTCGTAGGAACTAGTCACGTAGTCACGGGTCTCTCGGTTTGAGAATATTATGATAATTTGAAAATATATAGACCAGGCTTAGAAACAGGCCGTTGAAGGGTGAAAAACCAAACCTTCCCTCAAACGACTCCGTAAGAGGCACTAACATCTCGCACGGGACCAATGTAACTCGTAAGATTTGATCGCGTAGTCACAGGCCTCTCGATTTTGAGAATATGACAATAATTTGAAATTATATAGATTAAGCTAAGAAAAGAGTCAATGACGGTTAAAAACCCAAACCTCCCCCCAAACGGCCTTATAAGAGGCACTAACACCTCGCACGGGACCAATCTAACTTGTAGGATTTGACTACGTAGTAATGGGCCTCTCAGTTTGAGAATATTATGATAATTTGAAAATATATAGATTAGGGTTGAAAATAAGTTATTGAAGGGTGAAAACCCTAACTAACCCCCAAATGGCCTTGTGAGAGGCACTAACACCTCACTGGGTAATAATGTTACTCATAGGAACTGGACGCGTAGTCACGGTCCTCTCAATTTTAGAATATGAAGATAATTTGAAAATATATAGATTAGGCCTAAAAATAAGCAGTTGAAGGTTAAAAATAAAAACCATCCCCCAAATGGAACCATAAGAGGCACTAACTCCTCGTGCGGGACCAACATAACTCCAAGGAACTAACTGCGTACTCACGAGCCTCTCGGTTTGAGAATATGAAGGTAATTTGAAAATATATAGATTAGTCTCAGAAACAAGAAGTGTAAGGTTGAAAACCCAACCCAACTCCAAAATGACCTTGTAAGAGGCACAAACACCTCGTACGGGACCAATGTAACTTGTAGGAACTGATCGCGTATTCACGGGCATCTCGGTTTGAGAATATGATGATAATTTGAAACTATATATATTACTCAGAAAAAATCCGTTGAATCTTGAAAACCCAAACCATCCCCTAAACGACCCCGTAAGATGCACTAACACCTCGCACATGACCAATCTAACTCATATGATTTTACCGCATAGTCACATGCCTCTCGATTTGAGAATACGATGATAATTTGAAAATATATAGAATAGGCTTGGAACTAAGCCGTTGAAGGGTGAAAACCCTAACCAACCTCCAAATGGCCCCGTGAGAGGCACTAACACCTCGCACAGCACCAATATAACTCGTAGGAACTGGCCGTGTAGTCACGTGCCACTTAGTTTGAGAATATCATGATAATTTTTTAATATATTGATTAGGCTTAGAAAAAAGCCGTTGAAGGTTGAAAACCCAAACCAGCCCCGTAAGAGGCACTAACATCTCATATGGGACCAATGTAGATCGTAGGAACTGACCATCGATGGTTGAAAACCCAAACCAGCCCCCAAATGTCCCCGTAAAAGTCACTAACACCTCGCACGGGACCAATGTAACTCTTAGGAACTTACTGCGTAGTCACGGGCCTCTTGGTTTGAGAATATGATGATAAATTGAAAACATATAGATTAGTCTCAGAAACAAGCCGTTGAAGGATGAAAATCCAAACCAACCCCCAAATAACCCTCTAAGAAGCCCTAACTCCTCGCACGGGACCAATGTAACTCATGGGAACTGACTGCATCCTCATGGGCCTCTAGATTTGAGAATATGACAATAATTTAAAAATATACAGATTAGGCATGGAAATAAGCCGTTGAAGGTTAAAAATCAAAACCCGCCACCAAACGGCCCCGTAAGAGGCAATATCTCCTCATACGGGACCAATGTAACTCATAGGAACTGATCGCGTAGTCACGGGCCTCTCAGTTTGAGAATATTACGATAATTTGAAAATATATATATTAGGCTCAGAAACAAGCCGTTGAAGGTTAAAAATCCAAACCTTCCCCCAAATAAACCCGTAAGAAGCACTAACATCTCGCACAGGACAAATATAGCTCTTAGAAACTCACCGGATAGTCACGAGCCTCCCGGTTTAAGAATATGAAGATAATTTGAAAATATATAGATTAGGCTTAGAAGCAAGCCGTTTAAGGTTGAAAACAAAAACCATCCCCCAAAAAGAATCGTAAGAGGCACTAACACATCATAAGGGACCAACGTAACTCCTAAGAAATGACTGCATGCTCACGGAACTCGCGGTTTGAGAATATGATGATAAATTGAAAATATATAGATTGGGCTCAGAAACAATCCGTGGAAGGTTGAAAACCCAAACCAGCCCCCAAACATCCCCGTAAGAGGCACTAACACCTCGTACGGGACTAACGTAACTCTTAGGAACTGACCGCATAGTCACGGGCCTCCCGATTTTGAGAATATGACGATAATTTAAAATTATATTGATTAGGCTAAGAAAAAAGCCGTTGAAGGTTAAAAACCAAAACCTAACTCCAAATGGCCCCGTAAGAGGCACTAACACCTCGTATAGGACCAATCTAACTCGTAGCATTTGACCGCGTAGTCACGGGTCTCTCAGTTTGAGAAGACGAAGATAATTTGAAAATATATAGATTAGGCTTGGAAATAAGCCGTTGAAGGGTGAAGACCCAAACCAACCCCCAAAGGTCCCCGTGAGAGGCACTAACACCTCGCACGTGACCAATGTAACTCGTAGGAACTGGTCGCGTATGCACAGGCCTCTCAGTTTGAGAATATGAAGATAATTTGAAAATATATAGATCAGGATGAGAAACAAGTCGTTGAAGGTTGAAAATAAAAACCATCCCCCAAATGGAATCGTAAGAGGCACTAACACCTCGTACGGGTCCAACATAACTCCTAGGAACTGAATGCGTACTCACGGGCTTGTCAGTTTGAGAATATGATGATAATTTGAAAATATATAGAATAGGCTCGGAAACAAGCGGCGGAAGGTTGAAAACCCAAACCAGCCCCTAAACGGCCTCATAAGAGGCACAAAAACCTCGTACCGGACCAATGTAACTTGTGGGAACTGAATGCAAACTCACGGTCCTCTCGGTTTGAGAATATGATGATAGTTTGAAAATATATAGATTTAGCTGAGAAATAAGCTGTCGAAGGTTGAAAACCCAAACTTGTTCCCAAACGTCCCGTAAGAGGCACTAATACCTCGTACGGGACCAATGTAACTCTTAGAAACTGATCGCGTAGTCATGAGCCTCTAGATTTGGAGAATAGGACAATAATTTCAATAATATAAATTAGGCTTAGAAATAAGCTGTTGAAGGCTGAAACCCCAAACTGACCCTCAAATGACCCCGTAAGAGGCACTAACACCTCGCACGGGACCAATGTAACTCATAGGATTTGACCGCGTAGTAACGGGCCTTTCGATTTGAGAATATAATGATAATTTGAAAATATATAGAATAGGCTTGGAAACAAGCCGTTGAAGGGTAAAAACCTTAACCAACCCCCAAATGGCCCCGTGAGAGGCCCTAACACCACCCATGGGACCAATATAACATGTAGAAACTAGCCGTGTAGTCACGGGACTCTCGGTTTGAGAATATGACAATAACTTGAAAATATACAGATCAGGCTTAGAAACAAGCCCTTGAAGGGTGAAAACCCAAACTAGCCCTAAAAAGATCCCGTAAGAGGTACTAACACCTCGATCGGGACCAATGTAGCTCGTAGGATTTGACCGCGTAGTCACGAGCATCTCCGTTTTGAGAATATGACAATAATTTAAAATTATATAGATTAGGCTAAGAAAAAAGTCGTTGAAGGTTGAAAACCCAAACCTGCCCCCAAACGGTCCCGTAAGAGGCACCGACACCTCACACAGGACCAATCTAACTCATTGGATTTGACCGCATAGTCACGGGCCTCTCAGTTTGAGAATATGATGATAATTTGAAAATATATAGATTAGGCTTGAAAATAAGCCGTTGAAGGGTGAGGACCCTAACCAACCCGTAAATGGTCCCGTGAGAGACACTAACACCTCACATAGGACCAATGTAACTCGCAGGAACTGGCCGCGTAGTCACGGGCCTCTTGGTTTGAGAATATGATGATAATTTTAAAATATATACATTAGGATTAGAAACAAGCCGTTGAGGGTTGAAAACCCAAACCTACCACCAAACATCCCCATTAGAGGCACTAAAACCTCGCATGGGACCAATGAAAATAGTAGGAACTGACCGCGTAGTCACGAGACTCTCGGATTGAGACGATAAATAAAAAAATATATAGATTTGGCTTAGAAACAAGCTGTCGATGGTTGAAAACAAAAGCAGCCCCCAAACGTCCTCGTAAGAGGCACTAACACCTCGCAGTAGACGAATGTAACTCATAGGAACTGGTCACGTTGTCACGAGCCTCTTGATTTGAGAATATGACGATAATTTGAAAATATATAATTACGCTCAGAAAAAAGCCGTTGAAGGTTGAAACCCCAAACTAGCCCCCAAACGACCCCCTAAGAAGCCCTAACACATCGCACAGGACCAATCTAACTCGTAGGAACTAACCAGGTAGACAGAGGCCTCTAAGTTTGAAAATATGATGATAATTTGAAATTGTATATATTAGGCTTAGAAAAAAGCCGTTAAATGTTGAAAACCCAAAATCGGGCCCAAACGACCCCGTAAGAGGCACTAACACCTCGCATGGGACTAATGTAACTCGTAGGATTTGACCGCATAGTCACGGGATTCTTGGTTTGAGAATATGGAGATAATTTGAAAATATATAGATTTCTCGTAGAAAAAGTCGTCGATGGTTGAAAACCCAAACTAACCCCCAAACGTCTCCGTACAAGTCACTAACACATCGCACGAGACCAATGTAACTCTTAGGAACTTACCGCGTAGTCACGGGCCTCTTGGATTGAGAATATGATGATAAATTAAAAATATATAGATTAGCCTCAGAAACAAGCCGTTGAAGGATGAAAACCCAAACCAACCCCCAAACCACCCCGTAAGAATCCCTAACACCTCGCACGAGACCAATGTAACTCGTGGGAATTGACCGCGTCCTCATGGGCCTCTCGGTTTGAGAATATGAAGATAATTTAAAAATATACAGATTATGCATGGAAACAAGACATTGAAGGTTGAAAATTAAAACCAGCCACCACCAAACGGCCCGTGCGAGGCATTAACTCCTCGTACGAGACCAATGTAACTCATAGGAACTGACCGCGTAGCCACGGGCCTCTCAATTTGAGAATATTACGATAATTTAAAAATATATAGGTTAGGCTCAGAAATAAGCCGTTGAAGGTTGAAAACCCAAACCTTCCCCCAAACAAACTCGTAAGAAGCACTAACACCTTGCACGGACCAATGTGACTCCTAGGAACTAACCGCGTAGTCACGGGCCTCTCGGTTTGAGAATATGAAGATAATTTGAAAATATATAGATAAGTCTTAGAAACAAGCCGTTTAAGGTCATCCCCCAAACGGAACCGTAAGAGGCACTAACACCTCGTACGGGACCAACGTAACTCCTAAGAACTGACCGCATACTCACGGGCCTCTCGGTTTAAGAATATGATGATAATTTGAAAATATATTAGTTAGGCTCACAAAAATTCCGTGGAAGGTTAAAAACCCGAACCAGCCCCCAAACGTCCCCATAAGAGGCACTAACATCTCGTACGGGACTAATGTAACTATTAGGAACTGACTGCGTAGTCATGGGCCTCTCGATTTTGAGAATATGACGATAATTTGAAATTATATAGATTAGGCAAAGAAAAAAGTTATTGAAGGTTAAAAACCGAAACCTAACACCAAACGGCCCCGTAAGAGGCACTAACACCTTGCACGGGACCAATTTAGCTCGTAGGATTTGACCGCGTAGTCACGGGCCTCTCAGTTTAAGAATATGATGATAATTTGAAAATATATAGATTAGGCTTGGAAACAAGCCATTGAAGGGTGAAGACCCTAACCAACCCCGAAATGGCCCTGTGCGAGGCACTAACACCTCGCACGGGACCAATGTAACTCATAGGAAATGGCCGCGTATGCACGGGCCTCTCGATTTAAGAATATGATGATAATTTGAAAATATATAGATTAGGCTTAGAAACTAGCCGTTGAAGGTTGAAAATAAAAACCATCCCCCAAATGGAACCGTAAGAGGCACTAACACATCGTACGGGACCAACGTAACTCCTAAAAACTGAACGCGTACTCATGGACCTGTCATTTTGAGAATATGATGATAATTTTAAAATATATGGATTGGGATCAGAAACAAGACGTGGAAGGTTAAAAACCCAAACCAGCCCCTAAACGGCCCTGTAAGAGGCACAAAAATGTCGTACGGGACCAATGTAAGTTGTGGGAACTGATCACAAAATCACGATCCTCTCGGTTTGAGAATATAATGATAGTTTGAAAATATATAGATTTAGCTGAGAAACAAGCCGTCGAAGGTTGAAAACCCGAACTTGCCCCCAAACGTCCCCGTAAGAGGCACTAACACCTCATATGGGACCAATGTAACTCTTAGGAACTGACCGCGTAGTCACGGGCCTCTAGATTTTGAGAATACGATGATAATTTCAAAAATATAAGTTGGGCTTAGAAATAAGTCGTTGAAGGCTGAAACTCCAAACTGTCCCTCAAATGATCCCGTAAGAGGCACTAACACCTTGCACGGGACCAATGTAACTCGTAGTATTTGACCGCGCAGTAACGGGCCTTTCAATTTAAGAATATGATGATAATTTGAAAATATATAAAATATGCTTGGAAACAAGCCGTTGAAGGGTAAAAACCTTAATCAACCCCCATATGGCCTCGTGAAATGCACTAACACCTCGCATGAGAGCAATGTAACACGTAGGAACTGGTCGTGTAGTCACGGGCCTCTCGGTTTGAGAATAGGACAGTAATTTGAAAATATATAGATCACGCTTAGAAACGAGCCGTTGAAGGGTGAAAGCCCAAACCAGCCCTCAAATGAACTAATAAGAGGTACTACCACCTCAAACGGGACCAATGTCGCTCGTAGGATTTGACCGCATAGTCTCGGGCGTCTCCATTTTGAGAATATTACAATAATTTGAAATTATATAGATTAGGCTAAGAAAAAAGCCGTTGAAGGTTGAAAACCCAAAACTGCCCCCAAATGGTCCCGTAAGAGGCACTAACACCTCGCACGGGACCAATCTAACTCATTGGATTTGAATGCATAGTCACGGGCCTCTTAGTTTGAGAATATGATGATAGTTTGAAAATATATAGATTAGGCTTGGAAACAAGCAGTTGAAGGGTGGGAACTCTAACCAACCCGTAAATGGCCCCGTGAGAGACACTAACACCTCGCACGGGACCAATGTAACTCACAGGAACTGACCACGTAGTCACATGCCTCTCGGTTTGAGAATATGATGATAATTTTAAAATATATACATTAGGATTAGAAAATAAGCCCTTGAGGGTTGAAAACCCAAACCTGCTCCCAAACAGCCCCGTTACAGGAACTAAGACCTCGTACGGGACAAATGAAAATGGTAGGAACTGACCATGTAGTCTCGGGACTCTCGGTTTGAGAATATGACGATAAATAAAAAATATATAGATTTGGCTTAGAAACAAGCTGTCGATGGTTGAAAACAAAAGCAACCCCCAAACGTCCCCAGAAGAGGCACTAACACCTAGCACTGGACGAATGTAACTCTTAGGAACTGGTCACGTTGTCACGAGCCTCTCGATTTGAGAATATGATGATAATTTGAAAAATATATAAATTAGGCTCAGAAAAAAGCCGTTGAAGGTTGAAACCCAAACCATCCCCCAAACGACCCCGTAAGAAGCCCTAACTCCTCGTACGAGACCAATGTAACTCGTAGTAACTGACCACATAGACACAAGCCTCTAAGTTTGAAAATATGACGATAATTTGAAATTGTATATATTAGGCTTAGAAAAAAGCCGTTGAATGTTGAAATCCTAAAACCGGGCCCAAACGGCCACATAAGAGGCATTAACATCTCGCACGGGACAAATGTAACTCGTAGGATTTGATCGCGTAGTCACGGGCCTCTCGGTTTGAGAATATGATGATAATTTGAAAATATATAGATTTCGCTTAGAAAAAGCCGTCGACGGTTGAAAACCTGAACTAGCCCCCAAACGTCCCTATAAAAGTCGCTAACACGTCGCACGGGACCAATGTAACTCTTAGGAACTGACCGCGTTGTGACGACCCAGATATGATTATGATAAACCATGTTTAAATCATGCTTACCGTATGGGATGGGGATAATGTGTTATTAGAATATATAATGTTAAGTTATTGTGTTTAGTCTAATCCTACCTTCATAACTTATGAAATATTGAATTAGTCACAAAAACAAAAGAGTGAAGTCTTCGGTAGGAATGTTCGAGTTCGGGACTACTTTGGGCAACTATAATATAATAATTGACTTGAGGTGAAAACTATATAGTTGTAGATATATGATTTACGTTTGTAACACAACAAACGGTGTGTAAAACACAGGTTCAAGCAAGAATTTATGCTGGAATTACGCAGCAAGGGAAAATCTATCCATTCGTTAAGTGGTATTTTGTCTTATATGTATAACAAATGGATGAATTTCATTGTTTGGAGGGGGGGGGGGGAGCTTGGAAGACTTAAGCCCCTTGAAATAACCTTCTTCTTCAGCCAAACTCATCCATTAGAGAGTTTGGCCTGAAGAGAGAGAAACGGGAAGTTTAAGAAGAGAAAGGCGAGGAAAAATGGGAGAAAAATCCATAGGAAATTATGAAAATATCCCTAAGGTAATTCTACTTGTAAATCTTGTATATTGTTGGAATTATTGATTTAAAATGATATAAATAATCATTTGTTTACTAAACTTCCGTATTTTGAGGTATACGTATAGATAGATGAGGGTTTAATTAAGGTTGGATGTGTAAATCGTATATATTGATTCGATTGGAAATCATGTGTAGTCAAACTCCTATAACTTTTTGTATATTTATTGGAATTGAATAATTATAGTTGGATATGAAAATAGACTCATATATGTACAACATATCCGAATATTATGTGAAAATACCAAGAAATTAATCTTTGGTGATAGTTTGAAGTTCATATATCAAATCTTCCCCAAAGGTGTAAGTATGCACACCAGGTGTTCGATGTTTTGCTTGACATAGCAAATGAACCTTAAAAATTATGAAACTTTAATTTTGTATTGCTACATATGTTTATGGATGTTGGGTGAAATATCAAAGGAAGTTATGATGCAAAAAAATTATGAAAATTCTTCGAAGTTGACTGAACGATAAAAGAGTCTATAGGGCAGCTTTGATTTGTAATAAAGAAATGGACAAATCTTGCTCTAGGATACTTGAAATTATGTGTTCTCTTTTATATTGGGAACCTAATATGATAAAAATCAGATTACCAAGAATAAATTAAAGTATGTTTGGGCTATGGATTGGAAATGTTATATATTTTAACATGAAATTGGATGAGACTTCATTTATGATAAATGATTAGAATGGGATGATATGATGCTTATGAGTATGGTCAAGGTTAAGTTATTCTTTGTATTGTTAATATCCTTATGATGATACTAATATTTTAAGACTTTATATGTGAAAGGAAATAAGAACCGGTTGAACAAAAGCCTGACAAAGGCAGGGGAAAAACACACGAAGTGGCCAAGGTGAGTGTACTCGCTGGAAAAAGATGTATTATACATGGCTATGGAAATGATTTGAATATCACTCACGGGTATGATGAATTACACATGGTTATGGGTATGATCTGAATATCAATCATTGCTAAGATGTATTATACATGATTACGGATATGATCAGAATAATATTGATTATGAAATTGTTCATTTCGGTTTACCGAAATGGGAGGTTACTCCCCGACCCGGAATGGGGGAGATTTGTCTATTAAAGACAAGGGGTTACTCCCCGACTAAGAATGGTGGAGAATTGTCTATTGCAGACAGGATATGTGAATCATGATTCGGATAAGTTGGTCATTCTTTATGAATGATCCGGATAGGTATATAATTGGCAATTCTTTATGAATGAGCCGGATAAGTATATAATTGGTCATTCTTTATGAATGAGTTGGATAAGTATATAATTGATCATCTTTATGAATGGGCCAAATAAGTATGCATATATCATCACGGGGATATGATTTATTTCATTTAATTACATGCAATAGTATAGTAGTGATGCATTCACTGAGCTATTTTGCTCACGGTTACTATGGTTATGTGTTTCAGGTAACGTGATGTCACTACCAAATCTAGGAGGTCGGGTTGGGTTATCAAAGGATGCATAAAACCATAATTTTGGTCAAATGAAAAAGGGGTAATTTAATCCTACTTATCCTTTAAGCAAGTTTGAATAAGCATAATTACTTTAAAATTGTGAAAGGTTCTAGTTTTATTGCTTCATCTTAATAATTGAAAATGGATACTCGTGTTTATGGTTTGACTAAGGTAATCATGATTTGACTCACTTTGACTTTCAAACTTAATTATAAGTATCTGGGTTGGGGTGTGTCACGCGTAGTCACAGGCCTCTTGGTTTGAGAATATGACGATAAATTGAAAATATATAGATTAGACTCAGAAACAAGCCGTTGAAGGATGAAAATCCAAACCAACCCCCAAACAACCCCGTAAGAAGCCCTAACACCTCGCACATGACGAATGTAACTTGTGGGAACTGATTGCGTCCTCACAGGCCTATCGGTTTGAGAATATGACGATAATTTAAAAATATACAGATTATGCATGGAAATAAGCCGTTGAAGGTTGGAAATTAAAACCAGCCATCAAACGGCCCCTATGGGAGGCATTAACTCCTCGTACGGGATCAATGTAACTCATAGGAACTGACCGCATAGACTAGGGCCTCTGAGTTTGAGAATATTACTATAATTTAAAAATATATAGATTAGGCTCAGAAATAAGCCGTTGAAGGTTGAAAACCCAAACCTTCCCCCAAACGAACTCGTAAGAAGCACTAACACCTTGCACGTGACTAATGTAACTCCTAGGAACTTACCGCGCAGTCATGGGCCTCTCAATTTGAGAATATGAAGATAATTTTAAAATATATAGATTAGGCTTAGAAACAAGACGTTTAAGGTTGAAAATAAAAACCATCCCCCAAACGGAACCGTAATAGGCACTAACACCTCGTACGGGACCAACATAACTCCTAAGAACTGACCGCATACTCATG